>CM060689.1:150882360-152382360 GCA_030686995.1 Artemisia argyi
CCAGCTTTTGTTCATATACGGTTTGGTGAAACCATGCCATCACTCTGCAATTCATTGAACACAAATTAATATTAATCATGTGATTCGTTCTTATTATGGCAAACAAATGTGAAAGGAACCATTATTAACATTACGTTACCTCCACTTTTTTATAGCATATTTTTGGTGTCCGAGATGTCAATATTCATCAAGGGCGGACCTAAGGCTAATGGAGGTGGTGAACTGAAACCTCCTTAAAAACTGAAATCATTTACATATGATGTATCTTGTAGCAGGTCTCCAATGGTCCATAAACAGTACAAATAAAACTTCAGATATCTGTTAACTTACACTTTTTCGTTATCACCGAATCTGTGAAAGCTCCCATATGCAAGGTTGAAGTATACAATGGGAATCCACAGTCGATGCTACAGTCATGACAAATCCATGACAAATCCATGAATACCAACATGAAAAAAGCTTCTGATTACCGTGTGTATTTGTTTCAGTTGCAGCATCAGTTGCCTTCGCTTTCCTGTCTGCTTTAGAAACGGCTAATAAAGTCTGTCATGAATTCTGAGATTGATGAAACCCAGGCAATGGCTTCCCCCATTCACTCCCAACCGCCAAATTCAAATCCTCAACTATACATTCTCTTACCACCATCAGCCTAAAACTACTCATTCCAGCAAAGAAAACCACTCTGAAGTTGCCCAAGGATTTTCGTATTCCTTACTTGCCCCATACGTAGAGCCCCACATTGGTGATAGCTTGTGATCGGTACACTTTACTACAGCGCCGCTATTACTACAAAATCACCAGCATTTAAACTCAAAAGCTCGTATATCAGTAGCTTTTAAAGCCCTATAGAATTGTAATCTCAATAATGTAAACATTGGACAAACTCAAAAAGATTAAACCGACTTACAGTATATTAAGGAGGGTAAGGTTTTCAATATTCAAATCCCACCGTGTAGATAATTAGCCCTCAAGTACCTCAAGAAAATATTTGACAATACATCACGCCCCTTATCAGAAGCAAGTTCATTATTCATAGTACACTTTTTTATGGCTGAATAGGACACAAAAAACAAAGGTGCAGATCATCATTAAAAAAAACCTGGTTTAGAGGATGTTCATGCGCGCAACTGTGCTGAAAACTAAAAGCAAAAGAAAATCGTCGTTACATCATCTATTATGAAAGATTGAATTGTAATATTTGCGTGCCACTACGGTTAGTTGTACCTAAAGTCTGGCTGGATCCTCCACTCTGTGACCTTCTTTACCGTCTTTCTGGAACTTATGGTTCTCTTTTTTATGACTTAGCCTATTTGTAAAACTATATAAAACACACAGTTTTTCTTAGTAACTGAAAAAAAAATTCACGATATCATTAAACATATTTATACACTGTTGAGTACTCACTTTGCAGTATTATCAGCTTTAATTTAGCTTCAATACTGGTCAGATTCATACCAATTGATTGCCATCCATCATCGATTATAAATTTATAAAAAATTCTAGTGAAATCTCTCCTTTATGGAAACTGATTTATCAGATAACCATGAGTTACTATCAGTTTATAAAAAAGAAGTATTTAAACAGCAAAAGACACAGATTTTACCTTTCAAGGCCTTATTTGACACCTTCAAAAGTAACCTAATCTTGTTCTAATAAAACATAAACATAAAATAACAATAAAAATAAACGAAAACATGATGAGCATCTTGAAAAGGAATGATATAGGCATCAATAATAACACCACGCATCCTACACATCTCATGAAAGCATTCACCTTCTCATCTTGCTACAACCATTATTCTTACTCTTTCGTATCTCTAAAGATGGTTTCGAAGTATGGTAAAGATGGTTTGATGAAACTTGAAATTCATTTTGCTGAGGTGCAACCTTTATAGTTGGAAACCGTGGCTGTCGAATTTGGCTCAAGTAAAGTTCGTTGTTGTTGCATCCTGTTAACAAATCACTTAAAAAAACAAAACAACGGTTATTCTTCTTTTCTTCCTGCTACTTAGCATCACTAAGTAAAGCACAAAACAAAAGTAGTAATAGCTATAGATGGATTACAAAACTATTTTCTTTTAGCTATAATATGTTTGTGAGCAAAACAGGATAATATATTTTTGAACCAACCTGCTCGTATTTCATCGAATATCCTTTTGCGAGTAGTATACGCGTTCGTGCGAGTGATTGTAATTCTAAATAAATAATAAGGCATACCTGCGGCAAAAACCTTCCACCATATACAGTCGGTTGCAAGTTCCTCGACTCCCATCTGTCCTTGCAGGCCAACCTCATACAAACCATAAAGGAGCTTGAAAAAAAATCAAAAAGAAGAAAGCTTTGTTGTACCTGGTTTCATCACAACTAAATTAAATACACTTTTCATTATAAGACTAAAATTAATCTGGCAAGAATCATTAAAGTGTATTATATCTTACTTGGTAGAACACATAAAAGTCATTGAAAGGTACTTTGGTCTACAAAATCTGATTAGTCTTCAATGCACTCCAGAAGCTACTACGAAAAAAGAAAACAAAACAAAGCTTCATCGTTAGGGTTTTGAGGGAAAAGAGACTACCTTTTTGTGTATATTATGAATGAATGAAATGTGTTTTTTTAACGTACGTTATATTTGATTAGAATTATACTTATCTCATTAAAGTGGTTAATAATTTGTCATACGTTTATAGTTTTTGATTTGCAAGATATAATTCCGGTTAGTGAAATCTTCTTCATCTGCATATAGCAAGTATACATTTGCGGTTATATAGAAAAAATTTGAGATATGATTTTCAGTTATAATAACATGTTGGACTTTACAACAATGGTCAACAAAATCAAGCAAATCAAACCTCAATACCTTTACCTTGGATGAACCTCTGTCACAAACTCCAGAACCATGTGCAATCTTTCACTCTGTCATAACAAAAGATAAATACACGTTAGTGATCTCACATTCGTATTAATATAAACTATATCATTGATATTAGGGTTTTGAGAAAAAGGTTTTAGGGTTTGTTAGTGAATGAATAAAATACCGTATATTCATTTAAAATAGTGATAGATATTGTATGATATATTGGAATAGATATACGTAATTGGTTTCATATCCTTATAGATTTGGACTTGCAAAATATATTCCAAAAAATGTGTTGGTCTAGTGGTAATGATGTGTTATATGTTTGGAGAGCAACCCATGATCGAACATTCCTAACTCTATTTTTTAGAATTTCGAAATAAATTTAAAAAAAAAAATACAAAATAAATTATAAAAATCGCTTACATGGACAGAATGTGATGACATGGCTGATAATGAATTACTGGGCAATGACTGGGCAATGAGGTGGCATATTCTTCAAATGCCTCCTGTTATATATATATATATATATATATATATATATATATATATATATATATATATATATATATATATATATATATATATATATATATATATATAGTGAAGCGTTCAAATGAGAATGACTTTTTTTGTGAGAACGCGAGAAGAGATCCTAGCCCTTTATATATATATATATATATATATATATATATATATATATATATATATATATATATATATATATATATATATATATATATATATATATATATATATATATAACAATTTGTAACTTATGTTAAAATCTATTTGTGTTTAAGAAAGACTTGTGAATATATATATACAAAAGATTTAACTAGATTTATGTTTTGCTAAAATAAAGTTTGTAATTGCCGTTAACAAAATATAGCAAAGATCGTAAAATATAAATAACTTTTGTTAGATGATATTTGTATTAACATATTTGTATGTGGAAATTCCGAGATTGTGGTCATGTTGGGGATAACTGGTTATTGTTTTAGGTAGACAATGACATGCAGTGATATAGAGGCTGACCTAATGCCAATTAGGATTGACTTTTTTAGAGGGTAAACTTGTACATAAACTAATCAAAATTTTTAAAGATTTGCATGAAATAATCCAATTTGAATAATGGTATATTTAATTACACAAAGCGGCAAGTATACTACATTTTTAGACAATTAGCCCTAACGAGGATTCCAACCTGCACGTTGCGGCGAATCATTTGTATACGATAGTATTGTATGTGTTCGAAGACCAAATTTTTAACGGGAGGAAGAGAGTTTATTGAAGATACCTTCGACTTGGCTTATGAATTGGCGGATTTGAAAAAGGTAGATAAATTGTTACTAGAAGTGCGCTAATATGTGTCGAAAGACCAAATTTTTGACGGGAAGAAGAGAGTTTGGTTTACTTTGGCTTGGCTTATGAATTTATTATTGAAAAAGGTAGGTAAATTGTTTCCAGAAAGTGCACCAATTGTAAAGAAATTAGCGACCTTTTTTATCCATTGGGAGTAAACAAAACATAAAGGGCTAATGACAACAAAATGCATAATAGTTGTCACTTATTTCTTTTATAAATATCGAACATTTTTATTTTTATTTATTTATTATTTTTTTTTAATTATTTTTTTTTTATTTTTTTTTTTTGTGTAGTTGAATCTTATTTAGACCTTTTGCAATTTGTGTCTCCAAGGATGATGAAGCGTGATAGTGCTCATTTATCCATATGTCATTTAACAACTTAGATGATAAAAATGAGCGTTATATATGTTCGCCAATCCCTTAGAAACAAGGTGAAGATGACGTATTCTTTTGATTTCCAATATTACTCCTTATGTTCACTAATAATAATATGATTAGTAATTTTTGCATATTTCCAAAGGACCCTAATATGGAGGTATTTTTTATGTATGGAGTTGGATTAGTGACAGAAAGAGCATACATTTACAAATATGTTCTTGCTTAATGCTGCTACATTCCTTTCTAGATTGATACCTCTGCGATGGTGTAGTCGAGCAACGATGAAAAAGGGTTATTTTTTGTTGAAGAGGATGATACAGTCCCAACACTCGGTGCAAGGTTCATGTGTGCAAAATTTCTGAGGAAAAACTTCAGGTTTGATCCTTCGGGTACTAAACAATATGCAAGAGTACAATCATACACCACCAGCAACGCTACTAGAAGGAAGGGGTACGTACAAAAGGGTGCACATGTGGATATTATGGGTAATTTAATTTGCTTTAACTGAAGACATTATACGAGTGGCTGCTGGATCTAACGGGAGTACAGACATTGGAGGAGATCGTGTTTACTCTAATATTTTTTAAGTTGTCTGAAAGGATCAACCTGCAACTATAGATTCCTTATGGAAATATTCATATTACTAATTTTACTATAATTACTGTTAAAGCATGACTTTAATTAATGCATTTGTATGTGCCCTTTCTACGTACTAAGATCACCTAGAACCAAAGAAATGAGAATCCATCCTCATTTCCTAGCTGTGTGGAAGAATGAATTACTACCATTTGCATTATTATGAATGGGCATCTTACTGAATGGATTACTACCCACATTACTAACAAACTGAACTTTTAGCAAAGGGGTAGATGGCTTATTCAGGATACCTTTAGAACTATCAACCTTTCCAAATTCAAAATCCATTCCTGTCTTAGCACAGATAGTGGAATCCAAAGGAGTAGAATGGACAGAACTAGCATTAACTACATCTCCTATACCAGTCTGCTCAACACTATCCTTAGTACCACTACCATTAACCACATGCAGGACTCCTGGAATCACTATCAATGACAGAATCATTAGAAGGAATAAGAGATTCCTTAATAAATGACCCATCATTAACAGGATTCAAACCATTATTGACCTTAATCATAGACTTAATACTATCACAAGTACCAGCAGAAAACTTCTTAAGACTAGGATTTTCACAAGACTTAATGCTATTAAGAATGCTATGCATAGTATCAGATAAAGGAGTGGGATCAACACGCTTACCACCCCTAGAATCAACAGGAGAAGAATCAACTCTATTTCTAGCCTTACCCATCACTTTTGAAGCACAAAGCCGTTTTAGAACTGAACCGGCTCCAGCTGAAGCTGAATTAGGAGATACGGTCTTGATGATATTCCTAATAGAACGATATTGATGTTTCTTCGGTCTACCCCTACCTCTAGAAACCTTCAAATCGTCTTCATTCTTCATTTCTTGGCTATGGGGATTATTTGCTGACGTCACCTTTCTTAATTTTGATTCGCAAAACCTTGTGAATCACTTACAAAAATGGAAGAAGCTTTAGA
This sequence comes from Artemisia argyi, assembly GCA_030686995.1. Lineage (NCBI taxonomy): Eukaryota > Viridiplantae > Streptophyta > Magnoliopsida > Asterales > Asteraceae > Artemisia > Artemisia argyi. The sequence continues at coordinate 150,888,544 of CM060689.1, forward strand.
AACAAAGGTATTAAGTCATGTGTTAATTGCTTACTGTTATACCATACCTTATACATTGTATTGACTAAAATATGGTCAATATAGAAACTGAAACAAATAACATTGAGGCTATAATTATTGGAATAATTATGGTCATTATGAATTTTTACCATGTACATCAAACATAATCACAAATCAAAACTAAGAACCATAATTAAAAAAAAATAATAATAATAAAAAATAAATAAATAAATAAATAAATAAATAAATAAATAAATAAATAAAATTAAGCTATTTGTTTTTCCATAAATAAAAATACATTATTTAAAATTTTAGAAAAAATCTTTGTGCGTGCGCGAGCATTATAACTAGTGTTATATGGTCTAACATAAACGTTGCATAATGTACTATGAGTAGGTGACCATGATATGTCGTAGTCAATAGTATAGCCAACTTGAAAAAAACGTGTGAGTTCTTAAAAAATCTTCATAGTTCACGAGTTGTATCATTATCAAGATTTTGCTATAAATTGGGACTCATCCTAAGAGATTTGATCAAACCAATTTCAGCCAAACAAACATATATTCATATCCAACCACATTATATACCCTCATGGATTCAAAGACATATGATGAACTCCATGGCAGCAACAACTGGGCTAACCTTCTTGATCCTTTAGACCTTGGCCTACGAACTCTCCTTCTAGGCTACGGTGACCTTTCGTCATCAGCTGAACGATCATTCAATGATGACGAGGGTTCTAAGTACTGTGGTTATAGTCGCTATGGAAAGAGCTTGTTCTTTAAAGGAGCTATACTCCCTTGGGCAGATTCTAAGTATGATGTAGTTTCATTCATTTATGCTACCGCTCGTGTTGACCCAAATCTTGCTTTACTATTCCCGGGCATGTCTCGTGAAGGTAGTGAATTTGAATCAAACTGGATGGGTTTTGTGGCGGTTTCTAATGATGAGTATAGTAAGTTTATTGGTCGTCGTGAAATATGTGTGGTGTGGCGTGGGACGGTTAGGAATTATGAGTGGATTGACGACATCATGGGAGCAATGCCGGTACCAGCGGAGCCATTGCTCCCTGGTAGCTCATCTGGTGAGACATCTTCATAAATCTTATTATTAAATTGAAATGTCAATTTGGATTTTGTTTTGCAAAAAGTGTATAAATTGTGCAAGGGAAAGTCTCCTTTATAGTTCAGACTTTCAAATCTTGTATATGTATGTGAAATAGTGTTTTAACAGTGACGGCGAAGAGGGTGTGCAAGTGATGCAGTCGCACAGAGCCCCAAAATCTAAGGCCCCAAAATCTAAGGGGCCTCATATTTTGTACTTATGCTATATATTCGAATACCTCTTCTTTATAAATCTTATTAGTTAAATACAACTCATCTTGCTACAATAAATAAAACGTCATTAAGAGGCCTCATTATAAGAAATTGTTATAAATGAATACCTTTTATGCACATTTTTAAGTTTTTTTTAGTTTTGATGAGGCCTCTTTTTAATTTTTGCCCGGGGCCTCCAAATTCATTTGCCTGCCTTGTGTTTTACATAAGTATATAACTACTTTATTGCCTTGCATTACTGACTTTCTGAATCCGTCACTAGATGCAAGTACAGATACACCACAAGTCATGGGAGGGTGGCTTACTATCTACAGCACGAGTGATCCACATTCGCCATTCGTGAAATCAAGTGCTCAAGCACAACTTTCAGCACAAATTAAAGAGTTACTCATCAAGTACAAGAACGAAAAAGTAAGCATAACATGCACGGGACATAGTCTTGGTGCATGTTTAGCAGTGTTATCCGCATTTGACCTAGCTAGAAACGTGGTGACACCTGATATCAATGTATCATCATTTATTTATGCTTGTCCGCAAGTCGGAAATCAATCTTTTAAACAGAAGGTAGAGGAACTACCTAACCTTAAGATACTAAGAGTAAAAAACAATCCGGACATTATTCCATTTTGGCCAAGCAGGATTTTGAAATGGATGGATGAGCAACATTGGACAAGTGTACCAAGTGCATTGCTGGAGTATGTTGATATTGGGGTCGAGATACTAATCGACAACAAGATATCGCCATACTTGAAAGACGAAAGTGGGCTAAATGGCATGCTTCATCCTTTAGTTTTTCATAACTTGCAAGGTATGTTGCATACTTTGAGTGGTTGGAATGGGATCGATGGTGAGTTTGATTTGCATATTATGGATAGGGGTTTAGGTTGGGTTAATATGTCAACTGATCTTCTGAAAGAAGACTACCAAATACCAACTAATTGGTGGGCTGAAAAGAACAAAGGAATGGTGTTTATTGACAATGGGCTTACTAGTGATTGGGTTTTAGCACCTGTGGATCCTAATGATCATGATCTGCCATCAAACTTGCTATAGATTATGTTGTTTTACTAAATAATAGATGTCTTTGACTCTTTGTTATATATAAACAAGACATATAAAGTGTCGTAAACAATAAACTCATTAGTAATAATTTCACATGATTATTACTTAAGAGTGCCCGTTTCAGGTAAATTGTGTAGTGTTTCATTGTATGTATGATACTAGTTATAATTCCCGCGCACGCGCAGGTTTTTAAATTTTTTTTGAATCATATGTTTTTATTTATTAAAAAACAAATAATTTAATCTTTGTTTTGTTTGATTTATGATATTTAATTGTAGTTTTTTATTATTAAAGATAATTATTTAAAAATTTTAATCCTATTATTAATTGCATATTATCTATATTTTTTGTATTTATCTTCTACTTGTTTTAATTGCATCTTATCTATATTTTTTGTATTTATCTTCTACTTGTGTTATGGATAAATATAAAATGTTACCTAATAAAAAAATAATCTTTTCTTTAAATATAATTATTACTAAATAAGGTATGAATCTATTTTTTTGAAATGAAAAATTCCCAATAGGGGTTTTGTTTTATTATATAAAAGATTTCATATAAATAAAAGATTTTAATAGCTGAATGAAGAAAATAGCTTATGATGTCTGCTTAACAATAAGTACAGCTGCAAGAAATAATTTCACATGATTATTACTTAAGAGTGCGCGTTGCAGCCTCTCATTCAGCCGCCATTCGCCCAATAATGCACGAATACCGCCGCCGTTCTGCGCCGCCTCTTAAGTAATAATTCGCCCAATAACGCACGAATACGCAAGTAATAATTTCACATGATTATTACTTAAGAGTGCATGTTGCAGCCTATCATTCGTCCGTCATTCGCCCAATAACGCACGAATACCGCTGCCGTTCTGCACCGCCTCATGCACTGTTTGTCCGCCATTGGTTCACTAACCGTTGCACCAACTTCCATGTACCAAAGACTTGGCATTGACCAAAATTCAGAGTCGTTTTGGGCACAAGTTCATAATGAATTCAACCGCTATTTAACCCACAAACGTGCCAAAGATATGATCACGAGAAATTGGGCAACGTTGACGAAGGATTGCAACAAGTTCGTTGGGATTGTCGACGAACATGAATGGATGAGTTGTGAAAATGATTTGACGTGGCTAGCTCGTTGTTACAAAATATTCAAAGAAATGTTGGGGTTTGCGTTTGTCTAGTATGAAGTATGGGAGATCTTGAAAGATCACCAAAAATAGCGTGCTGCCAAAGTTGTTCAACCCAGAAGACGCGCTCATATGGTCGATAACATTGAAGAACCGAACGAACTATTTTGAGATGATACAATACCACGTACTCCCAGCAAGCCAAGGCCTTCCAATAGTAAAAAATCGGACTCTACGCTCTAGTAGAGAGCGTGCTAAAAACTTGATTTTATCAAAACTCAAAAGGAATTCGAGGAATTAAAGTTTCTTAATTTTACACAAATGGGCTAAGTCTGGAAGATGCAACAGGTATTGAAAAGATCAAAAACGACATCCAAGCAAGAAATTTTAGCTCAAATTAGTATTTATCGTATCGTAATTTTTATTATTTGTTTGAACCAATAACATGCTAATGGTTTTCCGTTGGGGAGGGTATTTTAGACATTGGTGTGTTATTAGGAGGGTGACGAATTGGCGTTGAGGTAACAGACGAATAACATGTTATTTGTCCCACTAGACCTAGCTCACTTAGTCCATATAACTAAGCAATTTGAAGTACTCTCTAAATAAGATTGTTGTACCAAGAGGGGAAATCATTGTCTTATTTGCATGTAGTTAAGTTGATCATGGTGCCATGTGTGTGATAAAGCTCTTGAATTGGAAGATCTCTTGTTCGTCGAATACCCCATAGCTAAGTCTACATGGGTTAAGGTCCTTAAGTGGTGGGACATCCACAACATCCAAATAGAAAGTCTCAATGAAATTTTCAACCTCGCAAACTGTTCAAGCTTCTCCACATCATGATCCTTGCTCCTTGATGCTGTCGCGTGTTCATATCTTTGGACGTTTTCATAAAATAAACTCCACGTTTAATTCAAAAAGCCCAAAGAAAAGCCTCATTCTCAATGACAACAAACAATACCTTCACATGGATCTCAAACAGATGCAGGAAAGCGTCGATTAATTGGATCTAGTGGTATTCTAATCGTTGTAATGTACTTCATCCGTCCTAAAATAATTGTCATGTTTTGACTTTTTGAAGTCTTTATTTTAAAACTTTGACTTTAAGTATTTTTGCTTATTATATAATATTTTATGAAAAGGGCAAATAATATAAAAAGGTAACATACTTGCCACATTTTCTTCGATTGGGTAGTCAACTACAAATTTTAATAACGAGGTTAAAAAAGTTATATTTATTTTTTGAAGTGGGTATTTTGTTACTTCTATACCCGGTTGCCGGTTCTTCCTTCACAAGTGTACATCCACATCAGTTCCCGCCTTTCTTCCTCGTACTCTCAACACACGCTCTCCACACACACACACGCACACACACACTCATCCACATCAAAAGTTCTGTACTTGTTGTTACTTTTTTGGTTACATATATCAGATAATCACACGCACAGAACAAGATCCCCAAAAATAACTTGTGAAACCCTAATTGGTCCCCCACATTGAATACTTCCAATTGATAGCATTTTCACATAATTGTTTATGTGAAAAGGTAATTCTTGTCATACATTTACTATTTTCTTACCCCAATTGTATTAAAATATTGATAAATTATATTTTCCAGTTTTTAGGGTTTCAAAAAATTAGGGTTTTTCTATATTTTAATTTTATTTTACGTTTTTACAGGTGTAATGGATACACCAGAAGATGTTGTCTTCAAAATACACCATGGTGGTGTTTTCTTCTTTGATCCTCTCAGGTATGAACAAGGCCAAGTAACTATTATGAAAGCTTGCTCTACAAATAGGTTGAGGTTTAATGAATTGTGCAACATTTTAGTGCTTAAGTTGCAAGAAAAAATTTGGGCTGTCTTTTGTTGCATACCTGAATTAGATATAGATGGGGGTGGGTTGAAGATAATTGAAAGGGATTCTGATCTGCAAGATGTGTATGATATGGCCAAAAAGCATGATTATTTACACTTGTATGTAGCCCATGAACCCCAACTCTTAGCAGAATACTATTACCACAACTTATGCTTAGAAGGTTCTGATGAGGAAGTAACGTTTGCTAGGAAAGAACATGAAATTAAAAAGAAACATGCTGGTAATATGTCTGTTGAGGAGCTCATTGCATGGGCTGAGGAAGAAGCAAAATCTCCTTATTTAAGGTCCCCCCCCCCCCTAAGAAGTGTACACCTGTTAGAAATGGTTATAGGGGCAAGGCTTTGTTTAAAGAAACATATGATGACTATGATACAGGATGTGTACTTCCATTGTATGAGGATGAAAATGAGGTGGGTCAGAAAGATCTTGTTGGTAAGTCTAATGATTTGGATAATGTGGTTAACTGTTTGCCCAAAGACAATGTTGTTGTTGATCAGGTTGACAATGTTGTTGAAGAACATATTGTTGATCAGGTTGACAATGAGGTTGAACAAGATAGGGTCGATGACAACAGGGTAGACGTTGATGACCATATTGTTCAAGACGAAGAAGCTAGTATTGATGCTCAAGTTCGTGGAAGACAAAATACACTAAACAAAGGTAAGGGTGTAATGACTAAAAAGGATATTCTTAACAGTAAGAAAAGAAAGAGTACACCTAGGGGAAACGGTATCTCAATTAGAGAAAATGATGACTGTCCTTTATCTTCAGACACTGACAGTGATGGCTATGAAATGTATGAAATGGCTAATCATAATGGCCAATATTCTTCTGATACTGAGAGCTGTGAATCAGATAAATCTTTTGATTATCTGAGTGACATTGAGGATGAAGTAATTCAGCTAAGAAAAAGAAAGTTTGCCAAGAAAGAACAAATGGATGAAGGTCAAGATGATGATGAACCACCTGGTTATCAAGACATGGCACCGTCAATTGTCTATGGTGGTGACAGTTTTAGTGAGACAGTTAGGGAGCATGAACACTATATGGAAGGTCTAATGCGCAAACTCAAAGGTAATGACGCGGTGGGGGAGTCTGACCCTTTTGTCATGGTCGAGAAAAAGGATGACAAATACCCGATATATGATGAGCAAACTCATTGGAGACTCAAGAAACCTAAGGTACTTTTCTATGTTCTTCCATGTTACTTTCTGATATACGCATCTATATACTTAGAACAAATTTATTGTCATTGTCAGGTTGGAGAAAAGTACGTCAATGCTGATCAGCTTAAGGAAGCTCTCACTTACTATGCGTTGGCAAACGGCTTTTCCTTGTGGTGTGAGAAGAGTACGAAACACTTGATTATCGGTAGGTGTGGTCGAAGGAAAGAAGTGTTAAAGGATCCAAGCAAGGGAAAACAAACAAACTGCGGAGAAATATTGACAGCGGTTGGAAGAGACGGAAACAACCACATTTTCCCAGTTGCATGGGCGGTGGTGACGGTTGAAAACAAAATTAACTGGAGTTGGTTTCTTAAGTTACTAGCTGATGATCTGATGATACCATTTGGTCATGATGTGACACTTATGTCTGATCAGCATAAGGTATACTTATAACATTTACTAGCAAGTTTATAATTCTTTGTTTCATATGATCTGTTTCTAACTGTGTGTGCATGTTTTAAGGGACTTATCGAAGCTGTTAAAGAGGTTATGCCTCTAGCAGAGCATCGACAGTGTGCACGCCATATATATGAAAATTTTAGGAAGGACTTCAGTGGCCTAGAATTTCGCTTACTATTCTGGGGTGCAGCCAAAGCTTCTTATCCACAACTGTTTAAGAAAATTATGCTAAAGATAAAGAATGCTAACCCCAAAGCCCATGACTACTTAGAGAAAAAAGACGCAAACACATGGTCAAGAGCTTACTTTAGAGAAGGCGTATGCTGCGAGGCCGTTGAAAATGGTTTCAGTGAATGTTTTAACTCCGTTTTGTGCAACGTCAGGGATAAGCCAATAATAACCATGTTAGAGTCAATACGAGTTATGGTGATGGAAAGGATGAATACTATGAGAAGGTTGAGTGAGAAATGGACCGGTGACATTTGTCCGAATATCCAAAAGGTTTTAGAAATTTTAAAGGATAAGCAAAGGTAATGGTTAACTTATGATTAATGCGTCTGTCAAACTTTTTATAATTATTGTTTTAAGCATGTGTCTTATTATTTATTATTGTTCAACTTGTTACTAGGTTTTGGCATGTCATTCCTTGTGGAGGAAATACTTTTGAAGTCAGAAAGGGGTACGAGGCTTTCAAAGTAGATGAGCCGAAGAGAACTTGCTCTTGCAGGATGTGGCAATTGTCAGGTTTGCCATGTTCACATGCGATTGCTTGTATATTTAAACTAGGTAAGTATGTTGAAGAGTATGTGCCTGATTGGTTTACAAAGGATAAGTATCTAGTAGCCTATAGTGAGTACATTAAACCTGTTGATGGTATACACTTCTGGCCTGACACTAGTAACTTGTCTAGGATATTGGGTCCAATACCTAAGAAAATGCCAGGTAGGCCTAGGAAGAAAAGGGTTAGGGCATCTCATGAACCAAAATCCGGTAATAAGATATCTAGAGCAGGTGCTGTTATGACTTGTCATAACTGTTGGGAGCGTGGGCATAATAAGAAGGGTTGCAAGAAAGACAGTGTTGCGAAATCACCAAAAGAAAAAGCCAAAATAGGGAGACCTAAAAAAGTGACACCAATAGAGGAACCATTGGTTGATGAAGGAGATATACCTGAATTTGTTAACAACCAAGTTGATGAGTTTCAAATGAGTGAAACAAATAGGAATAGTGTTGGATTAAATTCAGCTGAACCAAACCAGAGCAACTTCAGCTGAACCACAAGCAACAGATCAACCAACCAGAGCTACTTCAGTTGAACCACAACCAAGGGTTGCAAGACCAAGAGCAGAACCGCTTCCTCTCAGGATGAAGAGTCAAAGAATTCTCCATAAAAGACTTTCTGGTCCAATTACTGGTCCAGGATCAAGTATGGAGGATAAAATAGTCTTGGATTAAATTCCTAGACTATGTTAGCACATATTTTGTTCATCTGTAATTTGTGCTAAAACTTTTAACTTGTATGATGTTAATTAGGATGTTAAAAACTAACAACTGATATAGTGGTGCTGCACTTATGCCACTATTGTGCCCTATTTTGTCCACTGAAGGGCCTTGGTAAGTTATTGTAATTAGTAGATAGGAACCTGATATAGTGCTGCACTTGATGCCACTATAATTGCTAGCCTATTTTGTTCATGGTTAAGGCATAACCTCATGGATCAGGTTTGTGTGTTCTGGATGTAACACATGTAAAGTGCTTATGCACAAACATTAGTTGTTATGAAAGAACACTTTTAATCTTTGTTCTGGTCTTATATTTGTTACCATATGAAGTAATAATTTGCAAGTTTATTGATTGTAGTATGATTTCATCACAAGTCCATTACATTGAACAAAAACTGTCATCACAAGTCCATTACATTGAACATAAACTGAGTTACATTGAAGTTAAACTACATCCATTACATTGAACATAAACTACATTACATTGAACATAAACTACATTCATTACCATCCACATGAACCCAAAATACATTCAACATAAACTACATCCAATAGATACCTTGAGTTACATCCATTGCATACCTTGATCAGTTAGCTTTTTAAACAGACAACAATGACAGACAAAATGAGCACAAACATCAAACCAAATAAAACCTTCAAAAGACTGTCATACACTATTGCTTTGGACTTGAAAGCATTAAGATCTTGGTAAATTAGCTCCATTGAAAGTTGATGAGTTGGCTGTTGCACTGTCATACCACCATGGTCTTGCAAGGTGAAATCAGCATATTGGTTGGATAGTTGCAGCTTCAACTCTTTATTCTCCTCATGTAGATTGAACAATAGGTCTTTGTAATACTCACAAGGTAACTCATCATCAAGAAAACCATACACCTCACATTTCTAAAATCATTAACAAGACAAAATCAGAAATAAAGAATGTGTAAACATTTGATAATAGTAACTGGTAAATTACCCGTTTTGAGCAACCCTTAAATCTTCGACCCGGATTCGTTGGAGTCCAAGCAACTTGCTCATAAATGGGAATCTTACAATCACAATGCGTTTTTGCACGAATTTCTTCAGGAGAATAGTACCGTCGATTAGATCGAGATGATGAAGTAGATGAGCGCATAATTATTTTTATGAATTTGATAAGCTTGTATGATTTCAATTAAACATTAGGATTAGGGTTTATGTTTTTGGGTGAAGAAGAAAAGGGTAAAGTGAGAGGAGTGTAATTTTTTTTTTTATTAATAAAAAATATTTGCCTACATGGCAAGTGTGTGGGATGCTTAACTGCCAACATGGCATCAACCGGGTATAGAAGTAACAAAATACCCACTTCAAAAAAAAAAAAAAAAAACATAACTTTTTTAACCTCTTTATTAAAATTTGTAGTTGACTACCCAATCGAAGAAAATGTGGCAAGTATGTTACCTTTTTATATTATTTGCCCTTATGAAAATTATATCAATGAAAATACATGTAAAACTCAATACATTTATATATTTTGCATCAAGTATTACATAAAACAAAAGGAAATAGTTAAGGTCATAGTACGCAAAAGATGTTTAAAAAATTAAAACATGAGAATTATTTTAGAACGGAAGGAATAAATCCTTTTCTCGATTGATCTCATGATCTAGCTCCTTGCTAGTGCATTCTTAATAAAAAGGGAAGTGACTGTCACACTCTCAAATCTTTTTGAGACACTTCACTTTACAAGTAATTAAAGGAGATTATAATTAAAGTGTACAAATATTTATTGCATACAGTGAAATGTTTCAATAAATTTTAATAGTATGCGAATCATTATCCTAGTAAAAACGAGCGGGGGTACCCGCGCGTTGCTGCGGAAATGTTGTGGTTAATCTAAACTCGAAATAAAACGATTGAAAAAAATTATTTTTTGTCATTAAGGACTAAATTTGCAAAAGATCGATAACAGCAAGTACTTTTGAAATTAAAAATTAACCTGAGGCGGTAATAAAAAAAAATGGTGAACAGTGTTTTTAACGAATGAACAGTAGTTTTTAACAGGATCGATATATTGCAAAGTTAGTCTTTTGGGACTATCTTCGAAATTATAATTTAACCTGAGGTGTTGTTTTTGTTAAATATTTAATTTCAGGGTCAAAAATTAAAAAAATTAAAATATATATATATATATATATATATATATATATATATATATATATATATATATATATATATATATATATATATATATACATACTGTTGCAGTAGCGCTGCTACAGTAGCGTTGCTACTAGGGGTGGAAACGAGCCGAGCCGAGCCCGAGCCTGCCAGAGCTCGAGCTCGGCTCGTTTCGAGCCTTAAACTTTAAGCTCGAGCTCGGCTCGTGGAATATTATATAGGCTCGGGCTCGGCTCGAGCTCGGCTCGTTTATTCGATTTGGCCATGAAAAGTTAAAGCTTGGCTCGAGCTCGGCTCGTAATATATCTTTATTGAGCTCGTTAATAAACTCGAGCTCGATTCGTATATAAGTTAAAATATCATATTTTTGTTTAGGCTCGTTTAGGCTCGCGAGCCCAAACGAGCTTTTTATGTAAAGCTCGAGCTCGAGCTCGATTAATAAACGAGCTGCAACTTAGGCTCGAGCTCGGGCTCAAGCTCGTTTAGGCTCGGCTCGTTCGAGCTTTTTACCGATCCGATCCCGAGCTTTTCACGAGCGGCTCGGCTCATTTCCACCCCTAGTTGCTACAGTAACCAGACTCACATTTTCACTGTTTCATCAACTGTAGCTGCTACAGTACTTGCTACAGTACCGATTCCCCCTTTCGGTATATATAATAATGAGTGTTAAAAAAAGAGTTGATCAAGGAATTAATTATTATGTTTTGCAATTTTTGTACGGACACGAGTATTATGACAAACGACATGAAAATCATAAACGTGTCAGTACATAGATCCTTTCTTATCCTCTCCCCATTGTCCACAAATTATTCGCCAAGTGTCTACTAATCTTTAGCCAGATTCTTCCAATATTTTTTAAAGTGGATAATAGTCATTTAGTTAGGCCCCAATCAAAGCCAAAATGATTAATTTTACACCATATACGGAGTATCATATTTTTCGTGTTTGTGCTTTCAGTACTTGTAATCTGTTACATCATTCTCCTCTGTGTCGTGCTGAAGCCGGTTTCTCAACTATTTTAGGAATGACTCAAAACAGTGACAAAATTGTCTTTAACCAATATGTAAGAATATCAGTTACTAACATGACATAAATATTTGTTTTATTTTTAACAAAAAACTTCAAACCAAAAATATCATCTTGAAAGAGCTCTAGTAAGATGATTAGCCAACAGAGCCGGAGCACTCAAATGCGGCAAATGACCTTCAACATTCATCATCTCCACCGTGCTCCGGCCACCAAGATGCTCCTTCAGGTACATGGCCACAGACGTTGGAACGGACACATCTTTCGCGGTCTGAATAATACAACAAGGCACTTTCACTAACCCTAACACTCCTCTCAAATCACTATTAAATACTGTTCTAGATACAAAAAGTGATATATCTGGTCGGACGTTAAACAACGTCCGACTAAATTCACGTACAGCTGCCGGAACATCTGCTCCGACAGCTAACGGAGCGAATCCGTTCACCCAAGCCGCGTAATTTGCCTCCATTGCAATGAAAACCTTCTCAACTTCACTTGCTTCAAATCCACCATGGTAATCCTTATCATTTAGGAACCTGAAATTAATAAATCACAAATCTATTTAGATACCCAAACAATAATCAGCATCAAAATTCAATATAATTAACCAAAATCAACACATGACTACGAAACATTAGCATGAACCCTATCAATCTGAAATTAATAAATCACAAATCTATTTAGATACCCAAACAATAATCAGCATCAAAATTCAATATAATTAACCAAAATCAACACATGACTAACATGACCTACGAAACATTAGCATGAACCCTATCAATCTGAAATTAATAAATCACAAATCTATTTAGATACCCAAACAATAATCAGCATCAAAATTCAATATAATTAACCAAAATCAACACATGACTAACATGACCTATGAAACATTAGCATGAACCCTATCAATCTGAAACAAATTCGCTCCTTAAATCATTATAGATTAACAAAAAATATGTCTAAACGTAATCATTCAATGATCAATCACCTTTTATTTTTCTTTCTAAAATGCAAATTTTCATACACATGTATACCACCACTAATATATACATCTCACACGTACCAAGAGGTAATTGATAGAGTTACTCAGATACCGCTAGATGATCAATTAATATGTAAATATATAAAAATGTAACATTACCTAGGAGAAGCACCAATAAGAATAAGTTTGACAAACATCTGTGGCCTACGAATAGCAGCAAGAATACCAATCATGCACGAAAGCGAATGACCAACAAAGTAACATCTCTCAACACCCAACGAGTCCAAAATATTCAATAAATCATCAACATATGCATCAAGACAATTATACCTCCTGAAATCAAAGTAATCTGGATTAACACTACCAGCACAGACAAGATCATATAATAGAATCTTGTAGTGTGTTCGAAAATACGGAAGTATTCGGCTCCATACAGATTGATCTGTCCCTAACCCATGCGAAAAAACGAGATATTTTTTCCCGGTGCCGATAACCCTGACGTTAAGTGCGTCTAAAAGTGTGGGCCCCATGCAGTTTAGGGTTGGGTTGGATGAGATATTGTTTTGTTTTTTGTTTGGTTGGATTGATGGACGGATATGTAATGTGGTTTTAGTGGAATATTTATAGGGAGTAAAGTGAAGTGTTTTTATCTGGTTTAGACTTTAGTGGGATGTACCAATGATTTTCCATCGTTCACATGGGAACATAAATGTAGTATATACTTTTAGATAATACTAGAAAGGTGCCCGCGCGATGCGGGGGTGGATTGTTGGGGGTGAAGAGGAGGGAGGTGGGGTGGTGGAAAGTGGTTGTTGGGGTGGTTGTTGAGGTGGTTATAAATTGTTTGGGGTGGTTGTTGAAGTGGTTATAAATTGTTGGGGTGATTTTTAGGGGTGGTTGTTTCTATAATTAGTAAGTAAAAGTCTGAATTTTTAAGCCTTTCTAATTATAGAATAGTCCCAAATACATTATATAATAGTATAGATGTTTAATTAATGAATTGTGTTGTTATAGAAAAAGAATAGATGAAAATTTTGTTAGAGTAATACTTCCAAATATATAATGCAAGCCTTGATCTTAAAGAACGGAAAGAGTTTGAGTGTTCGAGATGATATGCAATGAAATTATACGTATTTCACATTTGTCATCGTGGACTACCTCGTTTTGCGAAAAGGAAAAGAAATCGCTACACCTTAAGATTATGTGACAAGTTACGAAAACTATCATGTACTTTTAGTTATTAGACTAATGCTAATGGGCGTTGCACCTCAATCACAACCGACGATTCCAACGCGTCTCTCCCACTAGCTCGAAGAAAAGTAACGCGTCGCCAAGCAATCTTTTGATTGTTTTGGTTGCTTGGCTAACCGAAAGAATTGCAACATCAACGCCCTTTTTTTTTTACCGTTGGAGGCTTGTTTTCAACAGTTGCACCCTTTCTTTGCACCCTTTTTCAACCGTTGCACTCTTTCTAAAATAAAGGAATAATAAAGGAACCATCGCCTGTAATTTTTTTTTTTTTTTTTTTCCTCTGTCTTTGATAAAGAAGAAGAAGGAGGCGCCTACAAAATTGGAAGGGTTTTACCTTTGTTAACTTGTTTCTCTGTATTTTATAAATAGGCTCATAAAAGCCCATTTTACACTTAGCAATCTGAGTCTACACAATTACCTACCATGCTCCTTTACAGTGAATCTACAAAATATAGTTAGTTTTAGTTTAATTTAAAATATATATATATATATATATATATATATATATATATATATATATATATATATATATATATATATATGGGGTTGCTTTTGTGGTCACCACTAGCTAGTTATGGTTGGGGTGGAGTTGTGGAGAGAGAAATATGATGTAGCGTTGATGTAGCTGGGTTGCTTGGGTGAAGTTGTAGTCACCATTAGCATTAGTCTTAAGGAGAGTTATTTTACATACCAAACTTTTACTCATCCCACCATTCATTTAAAAAGAAATCAATAGTTGAGATTAAAAACATTTTAATATTTCATCAATTTTTTATATTTTAAATATCTCTTAAACCGTTAATCGTAAGCGAAAATAATTACACCATCGCGACGCCTATTTAATTATCTTTCTATAGACGGCCACTTTGATATACTTTCGACAAAAAAAATATTTTTTTCACGTTTTTTTTTTCGTTACCAAAAAAATCACATGTGATATTAGTGTAACATCACATGTGATATATCACATGTGATATATCACATGTGATTTTTTCGATAACAAAAAAAAATGTGAAAAAAATGAAAAAAAGAAAATCGTCGAAAATATATCAAAGTTCATATCTATAAAAAGATAATTAAATGCTCGTCGTAAGGGTATATTTTTTTCGCTTAACGATTAACGGTTTGAAAGATATTAATATTTGGAGAAAAAAAATGAAAGTGAGATTTTTAAATTGTTGAGATTAATCTCATCCATTGGATCAAATTAAGATGAAGAAAGTTTAGTCCTCAAGTAATCTTAAATATTAGTTATTTATGTTTTTATATAACAAACTTTATTTATCAAATATTTAACGATTTTTAAATGCCTCTAATGCGAACCAAAAGAAACATAATATTATAATACTTTTTACTTACGTACGATATTATAAAAATATTAAACTTTATTTATTAAAATAAATGTTTTTTTGCCAAAAAAAATACAACCTTAAACTATGTAATAATTTTGTCAACTACCCTAAATTATATATATATATATATATATATATATATATATATATATATATATATATATATATATATATATATATATATATATATATATATATATATATATATATACTAGTTTCTAAGCCCGCCCGATGGGCGGGCATGACTTGTAATTTACATTTTAATTTAGTCATGTACATATATTAGTTATCTTTTATAGTTATAACTTTTGTATTAATAAAGAGACAGGCATGACTTATAAAGTTTCTTGTAAGTTATTAGTTAAGTAGTGTTTGTTTGTTACCAATTTTTTTATGGAATGCATTAAGAACAGAAAAAAATAAACGGTTATCAAATATCAAAGAAATTTTTTTTCCAAGTGGTACGCAAAAACGAAGTATCAAAGAATAGCCCGTTCGATGGGCGAGCAAGCCTTATAAATATTGTTAAAAAACTAAAGTTAAAGGAAAAAAAAGCTATAGGTATAATCAATACTCGAATGAGTCTTTCTAGGATGTGCATATCTAGCTATTTAAACGGGAATCATTCCGTCTGCTACTTGTGTCTGCATCTCTTTGTTCTTCTCGTTCTAGCTTTATTGTGATGTTTAAAAACAATCTCTACCCGATGGGCGGGCATGACTTATGAATATTGTTTAAAAAATAAGTTAACTTAAAATAAGATACAAACGTACCAAATATTTTATTGAATGCATTAAGAATGTAAAGAAATAAACGGTTATCGATTATGAGAGAAAAAAAGTTTCAAAGTGATACGCAAGAACAAAGTATCAAAGCATAGCCCGTTCGATGGGCGAGCAAGCATTATAAATATTGTTAAAAAAACTAAAGTTAAAGAAAACTTAAGTTTACGAAAAAAATAAGCTATAGGTATAACCAATACTTGAATGAGTCTTTCCAGTATGTGAATATCAAGCTATTAGAACGGGAACCATTCCTTCTTGTACTTGTTGCGTTTGCATCATTTTGTTCTTCTGGTTCAAGCTTTACTATGATGTTTCTACTCTGTGCATTCAGACACATTTGTTATTACGGAGTAATAAATTAAAAAAAAAGTAATTATAGGTCACCCCATCCATTTTTACACCCATTTATCCGTATTAACCCATTAACTTATCCACCCATTTTTCAATATCTAAGTATTCCTTATGGTAAATAAAAGAGTAATTATATAATGGTGACCTTTTTTTTTAAGTAATATAAGCTTTTGATATGCGTGCTCTTCATACTTTGTTCCATTTAAATGCATGTATCCTGCTCCCTCGATCCATCTCAACTATTATTCACACCAATTATTGATGAAAAAGTATATTGGAAAAAAAATACCTTCAATATCCATTCCCTAGATAACGTAAACTTTAAAAACCGTGGACCACAGACAATTCTGTCCATCATCTCATCATATCCCAATATCTATAGGTTGTCTATGAGGGTCTATAGAAATAGCAGTCCAAAACCAAGGTAGCATATACAAAATCCGTGACATTTCACTCTCAAAAGTAATATAAATATTACCAGTCCAGCATATTTTGGTCTGTTATACCTCATTACGTCTTTTACTTGAGGCCACATGTGCAAGACACTTGTGCTATTACCAAATGTAAAATTATGAGTTCACTCATAATATCAATTAAAAGAAAGTAGTACAATTTTGTATGTGTGAGATAGAACATATATATATATATATATATATATATATATATATATATATATATATATATATATATATATATACTACTTCACATGAAGGGAAAGTACCCTCAAGTGCGTAGGTTAACGCCTTTGCAAATTCTTCTTGAAGGCTGCATCTATTATCTTCTTCTTTAGCAACCACATATGTATTCATTGCATTTCTGATGAACCGTATTCCAGCCCTCAAAATAAGTCCAGACTACATACTGAAGCCATGACTTCTTTCTATGGCAACTAACCGATACATTTACATTGTCAAACATGCCATAATGTATGCAAGTAGTTTGAAGAGCCAACACAATCGGCGATCATTGCATCGATAAACCTGTGATCATCCTAGAGATAGTAAAAGGCAAGACATCATATTCATAAGATTTCCATGATTTATGTTCTGTTTAAAAGCCAACATGCTTTTAATCTTTTAGCATTTTTGGCTTTTATAAAGAGTTTATAAGGAGAAATATTGAAGGTTCTTAATAGAAATACACGACAACAAATGATGGGCGGGCTACACTTATGAATATCGTTGAAAAAAATAAGTTAACGAAAAATAAGATATAAACGTACCAATTTTTATATTAAATGAATAACAATGAAAATAAATGAACATTAAGATTTATAGAACAATTAAAATATACAAAGTTATTTCCCAATTGTATAGTCTCGTTCATCCCGTCGCCTTTCATCCATGGCCCATTAAAGGATGCATTAGAAGAAGGAATTATCAAATGGGTTTTGACGGTCTTGGGTAGAGATTGTTTTTGTGAATGACCCTTTTTTTGGAGGTGAGATGGAGACTCGATTCTGTGTGATGCTAAAAAGGAAACAACCTAAAGGTCGGTAACTAAAGAGGAACGGATTTTGAATGGTGCGTTGGAGTTGCATTATCATGAGCCATGGTGCGAATGTGGTTGCATTATCAAGCATTTTTACTGGTTGGGGTTGCGGGAGAACAACATGTGGTGGCATTTGAGTTGGTTTTGGTGGATCAGCGTCATATACCAATAACATCATCAAATATATCAATCTTCCATTTCTAAATTCTTCATTGATGGTTAACTGACAATGTGTTCTAACTTCTAACATTAAATCAATTCTTTAAGAATCAATGCATTTAACAAGTTTCTTTCAACCAACACAACTTTACACATACTGAAGTTAAAGACAAATCAATTAGACCATCAAAAAGTCAAAATCAGATGCATGAATCTCAAAATCAACATCCTAGTTAATGTTAGCTCAAAATGTGTTCTAACATGCAACCTTTTCTACTCAAGTTTCTTAAAAACTACTTGATTTGACTATCAAAAGTCAAACTCAGATACATGCATCCATAACTACACAAATACTAATCTAATTTCACACAAATGGGGTAAAACAGTAAAAGTAAAAGATTTAAAAATTACCTCTAAGAACAGCACCACTACCTCCACACTGATATACAGAGTACTGGGTTCTTCCAATCCTTCTTTGAATAGGAGCACGATCCAAAAGCTTAGCAAGTTCCATCTTCTCATCTTTATTGTTCCGTATTTAAATTCCTCGCTGAGTGAGAACAACCAACATAGCTCCATATCACTCATAGTGGGCTTTAAATGCTCATTGTAAGTGGCAATTGTTCCATGAGATATGTAATAGTAAATCGTAATTCGAACCAAGTCAACCTGTTTTTGTCCAGTATTGTGGCAGCAGAATGAACCTGAAAGAGATAATAATGAACATTAAAAAGATACGCATCAGGTATTCCACCTAGCAAAAATAGATTCCAATATGCCAGAAAACATGTTATATGTACACCATGCCTAAAAACTAAACAGTTACTCTAATAACACATGATGACCCAATTTTGGTTACTAAATTACAGATGCTAAAAGGACCAACCTTTTTGACTACGTATTATGGATATAGTCAGTTGGATTTCTTCTATAAATGGCTGCAAAATGGTAACAGTCAGTTGGATTTCTATGTCAAACAAATAAACAAACAACATGAAATGAATTGAATGTGAAACTTACAGGTATAATGCCAAGGCAAGGCTTGTTCATCACACCCCAGAAGCCAGCTAGTCTGCATATATAGTAAACAGGCAGTTAATTCGCCTTAAGCTTTCAATCTTTTCTATTTTATAAAACTTAGTGCCTTTATTTAGCGGAAATCAAGTGCAAAGAGAATACCTAGATCTATGTCTCATCAAAAGAGCTAAGCGTGCATGGACTATAAACTGGTAAACTCATAGCAGAACTGTGGTCCATCTTTTTTCTTCTTTATTCCAAAAGCATTATACTTTGAAGGAAAAAAATACTGGAAACAATTACACATATAGTCACCTATAAACCTATGAATTGCAAACCTATGAAAGATGGATATATTAGTGTTAAAGTTCTCTATCACCTGTGATAACGTACACTATCAATATCTGATGTGCCAATATAAGTGGCTAGATTCCTAGGATTAAAACTATGATATATATACGTCCCCAAGAGCAGAAGAATGTTTGGAGACTTGAGAATTCAAATGTCCAAATGTTTACTGTGACTTCCCATCATGCTCATCAGCTATATCATCTAAAGCTTTAATACCCGAACCGTACATTGTTTTTAGCTTCTCTAACGCAACTTGAAGTTCTTCAGTTGCCTACACTCCCCACAAAGTACATTATATATTCATTTTTTCAT
The DNA here is from genome assembly GCA_030686995.1 of Artemisia argyi. Taxonomy (NCBI): domain Eukaryota; kingdom Viridiplantae; phylum Streptophyta; class Magnoliopsida; order Asterales; family Asteraceae; genus Artemisia; species Artemisia argyi. The sequence goes on from CM060689.1 coordinate 150,908,321, forward strand.
GCCTTATAACCAATGTATGATGCTCTAATGTGGTGACTTCGACCCCTCTACATACACATGGGTTGATTTGGCATTACGGGTAAAACAAAACACTACTTTATAAGGAAAAGGGTCAATTGGGTCGAAGGTCGATTAAAGTGCCCAAATTATTCATAGTAATAGATTGATATTGAAAAATATGACTAATGTAATCATATATTCACTAACTATTTATAGAAGTGTCAACAATTTTGGACCAAAAGTATTTCCGGCTCAACCCAACAGAAAACATCATACCTCTGTCTTTTCAAGATTCTTAGTCAAATTTGCAGTTATTAGCAGCTGTGAATTATAAAGTTTCTGGAGCTCCATCATTTGTTGTCCGAAGAAATATAAAAACAGTATCAGCAAGCGTTGATAACAAAGATGAGAAAATAGTATCATTTGTAGTTGGTTATGTTGAACCTCTGGGAAAGTCTATCGTCTTCCGAATAGTATATAAGATAAGCCATATCATCATCATCTTTAAAGATGGTCATGTCTTTGCTTTCGGACCGTGTTGTCTAAAGCTTTTGATGTAGTCAAAGGACCAGTGGGGGAATTACTTATGGCTGTTCCTACTGCGGCTTTGGTGTAGTTGGTATCGTCTATATGCATCCACATTATATATTTTCATGTATTCTCATTATATATTACTTTTGGTCTTTCAAATACATTAGACTTGTGAAGATCATGTGTCTCGTCTGTTTCTTCTGGTGCTAGAACTATACCCTCGTTTTTCCATGTCCAAAGATCTTTGGAATAATAGCAACCCATGCGTATGATGTCAAGCTGCATGAAAACAATACTGCATTAAGTTTTCTTGCAATGATGAAGCCAATGATGCACTTGAAACCAACTAATGATAGGTTAACATTAATATTGCATTATAGGTCGGAAATCAGCATATTAGGCAGGTTGGATAACAGACGAATATGGACCCAGGTCAAAATGGGTCATTTTTAGTGCGGGCTCATATATGTACGACTCAGCTGTATGAGTCTTAGAACTTAGCCATTCTAAGAAAACAGGAAAGCCGAAAGTCCAATAACACATCCTTGTAGAAGTTTTTTGGTCAACTACTTAAAACTTTGACCTTCAAGTTAAGAAAAAGCAAATAGAGCATTATTGTTCATATCTCAGTAGTCCAGTACCTATCAACAATAAATATACCAATGGGTTGCAAGTATAAGCTACATATTACATTCTATCTTCCAATTTAGACTGAGATGATGTTACATATTTTCATCTGTTAAAAAAAACACAAAGAAGCATATAAGCTCTGTATCACCCTTTTTTTTTTGTCATACAGTCATAGTGCATCGAAAAGATTAAACCTGATACTTATCAGTCCGCTAATCAAATGAGAACCACAGAGAATTAGTTAAAGTCCAATATCATATATAACTAAGAACACGTGTTCCATAGCTCAGTCTTACATCATGAAGGTTAAACGTTTTGCAGATCATTATGTGTTACAGACAGTTATAAAAACACATTTTGTGGAAAATATAGATTGATTGCTCAAATGGTTGTTAAGACCTGGTTATTCATTAACCTTATCAGTTTTGGTGCAGCAAGATGAAACCTTAGTAATTTCTTTTACTATGCCTCAAAAAGGTGAATGGATGAAAATACAAATAGATAACCAAATATGAAATAAGTTTTGAGAAATCTGATACAAACTCAACATCGCTTCCCTTATTCAATAGGAAAAAATTTCAACTTAATTTATTACCTTTGCTGCAGGTATCAATCTACTAAGATCATTGGAAAAATCAAGGACTTTGGGTATTTTGTCAGCAAGCACCTACGGATATCAAGTAAAAACAAAGGCTTTAAGCACTACCAACCACTATAATAGCATAATAGCAAGAATACTAAACAAAAAATAAATAAAGCCATTAGCTCTTAGTCCTCTTACCATCTGTAGCCACGTGGTTCAATGCATTACTAATATAATAGCCATATGTCTCCAGTCTTGTTTTCTACATACGCATATAGTCTAATATAACCATAATCACATTTAGTAGGTATCTCATACCTAAAAATTTAGGGCGGAAATGGTGTAGTTGCGGTGCACCTGGGTGCTGATAACCGGCATTGGTCCCATGTGAGAGTAATTTTGATGAGGGTAAGGTGGCATAGAAGGTGGTCTAGGCTGTGATGATAGTGGGGGTTGAAGTGGCATATGAGGCATGCTACTAATATGCCTGAATATCTCTTGTTGTTGAATCCAAGGACTATCAATGTGAACAATCAACCGAATCTGGTAACAAATAACAATCAAGTTAGGAACAAAATAGCATATCACTCCAGTCATTCATTAGCACGACTCCAGAAATGGGATTTGCAAAACTCAAATTACCTCTACAGCATAATGAGAAATCGTAAAATCACTGCGACCCAATTTGGGTTAGCCAAATCGTGCATGACTTTTGAAAGTCTGATACAGCTTTTGTGAAAATGTTTCATGTGTTGACTTGGGAAACATACTGGTAACACAATAAGTGATCATTGGTTTGCAAAATTCTGATTTATTATATTACAAATTCATTAGAGAGTATATTAACAAAAGTGTGTGTTTGGATGGTAAACCACAACGTACCAGGCTTCATCAAGTAGAGCAATAATTCTAATAGTACTTCGCTCCTGTACTCCCGTCAATTACACCCTTCCATGGTTTGGGTAATGTTGGATCAGGTGGGGCGTAACAAATCTCCAGCATTAGTGGCTTCATCAACAGACATGGTTGATAAATTTCAAATCTGGTTTTCACAATTGCTATAGCAACAACATCAACATATATATATCGACCTTAATTACATCAAGTGTTACCTAGAGATATTGAAGGCCGCATCATGTCCTCTTGTCTATAGATCTGTTGAGGAGCTGAAAGTGCTTCTCGTTAAAGGGCTCCACCTTAACGATATCAAACGATATCAGAATAGAGTATTATGCCAAAAGTAATAGAAAAGTGGAAAATTTTATTGATGAAGAAAGGTAGAACATAATGGTATACATGATCACCAGGTACATCCACAACACAAAAGACGACAATCACTACCAAACATACCCCATCCTTTCTGAATCTAAGAAATACATATGTTGCTATAGACTTAATTTCATCGATTCAAAAAAGTATAAAAATACTTTGTTACCTGAAAGTTTTGATTTGCAAAGTCATCTGACATTTCCAATGACATCAAAGTGCTTCTCGTTAAAGGGCTCCACCTTAACGATATCAAACGATATCAGAATAGAGTATTATGCCAAAAGTAATAGAAAAGTGGAAAATTTTATTGATGAAGAAAGGTAGAACATAATGGCATACATGATCACCAGGTACATCCACAACACAAAAGACGACAATCACTACCAAACATACCCCATCCTTTCTGAATCTAAGAAATACATATGTTGCTATAGACTTAATTTCATCGATTCAAAAAAGTATAAAAATACTTTGTTACCTGAAAGTTTTGATTTGCAAAGTCATCTGACATTTCCAATGACATATGAACTTTTTTGAGGATTTTATGTCCATGCTCTCTCGAGTGTCTTGCCTCTACACTGTGAAAAAAATCTCTTTTAATTACTGCAAAAAATGAATCAAAGCACTTTTGGACACACATACAATGGGCCTTGTAGATATGGATTATTTAAGGATGCAATGTCAAGCACTGTAGTTATTGTATGCTTGGCGACTTACCCAACACATGTTGGCCCATTACTTGCATTGATCAAGGTGTTATTTTTATTTTGCAAGAGCTATAATATTGGCATAATCTTAAAGCAAAGAGAAAAGTTATAAAGCGCTAAAATAATTAAATTAATGTTATATAGATTTGGAGGAGATGAGAACCTGACAACCAGAAGTCCGAAAAGAACTGAAATCATGAAGTCCCTCAAGAACCTTGCAAGCTTTATAGATTAAAAAGAAGTTATTTAGGCAATTTCCAAAATATAATGTGAACCAATAACAGATTCTTCACTGAAATAGTACTTATCCAACCTGCATTGCTGGAAGATCAAGTTCCTCAGGTACATGCCATGTCGATCTTTCTCAAAGTTCGATAAAGATTCTGGACCTGATAGCCGTCTGTAAAAGTAACTACAGAAATTTGTAAACAAATTAGAGGTGGCAAGATGGGTAACATGTCAGCATATGTTTCGGTCAAAATGGGTATTATTTGTTTCAGGTCAAGACATGCCAGGGTGATTTTAGATAGTACAATTGCTGTCGGGTGTTTAAATGTTTCTTCTTGACAATAAGTGTGCAGTTGAGTACGATATTGTAACATCAAAACATAATATCCCGTTAATAATTGCAGTATTTTGAATATAGTATAATACTTCGGTTTTTATAACTTACCTATTTGTATATGAGCATGGAACAAATGATCTTAACATCCATGTACTTTGGAGTAAGACCAGCACGCACAACATTGTTTGAAGCTGCCATGCACTCAAGGCTGAATTAGTTGTATAAAATGTAATGTGTGTACCTCCCAAATGAAGTCCGTTTTGCTTTGCTCGATGCTACAGTATGCAGTAACAACATATTGTTGAAATAGACGACCCCCTCGAGTTAATAAGTTGTAGCGGTTAAACCGATAGTGTAACTGATAAGCATAATACACATTCATTGACATTTTTTTTTTCACAGCCTGAATCAATACCTGGAGCATTAGTTAACTTGAACCGCAGATGGTAACATTCTTCTCCATACACAAACAACAACGCTAACTGGAAAGCCATATAACATGGATGGAATTCATTCGAGTATCATAAACAATTGCTCCAATTGAATCGGATGTTGGTAGTTCATACTGCCTCGCGTGGACAACACCAAACACATGAACTTTAAACTCAGGAACGTCACCTTCTTCCAGTTTATCCTGAGTTGTTCTGAATAACTGCACTAAAGCATTATTCGCGTCTAGAAATTCTATAAGCCCTCGAACAATTTCTATATCCAAGCCACGCCAATATCGCTTAAATCTGGATATTTATATCCTTAGTAGTTTAAGTTTCTGTTTCTTCATGTTGATTCAATGGTTTCCACTGGAAGTGCTTGAACGGAAATGGAATATCAATGCCAACCTGAACAAAAACATCCAATCCAAATAATGTATATATGCTTATAGAATTTCAATCCCTATAAACTCCAAAGGGAAGTAGCAGTTCATTTTAAGGTAACATAGAGGAAGTTTTAAAAGACAACGATATCTTCATAATGCACAAACTTGAGTTGAGTTCCATATTAATTTTAACTTGAAAGAATAAATTTGGCCTTAAACATCGAACACTTTTTTATTGGAGGTCCTAATGAAACCATTAAGACACAACGCATATCTAATAAACGCAAAAGTAGATTACTCAAATAAAAAACAAAAATAATATAAAATTTTCAGATGAGTTTCAACACTTACTGCTGATGGTATTAAGCTGTATATTCCTCTATAGTTCTGACTGACGCAAATTATGTCTTTACCATTATGGATTACCGAACTGAAACAAAACAACATAAACTGTTAAATCTTAACAAATCATTATCAAATTGAATTGATTGTAGGATTTCTTTATATATAGCCAACATGTTTCATATAGGGGTTGTCATTAGGTCTTTACTGAAACTATTTTGATATATGAAGATAGAAACACTACAGATCAACAGATGATGGTGTGGAAGAGGGTGATAAGAATAACTTGGAATTAACAAATTAAGTTGCCATAGAAGACAATGCATATGAAACTATGCAAATAATGGGCCATTACCAATAATAGTCTATATAAGCCTCTTGTATATTTTCTGTTACATTAGGGTTTTCTGCTGAGAATTGAAGCGAATTTGGGAGGGATTGATGATGATGATGGCCGTATAGCTTTAGGTTTAGGTTTTTTCTTTTAATAGCTTGTATATTTTGAATTATTTTCAAACTCCCATATCAATTATCATTCGCAAATTCCATCACAAATATTCAAATGGTCCAATGGTTTAGGTGTTTGTATATTTGTTCAACGTGCCAAGTTCGATCCTTGGGAGGTGTCTTTTTAATACGACTTTTTATTGCCTACATCGTTGCTTATGTGGAAATTAATTATAAAAATACAAATTAAAAAAGTTGCTTACATGATGACATGGCTGCTAATGGCTGATGACATGGCACATAATGAATTACTGGGCAATGAGGTGGCGTTTACGTGGCATTATCTACGTGTAACGCCTCCTGTTATATATAATATATATATATATATATATATATATATATATATATATATATATATATATATATATATATATATATAATATTAAAAAAATACACCATAACATTGTCACAATATACCAAGGTAGCCGAAGATAAAGGCGTATGAAACTCACGTTACAGATTCCACAACCAACAAGTCTCAGCAACGGCATTAGCGACACCACGATACTTAGCCTAAGAACTGGACCAGGAAAGTGTCAATTGACACTTTGAAGACCAAGAGAGCAAGTTGTTCCCAAGGAACACACATTAACCAGAAGAAGACCTGCGAGTTACACAATCAGCCCAGTCTGTATCTGAATAGGTGTAACACACCCAAATTTGGATAAGCAGCGGAATAGAAATTTGGAAAGTTACTTCATAGTTTCACATTCTAAATCATAGAAAACGACCTCTATATTAAGACGTTTTAAAAATACAATACCATTCGATAATATTAAAGGAAATTCATAGTTTTACAACATTAAATGGTCCCAAACATCAGTACATAAACATAAATTGTTCAAAAGATATCAAATGGTAAATTCATGAATAGAGTCTTCAATATGCAAAAAGACTCATGACACTTCCCACCTGCTATCGCCTTAAGGACCTGAGATAAAATATGCTAAAAACTTCAATACAAAGATTGAGTGAAATCAATATAGTTTATTAATAAGCAGTTGATCACAGTATATAATTTATGAAAGCGACTAAGCAACAAATACAAAGCCTGGTAAGGTTATTATTGCCCTAAGCTCGTGACACCAAACATTAACGTCAATTTCTGTCAATAGAATAAATTTGTCCTTCAAGAATAGGTAATAGCCAATTTACCTAACATTATACAAATACAGTACACATGATAGCCTAACGGGCGAGTTCGGCATGAAGGAGGTCAGGCCCAACAGATCTATTCACGGTATTCACGTTTAAACGCATGTAATTAACAGTTCACGATAAAAGGGACTTTCAGGCTATGGGAAACTTAGGCAATAATAATAACAGGAAAGCTTACATTTTAAAGCAATTGTGATCATAAGTAAATATAGCATGTATCTCCCCAATGGAGTTTATAAAACAATTTAAGTAAAAATTAGGACTATGAACTCACCAATGATGAAGTGGTAATAGAAACCGGAAAAGTGTGCATGTCGAGAAAAGCCGCAAAAGTCACAAATGGCCTATATAAAATATAACACGACTTAGGCTCAGAGAAATAATATGTGACGCTTATACTTACGTTTTTATACATTAATTAGACTTATAATACCATAAAGTAATTTAATTATGAGTTTTATAGCAAGTCACGGTTCAAAAAGATATTCATTGAAGCTTATACGGGTTAAATTACATTGCTGATGTAATTTTGATAAAAGTACTGCACCAATCAGGCCGCTATTTCTAAACCGTAAGGGATAAAATTATGAACTTTATATGCCTGGAAAGGTATGACTCTTCACATTTCAAAAATCAAGGCCTCAGTTAACTGAGAATTTCGTAACTAGGGTGAAATTACTAATTTACCCATGTGTCTTAATGATGAAAGTTTCAGCACTCAGTTAGGTTTAGGAAAATGAGTAGATCTTTTGATCTACAGGTCCAATGGACATGAAACCAATGGCAAAAGTTTTAATTATGTCTTAGCTAAAACTTTTATGTTTTGACCAACATGTCGTATTGTAACACCCCCATTTTTCACTGATTGCAGCGAATTAAGTGTTTGGGGTATTACCTCATGGAAACAAAGACAGGATAATAGAAAACGACTCGAAAAGAGACGTTTTAGAAAAAAGGTGTTATCATTCATTTATTCATCAGAGTTTTACAGTAAAAATTAACTTTTACTAAAAGAGAGGTCCATTAAGATACGTTTTAAAGCAAAACAGATGAATGATAACTATTCTGGACGTCCTCATGTCCAGTACTTCTCCGTGCCAGGGTTCCTAAAGAGCTCAATTACCTAGGATAACATGCTTAAAAGTCAACATGAATGTTGAGTAAGAGTCATAGGTTTAAATAGTTAGGGTGTGTAATACAAGCTCCACAGGGTTCAACTTAAACCCTATGTGTGGAAAAGTTTAGTCATAGCAGGTATATTGCACTAAGCTCATTAACCATATGTTAATAGTCCAGATCATGGGGTCTGTAGATCAATCCATGATGGGACGGGAAGGATAACTTGCCAAAGTTAATCCTTTAGAGGATTCAAATGTAATACTTATTGGTACCCTATAGTGAGAGGTAGTACCAACGGGACTTGTCAAACTCAAATAGATATATCAATTATATTCGCGTTCACTTGTGTAAAATATCACAAGCGATTAGATTCATGAATTTTGTTGTGTAGGGGTGGCAGATAGTTTACTCGTGCAACAACCAAAGAAAAAGACTTGTATTCGATTTAAAGCATGTATCCCCCTCACAGGGTTGTATAGCATTTAAAAGTGAGGCTATGAAAACTCACCTGGGTCTAAGGTAAGTAGGGTAGGGTTTAGACAGCTCACTCACATATCCTGGGGTAGTGTAGGTGGGTGTGTGTGTAACCCCTGGTACATTTTCTAAAACCTATTACTAGCCAAATATTTATGTTAATACAAATATCGCCTAAAAACGTTATTTATATTTTACGATCTTTGCTAAGTTTTGTTAATGACAAAATATGAACTTTAGTTTATAGTAATAACATCACTTTATTTTTAAGTCTTGTATAACTAGGTTTACATTTCTTTTTAAGAAAAACATTGTTTTTATTTCTTTATTTAGAAAGTGTCATGTCACATCATGCAATTATGGTAAGCTTGTGTGTTTGACTTACCATAAGGTCTTACACATTTTTGGAAGCATTCCACTTTTGATTCAATATGTTTGACTAGAATTTAGTTGATGTGATCTTGGTTGGTTTGGAATTGCAAAACCTACTGCAAGCCTGGCGGAACCCTGGGATTACACGGGCGGAACCCATCTGAGGGTTCCGCCATATCCGCCAGACCTGTTGTTTGTTTTGCTATAAATACCAAGCCACTTGCTAATTTTCATCCATCACTTTAGGACATATATTTCATATATTCTTTCAACTAACTCAGTAACATTTGACTTGTGTGATCCTCTTATGTAGCAAGGGAGTTCACAAGTTCATCCAAGAAATTACAAGTTTCAACTCTAAAGTGGCAAGACTTGTTAGCTTTGTTATGTATAAGCTTTGGTAGTTTATACTTCATTTGTATCGTGTGTAGAAGTGACCGGTTAGTATTTTAGGCCTCAAAATACATAAGTGTAACGGGAGTTGTTGTACCCTTGTAAAAGAACTAACGGGAGTGGTTGTACCCTTGTAAAAGAACTCGACGCCTAGCCTAGTGTCGGAAACAGTGGATAGGCGACGTTTGGTTGGTTCTACCTTGAACTAGGACTCGGTATCTAGCTTTGTACCGGAAAAAGTGTAAGTGATGTTGTAAAGGTTTCTCCACCGGGAAAGGAGCTTGTTGATTAGTGCTTATAACTCTCGAGTTGGAAACTCGGGGCGTGGATGTAGGGCAAGGAAAAAGAGTCCTTGTAGCCGAACCACGATAAAAAATCGTGTTGTGGTTTGATCGTTTCTTTCTTTGTCTTTGCTTATTACATATTGTCTTTAGTTAGAATTGTTAACTACACGTAAAGCTTTTCAAAGAATCAAACAAGTAATTTGAGTTTATATCTTTAAACAAACGTAAAGTTTTAAAAGATAATCAAGTGAAAAGGCGGTAAACTATTCAACCCCCCTTCTAGTTTTCCACAATTGGCATCAGAGCGACGTTACTCAAGATCTTTAAAATATAGTGTATTTTAAAACTTGGATCGATCCATGGATTTTGAAAATCTCAAAGAAGGGCAACCTATTCAAAACCCACCACTATTTGAAAAAGAAAACTTCCTTGAATGGAAAAGTATATTTGAAAACTATGTGAAATCAATTGATCAAGATCTTTGGCATATTATTTCTATTGGTGATTTCAAACCAACGAAAACAAGTTTTGAAAATCAAAATGATTATCTTAAGTTTGATAAAAACACTAAAGCTAAATTAATGATTTATAAAGCTTTACCGAGAATTGAATATGAAAGAGTGTATTTTTGTCAAACGGCTAATGATATTTGGAAAAATATAATCAACTTTCATCAAGAAATATGTCAAGTCAAAGATGATCAATTCGATCTCACACATGAGTTAGATGTCGTAGAAAACCTAATAGATAGACGCTTAGTTGAAGTAAATACATGTGCTACTAGTTTAAATGTTTTAAATGTCGTGGTACAAGTGAAGGTGATTACTTGTGTCAAGCTCATAATGGCCTTGCTTATGATTCATGGAAAGACATGGATGATGATGTTGCCAACTATCCGATTTGTGATTCTCAACTTGATAAAACATCAAGCAAGGTACAATTTAAAACCAAACACTTTTGCTTTGACACATTTATCCTAGAGTTTTCTAAACTAGAAAATGAGTCAAAACTATTTTGTAACATGGACCTAAAAACTATCTTTAACACTGAATCCTCAAAATCTCTTGTGAATAGTTTTGAAAAAGAAATTATGTTAGAAGATAAAATGTCTAGACTTGAGAGTAATGTTGAAATTGATCTTGAATACAAAATATGTCTAGATTACAAATATGAAATTAAAAGACAAAATGAGAAAGGAAAAATGATTGCTAAATATGAAGAAAGTTCAAAAGCTCTTAAAAGCGTTTTGAAAAGTCAAAAGTCATTTAGTGATAAAACCGGATTAGGATTTAACAAAAATGCACCATCGACAAGTAAAACAAAACAAGTTGTATTTGTGAAACCTAGGAGAGAATTGTAGGAGAAATTTTATCTCTATTTGGTGCTCATGATAAAAGGATTAAAGATATCATGTTTAATACTTTTATATGTTTGTCTAACCTCCTTGGATTCATAAGTATTTGAGTTTAGCTCTCTTACGAGTCAATATTATTTGCTTAATGATTATCGTTTTGGTGGCTAATCTATGGAGCTTAAAAGGTACACGTCTCTTCAACTTACCTTTCATTGTTTCTTGTTAATTAGCATTAAGATTTGTCGTGGGTAATGTTATTAGTTTTTACTCTAAGGTGTTTATGTTGTATAAGTAATAACAAGGATTAGATCCTTCGGGATTAAAGGAGTTAGACACTTCATCTAGTAGGACATATAAGGTATTTTACCTCTTTAAACTTTCGGGAAAAGACACGAGTAACTCTTGAGTGAGTCTCACTTAATACTTGTCTACAAGTGAGCTAACTAAGAATCTCCTAAGTGATAAGACAACCAATACTTTTGTGATGCTTGCAAATCTAGCAAAACCACAATATTTCATTGATATTTGTAGTACAACGTCTTTTGACATTATACCTTACATTTTCAATTGTGTCTTAAATTCAACCATTCTTTTGTTAAAATTTCATATAAGACACACAAAGAAAAATAAATCATTTGAATTCATTAGGATGATTGGGAGAAAATGATTTATAAACATCTAGGATTTACACATCAAATTCGACCCATAGTCTTATGATGTTGCATCTCTTGGACATTTACACTCATAGTGTTTTAAGTAAATAAACCCAAAGAGTCGAGGAGTCATTGAATTTAACATTCGATGAAAGACCACCTCCTTCTAAGATATCATCTTTGGTAGATGATGACTTAGTCGAAAGTCCAACATTGATAAGACAAGTAAGTCAAGATCAATAACAAGGAAGATGAACTATTAAAATTGAAAAACAACATCTTTTCAAACATTGAGTCAAGCAATATTGACAAGGTCATAAAAACTTGAATCATGGGTCATAGTAGTGATTAAAACAAATTTGATAAAAAGTGTTTTTGGACATTAGATTAAAGCAACCATTAAAACAAAATAAATCTTTCAAAATAGAAAATAATGTAAATCTATGAAAGACTTTTTAATAACCTATGCAAGCTCCAAAAGCAAGGAATAATCACTCAAAGACATTCCTAGTTATTCACATGTTCACAATGATTAAGTCCTTTATGACTTATCAAGAATGAGATTAGTAAATCCGTAGGTAAAACTAAACATAGAGAAATATTTGGAAGTTTACTTGTTCTCACAACAAATAAATCCAACATTATGTTTAGTGCTTGTCTATGTGCTCGTTTTAGAGAAGATCCTAAAACAACTCTTTCGGAAGAGCTTGTTTCGATACATCAAAAGGTACTACACAACTAGGAGTATAGTATCCCAAAAGAACAGGAATAAAAACCATAGTGTATACCAAATGGAATTATGTCGGTAATAAGTTGATAAGAAAAGCACAAGTGGTACTTGCACTTTTATACTTACTTACCCAATGATTCTCCAAAACGCTTAAGGTTCTCAAATTAGTATCGGATGGAGAAGCACGTCAACAAGCTAACTCGCGTCGACAACGGAATTCATCTTATCAACATTGTTATCCCTTCAACAAAGGAAGCATCGACTTCAGCGACAATTCAATCCATTATGTTCTTAATTGACATATTGTGATCCGTCATCATCGTCTTGGTAAAAATGTTCATTGAGGAACATCTTAACTAAGAAAGTCTTATACGTTAACCATTCTGTCAACGTTTTCACGAAACCTTTTGAATGAGAAGCATTCATCATCCCTAGACTTAGGTAAAGACTCATAAGACTTAAAACCTTAGTTTTGAACATTAGGATAAAACCACAAAAATCAAGACAAATCCTTTTGAATTTTTCCTCTGCTCTACCCACGGAACCCTAAGACCAAACGGGCGGAACCCTCCCTTTGGTTCCGCCTGGTCCGCCGAATCTGCAACACATTTTTATTTTAAATTCAAAACCAAACATCTCTTAACTCACAACTTCAACTTACAAACACCTTACCACACGAAAATTAGGGCTCTCACTCACATCTCTTCCAATCCAATCAACTTTGTAAGTATTTTTATCATAATTGCATTTTCAATCAAAGTCTATCACTTTCATCTACATACATTAACTAGAATCTTAGGGTTTATGCATAAACTTGTTAATTCATGAAAAACCTTGGTTGTAAACTAATCATAATTTCCATTAGTTAGAAATTATATCCTCTTTGTTATTGTCATGATTTACCAAACACACCAAGTTCATTGTCTTTCAAAAGTCACTAAAACACCACCTTTCACCACATTGTTAAAAAAAATGAAAAACGTCATTGAAACACCACTTGCATAATGTCTCTTGAATGCTAAAGGGAATATATAACTAATATGTATTTTCGGGTACATTCAAACGAAGCTATATTGAATTAGGAACGTTTGGGTTATCTTTTGTTTTATAACATAACTTGCATTACAAAAATGGTTCAAGCATCAAAATAAGTCAAGATAACCGCACCTCCACATTGTTGTCATATAGGCTTATACTAGAACATCCACATTATAAAAATCATTAATTTAAACTTAAAATTTTGTGTTTTCTAGGAATCAACATGCCTCCCGCAACATTCTCCGATCACAAGGAAACTCTTAAGTACTTACCCAAACACCATAGGACCAAAGGCCTTACTAAAGATCAAGTTGAAACCTTTAAGAGTCTAGAAAAACGCTACGTTCATGAAGGAAGAACCATTGATCCATCCTTCCTAAAAGGAACATCCATTCGCCAAAACTTTGCCGAAATCAACTTTGATTGCCTCCTAGACATTGAGGAGCAAATTTGTCCTAGGTTCATTTTAGAATTCTATGCAACCATAAGCCTTTTATTCGATGACGATGGTGAGTTCTCACTAACCTTTACAACCAATCAAATACCAAACATCATACCCTTGAAAGATTTTGCAACAATTCTTGGTGTCCCTAATGTTGGTACATGTCTCTACACGGATAAGTGGCCCCTTTCTAGTTTTGATTCTATTGAGCATTATCATCCATACGACACTCCTCTTGCTAATAAGGAAGAAATTCGTGAGCATCTCTTTGTTAGGACCTCAACAACTAAGAAGAATCGTTCGGGAAATGAGGTAGATAAGGACCCTTTTGGTATGGAACTCAATGAGCTTAAACCACAATTTAAGAAATGGGAAGAAATTCTTAGAGCCAACGTTATAAGTTCCATAGGAAATAGAGATCGTGTCAACACATGTCTTAGCTACATGCTCTACAGCATTTCCACCGGTCAACCTTTTAACTTAGCCTATTACCTAGCCAAAAGAATGGCCGACATACCCTTGGTAGGAACAACCGCTCTTCCTTATGGAATGCTTCTCACCCGCCTCTTTAGAGCAATCTCACCCATTCCTTCTAATGATAAGGGAATGTGCCTTGACTATTCTCTCGTTCCTCACATTTTCGTCCCTCTAAGTGATAAAAGAGTCTTCAAAGCTAAGGGCAAGCGTACTCGCTCACCTTCACCATCATCATCATCATCATCTGATATGAGCGATGACGATAAACTTCCTAACTCTAAGCTACCCCCTTTAGACTACCTTCAAGAACTCCCCGTCATTAGCAATGCATCCGAAGAATTCAAGCAAACCAAAGGAATTTTCAAGTGCTTTGGAAGGTACCTAAGAAAGCTCAATAAGAAGATAGACCGATTAAGAGATCTGTGATTAAGGAGTGTTTGGCTTGTGAAGGGTTTAGAACTTTATATGTGTTAAACTATGTGATTTGTATTGTTTTTCACTTACATGCTTTATTACTTTTGTCGGATTATGTTTTGTATGAGCCTTTATGCATATTAAAAATATTTGAGGTGTTTGTCATTTTTTTTTGCTTATGGAAAATTTCAGTAAGTTTAGTGAAAATCGCTAGCCCCCGGTCAAAGTCCTATGATATGAATGTCTACATGTCCAATTTTTGCATTTTCTAATCAGACATATAATAAATTTTCATTTTTAAGAGTTTTCGAAAAATTTGAAAATCGTCTCGCGGGTCAAAAAAGTAGACTGCCTTGTTTTTCAGGCCTGGCGGATCTGGCGGCACCCTCAAATGGGTTCCGCTAGTGTAAATTCTGGGTAACCCAGTTTTGGCCCAACGGACCAGATGGAACCCAAAACAGGGTTCCGCCTGTGTTTCGCGAGGGTTCCGCCAGTCACCTGCAGAAAATTTTTGTCATTTTTCTTAATTTCAACATTTGTAAAGAGTCAAATCATTATCTTTAGTGAGAAACATCTTCCCTTACTTCCAATAAACATATTAGGATCACTCTCACTCACTAGAACAATTAGGAAGTCATTTCCCGCCAAAATTTCAAATTCAAACATAACTAACCCAAGGAACCCTTTTAAAGGATCCTTCAAACTCTTTGAACTCTTTCAACCAAATCCCTTCCCATGATCACTTAGCATTGAGTGCATAAGCTAGTCTTTCACTCCACCCAATTCCATTGGATTGACATCCAATGATTTGACATGTTAGAAACCTCAACATTTGTATGGTAGAACATCAAATCCAAACACCCCTTCCAACATCTGTTCCACTATATAAATTTGACAATTTTGCAACACTTCAAATCACACCATCACCATCAAAATCCCTTCTCTTAAAATCTCAAAACCACACCTTTGAAATGACTAAATCCAACACCTCATCCGAATCATCAAAATCCCTTACAAAAACAACTAGGATTAGTGTTAAACCGTGTTGCTTCAACAAAATCATCAAATCAAGCTCATCATCATCAAGTGATGCATCATTTGACATCTCTTCGCCTATCCAAGATTTCCTTAATCTTACTACCTCAACACCATCCTCAACACCTTGCAATGCCAATGTGATCACTATTCAAGATTTGCTTAATCTTGCTACTCCAACACCCTCTCCAACACATTGCAACACCAACATAGCCACTATTCCGTCATCAACTAGACCCTTGAGTGATTCAACATCACCGTCTCAACAAGCTCAACCATCAAAAACTCCATCACCTCAATCACCAACACTTACACCAATGGAACTTTTCCATACACCACCAACATCACCACTACCCTATTTGGAAACATTAGAAGACCTAACACCTAAATCATCAAGCCCACCATCCTTGTCACTCTTTGACACCATTGCTCAAATGGAAACCCAACAACAACCTAGTGAGCAATTAGATGATGAACCCCATCAACCATCATTAGTAGAACGGCTGGCTTACCGTTTTGCTAGACCATCAATTTTTCCAAATGATCAAGGTCATACACACCCACAATCATTTATGTTTCACCCCATTTACAAAGACCTTCATGGCAATCCTTCCGTAGAACCAAGCTTCCGCCACTTTGTCCACCAACAACAACCACCACAACAACAACAACCACCACCATAAGAACATTCCCAACACTTCGAATCTCTACTTTCTTCTTATAAGAAAATAGAAGCATCCATATAGGAAAAACCTCCAAACCTTAATGAGGAAATGAACACTCATTTAAACCACCTTCATGCCTTCAAATGTATGGTTGACTCTCAAATCAACCACTTTATGGATTTCCATACGACATTACACTCAACTAGTGAAGGAACCAAAAACACCTCTCAACCATCCACATTTGTTCCTTCGAGTTCAAACTATCCACCACCAACTAATCAAACCTCTCTTCCACCAACCTTTCCCCGCCATGATTGCGGACATTGCAAAAGAACCGCTCACATTAGTGAAAGGTGTCGAACGGAAATTCGCGAGCTATCCGAAGAAATGAGGTTTATCCTAAACCACATTTTGGACCATCTACAATCCTTGTCTCACCCACCTCAAGTTTTGAGTCTCCAAAATGAAACAAAACCGTTTCTTTTGGAAAATGTTTTCCATTAAAACCAACAAATCAAGTTCAGAGCACCAACACCAAAACCAACAAACCAAAACCGTTTCACCTACACAACCTTCAAAATAAAGCCCGCTACACCCTTCAACACACATTTTCATCCTTAAACAACATTAGCCTTGTTTTTGGAAATGTAAGGATAATGATGCCTTTCTTTTATAGATGTAGGATTTTATGTTCTTAGTTTCTTTTTGTTTTTCTTTTTATTTTTAGAAGTAGGATGTTTTCTTCCAAATTTCTTGTCTTTGACTTTCTATAAGTCGAATTTTACATGAAATGAATTTCATTCTACTATAAGGTATGCATTGTTTGTTGACCATTTAGGTATTGTGAGTAAACTATGCCCTGCTATGGTAGCATACATATATCTTGTGTTTTAGAAACTAACCTTCCTTTTTGTAGGATCATTATCCATGTTTTCTTTCCTTGATACTCCATTTGGGGGAGTAATATTCAAGGGGGAGCATTAGAATTGCATTATTTCGCTTCGCAACTCTTAGTTATGTTTTAGACATAAAGTGCTTTCATGACGTGTTCTACACTTGTCTTGTGCGGCAACTAACAATTTTTTTGTAGGTTCAAAATCCATGTCTCCTTTCTTGGCACTCCATTTAGGGGGAGTATTGTCCAAGGGGGAGCACTTGGATCATTATGTTCTCTTCTTTTTGTTTCGACAAAAAGGGGGAGAATTTATATTAAACTTGTTCTCATTTTTTTTCTTTCTAACTCTTGCATATCACATCTTCTTAGCAAAAACAAGTTTTAATACAAACTTTATAAGACTTAACACTAAATCTTGTGGCTTACTTACAAATAAAGTTTATGTTTTGTCATCAACAAAAAGGGGGAGATTGTTAATACAAATATCGCCTAAAAACGTTATTTATATTTTACGATCTTTGCTAAGTTTTGTTAATGACAAAATATGAACTTTAGTTTATAGTAATAACATCACTTTAGTTTTAAGTCTTGTATAACTAGGTTTACATTTTTTTTAAGCAAAACATTGTTTTTTATTTCTTTATTTAGAAAGTGTCATGTCACATCATGCAATTATGGTAAGCTTGTGTGTTTGACTTACCATAAGGTCTTACACATTTTTGGAAGTA
Source organism: Artemisia argyi (assembly GCA_030686995.1). Classification (NCBI taxonomy): domain Eukaryota; kingdom Viridiplantae; phylum Streptophyta; class Magnoliopsida; order Asterales; family Asteraceae; genus Artemisia; species Artemisia argyi. The sequence continues at coordinate 150,926,503 of CM060689.1, forward strand.
TTCCACTTTTGATTCAATGTGTTTGACTAGAATTTAGTTGATGTGATCTTGATTGGTTTGGAAAGATTTATTGCAAAACCTACTGCAAGCCTGGCGGAACCCTGGGGGTACATGGGCGGAACCCATATGAGGGTTCCACCGTATCCGCTGCTGTTTGTTTTGCTATAAATACCAAGCCACTTGCTAATTTTCATCCATCACTTTAGGACGTATATTTCATATATGCTTTCAACTAACTCAGTAACATTTGACTTGTGTGATCCTCTTATGTAGCAAGGGAGTTCACAAGTTCATCCAAGAAGTTACAAGTTTCAACTCTAAAGTTGCAAGACTTGTTAGCTTCGTTATGTATAAGCTTTGGTAGTTTATACTTCATTTGTATCGTGTGTAGAAGTGATCGGTTAGTATTTTAGGCCTCAAAATACATAAGTGTAACGGGAGTTGTTGTACCCTTGTAAAAGAACTAACAGGAGTGGTTGTACCCTTGTAAAAGAACTCGACACCTAGCCTAGTGTCGAAAATAGTGGATAGGCGACGTTTGGTTGGTTCTACCTTGAACTAGGACTCGGTATCTAGCTTTGTACCGGAAAAAGTGTAAGCGACGTTGTAAAGGTTTCTCCACCGGGAAAGGAGCTTGTTGATTAGTGCTTATAACTCTCGAGTTGGAAACTCGGGGTGTGGATGTAGGGCAAGGAAAAAGAGTCCTTGTAGCCGAACCATGATAAACAATCGTGTTGTGGTTTGATCGTTTCTTTCTTTGTCTTTGCTTATTACATATTGTCTTTAGTTAGAATTGTTAACTACACATAAAGCTTTCAAAGAATCAAACAAGTAATTTGAGTTAATATCTTTAAACAAACGTAAAGTTTTAAAAGATAATCAAGTGAAAAAGCGGTAAACTATTCAACCCCCCTTCTAGTTTTCCACAATTTATTTTCGTACCTGAGACACATTAAAACTTTTATTTTGTGAATTAATTGGGCTTGAGAAACGTGAGATATATTGGAAACGAGAACTTTATTCCTTGATTGACTCAGCACAACCTAGAACACTCGAATTGTATTGCATTTGCCAAATTATTTGAATTATTTTGAGTTTGAGAAAAACTTTGAAGTTTATGCTTGATTTTATTGGAAAAATTATTTTGTGAACAATGGCGCAAGTTTCGTAAATTTTCGAGTCCGTTTGCTATGTCGTTTGGACCCCGGAGCGTTTATCGTTAGAAGTTTACTTCATTAGCAATTTTGGTCCTTAAACTACCCATTTTACTTTACCTTATGCTTTTCTTTATTACAAAAACTACCCTATACTTTTATTTCCATATATATACCCCCATTACCCCACTTTTCTCATTTTTGCATATATTAAACACACACACACACCTCACAAATTCTCTCTCTCCCTCTCTTGAGTATCCGGCCGCCGCCCACCGTCGGAGCAGCAGCAGTTTCCGGCGCCGCCACCGGAATATTTTCCGGCCACCCACTTTCTTTACATCATCTTGTAGATCGGGTTTCCCCCGACACCACCATACCACCCACGCACCCCCAATCACTCCCTATGCGCTCCCACGCGTCACCACCGAACACCCCCGCTACCACCGAAGGTCACCACCACACCCTGCCACCTCCTACCGACGGTAACACCACCCCACGCACCCCCTTTTCTTTATTTTCTTTTATTTTTAAAAACCCTAGTTTTGGTTTTGATTTAAATCCAATTTTTGATATAAAACTTTTATAAAAATGTTTTTAATATTGTTTTGACATGAAAACTTGTGTGGGATTTCTTTGGTTTCTGTTTGGCCGCGACTCGGAATGGACTCACCGAGTCAACTCGTGACTCGGTGAGGGTCTTGATGTTATTATTGTTGTTTTTGATCTTGATGACGAAGGGAGTATGTTTTTCTTGTTGTTATTCGATATCGAGGGTCCGTTTGGTTTGTTTGTGGCTCGGCAGCCGAGAACCACCACCACCGAGGCATGGGTGGTGGTGGGGGAGGGTTATAACATTATTGTTGTTGTTATTTTGGGTGTTTGGATTAGTTTAGGTGGTGTTTGGATTGGTTTTGGATCGGATTTGGTGAGCCTAGACGGATATGGCACAATTTGGAATTGGTTTAGTTTCGGGTTGGTTTAGTTTTGACTTGGGTTGATTTGATTTATTGATATTGTTGTTGGGATTATTTCGAGTATGGGTTACTAGTCTCGGGACATATTGTTTTATATAGAAACGGTAAATAATAAAACGACTAATAATAAATATGAAATCTAAAATGAAATTGATATAGTTAAGTGGATTGATATCGGACATATTTCCGTTCTTATTGCATTGTGAGCTTGAATTGGACGTATTGGATTTACGGCCTTGGTTATTTGGATATTATGGACCCTTTGGTACATGAGACGGTAGGGTACGTGATGAGGCGAAAAATGAACCACTTTTAAGGGGTCATTTAAGCCGGAATTGGAATTTATTTGATCAAATATTGCCCTAAATCGTTCCTTTTGTGATTTTAGGTACTTTGGGAGTGAATTCTGGAAAAGAAGGCATTTTGGACGTTTTTGGAGCATAAAAGAAAAGAAAACGGCAAATACTTAATTTTCCTTGCTGGGAACAGTGGATGACGATGTCAAGAAGAAAATCTTGACGGCGTCAAGAGTAAAAGTGGTGACGGCCCAGAGAGAACGTGACGGCGTCACCCGAGGCCGTCACGTGTTAACTGGTCAAAACTTGCGCGCGAAGTAGCTGATATTGTTTTGGTCATAACTTTTGCATACGAACTCGGATTTAGGTGATTCAAAAGCCCACGCGAAGAGGACGAAGAGATCTACAATTTGGTGAAAAATGTTGTCATGACGCCATCATGATTATTCTGACTCCGTCAGATCGGGCCGTCAGAAAATTAGCCTATAAATATAACATCATAACTTCACTTTTTTAAGCCCTAAACCCTAAGGTCGATTCCTGGGTTTAGGTAGGTGTTTTTCCAGCAACTTAGAGGGTTTCAATCACTCCATAAACATCATGTATTGGCTTGATGATTCTATCTCAACTATGTCTTTCATTATTATTGTTGATTGTCCTTCTTTGATTATGTTTTGTTAATTTACCTTGTGTCTACTTATGTTTATGTGAAACTTGTATATAATTGATTAGATCTTATTGATTCCTTGTTGATGTTTGTGTCTATCTTCATCAATTAGGGCGTGACACTTCGATAGATCTAATTGGTTTAGCTTATAATTCTTGTTTCCTATTGTCTCTTGTTTAATTGAATGATTTCAATGTTAGGCTTAAGAAAACTGGCAGATCTCCATTGTGTAACTTGCTAGAACGTCTTAAGAAACATGAACCGATGTGTACTAGGTTTTTATGGTTGTATTTAATGCATGAGCGAATTCTAGTGATCCCATGTTAGGAGCTTCTTAGCCGGCTCGACATAGGAGTGAAGTAGGAGCTTATAGGATTGGGGAAGTAAGTACGCCACCCCATGAATGGTATTAAGGAATACAACCCGTCAATTAAAGCAAGGTGTGACAATTCAATAGGTAGAATTGGATAGCTAGCAAGGAGTAACATATCATGGGTAGACATGCTTCACTTATCTTGTAGAACCCTAGTTTACTTTTCTTGTTAATTAGTTTAATTAGTAGCTTTTGGGTTAGTTGATTAACAACTAATTCCACCCCTTCTTCCAAAACCCGAGATTTTTAATTGTTTTCTATAAAATATAAAATACAAAAAGAATCACCCCTCACCTTTAGACCTAGTTAGATTAATTTCAATCCTAACGACACTATTCCTGAGTTGAACGATCAATCCCCCGGTACTTGTCACTATACTATACTACAACGATCAGGTACACTGCCTGGTGGGGGTTGTAAGCTTCTCGAGATCCCTCGAGAGGTAAAGCCTGGTGCAATCCCTATGCATCAAGTTTTTGGCGCCGCAGATCGGGGAATAGTTATTGTTTAGGTTGAATTTGATTTTTATTAGGTCTACTCATTAGATTCCTATCAAGTGACATTTTTTTTTTCTTTTTATTTTGTAGCTTTCTCGTAGTCTATCTTTTCTTTGTGACTTTGTTTGTAATTTGCTTCAAATGGACTTTACACTTAGACTTCTAAGATTGCAAAATAAGGTTGAGTGGCTAGAACACCAAAGAGTTCAAAATACCTCATTTAGAGACACCTATGAATCATATGAGCCTTCACCTAGGATAGATTCTTATGAACAACCTCCATGTTTAAGATCTAGTTTTAGTGAGGCCAATAGGAAATGCGACCTAGTTTGCCAAGGAATTATGGAGGGAGCCGTTGCAACATATTATAAGTTGGATGAAGCACTAGGTTTGCTTTTATCACTACCTAAGAAAACAATTGAGGAGGATTTATCCGAACATGATCACATTGATCAAAAAGACCTAGGTTTTATGATCAATGATGATGAATCTCAAGAAACAGATGATGAATCTTTTGGGTAATTTGTATATAGCAGTCAAAATATTGAGGATGATCCTTATGATTCGGATATAGAAGTTGAGATGCCTAGAGAAGCACTTGAGATACTTGGGAAAATGTTAGGGTTAGATTATAATTAAACACATGTTGAGGATATAGGTGATATTAACACATGGAATGATGAGGTCAATAACATAAGCCCACAAAATACTCAACCATCATTTGAGGCACACACACCGCCCGTGACTTACCCGGAAGAAGTAGAAGAAACTTTAGGAATTCCGATGGAGGTAGAACCCTTGGACCAGGCACCACTTGAGGATATAGGTTTGAATACTTGTAGTGATAACCTTATTCCTAGTTCTAGGGAATTTCCTAGTGTTGATGAACCGGAACCTCAATCTTTACACACCTTTCCATCCTTAGATATATTTCTAGGAGACAAAATAGGAACCGACCCACCCATCAACCAATATTATCCGGGTAGTTTTAGGATGAAGGAAGCCATTCACTCACCCCTTCACCTCACGTGGCATATTTCCACCCTAAGGGTGTGTATCGCTACTTCCACCCGCACTTAATCCTAAGTGTAGGGAAAACCTCCCCTATTTCCATTAAATAAGGGTAGAGTCAGGCTCGTGACTCGAACAAAAACAAGCGCTTATTGGGAGGCAACCCAAGCTTTATTTATTTGTTTTTTTGTTTGATTTTATTTGTTTCCGTATGCATGCTTTATTTTTATTGTTTGAGGCTCATGTTTCAAAGTAAATTGTGAAAATGCTTTATTTTGTTTTTAACTTCGTCTTAATTGCATATACAGGTATTTTGCAAAAGATAAGTGTAAGGGAGATCCAAATTTGTTTATAAAAACGAAATTGAGCATGAACCACAATAATATTAAATGAACATGTGTATTAGTATTCGTTAGAGTCAAATGCTTGTATCAAGTCATAATGATGTTTTGCAGGATTTTCCAGGAAGTAGGACATAAGTTTTTCCAGAAATTTTCTGGAAACTTAACATAAAGAATTCTGCAGGTCACTTCTGACGGCGTCAGGAATTAATTCCTGACAGCGTCATGTGTAAAATTCTGGAAATTTTGCTAGTTTTGTTTATATCGGAGTCTTAAAGTTTTTGTTGATTCTTTAGTTTTAAAAACTCCAGGAAATCTGCAAACATTCATTCCACAAGCATTATATCTTTAATTGTTTTGTTTCTATTCCTAAGTCTGGAATTACACCTAGTTGTGAGTTTTCTTTGTTCGGATTGATGCTTTGGGTTTTTGTGATTGTTTTCTCAGGTTTAACAGGTTATATATGACAAGAAGATGATTTATATTTCTGGAAGGGAAGCTTTGATTGTTCATTTTCTTGGAGGAAGATCTAACCTGGCCACCTTATTATCCATACCGAGCGAATCAGGGAGTATTTGATTTCATTCTTTTTACTTATTTCACTTTTACATTCTTTACTTGAACATTGGGGACAATGTTCATCCTAAGTGTAAGGGGAGGGTAAAGTGATGATACCTTACAGATACACTTTCGCTTGAATTTGTTTATTTAATAGTAGATGTGTAATAAAACTATGAGAAATACTTGTTAGTGTAATTTTAGCGCCAAATTTAAATTTTTTTACAACATTTAGAAGTGAAACTTTAGCTATATCAAGCGTCTCATGGATAGGAGATTGTATGACTAGCACAAAACCGTACCATTCAGAAAATTTTTCCACCCAAATATGTGAGGTTCGCCTTTAGATTTGATAGGAAAAGCATTTACTATTAGTGCTTATGAGTGTACCGGTAGCATTTAGATTCTAGAACTTGCGTTAGTGATGCATCCCGAGACCGCTAGTGAGACTACATTCGTGTAGTAGGATTTACTACATTATAAGAGGCATTATGATCACCCTTGTGTTAAACCCGTATCATAATTACTTGACCATTTAAGTCATATTACTTGGCTAGTTAAGTCAATTAATTTTTCCCACACCTTAGCGTTGTACTCATTTTTAGTACACGAAACCCCTAGTACACCCCTCCGAGCCTATCTTTTCGTTTCTAACTTTAAGCATCTTACTTAAAGGGAGAATTTGTTACACCCCACTTAAATGTACAACCAAATCGCCTTAGCCTTCCGTGTATGCACTCATCTTTAGTGCATTATTGTTATTTGTTTAAACCCTTAGTTAATTATCTAATTGATTACATGGTTGCTAAGTCGAGTCATATCCTTGTACATATTGTTTTGGGACGATTGGGACGATTGGGTAAAGTACTTATATTATAGAGTAATGGGGAAGAACATCATTTATTACCCCTATATGTACGTTAATCTTAAAAGTACTCCAAGTGTTTTGATTTTCTTAATTCGAGTCATTAGATTAGTTTATTGTAAAGTATGTAAAAATTCAAGTGTAAGGGGAATGTTCATTCCCTATGATGTATTATTTTGGATGGTAGGGTAAGAGTGTATGCAAAAAAAAAAAAAAAAAAAAAAAAAAAAAAAAAAAAAAAAAAATTGAAAAAAATAAAGAAAAAAAAATTTAGAAAAAGAAAAGAGAAAAAACATACGGACTACCATCCCATTTCATTCTATATTTGTTTTATTTTTTTGTTATTTTTCATTTATTAGCTTAAGTCGAGTCGAGTCTTGGCTTAGCAACGCCACATTGTACATGTAATTGACCAAGATTATTAACTCGCCACCAGTAAAGACTGCCTATATCCAACAAAACCGTGTATTCCATATCCCTACACCTAACGTTAAAACCCTTTTAAAAGACCTCTTTGATAGTTTATCCTAGGTGCTTACGCCATGTGGTGGAGGTTTGATCCTTTCCCAAGCCTATGATAATCTATTTTGCTATGACAGGTAGTGAGAGATGTTTTCCATTTCCATAATGTGATATTACTTTATTACACCCGAGAGATGTGAGTATCTAAACACTATTTGTGAGGTGCTAGTATATGACCTCCGTGCTTGTCTTTGGTCTTTAGTGGAACGATTATTTGTTGTAATTACTTTTATATTAGTGTTAAATGACCCCTAACTTGTATTTTGATTAGAATAAAAGCGCATTTGCTTGAGGACAAGCAAATCTCTCGTGTAAGGGTATATGATGAGGCGAAAAATGAACCACTTTTAAGGGGCCATTTAAGCCGGAATTGGAATTTATTAGATCAAATATTGCCCTAAATCGTTCCTTTTGTGATTTTAGGTATTTTGAGAGTGAATTCTGGAAAAGAATGCATTTTGGACGTTTTTGGAGCATAAAAGTGAAGAAAACGGCAAAGACTTAATTTTCCTTGCTGGGAACAGTGGATGACGGCGTCAAGAAGAAAATCTTGACAGCGTCAAGAGTAAAAGTGGTGACGGCCCAGAGAGAACGTGACGGCGTCACCCAAGGCCGTCACGTGTTAACTGGTCAAAACTTGCGCGCGAAGTAGCTGATATTGTTTTGGTCATAACTTTTGCATACGAACTCGGATTTAGGTGATTCAAAAGCCCACGCGAAAAGGACGAAGAGATCTACAATTTGGTGAAAAAAAGTTGTCGTGACACCGTCATGATTATTCTAACGCCGTCAGATCGGGCCGTCAGAAAATTAGCCTATAAATATAACATCATAGCTTCTCTTTTTGTAAGCCCTAAACCCTAAGGTCGATTCCTGGGTTTAGGTAGGTGTTTTTCCAGCAACTTAGAGGGTTTCAATCACTCCATAAACATCATGTATTGGTTTGAAGATTCTATCTCAACTATGTCTTTCATTATTATTGTTGATTGTCCTTCTTTGATTATGTTTTGTTAATTTACCTTGTGTCTACTTATGTTTATGTGAAACTTGTATATAATTGATTAGATCTTATTGATTCCTTGTTGATGTTTGTGTCTATCTTCATCAATTAGGGCGTGACACTTCGATAGATCTAATTGGTTTAGCTTATAATTCTTGTTTCCTGTTGTCTCTTGTTTAATTGAATGATTTCAATGTTAGGCTTAAGAAAACAGGAAGATCTCCATTGTGTAACTTGCTTTAACGTCTTAAGAAACATGAACCGATGTGTACTAGGTTTTTATGGTTGTATTTAATGCATGAGCGAATTCTAGTGATCCCATGTTAGGAGCTTCTTAGCCGGCTCGACATAGGAGTGAAGTGGGAGCTTATAGGATTGGGGAAGTAAGTACGCCACCCCATGAATGGTATTAAGGAATACAACCCGTCAATTAAAGCAAGGTGTGATAATTCAATAGGTAGAATTGGATAGCTAGCAAGGAGTAATATATCATGGGTAGACATGCTTCACTTATCTTGTAGAACCCTAGTTTACTTTTCTTGTTAATTAGTTTAATTAGTAGCTTTTGGGTTAGTTGATTAACAACTAATTCTGCCCCTTCTTCCAAAACCCGAGATTTTTAATTGTTTTCTATAAAATATAAAATACAAAAAGAATCACCCCTCACCTTTAGACCTAGTTAGATTAATTTCAATCCTAACGACATCATTCCTGAGTTGAACGATCAATCCCCCGGTACTTGTCACTATACTATACTACAACGATCAGGTACACTGCCTGGTGGGGGTTGTAAGCTTCTCGAGATCCCTCGAGAGGTAAAGCCTGGTGCAATCCCTACGCATCAGTACGTTAGGCCATAAAGATCTTAAGGTACCTGGAACCCGAACAAATACAAAATGGTCGATAAAACCTAAACAACTAATGGACTACGCGAATAATATATCCAATCATATATATATATATATATATATATATATATATATATATATATATATATATATATATATATATATATATATATATATATATATATATATATATATATATATATATATATATTGTTTAAAATAAAAGAGTCGTTGACTCGGGAAAACGTTATATAAACGGGCAGGTCATGCCGAAATTTCATAAAATTCTTTATAAACTTTAAATTATTTTATCAAACGTTATTATTTCAAAACCCTTTTTATTTCAACGATATTTTGGGGAAAACGGGTAAAATCCGAGACTTGTGGTTTACGTGTTGTTATTTATTATTTGAGTGTGTCTTCCATTTTCATTTCTTTTCTTTTCATTTCTTTTCGACGACTTTCTTCGAGGAGTTCTTTCGTCTTTCTTGCGTATTTGGTCGTTTTGCCGACTTATTTTCTTTTCTAATTTTCTTGTCTCCCACACGAGACTTTTCAAAACCTATTTCTTTCAAATGCTATTGTATTTACAAAACCTTTATTCAAGCATTGTTTATTTAGATATTCCAGTATAGTTCTGAGTTATGCCATTTATATTGATTAGGTTGTGCTGAGGTTCATTTGCTGTGACGCATTATTGATTGGTTACTATATCTCGTTTCCTGCTACTGCTATTGTTAAGGTGTGATTCATAGCACCGCTTTTTATATTTTAATTTTTTATAAACCCATGGGGTAAGACACATGCTTTAAATGTTTTCTGAGCACAAGTATTTTTGGTATGCTTTTTCTGAATGATATATTTCCTGACGATGTGCTAAGTAGCTTGTCTTGCCGGAAAGACCCTCAGATCATGAGCCACTAGTCACTTGCGATTGAACGCGAACTTAGTTTATAGGCCTATAGGATTGACCATCCCGCCTGGTTGCCAAGGGCTTGGCAACACGGGTGTACTACTTTCCTTTTTGCTGGGTATTGGCAAGTACCCAGCCTTGTTTATGCCAGTACAGAGTTACTGATGATTGTTTGGTTAACGTTTTGTGTGTCATAAGCTTAGTACCATCAACCGTATGTATGCACGTGTTGCCTCTACATATTGGGTGTTACCTTGATTTCCCTGGTATTTGCATTTGTTGCTTATATCGTATGATTAAAACCTTGTGCTCAACTTATTATTTTAAACCTATGGATTACACTCAACCTTTGTGTTGACTTTTAAGCATGTGTTTCTCAGGTACTACTACTAATTAATTTTGGAGCTTTATGACATGGGCGTGGTGGAGTGGCAAGGTCGAAGGATTCTTTCTGTCAAGGCAGCTTTATTATCTTTACTATCTTTATTTTCATATCATTCGTAAAACCTTGGTGTGTCTTAATTATTTTCCGCTGCTAAACTTTGTTAAATGTTTTCCGCTGCTAAATTTTGTTAAATGTTTTCTGCTGCTAAACTTTGTTAAATTTCCGCTGCAAACTCTATTTTACTTTTTCCGCTGCTACTTTGATTTAAGAGTCCTTGTACTCTAAATGGTTTATAATTCGAATGATATGTTTTGCAACATTTATAAACGTCCCGTGTTGTGGTCGTTAGCTATAAATGTGCTTGGTTTCTATTTGCGAAGTGCCCCCAGCATGTCAGCTGCCGTATTTTGAGTTGGGGGTGCTACAGTGTGTATGTCAAGTCTTAGTTTGGGTTTTTAAGTAATTACTCTTGAGGTTTATAGATATAACATAACACCGTTCGGGCCATCACAATTCAGAAGTATATGACTCCTCACATGAAGCTCCCTACTATTGTAGTATGTTATCAACATAATACCGTTCGGGCCATCATAATTCGGAAGTTAATACTCATCACATGAAGCTCCATACTATTGAGTTATGTTGTTATTAAGTTTTAGTTATAGCATAACACCGTTCGGGGCCATCATAATTCAGAGGTCATGCAATAATCGTTTGAGGAGCCAGGGCAGTTTAAGTCGTAAACCCAGCAAACTCGTCAAAATGAAATATCCACACGATACCCCTCACATGAAGCTCCCTAGTATTGTGTTATGTTTCTAACTCAAAATAGGTTTTTATACTTTATATGAAAATATTCCATTTATACCCTTCAAGTTTACATATTTACACTTTTTACCCTAAACTTATAAACTTATAACATTTAAGCATATAACTTTCTATCTTTTGCACAATTAGTCCCTATACTTATATATTTTAAAGAAATGGCAGAAATGGTCCTTAAACTACACTAACTTTCAATAATTACCTTTTATATCCTTAACTTAACAATATTTGCAAATCTAGTCCCTACATGTTTATTACTTATTTTACTTATTATTCTAAGGTTTTAAAACTTTGAAAAAAGGGTCCTTGTACTTATAACTTTTAAGAATTGTCAAAAACAGTCCCTAAACTTTATATTTTCAGAAATTTATAGTATATTCCCCTATGCATGAAAACTTTTTTAAAACTAGTCCTTTTTCCATGTAAATTGTATTTTAATGAGATAATTAAGTTTCCTAGCTTATGTTTAACTTATATTTACTTAATTAAGTTATCTTAAATAGATTATAACATATAATAAAGTAATTTAGCACATAAACATGTAATTATCCAATATTAGGGTTTCTAAATGATAACTTTTAAAAGGAAAGGGTCACGGCTATTCTAAGGATTCTAAGGCATGTCCTAGGTGTTATATATAAGTTCTAAGGCTGCTAGGATCAAAGTTGAGGTTTACCTAAGTCGTGGGAACCTTAACGTGGGTTCTAGGGTTTGCTCGACCAAAAACCTAACTCGACAAGGACTAGGGCTCTTGTACTCGATTCCTATTGGTCTTAGGGACTTAGAACTACAGAAGTGTGTATGGTAAAGAAGAGAGAAAGGTCTGAAGAGAAATGGAGGGGAGGGTGTATTTATAGGTGCGTAAAGGACAACGAGGTGGAAACGGGGGGTATAGGTGTCAAGGAGGGGGTTTGAGTAAGCAAGGCTAGGGGAGAAGTGGTGAGTCTAAAGGGTGATGAGGATGGCCTATGGTGTAGCTAGGGGGCTGCTAGGCCAGTTGTGGTGGTGGTTTGGTCGTGGGTCAAAGGTAGTGACAAGGAGGTGATCCACCTCCTTTCTTGGTTGCCATGGAGGTGTTAGGGTGCTAGCTTAGTATTAGGGAGGTGATAGGGTGCTTGGTTGTGGTATTTGAGGTGCTTTGGTAGCTTAGTTTAGGTGTTAGGTCAAATTTTAACCTAGTTTTGCCTAGTGAGAGTTTAGGGTTTCGTCTAGGGTTTAGTGCCTAAATCAGGGTCCTATGAGTGTTTAGTGACTAATATTTACTACTAGGAGGCTTATACTAAGTGGTGGGAGCTTACGGTAAATATTTGGGAAGGTTTAACCTAGTTTCCAAGAAGTTATGACCTAATTAGGGTTTTGTGCTTAAGGGACTTATACCTAGGTTCTAGGGGGTTGTACTATGATCTAGGAAGTCTAATATATCCTAAAGTTGCTTATGTAACTTATACCTAAGCCTTGAACACTTTCAAGTTAGTTTAGATAATTAGTTAGGGTTTTAAAGCTAACCGGGAACACATAGGTGCAATTAGGGTTTTCTGATGAGTATAGTGTACTAGTGTGATAGTTTACTTAGCGAAAATGTGTTTGTGACCTTGACTTGACATACCTGGATGTTTACATAAAGTAAACATAGTAGTGGTTGGCATACGTGGATACGTGAGCTTATCAAGAGGTTAGATAGGTAATAGTAGTATAGCAAAGCAAATTTCACTCGGGAAATAGATATAGGCATTTCTAACCTAGATTGTACTTAGTGAGGGCCTAAGTTAAGTTAGTCAGGCTTTGCTAACCTAAAGGAAGTTAGTGGGTTGCTACAGTCTCCCATCCTAAAAGAAAATCTCGTCCCGAGATTTAGCTATGGTTAGTGGGTGATGGTGAGAATAGATGGGGATACTTAGCACGGATTTGATCCTCTTGTTCCCAAGTATACTATGGTCCTCTTTTAGAGTTCCAGCGTACCTTAACGATAGGAATCCGGTGATGTTTTAGATTTTTGACCTTTCGGTCGATGATTTTGATTGGTTCCTCAATGAAATTGAGCTTATCATCCAACTGAAGCTCTTTCATAGGTATGATGAGTGATTCATCTGATAAACACTTCTTAAGGTTGGAGACGTGAAACGTGTCGTGTATATCACTTAGTTCATCCGGAAATTCAAGTCGGTATGCCACCAGACCAATTCATTCTAAAACCTTAAATGGTCCGATGTTTTTCAGATTAAGCTTTCCTTGCTTTCTGAAACGAAAGACACCTTTCCTAGGTGAAACTTTCAACATAACCTTGTCTCCGACTTGAAATTCTAAAGACTTACGTCTTATATCGGCATAACTCTTTTGCCGATCCCTTGCAGCTTGTAAGCGTTGTCGGATTTGAACTATTTTCTCATTAGTCTCATGGATTATCTCTGGACCCGTAAGTTAAGCTTTTCCAACTTCGGCCCAGCAGACAAGGGATCTGCACTTGCGTCCATGAAGTGCTTCATACGGTGCTGCCTTAATACTAGCGTGATAACTATTATTATACGAGAATTCGATCAACGGTAAGTGTTTCTCCCATCCTTTTTCAAAATCTATCACACACGCACGAAGCATATCCTCGAGTGTTTGGATAGTTCTTTCACTTTGACCGTCGGTCTGAGGATGATATGTCGTACTCATGTCTATCTGAGTACCTAGGGCTTTTTGCATAGATTGCAAAAATCTTGACGTGAAACGGGAGTCACGATCAGATATGATAGATATTGGCACTCCATGTCGGGAAACTATTTCCTTGAGGTACAACCTAGCAAGGATTTCTGATAAGGCGAAAAGTGTACCGCTTTTGGGGGGTCATTTAAGCCCGAATTCGTAATTATTTGATCAATTATTGCCCTAAATCGTTCCTTTTGTCATTTTAGGTACTTTTGAGAGGAAATTTACAAGAGGAAGCATTTTGAACATTTTTAGAGCGAAAAAGTGAAGAAAATGACAAAGTCTCAAAATCCTTGCTGGGAACAATACCTGACGGCGTCAAAGCAATGCAAGTGACGGCGTCAAGAGTGGCAAAAGAGGTGGATGTGGAAAATACACATGACGGCCCAAAACATTTTCAAGGCTATTTGGCCTGATGGCGTCACCAAGGCCGTCAGGGTCAAAACACATGTGACGGACCAGAGTATATTTACACATGACGGCGTCAGAAGTGGATCTAGTCAATACAACTTTTATCTTGGCGGCGAGTTGACGACGTCACAAGCTAAAACGTGACGCCGTCAAGGTGTAAAATCTATATATAGTTTTCTAATTTTCATTCATTAAGTGTGCAACTTTTGGAGAGCTTCTTTGTAAAAACCCTAGACGGATTTTCTGTGATAATAAGGGTTTCAACCCTTGTTCCATCCATGTTCAATTGAAGATAAGTTTTCCAAAAATCATACGATATGTCTATGTGTTGTGTGATTCTATCTTATGCTTTTCTTCTTTTTAACATGCTAGGCTAGGTTTTTATTGTGTTTGCTTAGATGTAATGAAACCTAGATGTTGATTATTGGTTGATGGTTTGTTTATAGTTGTTGTGGATGATTGTATTCGATGTTAGGCTTAAGAAAACTGGCAGACTTCCAATTGGTAACTTTCTTGAACGTCTTAAGAAACATGATCGGAGGTGTACTACGATTTATGGTTGTATTTAATGCATGAGCGAATTCTAGTGATCCCATGTTAGGAGCTTTTAGTCGGCTCGACATAGGAGTGAATTAGAAGCTTATAGAGTTATGGAATTTCATACATGGCCCTACGACTAGTATTAAGGAATATAACCCGTCATCCATGCAATTGTAACAAGCTAATCAACCGGTAAAAGATATCTAGGGAGTAATGAAATCTAAGTAAATACATTTTCTCTTATTATTGTTTACACCACAAGTTAGTTTTAGTTTATTTTATTTTATTTTGATTGCATCTTTAGTTAATTGGGTTAGTTGACTAGCAACTAATTCCGCCCACTCCTTCAAAACCCGAGATTTTACTTGCTTTTATAAAAATATAAAAAACACAAAAAGAATCATCCCTCACCTTTAGACCTAGTTAGTAGATTTTTTAATCCTAGCAAACACTATTCCTGAGTTGAACGATCAATCCCCCGGTACTTGTCACTATACTATACTACAACTAACAGGTACACTGCCTGGTGGGGATTGCAAGATTCTCAAGATCCCTTGAGAGGTAAAACCTTTTGCGAGGGTGCAATTCCACGCATCAAGTTTTTGGCGCCGTAGCCCGGGGAATAGTTATTGCTTAGGTTGAAATTTCTTTTTATTAGGTCTACTCATTAGATTCCTATCTTAGTGAGATTTTTAGTTTTCCTTTTATTAGCTTTCTCGTAGTCTATCTTTTCTTTGTGTCTTTGTTCGTAAAAAAAAAAAAAAAAAAAAAAAAAAAAAAAAAAAAAAAAAAAAAAAAACCTTTTCCATTGACTCTTCCGTTCACCATTATGAAGTACGGGAATCCACCATACTATCGACCACGAAATCCATTCAACCCTAATGACATCTTGATGTTCAGACAATATCTAGATTAACCCATATATGATGCATGGACTCGTTTTAAAATTTTACTCCGAATAGTCCCTCATCATAATTTCGATTTACGGTCACCAGCTAAAATTTTTTATGATCGTGTCGACCTATGTGACCAAAGGTGCATAAATGATTTTTTCAATTGGGACCATAGGGGATTAAATGCTGAAGAAGCATGGGATGACATAGAAGATTGTGCCCAATATTTTTATAGAGTAGACAACCCAATAAACGTTAGTATAAGTCAATTGACCACAAATTTCAAGGATCATGAAACAAGTTTGTTTGGGGATGAGGGTAGAGTTGAGCCACCTAGTTGTATGTCATGGTTAGGCACTACCATAATACATGATGAACACATAGGTGATCTTGACACAAAGAATGATGAGGTAAGTAACATAAGCCCGCTAAATACCCCACAAGTCCTACCATCATTTGAGTAGAAGTAACTTTAGGAATTCCGACGGAGGTAGAACCCTTGGACCAAGCACCACTAGAGGATATAGGTTTGAATACTTGTAATGATAACCTTACTCCTAGTTCTAAGGAATTTCCTAGTGTTAATGAACCGGAACCTCAATCTTTACATAACTTCCCATCCTTAGATTTATTTCTAGGAGACAAAATAGGAACTGACCCACCTATCAACCAATATTACCCGGGTAGTTTTAGGATGAAGGAAGCCATTCACTCACCCTCTTCACCTCACGTGGCATATTTCCACCCTAAGGGTGTGTATCGCTACTTCCACCCGTACTTAATTCTAAGTGTAGGGAAAACCTCCTCTATTTCCGTTAAATGAGGGTAGAGTCAGGCTCGTGACTCGAACAAAAACAAGCGCTTCTTGGGAGGCAACCCAAGCCCCTTTTTAGTTATTTGATTGTTTGTTTGTTTGATTTTATTTGTTTCCGTATACATGTTTTATTTTTATTGTTTGTGGATCATGATTCAAAGCAAATTGTGAAAATGCTTTATTTTGTTTTTAACTTCGTCTTAATTACATATAAAGGTATTTTGCAAAAGATAAGTGTAAGGGAAACCAAAATTTGTTTATAAGAACGAAATTGAGCATGAACCACAACAATATTAAATGAACATGTGTATTAGTAATTGTATGAGTCAAATGCTTGTGTCGAGTCATAATGATGTCTTGCAGGATTTTCCAGGAAGTAAGGCATAAGTTTTTCTAGAAATTTTCTGGAACTTAACATGAGATTTTTGCAGGAACATTCTGACGGCGTCAGGTACAAAAATTCCGAAAAATTTTGCGAGTTCTGTTTATACCGGAGTCTTAAAGTTTTTGTTGATTCTTTAGTTATATAAACTCCAGGAAATCTGCAAACATTCATTCCACAAGCATTATATCTTAATTTGTTTTCAATGATTTTTTTTAGTATATATAGATTGTCGCCGATTTTACGCGAGGTTTGCCTTGATTGTTTTCTCAGGTTTAACAAGTTACATTGGAGAAGAGGATGATTTATATTTCTGGAGGGAAGCTTTGAAAGTTCATTTTCTTGGAAGAAGATCTAACCTTGTTGACACACTATCCACACCGAACGAATCAGGGGAGTATTTGTTTTCATTCTTTCACCTTATTTACTTTTACATCTTCTTATTGAATATTGGGGACAATGTTCAGCTTAAGTGTAAGGGGAGGGTAAATGATGATACTTTAGAGAATACAATTATGCTTGAGTTTGTTTGTTCGATAGTAGGTGTGTAATAAAACTAAGAGAAATACTTGTTAGGGCAATTTTAGCGCCAAATTTAAAATTTTTTACAACATTTAGGAGTGAAGCTTTAGCCTTAATAAGTGTCTCATGGATAGGAGTTGTATGACTAGCACAAAAACCGTACCACTCAGAAAAATTTTCCACCCAAATATGTGAGGTTCACCTTTAGATTTGTTAGGAAAAGCATTCATTATTAGTGCTTATGAGTGTACCGGTAGTACTTAGATTCTAGAACTTGCGTTAGTGATGCATCCCAAGACCTCTAGTGAGACTACATTCGTGTAGTAGGATTTACTACATGATTAGAGGCATTAGGATCACCCTTGTGTTAAACCCGTATCATAATTACTTGACCATTTAAGTCAATTACCTTGACTAGTAAAGTCAATTAATTTTTCCCACACCTTTGCGATGTACTCCTTTTTAGTACACGATACCCCTAGTACACCCCTCCGAGCCTATCTCTTCGTTTCTAACTTTAAGCATCTTACTTAAAGGAGCAATTTGTTAACAATCCACCCCAAATGTGCAACCAAATTGCCTTAGCCTTCCGTGTATGCACTCATCTTTAGTGCATTATTGTTATTTGTTTAAAACCCTTAGTTAATTGTCTAATTGATTACATGGTTGCTATGTCGAGTCATATCTTGTACATATTGTTTTGGGACGATTGGGACTCATGGGTAAAGTACTTGTGTTATGGAGTAATGGGGAAGAACATCATATATTACCCCCATATGTGTGTTAATCTTTAAAAGTACTCCAAGTGTTTTGATTATCTTAATTCGAGTCATTAGAATAGTTAATTGTAAAGTATGTAAAAGTTCAAGTGTCAGGAGGACGTAAATCCCCCATGATGTATTATTTTGGATGGTAGAGTAAGAGTGTATGCAAAAAAAAAAAAAAAAAAAAAAAAAAAAAAAAAAAAAAAAAAGAGAAAAAGAAAGAAAAAGAGAAAAACATACGGACTACCATCCCGTTTCATTCTATGTTTGTTTTATGTTTTTGTTATTTTTGATTTATTAGCTTAAGTCGAGTTGACTTGTGGAAGGATTCTGTGTAAACACTTGGGATGTTAATCTTAATGATGTGTTTGGGATATTTATGAATGAATGTGATTTAGCACGCAAAATTTACTAAAACACACTAAAGGAACAAAGGTGGTGAATAAGTTTAGAGAGATGAACACAACATGAATAACACAAAACGATTCAATATTACTGATGAAATAATACGGGTGATCTAAACTATTACCAGGATTACAAGTGTAACCTTGAATCTTTGATACGTGAAAAAGGATTTTAAAGGTGGAAGTTATGCATGTAGTGATTGATCTAGTTGTCAAGTATGCTTACTTGTTGTGCATGTGATCTATCAAAACTCTATCTAAGAAGGTGACTTAAGGGTTCCTTTTATAGCATAAGGAGCCCTTATTACAAGTTTTCAAGTTGTCTAATATAATATATTAAAGACTTATCTTATCCTAATATTACACCTTTCAAGGTAAAACACTCCATTGTATCTACTGAGACTTCTGTACTACTTCTACTTAACGTATAACTTTGTACAAAGACTAATAATACAACTAAATATCTCTAAATAAAATATAACAACTTGTCGTTAAAACTGGCAGGACCTTCTTTAACTAGCAGTACCTTCTTACCCAGAAGGTACTGTTAGTGTATCTTCAACATCAACAAAACTGAAGAGGCAGGCTTAACTATCATCTAGCAGGCTCTTCTGGCAGACTCTTTAACTTGTGCATTTTATTCCCAACAATCCTCCTCTAAACTTGTTATTCCCTTTTAAAATAACCAAGTTTCTTTTGTGAATAAAATTCATACCTTGAGGATTTGAGGGAACTCTTCCAAAAACTTTATCTATTTCTCCTTAGGCTTTCATACTGATCCAATATGCTTTCCTTCAATCTTTTGACTGCATCAGTTTCTTCTTCACATAATAGCTTGTTGGAGATCAAGACTGATAATACTTCATAGCTTAAAGGATACTCCTTCTCACCTAACATAAAGAGCTCTATTCCACTCTGAGTGGAAAGATGATGAACATGACTCATGCTGAAGTATTCCCATGTAACAGATAAATCATAGTAAGGAAATTTTGAATGTGTATCAGTAGGATTTGGATCATACAATCTGTTGAATTCCACCCATAGCTCTTGCTCCTTTGCATCAGGTTTATACTTGGTTTTCAGCTTCTCTTGAACTAATACCCATAATTCATCAAAATCCATTCTGTTACATGCTCTAAGTAGATTTTCAAAGTTCTTGAAAATCTCAACCTTGTTTCCAACTCTTGTTATCTTCCATGCTTTGCCAAACTTGTCATTGTAAATTTCCCAATCTATGACTGGATGCCTTGCATGTAAAGGTTCAGCAAAAACAATTTGTGGAACATGGACAACCATTTCTCTTGACTGAACAGGAGGCAAGGCTGCTTTCTCTGCTTGTTCCTTCTGATCATCTTTTCTTCCTTTGGAAGGCCTTTCTTGTGTATCCATGAGAAAACTGGTTTTGTTTCTTCTGTAAGCCTCTAAGTATAGAAGCTTCAATTCATCAAAAGATTTACCTTTGAGTTGATGATCCTTCATGTTCACTTCTCTTTTCAGATATATCTTGAAGAATTTCTTCTGATCTGCCTCAGAATGAGGCATTTTAAATCCTTTCTTCTGATTCTTCTGGATCTGCTGATAGACATCATCGAATGCCTCTTGATTGTATTTCTTAGTGATGAAATCATTGAGTTTGATTGTCATTTCATCTGAGCTAAGAGACTCATCACATACCAGAGTATAAGCTTCACCCCTTACAATTGGATCAATGGAAATGATGTATTGCAGCTGAGCATCAAACTTTTCTTGCAGCATTCTTGATTCTTCTTCAGCCCCCATAACTTCTTCTTCATGAAGCTGTTTGGACAACTTTTCATCCACAGCTATCTGAACTTGTTCACTCTTCTTAAACTTTTTAGGCTTTGGTTCATCTTCAAACAAAATTTTCTTGCCCTTGTCTTTTGGAGATGATTCTAGACTTAGAGTAGCAGATTGTTCATCAGGAACAAGAAACCTCCTCTGAGGCTGTGATCCCCTCTTTCTTTTGTAAAACATTTGATCAGAACCTTTTAACTCCATAGCCAATAGCCTCTGAATCCCAGCAGGCTCTTGCTCTGCTTCAGCAGTATCTTTTGCATTAATAGGCTCCTTTTCTTCAATGGCAGGCTCTGTTTCTTGAATAACAGGCTCTTCATCAATCACTTGAATTCCTTCATGAATCTGAAATTGAATCTCTTCTTCATTTTTAGAACTACCCAACTGAATCTCTTCTTCATTTTTAGAACTACCCATCCTCCCCTTTTTGGAAGAGAGACCCAAACCCTCTGCATCTAAACTTGAAGAACTAGAAACAACCAACTGAGATGTTCTCTTACCCTTCAACAATTTCACTTTCAACTCTAATTTCTCAACCCTCTTAATTAACTTGGTGTTGATCTCTGTAAAATGTTTGTTTTGACTTTCAAGAGTAGTTTGTAAGTGCTGTACTTGCTCTTTTAATTCCCTTACAGTCTGAGCATCTACACTTTGTTGTGGAGGAGATTGTGGTGGTGAGTTATGATGTGATAATGATGGTGATGTTGCAGATGGTGTTTGTGTTAGATGGTGAGATGGTAATGGTAATGGTACTGGTGATGGTGGTGTGACTGATGGTACTGTTGGAGTGATGGATGGTACTGGTGATGGGTGTGGTGGTGAATGATCAGATGATGTGGATGGTTCTTCAGAATGTTGTGGTAACATTTCCTCAAAAAGTGGTACTTCTTCTCCTTGAAAACCAATTTTCATGTTTGAAAACACCTTGTGTGTAAGTTTGGGAGTTTTAAAAGGTTTGTTTGGGAGAAGTAACAAATGTTTGGATTTGTTGATGAGGCACTGAATAAACCTTGGGTACATCAAAAACTTTGTTTCACTGTCCACATTTTTAACCAATCCTTCAAAAATATATTTTGAAAAGTTGAATTTCTTGTTTGTTGCCAGGCAAATGAGAGCTGCAGCCATGTTACCACTAAACTGCTCCCATGAGGTTTTCTTTTGGCTTAAACAATGAAGGATGGTATGAATCAAAAATCTCCATTGAGGGGTAAAATGCTTTTTAAGAAATGTAAACTTTGTAGAAGTTACATTATACCCCATTTTTGTCAAATTTTCAAAGATTTTAGTATCAGGCAGTTGACTAATGCCATCTGAATCATCCAAATGAAGATGTCTTCTAATGGATGATTCGGTAAAAGTCAAGGTTCTACCATCCACTTTGACCATTAACTCTTGAATCCCATCCCTAAGAGTGTTAACTTTAGCAGTTTGCCAAAATTGTGAAATTTGAGATTCAAAAATAGTGGGATTCACGAGTAAAGCAAACTTGACATAAGAATTGTTTAGAAAATCCACTGCTTGATGAAAAGATTCATTGTCATCAGACTTTTCCAAAAATGCTAGTTGGTTGTGACGTTTGACAAAACTTAGACGAGCCATGGTGAAAGGTTTGATGAATAATTTGATTATGATGGTGGGATTTTATTGTTGTACTGGTAGAAGATGAAAGGTGAGTGTGAATTATGATAAGGATTGATTATGAGAAAATTACTTTTGACCGACTATTAAAGATATGGATAAGTAATTGAAGAGGCGGTCAAAAAAATCTTTTATTATAATAACTATATCCTTAATTCTAGAAAAATATGAGTAATTCACAAAAATACCCTTCAAAACAACGGCTATACTTTTAACCTGACAGACTCAACGGCTATGTAGCAGTACCATTTTACTCTACCAGTATTAAAATTTGAACTACTAGTACCTTGTTTTTGAAATATAACTTGGCAGTCTCTTTGAAATTTTAGTAAACATCCCTTATAGTTTTTAGCAAACTATCAACTATCAACGGATTTGATAAGTCTTTACCAATAGCTGTTTGCTTTTGGACTAGTCAGCTCTTTAAGTTTTTTAAAACTGGGTGAACTGATTACCTTATAGTTTTTAGCTAACTATCAGCTATCAACGGATTTGAGAAGTCTTTACCAAGAGCCGTTTGCTTTGGACTAGCTAGCTCTTCAGTTTTGAAAAACTTGGTGAACAGATTACCATTTCCACATCCTAATTTTGTTAGCAATCTTGAGTAACTTGAAATGGTTAGTTGTTGACCAAAAGAACAGAGTGCAAAGCACTTGTTTTATAGCATTGTTAACATTTAAGCATCAAGATGAACAAAAACAGAGCAAACTTTGAACTAGCAGTACCAATTATGTACTGACAGTACCTTATGACTAACTAGCAGTGCCATGTTTAGAGGCCAGAACTTGTTTATTTATATACAAAAACACATGTTTTTCAAAGATTTATCATACCAATACCTGCTACCAGGTATTTAAACTTACCTAAATCAAAAGCTTTGGTGAGAAGGTCTGCAAAATTCTTTTCAGAATCAATTTTGACAACTTGAATTAACCTTTTCTCATTGCAATCTCTTATGAAATGGTGTCTGATTTCAATGTGTTTTGTTTTTGAATGTTGAACTGGCTTTTTAATGATACAAATAGTACTGCTATTGTCAATGTAAATAATAGTGTTAAGAAAATTGTACCCATAGTCAAGCAATTGATTCTGGATCCAAAGAACTTGGCCACAACAACTTGCACTTGCAACATATTCTGCTTCAGTTGTAGAGTTGGCCACCATTGTTTGCTTCTTGCATTGCCATGATATGAGTTTGTAGCCAAGAAATTGACATCCACCAGTTGTGGATTTTCTGTCTAAGGTTGCACCAGCATAGTCACTATCTGAATAATCTACCAAATCAAAAGATAATTCCCTTGGATACCATAGACCCAACTTAGGTTGACCCTTGAGGTATCTGAAGATCCTTTTGACTGCTGTGAGATGAGAAACTTTTGGATTTACTTGAAACCTTGCACATACACATACTGAGAACATGATATCTGGTCTTGATGATGTAAGGTACATCAAGGACCCAATCATTGATCTGTAATTGTGCACATCAACATCTTCACCCTCAGCATCTTTGAGTAACCCCTTTTCTGGATCCATTGGTGTACTTGCAACCTTTGAATCTGCAAACCCAAACTTCCTTAGGATCTCTGCTACATACTTATCTTGGCTGATAAATATGCCTTCATTTGATTGTTTCACTTGGAGACCCAAAAAGAAAGTAAGTTCCCCCATGGAACTCATTTCAAACTTATTATGCATAATTTTTTCAAACTCTACACACAACTCTTGGTTTGTGGATCCAAAGATAATGTCATCAACATAAATCTGTACCAGCAAGATGTCTTTCTTGGTTCTTTTGATGAACAAAGTTGGATCAATCTTGCCTCTTTGAAATCCATTTTCCAGTAAATAGAAATCCAATGTTTCATACCATGCCCTGGAAGCTTGGTGTAGACCATAAAGAGCTTTGGTAACCTTGTACTCCTTGTCTGGATATTCTGCATCAATGAAGCCAGGAGGTTGAGAAACATACACCTCTTCTTCAATAGTACCATATAGAAAGGCACTTTTGACATCCATTTGGTAGACAGTGAAACCTATGAAAGAAGCATAGGCCAAGAATAGCCTAATTGCTTCAATTCTTGCAACTGGAGCAAAAACTTCTTCATAATCCACTCCTTCTTCTTGAGTATACCCTTGGGCCACCAATCTGGCTTTGTTTTTTTATCACTATTCCCCTTTCATCTTTCTTATTTCTGAAAACCCATTTGGTTCCAATTGCCCTGTAACCTTTGGGCAAATCAACCAGTACCCAAACCTTCTGAAGTTTGAACTGAAGAAGCTCTTCTTGCATTGCTTCAACCCAGCTTGAATCATCTAAGGCTTTTGTAATGTTTTTGGGTGCTACTTGTGAGAGAAAGCATGAAAACAGGCATATGTGGGCAACTTCATGGTTCTTTTCTTCATACACAGCTAGGACAAACCCATCTTTGTCTGAAGATAAGACTTGAGTTCTTGTTTTAACCCCAGAATCAATGCTGCCAATCACATTATCAATGGAGTGATCTTTGAGAATCCTTGTGTTGTGTGTTGTAGGAACATCATAGGAAATTGGAAGGTTTCCAATTCCTACATCTTCTGGTAAGGAATCATCTGATAGAACATTTAATAGTTCAGCAGGACCAATTTGTGAACTGGCAGTACCATCTGTTGAACTGGCAGTACCATCTTGTGAATTGGTAGTACCATTTTCATTTTCAGAATTTTCTTGATTCCCTTGATCTTGAGTTCCATGATCATCTTCAACACCTTCATTTGTGGTATTTGAAGGCTCTTCATGACTTGAAGATGAATCCAAATCTTTCCAAATTGGCATCAATATGTAATCTTGATCCTCATTTGTTTCAACATTGTCTTCAAAACCTGCATTATCATTAGTATTTGTACCTGTGACAGGCACATAATTCATAGATTCTGAAAGCTTATCAATGTCAAAACACCAATCTGGTCCAATGCCTGCAATACTTGGTAGTTTCTCTTGAAACTCTATGTGCAGATTTTCTTCTACTAGCCTAGTGCATCTATTATACACCCTATAGGCCTTACTTTGCAAAGAATACCCTATCATGTAGCCTTCATCAGCTTTTCCTTCAAACTTTCCTAGATGATCTTTGGTATTGAGAATAGTGACATGACATCCAAAAGGTCTCATAAAACTTAAAGATGGTGTTCTACCAAATAAAAGTTCATAGGGAGACTTTCTATGAGGTTTAATCACAAGAACCCTGTTCTGTACATAACAAGCAGTACCTACAGCTTCAGCCCAAAATGAAATAGGTAACTTAGAGTCTACTAACATTGTTCTAGCAGCCTCTATAAGAGTTCTATTTTTCCTTTCTGCTACTCCATTTTGCTGTGGGGTTCTAGCTACACTATATTCTCTTTTTATTCCTTTTTCTTTGCAAAATTCATCCATAACTCTATTCTTGAATTATGTCCCATTGTCACATCTAATTACTTTTACTTTCTTATCTATTTGGTTTTCTATTCCTGTAATATAGGACTTAAGGATTTCACTTGTTTCATCCTTAGTTCTCAAAAAGAAAACCCAAGAAAATCTGCTGTAATCATCAGTAACTACAAGACAATATTTTTTACCATTCAAGCTATTCACAGAAGTAGGACCAAAGAGGTCCATATGAAGCATGCATAAAGCTTGAGAAATTGAGTTATGGGTCTTGGGCTTACAAGAAGCTCTATGTTGTTTGCCTTTTAGACAATCAACACAGGTTTGGTCATTTTGAAAAATCTTTTTGGGTAAACCTCTAACCAAATCATATTTTGCAATTGTATTGATTGTTTTAAAGTTTACATGACCAAGTTCTATGCCAAAGCATAGATTCATCCAATGAGGCTTTTGCTACTAGACAGGTTAAACTCTCTTTAGGAACAATGTTCTTCAAATCAACAATGTACATATTGTTCTTTCTAGAGATTTTGAGAAGAATCTGACTTTCATCAGGAATTTTAAAATCAAGAGAAAGTACAATGCATTCAGTGTCAGTAAAAAGAACATTGTTCTTTGTGTCACACATTTGTGAGACACTTAAGAGATTAAACTGTAGTTCTTTCACAAAGTACACATTTTCAAAATCTAATTTACTGGTTTTAATTGTACCTTTACCAGTAATCTTTCCTTTGATTCCTCCCCCAAAGGTAACATATCCTCCATCAAATGATTTGAAGTCTGTGAGGTAAGACATGTTGCCTGTCATGTGCCTTGAACATCCACTATCTACATATCCTTGATCAGCAATATCATTTGAATGTTCCTGCACATGTATACACATATTAGTTTCCTTGGGGTACCCAAGCCATGACTGATGTGGGTTTGCCTCGTGCATCAATGTAGTCAAACCTTTTTAGGACTGTTGATGCACCATTTGATTGGAGTTGTCTCCAAATCCAACATGCTGAGGACTTAACAGCATTCTCATTTTTAACACATTTTGTGGTTTTTGGTATGACAGTACCATTTTTGGCAGTACCATTTGGTCTAGCAGGACCATTTGGTCTAGCAGGACTTTTTGGTTTTGACCTCCATTTTTGTGTTTTAACCACATAATCCCTTTCAATGAGACTTTTCACAACTCTTGGTGTATGTTTGAAAGTATTACTTGCACCCTTAGTAGTGAATTTTGGGTAAACAGGCTCATTTGGTCTAACATTATGATTGACTTTAGGTGTGTTAGATTTCACAGAACCTTTTCTGGGGTTTGTTTTATTTGTTTTAGACTTTGATGTACTCCCAGAAACCCAATTGTTACAATAAGCATGAGTATGATTAAAACTACCACAGTAATAGCATGCTTTATTGTACATAACAAAATTATCACCAAGTTGGTGTGACATAAGATTGTTCCAATTTCTCTGACTACCTCTAGGTTTGCTATCACATTTAGCACAACATTCAACTGTTTTTAGAACAACTTTAGTCTTTGTTATACTCTCTACACTTTTAGGACTGGTTGGTCCTACTTTGTTTCCTTTCTTAGAAACAGTCTCTTTTCCATTCTCATCAGATGTCCAACCTTCAATAGATGTATCATCTGAGCTCTTATCTGTGAGCACCTTTTCTTTGGAGAGTGAAGTATCACTTGCACTCTCAAAAGGTTCACTATTCTCTACAGGTTTTACTTTTTCTAGTGGTTTATGAGTGAGTTCATGTAAACCTGATTCAGCAAGATCTATACCTGGGAGACAGGGAATTCCTCTGTAAGGAGGAGGGCATGTGTTGTATCCAATCCCAGATTTGATTTTCTTGTTCATTTGGTTTTCAACTATACTTTTAGTACATGCAGAAGCATTTTCTAAAGTTGTAACAGTTAGTTGAATATTATCTTTTGCTTGTTTCACTTTAGCAAACTCAGTTCTTAACAGATTTATTTCAGCATCTTTTAAGAATATATCTCTATTAAGAATAGCTTTTGTGTCAGAAAAGGTGAGTTCATTTTCTCTAAAGTGAATTATCTGTTTCTCAAGTTTAGCCATACCACACTTATGATTAACTAGGTCTTGATGAGTTTTTCTTTCTTCTACTTTCAGTTCATCATAAAGTTTTCTTAAGATTTCTAATTCTTTAAAAACTTCACAAGTAGCAGAACATTTAGTAATTTGTACCTCAGGATTGGAGAAAGCCATTAAAGCCATTTCATTTGAAGATGACTCTTCTTCACCCATAAAGCTCCAATCAAAACCCAGCTCATCAATAGCTACCATAGCTTTTGTTTCAGTGATGTCCACTTCCTTGCTCTTGTTCTCTTTGTTTCCCCTATTCTTGTTCTGAAAAACCTCTTCCCTTATCACCTTGCTTCTTTGGTCTCCTACAATCTCTTGAGTAGTGACCCTTCATGTGGCAATTGTAGCACTCCACTTTAGACTTGTCATACCCAGCAGGTTCATTGCCATTGATGACAATCTTCTTTCCAGTCCTCATCAAATATTTCTTAGCCCTCATGCAAAGAAGTGAAAGCTGCCACTTTATGTCCATTTCTTCAAGATCATCATCACTGATCTCTTGAAGATCTTCAAAGGTCAATATGGAACCATTGTGTTGTGATGTAAGGAAAGCACAACCAATTGTTTCATCTAAAATGGTTTTGGTACTGCTAGAAGTACTGGCAGTACCAAAATTTATGTTGGCAATACCTTCTTCTCTACCATCTTTTTCTTCATCAACTTTCTTGGAAGTACCATGAGATGACACAAAGGCCATATTTCTTGAGCTTGAACTAGTAGACTTCTTTAGTTCATGCTCTACTGTTTTGAAGTTGCTGTAAAGATCATTGAGACTCATGGAATCAATATCTGGTTTGTTTTTCCAGACAATGACATGCATGGCCCATTCAG
Organism: Artemisia argyi; assembly: GCA_030686995.1. Classification (NCBI taxonomy): domain Eukaryota; kingdom Viridiplantae; phylum Streptophyta; class Magnoliopsida; order Asterales; family Asteraceae; genus Artemisia; species Artemisia argyi. Next base: position 150,954,954 of record CM060689.1, read on the forward strand.
AGGGTTGACTTCTAAGAAATTTGGAGTTTAAGTCTTCTTGAGATATTACCACCTCATGAATGGCTAACTGACTAGAAAGCTTTTGTAGTCTATTGAACATGCTATCCAAAGACTCATTTGTTGTGGCTGAAAAGTTTTCAAACTGTTGTTTTAAAAGTGTTTTCTGAGTTTTCTTGGTGGCATCATTACCACCAAATCTAGCCACAATAGCTTGAAAAAGGGTTTTAGCACATTTGTACTTGTTAATGATTAAGAGCTGGTCATTTGGAATAGACATGAGAAGCATACTCCTAGCTTTAAGATCATTTCTCTTTTGGATTCTTTCTTCTGCGGTTGTTGGGTTTACTTGCATAGTTGTGACAAGTGCAGCGTTTACTGTGGAGGTGGTGGTTATTGGTTTGAATGAGTTTCTTTCTTCAATAATCTCCCAAAGTGCATAGTCTTGCACTTGAAAGTAATGCTCAACCCTCAATCTCCACATCTCAAACTCATTCTGTTTGAGTAATGGAAGTTTTGCAGCCACATTGGTTTGAATGTGCTCAACATCCATTTTTGCTTTGTTCTTTTATGTCGTAAATATCAGCCTTGCTCTGATACCACTTGTGGAAGGATTCTGTGTAAACACTTGGGATGTTAATCTTAATGATGTGTTTGGGATATTTATGAATGAATGTGATTTAGCACGCGGAATTTACTAAAACACACTAAAAGGAACAAAGGTGGTGAATAAGTAAACGTGAATAAGTTTAGAGTGATGAACACAACATGAATAACACAAAACGATTCAATATTATTGATGAAATAATACGGGGGATCTAAACTATCACCGGGATTACAAGTGTAACCTTGAATCTTTGATACGTGAAAAAGGATTTTAAAGGTGGAAGTTATGCATGTAGTGATTGATCTAGTTGTCAAGTATGCTTACTTGTTGTGCATGTGATCTATCAAAACTCTATCTAAGAAGGTGACTTAAGGGTTCCTTTTATAGCATAAGGAGCCCTTATTACAAGTTGTCGAGTTGTCTATTATAATATATTAGAGACTTATTTTATCCTAATATTACACCTTTCAAGGTAAAACACTCCATTGTATCTACTGAGACTTCTATACTACTTCTACTTAACGTATAACTTTGTACAAAGACTAATAATACAACTAAATATCTCTAAATAAAATATAACAACTTGTCGTTAAAACTGGCAGGACCTTCTTTAACTAGCAGTACCTTCTTACCCAGAAGGTACTGTTAGTGTATCTTCAACATCAACAAAACTGAAGAGGCAGGCTTAACTATCATCTAGCGGGCTCTTAGGGCAGACTCTTTAACTTGTGCATTTTATTCCCAACACGAGTCTTGGCTTAGCAACGCCATATTGTACATGTAATTAACCAAGATGATTAACTCGCCACCAGTAAATATTTCCTTTATCCAATAATACCGTGTTTACCATATCCCTACACCTCACGTTATAACCCTTTGAAAGACATCTTTGATAGTTTATCCTAGGTGCTTACACCAAGTGGTGGAGGTTTGATCCTTTCCCAAGCCTATGGTAATCTATTTGCTATGACAGGTAATGAGAGATGTTTTCCATTTCCTTATTATGATATATACTTTATTACACCCGAGAGATGTGAGTATCCAAACACTATTTGTGAGGTGCTAGTATATAATTTCCGTGCTTGTTTTTTATTGAAGTGGAATGATTATTTGTTGTAATTACTTTTATATTAATGTTAAATGACCCCTAACTTGTATCTTGATTAGAATCAAAGCACATTTGCTTGAGGACAAGCAAATCTCAAGTGTAAGGGTATTTGATAAGGCGAAAAGTGTACCGCTTTTGGGGGGTCATTTAAGCCCGAATTCGTAATTATTTGATCAATTAATGCCCTAAATCATTCCTTTTGTCATTTTAGGTACTTTTGAGAGGAAATTTACAAAAGGAAGCATTTTGGACGTTTTTTGAGCAAAAAAGTGAAGAAAACGACAAAGTCTCAAAATCCTTGCTGGGAACAGTACCTGACGGCGTCAAAGCAATGCAAGTGACGGCGTCAAGAGTGGCAAAAGAGGTGGATGTGGAGAATACACATGACGGCCCAGAACATTTTCAAGGCTATTTGGCCTGACGGCGTCACCAAGGCCGTCAGGGTCAAAACACATGTGACGGCCCAGAGTATATTTACACATGACGGCGTCAGAAGTGGATCTAGGCAATACGACTTTTATCTTGTCGGCGAGTTGACGGCGCCACAAGCTAAAACGTGACGCCGTCAAGGTGTAAAATCTATATATAGTTTTCTAATTTTCATTCATTAAGTGTGGAACTTTTTGAGAGCTTCTTTGTAAAAACCCTAGACGAATTTTCTGCGATAATAAGGGTTTCAACCCTTATTCCATCCATGTTCAATTGAAGATAAGTTTTCCAATAATCATACAATATGTCTATGTGTTGTGTGATTCTATCTTATGCTTTTCTTCTTTTTAACATGCTAGGCTAGGTTTTTATTGTGTTTGCTTAGATGTAATGAAACCTAGATGTTGATTATTGGTTGATGGTTTGTTTATAGTTGTTGTGGATGATTGTATTCTATGTTAGGCTTAAGAAAACTGGCAGACTTCTAATTGCTAACTTGCTTGAACGTCTTAAGAAACATGATCGGAGGTGTACTATGATTTATGGTTGTATTTAATGCATGAGTGAATTCTGGTGATCCCATGTTAGGAGCTTTTAGTCAGCTCAACATAGGAGTGAAGTAGGAGCTATATAGAGTTAGGGAATTTCGTACACGGCCCTACGACTAGTATTAAGGAATATAACCCGTCATCCATGCAATTGTAACAAGCTAATCAACCGGTAAAAGATATCTAGGGAGTAATGAAATCTAAGTAAGCACATTTTCTCTTATTATTGTTTACACCACAAGTTAGTTTTAGTTTATTTTATTTTATTTTGATTACATCTTTAGTTAATTGGGTTAGTTGACTAGCAACTAATTCCGCCCACTCCTTCAAAACCCGAGATTTTACTTTCTTTTATAAAAATATAAAAAATACAAAAATAATCATCCCTCACCTTTAGACTTAGTTAGTAGATATTTTAATCCTAGCGAACACTATTCCTGAGTTGAACGATCAATCCCCCGGTACTTGTCACTATACTATACTACAATGAATAGGTACACTGCCTGGTGGGGATTACAAGCTTCTCAAGATCCCTTGAGAGGTAAAACCTTTTGCGAGGGTGCAATTCCACGCATCAGTTTCCATATCATCCGTTTCTCGTATAGGAATGAAGTGAGCTGATTTTGTAAGGCGATCAACTATTACCCAAATAGTATCATGCCCGTTGGATGTTCTAGGAAGTTTAGTGATAAAATCCATCGTAATCTTTTCCCACTTCCAAATGGGAATTTCATGTTGTACGAATAGCCCGGATGGCTTTTGACATTCAGCCTTCACTCTAGAACATGTTAAACACTTGCCCACATATCTAGCAATGGATGCCTTCATGTCGGGCCACCAATAGTGTTTCTTCAGATCCTGATACATCTTATCAGAACCTGGATGGATGGAGTACTTAGATTTTTTGGACTCGTGCATTATTAAGTTCCTTAAGTTACCATAATATGGTAACCATCTCCGATTCTTAGTACAACGAGTTCCGTCTGAACATACCTCAAAAGCCTTATTCATCCCTCGTAGGTTTTCCTTTTAAGATTTTCCTCTTTGAGGGCTTCATCTTGGGCTTTGAGTATTCGATAGGGTAAATCCGTATGGAGTGTTATTAATAATGACATGACTCTAATCGGTTTGATTTGTTCCTTTTGGCTCAAAGCATCTGCTACTACGTTAGCTTTGCCAGGGTGGTAACGAATCTCACAATCGTAATCAGCGAGCAGTTGTATCCAACGACGTTGTCTCATGTTCAACTCTTTTTGGTTAAGAATATGTTGTAGGCTTCTATGATCGGTGAAAACCGTACATTTTGTGCAATACAGATAATGTCTCCATATTCTCAGAGCGAACACTACTGCTCCTATTTCTAGATCATGTGTAGTGTAGTTTTCCTCATGCGGTTTGGGTTGTCGTGATGCATAAGTGATAACCTTATTTCTTTGCATCAATACAGCTCCAAGACCTCGGCGCGAAGCATCACAGTAAACAACGAAATCGTTGTTTCCCTCTGGTAATGCTAAGATCGGAGCTTCACACAACTTTATCTTCAAAAGTTGGAAAGCTGTCTCTTGGTCTTTTCCCCAATCAAACTTCATGTTTTTCTGGGTTAACTCCGTCAAACGTTTTGCTATTTTTGAAATCCTTCAATAAACCTTCGATAATAACCCGCGAGTCCTAAGAATTGTCGTATTTCGATAAGATTCGTAGGATACGGCCAATTCTTAACTGCTTTGATTTTTGCAGGATCGACACGAAGTCTTTGTTTATCTATAAAGTGTCCGAGAAATTGCACAACACTAGTCCAGAACTTGCACTTAGAGAACTTTGCATAAAGTTTCTCTGTCTTAAGTAGTTCTATGATTATTCTCAAGTGTTGAGCATGCTCTTCCTCGTTACGAGAATAGATAAGGATATCATCTATGAATACTATGAAAAATTTATCCAAGTATAGTTTACACACCCGGTTCATGAGATCCAAGAAAACCGCTGTTGCGTTTGTCAAACCAAATGGCATAACTTGAAATTCATAGTGCCCATATCTTGTTCGGAAAGCGGTTTTAGGGATATCCTCTTCCCTCACTCTCAATTGATGATAACCTGATCATAAGTCGATCTTCGAATATACACTCGATCCTTGAAGTTGATCAAATAAGTCATTAATCCTGGGTAATGGGTATCGATTCTTGATAGTAAGTTTGTTTAATCCACGATAATCGATACACTTTCTTATAGAGCCATCTTTCTTCTTTACGAATAAGACAGGAGCTCCTCAGGGTGATGTACTTGGGCGTACGATACCTTGATCGGTTAATTCCTGGAGCTGTTCAGAGAGTTCCTTCATCTCTGAAGGGGCTAACCTATAGGGTGCTTGGGCTATAGGTGCCGCTCCGGGAATTAAATCGAGTTGAAATTCTATCTGACGAACGGGAGGCAAGCCAGGTAAATCCTTAGGAAAAACCTCTGGGTATTCCGTCACTACAGGGATCTCATCCAGTTGTTTTTCATCTGGCTTAGTCTCCCTTACTTGAATAACGAAGACTTGACAACCTCGTGATATGTATCATTCCATTTTGATACACGAGATGAGGTTAAGTCGGGTTTTACTTCGATCTCCTCGGATAGTTAAAGTCTCACCGTTGATAGGTACATGGATGATTTTCTCGTCACAAAGAATCTTAGCTTGATTCTTGGACAACCAATCCATTCCCACAACAAAGTCAAAACTACCGACTCTAATGGGCATGAGATCGATTTCGAAAGGATGATTGAGTAAGGTTAGGGTACAACCCTTGATAACGGTGTTAGTACTAACTAAGTTTCTGTCGGCCATTTCTATGTCATAGTACGTATCTAAGGCTATGGGTTTGATCCTAAGTCTATAGGCAAAAGGAATAGATACGAAACTCCTATCGGCTCCTAATCAAATAGTACTCTAACTAGGTGATGATTTAAGAGAAACTTACCCGTGACTACGCTCGGATCTTGCAGGTATTTCCTATCCCTCAACATATAAGCTCTTCCCTGGGCACCATCAGTATTTTTCTTTAGACATCTACTTGCATAGTGTCCTTTTTCTCCGCAAGCATGACAAATGACCGTTACTGGTTGCAGATTACCCCCAGTAGCTGGTCCTTTGTGCTTGCAATCCTTTGTTTGATGTCCCACCTTGTTACATATGTTACATTTAATGGAAAAAGGCCCTATTTGATGCAAATTGCACTTCTTACACAGAGGGGCTTTTCTAGCATAACCACTTCCCTCATTTGGAGTGGCTACATATGCTCTGGCAGTCTCTTTCCTTGGTTGAGGATAGTGGTTGTTACAATGATTATTATAGGTGTTATGGGTGTTACTGAAAGCTCTCCCATTGTGGAACTTTCGTTTATTATCGTTGGGCACTATCACAGAGTTGTGCTTTGTTACTTGATCCTTTAACCTCAAAGTGATGTTAATAGCTTCCTCTAAGGTTTATGGCCTTGAGGCAGTAACATTCCCTTCGATACTTCGGGGCAAACCTCCGATGAAAACTTCTATCGTCTTTTCAACAGTCGGCACCATTGTAGGACACAAGGTTGCCAACTCTTGAAATCTCCTAATATAAGTTTTAACATCGTTCCCCTTCACATTCAAGTTATAAAATTCATCCTCCATTTTCTTGATTTCCGTTCGAGAGTTGTATTTCTTAATCATAAGATTCTTAAATTTAGTCCATGATAACTTGTATGCCTCTTCTATTCCTATGGGTTGGGCATACGAGTTCCACCAAGATAACGCTTCCTCAGTAAGAGTACCGGTCGCAAACCTAACTCTACAATCCTCAGTACAATTACTAAGGGAGAATACTGATTCACACCTCTCAAACCAGTGAATCAATCCTATGGCCCCTTCTGTCCCCTTGAAATTGAAGGGCTGACATCTCATAAATTCCTTGTAGTTACTCTTCTTTACTACAGGAATTTCGGGGTTTCTAGCCATGTTAGCATTCTTAGCTTCTAGTGCTGAAGTTACCTGTCAGCAACTAGTTACCGAATGTCTTCCTGAGACATGGCGGGAGTAGTAGGAGTAACAAGAGTATTGGATCTCGTATGTGCCATTCTATAGACATTCGTAGGAATAAGATGGGGTAAGAATAATGTCATATCCAATTTAGACATTCTTGCAAGTTTTAACTAATAGAAGCTTGCGTATAGACGTATGGTACAAGTTCTAACTCGTAGAACATTGTCTGATATCGGGGAAAAGGATAGGTGTAACACCCCCAAAATACCGCAGCGGAAGACTGTGTCACAGGGGTGCTACTTCATAATACAAAGTACAAGTTATAGAAAACGAACTCTAAATGAGACGTTTTGAAAAGTTACCATTCGATTAATGAATTCAAAGTTACCAACATGAGATTTCAAAGTATGATACATAAATGTATACAAAATGTTTGAATGGTAAATGATAAAAGCGTAAGTCTTCAGAATATGCAGCTTGACTCTAAGTTCCACGCACTAGCTATCGCCTTACTAACCTGAGATAAACATGCTAAAGTGTCAACACAATGGTTGGTGAGTTCATAGAGTTTGTCTTAAAATAGTTGAAAAGCCTTAAAGAATGATCACACAGCAAAGGCATCGTGAATCCACTCAGTTACAAGTCCCGCCATAAGAGACTTGTAACCTGTGTGTTCACAACCCACTGCTAACATATAGTATAATAAAGACATGAATAAGTTCATCAAGACAATTAAGCAATTAGTAGTGAGTCTCTACTTCATCTCCGAAGACCTCACTTTTGGGAGCCAATTCCCAAAGACAACTGGGAGTCAATTCCCAAAGACAACTGGGAGCCACTTCCCAAAGATAAAAGACAGTCATGTATGTATTAAATCAAGTATAATGCCATCAAGTATAAGACAATCAAGTATAACACAGTCACGTATAAACGTTTTGAGTATTTGTACAAGTAAGCAAGTAGTTGAGCATGTATCCCCCCCAAGAGTTAAAACAAGTACGAAAAGAGTAGGGGCTATGACTCACCTTAAGTCTATGTAGTGAGTAATGAAAATGGTAGTCGAATCGCGAAAGTCTCTAAGAGCAGCCTATAATAGAACGTTGCGACTTAGGTTTGGAGTAACGTCTAAGAATACGAAGAATTGCCTATATATGTCTTGCATAATGTTCATGATGTAGTACTTTAGTATAATGTGTAAGTCTTTGAATATAAATGGTTTATGAAACATGTATAGGTTGTATATCTCTTACTACCGTTTGGGCCGACATAATTCAGAAGTCATGGAGTAAACGTTCGAGGAGCCAGGACACTTTAACTCGTAAATCCACAACTCGTCTCGACGGCTTACTCAATGAACTCCTCACATGAGGCTCCCTACTATTGTAGTATTTGATAACATATATATATATATATAAGCTTTTTGATCTTTAATAGTTATATGGTCTTTAGCCGTGGCTTTGCCGTGACCTTGGTCATTGTTACCATGATCTTGAGACTCAACCTTGGCTTTAGCCATGGTTGTGGTCTCGGCTTTAGGTCATTAGACCTCTTGGTCTCATCTAATTACAATGATTATATAGTAACTTTGGTCTAAAAATGGGCTGTTAAGAATTTGAAGAAATTTATCACTCAGAAAGTGTTTTCAGGTCTCGAGCTTCTTTGTTCCTGAACGAAAACGTCGTTCCGGACAACTTTCGTGTTTTAACTTTTTGATGAATCGGACCAGAAGTGGGACTTTCAAAATCATAATTTGATCAGAATGCAATTTAGGCAGTTTTGCCGTTTTGGTTTCGCTAACTTCAAACGGTCATAACTTTTGACTCGTGTACTCGTTTTGGGTGATTCAAATTGCTATGTTTTCCTTGTTAAGTCCTCTTTAACAGTAAGTAAGTGTCAAATATCAAAGTTATACTATTGTGGTCGTGGTTTTCCATAAAAATCACTAGTTTGCTTGTTTGCTTGTCATAAGTTAACATATGTATACCAATACTCGTTTTATCCATTTTTAAACATCATGAACACAATACAAAGACCATATATAGCATGAAAGAAACATAATAAGCATATAAATGATAAATAAGCAAGGAGTATGTTAGGGTTTGCTTACAACATTTGGCTTTCTAAAGAAAGGAAGTCAAGTATGGAACTAGGACACTAAACCTAAGCTTGTAAACCCTTCACCATAACTCTTGTAACCCTTGCTAGCCTTGATATAACCCTTGTGAAAACCCATTAACTTCAGCCCTAGTAACCTTGTGTAGCTCTTAATTCAACCATGGAATCACCAAACAAACTTAAGAACTAGGTAGAGAATACTAAGACATTGAACTTTGTAGTGTAACTTGTATATTGAAGATCAAATGATCGTGGTGCTAAGGTACATATGTTGTGGCGTTTTTGGTGATGAAGAAAGGAAGCAAATGAGCTTGTATTTATACTATGAATGAGGAGGTTAGGAAGCTTGCTAGGAAAGTGCTATAACTTGGTGACAAAGTTGTAATTAAGTAAGATCTAATGGCTAAAGTCAAGATTTAACCACACATGGTGACTCCCCCCCCCCCTCCTAAGTCGTTTTTCCAAGGATAAGGGTGACTAGATGAGTAGTCATGGTCTTTGGATGATAATATCCTAAGTATGTAGCTAGTTTTGACTCCGTAAATCGCTAACCGTAAGTTTTTAGGCCACGAAACGTAAAACCGGGTATCCTAAAAATATGAAACTTGAAAGTATGGTCAAACATGTCAATATAGTCCATAATAAAATATAAAATGAGTGGTAGGTTCTATCGGGTGCGAAAACCCTGCTAAAAACTGGAAACACGGGTCTAAAACGCGCAATTCGCGTAAAACGCTAAACTGAAAAACGTAAAATTCCGAAACTTTTGGAATTGTCCTAAAATGATAGAAAATCATATTTCTATTGTTTATAATGTTTTATGGATATATCGGGATACTGGAAGGACGTTTAAACCTAAAAGTAAATCTCGGACACGGCTTTGTGATTTTTGCAGAAATGATCCGACGAGCGTCAAACTCTCGGATTATCGTTAAAATAGTTTAACTTACGAGAATATGAAATAAAAATTTCTGAGATGAATAGTGAAAAGTGAATAGTAAAAAGTGAATAGTAAAAGTGAATAGTAAAAAGTGAATAGTGAAATTTTCGGGAATAAAAGTTAACCTGAAATTGCGAATTGTTACAGTCTCTACCCCTTAAGGAGAACTTCGTCCCGAAGTTCAGTTGATGTTAACTACTTACGGTGTGTCTAAAAGAATTCGGAATTTCCAATATAGTGGTGTTCACTCTGATTCGTCTAAGGTTCTGGTTAAGGAGTTGTATCGGCTACAATTAAGCCCACTTATTTATAACACATTACTTACATAAAGAAGCGTCCAAATTTATGCAAGTAAGGTCTCATAAACTTATGGTTCGGTGATTTACAATTTCTTTATTTAACTGAAGAGGCGTCCCAATCCATTTAAATAAGGAGATTCTAAAACATCCTACTTAAGAATTTCCGACACAAAAATCCGCCTTCTGAGGCCGATGGTAAGATAATCAAGTCATCAAATCCCTAAAGCTAAGCAATAATATTATTTAACTCAAATCTTGTGTCTAATCAAACAAGAACTATCACAAGATCAAGTTAACTAATTAGTTATTACTGAGCTCCATGTTTTTAATGACTCGACGAATCTCTGGGGCTCATTATAATACTAAAGTCACATCATCTAACAGCGTGGAACTAAACCAACAACTACCAAAAAGCGTATGCGTATGTAGTGTGTGTAAGGCAAATAAAGAGGAAGGTCCCAACGTATATAGCAGTTATAGTCTAGGCACTAAATGCAACCTAGTTCTCTATAACCAAGGCTCTGATACCAATCTGTAACACCCCCAAAATACCGCAGCGGAAGACTGTGTCACAGGGGTGCTACTTCATAATACAAAGTACAAGTTATAGAAAACGAACTCTAAATGAGACGTTTTGAAAAGTTACCATTCGATTAATGAATTCAAAGTTACCAACATGAGATTTCAAAGTATGATACATAAATGTATACAAAATGTTTGAATGGTAAATGATAAAAGCGTAAGTCTTCAGAATATGCAGCTTGACTCTAAGTTCCACGCACTAGCTATCGCCTTACTAACCTGAGATAAACATGCTAAAGTGTCAACACAATGGTTGGTGAGTTCATAGAGTTTGTCTTAAAATAGTTGAAAAGCCTTAAAGAATGATCACACAGCAAAGGCATCGTGAATCCACTCAGTTACAAGTCCCGCCATAAGAGACTTGTAACCTGTGTGTTCACAACCCACTGCTAACATATAGTATAATAAAGACATGAATAAGTTCATCAAGACAATTAAGCAATTAGTAGTGAGTCTCTACTTCATCTCCGAAGACCTCACTTTTGGGAGCCAATTCCCAAAGACAACTGGGAGTCAATTCCCAAAGACAACTGGGAGCCACTTCCCAAAGATAAAAGACAGTCATGTATGTATTAAATCAAGTATAATGCCATCAAGTATAAGACAATCAAGTATAACACAGTCACGTATAAACGTTTTGAGTATTTGTACAAGTAAGCAAGTAGTTGAGCATGTATCCCCCCCAAGAGTTAAAACAAGTACGAAAAGAGTAGGGGCTATGACTCACCTTAAGTCTATGTAGTGAGTAATGAAAATGGTAGTCGAATCGCGAAAGTCTCTAAGAGCAGCCTATAATAGAACGTTGCGACTTAGGTTTGGAGTAACGTCTAAGAATACGAAGAATTGCCTATATATGTCTTGCATAATGTTCATGATGTAGTACTTTAGTATAATGTGTAAGTCTTTGAATATAAATGGTTTATGAAACATGTATAGGTTGTATATCTCTTACTACCGTTCGGGCCGACATAATTCAGAAGTCATGGAGTAAACGTTCGAGGAGCCAGGACACTTTAACTCGTAAATCCACAACTCGTCTCGACGGCTTACTCAATGAACTCCTCACATGAGGCTCCCTACTATTGTAGTATTTGATAACATATATATATATATATAAGCTTTTTGATCTTTAATAGTTATATGGTCTTTAGCCGTGGCTTTGCCGTGACCTTGGTCATTGTTACCATGATCTTGAGACTCAACCTTGGCTTTAGCCATGGTTGTGGTCTCGGCTTTAGGTCATTAGACCTCTTGGTCTCATCTAATTACAATGATTATATAGTAACTTTGGTCTAAAAATGGGCTGTTAAGAATTTGAAGAAATTTATCACTCAGAAAGCGTTTTCAGGTCTCGAGCTTCTTTACTCCTGAACGAAAACGTCGTTCCGGACAACTTTCGTGTTTTAACTTTTTGATGAATCGGACCAGAAGTGGGACTTTCAAAATCATAATTTGATCAGAATGCAATTTAGGCAGTTTTGCCGTTTTGGTTTCGCTAACTTCAAACGGTCATAACTTTTGACTCGTGTACTCGTTTTGGGTGATTCAAATTGCTATGTTTTCCTTGTTAAGTCCTCTTTAACAGTAAGTAAGTGTCAAATATCAAAGTTATACTATTGTGGTCGTGGTTTTCCATAAAAATCACTAGTTTGCTTGTTTGCTTGTCATAAGTTAACATATGTATACCAATACTCGTTTTATCCATTTTTAAACATCATGAACACAATACAAAGACCATATATAGCATGAAAGAAACATAATAAGCATATAAATGATAAATAAGCAAGGAGTATGTTAGGGTTTGCTTACAACATTTGGCTTTCTAAAGAAAGGAAGTCAAGTATGGAACTAGGACACTAAACCTAAGCTTGTAAACCCTTCACCATAACTCTTGTAACCCTTGCTAGCCTTGATATAACCCTTGTGAAAACCCATTAACTTCAGCCCTAGTAACCTTGTGTAGCTCTTAATTCAACCATGGAATCACCAAACAAACTTAAGAACTAGGTAGAGAATACTAAGACATTGAACTTTGTAGTGTAACTTGTATATTGAAGATCAAATGATCGTGGTGCTAAGGTACATATGTTGTGGCGTTTTTGGTGATGAAGAAAGGAAGCAAATGAGCTTGTATTTATACTATGAATGAGGAGGTTAGGAAGCTTGCTAGGAAAGTGCTATAACTTGGTGACAAAGTTGTAATTAAGTAAGATCTAATGGCTAAAGTCAAGATTTAACCACACATGGTGACTCCCCCCCCCCCCCTCCTAAGTCGTTTTTCCAAGGATAAGGGTGACTAGATGAGTAGTCATGGTCTTTGGATGATAATATCCTAAGTATGTAGCTAGTTTTGACTCCGTAAATCGCTAACCGTAAGTTTTTAGGCCACGAAACGTAAAACCGGGTATCCTAAAAATATGAAACTTGAAAGTATGGTCAAACATGTCAATATAGTCCATAATAAAATATAAAATGAGTGGTAGGTTCTATCGGGTGCGAAAACCCTGCTAAAAACTGGAAACACGGGTCTAAAACGCGCAATTCGCGTAAAACGCTAAACTGAAAAACGTAAAATTCCGAAACTTTTGGAATTGTCCTAAAATGATAGAAAATCATATTTCTATTGTTTATAATGTTTTATGGATATATCGGGATACTGGAAGGACGTTTAAACCTAAAAGTAAATCTCGGACACGGCTTTGTGATTTTTGCAGAAATGATCCGACGAGCGTCAAACTCTCGGATTATCGTTAAAATAGTTTAACTTATGAGAATATGAAATAAAAATTTCTGAGATGAATAGTGAAAAGTGAATAGTAAAAAGTGAATAGTAAAAGTGAATAGTAAAAAGTGAATAGTGAAATTTTCGGGAATAAAAGTTAACCTGAAATTGCGAATTGTTACAATAGGTAAGGAATCCTAAAACTAAAAGGGCGGATTTCCTAATAAGATTGACTATATTCCCAGAAATTCACTTCCCCCGTCTAAAGGCATAGTAGTACTAGTCTAAGGGATATAAGTTTTAGTGTTTCTAGGTAAGTCTACTTATTTTAAAATTTCTAATGACCTCGAATTATTAAGACTTAAGGTAGGCCTATAGTGTTTCCTAAGGCATAGGGGATCCTAATACGGGATACTCGATATAAGAAAGCTAAATGTGGGCAAACTATAACTTCTATAATAACTTATTCCTATATCTTACAGAGTGAAACCTAGCAAGTACCCGTACATAACGACTAAGTTATCTATAGCTAAACTTCTTATAAAACTAAATCTATAACCTTACTAGTTTGATTCTTTGTTGTTTTTGAGTTCCTGGATTGCTTCTAACAGATCTCTTATATCAGACTTATGACTATCCCTAATATCCTCGATGATCATTTCTATAGTGGAAAGCCTAACATGTGCTGTAACTACTTAATCGGAGTGTCCTTCATACTTTGTTTGTAACCTAAAGATTTGACTACATGTTTTCTCTAATTCGTTTTCTAACCTATTATAGTATTTTTGGATTATAACTCTACCTTTTCCTAGGGCACTTATCTTATTTTTTACTTCCTCAATACGTCCTAAGGACAACTTATCTAAATGACTAAGTATATCCTCTATTTGTTCCTCATGCCTTTCTAAAGGCGTTTTATAAGAACTACTTCCTATTTCAAACCTAGGGGAGGCGAAAGCGGTATAATATATAATTTCTTACGAGGAGGGGAAGGTATTTTGGGAACATAACAATATCGACTAGTATAGTGAGGTATAGATGGGGTACGGGTTATAGTAGGTACGATAGGAATATCACCATCATATGCTTGCATATAACCGTTATATGCTTGCATATAGGGATCATTCGGGGAAAGTTCTAAACCTAAACTAACTAAGGCATTCTGGGCTCATTCTTTTTGAGAATTAGAACTAGAAGATGAGTGAGTAGGGGTAGCCGGGGTATATTCATAACTATCCAATGAGGTATCCGTATCATCGGTGTCCAACACGATGATAGGATTGTTAAAGGAGGACATAACTAACTGTAATACCCGAGAAAAGTATCTTAGCATATCTCTAACCTATGTTATATCCTAGAGGTAATAGTAATAGTGGGGTATCTACCTTAGAGGCAATAGTGAGGAATTTAACCTAAAGGCAATTCGGGGAATCTAACCTAGAGGCAAGTCAGGAATCTTAACCTAAAGGCAAGTCGGGAGTCTAAAGGCAAGTTTGGGGATTCTAGTGGCACGGAGGACTTTTTGAAAAAGTGGTTATAGTTTAGGAAAAATCCTTTTTTCTCTCTATAACCGAAGCTCTGGTACCAATCTGTAACACCCCCATTTTTCACTGATCACAGCGGATTAAGTGTTTGGGGTATTACTTCATGGAAACAAAGACAGGATAATTGAAAAGGCCTCGAAAGGAGACGTTTTAGAAAAAGGTGTTATCATTTATTTATTCATCAGAGTTTTACAGTAAAATTCATACTTTTACTAAAAGAGAGGTCCCTTAAGATACGTTTTAAGGCAAAACAGATGAATGATAACTATTTTGGACGTCCTCATGTTCAGTACTTCTCTGTGCCAGGTTCCTAAAGAGCTCAATTACCTAGGATAACACGCTTAAAAGTCAACACGAATGGTGAGTGATAATCATAGGTTTAAATAGTTAGGGTGTGTGAATACAAGCTCCACAGGGTTCAGCTTAAACCCTATGTGTGGAAAAGTTTAGTAATAGCAGGTATATTGCACTAAGCTCATGAACCACACGTTAACAGTCCAGATCATGGGGTCTGCAGACCTATCCATGATGGGACGAGAAGGATAACTTGCCAAAGTTAATCCTTCATAGGGTTCAAATATAATACATATTGGTACCCTCTAGTGAGAGGTAGTACCATTAGGAGTTGTCAAACTCCAATAGATCTATCAATTATATTCGCGTTCACTTGTGTAAAATATCACAAGCGATTAGATTCATTAATTTTGTTGTGTAAGGGTGGCAGATAGTTTACTCATGCAACAACCAAAGAAAAAAACTTGTATTCGGTTTAAAGCATGTATCCCCCTCACAGGGTTGTAAAGCATTTAAAAGTGAGGCTATGAAAACTCACCTGGGTCTAAGGTAAGTAGGGTAGGGTTTAGACAGCTCACTCACGTATCCTGGGGTAGTGTAGGTGGGTGTGTGTATGTCAAGTCTTAGTCTAGGTTTTTAAGTAATTACTTTTAAGGTTTATAGATATAACATAACAGCGTTCGGGCCATCACAATTCAGAAGTATATTACTCCTCACATGAAGCTCCCTACTATTGTATTATGTTATCAACATAATACCATTCGGGCCATCATAATTCAGAAGTTAATACTCCTCACATGAAGATCCCTACTATTGAGTTATGTTGTTATTATGTTTTAGTTATAGCATAACACCGTTCGGGCCATCATAATTCAGAAGTCATGCAATAATCGTTTGAGGAGCTAGGGCACTTTAAGTCGTAAACCCAGTAAACTCATCAAAACGAAATATCCGCACGATACCCCTCACATGAAGCTCCCTAGTATTTTGTTATATTTCTAACTAGAAATAGGTTTCATACTTTATATGAAAATATTCCATTTATACCCTTTAAGTTTACATATTTACACTTTTTACCCTAAACTTATAAACTTATAACATTTAAGCATATAACTTTCTATCTTTTGCACAATTAGTCCATATACTTATATATTTTAAAGAAAAGGCAGAAATGGTCCATAAACTACACTAACTTTCAATATTTACCTTTTATATCCTTAATTTAACAATATTTGCAAATCTAGTCCCTATATGTTTATTACTTATTTTACTTATTATTCTATGGTTTTAAAACTTTTCAAAAAGGGTCCATGTACTTATAACTTTTAAGAATTTTCAAAAACAGTCCCTAAACTTTATATTTTCAGAAATTTACAGTATATACCCCTATGCATGAAAACTTTTACAAAACTAGTCCTTTTTCCATGTAAATTGTATTTTAATGAGATAATTAAGTTTCCTAGCTTATGTTTAACTTATATTTACTTAATTAATTTATCTAAAACAGATTATAACATATAATAAAGCAATTTAGCACATAAACATGTAATTATCCAAAATTAGGGTTTCTAAATGGTAACTTTTAAAAGGAAAGGGTCAAGGCTATTCTAAGGATTATAAGGCATGTCCTAGGTGTTATATATCAGTTCTAAGGCTACTAGGATCAAAGTTGAGGCTTACCTAAGTCGTGGGAACCTTAATGTGGGTTCTAGGGTTTGCTCGACCAAAAACCTAACTCGACAAGGACTAGGGCTCTTGTACTCGATTCCTAAGGGTCTTAGGGACTTAGAACTACAGAAGTGTGTGTGGTAAAGAAGAGAGAAACATGTGAAGAGAAATGGAGGGGAGGGGGTATTTATAGTTGCGTAAGGGGTAACGAGTTGGAAACGGGCGGTATATGTGTCGAGGAGGAGGGTTGAGTAAGCAAGGCTAGGGGTGAAGTGGTGAGTCTAGAGGGTGATGAGGATGGCGTATGGTGTAGCTAGGGGGCTGCTAGGCTAGTTGTGGTGGTGGGTTGGTCGTGGGTCAAAGGTGGTGACAAGGAGGTGATTCACCTCCTTTCTTGGTTTCTAGGGAGGTTTTAGGGTGCTAGCTTAGTATTAGGTAGGTGCTAAGGTGCTTGGTTGTGGTATTTGAGGTACTTTGGTAGCTTAGTTTAGGTGTTAGGTCAAATTTTAACCTAGTTTTTCCTAGTGAGAGTTTAGGGTTTTGCCTAGGTTTTAGTGCCTGAATCAGGGTCCTATGAGTGTTTAGTGACTAATATTTAGTCCCAGGAAGCTTATACTAAGTGGTGGTAGCTTATGGTAAAGATTTGGGAAGGTTTAACCTAGTTTCCGGGAAGTTATGACCTAATTAGGGTTTTGTGCCTAAGGGACTTGTACCTAGGTTCTAGGGGGTTGTACTATGATCTAGGAAGTCTAACATGTCCTAAAGTTGCTAATGTAACTTATACATAAGCCTTGAACACTTTCAAGTTAGTTCAGATAAGCAGTTAGGGTTTTAAAAATAACCGGGAACACATAGGTGCAATTAGGGTTTTCTGATGAGTATAGTGTACTAGTGTGATAGTTTACTTAGTGAAAATGTGTTTGTGACCTTGACTTGACATACTTGGATGTTTACATCAAGTAAACATAGTAGTGGTTGGTATATGTGGATACGTGAGCTTGTCTAGAGGTTAGATAGGTAATAGTAGTATAGCAAAGCAAAAATTTCACTCGGGAAATAGCTATAGGAATTTCTAACCTAGATTGTGCTTAGTGAGAGCCTAAGTTAAGTTAGTAAGGCTTTGCTAACCTAAGGGAGTTAGTGGGGAAGTTAGTGGGTTGCTACATGTATTATGCAGAATGTTTGAGTATTTGGCCTTGAAAGATAGACATGCATTTTTGGACACATTTTAGTGTAGATTTTCTCAAATATTCATCATGACATTTTATAATGCAAGGATTTCTGCTAAAGGACCCTAAGACATCTGACTAACTCACTACATTTTTATTTTTGTATAAAACTCATTGAGGACAAAGTAATGAAATCGTTTTTGGCTATAAAAATCTGGGCAGCCTATGGACTAATCACAAGGGTTACTTTATGTCATTTAAATGAGCCTAGACACCATGCATGCCAATATCTAATCATTGTAACCTTTTTATTAGTTCAAAAACTCAACAAGTCCAGGAGTTTCAAGATTTATGTTATGGATCTAAACTAAGTTCTATAAACAAAACAATATGGAAAATCAATAACAACTAATCAAAACCCATTTAAATCAATCCAACTCTTGCATCTTTTTACCAAATCAAGCCTAACTACCTATCTAAATCCTATATTTCATATGAAAACTTGATTCCAAATATTCCAAAACAAACATGCAAGTGTTTTACCTCTACTCTAGAAAACTTACAAATAAATAAACATATGACGAATTTGAATGAAAATAAAAGGTTAGGAACAAACTTGCACTCTAGGATCTTCAAGTCTAGCACAAATGTAGCTAGGAAAAATCAAAATCCAAGGTGTGTTTGGTCTTGAGAAGCGATGAAATTTGAGAGAGAAAATGCAGATGTTTTTGAGTGAAAAACTAAATTGTGATGCACTCTATGTTAGTTTAGGACTTATATATATAAGGTAAGGTTTCATGGAGTCCATGTGGTGGTAAGTTATTAAAGTTACCAAGCCACTTGGCTTGGTACCTCTTTAGAACCAGCCACCTAGGGTCTCTAAGGTGGGTGGAATTGGTTTTTGATAGTTTATTTTGAGTATAAATGTGTATTATCATGTAGTTGTGATCTCGGTAATTTAAAACGTGTAGTTTTTAAGACGCGAATATTAAATAAATATAAAAAACATAGTATTCTGTAAAAATAGTTACATTTAGCTTAAATGAGTAAATTTGATGTTTCGTGTATTTCCCGAGCCTTCCGGAGTGTTATTAGGTCGTTAAAGCTTAAAACGCGAGCCGAAAACGCGTAAAACGTAAAAAGTGCACACTTCGCATAGAAATGGAAAAATTAAATATTCCATATGAAAACAAGTACGTGTGGAAAATAAATCATATAAACAGGTAGACTAGGCATAGTCTGAATCAATTTACGAGTTTAAATGTACGCATTGCGACGTACGCGGGTAACTTTCCTGGCAAAAGTTAATTTACTTAAAATAGAATAATTAAGTAATTAAAATAGTAAAAAAAATGACCTGAAATGCCTCGGTTGTTACAATAGCAACCAAGGAGGGAGTGGAGGAGAAATAAAGTTGTAACCCATAATCTAACGTGCCAAAAATATACTGCAGGATCTGCTTAAAAGAAGAAAAATGAGGCTCCCGAGGATCATGCATATAAAGACAAACCTGCTGAATTGCATAAGAAATGCCAGGGCGTGTGAAAGTAAGATACTGAAGAGCACCTGTAATATGCGCTATGCCGTCGGATCAGACATAGGATCACCATTAGCCCCTAACTTGGATTATGTATCAACTCGTGTCCGACATGGATTATATCAAACCATACAAGACCGTTCCAAAATCTCTTACGCATATTTCCGCGGTGACAAAACTTCCCAAAAGCATTATGAGCAACAGAAGTACCACGAAATAATTAAGCGAACCAAGATCAGTCATAGAGAACTCCTGATGCAAAGATGAAATAATCCATCGTAATAAAGCTGAAGAAGAGGCAGTCATAACAATATCATCGTACAATTGTAAGTAAGCAGTGTCACTCCTCTGACGATAAATAAATATTGAGGAATCACAACAACTATGACAAAATCCAACACGTGTGATTAAGGCAGCAAAGCGCTGAAACCAAGCTCGAGGTGCCTGCTCGAGACCATAAAAAGATCTCTGCAACAAACACACATGATTAGGTCGCTAAGAATCTCGAAAGTCATGTGGCTGATGCATATAAACAGTCTCAAATAAATCCCCATGCAAAAATTCATTCTTGACATCAAGCTGATAAACATGCCAATGTCAAGAAATAGGAAGACTAAGAACAGTCCAAATAGTAATAGATTAACAACCAGACTAAAGTCTCATCAACATTAATACCACAAAGTTGGGTGCCGCCATTCGCTACAAGCCAAGCCTTGTAACAACTAAACCCCATGGAATGAACAAAGTTCGCATCCATGGATCATGGCACAAGTGTCCAAGTATTATTTATAATAAGCGCATTATATTCATCACACCTAGCAGAGTGCCAGTTAGAGTCATTAAAAGCTTCATTATACCATGTTGGATGATTAAAGATTGTTTGCGTATTATTAATTAACCAAACGTATATATTGGATACAAGAGAATTCTAGAATGAATTCAATTGGGTTAAGCCCATAATTATTCTAGAATGAAAGTGTCTTATAGATTCATTTATTTACTTTATATTTTATGCTTCTAGTTTCTATATTATTTTGATCAAACATGAACACATTGCAAAAATAAGCACAATGTAAATATAACACACAAAATAATAAGTAGAAGAGTTCTTCTTCAGGAACAATGAAACCCATTATGCTATATGGCCCAAACATAAAAACCTATTACCTTTATGTTTTAAGGCCTAAAAACATTAACCTATAACCCTTGTCTTTTAAGGCTAAAACACATAAACCATATAACCTCTAGTTTGAAATATAGTTGGTGATACAAGGTGTTGTATGGTGATGATAGATGGTGTTGTATGATGGTGATACAAGACATGATTGTCTTATGTAGACTAGACGAGTACCCATGCATAGCAACGGGATTTTATAGTGGCAGATAATTTTATTGATAAAAAAAATTATGGGTTATAAATGAAAAATAGTAAAAGTTTAAGGATTTTGGGATTAAAAATAATGTATGAAACCCGGTTCGACCCGGGTGGTTCAACCTGTTGAACCGTTCCGGTCAAAAAACGGATCAATTTAAACCGGGTCATCCCAACGGGTTGGGTAAAAAAACGGGTCAATTTTAACCGGGTCAACATACACAATAGTACATTACATACTTGTAATATTGTGCTCACTAAAGTACACTTTGCTCATAGAAACATTAGTAGCACATACAAACTTGTATTAAAATTTAAATTAGTTACATTTATCCAAGTTACATAAAAGTGAATGTTTCAAATGGGAATCAAAACCTTAATACCATCAAGTAAAGAAATATCCTAAACAGCCACTTTGAAAAAATTACTAAACTCATTTTTAAAAAGTCTTAACTAATGTTTATACAAACTTCAAGTACATCATTAAATAAAACAAAAAGAATATAATGACATTGAGATTTTAAACAAACGTTTCACATAAGAAGATGGTTGGACACCTTAAAAAAAGCTACTATAAGCACATCAAACTCCCTTTATCATTAGTCATTGTTGTTCTCCTCCTAGATATTACACTTGCAGCTCAATTCTTCCCCAAAATTCCACACTTTAGTTTGTGGTCTTGATCTCATCTATATATACTCCAAGCTTCTTTGAGTTATTAACAACATTGAGTACACAAAAAGTATTAAAAGATCTCATTGTTGCAAGACTTTTCAAAGCAACATTAATCTGTAACCAGTCACACGACTATAAGGTATTAGTAGCAACCTTACTTATTTTATAAGCATTGTAGTTGCCTACCCATAGCCATAAAGCACACTTATGTCATTACATCACCTATTTTACTTTATTTTTCTAGAGAATGCTGCAACATGTATCATCCGAGCCAAAAATACTAATGTGCAAGTTAAAATTATGACCAACATAAGCAAAAGAGCTGAAATTTCATAAAAGATGTATAGCTCAACAAACCATGATATATGAGACCAAAAAAATTCAAAAACGTCATTCCTAAATTGCATAAAATAAGTGCCATTTGGCATCAAAACAATATTTCCCTCCACCCGAAATATATCCAAAAGCCACTATAAATTGCTTAAGCTGAAAGCGAGTTCACTCTGGCAGTGAAGGGAACAATAGCAACAACTATGCCATAAACATTTAGCTAAAGTAAAACAGATTTTGATCTAAACCACTACTTCCAATATAAGTACCGTGTCACTTCCTTGATCCATCTTTCTTCTTTTTCTTCTCTTCCTTTTTCTTCTCCTCATCAACTTCCTCGACCTTACCTTCCTCGTCCTTCTTCTCCTCGTCATCTTCGTCATCAGAAATTTCTTTATTAGTAGTTTTCACCACCCATAGATAGATTGGATAGCTGATGAACTTGGAGTGCTTCTTGATCAAATCCTTTATCCATCGCTCCTCGAGGTTTTCAAGCTCGTCCTCCTTTAGGTAAAGATTCATCTTAGTACCTCTGCTAAGGGACTCGCCAGAAGTATCCCTAGTGACTGTGAACGACCCTACGGCTTGTGACTCCCAGACATAATGCTCGTCATCCTTGTGCTTGCAATGGTGCCCAAATTGTTCACCAAATCTGCAAATCATATATAGCATTATAAAGTCTTCTAATGAATCATTAAAAAGCTATATGCAGGAAATAAAGTATTGAATTTGTTACTCACCAGCCTTTGTCATTCCAACTCCACTGTCAATGATAGTCAACGTATTGTTGGTCTTATCGGGAACAATGTGGATGAAAAGCTCGGGTTGTCCATCGAGCTTACTCTTGTTAGTCAAGCTCTCAAAGCGAATTGTGTTCAGAACAGTGTCACTTTGTCAATAAAATACAAATACAGTATGCCACCAATAATACAACTTGACAATTTATACAAAACAAATATCACTTAGTATCCTCCAGTTACCATGAAGATAGAATATGACTTGAGAACAAATTAATAAAACAGCTACTATTAAATAAACAAATTATCTAACTTAGATAATGTCATGATAAAAAAGCTTATCAGCTATTAACTAATCAAAACAGCTAATCATGTACAAGCTACATTTACACCTCGCAATTAGCTCTACATGGTATTGGTTCCATTCGTACACCAAACTAACAATGTGATACAAAACATTGCCAAACAAATACGCAAGATACAAATGTATTCCCACATACAAATGACATTCTGATCTATATTAGAAATATGGTATTACCCCTGCAAACAAATTCCAAACAAATAAAGGATACGAATGTGATATAAACAGAATGCTGATCCCATCAGAAAAACAATGCAAAACAAATACCTCAAGATCATCATCAATATTCGTTTAATTTGGCAGTTTCATTTCTTGATGGGTAAATAATCTTGGTGTGAAATCGCATGTTTTTATAGGCAAAACTCAAATACAAATATGAACATCAACAAAATCATTTTCCCACCCTCTTTTATTTGGCATATATTTTCCAGTTTGTAGAAACAGAAAGGCATTTTCCGCCTCATTGATTTAGACATTGAAATCCATTATTAGTTTCCATCTATTAATTCAGCAAGCTATTAATTTTCGTTTGACATTTTCAGGGGTAAAATCGGGATTGACCGAAAGTTAAGTTTTTCACAATTTCACAATTCCACTTTGAGCATTTCTCTATTATAAGTAGTAAAGATGAATGTCTAATCTAAACATCAAAAATTGTAAGCTTGATATGGTTGATCTTCTTTTGATTAAAAAAATAAATCAAAAAAATCAAAAAAATTGTAAGCTTGATATGGTTGATCTTCTTTTGATTAAAAAAATAAATAAATAAAAAATCAACAGATGCTGATAACAAGAGCTATAATCTTGTTGTGTTAAATATTTATATGCATGTGTGCTAGTAGTGGATGAGGATGACACGACTCTAAGCTTGGCTTGATGGTCTTTATGTGATAATATGTTTTTAACAAACGAGAGTTAAAAGCATTATGATCAAGGGTTTTAAAGACTCGAGAATTTGTAATTTTACATTGCAAAAGCTTAGTTTAAATGTAGACTAAATGGTGGCTTAAATAAGCAAAGTAGTGGCTGAATTCATAAGGTATGAATCCAACCTTGGGGATGGATCATCTAAAGAACCGTCGGTCTTGAAAGATTCATTAGATATGCACATGCCTATTTCATGCCCGTTTTGAATGGCAGTTCATGTTTGTTTGAAATATTTCCTCTCTAATAATGCATAGAAAAATGGAAAGAGGTAAAATGCTTACAATAATTGCTAAGCACTCAAAACCTTAAAATGGTTAATGGTGATTTGCATGCAAAAACACTTTTAATGTCTTCCTTTTTGGACTTGGATTATTACCAAAATATCTAATTCATATTTCCATGCAAGATCACATATGAATTAACCCCCAAAAGGAAGATCCTATCTAGTCGGTAAATATGATATTAAAACATTTTGTTTAAATGAAAGTTAATATATTTAAACAAAAAGAAAAAATTACACGGATGGTCCTTGTGGTTTACACAGATTTCATGTTTAGTCCCTATTTCATTTTAGTTACACCAGAGAGATACCTATTTTTTGAAACTTGTCACTCATTTAGTCCCTAATTTGGATGGCCGTTAGTTTATCTGTTAAGTTATATGCACTGTTACTCCTCTGTTAATATTTTTTCAACGTTAATCCTCATTTTCTTAAAAAGTCCTCATTTTTTGCAGCGTTAGTCCCTCCGTTAATATTTTGCACCGTTTCAATTCTTTTATGTTTTCGTCCATTTTTTAACATTTTCGTCTATTTTTTCTACCGTTTTGGTCCATTTTTTTACGTTTATGTTCATCTTTTTACGTTTTCGTCCATTTTTTTGCGTTTTCGTCCACTTTTTTACGTTTTTTTTTCTGTTTTCTTATGTTTTTATCCGTTTTCGCCATTTTCTCTACGTTTTCGCCTTTTTTTTTTTTTTTTTTTTTTGTGATTAGGTAAGTATACTAAAAGAAAACTTGACATTTGATAA
This sequence comes from Artemisia argyi, assembly GCA_030686995.1. Taxonomy (NCBI): domain Eukaryota; kingdom Viridiplantae; phylum Streptophyta; class Magnoliopsida; order Asterales; family Asteraceae; genus Artemisia; species Artemisia argyi. The sequence continues at coordinate 150,979,936 of CM060689.1, forward strand.
AAATGTTTCTGTATCGATTTTAAATCACGATTTTGACCCTTTTTTATTCAAACCATTAACACGAAAGTTGTCCCGAATGATGTTTTACATCAAGACTCATGAGATTTTAACCTGAAAAATGCAAAATAATGGTTGTGTACTACCAAAACTAAAGCCGCTTTTGTTCGTTATCATTCGTTCGTTATATATCAAATCGGTCTCACCGGCCAATATATATGTCTTAGAGGAGAAAACTATATGAACATCTTTACGTTTTCGTCCATTTTTCTTATGTTTTTATCTGTTTTTGTCCATTTTTACATGTTTCGTTAGTTTTTTTCACATTTTCACACATTTTAATCCGTTTTTATCCGATTTCGTTCGTTTTTTTCAAATAAGTTTGATGATTTACACAAGTATAAAATTTACAAGAGTTTATAAGTTTATAAGTTATAAATTTGGTAAAAAGATGGCTTAAGTTTTAGTAGTAAACAGCCCTTATTTTGCATTTTTTGGTTAAAATCATGCGAGTCTTGATGTAAAACCTTATTTCGGACAACTTTTGTGTTTTACACTTTTGATGATTCCGACCAGAAAGGGGTCAAAATCGTGATTTAAAATCGACACATAAACATTTTTATCAAATGTCAAATTTTCTTTTAGTATACTTACTTAATCACAAAAAATAGGCGATAACGTAAAAAAAAGGGCGAAAACCGATAAAAACATAAGAAAACATATGAAAACGTAAAAAACAGACGAAAACGTAAAAAAATGGATAAAACATAAAAAAAACATACGAAAACGTAAAAAAAAGTGGACTAAAACGTAAAAAAAACAGATGAAAACGTAAGAAAACCGACAAAAACGTAAAAAAGCAGACGAAAACGTATAAAATGAACGAAAACGTTAAAAAGTGGACGAGAACGTAAAAAAATGGACGAAAACGTTAAAAAGCGGACGAGAACGTAAAAAATGGACGAAAACGTAAAAAGATTGACAAAAACCTAAAAAAAATGGACGAAAACGTTACTAAAACGGACGAGAACGTAAAAAAATAGACGAAAACGTAAAAAGTTTGACAAAAACATAAAAAAATATAAATAATGAAAACGTTAAAAAAACGGAGGAGAACGTAAAAAATGGACGAAAACGTAAAAAAAATGGACGAAAACATTAAAAAAATGGACGAAAACGTAAAAAGATTGACAACAATGCAAAATATTAATGAAGGGACTAACGGTGCAAAAAATGAGGATTTTTTTAGAAAATGAGGACTAACGGTGCAAAAAATATTAACGGAGGACTAACAGTGCAAATAACTTAACGAATAAACTAACGGCCATCCAAAATAGGGATTAAATGAGTGACAAGTTTCAAAAAATAGGTATCTCTGGTATAATTAAAATGAAATAGGGACTAAACATGAAATCTGTGTAAACACAAGGACCATCCGTGTAATTTTTTTAAACAAAAATAAATAAAACTTTTCTGAAAGTTTACAAAAATATTTAAGGTTTTATAAAGTGAAGCAAAAGATTTTACAAGATGATGAAAGTGTTTTGATGCAATGTGCTTAAAATAAATGCAACTTTCATCATTAGCCTAGTTTGTAAAATCATGTCCATGCCTATATGAAATGCAAAATGTAAAATGAGGTTTGAAGATAATGATTGAGATTGTAAATACTTAATGATTTTATAATATATTTTAAACATTGTCAATAATTTGTAGATATTTTGATCATAATGCAACATAACTGTGTTGAAGCATGAGAAGACTCGAGACGTAAAGAGTGTTGGAGTCGAGTTATTCTACAAACCAAACATTCCTCACATATCAAGGGACTCATCCCCACCATCCATCTAAAAAGGAAATCAATTGTTGAGATTAAAAGCATTTTATTATTTCACCCATTTTTTATAATTTAAATATCTTTTAAACCGTTAATCGTTAAGCGAAAATAATTACACCATCGCGACGGGCATTTAATTATCTTTCTATAGACGGGCACTGATTGGCTCCAAACGGTCAACTTAAATTGACCAGGGAATGGTCAACCAAGTCAAACTGCTCAGAATCAATCTCCGTGGAAGTACAGTGTTTCCCCGGGTCGTTATGTCCCGACGAGGTGTGGATGGTATTTAAAACGGTTTTGTGATCGGGTGAAATTGGACAGGAATAGGGTTTGAGTGATTACGCTAAGGAAAAACGAATGAGAACGATTTAAACAAACTATATTAACAATAACGCGAAACCTCATTAACCTAAAACGTAATCTAAGAATTTAAAATCAGAATTTGCTTATACGTAAGCAGAAAAATAAGCCAAACGGCTTAAATAGAAGCTATCACTTTATTTATGTTTTTGGTTTTTCTTAATTTAACAAACTACTTTTAATAACGTAACCTAAATTTAAAAACGTGAAAGTTAATAAAACGCGAGTTAAACTTAAAATAAACGCGAGTGCGCGAAATAAAAAGTGAAAATTGAGCTACGCTAACCCTACGAATGTAAAAATTATATTTTCACGATCCTAACGATAAAAGAAAATTTTAGAAAAAAGAAAATTATTTTTTTTGACTTTTATATTATTTATTATTAATTAAAAACTAAATAAACTTAATTAAATTATTAAAAATACTAAACTAAGTTGGAAAATTACAAAACTTTTTTCTAAAATTACTTTACTACAACAGTGAACTAGGAAAATTAGAAAAAGTTCCAAGTGCTTAATAATAAGCAGTGGAATAAGCTAAAAAGCTTATATAAGCTAAAAGGACTAAGTTGTATTTAAATTAAAAAAAAGAGAAAGGTGTAACTGAAATAAGTCCCTAGGGCAGTTGGTTTGTGGTGTTGAGTGTGGTGTTTCTGTGTACAAGAGGTCCCATGTTCGAATCCTACAACCCCCCATTTTTTTGCAATTATTTTTCTTTTTCACCTTTTTATTTTCACTGATGGACGACAAACCCTAAACTAGTTTGAACAAGCTAACTAACTTCCCAAGTATCAACAATTCAGCAAGTGATAACAACAAAAACAGCAACAAATTCCAATAACAAGAACAACAAAAAGATTAACAAGAACAAGAACAAGATGGTAGCAGCAGTAGTAGAAATTAGACCCTAACTGAAACACAATAATCCAAACCAATTAAGCTAATAAGCACACTGGGCAAACTCAGTCAAGATTGGATCCTGAATCAACAACAAATAACAACAATTACAAGTTACAAATCAAACAAACTCAGTCTGTGCAAACACAACAAAAAGTAGCAGCAGCAGTGGTAAAAAGTGCCAAAAGAGTGCTTAAGATAAACTATTTAATGAGCAAATAAGCTGGGACAAAGGAGCAAATAAGCAGAACACAACTTCAAACACATTCAAACAACAATATTTTAACAATCAAAAAGTTAAAATAAAGCAACCTTGCAAAGATCAAACAAGCTCAGTTCTAAGGTAGCAGCATAAGCAGTTGCCAAATGGCAACTTTAAAGGCACAACTAGGTTATCTAATAAGCACTTATGGAAAGGTAAAGGTAACTACTTAATGACCACCTGGGGGGCTTCCAAATAAGCTAGGGGGAAGCTTGTGGGGTCCATTATTAAGCTCAGAAAGAGCTTATGAAATCAGGGTTGTAGACTGATGGTGGTGGTGCAGGGGAGGTAATGAACAAGCAGGCCACTTTCAGGGCAATTCTAGCTTAACCAATAAGCTCAAAATCACTAGGTAAACACAAACACTTAAAGATAAGCTACCAAAGAGTAAAGGGAACTAGTTTCAGCTCCTGATAAGCTTATTATAAGCTTCTGCACAAGAGTGGTTTGGCTTGAGTCTAAACTGATGGGAAAGTGAACAAACTCAAAGGACAAGCCAACTGTTGAGCTATAAGCTCAAGAAAAGCTTCCACAGAGAGCTATTAACTAACTAATAACTACTCTACATTAAGCTAACTGATTAAATGGCAGAATGGCCTTCATTAAGCTCAAACTGATGATTAAGCTAAAGCAAAACTAAAACAGTCCAAGCTAGCCTACAAGTGCCTAATCAAGCTGTCAAAAAGCTATTAATAAGTTGCAATAAAAATTTACAAAAATATGATTCCACTAGACCACCAACAAAACATCAATCATGCCAATTTTTAGGTCATAGGTACAAGAAATGAGCAAACTAAGAAGGCTTGTTTGGGGCTAATGGGACTGTGGACTGCTGAAGGCAGTTGGCCCAAATGGGTACAAAATGGGTGAATTTGACCCATAAAGTCAACTACAAGACCTTAGAAGATTGCAACTACCTAATGGGAACTGAATTGAGGCAATGTAAACAACTAATATTACCTACAACTAAATCTACCCTAACAAAAGCTAAAAGACAATCTTAAAATAAATTTTTTAGATAACAACTAAAATACTTGAAAATGATTCCATCTACTCTAAAACTACTAACTAACCTAGTCTGATGCTGATTTAAATTTGAAACTTTGGTAAGAACAAGTTTTTGAGCTTGAAACTGCTTGTTCCAAACACTCCCTTATGGTTGAGCTGTTGAAATTTTACACTAGGATTGAGACTTTTAAAGCTAGAACCTGAAGAGAAATGACTGTAAGAGCTATAATCAACCTGAATGAGCATAAATAAACAAGAAACAGGCACTAAAAACAAGTAAACTAGAATATGGCATTTTAGGATAAATGGTAAATAAATTTGCCAACTAAAGAGAAGAACACTTGAAAATGGTATTAACTGAACTAAACTGAAACAAACTATAAATAAGCAGTGGTGATGAGCAAAGCTAGACAAGCAGTTACAATAACCAAAAAATTAAATAAGCAGTTCAATAAGTGAATAAGCTAAAATGATTTTTTTTTAAAAGAAACTTGAATTTGCATTAATCTTAAAACACTTGAGTACAATAAACCTTTCAACTGAAATTAAAGCAATAACAATTCTAAAATTTTAAACTAAAATTGCTTCTACCCTAATTAACTACTGCCATACAATGGCATACAAATTATCCTTTTATACTAAAAATTCTAGGGCTAGGGTTTGCTTCTTTTTGTCTTGTTCCTCTCAGCTTCAATCCCAACCCTTGATGTTATCTAATATGATCTTGGCCGTTGGTGCCTTTTTGGCGGGAAAAGATGGTGTACTCCAATTTGGCAGTTAGCTCTTTGGAAGGGGGCAAGGGTTTTGGATTTAAGTGGTGGAAAGGTGAGTAGGGTTGAGTGGAGGAGTAGCAATAATGATGGTGTTGGTGTGGCGTGTTGCAGGTTTTGGCAGAGGGGGGGGGGGGGGGAAAGGCTCACGTGTGTGTGTTTGGGGGTGATGGTCAAAAAGGGGTCAAAGTTGGGGATTAAATAAAACGGACGGGGTATTAGTTTTTGAAGGTGGGTTGGATTGGTGAAGTGGGCTTGGGGGTGTAGTGGATTAGGTTTAGTTTGGTATTAGGTTTTTGGGTGGGCTAGGGTATTGGTTTGTTTGTTTGGTACTAATAACTACAAAGGGTCCGTTTGTTTGTAACCTTAAAACACCACAAGGACCAACTTTGTAATTTCCAGAAACTGAGGGACTGATCCTGCCAAGCGTCCAAAGTTATTATAAGGATAAATATTGCCAATTTTAGATATCACAAGGACCAAAATTTATATTTTCCAAAATAAAATACCCGGGGATCAATTATGTAAATTTCCAAATTCCGGGGACCAAACATGTAAACTTTCCAAAACTTCAACCAGGGATCATTTTTGATAATTTATGATTTTTAAGGACCAGAAATGATTTTTCTTTCAAAATTATCCCACCAGGGACCAAATCTGCCAAAGTTTGAAACTCCAGGGACCAAAAGTGTAAATTCTCAAAACTTTTCCAATTTTTCACCAAAGGACAAAATATGACAACTTATGATTGTAAAAGGACCTTTGGTGATAATTTTCCATATTTTGAATGACCAGGGACTAATTTTGTTATTTTATAAAAGTTGGGGGACTGAAACTGCCGATTTTGCAAACTTTGTACGTTTTTCGTTTGTTTTTGCTCGTTTTACATTTGAAACACATAAAACACAATCCCTGGGATAATTTAAGTATTTTGATTACTTTTCAATTGTTTTTGTATGTTTTGGCAGTTTAAATACGATAAAAATGATGAGTGTTTGCGCACTCATCAATCCCCCACACTAAACTATTGCTAGTCCCTAGCAATATTTTTGGAAAACTTGATGGATTTTAAACTCTTTACCAAAAGCCATCACTTCTGGAGTAGCCAGGTGTAAGAACTGTGGCACACCTGATAACCGTGTGATTTTGAGCAAACCACCAGCTTTCAACGGATTTGATTTCTCTTTACCAGGAGCCGTTTGCTCCTGGACTAGCCAGCATCTTGATGGACAATGTCAACATCTTGGTGAGTTGAGTACCAATTATGGATTTTCCACGGCCTTTACCACAAGCCATAATCTTGCGGGCTAGCCAACTCATTTGTTTTTGGGGAGTTGAGGAACCATACAATTTTGGACAAATTGCCAGCCGTAAACGGATTTGAGATGTCTTTACCAAGAGCCGTTTGCTCCTGGACTAGCAAATCCCTTTTGTCGCTTAGACAAGGCGGACTGATTACCACAAAAATTTTGAAGCACCAGTGAAAAAATTTTGAAATTTTTGAAATTTTGGCTAAAAACGGGGGTATTATATAGTAAAATGTGATAAAATCCGCTAGAATAGCGAATACCCCCCCCCCCCCACACACACACACACACTAAGCATGAATATTGTCCTCAATATTCAAAATCCCGGCTATTATGCCGACATTTTGAACGTAAAGGGGCAACATTACAAGCTAAACGTGGAAAACACCATTTTGTATTTTCACTCATTTGTAACCATAGCATGGGGGACTCCCCCACACTTAGGGTGAAAACCCTATATGCATGCTACTGTTTTTGTTTACCGAGTCGCTAGCTTGACTCGACCCCTAATTCATTTGTCATTGGGGAATGTGGAAGACGTGATCTCCATCGGACTTTCATTCAAAATGTTTGGACAAACATATGAAGCACGTGAAAGTTCCACACCGATGAGATAAGTATCCGGCTCAAGATAATGATACATGAAAATGCCGGGATCAAAGATAGTGTCCTCACTCCCGAAGGAGTGAAGAAGAGAAGAAGTCACCGTATAGGTGAAGAAAAGGAAGAAAATCATGATAAAAAGCATGATTTGATCTTCTTCCTCGAGAGCAGGCTTCGTAGCCTGAGTTTGGATTTCAAAGGGTAAGCTCATAAACAACCCGGGAGGGTGGGTGGGAATTTGCAAATTCTCAAGATTGAGTGCATCTCCCCCCGGGCAATCAAACTCCGTAGGAGTCATGATATGATGAGTGAGTTCACCGGAGAACTCCTCATGAAGAGAATTATTCACAAGATGTGAATCTGTGAACTCATGTTCCATTGTGGACTCATCACAATCCTCGTCAAAGATTGGATTGTTAGAAATCATAGTGAATTCAGATTCAAATTCAAATAGAGGATTGGTGAGAGTCGTATTAAATGTTTCGGGAACAAAGAGATTAACATTCTCTATTGGATTGTCGGGATAAGAAGTGAGTGACGGATCATGATATAGGAGACTTTCAATTTCTCCCAGATCGGCTTCAAAGTCAAGGAGACCATCATCACCTTCTAATGAAAGTGGATTGATGTGAGTAAGTTCATCAGCGAACTCCTCAAGAAGATGATCAGCATCAGTTTGTGGAACTGATGCCTCAACATACTCGATGTCTCCATAAGATGTACAATCATCGCTAAAATCTGAGAAAGTCTCAAATTGATCTTTAGGACACTCAGTAGGGGAAGGAATATCACACATATCATCCAAAGTTCCCTGTGACTCTCCTAGGATTGGGACAAGGTTCTCAACACTAGACTTTATGAATTCGTCCGATTCCCTTCCAGGAACAGTGTCAAGATGCTCGTCCCCCATGATCAAAGAGTGAGTGTGAACTTCGGGAGTGATAGCAGTTGTTTGAGATGGAATCTCAACTGCTGGGATATCAACTAATGAACTTGATGAAGTTTTATAAAATTCAAGGATGTCAAGTGTATCCTCATCATCACTATCATCAGGAATGAAACGGAACAAAGAGCTAGACTTGGCTGCTTTTTCTCTTGCAATTGATTCCCTCACAGATTTTTCGTAGGCATCTTGGGAATTTATTCTAGCAGCCTGCTCTTCAGCAAGTAATTCTTCCATGGATTTTTGATGAGTGTGTCTTTGGGCAAAGTCTTGAACTAAACCCTTAAGCTCATCAACGATTTTCATCATATTTTGCATTTCTGGAAGAAGTGCTTGATTCATATCGTACTGTGGAGGTTGGTCATAACAAGGTGTGTCAAAATTGTCACAAGGATATGGATTCCCCGTTTGACAGTCTGAGCTGAAGTGTGGACCTCCACAGAAATCACAACAGTAAAACTGTTGAGGCTGTGGGTTGTACGTGCTAGAGTCATAATCGTTATCAGGAAACTGCTAATAGACAAGCGTGTTTCCCGATTGACAATCAGAACTGTAGTGTGAACCACCACAGTACTCACAATAGTAAAACTGCTGAGACTGATGGTGTGGTAACTGATGGAATGAATCAGTCGTGTCATGGTAGGAATAAGGATCTTGGTTATAGACAGACCCGTTTCCTGACTCTACCATGCCACAACTGGGGCAATTGCCACCATTATGAGGATTACCACACCATTGGCAAACCAGAAAGTGTGGATGAGACATAGAAAGAATCAAATGTATATAGAGGGTGAGGAAATGAGAATCAAAATGGTAGGAGGGTGAAGAAGGATATTTTTGGTGTTTTTGAAAATCATTTTGTACAAATGGGAAGGAAAATCTTTTTCTGTTTTTTGTGTTCGTTGAAAACTGAGTTTAAAAAGTTTTCGTGAACGGTTTTGTTTTGATAATGGGAAAATATGAACAAAGGATGGATAAATGTACAATGGAACGAATTCCAAAGACACTAATCAGAAAAACCGTTTAGAATAGCGCGCACACCTCCCCGGCAGCGGCGCCAAAAGTTGATTGGCTCCAAACGGTCAACTTAAATTGACCAGGGAATGGTCAACCAAGTTAAACTGCTCAGAATCAATCTCCGTGGAAGTATAGTGTTTCCCCGGGTCGTTATGTCCCGACGAGGTGTGGATGGTATTTAAAACGGTTTTGTGATCGGGTGAAATTGGACAGGAATAGGGTTTGAGTGATTACGCTAAGGAAAAACGAATGAGAACGATTTAAACAAACTATATTAACAATAACGCGAAACCTCATTAACCTAAAACGTAATCTAAGAATTTAAAATCAGAATTTGCTTATACGTATGCAGAAAAATAAGCCAAACGGCTTAAATAGAAGCTATCACTTTATTTATGTTTTTGGTTTTTCTTAATTTAACAAACTACTTTTAATAACGTAACCTAAATTTAAAAACGTGAAAGTTAATAAAACGCGAGTTAAACTTAAAATAAACGCGAGTGCGCGAAATAAAAAGTGAAAATTGAGCTACGCTAACCCTACGAATGTAAAAATTATATTTTCACGATCCTAACGATAAAAGAAAATTTTAGAAAAAAGAAAATTATTTTTTTTGACTTTTATATTATTTATTATTAATTAAAAACTAAATAAACTTAATTAAATTATTAAAAATACTAAACTAAGTTGGAAAATTACAAAACTTTTTTCTAAAATTACTTTACTACAACAGTGAACTAGGAAAATTAGAAAAAGTTCCAAGTGCTTAATAATAAGCAGTGGAATAAGCTAAAAAGCTTATATAAGCTAAAAGGACTAAGTTGTATTTAAATAAAAAAAAGAGAAAGGTGTAACTGAAATAAGTCCCTAGGGCAGTTGGTTTGTGGTGTTGAGTGTGGTGTTTCTGTGTACAAGAGGTCCCATGTTCGAATCCTACAACCCCCCATTTTTTTGCAATTATTTTTCTTTTTCACCTTTTTATTTTCACTGATGGACGACAAACCCTAAACTAGTTTGAACAAGCTAACTAACTTCCCAAGTATCAACAATTCAGCAAGTGATAACAACAAAAACAGCAACAAATTCCAATAACAAGAACAACAAAAAGATTAACAAGAACAAGAACAAGATGGTAGCAGCAGTAGTAGAAATTAGACCCTAACTGAAACACAATAATCCAAACCAATTAAGCTAATAAGCACACTGGGCAAACTCAGTCAAGATTGGATCCTGAATCAACAACAAATAACAACAATTACAAGTTACAAATCAAACAAACTCAGTCTGTGCAAACACAACAAAAAGTAGCAGCAGCAGTGGTAAAAAGTGCCAAAAGAGTGCTTAAGATAAACTATTTAATGAGCAAATAAGCTGGGACAAAGGAGCAAATAAGCAGAACACAACTTCAAACACATTCAAACAACAATATTTTAACAATCAAAAAGTTAAAATAAAGCAACCTTGCAAAGATCAAACAAGCTCAGTTCTAAGGTAGCAGCATAAGCAGTTGCCAAATGGCAACTTTAAAGGCACAACTAGGTTATCTAATAAGCACTTATGGAAAGGTAAAGGTAACTACTTAATGACCACCTGGGGGGCTTCCAAATAAGCTAGGGGGAAGCTTGTGGGGTCCATTATTAAGCTCAGAAAGAGCTTATGAAATCAGGGTTGTAGACTGATGGTGGTGGTGCAGGGGAGGTAATGAACAAGCAGGCCACTTTCAGGGCAATTCTAGCTTAACCAATAAGCTCAAAATCACTAGGTAAACACAAACACTTAAAGATAAGCTACCAAAGAGTAAAGGGAACTAGTTTCAGCTCCTGATAAGCTTATTATAAGCTTCTGCACAAGAGTGGTTTGGCTTGAGTCTAAACTGATGGGAAAGTGAACAAACTCAAAGGACAAGCCAACTGTTGAGCTATAAGCTCAAGAAAAGCTTCCACAGAGAGCTATTAACTAACTAATAACTACTCTACATTAAGCTAACTGATTAAATGGCAGAATGGCCTTCATTAAGCTCAAACTGATGATTAAGCTAAAGCAAAACTAAAACAGTCCAAGCTAGCCTACAAGTGCCTAATCAAGCTGTCAAAAAGCTATTAATAAGTTGCAATAAAAATTTACAAAAATATGATTCCACTAGACCACCAACAAAACATCAATCATGCCAATTTTTAGGTCATAGGTACAAGAAATGAGCAAACTAAGAAGGCTTGTTTGGGGCTAATGGGACTGTGGACTGCTGAAGGCAGTTGGCCCAAATGGGTACAAAATGGGTGAATTTGACCCATAAAGTCAACTACAAGACCTTAGAAGATTGCAACTACCTAATGGGAACTGAATTGAGGCAATGTAAACAACTAATATTACCTACAACTAAATCTACCCTAACAAAAGCTAAAAGACAATCTTAAAATAAATTTTTTAGATAACAACTAAAATACTTGAAAATGATTCCATCTACTCTAAAACTACTAACTAACCTAGTCTGATGCTGATTTAAATTTGAAACTTTGGTAAGAACAAGTTTTTGAGCTTGAAACTGCTTGTTCCAAACACTCCCTTATGGTTGAGCTGTTGAAATTTTACACTAGGATTGAGACTTTTAAAGCTAGAACCTGAAGAGAAATGACTGTAAGAGCTATAATCAACCTGAATGAGCATAAATAAACAAGAAACAGGCACTAAAAACAAGTAAACTAGAATATGGCATTTTAGGATAAATGGTAAATAAATTTGCCAACTAAAGAGAAGAACACTTGAAAATGGTATTAACTGAACTAAACTGAAACAAACTATAAATAAGCAGTGGTGATGAGCAAAGCTAGACAAGCAGTTACAATAACCAAAAAATTAAATAAGCAGTTCAATAAGTGAATAAGCTAAAATGATTTTTTTTTTTTTTTAAAGAAACTTGAATTTGCATTAATCTTAAAACACTTGAGTACAATAAACCTTTCAACTGAAATTAAAGCAATAACAATTCTAAAATTTTAAACTAAAATTACTTCTACCCTAATTAACTACTGCCATACAATGGCATACAAATTATCCTTTTATACTAAAAATTCTAGGGCTAGGGTTTGCTTCTTTTTGTCTTGTTCCTCTCAGCTTCGATCCCAACCCTTGATGTTATCTAATATGATCTTGTCCGTTGGTGCCTTTTTGGCGGGAAAAGATGGTGTACTCCAATTTGGCAGTTAGCTCTTTGGAAGGGGGCAAGGGTTTTGGATTTAAGTGGTGGAAAGGTGAGTAGGGTTGAGTGGAGGAGTAGCAATAATGATGGTGTTGGTGTGGCGTGTTGCAGGTTTTGGCATGGGGGGGGGGGGGGAAAGGCTCACGTGTGTGTGTTTGGGGGTGATGGTCAAAAAGGGGTCAAAGTTGGGGATTAAATAAAACGGGCGGGGTATTAGTTTTTGAAGGTGGGTTGGATTGGTGAAGTGGGCTTGGGGGTGTAGTGGATTAGGTTTAGTTTGGTATTAGGTTTTTGGGTGGGCTAGGGTATTGGTTTGTTTGTTTGGTACTAATAACTACAAAGGGTCCGTTTGTTTGTAACCTTAAAACACCAAAAGGACCAACTTTGTAATTTCCAGAAACTGAGGGACTGATCCTGCCAAGCGTCCAAAGTTATTATAAGGATAAATATTGCCAAGTTTAGATATCACAAGGACCAAAATTTATATTTTCCAAAATAAAATACCCGGGGATCAATTATGTAAATTTCCAAATTCCGGGGACCAAACATGTAAACTTTCCAAAACTTCAACCAGGGATCATTTTTGATAATTTATGATTTTTAAGGACCAAAAATGATTTTTCTTTCAAAATTATCCCACCAGGGACCAAATCTGCCAAAGTTTGAAACTCCAGGGACCAAAAGTGTAAATTCTCAAAACTTTTCCAATTTTTCACCAAAGGACAAAATATGACAACTTATGATTGTAAAAGGACCTTTGGTGATAATTTTCCATATTTTGAATGACCAGGGACTAATTTTGTAATTTTATGAAAGTTGGGGGACTGAAACTGCCGATTTTGCAAACTTTGTACGTTTTTCGTTTGTTTTTGCTCGTTTTGCATTTGAAACACATAAAACACAATCCATGGGATAATTTAAGTATTTTGATTACTTTTCGATTGTTTTTGTATGTTTTGGCTGTTTAAATACGATAAAAATGATGAGTGTTTGCGCACTCATCAGGCACTTTGATATACTTTCGAAAAATAAAAAAAAATCGTTTTTTTCACATTTTTTTTTCGTGGCCGAAAAAAAATCATATATGATATTGCATATCATATATGATATTACATATAATATCATATATGATATTACATATCATATATGATATGTAATATCATATATGATATGATATGTAATATCATATATGATTTTTTCGGCCACGAAAAAAAAAAACTTGAAAAAAACAAAAAAAAAATTGTCGAAAATATATCAATTAGCATATCTATAGAAAGATAATTAAATGCTCGTCGTAACGGTATATTTTTTTTCGCTTAACGATTAACGGTTTGAAAGATATTAATATTTGAAAAAAATGATGAAAGTGGGTTTTTTAAATTGTTAGGATTAATCTCATCCATTAGATCAAATAAAGATGAAGGGAAGACGGATGGTGGAGATTAGTCCCTTGGTATGTAAAAAAAGTTTGATCCTCAAATGATCTTATATCTATTGAGACAATTTATGGTTAAGAATAATTTATGAATTTTATGTTATTTATTACAAGTTACATACAAAAGAGAATCTCATAATTGCAGTAACAAACATGTATCTAGTGTTGATTCATTCATTAAAACAAAAGAGAATCTCATAATTGCAACAACAAACATGTATCTAGTGTTGATTTATTCTTAAGGAAAAGTCAGACAAATGTTAACTTTTATCAAAAATCAAGACCAATGGAAAAATTGGTCTAAGATATGAGATGAGTAGTTGAGAAAATAACTTATCTTACTTGATGGTATAAAGGTAAGGATAAATCAAATTTCCTTTTTTCTTCTTCTTCTTCTTTTTAAAGAATTGAACCCGATAATCTAGTGGAACTAATTCATTACTTTATCAGGCTATTATTTATTTATTTAAATGTTCATGGATGATATAATAAATAGCTTAATTGGGAAAAACTGTAGATTATTGTCACACCCACACATCATCTATATTTGGCTATTTGAGTTAGAAACTTAGAATCAACTAGGTTTTCTAACAATTAGGCCAGCATTTGTATATAACAACGAGATTTTATAAGCGACAAACAGTTATAGGTGTGTCATTGTTGTTAAGCGTTTCATGTAATGTTTATACATACAACGTAAAGTAATCAAAATCTAATTTAAAAAGGTTGTAACATGCGATAATTCAAATTAACGTAATATTTTTAAAAAATGTAGCAAAGAACGTATAAAAACATTTAGAAAAACTAAAAATGAAACATTTCATTAGTTTTGAAATATGGTGTCATGTATAGTAAAGTTTGTGGATGAATTTGTTAGCATTAAATATATATATATATATATATATATATATATATATATATATATATATATATATATATATAAGTGATGGTCATTCTCAATGTATAACTTTGTGTCGTTTGTTAAGACTAGTAATAGTTTAGTCATTGGGCTTTGGACTTGGCAAGCTAATATGTTATGTGCTATGTTTCATAAGCCTTGTTATCTAATCATGTAACCAAGTCCAAGCCCAAGCCCATTGAAAGCCTATGTATGGAATTATAAAAGGCACCATACCTCTCATTTGTAAGGGGTGCTTGTGTGTGTATTGTGTGTGTTTTATTAATAAAAGCTCTCTTCATCTTATTATTCTCTTTCAAGTTTAACGCCACACATATATAACATCAAGTCACCATCTTTACTTCATCTAGTGCTTATATTTGTGTTAAAGTTGATATATCTAAGGTCCAACAAGTGGTATCAATCGCCTTACAATGATTTAGGAGTGTGTGGCAATCGTTTTCATCAAGCTTTCTCTTTAAAAGTTGCGTTTTTCATTTAAAAACGTGTTCTTTTCATTAAAAAGTTATGATTTTTACGTGGTTTAGTGTTAAAGTTATTGTTTTTATTGAAGTTTTAGTGATTACTAGTGTTTTGGGAAAGATTTGATCAAAAAAAACAAGTGAAAAATGTGTTTTTGGTTGTAAAAATCGTATTTTTGAGCTGTTTGGCACGTTTACGCGTAAGTTTTAGCCTAAAACCCACTTTCTACGCGTAAGTTTAGGCTCAAAACCCTTTTCCTACGCATAAGTGAAGATCCTACGCGTAAGTTTGGCCTAAAACCCTTTTTCTACGCGTTAGATTGAAATCCTACGCCTAAGTCTGATTTCCTACGCATAAGTGAAAGTCCTACGCATAAGTTCTACGCAGAAGTTCTTACGCAGAAGTTGTACTCAGTACTTCCCTGACTTGGATAAGTTTGTGGAATACTTCGACACGGGATATCTTTCAAGCTTGGACAAGTTTGAGAGATTTGTTTGGTTCTTTAACCTTACGCATAAACCATATCTTACGCATAAGTTATAACTTACGCGTAAAGTTCAAGTTTACGCATAAACTTTGTGTTTACGCTTAACCTTATTCTTTACGCATAACTTTTAACTTACGCATAAGATCCAAGTTACGCGTAAGATTCAGAGTTTACGCGTAAGATTCACTGTTTACGCATAAGATCAAGGTTTACGCGTAAGTTTTTGACTTTTGAAATAGAGAAGAAGGATACGTTGAATCAATTTATTTGTTCAACCCAAGTTTCGAGGCCTAAAAACGCTCCGAGAAGAAGTTATTGAGATTTTAAGGTTTTTGATCAAATTTTTCATCATAAAAACTTGCATCAACTTACACTAATCACAACTCCTATTTCGTTGGAACGATCCAAGAATCAACTTTATCAATCTACACTTCATCAATGGCTACTCAGCAAGATATTCATGCAGCCGGTGCGGAAAACCGACCTCCTATGCTTGAAAAAGGTGGATATCTCCCATGGACAAGCCGCATGCTTCGTTACATCAAAACAAAGCCTGATGGTAAATTAATGATCAACTCCATCACAAATGGTCCATTCAAGCCAAGACAAGTTCAAATTGAAGGCAATCTAAATACAACACCTCCTACTCAACCATTTGTGCGTGAACAAACAGAAGCAGATTACACAGAGGAAGACAAGAAGCAGATCGCCGCTGATGATATGGCAATGCATTTAATCCAACTTGGATTACCACGGGAGATCTTTGCTGTGGTCGACAGCTGTAAAATTGCTTATGCTATGTGGGAACGTGTTAGAAGGATATGTCATGGAACAGAGATTGGACAACAAGACGTTGAGAACAAACTTCTTACTGAATGGGAGAACTTTACATCCACTAAAAGTGAACAGATTGAATCTTACTACACAAGGTTTTGCACTTTGATGAATGAGTTAATCAGAAACAAGTTGACACCTCGAACAATTGCAACAAACATCAAATTCATCAATAACCTTCCAGAAGAATGGGGTCGTTATGTTACAATTGTCAATCAAACAAAGGATTTACATAAGGTGAATTATGATCAACTCTATGACTTTTTGAAGCAAAACCAAGCTGAGGCTAATGAAGTAAGGAAAGAAAGATTGGCAAAGAATCATGATCCTCTTGCATTAATTGCTACTACACCAACACCGCTACCAGTAAACAAACAACAACCATCATCATCTTCCACTCACAACTACATGCAACCTTCATACATTCAACAAACAACACCGGTCTACCAACAACAGTTCTACCCACAGCAACAACAACATGTTATTCCACATCAGCAATACCAACAATTCCAAGAACCAGAATTCACTGAAAATGATGAAGCTACTGCAGCATTGACCCAAGCGTTTGCTTTTCTGTCAAAGGCATTCCAAGGACGTTATTCTGCACCAACAAACAACAACCAAAGGATTTCATCGAACACTCGCAACAAGCAGATTGCTCAGCCGAGTTTCAATATGGGCAACGGAGGCCAAATGGTTGGAGTTTATGGGAATCAGCAAGGATATGCTACTGGATTTAATATAGGCAATCAGAATATGCAGAATGCAGGTCAGTATGCAGGGAATCAACATGGTCAGTATGCAGGGAATCATATGGGTCAGTTTGTTGGAAATCAGAGGGGTCAGAATGTTGGTAATCAGGCAATGGGTAATCAGAATAGAAATGTTGCAGCTCCAGTAGTTGGGAATTTGGGAAATGTGAATCAGGGTAATCCGGTTAAATGTTTCAACTGTCAGGGTGTAGGTCATATGGCAAGGAACTGTCCTACTAAGCCAAACAAAAAAGATCTAGAGTACTTGCAGAAAGCAGTGATGTTGGCACAAAAGGTTCAGGCAGGGTTTCAGTTGAACGCAGAGGAGAATGATTTTATGGCTCTTATGGATGACATGGAAGATAGAGAGGATATCGATGCGAAATGCATATTTATGGCGAATCTTCAGGAAGCTAAGTATGACACGGATTCTGACACACTTCCTGTTTATGACACCAATGCACCATCTGAGGTATCAAACTTCAACACATGTCACAATAATGATATATTTGATATGTCTCCTCATGAGGAACAACATTCTGAGAAGCAAGCATATAATTATGATACATATCTAGACACGCCAAGTAGTAGCAATACTCCTACAGCGACTCCAGATGTGAATCATAATGGAGGCTTCGTTTCACAGCATGCTGAGAATGATGAGGAAACACGTGCTTTGTTTGAATCATTATTTAATAATTGTCGTATTGAAATTAAGAATGTGAAAAAGGTCAATCGCGATGTTAAGGCCGCGAATGTTAAATTGACCGCTGAGCTTGAGAGTTACAAAGAAAACGTTAAAGCTTTTGAATTTCATAACAAAAGATTGTCTGAATTAGAAACTGGTTATCAAAATTCCGTTTCAAGGGAAAAACAATTGCAACTCAAGTTTGATACACTTGATGTTAATTCTTTCAAAAAGTTAAAATCTTTAAACGTGGAAATTTCTGATTTACAAAACCAACTTTCTAAACAAAAATCAGCTTATACCAATCTTGAAAAAGAAATGGACGAGCTGAAAAAGGACTTTGCAAAGAAAGAAGACAAACTTTTGGCCGAAATCATAGAGTCAGAACACATGATTGCACATTTAGAAGAATTAGTGGTTAAGTCGGGTCAGTCAAGTCAAACAATGAAAATGATTTCAAATCAAACTAATCCGATTTACCATACGAAACATAAAGTGGCTCTTGGTAACAACACCCCCAGTAATCTCAAGAAAGCTCAGCAAGAACAGAATGTTTTGTATAATGATAATGTGATTTACACTAAACATGATCCTCCCGTCGTTCGGGATTCTGTGCAAACAATAGAATATGTCGAAGAGAGCATAAATAAAATGAAACAGAAGGATTTGAAACCCATTGATTACAACAAATTGAACAAACTTTCGGGAATTACTTTTGTTCCACAAAAAGAACCATCTGTGTTTTCCATAAAATGACCATTCTCAAAAATGTTTTCTAAGAAAGTAATTGTTTCCAAATCTCTTTCAAAAATGGAACAAATGTCTTCTAACAACACTTTTAATACAAGTGAGGCTAGAGACATTCTGGATGACGTTAAAAAGAGAATTCAAGAACTTCAAAATATTGTTAATTCTAAAACTACAATCAGTATTAACAACTGGCATTCCAGTTTTCATATTGAGCAGAAAAAGGTTTTTGAAAACGAAATTACTATCCCACTGAATAACATCAGTGCGAGTGTAATCCATTTTGAACAAGCTTTCTTAAAAGAAACGGCCGACTTTGTCAAGGACCACAAATCCCTGGTAAACAAAGCTAATGAAACTCGTGAAAACATGAATGTTTTGGAAAACCTAAATGATTCTCTCTTCGAAGCTGTTATGACCACTGATATTATGTCCATCATTTTACAAACATATTCTGTTCAAGACGATGAAAGACTAAGAGCTGAGACCTCCGCAATTGTTTCAAAATATGAAAATGCTCTTATAAAGCTTGAAAAAGAAAATGTGTCATATTTTAAACAACTTGATCGAAAAAAGGAAGAATGCAAGTATGACAAATTGTCGTATGAGCGTGCCTTAAAGAACATGAAAGAGCAAAATGATCTTTTGAGGGCTCAGCTTGAAAGTCAAAAAGGAAAGGGTGAGGAAACTAAGTTTGCAAAACCATTGACTTCGGAGAAACCAAATGATTCAAACACGGTTCAAAAACCAAAAATGTCAATTTCACGGTTTGCTCCAAAAGTCGATGAGAAAAAGGATTTGACAAAACCAGTCACTCCAACACCCTTGCCTAAGAAAAGTGAAAATGTAAAGATTGTTGATAAAGGAAAAGCAGTTGTCGAAACACCAAAAGTGATAGCACCTGGCCTTTTTAGGATTAGTCCCACTAGTGCGTCTGCCTCAACATCTAAGACAAATGCGTGCAAAAAGGATAATTCTAAAGAGTCTAGTGATGCTAAAAAGGACAACAATATAAATCCTAATGCGTGTGCCTTACCTTCTACAGGATTAGAAAGCACCTATAGGAGCAGCAGACTAAAGCCTAGGAGCAATACAAGGAACAATAGAGTCTCGTCTGCCTCTACGAGTAGTAGCAAGAATAAAGTTGAAGAAGTAGAAGAACACCCTAGGAATTTATCGCTTTGTAATAAGAAACATGATTCATCTGAATGTAATGTTTAAAGTACTGGCTCTAATGCATGTAATGACTCTGTTTGTTTAATATGCAAGAAATGTTTAATTAATGATGTTCATGATGAATGTGTTTCTAAGAATGTGAATGTTACGCCTGAACAGAAGTATGTTCCAAAGGAAACTAGTGCTAGATCTAGATCTATAGAAAGATTAGTTGCACGCTTTAGGTCTACCACTAGTAGTTGAATGCCTAGGAACTACCTTAAGTTTTGTATGTGGATACCAACGGGTAGAGAGTTCATTCTTCAGAATGGCAAATTGGAAGTTGTTCAAAATAAACATGTTGCAACCTTTGATGTGTGTGATTCGGAATTTACTCCTAACCCTATGGAACCAAATTTAAAACGGTTTCCAAATACAAACTCTTCTGTTCTTGGCAGGTTATCGAAATATGTCTTTGGATCATCGACTCGGGTTGCTCCAAGCACATGACCGGGAATTTAAAGCTGCTGATCAATTTCATCTGGAAATTCATGGGAACTGTACACTTTGGAAATGATCATGTAGCAGTTATTCAGGGTTATGGAGATCTTCGGTTTGGGAATTTTTTAATCACTCGAGTTTACTACGTCGAAGGGTTGGGACACAACTTGTTTTCAGTTGGTCAGTTTTGTGATGCGGATTTAGAAGTTGCATTCAGAAGAAACACAGTTTTTATTAGAAATTTGGTTGGTGATGATCTCTTAACTGGTAATCATGGTACAAACTTTTATGCTATCAACATCAACCAAATGGCTTCTACATCACCAATTTGTCTTATGACAAGGGCAACCGAAACTAAGTCCTGCTGTGGCATAGAAGATTGTCCCATCTCAATTTCGACACGATCAACAAGTTAGCCAAAGACAACATCGTCACCAGACTTCCTAAGTTCAAATACACCAAGGAACACCTATGTCCATCATGCGAACAAGGAAAAAGTAAAAGAGCATCATATAAACCCAAAACCGTACCTAGTTCGGAAGCAAGGTTACATATGTTGCACATGGACTTATGTGGCCCAATGAGAGTTGAAAGCATTAATGGGAAGAAGTATATTCTCGTTATTGTTGATGATTATTCAAGATATACTTGGGTAAAGTTTTTGAGATCAAAAGACGAAGCACCAGGCATCATCATCACCTTTCTGAAGCGTATTCAAGTTCTACTTCAAGCTCCAGTAAGGATTATAAGAACAGACAATGGCACAGAATTTACTAACCAGGAGTTAAGAACTTACCTTGAAGATGTCGGTATCACACATCAAACATCAATTGTTAGAACTCCACAGCAAAATGGGGTAGTTGAAAGAAGAAATAGAACTCTTGTGGAAGCTGCTCGCACAATGCTGATTTTTTCTAGTGCACCACTATTCTTATGGGCTGATGTTGTAGCCACTGCTTGTTTCACTCAGAACCGATCCCTAGTACATCCAAGATTCAATAAAACTCCATATGAGCTAGTGAACAACCGTAAACCTGACATCTCTTACCTTCACGTGTTTGGCGCTTTGTGCTATCCGACGAACGACAGAGAAGAACTAGGAAAGTTGAAAGCTAAGGGTGATATTGGAATCTTCATTGGATATTCAGAAAACTCGAGGGCATTCAGGGTGTATAATAGAAGAACGAAAAAGATAATGGAGACGATGAATGTGAAGTTTGACGAGATTTCACAAATGGCTTCTGAGAGATACGCTCTAGAACCCGCGCTTAATCCGATGGCTTCTAATCAAAACGGATTAGGACCCGAACCAAACCAGCAGACTTCTGGACACATCAGTTCAGGACTTATGCCTCAAGGAGCTCAGTCAACAAACACGGACAAACCTTCAGAACAAGAACTGGAAAATTTCTTCGAGTTAATGTTTGATGAATACTATGGTGGAACTTCGAAAAATGCATCTCCACAACATTCCGCTGCACCCGTTCAAAACCATCAACCACCACCACCACCTCAAGATGCATCTACAACAATCGAAGCTGAAGCACTAACTACATCAACATCATCTACATCTACTCAAGCAACTCCAGTTATTGAAACTGATCTACCAATAGTTGATGAGCAAAACCGAAATACAGATTTCAAGAAGAACCTACAAATAATTCAAACGATGTTGCTTTAGAAGAAGAAGAAGTATTTAAAAACCCATTTGCAACAGACTCTACTGAATCTTCTTCAAGATTACAAGAACCATCTAACATACATATGTTTTACCCAAGGTACCCTTCTACGTTTCAATGGACAAAAGACCATCCAATAGAACACGTTATTGGTGAACCTTCAAAGCCAGTTCAGACAAGGAGACAACTTGCCACCGATCTCGAATTGTGCATTTACATTTGCTCAATCAGCCTAAAAGAACCAAAGAATATTCGGGAAGCAATGGCAGAAAACCCTTGGATTGAAGCGATGCAGGAGGAATTTCTTCAATACCTGTTACATGATAGTTGGGAACTTGTTGAACGACCACTTGATAAACGTGTTCTTGATCTCAAGTGGTTGTGGAAGAACAAACTGGATGAGGAAATGACTGTTATTCGCAACAAAGCTCGTCTCGTGGCTAAACGTTATCCACAAGAAGAAGGGATAGATTTCGAGGAATCATTCGCGCCTGTAGCTAGAATTGAAGCAGTCCGGATTTTCTTAGCCTATGCAGCTCACAAAAACATCACAGTCTATTAGATGGATATTAAGACTGCTTTCTTGAATGGAACTCTGAAAGAAGAAGTGTATGTGAGTCAGCCAGAGGGATTCATCGACAAAGATCATCCAGACTACGTCTACAAGCTTAAGAAAGCAATTTATGGTTTAAAAAAAGCTCCAAGAGCGTGGTATGACGAACTATCATCTTTCTTGCTCAAAAACAATTTCACAAAAGGAACGGTTGATGACACCTTGTTTATCAAAAAATTCAAAGATGACATTTTGATCGTCCAAATTTACGTGGATGACATTATTTTTGGATCAACCAATCCTAACCATTCAAAACATTTTGAAAATCTCATGAAAAGCAAATTTGAAATGTCCATGATGGGGGAACTAAAATTCTTTCTTGGTTTACAAATACATCAATCCCCTCGTGGTATTTTTATCAATCAAGCTAAATATACAATAGAGATTTTGAAAAACATGGAATGGAAAATTGTGATTCTGTTGGTACACCAATGGTCACTTCACCAAAAATAGGTGCTGATTTGTTTGGGAAACCCATCGATCCGAAAAAATATCGGAGCATGATCGGTTCTCTCATGTACCTAACTGCTAGTCGACCCGATATTCAATTTGCTGTTTGTTTGTTAGCACGGTTTCAGGCAAAGCCTACCGAACTTCACCTCAAAGAGGTTAAACGGATCTTTTGGTACCTACGAAGCACCATTAACATGGGACTTTGGTATCCGAAGGATTCGGGATTTAATCTAACAACATTTTCAGATGCAGACCATGCTGGTGATCAAGTTACAGCAAAGAGTACATCAGGTGGAGCACAATTTTTGGGTGAAAAGCTAGTAAGCTGGTCGTCAAAGAAACAGGATTGTACTGCGCTATCAACCGCCGAAGCCGAGTATGTGTCTCTATCTGCGTGTTGTGCCCAAGTTCTTTGGATGCGGACACAACTCACAGATTATGGCTTTACTTTTGACAGAATATCTATGTATTGTGACTCAAAAAGTGTCATAGCCATCTCGTGCAATCCCGTACATCACTCTAAGACGAAGCATATCAAAGTCCGCTACCATTTCATCAAAGAACACGTGGAAGAGGGTACTGTTGAATTATTTTTCGTTAAGACTGATTACCAACTCGCCGATCTATTTACTAAAGCCCTTCCAAGAGAACGGTTTGACTATTTAGTTCGACGAATTGGCATGCGAAGCCTAACTCCTGAGGAGCTAGAACGTCTTCTCGAATCTTCTTAAAAAAGTTTTCAAAATTGCTTCGCTGTAAATATTTTTGAAAAATCAAAATACAAAATTTGAAAAACCAACAAAAACAAAATACAAAAATATAAAATTTCAAAAAATACAAAAAAAATATAAAATCCAAAAATCCAAAAATATTCTTCTCACGACATGTCTCTCGTATAAATCAATATTCTATACGTTTCTAGAAATGTCATTCAACAATGATACGGATATGTACAGATGCTTGAGCGGAAGTTCTTTTAAATGTTTTCTAAAACATGTCGTTTCTCAAAAGTTTCTTCACAATGGCTTTCATATACTTCAGTACGAAACCCGGACTAAAATGATGACTTCTGATTATTTTCAAATCAAGGACTCGTACGTTCAAAGATGAAATCATTTTCAAAAGTTCGAGTATAAACAAATGAAAAAGATTTCAAGTATAAACTCGTTTTCAAATAAAATTCTTGAGCACTTTTTCATGATTGTTCAAAAGATTTCTCAAAATCTCTCAAAATGAGTGCTCAAGAAAACTCCCTCGAAACCCTTAAATTGATTTTAAATGAGCTATCATTAAGGGGGAGTATAAAAAACTAAAATGTTCCGTATTCATGCAAAATGAAATCTGTCTTTCTCTCCAAAAAGTTTTTTTTACTCAGTTGATATCAAAAATATCACAATATGCTATTTTTTAGGGGGAGAAGACATGATTAAAATATGATCAAAGATGTTTAAAGTTTGTGACTGAATCTCAAAAGAGCTCGACTCAGTAAGTACCAATGAATTGATGAAGCTTAAAATGTCAGTAATTGAAAAGACTTGTCCTGGACGGGTAATAATTTCAAGCTAGTCTAACTAGTGATGTAAGCGTGTCTCGAATAGGACTTGCCTGAGTAGAATGTACCGTATCGAGAGACTTTCTTTGGACTTGACCAGGACGGGTAATAACTTCAAGCTAGTCTAACTAGTGATGTAAGCGTGTCTCGAATCGGTCATGTTCACTGAAAGTGGATCAATTCAAAAAGTGCAAACTCCTCATGCATGTGCAAATTTCTTAAAAAATTCATAAGCACATGTGAAGGGGGAGTCCTTCAAAAGAAACAAAAACTCTCAAAGTGTCAATAAAAATGTGTTTATATTCATAAACACTTTGAGAGATTTTCAATCAAAGGTTTCATGGCAATTATAGGATTCATGGAGTTATAAGGTGACTAAGGTTAGGGAAAACCGTCCTATGATCCGCCAGAGCCGGAGGGATCTACCCAAGGACAATTCCTATAGATTAGAATTAGAAGTCCATAGGTATGATTGAAAAAAGGAGAAAATGAGAAAGGAGAAAGAAGGGGTTGAAGAATTAAAAAGAAAAGTTATGAAAAAGGGTGAAAAGAAATAGCCCTCCATATGTTCAACCTTAGGGCAGACACCGGGTTCAATTCATATGCTACTGGTTGTTACTAAGGCTACATCGGTATTGAAGACAAAGACGTCATGGACCCAGTGACGCACTGTACTAAACCTTCTTAACCACTCAAGTTCTCTTAAAAGAGCTTGTTTCATTCTCACGGGGAACCGGTGTAATCTATCGATATGTCTCTTAGAGATGATTGATATTGAAGCAGGAGACCTCTCCCTAATCTCCGCATAGGAAACCTAATGTGCATTTATAGAGTCTAGAGCCCCGAGATTCATCAAAAGATCTCATAGGAACACATGATATTCTACACTGGTTGTTCATCAATAAGGACGCCAGATGTAAACTTTAGAGTCCTACGCAGATCTTAGCAATCTGCCAGAACATTTATGAGAGGATTCACATTTGTGATTCTCAATGATTGAATGGAAATTCCTGCCAGGGTCAACATCAAACAGCCCTGACAGCAAGTCACTTCGGTAATTCCTTATGGGTTACGCTTAGTGTTCGCGGTGGTTTCAAATAGTCTACAGTCGTGGAGTGATCCCCAGCGACTCACCCAGTCATTGAGCTACTTAGTAGGTCTTGTAAGCTCTCTCGAGAGTATCTGACATGGGAACGGCCTTGGTAAGGGTTAGAAGGAGTCTTCACACTATGCTGTTGACGATCTCTAATTCCTTATCTGTAAGTACCGATTGATTTATTGCTAACTATTTTCATGCAGCTATACATCATCTCTATGGCGACAGATTCCACATGCTCATACATGCATCACTACGTCAAAGGAAAGTTCTCACAAAGATCAAAGCAAAGAAAGGTTCAAAGAAAGATTCTACGCAATGTGAAAAGAATCTACAGAAGGAAAGTGATTAAGATCTATGTGTAAGAACGGGAACAACAAATACATGTATTACAAAGACTGAAGACGTATGAGCATGTTAGAATGGCTGACAACCACCACAGACGCAGAAGTGACGAAAGGCAGATAGCTCCATATCACAAAGGAACAAAGAACGATGAAAAGTCAGTCATCAAAGATCACAAAGCATGAAGGAACAAAGACTAAAGACTATTCTGCTACGACACACAATGGTCAACAACAAAGAACAAAGAAGACCTAATCACGTGGAGCATCATTCGAATGACCACCCCTTAGGGGGAGATTCTTAGCATTAAAAATATATATATATAGAAGTGATGGTCATTCTCAATATATAACTTTGTGTCGTTTGTTAACACTAGTAATAGTTTAGTCATTGGGCTTTGGACTTGGCAAGCTAATATGTTATGTGCTATGTTTCATAAACCTTGTTATCTACCCAAGCCCAAGCCCAAGCCCATTGAAAGCCTATGTATGGAACTATAAAAGGCACCTTACCTCTCATTTGTAAGGGGTGCTTGTGTGTGTATTGTGTGTGTTTTATTAATAAAAGCTCTCTTCATCTTATTATTCTCTTTCAAGTTTAACGCCACACATATATAACATCAAGTCACCATCTTTACTTCACCTAGTGCTTATATTTGTGTTAAAGTTGATATATCTAAGGTCCAACAGAATTTTAAAAATTATTAATATTTAGATTAAATATTAATAAGTAACATTTAAAAAAAGAGTTGTCATGCATATTTTTAAATTTTCGGTAATTGTTATATCAAGTATTTCATTAAGGCGGCATTCTTTGAGTTTTTACGTTATATGGTAAATAAAATATTAAAATTTAAGTTTTAAAAAGGGTATTTTGAAGATTGAATATTACTTATTTTTAATTTTTTAAGTTTCAAGCAAAAGTAGTTCCGTATTACTAGTACTAATTATAAACAATTGCACATGCATGTTTCATTTTAAAACGTGAATGCGCAACTTCTTGCTCATTAAGATCAATTTTGAAAGGGAGACGATTTGTGTACTATTTTTTTTGGGCTATACATCACTAAATCACACTAGTAATGCTCATAGTACAACACTGCTATACATAATTTAGTGGTGGATGACAAATAAAAATGGTGTACAAATCACCTCAAATTTTGAAAGTATAAAGATTTGGGGAATCACTTATTTTGGAAGTGAAAGTTTGGCTATCTTCTATCTTATCATGTGAAAGTTTTTAATAGTTACTTACCAGACATACGAACATGAGTTGTGAACCGATAATCTTTAAGTTATCAAGTAAAATATATAGATAGTGTGATATTGTAGTGATATAGGGTAAACAATCTTAATAAGATTGAATTTACGTGTTGAAATTTAAGTAGATAGTTGAATTTTTGTTTAATTATGTCGTACATAAACGATATGATGTTGATTTGAGTCCATATTATGACGATTCTAGCAAAGATACTCCAATTGACATTTAATGGAATCTTTGAACTCATTGTATATGCACAACATTTTGTATTAGCCGAATATATGCGTCGTATTTGTGTATTCATTATTTCTAAATTATTGTTGGCACTTGCCTATTGGCATGGAGCTTTAACTTTATTTGTACCCAAAGTAATTTACCAGATAATCATACACTCACAAACATAAAATTCGTGCTAGCTTGTTAAAAAATTTATTCTTCACAAGTATATCTTATAAACAATAAAGCTAATATCACAAGCAGACATATTCAAATTCAAGTTCAGATCATCAAAGAAAATAAAACACAAATATGTAAAAATGTAAGTCCAAAAAAGAAATTGTTGTATTCTCTAAGTATCGTTTGGATTAATTTCCATTTTGAGGGAGACGTGTATGTGAATTCATTCGTAGAAAAAGATAAGTTGGATGGTGTCCACAAATGCCACGCTAGAAAAGGCTACACCATTGATGTCGTTTCTAAATACATGCACCAATACCCTACCCTACCCACTCCAAGCATATGTATCACAACTTTAATCCGTTTGGTTAATGATCTTTAATCTATCATCATACCTAATCATTTCCGGCTCTTAGCATTATTATATATACTAAAAGGGGGAATTGTACTGTAGCAAGTATTGTAGCAGCTACAGTGGACAAAACAGTGAATATGTGAGTCTGGTTACTGTAGCAACGCTACTGTAGCATCAGCTTTTTTTATTTTTTATTTTTTGTTAATTTTTGACCCTGAGGTTAAATATTTAACAAAAATAGCACCTCAGATTAAATTACAATTTCAAAGATAGTCACAAAGGACTAACTTTGCAATATATCGATCCTATTAAAAATTACTGTTCATTCGTTAAAAACACTGATTCACCATTTTTTTTTTAACAACACCTCAGGTTAATTTTTAATTTCAAGAGTACTTGCTGTTATCGATCTTTTGCAAATTTAGTCCTTAATAACAAAAATATTTTTTTTTTCAATCGTTTTATTTCGAGTTTAGATTAACCACAACATTTCCGCAGCAACGCGCAGGTACCCCGCTCGTATAGATCTATTGTCTAAATAGTCCTATAAGTCTATAGGCAATGTGTAGGATCTTTTTTTACATGAATATGAACTTTAATATTTTGGTTAACTGATGAGCACGGTTTTATAAAAAAAAGAAGATGACATTCATAGAACTTTAGCTTATTTAATCACATGATACACGTATTTCAAAATCCGTTTATTACATATTTACATCAACCATGGAGAGTTTCAAAGTAAGCCTTTAATTAATTAACCTTTGGTTGTGATTCAAAAGCCATGGAAATAGGCTTTTGGTTTTAGAGGGGAGGTACATGCCTTTTTATTTTGAGTAAATCATTATTTCATATACGTAAAACTTTTTGTTGGATGTTAATTGTATAAGCTAGTTTCATACTATAGATAGCTCGAAGTAATCGCCTTACCAGACATTGATAATCAACAACGTTGGCCGACACACTATGTCGTAAGAACGATAATCTTAAAAACAATTTTAAGACTGACTTAGCGATACCCAAATATTGTATCTGCTTAAAAATTATGGTGGTCTTCGAATACACACAATAGTAGATAAGAATGAGAATAATGGGGGCATAATGATAGTGTAGAAAATATGAAATGCACTTGTTTGTATGGTGTAATAGAAAAGTAAATGTGTAGATAGAGACGCGGAAACAAGAAGATGAGGGACCATGATTTGACGAATGACGATGATGTGCGGTTATCAGGCATCTGATTCTAGTTCACATACTTTCATTGAAAAGGGTCCAGTTTTTCATATCTAGTTAACGAGCGGGGTACCCGCGCGTTGCTGCGAAAATATTATGGTTAATATAAACTTGAAATAAAACGTTTGAAAAAAATTATTGCTGAAATGTTGTTGTTAATTTAAACTCGAAATAAAACGATTAAAAAAAATTATTTTTGTTATTAACGACTAAATTTGCAAAAGATCGATAAACGTAAGTACTATTTTTTTAAAGTTAGTCTTTTGAGACTAACTTTGAAATTAAAAATTAACCTGAGGTGGTCTAAAAATAAAATTAAAAGAAAAAAAAAAAAAAAAAAAAAAAAAAAAACTGATGAACATTGTTTTAACGAATGAACAATAATTTTTAACGGGATCGATATGTTGCAAAGTTATTCCTTTGAGACTATCTTTGAAATTAAAATTTAACCTGAGGCGTTGTTTTTGTTAAATATTTAACCTTAGAAAAAAAAAAAAAAAAAAAAAAAAAAAAAAAAAAAAAAACGGATAAACAGTACTGCTACAATTACATGCTACAGTAACAAGACTTACAAAACTACTGTTTTGTCAACTGTAGCTGCTACAGTGCTGCTACAGTAACACATCCCCTTTTAGTATATATAACGAGCGGGGGTACCCGCGCGTTGCTGCGGAAATGTTGTGATTAATCTAACCTCGAAATAAAACGATTGAAAAAAATTATTTTTGTTATTTAGTACTAAATTTGCAAAAGATCTATAACCGCAAGTACTCTTGAAATTAAAAATTAACCAGATGCAGTGTAGAAAAAAATAAAAATAAATAAAAAATGGTGAACAGTGTTTTTTAACGAATGAACAGTAATTTTTAACGGGATCGATATGTTGCAAAGTTAGTCCTTTAGGATTATCATTGAAATTATAATTTAACCTGAGGTACTATTTTTGTTAAATATATAACCTCAGGGTCAAAAATTAAAAAAGTAAAAAAAAAAAAAAAAAAAAAAAAAAGTTGCTACAGTAACAGTGCTACAGTACCGTACTCACATAGTTACTGTTATAACCACTGTAGCAACACTGTTGCTACAGTGTTTCTCACTGCCTTTTAGTATATAAGTATAATAATTATTTTCTTTGGATCAGAGTATTAGATAAGCTTATCTATGCTCCTGACATTATTCATTGTAAAGTTGTCTCAAATGTCACTTCTGGAAGCTGCCTTAAGCCTAACCATATTAATTACTGTTCAGTACCAATAAAACCGTGCGTATTTTTTATTTTATTTATTTATTATTTTTTTTTTTTCTAGAAATGCTCATCGTGTAACCTAATTAACGGAGTCGGCAAATGAAATTAACCGAGTTGACCCCATGTGATTAAGCTGCTTAGATTCTTTGGCCGGGTAATCCTTGCGGCCCTACCATCGAGCAATGGATGTCCAAAGATTAGCAACGAGCGAACAATCTGGGGACCGGGAAGAGATATTGCGCATTTTCACGACCTACATCACAAACCAGGAACCGAGAAGAGTGGATGTCGACGATCAACCAAATTACAACGTGTATAATATGCTACCGTTTCATATTTATTTTGGATCACTTACCTTTTTTATTTTGTTTTGGTAAGACCATTGAAGAAATGTATTTGTAAATCAGTATTGTGATTTTTTTTTTTTTTTTTTTTTTTCAAGTATGTCAAAGGTACAATAGAGTTGGAGCACAAGGTGTAGCATGTTGTTTGATCTCGTCGTTCTAGCATGGAAGCTCGTTGCAACTCGCCAAGCTAGTTGCTGCACCGTCCCCCCCCAGATGAAGGCGAA
Source organism: Artemisia argyi (assembly GCA_030686995.1). Taxonomy (NCBI): domain Eukaryota; kingdom Viridiplantae; phylum Streptophyta; class Magnoliopsida; order Asterales; family Asteraceae; genus Artemisia; species Artemisia argyi. Next base: position 151,010,912 of record CM060689.1, read on the forward strand.
ATGCTGTGGAGGCGGAATAGAGTGCTGCGTAGATGATTAATTAGATGAAGGTGGAATGCTGTGGAGGCGGAATAGAGTGCTACGTAGATGATTAATATTGTTTTTTGCTTTTCCTGCTATATAGCGGAGTGTTGTGTTTTGCTTTTCATGCTTTTCATAAGCTTTTTTTTTTTTTTTTTTTTTTTTTTTTTTTTTTTTTTTTTACTAAAATCTGCTATTTAGAAGTATTAACTTCAACAGAGAGAGAGTTATTGAAAACTCAAATGGTTTTTCATTTCATAACAACTCTGCCCTTACAATAAGACTTAGACTCTATTTATACACTCTAATAGTTGGTGAGGAGATGTATACATACGTCATGCATGACGTTTTTTTTCCTCAATTATTTTAGCCAGATGGCCGACACAAACTTTAAACTTTAATAATAGACAAACTATTTACATTATTGATAGCTAACTTTAAAAATTTACTACATTATTGACTTCTGACGTTGTGCTGACGATAAGTCTTCTAGATTTAATTGCTACTAGAACTTTGTTTACTTCCAAGCTCTATTTCTTCATCTTCATCATCTATGCCTTGTGAATTTTGACAATATTCACAACTATGTCTTTGTACCCTGTTTAGCTGTTTGCAGAGAAGGATCTTGATATCTTCTGGTAATACTGCTAAAATACCGGAAAAATGCTCAAATGGTTCTTCGAATTCTGATAAAACTGCTTGCTGCTGGTCATCAATAATATTGTTGGATATTGAATATATAACTATTTCTTCAGATTTATAATTAATCCTAACATTTTTCTTCTGACCTCGACCTATTCCGATTTTTAAGGATCCAAAAAATACTCCGGAAAGAGCTATAGCCAGATGTTCTATTGTTGGAGTGTTCCTTTCTATTACGTCTTTTGGTGGATGATTACCATTACTAATTCCTAGTTGAGCAATTGATATGGAAGGGATGAGTAATTGATGTTCTTTGTTAAAAATGGGATAACTGGAATGAAATTTTAGGAATATGGTTCGTTTATGTGCAAAGGTATCATTGTAGTGACAGACTATGTTTTGAATTCTAGTGGGTAATTCTTGAATTTCTTTTAGGGTTGTGCCGTTTATGTATAATGAATCTATGAATCCATGAACGAAAAACTTTTGAATTATTTCGGGATCTGCTCCAGGGAAAAATATTGCTTTTGGTCCTGTTGTTCTGTTTTTTGGGTAGAAAAGAAGAGTTGTGTGTGCTTCTGAATAATTAATGAGATTATCCCAGCATTGCTGAAACTTTTCTGCTGTAGGTCTTTTTCCAATTTCTTTTTCTCTTGTAGTGGGTAGATTTTTGATTAAATTCATAGAATTTAGTTTAGTTAATTTTTCTTGGTGGATTTGGTTGAGGGAAGTGAATGCCTTTGAAGTTTGGACTGCTTCTGTGGCTACTGTTTTGTATGCTTCATCAAATGCTTGTTTGGCTGCTTCTTTCGTCGGATAACTTTTATGTGTCACATTTTTTCCTAAAATATGATGACTTGCTATCGACCAATCTGCATATATACCCTTGAATGGGCCATTGAAGATTACATACCATTTCTTTTTACCAATACTTTGTTGTTGAAGATCTTCTTCTTCTTCAATATGAATTACTTCTTTTTGCTTTTTTGTGTGTGTGGAAGTGATTATTGGTTTTTTTCTGGTGTATTTTGATTTTCTGGTGTTTTTGGGTTGGGTTTTTGTGTGGAAGTGGTTTCTATTTGTTTTTCAAAATATTTAAGAGAATCTGCTAATACTCCTTCCTTTCTGTTAATTTCTTCAAGTTGGGCTTCAAGAGAAACCTTCTGCTTTCTTAATTGCTGCAGCTCTTGATTTATCGAGTTCATAATTCCTTCCATTCTCTTGTTAAAGTGTCTGCCAAAGAATTGTTTTCACTTTTGATATGCTTAATGTACGGACAATACCGGTGTAGCTCTAGTTGCCATCGAATTAACCTTCCCCTACAGTGGTCTTCCTTTAGTTTATACTTCCAAAAACCAACTACATATTTAGAATCGGTTCGCAGCTCGAATCTCGTTTGTAAGAGGTCTAACTTCCATTTTTTCAATGTTTTGAGGCATGCAAGTGTTTCTTTCTCATGTGTACTATAAATTTTTTTCTGTAACAGAGAATGTTCCAGAAATATATTTACATAAAATTGTCTGCTGTTTTTCTGTTTTGAGAACAGATGATTGCTGAAAATTGTCATAATGACTTTCTGCTGAATTTTTAATTGCTTTGTTGTCATGATGACTTTCTGCTGAATTTTTAATAGCTGTATTCGGGAAATTCCCATATTCATCTAAATTTAGTAAATTTTTTCCATTTTTAATAGCTGTCATGCATCCAGCCCAAGTATCATCGGAAGCATCAACTTCTATTATTAAAAAAATCTTTATTTTCTGGATTATAAAGTTCTGGCAGAATTTTAATTTGATCCTTAATTTTTATAACAAGTTGTGTATCTAAATCCGACCATTCCCATTTAACTTGTTTGGAAAATTTTTGCTGTAAAACCTTTCTCTCTTGTGCTAAATTTTTTAGAAAGCCTTGATCAGCTATATAATTTAAGCATCCCAAAAACCTTTGGATTTGTTTTCTATCTTTTAATATGTTTGGAAAAGTTTTTATTTTTTCTTGTAAATCACTATTTAAAGAAATGTTGCCATTCTTTGTAATTTTTAAACCTAAATATTCAACCTCAGTTTGAAGTACATGTGATTTTTTCTGAGATAAAATTAATCCTTTTTCTTTAATTCTTTCTAAGACCTTGGTAACTGCTTTACTATGAATTTGTTCACTATTTTTTGTGAACACAATAATATCATCAATATATGCTAAACAAATTTCTTCTAATCCTTGTAAAATATTATCCATAAATCTTTGAAAAATAGATGGTGCTTGTTTTAATCCAAAAGGTAAAACATTCCATTCAAAATGTTTTTGTGGAGGACAAGAAAATGCAGTTAATGGTTTAGTTTCTTCAGATAGTCTTAATTGCCAGTATCCCGATTTTGCATCAAAAGTACTAAAATGTGTATTTCCTTTTAATTTCTGTAAGATGTAATCTTTTCTAGGTAATTTATACGAATCTCCTATGGTTGCTTTATTCATTTCCTTGTAATTAATAACCATTCTTCTCTTTCCTCTTTTTATCTCATTTTTATTTTCTACATAAAATGCTGGTGCAGAGTGAGGACTTTTACTTTCTCTTATTATTCCTTTTTCTAATAGTTGTCTACATTCTGTCTGGAATTCTCGAACATCTTCTATACCATATGGAATCCTATTTTGTATATTGACTTCCTTATTGGGATCTTTTAAATTTATTGTTATTATCATATCATTTGTATTAATTTTGTCTAGTGGGTTATCACTACAAACTTTTTCTAACATTCTTTGTAGTTGTTCATTTTTTATTTCAAATAATAATTCTATATTAAATTTTATATTTCTAGTAAGTAGCTGAATGTATTTTTGTCTTGTTATAATTGGAGTAGATACCAAATTATATTTTGGATGTCTTAAAATGACTAGTTTATTTGTTTGTGTAAAGGGTTGATATAACTTTAAGAAATTGTTTCCTATTATCATATCTAATCCTGAATCATGCATATATATAGTTGGCATGATAAACCTTTTATGACTGATATATACAGGAATCATTCTTGCTACATACCATATTTTATGTACTGATTTATCGGCAATACTTATGTTTTGGGGTTTTTCTAAATTTTCCCATTTTTTTATCATTTTTTGTTTAGCAAAACATATAGTTGCTCCTGTATCTACATATGCAATTATTTTTTTATTTTCAATAAATACTTCAATGAATGTTGCATTTGGATTATCTCTTTTATTCTTACTCATTTTTAGAGTTTTTAATTAGTCAGATTCACTAGTATATGCATAGATTTCTATATCAGAGTCAACATCTGAATCTTCTAGTGGTTCATATCCTAAATCGTAGGCTATTTTTAATATCTCAGTTTCTTTTTTCTTTCCTTTTTCTGGACAATTATTAGCATAATGTCCTGTTTCATGACAAAGCCAACATTTACAATCCTTCTTATTAGATGGACAAAACTTTGATTTGTCTTTTTTATAAAATTTCTTTTTATGTTGTTTTCTATTTCTAAAATAATTGTTCTTATAATTCTTCTTATAGTATGTTTTGTATTTTGGATCATATAATTTTTTCTTCCATTTTTTCTGTTTTCTTTCCTTATTACATCCATAGCTTCCTACTTTATTATTTTGATTATCGCAACAAAGATCAATTCGTGCTTCCCTTTTAGCCTTTTCTTGAATACACTCTGTTTTTAACCATTCTTTTATAATTGTAATTCTTGCTCCCAGAGTATCTTGTATCTTTTCTTCTTTTAATGCTAATTCGTATTTGTCTTGTATCTTGATTGCAACAGATTCTGGTAGTTTATTAAAAAACATTTTTATGGCTTCTTTTTTTCTTTCATTGTCCAATTTATAATAATATTCTGAAAATTCACAAATAAATGAGTCTATAAGACACATATTACATATTTTAAGATTAATTAATTTCCAATATATTTGTTCTTTAAAAGCAGTGTCAGATTTTTCTGATCCTGGTTTTCTTCCAGTAAATTCTCGTACAATTTGGGCCATAACATTTGTAAATGTTGTTAAAGCATCAGTAGTAGCTAATCGTGAAAGTTCTGTTTCTTCTAAAGTATCTAGATATCTAAAAACATTTCCTGATGTCCTATATATTACAAAATTTAATAAATCTCTTGGTTGTAGTGCTCTTAATTCTGTGGTTAGATGGATTTGTGATCCTAATTTATTACACCAATCTTGTATTTTATTATCTGTATCTATTTCACAGTCTATGTTTAATATTTCATCATCTGTTTTTGCTATTGGTATCTTTGGTACATATTGGTACGGAATTTTTTCCCATTTATTCTTTTTATTTCTTATCATCCCTTGTCGATATAAATATCTTTCTGTCTGGGTTGGTAATTGATATTCAAAATCTTTTTGAAAATCTTCATCGATATATGATTTCTTTCTTTTATATGCAAAATTATAGTTTGTATAAGAATTTTCTCCAGTGTATGGTTGATATGGATTCTCATCTGAACTATAATCAAGAACAACTTCTACATCATCATTTTCATCTTCTGGAATATCTAAGGATGCCATTAATTTAGTTAAAGTTTCTATCTGTTCTTCCAAATTTTCCATTATGCTATTCTGAATGGTGGTTTTATTATTAAAATATTTTGTTTCAATAATATTTCTTTTATTTTATGAATAATAATATCTTTTGTAGGTGCATCAATTTCTTTTGAGAGTTGTTCTATTATACTTAATACTTCTAAATTAGAGGTTGATGATTGTGTATGTATTTTTTCTATATTTTTAATCACAATCTCAGATATTTCTGGCAATTGTCTTAATATAAGAAAACTTAGTATTTCAGTAATATTATTTAATGTTATTTGTAGTTTATTAATTTTTTCTCCAACAGTATCATTGTTGTTTATCATAGTATTTATACCATAATGTGTTCCTTCTAAAAGATTCTGTGGAATTTCAAATATTTTTTTATTATATGGAATGAAAGGTTTAGAAGTAGATAAATCATTATTTATTTTAATTTTTTCTTCTTCTTTTTTCAAATTTTCTATTATGAGATTCATTAATATGTTTCGAAGAATGGTTCTCCAAAATTATCAAAATGATCTTCATCTTGAAAATCATCGATATCTTCTAATTCGTATAGATGATATTTCCTCATTTTTTCATTATAAATTCAAAATTGTGCTTTTAAATCTTTTTCATTTGTAGCATTTAATTCATATTCATTTAAAAATTCTGTAATTCTCATTCTTGATATTACTAATGCTAAAGGGTTTTTAATTCCTTCGGTTATAATAGGAGGTAGATATATTTTATGTGTGAAATTAAATTCCTTGTATTCTAATATATTTTCCCATGTTAACTGAGTTTTGGCTAACTTAGTTTTTTCCTTAAAATGATCAAATAGTAATGTAAAAACTAAGTATGATCTATTATCATCAAAAATTAGGGTTTTCATTATGAAATAATTAATTTATTTTGAAGTTGTTTTAATTCCTGATTCTTAAATTGAAGATTTCTTTTTATACTATTTCTCGTATTAAGTAGAATTTTTAAATTTTCATATGGTTGTATATTTTCTAATCTCCATTTTATATGATCTAATCTATTTCTAGTTTCATTTATTTGTTCTATTTTATCTTTTATTTCAATAATTCTATCTTTATTCATTTCTTTCTGTTTTCCTGAATCCATTATTTATCAAATGACTAGTTTGATATTCAATTATATTCTTAAGCTTAATGATCTCATCATTTCTTTTATTTCTTTTATATCATCAGACTTATTTTCAGAAAATGATTTCCTATTATTAGTTGATGATGATGTTTCTCCATTAAATAGTGAAAAAGGTTTTTCAATTTGAGGTATCCATACGGATGAGTCTATGAAATTTGATCTTTTCTTACTTTCTAAATTTCTATTTGCGAATAAACATTGCTTCTGTATTGTTTCCAAACTAAGTAAGGGTTTAAATAATTCATCAATATGTATAACATCTTTTGTTTTAAAAGTAATACTATGATGTGAGTTTGTAAGTGCATAGTTTATTTGATATGTGATTGTGAAAGGGTGGTTTCCCTTATGCATAAATGTTCTTCTTAATAATTCATACCTTACTGTAATACTTTTTGATAAATCCTTATCTTTTAGACTTAATCCCATCTGAATATTTAGATCAAATTTTAGTTTTCCTTCAGATAAATTTCCTTTTCCTTGAGCTATTATACTTTCTTGTCGATTAATAATTCTATCATCTCTTAGTTCTAATTTAATAGGTGTATCACATCCCATAAATGTGCTTTTTAATATAACTTGGATTGTTGAAATACGAATATAAGCAATTTTACTTCGATCATTTTCTTTCATATGCATGATTCTATCACGTATTTGTTTTTGATTAATGATAGGAATAATAATATTTCCTTTAGTTTGTTCTATGGGTATAGGTTCTTCACCAATAATTTTTCCAAAATAGATGATATTTTTTCTTGAAAATATATTTGTAAAACTTTTATAATCAAAATTATGTTTTTCAGATAAAGTAAAATAAGACCTTCAAATAGCCTTTTTATTTATGATAGCATCCTGCATAAATCCTGATTCATTTTCTACATTATAAATAATTGAAATATCGTCTTGTTTTTCTGTCATAATATTAAGTTAGATATACCTGTCTTGAGATCAAGCTTCGTTACTAGGCTCTGATACCAGATGAAGGCGAAATGATGTGGAGGCGGAATAGAGTGCTGCGTAGATGATTAATTAGACGAAGGCGGAATGCTGTGGAGGCGGAATAGAGTGCTACGTAGATGATTAATTAGATACAGATAATAAAATACAAGATTGGGGTAATAAATTAGGATCACAAATCCATCTAACCACAGAATTAAGAGCACTACAACCAAGAGATTTATTAAATTTTGTAATATATAGGACATCAGGAAATGTTTTTAGATATCTAGATACTTTAGAAGAAACAGAACTTTCACGATTAGCTACTACTGATGCTTTAACAACATTTACAAATGTTATGGCCCAAATTGTACGAGAATTTACTGGAAGAAAACCAGGATCAGAAAAATCTGACACTGCTTTTAAAGAACAAATATATTGGAAATTAATTAATCTTAAAATATGTAATATGTGTCTTATAGACTCATTTATTTGTGAATTTTCAGAATATTATTATAAATTGGACAATGAAAGAAAAAAAGAAGCCATAAAAATGTTTTTTAATAAACTACCAGAATCTGTTGCAATCAAGATACAAGACAAATGCGAATTAGCATTAAAAGAAGAAAAGATACAAGATACTCTGGGAGCAAGAATTACAATTATAAAAGAATGGTTAAAAACGGAGTGTATTCAAGAAAAGGCTAAAAGGGAAGCACGAATTGATCTTTGTTGCGATAATCAAAATAATAAAGTAGGAAGCTATGGATGTAATAAGGAAAGAAAACAGAAAAAATGGAAGAAAAAATTATATGATCCAAAATACAAAACATACTATAAGAAGAATTATAAGAACAATTATTTTAGAAATAGAAAACAACATAAAAAGAAATTTTATAAAAAAGACAAATCAAAGTTTTGTCCATCTAATAAGAAGGATTGTAAATGTTGGCTTTGTCATGAAACAGGACATTATGCTAATAATTGTCCAGAAAAAGGAAAGAAAAAAGAAACTGAGATATTAAAAATAGCCTACGATTTAGGATATGAACCACTAGAAGATTCAGATGTTGACTCTGATATAGAAATCTATGCATATACTAGTGAATCTGACTAATTAAAAACTCTAAAAATGAGTAAGAATAAAAGAGATAATCCAAATGCAACATTCATTGAAGTATTTATTGAAAATAAAAAAATAATTGCATATGTAGATACAGGAGCAACTATATGTTTTGCTAAACAAAAAATGATAAAAAAATGGGAAAAATTAGAAAAACCCCAAAACATAAGTATTGCCGATAAATCAGTACATAAAATATGGTATGTAGCAAGAATGATTCCTGTATATATCAGTCATAAAAGGTTTATCATGCCAACTATATATATGCATGATTCAGGATTAGATATGATAATAGGAAACAATTTCTTAAAGTTATATCAACCCTTTACACAAACAAATAAACTAGTCATTTTAAGACATCCAAAATATAATTTGGTATCTACTCCAATTATAACAAGACAAAAATACATTCAGCTACTTACTAGAAATATAAAATTTAATATAGAATTATTATTTGAAATAAAAAATGAACAACTACAAAGAATGTTAGAAAAAGTTTGTAGTGATAACCCACTAGACAAAATTAATACAAATGATATGATAATAACAATAAATTTAAAAGATCCCAATAAGGAAGTCAATATACAAAATAGGATTCCATATGGTATAGAAGATGTTCGAGAATTCCAGACAGAATGTAGACAACTATTAGAAAAAGGAATAATAAGAGAAAGTAAAAGTCCTCACTCTGCACCAGCATTTTATGTAGAAAATAAAAATGAGATAAAAAGAGGAAAGAGAAGAATGGTTATTAATTACAAGGAAATGAATAAAGCAACCATAGGAGATTCGTATAAATTACCTAGAAAAGATTACATCTTACAGAAATTAAAATTAAATACACATTTTAGTACTTTTGATGCAAAATCAGGATACTGGCAATTAAGACTATCTGAAGAAACTAAACCATTAACTGCATTTTCATGTCCTCCACAAAAACATTTTGAATTGAATGTTTTACCTTTTGGATTAAAACAAGCACCATCTATTTTTCAAAGATTTATGGATAATATTTTACAAGGATTAGAAGAAATTTGTTTAGCATATATTGATGATATTATTGTGTTCACAAAAAATAGTGAACAAATTCATATTAAAGCAGTTACCAAGGTCTTAGAAAGAATTAAAGAAAAAGGATTAATTTTATCTCAGAAAAAATCACATGTACTTCAAACTGAGGTTGAATATTTAGGTTTAAAAATTACAAAGAATGGCAACATTTTTTAAATAGTGATTTACAAGAAAAAATAAAAACTTTTCCAAACATATTAAAAGATAGAAAACAAATCCAAAGGTTTTTGGGAAGCTTAAATTATATAGCTGATCAAGGCTTTCTAAAAAATTTAGCACAAGAGAGAAAGGTTTTACAGCAAAAATTGTCCGAAAAAGTTAAATGGGAATGGTCGGATTTAGATACACAACTTGTTATAAAAATTAAGGATCAAATTAAAATTCTGCCAGAACTTTATAATCCAGAAAATAAAGATTTTTTAATAATAGAAGTTGATGCTTCCGATGATACTTGGGCTGGATGCATGACAGCTATTAAAAATGGAAAAAACTTACTAAATTTAGATGAATATGGGAATTTCCTGAATACAGCTATTAAAAATTCAGCAGAAAGTCATCATGACAACAAAGCAATTAAAAATTCAGCAGAAAGTCATCATGACAATTTTCAGCAATCATCTGTTCTCAAAACAGAAAAACAGCAGACAATTTTATGTAAATATATTTCTGGAACATTCTCTGTTACAGAAAAAAAATTATAGTACACATGAGAAAGAAACACTTGCATGCCTCAAAACATTGAAAAAAATGGAAGTTAGACCTCTTACAAACGAGATTCGAGCTGCGAACCGATTCTAAATATGTAGTTGGTTTTTGGAAGTATAAACTAAAGGAAGACCACTGTAGGGGAAGGTTAATTCGATGGCAACTAGAGCTACACCGGTATTGTCCGTACATTAAGCATATCAAAAGTGAAAACATTTCTTTTGCAGACACTTTAACAAGAGAATGGAAGGAATTATGAACTCGATAAATCAAGAGCTGCAGCAATTAAGAAAGCAGAAGGTTTCTCTTGATGCCCAACTTGAAGAAATTAACAGAAAGGAAGCAGTATTAGCAGATTCTCTTAAATATTTTGAAAAACAAATAGAAACCACTTCCACACAAAAATCCAACCCAAGTACACCAGAAAATCCAAATACACCAGAAAAAAACCAATAATCACTTCCACACACACAAAAAAGCAAAAAGAAGTAATTCATATTGAAGAAGAAGAAGAAGATCTTCAACAACAAAGTATTGGTAAAAAGAAATGGTATGTAATCTTCAATGGCCCATTCAAGGGTATATATGCAGATTGGTCGATAGCAAGTCATCATATTTTAGGAAAAAATGTGACACATAAAAGTTATCCGACGAAAGAAGCAGCCAAACAAGCATTTGATGAAGCATACAAAACAGTAGCCACAGAAGCAGTCCAAACTTCAAAGGCATTCACTTCCCTCAACCAAATCCACCAAGAAAAATTAACTAAACTAAATTCTATGAATTTAATCAAAAATCTACCCACTACAAGAGAAAAAGAAATTGGAAAAAGACCTACAGCAGAAAAGTTTCAGCAATGCTGGGATAATCTCATTAATTATTCAGAAGCACACATAACTCTTCTTTTCTACCCAAAAAACAGAACAACAGGACCAAAAGCAATATTTTTCCCTGGAGCAGATCCCGAAATAATTCAAAAGTTTTTCGTTCATGGATTCATAGATTCATTATACATAAACGGCACAACCCTAAAAGAAATTCAAGAATTACCCACTAGAATTCAAAACATAGTCCGTCACTACAATGATACCTTTGCACATAAACGAACCATATTCCTAAAATTTCATTCCAGTTATCCCATTTTTAACAAAGAACATCAATTACTCATCCCTTCCATATCAATTGCTCAACTAGGAATTAGTAACGGTAATCATCCACCAAAAGACGTAATAGAAAGGAACACTCCAACAATAGAACATCTGGCTATAGCTCTTTCCGGAGTATTTTTTGGATCCTTAAAAATCGGAATAGGTCGAGGTCAGAAGAAAAATGTTAGGATTAATTATAAATCTGAAGAAATAGTTATATATTCAATATCCAACAATATTATTGATGACCAGCAGCAAGCAGTTTTATCAGAATTCGAAGAACCATTTGAGCATTTTTCTGGTATTTTAGCAGCATTACCAGAAGATATCAAGATCCTTCTCTTCAAACAGCTAAACAGGGTACAAAGACATAGTTGTGAATATTGTCAAAATTCACAAAGCATAGATGATGAAGATGAAGAAATAGAGCTTGGAAGTAAACAAAGTTCTAGTAGCAATTGAATCTTGAAGACTTATCGTCAGCACAACGTCAGAAGTCAATAATGTAGTAAATTTTTAAAGTTAGCTATCAATAATGTAAATAGTTTGTCTATTATTAAAGTTTAAAGTTTGTGTCGGCCATCTGGCTAAAATAATTGAGGAAAAAACGTCATGCATGACGTATGTATACATCTCCTCACCAACTATTATTGTGTATAAATAGAGTCTAAGTCTTATTGAAAGGGCAGAGTTTTTATGAAATGAAAAACCATTTGAGTTTTCAATAACTCTCTCTCTGTTGAAGTTAATACTTCTGAATAGCAGATTTTAGTAAAAAAAAAAGAAAAAAAAAAAAGCTTATGAAAAGCAAAACACAACACTCCGCTATACAGCAGAAAAGCAAAAATTATGAAAAGCATGAAAAGAAAAACACAACACTCCGCTATACAGCAGGAAAAGCAAAAAACAATATTAATCATCTACGTAGCACTCTATTCCTCCTCCACAGCGATCCGCGTTCATCTAATTAATCATCTACGCAGCGCTCTATTCCGCCTCCACAGCATTCCGCCTTTAAAGCAACAATAGGAGATTCGTATAAATTACCTAGAAAAGATTACATCTTACAGAAATTAAAAGGAAATACACATTTTAGTACTTTTGATGCAAAATCAGGATACTGGCAATTAAGACTATCTGAAGAAACTAAACCATTAACTGCATTTTCATGTCCTCCACAAAAATATTTTGAATGGAATGTTTTACCTTTTGGATTAAAACAAGCACCATCTATTTTTCAAAGATTTATGGATAATATTTTACAAGGATTAAAAGAAATTTGTTTAGTATATATTGATGATATTATTGTATTCACAAAAAATAGTGAACAAATTCATATTAAAGCAGTTACCAAGGTCTTAGAAAGAATTAAAGAAAAAGGATTAATTTTATCTCAGAAAAAATCACATGTACTTCAAACTGAGGTTGAATATTTAGTTTTAAAAATTACAAAGAATGGCAACATTTCTTTAAATAGTGATTTACAAGAAAAAATAAAAACTTTTCCAAACATATTAAAAGATAGAAAACAAATCCAAAGGTTTTTGGGATGCTTAAATTATATAGCTGATCAAGGCTTTCTAAAAAATTTAGCACAAGAGAGAAAGGTTTTACAGCAAAAATTGTCCGAAAAAGTTAAATGGGAATGGTCGGATTTAGATACACAACTTGTTATAAAAATTAAGGATCAAATTAAAATTCTGCCAGAACTTTATAATCCAGAAAATAAAGTTTTTTTAATAATAGAAATTGATGCTTCCGATGATACTTGGGCTGGATGCATGACAGCTATTAAAAATGGAAAAAATTTACTAAATTTAGATGAATATGGGAATTTCCTGAATACAGCTATTAAAAATTCAGCAGAAAGTCATCATGACAACAAAGCAATTAAAAATTCAGCAGAAAGTCATCATGACAATTTTCAGCTATCATTTGTTCTCAAAACAGAAAAACAGCAGTCAATTTTATGTAAATATATTTCTGGAACATTCTCTGTTACAGAAAAAAATTATAGTACACATGAGAAAGAAACACTTGCATGCCTCAAAACATTGAAAAAATGGAAGTTAGACCTCTTACAAACGAGATTCGAGCTGCGAACCGATTCTAAATATGTAGTTGGTTTTTGGAAGTATAAACAAAAGGAAGACCACTGTAGGGGAAGGTTAATTCGATGGCAACTAGAGCTACACCGGTATTGTCCGTACATTAAGCATATCAAAAGTGAAAACAATTCTTTTGCAGACACTTTAACAAGAGAATGGAAGGAATTATGAACTCGATAAATCAAGAGCTGCAGCAATTAAGAAAGCAGAAGGTTTCTCTTGAAGCCCAACTTGAAGAAATTAACAGAAAGGAAGTAGTATTAGCAGATTCTCTTAAATATTTTGAAAAACAAATAGAAACCACTTCCACACAAAAACCCAACCCAAATACACCAGAAAATCCAAATACACCAGAAAAAAAAACCAATAATCACTTCCACACACACAAAAAAGCAAAAAGAAGTAATTCATATTGAAGAAGAAGAAGAAGATCTTCAACAACAAAGTATTGGTAAAAAGAAATGGTATGTAATCTTCAATGGCCCATTCAAGGGTATATATGCAGATTGGTCGATAGCAAGTCATCATATTTTAGGAAAAAATGTGACACATAAAAGTTATCCGACGAAAGAAGCAGCCAAACAAGCATTTGATGAAGCATACAAAATAGTAGCCACAGAAGCAGTCCAAACTTCAAAGGCATTCACTTCCCTCAACAAAATCCACCAAGAAAAATTAACTAAACTAAATTCTATGAATTTAATCAAAAATCTACCCACTACAAGAGAAAAAGAAATTGGAAAAAGACCTACAGCAGAAAAGTTTCAGCAATGCTGGGATACTCTCATTAATTATTCAGAAGCGCACACAACTCTTCCTTTCTACCCAAAAAACAGAACAACAGGACCAAAAGCAATATTTTTCCCTGGAGCAGATCCCGAAATAATTCAAAAGTTTTTCGTTCATGGATTCATAGATTCATTATACATAAACGGCACAACCCTAACAGAAATTCAAGAATTACCCACTAGAATTCAAAACATAGTCCGTCACTACAATGATACCTTTGCACATAAATGAACCATATTCCTAAAATTTCATTCCAGTTATCCCATTTTTAACAAAGAACATCAATTACTCATCCCTTCCATATCAATTGCTCAACTAGGAATTAGTAATGGTAATCATCCACCAAAAGACGTAATAGAAAGGAACACTCCAACAATAGAACATCTGGCTATAGCTCTTTCCGGAGTAATTTTTGGATCCTTAAAAATCGGAACAGGTCGAGGTCAGAAGAAAAATGTTAGGATTAATTATAAATCTGAAGAAATAGTTATATATTCAATATCCAACAATATTATTGATGACCAGCAGCAAGCAGTTTTATCAGAATTCGAAGAACCATTTGAGCATTTTTCCGGTATTTTAGCAGCATTACCAGAAGATATCAAGATCCTTCTCTGCAAACAGCTAAACAGGGTACAAAGACATAGTTGTGAATATTGTCAAAATTCACAAGGCATAGATGATGAAGATGAAGAAATAGAGCTTGGAAGTAAACAAAGTTCTAGTAGCAATTGAATCTAGAAGACTTATCGTCAGCACAACGTCAGAAGTCAATAATGTAGTAAATTTTTAAAGTTAGCTATCAATAATGTAAATAGTTTGTCTATTATTAAAGTTTAAAGTTTGTGTCGGCCATCTGGCTAAAATAATTGAGGAAAAAACGTCATGCATGACGTATGTATACATCTCCTCACCAACTATTATAGTGTATAAATAGAGGCTAAGTCTTATTGTAAGGGCAGAGTTTTTATGAAATGAAAAACCATTTGAGTTTTCAATAACTCTCTCTCTCTGTTGAAGTTAATACTTCTGAATAGCAGATTTTAGTAAAAAAAAAAAGAAAAAAAAAAAAAAAAAAAAAAAAAAAAAAAAAAGAGAGAGAGAGAGAGAAAACAAAGCTTATGAAAAGCAAAACACAACACTCCGCTATACAGCAGAAAAGCAAAAATTATGAAAAGCATGAAAAGCAAAACACAACACTCCGCTATACAGCAGGAAAAGCAAAAAACAATATTAATCATCTACGTAGCACTCTATTCCGCCTCCACAGCGTTCCGCCTTCATCTAATTAATTATCTACGCAACACTCTATTCCGCCTTTAAAGAAACCATAGGAGATTCGTATAAATTACCTAGAAAAGATTACATCTTACAGAAATTAAAAGGAAATACACATTTTAGTACTTTTGATGCAAAATCAGGATACTGGCAATTAAGACTATCTGAAGAAACTAAACCATTAACTGCATTTTCATGTCCTCCACAAAAACATTTTGAATGGAATGTTTTACCTTTTGGATTAAAACAAGCACCATCTATTTTTCAAAGATTTATGGATAATATTTTACAAGGATTAGAAGAAATTTGTTTAGCATATATTGATGATATTATTGTGTTCACAAAAAATTGTGAACAAATTCATATTAAAGCAGTTACCAAGGTCTTAGAAAGAATTAAAGAAAAAGGATTAATTTTATCTCAGAAAAAATCACATGTACTTCAAACTGAGGTTGAATATTTAGGTTTAAAAATTACAAAGAATGGCAACATTTCTTTAAATAGTGATTTACAAGAAAAAATAAAAACTTTTCCAAACATATTAAAAGATAGAAAACAAATCCAAAGGTTTTTGGGATGCTTAAATTATATAGCTGATCAAGGCTTTCTAAAAAATTTAGCACAAGAGAGAAAGGTTTTACAGCAAAAATTGTCCGAAAAAGTTAAATGGGAATGGTCGGATTTAGATACACAACTTGTTATAAAAATTAAGGATCAAATTAAAATTCTGCCAGAACTTTATAATCCATAAAATAAAGATTTTTTAATAATAGAAGATGATGCTTCCGATGATACTTGGGCTGGATGCATGACAGCTATTAAAAATGGAAAAAATTTACTAAATTTAGATGAATATGGGAATTTCCTTAATACAGCTATTAAAAATTCAGCAGAAAGTCATCATGACAACAAAGCAATTAAAAATTCAGCAGAAAGTCATCATGACAATTTTCAGCAATCATATGTTCTCAAAACAGAAAAACAGCAGACAATTTTATGTAAATATATTTCTGGAACATTCTCTGTTACAGAAAAAAATTATAGTACACATGAGAAAGAAACACTTGCATGCCTCAAAACATTGAAAAAATGGAAGTTAGACCTCTTACAAACGAGATTCGAGCTGCGAACCGATTCTAAATATGTTGTTGGTTTTTGGAAGTATAAACTAAAGGAAGACCACTGTATGGGAAGGTTAATTCGATGGCAACTAGAGCTACACCGGTATTGTCCGTACATTAAGCATATCAAAAGTGAAAACAATTCTTTTGCTGACACTTTAACAAGAGAATGGAAGGAATTATGAACTCGATAAATCAAGAGCTGCAGCAATTAAGAAAGCAGAAGGTTTCTCTTGAAGCCCAACTTGAAGAAATTAACAGAAAGGAAGCAGTATTAGCAGATTCTCTTAAATATTTTGAAAAACAAATAGAAACCACTTCCACACAAAAACCCAACCCAAATACACCAGAAAATCCAAATACACCAGAAAAAAAAAACCAATAATCACTTCCACACACACAAAAAAGCAAAAAGAAGTAATTCATATTGAAGAAGAAGAAGAAGATCTTCAACAACAAAGTATTGGTAAAAAGAAATGGTATGTAATCTTCAATGGCCCATTCAAGGGTATATATGCAGATTGGTCGATAGCAAGTCATCATATTTTAGGAAAAAATGTGACACATAAAAGTTATCCGACGAAAGAAGCAGCCAAACAAGCATTTGATGAAGCATACAAAACAGTAGCCACAGAAGCAGTCCAAACTTCAAAGGCATTCACTTCCCTCAACCAAATCCACCAAGAAAAATTAACTAAACTAAATTCTATGAATTTAATCAAAAATCTACCCACTACAAGAGAACAAGAAATTGGAAAAAGACCTACAGCAGAAAAGTTTCAGCAATGCTGGGATAATCTCATTAATTATTCAGAAGCACACACAACTCTTCTTTTCTACCCAAAAAATAGAACAACAGGACCAAAAGCAATATTTTTCCCTGGAGCAGATCCCGAAATAATTCAAAAGTTTTTCGTTCATGGATTCATAGATTCATTATACATAAACGGCACAACCCTAAAAGAAATTCAAGAATTACCCACTAGAATTCAAAACATAGTCCGTCACTACAATGATACCTTTGCACATAAATGAACCATATTCCTAAAATTTCATTCCAGTTATCCCATTTTTAACAAAGAACATCAATTACTCATCCCTTCCATATCAATTGCTCAACTAGGAATTAGTAATGGTAATCATCCACCAAAAGACGGAATAGAATGGAACACTCCAACAATAGAACATCTGGCTATAGCTCTTTCCGGAGTATTTTTTGGATCCTTAAAAATCGGAACAGGTCGAGGTCAGAAGAAAAATGTTAGGATTAATTATAAATCTGAAGAAATAGTTATATATTCAATATCCAACAATATTATTGATGACCAGCAGCAAGCAGTTTTATCAGAATTCGAAGAACCATTTGAGCATTTTTCCGGTATTTTAGCAGCATTACCAGAAGATATCAAGATCCTTCTCTGCAAACAGCTAAACAGGGTACAAAGACATAGTTGTGAATATTGTCAAAATTCACAAGGCATAGATGATGAAAATGAAGAAATAGAGCTTGGAAGTAAACAAAGTTCTAGTAGCAATTGAATCTAGAAGACTTATCGTCAGCACAACGTCAGAAGTCAATAATGTAGTAAATTTTTAAAGTTAGCTATCACTAATGTAAATAGTTTGTCTATTATTAAAGTTTAAAGTTTGTGTCGGCCATCTGGCTAAAATAATGGAGGAAAAAACGTCATGCATGACGTATGTATACATCTCCTCACCAACTATTATAGTGTATAAATAGAGTCTAGGTCTTATTGTAAGGGCAGAGTTTTTATGAAATGAAAAACCATTTGAGTTTTCAATAACTCTCTCTCTGTTGAAGTTAATACTTCTGAATAGCAGATTTTAGTAAAAAAAAAAAAAAGAGAGAGAGAGAGAGAGAGAAAACAAAGCTTATGAAAAGCAAAACACAACACTCCGCTATACAGCAGAAAAGCAAAAATTATGAAAAGCATGAAAAGCAAAACACAACACTCCGCTATACAGCAGGAAAAGCAAAAAACAATATTAATCATCTACGTAGCACTCTATTCCGCCTCCACAGCGTTCCGCCTTCATCTAATTAATCATCTACGCAGCACTCTATTCCGCCTCCACATCATTCCGCCTTTAAAGAAACCATAGGAGATTCGTATAAATTACCTAGAAAAGATTACATCTTACAGAAATTAAAAGGAAATACACATTTTAGTACTTTGATGCAAAATCAGGATACTGGCAATTAAGACTATCTGAAGAAACTAAACCATTAACTGCATTTTCATGTCCTCCACAAAAACCTTTTGAATGGAATGTTTTACCTTTTGGATTAAAACAAGCACCATCTATTTTTCAAAGATTTATGGATAATATTTTACAAGGATTAGAAGAAATTTGTTTAGCATATATTGATGATATTATTGTGTTCACAAAAAATTGTGAACAAATTCATATTAAAGCAGTTACCAAGGTCTTAGAAAGTATTAAAGAAAAAGGATTAATTTTATCTCAGAAAAAATCACATGTACTTCAAACTGAGGTTGAATATTTAGGTTTAAAAATTACAAAGAATGGCAACATTTCTTTAAATAGTGATTTACAAGAAAAAATAAAAACTTTTCCAAACATATTAAAAGATAGAAAACAAATCCAAAGGTTTTTGGGATGCTTAAATTATATAGCTGATCAAGGCTTTCTAAAAAATTTAGCACAAGAGAGAGGTTTTACAGCAAAAATTGTCCGAAAAAGTTAAATGGGAATGGTCGGATTTAGATACACAACTTGTTATAAAAATTAAGGATCAAATTAAAATTCTGCCAGAACTTTATAATCCAGAAAATAAAGATTTTTTAATAATAGAAGATGATGCTTCCGATGATACTTGGGAATTTCCTGAATACAGCTATTAAAAATTCAGCAGAAAGTCATCATGACAACAAAGCAATTAAAAATTCAGCAGAAAGTCATCATGACAATTTTCAGCAATCATCTGTTCTCAAAACAGAAAAACAGCAGACAATTTTATGTAAATATATTTCTGGAACATTCTCTGTTACAGAAAAAAATTATAGTACACATGAGAAAGAAACACTTGCATGCCTCAAAACATTGAAAAAATGGAAGTTAGACCTCTTACAAACGAGATTCGAGCTGCGAACCGATTCTAAATATGTAGTTGATTTTTGGAAGTATAAACTAAAGGAAGACCACTGTATGGGAAGGTTAATTCGATGGCAACTAGAGCTACACCGGTATTGTCCGTACATTAAGCATATCAAAAGTGAAAACAATTCTTTTGCAGACACTTTAACAAGAGAATGGAAGGAATTATGAACTCGATAAATCAAGAGCTGCAGCAATTAAGAAAGTAGAAGGTTTCTCTTGAAGCCCAACTTGAAGAAATTAACAGAAAGGAAGCAGTATTAGCAGATTCTCTTAAATATTTTGAAAAACGAATAGAAACCACTTCCACACAAAAACCCAACCCAAATACACCAGAAAATCCAAATACACCAGAAAAAAAACCAAAAATCACTTCCACACACACAAAAAAGCAAAAAGAAGTAATTCATATTGAAGAAGAAGAATAAGATCTTCAACAACAAAGTATTGGTAAAAAGAAATGGTATGTAATCTTCAATGGCCCATTCAAGGGTATATATGCGGATTGGTCGATAGCAAGTCATCATATTTTAGGAAAAAATGTGACACATAAAAGTTATCCGATGAAAGAAGCAGCCAAACAAGCATTTGATGAAGCATACAAAACAGTAGCTACAGAAGCAGTCCAAACTTCAAAGGCATTCACTTCCCTCAACCAAATCCACCAAGAAAAATTAACTAAACTAAATTCTATGAATTTAATCAAAAATCTACCCACTACAAGAGAAAAAGAAATTGGAAAAAGACCTACAACAGAAAATTTTCAGCAATGCTGGGATAATCTCATTAATTATTCAGAAGCACACACAACTCTTCTTTTCTACCCAAAAAATAGAACAACAGGACCAAAAGCAATATTTTTCCCTGGAGCAGATCCCGAAATAATTCAAAAGTTTTTCGTTCATGGATTCATAGATTCATTATACATAAACGGCACAACCCTAAAAGAAATTCAAGAATTACCCACTAGAATTCAAAACATAGTCCGTCACTACAATGATACCTTTGCACATAAACGAACCATATTCCTAAAATTTCATTCCAGTTATCCCATTTTTAACAAAGAACATCAATTACTCATCCCTTCCATATCAATTGCTCAACTAGGAATTAGTAATGGTAATCATCCACCAAAAGACGTAATAGAAAGGAACACTCCAACTATAGAACATTTGGCTATAGCTCTTTCCGGAGTATTTTTTGGATCCTTAAAAATCGGAACAGGTCGAGGTCAGAAGAAAAATGTTAGGATTAATTATAAATCTGAAGAAATAGTTATATATTCAATATCCAACAATATTATTGATGACCAGCAGCAAGCAGTTTTATCAGAATTCGAAGAACCATTTGAGCATTTTTCCGGTATTTTAGCAGCATTACCAGAGGATATCAAGATCCTTCTCTGCAAACAGCTAAACAGGGTACAAAGACATAGTTGTGAATATTGTCAAAATTCACAAGGCATAGATGATGAAGATGAAGAAATAGAGCTTGGAAGTAAACAAAGTTCTAGTAGCAATTGAATCTAGAAGACTTATCGTCAGCACAACGTCAGAAGTCAATAATGTAGTAAATTTTTAAAGTTAGCTATCAATAATGTAAATAGTTTGTCTATTATTAAAGTTTAAATTTTGTGTCGGCCATCTGGCTAAAATAATTGAGGAGAAAAACGTCATGCATGACGTATGTATACATCTCCTCACCAACTATTAGAGTGTATAAATAGAGTCTAAGTCTTATTGTAAGGGCAGAGTTTTTATGAAATGAAAAACCATTTGTGTTTTCAATAACTCTCTCTCTGTTGAAGTTAATACTTCTGAATAGCAGATTTTAGTAAAAAATAAATAAATAAATAAATAAAAATAAAAAAAGAGAGAAAAAAGAAAGCTTATGAAAAGCATGAAAAGCAAAACACAACACTCCGCTATACAGCAGGAAAAGCAAAAAACAATATTAATCATCTACGTAGAACTCTATTCCGCCTCCACAGCATTCCGCCTTCATCTAATTAATCATCTACGC
Organism: Artemisia argyi; assembly: GCA_030686995.1. NCBI lineage: Eukaryota > Viridiplantae > Streptophyta > Magnoliopsida > Asterales > Asteraceae > Artemisia > Artemisia argyi. Next base: position 151,032,735 of record CM060689.1, read on the forward strand.
AGCACTCTATTCTGCCTCCATAGCATTCCGCCTTCATCTGGTATCAGAGCCTAGTAACGAAGCTTGATCTCAAGACATGTATATCTAACTTAATATTATGACAGAAAAACAAGACGATATTTCAATTATTTATAATGTAGAAAATGAATCAGGATTTATGCAGGATGCTATCATAAATAAAAAGGCTATTAGAAGGTCTGATTTTACTTTATCTGAAAAACATAATTTTGATTATAAAAGTTTTACAAATATATTTTCAAGAAAAAATATCATCTATTTTGGAAAAATTATTGGTGAAGAACCTATACCCATAGAACAAACTAAAGGAAATATTATTATTCCTATCATTAATCAAAAACAAATACGTGATAGAATCATGCATATGAAAGAAAATGATCGAAGTAAAATTGCTTATATTCATATTTCAACAATCCAAGTTATATTAAAAAGCACATTTATGGGATGTGATACACCTATTAAATTAGAACTAAGAGATGATAGAATTATTAATCGACAAGAAAGTATAATAGCTCAAGGAAAAGAAAATTTATCTGAAGAAAAACTAAAATTTGATCTAAATATTCAGATGGGATTAAGTCTAAAAGATAAGGATTTATCTAAAAGTATTAATGTAAGGTATGAATTATTAAGAAGAACATTTATGCATAAGGGAAACCACCCTTTTACAATCACATATCAAATAAACTATGCACTTACAAACTCACATCATAGTATTACTTTTAAAACAAAAGATGTTATACATATTGATGAATTATTTAAACCCTTACTTAGTTTGGAAACAATACAGAAGCAATGTTTATTCGCAAATAGAAATTTAGAAAGTAAGAAAAGATCAAATTTCATAGACTCATCCGTATGGATACCTCAAATAGAAAAACCTTTTTTCAGTATTTAATGGAGAAACATCATCATCAACTAATAATAGGAAATCATTTTCTGAAAATAAGTCTGATGATATAAAAGAAATAAAAGAAATGATGAGATCATTAAGCTTAAGAATATAATTGAATATCAAACTAGTCATTTGATAAATAATGGATTCAGGAAAACAGAAAGAAATGAATAAAGATAGAATTATTGAAATAAAAGATAAAACAGAACAAATAAATGAAACTAGAAATAGATTAGATCATATAAAATGGAGATTAGAAAATATACAACCATATGAAAATTTAAAAATTCTACTTAATACGAGAAATAGTATAAAAAGAAATCTTCAATTTAAGAATCAGGAATTAAAACAACTTCAAAATAAATTAATTGTTTCATAATGAAAACCCTAATTTTTGATGATAATAGATCATACTTAGTTTTTACAATACTATTTGATCATTTTAGGGAAAAAACTAAGTTAAACACAACTCAGTTCATATGGGAAAATATATTAGAATACAAGGAATTTAATTTCACACATAAAATATATCTAGCTCCTATTATAACCGAAGGAATTAAAAACCCTTTAGCATTAGTAATATCAAGAATGAGAATTACAGAATTTTTAAATGAATATGAATTAAATGCTACAAATGAAAAAGCTTTAAAAGCACAAATTTTAATTTATAATGAAAAAATGAGGAAATATCATCTATACGAATCTCCTATGGTTGCTTTATTCATTTCCTTGTAGTTAATAACCATTCTTCTCTTTCCTCTTTTTATCTCATTTTTATTTTCTACATAAAATGCTGGTGCAGAGTGAGGACTTTTACTTTCTCTTATTATTCCTTTTTCTAATAGTTGTCTACATTCTGTCTGGAATTCTCGAACATCTTCTATACCATATGGAATCCTATTTTGTATATTGACTTCCTTATTGGGATCTTTTAAATTTATTGTTATTATCATATCATTTGTATTAATTTTGTCTAGTGGGTTATCACTACAAACTTTTTCTAACATTCTTTGTAGTTGTTCATTTTTAATTTCAAATAATAATTCTATATTAAATTTTATATTTCTAGTAAGTAGCTGAATGTATTTTTGTCTTGTTATAATTGGAGTAGATACCAAATTATATTTTGGATGTCTTAAAATGACTAGTTTATTTGTTTGTGTAAAGGGTTGATATAACTTTAAGAAATTGTTTCCTATTATCATATCTAATCTTGAATCATGCATATATATAGTTGTCATGATAAACCTTTTATGACTGATATATACAGGAATCATTCTTGCTACATACCATATTTTATGTACTGATTTATCGGCAATACTTATGTTGTGGGGTTTTTCTAATTTTTCCCATTTTTTTATCATTTTTTGTTTAGCAAAATATATAGTTGCTCCTGTATCTACATATGCAATTATTTTTTTATTTTCAATAAATACTTCAATGAATGTTGCATTTGGATTATCTCTTTTATTCTTACTCATTTTTAGAGTTTTTAATTAGTCAGATTCACTAGTATATGCATAGATTTCTATATCAGAGTCAACATCTGAATCTTCTAGTGGTTCATATCCTAAATCGTAGGCTATTTTTAATATCTCAGTTTCTTTTTTCTTTCCTTTTTCTGGACAATTATTAGCATAATGTCCTGTTTCATGACAAAGCCAACATTTACAATCCTTCTTATTAGATGGACAAAACTTTGATTTGTCTTTTTTATAAAATTTCTTTTTATGTTGTTTTCTATTTCTAAAATAATTGTTCTTATAATTCTTCTTATAGTATGTTTTGTATTTTGGATCATATAATTTTTTCTTCCATTTTTTCTGTTTTCTTTCCTTATTACATCCATAGCTTCCTACTTTATTATTTTGATTATCGCAACAAAGATCAATTCGTGCTTCCCTTTTAGCCTTTTCTTGAATACACTCCTTTTTTAACCATTCTTTTATAATTGTAATTCTTGCTCCCAGAGTATCTTGTATCTTTTCTTCTTTTAATGCTAATTCGTATTTGTCTTGTATCTTGATTGCAACAGATTCTGGTAGTTTATTAAAAAACATTTTTATGGCTTCTTTTTTTCTTTCATTGTCCAATTTATAATAATATTCTGAAAATTCACAAATAAATGAGTCTATAAGACACATATTACATATTTTAAGATTAATTAATTTCCAATATATTTGTTCTTTAAAAGCAGTGTCAGATTTTTCTGATCCTGGTTTTCTTCCAGTAAATTCTCGTACAATTTGGGCCATAACATTTGTAAATGTTGTTAAAGCATCAGTAGTAGCTAATCGAGAAAGTTCTGTTTCTTCTAAAGTATCTAGATATCTAAAAACATTTCCTGATGTCCTATATATTACAAAATTTAATAAATCTCTTGGTTGTAGTGCTCTTAATTCTGTGGTTAGATGGATTTGTGATCCTAATTTATTACACCAATCTTGTATTTTATTATCTGTATCTATTTCACAGTCTATGTTTAATATTTCATCATCTGTTTTTGCTATTGGTATCTTTGGTACATATTGGTACGGAATTTTTTCCCATTTATTCTTTTTATTTCTTATCATCCCTTGTCGATATAAATATCTTTCTGTCTGGGTTGGTAATTGATATTCAAAATCTTTTTGAAAATCTTCATCGATATATGATTTCTTTCTTTTATATGCAAAATTATAGTTTGTATAAGAATTTTCTCCAGTGTATGGTTGATATGGATTCTCATCTGAACTATAATCAAGAACAACTTCTACATCATCATTTTCATCTTCTGGAATATCTAAGGATGCCATTAATTTAGTTAAAGTTTCTATCTGTTCTTCCAAATTTTCCATTATGCTATTCTGAATGGTGGTTTTATTATTAAAATATTTTGTTTCAATAATATTTCTTTTATTTTATGAATAATAATATCTTTTTCTTCTGTAGGTGCATCAATTTCTTTTGAGAGTTGTTCTATTATACTTAATACTTCTAAATTAGAGGTTGATGATTGTGTATGTATTTTTTCTATATTTTTAATCACAATCTCAGATATTTCTGGCAATTGTCTTAATATAAGAAAACTTAGTATTTCAGTAATATTATTTAATGTTATTTGTAGTTTATTAATTTTTTCTCCAACAGTATCATTGTTGTTTATAATAGTATTTATACCATAATGTGTTCCTTCTAAAAGATTCTGTGGAATTTCAAATATTTTTTGATTATATGGAATGAAAGGTTTAGAAGTAGATAAATCATTATTTATTTTAATTTTTTCTTCTTCTTTTTTCAAATTTTCTATTATGAGATTCATTAATCTGTTTCGTAGAATGGTTCTCCAAAATTATCAAAATGATCTTCATCTTGAAAATCATCGATATCTTCTGATTCGTATAGATGATATTTCCTCATTTTTTCATTATAAATTAAAAATTGTGCTTTTAAATCTTTTTCATTTGTAGCATTTAATTCATATTCATTTAAAAATTCTGTAATTCTCATTCTTGATATTACTAATGCTAAAGGGTTGTTAATTCCTTCGGTTATAATAGGAGGTAGATATATTTTATGTGTGAAATTAAATTCCTTGTATTCTAATATATTTTCCCATGTTAACTGAGTTGTGGCTAACTTAGTTTTTTCCTTAAAATGATCAAATAGTAATGTAAAAACTAAGTATGATCTATTATCATCAAAAATTAGGGTTTTCATTATGAAATAATTAATTTATTTTGAAGTTGTTTTAATTCCTGATTCTTAAATTGAAGATTTCTTTTTATACTATTTCTCGTATTAAGTAGAATTTTTAAATTTTCATATGGTTGTATATTTTCTAATCTCCATTTTATATGATCTAATCTATTTCTAGTTTCATTTATTTGTTCTGTTTTATCTTTTATTTCAATAATTCTATCTTTATTCATTTCTTTCTGTTTTCCTGAATCCATTATTTATCAAATGACTAGTTTGATATTCAATTATATTCTTAAGCTTAATGATCTCATCATTTCTTTTATTTCTTTTATATCATCAGACTTATTTTCAGAAAATGATTTCCTATTATTAGTTGATGATGATGTTTCTCCATTAAATACTGAAAAAAGGTTTTTCAATTTGAGGTATCCATACGGATGAGTCTATGAAATTTGATCTTTTCTTACTTTCTAAATTTCTATTTGCGAATAAACATTGTTTCTGTATTGTTTCCAAACTAAGTAAGGGTTTAAATAATTCATCAATATGTATAACATCTTTTGTTTTAAAAGTAATACTATGATGTGAGTTTGTAAGTGCATAGTTTATTTGATATGTGATTGTGAAAGGGTGGTTTCCCTTATGCATAAATGTTCTTCTTAATAATTCATACCTTACTGTAATACTTTTAGATAAACCCTTATCTTTTAGACTTAATCCCATCTGAATATTTAGATCAAATTTTAGTTTTCCTTCAGATAAATTTCCTTTTCCTTGAGCTATTATACTTTCTTGTCGATTAATAATTCTATCATCTCTTAGTTCTAATTTAATAGGTGTATCACATCCCATAAATGTGCTTTTTAATATAACTTGGATTGTTGAAATACGAATATAAGCAATTTTACTTCGATCATTTTCTTTCATATGCATGATTCTATCACGTATTTGTTTCTGATTAATGATAGGAATAATAATATTTCCTTTAGTTTGTTCTATGGGTATAGGTTCTTCACCAATAATTTTTCCAAAATAGATGATATTTTTTCTTGAAAATATATTTGTAAAACTTTTATAATCAAAATTATGTTTTTCAGATAAAGTAAAATCAGACCTTCAAATAGCCTTTTTATTTATGATAGCATCCTGCATAAATCCTGATTCATTTTCTACATTATAAATAATTGAAATATCGTCTTGTTTTTCTGTCATAATATTAAGTTAGATATACCTGTCTTGAGATCAAGCTTCGTTACTAGGCTCTGATACCAGATGAAGGCGAAATGATGTGGAGGCGGAATAGAGTGTTGCGTAGATGATTAATTAGACGAAGGCGGAATGCTGTGGAGGCGGAATAGAGTGCTACGTCCCCCCCCCCCCCCTTGTTGCAACTCGCCAAAGTCACTTACTCTTCTGTACGACGAGCTAATATTCTGACAATTGTACTTTTTATTATTATTTTTTTTCTTTTTGTGAGTGGAAAAAAAATAAATATGTAAGTGGTGGGCCTCAAATAAGTAAGTTGAGGTTAGTTGTTAGTGAGGGGGGTTTAGTTGTGAAGATTGTGTAAGGTGATAAGACACAAGTGGGCCCCAAACGAGCCAAGCATTGTTGCTACACCTTGTGCTCTTATAGAGTTCTTAGCTTAAAATGTAGTGAACACAAGTAATGTTTTCTTAACAAGAATATGTTGGTTGGAAAAAGCAAGCTTTGATAGTATATATCTATAATATGTGAGCTGGAAAAAGCAAGTTTTGATAGTATATATCTAGGGATGAGCACGGTACCGGTACCGGTACCGTGCCGTACCGAATTAGTGGTACCGTTTTTTTCCCGAGCATGAAAAGGGGTACCGGTACCGTACCATACGGGATTTTGATACCGGTACTCGGTACCGGGAAATCGGTACCTATTCGGTACTTCCTGTTTTTTACTTAAAAAAAAAAAAAAGCCTATTAACGACATATATAATTGAATCTTTCAACCTCAACTCCAATTAGGTTTAGGGTTTTGCCAAACAAAAAAAAGCTCCTCACTTTTTACACACACTGAAAAACTGTAAGCCCTTTATTTTTCTACACTTAAATCACTTTTATTTGCTTATTTATATTAATTTCTGTTAATTGTACATGATTTGTGTTTTCAATTTTATATCTTGAATATTGATTTATTTGATGAGTTACATTGGATATAATTAATGAACACAATTAGACTAATGAACACAATTAGACTAAGTAAGGGTGATCACGGTCCAAAAACTGGACCGGACCGGACCGAAGACCGAGAACCGGAAAAACCATAGACCGAGACCGGACCGACCACATTCGGTCCGGTCTCGGTCCGGTCCAATTAGGCAAGATTTGGCAAGTTTTTTCGGGTTTTTGGTCGGTCCGGACCAGACCGACCGGACCGAGGACCGAATTAGCCAAAAAGCTTAGATCGAGGACCGGACCGAATGTGGTCGGTCCGGTCCGGTCCGGTCGGTTTTGTCGGTCGGTCCGGTCCATCCGGTCCGTTTGCTCAGCCCTAGTTATAAGTTGCTGACTGTAATCTATGGTAGATGTGTTTTTGGCTTGTTAAATAGTGTTAATAAGAGTTGATGAGGTATAAATATAATTCTGAAGCGAAATTTGAGAAAGATCATATAGTTGTAAAGTTGTTAGCTTTCTCTCTATATTTGCTCAATTTAGAATCACGGAAATTAATTAAACCTTAATACCTCTGTTTTCTTTCGTTCCAACTCTAGAAAGTGCAAGACCTTACAAATGTTAGTGTTGAAATTATTCTCTTTGAATGTACACTTTGTTTTTGTTTCCTCTCAAAAAAAAAAAAAAAAAAAAAAAACCTTCTAAATTCCGGTACCAAACCGGGATTCCCGAATTAGTACCGTACCGAATCCCGAATGGTACCGAATTTTTTTTGCCTTATTTCATGGTACTGGTACCGTACCGTATATCGGGAGTCGGTACCGTTTCGGTACGGTACCGGTACGGTTCCGGGATTCGGTTCTAAATGCTCATCCCTATATATATCTGTAATATGTGGGTTGAAAAAAGAACACATGATGTTTTAACAATGATAAGGGTCAAGTTCGATCCTTTGCTCGATGATATCTATGTGTGATTTAAATAAATGGATTAAAGTTAAAACTGAAATAATAATAATAATAATAATAATAATAATAATAATAATAACGCTATACAAGAGTCAGTATTTTTAAACATGCCATACTGTAAATATATTTTGTAAAAGCCATTAATTTGTAAAAAAAAACTCATGATAGTGTAACATGATCATAAAAATGGTGTTGAATTAGTTATTTTTAAGGTGTTAGCAATTCATAAAGCACTCATACGCTATGCACAAGAGTGATCATGAGTGACATTTATTTTGGTTGTCACATCAGGTTTTTGTCTCTGATACATACGACTTTTACCACACTAAGACGATCTTCATCTATTTATTTATTTTTTCAACTAACAAAATTTAATTTCATTACACGTTTTTTTTGTTTTCTTTTCCTTCTTTTATAATAAAGTTTAAAATAAAAATTAATTTCATATATCACCCTATTTTTATTATTAATTTCATATATAACCATAGTACAAGTATAAAATGCATAATGTATAATATTTTTAATGCATGTTTGGGTATATATGAAATAAGATATGAAATTGCTCCTAAAAATAATATCTAAAAAAATTACAAAATTAAAATTAAAAAAAAATTAAAAAAATAAACGTAACAGTCACATACTCACAGCCCAAAAAAAATTACAAGACACATTTACCAAAATAAAAATTAAAAAAAAAAAAAAAAAAAACAAAAAAAAAAAAAAAAAAAAAAAAACCTTGAGTTCATCTTCAACCTTCAACACACTGAAAACACACACCGGTACATTTTTGTAGCTAATTTACTATTTTGTGCTTGGAAAGAGGAAGAATTTTTAATGTGTGTATTTTTGTCGATCGCAACTGCAATCAAAATTAAATAAAAAAAATGGTTCCCTTAACCAAGCCACTGCCTCACTTCAATACCTTTTCCGCGTTCGAGAATCCCTTCCCCTCTTCCACTCCGTCCAGAAGAGTAACTGGGACAAGGGTGCGACCTTCTCCCGAAGTTACGGGGCTAACCTCCTTGCCTCATCAAGCCCGACCAATTAGGGAGTGGTCGATCTACTCGTCGATATCCTTGTTGTGCACAGCCTTAGAACTAATCTAAACTCATACATAGATTGTATGTTACTCCCTCCGTCCCGAAATAAGTGTTCAGTTTGAGTTTTCAGAGTCAAACTGGTTCAACTTTTATCTTAATTTATTTTTTTTTATTTTATTATTATTATTATTATTTTTTTACTTATTGAAAAATTATACTATTAAAAAATACACTTTAAACTGAATTCATTCATATATTTTGAATCAAATATCATATAACACTCACAAAAATAGTTAAGGTCAAAGTTAACTCAGTTTGACTCTAAAAAGTTAAACTAAACATTTATTTTAAGACGACTACTACAAACGAATACATTAATAAACAAAAATAAAAATAAGTGAGTAAAAAGCAAAGGACGTGTAACATTTGATACCTAGGAAATTTGTCGGCACTCCCCTACAAGTGCAGATTTTTACATGCTTAAAAAGTCAAGAAAAATAGAAAAGCAACCAACCAACCAACATTTTCCATGATCTCAAATAGCTATATACAAAATTTTAATTTCTTCGAAATCATCAAGAGCCAATGCTACAGTACTATGTGGAATCTAACCTTTCCATTCAAATAATATACACCGGCACATTTTTGGATAAGTGGTTAGTAAATGAGCAGTTTGGATAGTGTTAGTGGTGGTTTATGTTTTGCCAATGTGCAAGTTGTTGTGTTTTGTCATTTGTGGTCCAAATTCATATTGCTTGATTCTTAAGTGTTTTATGTTTTTATATATTGTAATGTTGTAAATCAATGAAAATAAAGGTTATTGACAATCTGATATGTATCGAGCCATAACAGAAAAAATAAACATCGCCGTCTTCAATTTAATCCGTCACCGAAAATATTTTTTTGTTTTGAAGCTTTGCTCTTTGTCTTCATTTATTGAATATTAAATTGTGTCCACACAAAGATATATGACCATCTCGATTTCAAGTGCGTCAGACGTTGTTATTTTTTTATTGAGCAACGCTATATTTACAAAAAGTTTATAAATTATTTTCACAAAATTTGGCAACTAAATATGAAGGGTAAAAAAAAAAGAATAAAAAATATAATGCAATACGATTGGACCAAAACACTTGTCAAATCATTATATTACTAATTTTTGTGAATATAACATTTATATATGAGAATATATTGGCAACAATTGCTTTGTAGCCAATTCTCATATAATTTTAGCTACAAATTGTGGTCCCTGAGTCTTTCTGTGGGTCCCTGGCTTTTTTCTGTGGGTCCCTGATTGATTTTCTTTTGTATTTTGGTGGAGTATTGTAGCCAATTGGTTACAATAATTGTAGCCAAACTATCCCCATATATATATATATATATATATATATATATATATATATATATATATATATATATATATATATAGTGTATCTTTATTTTCAGAACCCTGTTAAGTGCGGGAACTGCGAGAACTCCAATTTTGCATTAGAAAACATGCATGTTCATATAAAACATGTATGTTTTCTTACATACACCTTAATACACATACATGCGTAACATACATGTTCATATAAAACTCTGTTAAGTGCAACATATCAATGCAAAATGGTTTTATATGAACATGTATGTTATGCAGGTATGTGTATTAAGGTGTATGTAAGAAAACATACATGTTTTATATGAACATGCATGTTTTATAATGCAAAATTGGAGTTCTCGCAGTTTCGGCACTTAACAGGATTCTTAAAATAAAGCCCCCTATATATATACTAGACGAGTACCCGTGCATAGCAACGGGATTTCTAGCGGCAAACAGTTATACTTGTGATGTTATGACTAAGTATTTCGCGTTACGTTTATACATAAAACGTAAAATAATTCAAATATAAGTGAAAAAATTTTAACATACAATAATTCAAATTAAGTTTAGAGATTAGCATTCATGTGAATATGGTATATTGGAGTCATTTTTGCATTTTAGGAAGAGAATGCATTAATCTCAAGGAAAAAATGCTAGACTCATTTATAAAATTCATACAAAAATTTCATTCGTTGACATGTCAAGGGGTGATTATTTTAATAAAATAGTGAATTTTTTGTATGAGTCTTGCATTGCTAATCTCAAGTAACATATGAGTCTAGTCGCTTTTGTATTGGGAAGATAATACATTTCAGTGTACTCCCATGGTATATATGGGTCTAGTCATTTTTGCATTGGTAAGAAAATATTTTTTATTGTACTCGAACACCTTTTTAGATATCTTTTCCTTTTATTTTTTCCTTAATTCAACTATTTAGAATTTAAATATTTTTGAACTTAATTAAGTCTTGTCACGCATTTGATGGGTAGGAAAACTTATAAAAGAAAAAAAAAGTAAAAAAAAAAGCATTTACTATAAGTAAGCTCATTCATTATTTTTAATCTATACGTTATAATCATTGTTATGTTTTAATAGCAATTTTGATAATCAAAAGATTAGTAAACCTTCTAAAACTTAGACCATAAGACTTAACATTTCCAAAACAAGTCCAAATGAAATAAAAAATAAAAAAATAATAAAAATAAAAATAAAAAAACGTAATAAACATGTAGCATAAAAATTGGAACTAAACAAAATTTGAATATACAATGTTATTCAAGTATTTTAAGCTTAAGGACCCCTGTTAGTTACTCAAGTATTTTTTGCTACTCATTTCAACATTCCAATTAGTGAGCAATAGCAAGGTTTTCTCATTTGGTTTTCAATTAGTTTGCATTTCTTTGATTGAGAAAGATAGTCAAACTTTCCTCCATTAGCTTTAAGCAATAGTTGTGTACAACCACGCATTTCATTTTTCAATTAATGCCATCCACTTTAACATTCCATATTCACGTATGAATTCAGTTTAGATAAGGGCATTTTCGGCATTGACCAAAAATTCAACATTTCACTGTTCACATTTTCACCTTTGACCATTTTTACATTATAGACGAGTACCCGCGCCTAGAGGCAGTGGTTCCTGGTTGTATACAATTAACGATATGTGATATTGATGTAAGTGTTTCGTATAACGTTCAAAATAGAACGTGAAAAGATCAAAATGTTATTGCAAACGGTTGTAACATGTGATAATTCTACTCTAGCAAAAATTCTTGATATATATCAAACGACATATAAAAATATTTAGTGAGACTGAAAAAGAAAACATTACATCAATTATGAGATAGTAACTAACAATGCACGTTACTCGTTGCGTAAAACTTCTTGATACACGACATTTGAGGTGTAGACTCCTCCTTGACCGAACTCTTTGAGTGGCTTCCCTAATACCTTTGCTAAATGAATTATAACCTGCAACAATATAGATCTGCAAAAAATAAGAGGTTCTATTTAAATATTGAGCAATAAAAAATGTGTTAGACATGTAAGATTTTATTTTTGTTGACACTAATAAAATAATATAAACTGATAAAGAATTATACAAATGCAATACACCTACAACGGTTTCTAGAAGAGATAAAATATTAATAGAATGAAATAGTATTATTTTAGTGATTGCCTAGAAAAAAATTTCATTGCGTATCTCAAAAGTGATGAATAGTCAAGTTTTCCAAATGTTTCATGGTATTTCTTTAAATGTGACTTACATCTGGGGAAAAAAATGTAAAGAAACACATGTTAGTTTAGTGAAGAGACTAATGATAAAAATTAACAATAAATTATAGATCGAAATTGATATTTATAATGGAAATATATATCATTCCGTTTTTTTGAATATTGAATTCCTTAAAGTTAAGGTTGACTTTATTGACTTTTGAGCCGAATATTTCATATTAATGAGCCACGAAAAATTTCATATCTCAATAAGGGGTGTTTGGCGTATTGACATGAATCACAATGGGTGTCGGATTTGGTATGAGGTGGAATAGGAATAGGTATGAAAATTTCAAAAGCTTTGTTTGGTTATGCATTTGTTTAGTACTTTCAACTTTAACAAATTTCCATACATGCAGTTTCTTTTTTTCAAACCAATTTACCATTGTTCATATTCATGGCAATTTTTTTTAGATAAAATCATGAGAAGCACTAAAACCTTAGCAAATAACGTTTGATGCCAAAATAATACTACTGCTTTTTTGAAAAAATATAAATATGCAAGGTTATTAATTGGAAAGAGAAGATAAAATTGCAGGGCATTAATTGGAGACAGAAGATACAATCATAAATCCCACCCATGTGCCACTGTATGGGTCTATGGGTTTACTGACAACAATTCATTCCAAACATCACAAAGTTTCATAAACCAAACATTTGATTTTTAGATGATTCCCTATCTTTTATTCTATAACCCCTAAGGGGCTTGGCAATGCATCATTCACTCCATCACCTTTCACTCACAAACAACCAATCCCCTTATGCCACATCACCCACCCACTTTTCCCTTCACTCACTCACTTTTTGTTGGCATCACAACACTCACCCTTCACTCACTTTTTTTTTTCTTTTTCTTTTTTCTTTTTTAAATTCTATTAAAATTTATTAAAAACTAAAATTCATTAAAATTAAAATAAACATTACATAATATTATTAAAAAACATAAAATACCATTACATAATACTAAAAAACTAATCTTCATCGTCCACCTCGAGGTATGGTAATTGTTGAGCGTGAATATGCTCCATAAGATCAAATCTGACACGAAAATGTGTATCCTCATCTTGTATCTCGGCTAAGGCTGCTTCGTCAAACACCGGTTCAATCGGAGGATCCCGAATATGAACCGGCGAGATTGCGTTACCGACGTCATGTATAATCATGTTATGCAATATGACACACGTATAAACTATTTTTCTAATTCTTTCTATCGTGTGTGGCCGTAAGGGTCGATTCAGTATACCCCATTTACCCTTGAGAACACCAAATGCCCGTTCAACATCCTTTCGAGCCGACTCTTGTACTTTCTTGAACTCTTTTTTCCTTCGGGTCGGTTGGATATTTGAACGCTTTAACAAAAGTAGACCATGCCGGATATATGCCATCACAAAGATAGTAGCCACGCTTGTACGTATGGCCGTTCACAACAAATGGGCACTTAGGTGCCGTACCATTACGCTCGGTGAGGAATAGCGGAGATTGCATCACAACATTCACATCGTTGTTTGAACCCGGCTGTCCAAAGAAAGCGTGTCATATCCACAAATTTTGAGACACCACTGCCTCCATCATAATCGTGGGGTATTGATGGTCACCCCTTTTATATTGACCCCTCAATTCCATTGGACAATTCCTCCAAACAAAATGTGTGCAATCTAGGCTACCAATCATACCCGGAATGTGATGTCGGGCTTCGTGCGCTTCGTACAAACATGCAACATCATGACTTGTTGGCCTACGTAGAAAATCTCAAGCATATAACTCAATAATAGCACAAAAAAATTGAAGGCATTCACGTGAAGTTCTTTGCGCCATTTCCAAATATTCGTCAAACTCATTCGGTGGTGCACCGGTTGCGAGTTGTTTAATGGCAAACGAATATTTTTGTATGGCTGTGAAACTTTTTTTCATTCTAGCATTATAACCTTCCTGAAAATACTCGAATCTAGCCTCGATAGCTTGCGTTATTTTTAAAAATAAACTTTTAGGCATACGATACCCATCTTCAAAAAATTCATCGTCGAATTTTGGATCTTCACAAAAATAATCACGATGCAATCTTTGTGCAGCAGAGATCCGATTGCGTTTCACTGATTTTCGTGTCGACCCAGCCGTATCTTCTTGATCTTCGTCAATCGCGTCAGCAAAAATATCGAGACTGTTATCGTTAGACCACTCGAATGGCTCATCTAGAAATAAAGTCGAACCAATTTTTTTATGCGCCATATACTTGCGGTTGAATCGGATATTTTTTTTTAGTATGGATCGGTTTTTTTTTTTTTTTTTTTTTTTTTTTTTTTTTTTTTTTTTTATGCAAGTATATATACAAAAAAAAAAAAAAAAAAAAAAAAAAAAAAAAAAAAAAAGTAACCGTTGGTCCATTAATTCACTCCCAACGTTCCAATTATTTGACTTTGCAACGGATAATTTCACTCGGTAAAGTTTACCGCAAATCTCACCCCCCGTGCGGTAAGGAGGCACCGGGGACGGTGTTCCCGTGCGGTGGGGCTACCGTGTCGTGCCTCCCCGCATGCGTTGCCAAGCCCCTAACAAACGGCTCCTAAATAATTTCCATGATTTGGCAATGACTTTTGACTTTTGGTCTATTATGTATGGGAGGTCATTTATACACTCTCCAAATTGATTGACACACTTTAATTTAAAGCGTGTTAACATTTATACCGAATGTAAATGTGCAAAAGTGAATTGTCCAAAGTTATACATGTCTTTGAACATTTGAATATTTGAGCATTAAAAAAAGATAATAAAAAATAAATAAATAAATACACCAACTCGAGTACATGTTAGAGAATCATGGTGGTTAATGTACATATTGTCTAATTGAATGATTGTATGTTTGAATTGGTCAATGAATTTTTATTTGTCTATTTAAAAAGTTCTATCCATGGTACAAAATACAAACATTTCCGTCAACAATCTTTTGTCTAAAAGTTTTTACTTTTAGTAGCGGTAACAATGTTTGAATTGAGGTATATAGATATTTATTCAAAAAAAATGTAGAAGAAACCTCAATACAAGTTGTAACAATGTATTGTGTTGGGAATAACATATTATATGTATTCTTTTATCTACTCACTATACATACACATACACATTATTTCATAGATAAAAGTCAAACACTACATCTCTTCCTTTATGTCTTCTTCCTCACCTTCTTATCAATAGCCTCTACAACTACCAAGGCACCAAACCATATAGACACGCTGGAAAATTATTTCATAATGCAAAGACTTTTTTTAAAGCACGAGTTTCTATCACTCTCAAACATTATTTAAGGGTCATATGGTTTATACTCTATCTTTTTTTTATTTGACTTTTTGTATTTTCTAATGCATTGATTTTTTAACCTTTTTAATTATTATCTCATTTAATGTAATATAATTGCTACTCAATAAATTCAATTAAAGAATTTTTCTTTCATATTTTTTTGAGTTGAGGGTTTTTAGTAGCTTATTTGATTACTCTAGGATAGATAAATATATTTGTAGCTACATTTTTGTTTCATTTGAATTTGCATGTATGATGTATCTTTGTTTACGTAGTGCTACGTTGTATATCACGGAGACAAAATATTAAATTATTAATTTGGTTAGGAGTAAATTACATGGTTCGTCTATGTGATTTAGAGTAAACTTAACTCTGAATCCATTTTTTTAATTGCATCGTTGATCCCTATTTTGAAACTATGTAACACCGGTGGTCCTTATCGTTAACTGTCATTATCTTTTCCTTTAGCAAGTGGCAACGATAGTCCATTAACCAAACAAGCTTTTGCAGCGTTAGTCCTTTTACTAATGGCCGTTAGTTAGTCCTTTAAAAAAATCGAAAATAATTCTAAAAAAATGTTTTTTTTTTGAAATTTTTTTTACCAAAAAAATAATTCGAAATTTTTAATTTTAAGAAAAAAATTCTAATTTTTTTTTCTAATAAAAATTTTCTTAAAAATCCCAAAACAAATTATAAAAAAAAGGTTTTTTGTCAAAAAAAATTTTTGGATAAAAATCTTTTCGAAAAAAACATTTTTTTAGAATTTTTTTATTGATTTTTTTAAAGGACTAACTAACGGCCGTTAGTAAAAGGACTAACGCTACAAACACTTGTTTGGTTAATGGATTAACATTGCCACTTGCTAACAGAAAAGATAATGACAGTTAACGATAAGGACCACCGATGTTACATTGTTTCAAAATAGGGATCAACGATGCAAAAAAAAAATAAGGACTCAGAGTGAAATTTACCCTAAACTACAGGAACGAACCATGTAATTTACTCTTTGGTTAGTTTTTCAAAAGTAGTATTGTTGGCTTTTTCAAAAGTAGTATTTCAATGTCATAAAGGTATGGTTTTTAATCTCTATTTTCTTAATTATGTTTAAAATTAATATAGGGCTTTTAGTAATGCTCTAAAAAGGTTTATGAGTGTTGTTAATTTTGTTTTCCAATTTGGGGAAAAAATAGGTTTTTATTGAAGCTGCAGTTTAATTAATAAAGATGGCAAGGAAGAAGATTAGAGAGTGAACTGTGTGTTATAGTGTATTAACTTGTGTATGATAGGGTTTTTTTTTTTTTTTTTTTTTTTTTTTTTTTTTTTTTTTAATTTGATGTTCTTATACCTACAAACTTTAGTTATGAACTGATTTTCATTACTATGAATCATAACATTTTAACAGGTGGGCATGTTTGTAGTATTAGTAATGGTTGTTACGAAGGAAACTTTCCTTACATGTGAGACTTGTGTTGACACGAGATTGTAGCTTATTGATTTTAATATCACTATTTTGACAATTGTGTCAGGTTCATGTTTTATTCAAATTATACTCATTTTTTGTCAGTAAAATTTCATATAAATAGTTTTATGAATTTGATGTTTTAGTTAGTTCTTATGTAAAACTCTTAAGTTACTAAAGAGTTGCAATAAACAAAACCATGTATACACAAGATTTCCTATCGTTAATCCAACAAGTAAAATTATATACGACATGCTAATTTGTTTGTATTTTAAACGATAATAATACATAAATAATTTTTCTCAAAAAAAGTCTCGTACGTGCATGGGTATTATAACAAGTTAAGTATTAATAGCAAAAATTAAAAAATATACATATATAAAATAAAATAAAATAAAGTATAACTAAAAAAAGGAAAAAAAAAGAAAAAGAAAAAAACAATAATGATTAATACTAATGATTGTTAATAGAATATAATCATTAATAATGATCGGTGATGGGGTGGCCCTCCTAAGTTAGTGGGGTATAAACCCACAAAACCTTATTTAATCATCAAACATACCTCGTGACCAGCAAACATACCGACCAAACCAAGAAACCCTTCAGATCTGATAAGATCCGGTGAAACATCACGAAAAAAAAAGCTCACAGCATCACCAAAACCACAAAAACAGCACCGAGAGATGGTGGTGTTGATCAACCGAAACCAACCAAACCATCAATAAAACCATTGAAAACACCATCAAAGCCACCAACTAAAGCCACCTAGCCAATCAAAACAACCGAGTCCACCTTTAAGTGGCGGCTATTTAAGCATATGGCGGCGGCTAAAGCGGCGGCAGTAGATTAACAGAAGGAGTTCGGCTAAGATGAAATATTTAGGTTAAGAGTGAGGGTTAGGTTTTACTTGTGTGTGTTTATGTTAGGGTGTTGATATAGTCTTGGTATTTGGTCGTGTATTAGCTTGCTTCCAGCATGTCAATTAAGTATTTCCATTAATAGTTGATTGCAGTTTCGATTTACAGACATTGACAGGCAACGATTACATTTATTGGTTGAGAAGGGCAAAATGAGGATTGACTGAAATTTCAGTTTTCCATAATTCTACTTTGACCATTTCTCCATTATATGTAGTGTATATATATATATATATATATACACACACACACACACACACACACACACACACACACATATATATATATATATATATATATATATATATATATATATATATAGAGAGAGAGAGAGAGAGAGAGATAGAGAGTGTTAGAATCAAATAAGAAGAAAACTTAAAATAAGAATGATAAGAAGAAACCACAACCACTTATTTCAGATGCATCTACAAAAATGGATGCATCTCCCTTTAAAATTCTCCCTCATATTTGAAATGTGTGGATATAAATCCTTCTTATTTTTCCTATTTTAGTTTTTCTTCTTACCGGATCCCTAACATATATATATATATATATATATATATATATATATATATATATATATATATATATATATATATATATATATATATATATATATAAGATCAAATAGGAAGAATAATTAAAATAGGAAGGATAAGAAGTAACCACAACCGCACGTTCTAGATGCACCTACAAAAATGGATGCATCTTCATTCAAATTTTCCCTCCCATATAAAAATGTGTGGCTAGAATTACTTCTTACCCTTCTCATTTTAATTATTCTTCTTATTATATATATATATATATATATATATATATATATAAGATCAAATAGGAAAAATAATTAAAACAGGAAGGATTATATATATATATATATATATATATATATATATATATATATATATATATATATATATATATATATATATATATATATATATATATATAAGATCAAATAGGAAGAATAATTAAAATAGAAATGATAAGAAGTAACAACAACCGCCTGTTCTAGATGCACCTACAAAAATGGATGCATCTTCATTTAAATTTTCCCTCCCATATAAAAATGTGTGGCTAGAATTATTTCTTACCCTTCTCATTTTAATTATTCTTCTTATTGGATCCCTACTATATATATATATATATATATATATATATATATATCTTAACTACATTATAATGCATTTAGGCCATTCCTAAAAAGGAAGTCTTAAAAAAATAAGACCAAAAACATTTCTTTAATTGGAATGATTTCAAACTAATCTTAACTACATATAAATATTAGGAGTTAAGTTACATTATGAATTTTAATCCCTTTAATTGTAGGAGCCACTAATATTTATAAACCTCATTAACTTACAATAGCCCATTTAATGAATGTGATATAACAACCCAATTAAAAAAAATGCAATGTGATTTTAAAAAAAGAAACGTCTATACTATAACTACCTTTTAATGCATATTTATATATATAAAGCCTACAAACTAACCCATAAACTAAAACAGTTTCATTTCAGCTTCTAAACACACACTACACTATTAATAATTTAAATATTATACTTTTAAAAAACATATATTTACTACGTTTTAAAGTATTTGAGCTAATACTAAATAAGGAAGGTTTAAAATAAAAAATATTTGCTCGCCACAAACAGTCACCGGGTACCCGCCGCCGCATTGCGCGGGTACCCTTCTAGTATATATATATATATATATATATATATATATATATATATATATTCCTTATTGATCGGTTAGTTTGACTAGTTCAATCGTCTTTAATCATTTAACATATTGTCACTACTTCGGTTTTGGATTCTGCCTGTCAATTATTGGATCGTGTAAGCAAATTAATTTTGCTTGTTATAGTATTATTAGGCAAATTATATATAGACTACATATAAACATGAAATTCTAATTGATAGCATCTCTAATAACTCAAAAGGATTTCTAATAACTCAAAAGGTATGATCTCTTTTTCACACTCAATATTGTTCTTGTTTATAGCTTAGAATTTTTCTTTCTTAATATTAGTCTTCCATGCCTTAAGAAATACCACCATCCTAGTTTGTTATAACATAAATTGGAACCTCTAGAGCTAAAGGATTTCTACATAACGTGTTTGAGACAAAAGGTGACTCATTGCATTAGATGATCCCTCAAACTCTTTGGCATAGACACTTGAAACTCCTGAGTGAGACTCACTTAATACTTGTCTGCAAGTAAGCTACCTAAAAATTTCTTAAGTGATGAGATGATCTACACTTTTGTGATGCTTGCATATTTGATAAACAAAATACTCCACAAAAATTTTGGTATAATGCCGTTGACACGTCAACCTACATTTTAAATCGTGTCTTGATTAGACCATTTTTAAACAAACCTCCATATGAATTATATAGAGGTAAAAAGCCTACATTAAGATATTTTAGAGTGTTTGGGAGTAAATACTTTATACTTAACACCAAGGGTTATCTCACTAAATTTGACCCAAAGTCTTATGAAAGTATATTTCCTGGATATTCACAAAGTAGCAAAGCTTATGTTGTTTTAAACAAAGAAGCCTAAAGAGTCGAGGAATTGTTGAACTTAACATTCGACGAATGTCCATCTCTCTCTAAGACATCACCTTTGGTAGATGATGACTTAGTCGAAAGTCAAATAATGGTAAAGACAAGAAAGCTTAGATAAGGAAGATGAACTATTAAATAGAAAAATTGTCAATGTTAAAGAATCTAAAAATCATTCATTAGATAGTATCACCGGAAACACTAATGAAAGAACATTAAGATCAAAAGTTAAAAATAAAAGAAACGTCTTTTGTCTTATGTCAACCATTAAACCGAAAAATATAAACGAGACCATAAAACATGAATCATGGGTCATAGCTATGATTAAAACCAATTTGATAAAAATAATTTTTGGACATTAGTTCCTCAACCTAAGAGTCAAACAATCATTAGAACAAAATGGATCTTTCAAAATAGATAAAGATGATATAGTGTCAAGAAACATAGCTAGGCTAATAGCACAAGGTTATAATCTATAAAAGGGTTTTGAAGGTCTTAAGCAAGCTCCAAAAGCATGGTATAATCACTTAAGACATTCCTAGTTCTTCACAAGTACACCATGAATTAAGTGTCCTATATCTCACTAAGAATGAGATAAGTGAGTCTGTAGATAACTCTAAACATAGAGGAATGATTGGAAGTCTACTTGATCTCACAGCTAGTAGACCAGACATTATGTTTAGTGTTTTTCTATGTGCTCTGATATGGGGAATTGCGCCCTCGCAACAGGTTTTACCTCTCAAGGGATCTCGAGAAGCTTACAACCCCCACCAGGCAGTGTACCTGATCGTTGTAGTATAGTATAGTGACAAGTACCGGGGGATTGATCGTCCAACTCAGGAATATTGTCGCTAGGATTAGAAAGTCTATTAAACTAGATCTAGAGGTGAGGGATGATTCTTTTTGTATTTTTATATTTTATGAAAAGCAATTAAAATCTCGGTTTTTGAAGGAGTGGGCGGAATTAGTTGCTAGCCAACTAACCCAATTAATCTGAAGATGCAATCAAAATAAAATAAGGAAAATGAAAATGAAACTATTAAACTAATGTGGTGGAAACAATAATAAGGAAAGTTGTGTTTACTTAGATTTCATTACTCCCTAGATATCTTTTACAGGTTGATTAACTAGTTACAATTGCATGGATGACGGGTCATATTCCTAAATACTAGTCGTAGGGTCATGTACAATATTCCCTAACTCTATAAGATCCTACTTCACTCCTATGTCGAGCATTTAGAAGCTCCTAACATGGGATCATTAGAATTCTCTTACACATTAAATACAACCAAAAATCGTAGTACACCTCCGATCATGTTTCTTAAGACGCTGAAGCAAGTTACAAATGGAAGTTTGCCAGTTTTCTTAAGCCTAACATCGAATACACTCATCCGTAACAATTATAAACAAACAATCAACCCATAATTAACATCTAGGTTTCACTACATCTAAGCAAACACAATAAAGATCTAGCCTAGCACGTTAAAGAGAAGACAAGCGTAAGATATAATCACATAACACATAGACATATTGAATGATTTGAATGAATACTTATCTTCAATTGAACATGAAAGATTCAAGGGGTTGGAACCCTTAAAAAAGCTGTAAAATTTGGCCTAGGGTTTATTCCCTCAAAGTTGCACACTAATGAATGAAAATTGGAAAACTATATATAGATTTTACATCATGACGGCGTCATGTATTAAGTTGTGACGCCGTCAACTCGCTGCCATGATAAAATTCGTATTGCCTAGATCTATTCCTGACGCCATCATGAAGAAAATCACTCTGGACCGTCACGTGTAATTGGACCCTGACGGCCTAGGTGACGCCGTCAGGCCATAAGCTTGAAAACTCTCTGGCCCGTCACGTTATAAGTTTCACATCCACCTCGTTTGTAACTCTTGACGCCGTCATGTGTAAAACCTTGACGCCGTCAGGTACTGTTCCAGCAAGGAAATTTGAGACTTTGCCGTTTTCTTCACTTTTATGCTCCAAAAATGTCCAAAATGCTTCTTTTTCCAGATTCCTCCTCAAAAGTACCTAAAATGACAAAAGAAACGATTTATGGTAATATTTGATCAAATTATCACGAATTCGGGCTTAAATGACCCCTTAAAAGCAGTACACTTTTCGCCTCATCAAATACCCTTACACTTGTGATTTGCTTGTCCTCAAGCAAATGCGCTTTTATTCTAATCAAAATACAAGTTAGGGGTCATTTAACACTAATATAAACGTAATTACAACAAATAATCGTTCCACTAAAAACCAAAAACAAGCACGGAGGTCATACACTAGCACCTCACAAATAGTGTTTAGATACTCACATCTCTCGGGTGTAATAAAGTATATATCACAATATGGAAATGGAAAACATCTCTCACTACCTGTCATAGCAAATAGACTACCATAGGCTTGGGAAAGGATCAAAATTCCACCACTTGGCGTAAGCACCTAAGATAAACTATCAAATAGGTCTTTTAAGGGGTTATAACATTAGGTGTAGGGATATGGAAAACACGGTTTTGTTGGATAAAGGTAATATTTACTGGTGGCGAGTTAATCATCTTGGTTAATTACATGTACAATATAGCATTGCTAAGCCAAGACTCGACTCAACTTAAGCTAATAAATCAAAAATAACAAAAACATAAAAGAAACATAGAATGAAACGGGATAGTAGTCTTTTTTTTTTTTTTTTTTTTTTTTTTTTTTTTTTTTTTTTTTTGCATACACTTTTACCCTACCATCCAAAATAATACATCATAGGGAATGTATATTCCCCTTACACTTGAATTTTTACATACTTTATAATAAACTATTCTAATGACTCGAATCAAGATAATCAAAACACTTGAAGTACTTTTTAAGATTAATGCACATATGAGGTAATATATGATGTTCTTCCCCATTACTCAATAACATAAGTACTTTACCCATGAGTCCCAATCGTCCCAAAACAATATGTACAAGATATGACTCGACTTAGCAACCATGTAATCAATTAGATAATTAACTAAGGGTTTAAACATGTAACACTAATACACTAAAGATGAGTGCATACACGGAAGGCTAAGGTGATTTGGGTGTACATTTGGGGTGGGTTGTAACAAATTCTTCCTTTAAGTAAGATGCTTAAAGTAATAAAAGAAAAGATAGGCTCAGAGGGGTGTACTAGGGGTTTCGTGTACTAAAAATGAGTACAACGCTAAGGTGTGGGAAAATTAATTGACTTTACTAGTCAAGTAATATGACTTAAATGGTCAAATAATTATGATACGGGTTTAACACAAGGGTGATCCTAATGCCTCTTATAATGTAGTAAATCCTACTACACGAATGTAGTCTCACTAGCGGTCTTGGGATGCATCACTAACGCAAGTTCTAGAATCTAAATGCTACCGGTACACTCATAAGCACTAATAATGAATGCTTTTCCTATCAAATCTAAATACGAACCTCACATATTTGGGTGGAAAATTTTTCTGAATGGTACGATTTTGTGCTAGTCATACAACTCTTATCCATGAGACGCTTGTTAAGGCTAAAGTTTCACTCCTAAATGTTGTAAAAAATTTTAAATTTGGCACTAAAATTACACTAACAAGTATTTGTCTTAGTTTTTATTACACACCTACCATCGAACACACAAACTCAAGTGTAATAGTATCTTATAAGGTATCATCATTTACCCTCCCCTTACACTTAGGATGAACATTGTCTTCAATGTTCAATTAAAGAATGTAAAAGTAAAATAGGTAAAAAAAATGAAAACAAATACTCCCCTGATTCGTTCGGTGTGGATAGTGTGTCAACAAGGTTAGAACTTCCTCTAAGAAAATGAACGTTCAAAGCTTCCCTTCCAAAAATATAAATCATCTTCTTGTCATATATAACCTGTTAAACCTGAGAAAACAATCAAGGCAACCTCGCGTAAAATCGGCGGCAATCTATATATACTAACAAATCCTAGAAAGCAATTTAAGATATAATGCTTGTGGAATGAATGTTTGCAGATTTTCTGGAGTTTATAAAACTAAAGAATTAACAAAAACTTTAAAGACTTCGTTAGAAAAAAAAAAAAAAAAAAAAAAAAAAAAAAAAAAAAACTCGCAAAATTTCCAGAATTTTACACGTGACGCCGTCAGGTGTTAATTCCTGACGCCGTCAGAAGTGACCTGCAGAAATCTTTATGTTAAGTTTCCGGAAAATTTCTGGAAAAACTTATGTCCTATTTCCTGGAAAATCCTGCAAAACATCATTATGACTCGATACAAGCATTTGACTCTAACAAATACTAATATACATGTTCATTTAATATTGTGGCTAATCATGATCATTTTCGTTCTTATAAACAAATTTGGGGTTTCTCCTTACACTTAACTTTTGTAAAATACCTTTATATGAAGTTAAGACGAAGTTAAACAACAAAATAAAGCATTTTTTCACAATTTAGTTTGAAACATGATCTACCAACAATAAAAATAAAACATGCATACAGAAGCAAATAACATCAAACAATTAAAAATCAAACAAATAAAAACAAACAAAACATGGGTTGCCTCCCAAGAAGCACTTTTCTTTATTAACGAGTCTTGTAGCTAGACTCAAGGTCATGGGCAATTACGTGACCTCGTCTTCAAATGTTACATCTTCCTCACTAATCATCTCATTACCACTTTCTTGATAATGTTTTACGCGTTGTATGTTGACAGTGAACTCTCTGTTTTCATCGTCCATTGACACAACAACACCCGTTTTAGAGGAACTTTTCACTGTAAAGGGCCCATACCATCTAGACTTAAGTTTCCCGGGAAATAACTGATGCGTAGGGATTGCACCAGGCTTTACCTCTCGAGGGATCTCGAGAAGCTTACAACCCCCACCAGGCAGTGTACCTGATCGATGTAGTATAGTATAATGACAAGTACTGGGGGATTGATCGTTCAGCTAGGAATAGTGTCGCTAGGATTAGAAAACCTAGATACTAGTTCTAGAGATGAGGGATGATTCTTTTTGTATTTTTATATTTTTTTAGAAAGCAAGTAAAAATCTCGGGTTTGAAGGATTTGGGCGGAATTAGTTGCTAGTCAACTAACCCAATACTAAGATGCAATCAAAATAAAATACTAAAAATGAAAATAAACCAATTTAAACTAAGGTTGTGAGCAATAAGTGGAGAAATGTGTTTACTTAGATTTCACTACTCCCTAGATATCTTTTACACGTTAATTACTTGTTATAGTTGCGTGGATGACGAATTGTATTCCTTAATACCATTCATGGGGTGGCATACTTACTTCCCCATTCCTATGAGTGCCTACTTCACTCCTATGTCGAGCCTGCAAGAAGCTCCTAACATGGGATAATTAGAATTTACTCATGCATTAAATACAACCAATAAAACCTAGTACACATCGGTTCATGTTTCCTAAGATGTTCAAGCATGTTACCATTTGGAGATCTGCCAGTTTTCTTAAGCCTAACATTGAAATCATTCATCCAATACAACCATAAACAAGTAATCAACACATAATCAACATCTAGGTTTCATTAGATCTAAGCAAACACAAGATAAATCTAGCCTAACATGGTGGAATCAAGACAAGCACAAGATATAGACAACCAACACATAGACATATTGATTGAATTAAAAGAATACTTATCTCAATAGCACATGTAAGGGTTCAAGGGCTGAAAACCCTTGAAAAAGCTGTAAAATACGTATATGGTTCGGCCTTAGGGTTTCTCCAAACTTGTTCCTCCTTAATGAATGAAAATTAGAAAACTATATATAGATATTAGAGGCTGACGGCGTCAAGAACAACCTTGTGACGCTGTCATCTCGCCGCCAAAATAATCCTCGGACTGCCTTGATCTACATCTGACGCCGTCATGTAGCCCACTTTTGCAGGCCGTCACACATTTAACTCTTGACGCTCTACTTTGTGACGCCTTCATTTCTGTACTGGGTCGTCATGATCTTTACTTTTGACGCCGTCAGGAAAGTCTTCTTGACGGCGTCACAAACTGTTCCCAGCTTGGAAAATTAAGTCTTTGGCGTTTTCTTCACTTTTATGCTCCAAAAACGTCCGAATTGCTTCCTTTTCCAAATTTCACTCCCAAAGTACCTAAAATCACAAAAGGAACGATTTAGGGCAATATTTGATCAAATAAATTCAATTCCGGGCTTAAATGACCCCCTAAAAACGGATCATTTTTCGCCTCATCAATAACCTTAACTGAGAATTATACAATAGAACTTTGTCTCCTTCTGAGAACTCCTTAGGTTTCTTAATTCGCTGGTCATGCCATCTTTTTGCCCTTTCTTTATATGTAACGGAGGATTCATAAGCTTCTAGTCGTAACTCATCAAGCTCATGGAGTTGCAAGAACCTATTCGTTCCAGCGACCGTATAATCCAAATTACATGCCTTAAGTGCCCAATAAGCCTTGTGTTCAAGTTCCACCGGAAGGTGACACGCCTTGCCATAAACCATGCGGAATGGGGTTGTTCCAATAGGTGTCTTATAGGCCGTTCGGAATGCCCATAAGGTCTCATCGAGTTTAAATGACCAATCCATTCTGTTTTGATTAACCGTCTTTTCCAATATTCTCTTAATTGCCCTGTTGGTGTTTTTGACTTGACCGTTAGTTTGTGGGTGATAAGGGGTGGAGAACCGGTGGGAAACTCCATACCTCCTCATGACCTTTTCCATTTGCGCATTGCAAAAGTGGGTCCCCCTACTAATGAGAGGTTTAGGAATGCCGAACCTAGCAAACAGCTTTTTCAAAAAATGAATAACTACCCTAGCATCGTTGGTCCTAAGGGCTTGTGCCACAATCCATTTTGAAACATAATCAATGGCCACTAAAATGTATTCGTTCCCCCCTGAAGATGGAAAGGGACCCATGAAATCAATTCCCCAAACATCGAAAACCTCACAAACTTGTATAAAATTATGTGGCGCTTCATCTCTTCTTGAAATATTCCCGGCTCGTTGACATGCATCACATGCTAGTATCATCTCCTTTACATCACGAAATATTGTGGGCCAATAGAATCCTGCATCGAAAATCTTTCGTGCGGTGGTATTTATCCCATGATGGCCCCCAGAAGGGCCCGAATGACATTCTTTCATAATCTTCATCGCCTCTTTTCCTGAAACACAGTGCCTGATTATTTGATCAGGACATCTTCGGAATAAGAAGGGTTCATCCCAAAAGTAGTATTTTAGTTGGGCAAAGAACCTTTTCTTTTCGTGTCTAGTCATGTGTTCCGGAATGAGCCTGCTTGCAAGATAATTAGCATAATCAGCGTACCATGGTTCAGAATCTGTTATTGACATGAGCTGTTCGTCAGGGAATGAATCCCGAATCTCACTTTTGTCAAGCTCACTAAGGAGGGGATTTTCGAGACGAGAGAGGTGATCAGCAGCCAAATTCTCTGCCCCCCTCTTATCAGGAATTTCAACATCAAATTCTTGTAACAACAAGATCCACCGAATTAGTCGTGGTTTAGCGTCTTGCTTAGCAAAAAGGTATCGGAGAGCCGAATGATCAGTAAAAACGACCGTTTTTGAAAGGACAAGATATTGGCGGAATTTTTTGAAAGCGAACACCACGGCTAATAGTTCTTTTTTGGTGGTAGAATAATTCTCTTGAGCGGGATTCATAGTTTTGCTAGCGTAGTATATTGGTTGGAATTGTTTGTTACACCTTTGGCCTAATACTGCCCCAACAGCATAGTCGCTAGCGTCACACATGATCTCGAAAGGTAACTCCCATTTGGGTGTAACCTTGATTGGGGCTTGCGTGAGTTCCTTTTTCAGGAGATTGAATGCATCCTTGCATTCTTGAGAGAAATCAAAAGGGGCATCCTTTACAAGCAATTGAGTCATTGGCCGAGCTATTTTAGAGAAGTCCTTAATGAACCTCCTGTAGAACCCGGCATGACCCAAGAAGCTACGTATTGCTTTAAAAGTCGTGGGATAAGGTAGTTTAGATATAGCTTCAACCTTTGTTTGGTCCACCTCAATCCCATTTCCTGAGACCTTATGCCCAAGCACAATCCCTTCTTTTACCATAAAATGGCATTTCTCCCAATTTAGAACCAAGTTGGTTTGCTGGCAACGTTTGAGCATTTTTTCGAGGTTAGCGAGACAGCGGTCGAAAGAGACCCCGAAGACTGAGAAATCATCCATGAAAACTTTCATGCTGTCTTCCATTAACTCGTGAAAGATTGCAGTCATGCATCGCTGAAAAGTGGCGGGAGCGTTACACAGCCCAAAAGGCATCCTCTTATAGGCGAATGTTCCATAAGGGCAAGTAAATTTGGTTTTTTCTTGGTCCTCAGGGGCTATGGGGATTTGGAAATATCCTGAGAATCCATCCAAGAAACAGTAGTACTCGTGCCCGGATAATCTTTCCAACATTTGGTCAATGAACGGGAGGGGAAAGTGATCCTTTCTGGTGGCATCATTGAGCTTTCTGTAATCGATGCATACCCGCCAACCAGTAACCGTTCTCTGGGGTACCATCTCACCGTTGTCATTTTTTACCACAGTCATTCCTCCTTTCTTTGGTACAACCTGTACAGGACTAACCCACGGGCTATCCGAAATCGGGTATATCAGCCCTGCATCCAAGAGTTTGATAACTTCTTTTTTCACAACCTCCTTAATTTTGGTATTCACCCGTCTCTAGGGTTGCACGGCTGGTTTATAGTCTTCTTCTATAAGAATCTTATGCATGCAAAAGGTTGAGTCAATCCCCTTAATGTCGGCTACACTCCATGCAAGGACTCCTTTATATTTCTTTAGAACTCCTAAGAGTCTATCCTTTTGCTCATGTTCAAGGGAAGAGTTTATGATTACTGGCAGTTGATCCTCTCCCTGGAGGAAGGCATACTCCAGGTGGTTTGAGAGTTCTTTAAGTTCTAGCTTAGGTGGTTCGATAATGGAGGGCTTTAGCTTGTTTTCGGGTTTACGGAGTTCAAGCTGTTCAGTGGTCTCTTGTCTGGGGTAGAAGGAGACTGCGCTAGCGCCCTCCGTATTCTCCTCCTCCATTATGGGGAGGAAACTCATCCTGTAACCAGCCTTCTTTGATTTGTTCATCAACACAGTTGTTAATGACATCAGTTAGTTCATCGACCTCTCCGATGAAATAGAGCCAGTTAGCTGCTTCGAGAGATAGATTCATAGTGTCTTTGATATCAAAGGTCAAGCTATCGGTCCCTACTCGTAAGGTTAACTTGCTGTCGTGAACATCAATGACTGCACGCGCGGTGGCAAGAAAGGGTCTCCCTAAGATGATGGGCACCAGGTCATCCTCCTCCATCTCCAAGATCACGAAGTCAACCGGAAATTTGAACTTCCCTACTTTGACTAGCACATTCTCGCTTATCCCCAAGGGATATTTGACCGATCTATCGGCTAGCTGGATGTTCATACGGGTAGGTTTTAGTCCAGAATATCCTAGTTTGAGGAACATGGAGTAGGGCATGAGGTTGATGCTTGCCCCTAAATCGGCAAGAGCATTCTTTATTGATAGAGATCCTATGGAACAGGGCAAGGTGAAACTGCCTGGGTCGTCTACCTTTTTTGGTAGCCCTCGTTGGGTCACCACCAAACATTCTTCTCCCAGAGTCACAAGACCCTCGAGTTTCTTTCGGTTGGCAAGCAATCTTTTAAAGTATGAGCTATACTTGGGCATGTGATAGCAAGCATCAAGGAGAGGTATGGTGACCACTGAATCTTTTAGATATGACAAGAATCTCTTATTATCGTTTTCAATCTTCTAGTTTTTTAGGCGGGATGGAAATGGGATTCTCACAGGTTGGTTAGGTGGAGTTGGTGGAGATGGATATCAAATCCCCCAACACCCTATATAATATGCTATAAAGTAGCTGTTTCACAAATAATATGCTATAAAGTAGCGTTTTATGTGAAATAATATGCTATTTCACAGGTTGGTTAGGGGTATTGTTTTTCGCCACATAGCATAAGCAGTTTCACAGCTGTCGACCGCAGCAAAGATCTCCCGTGGTAATCCAAGTTGGATTAAATGCATTGCCATGTCATCTGCAGCGATCTGCTTCTTGTCTTCCTCTGTGTAATCTGCTTCTGTTTGTTCACGCACGAATGGTTGAGTAGGAGGTGTGTCATTTGGATTACATTCAATTTGAACTTGTCTTGGCTTGAATGGACCATTTGTAATGGAATTGATCATTAATTTACCATCAGGCTTTGTTTTGATGTAACGAAGCATGCGGCTTGTCCATGGAAGATATCCACCTTTTTCAAGCATTGGAGGTCGGTTTTCGGCACCGGCAGCATGAATGTCTTGTTGAGTTGCCATGATTTGAATTCAAAGTGAAACGTTGTTCTGAGGATCTTTTGAAAGATAACAAAGGTTGTTGTTGAAGATTAGATGTTTTGGTGAAGATGAAAGTTCGTTCTCGGTTGATCTGATTGATTTCGTAATTTCCCGCCAAAAATCGAGTATGAAAATTTTCTTTCTCAAAATTTGAAAATCTCAAAGAAATACAATTCTAAGGTTACCTGAAAAATTTGAGATTTTGAAAATTTTTCGCCAAATTTTACCGAAATTTTTTGAATTTTGGCCAAAAAATTTGAATTTCGGGCCAAAATTTTCAACCTTATACCAAACTTTGAATCTCGCGTAAAAATTGAACGTTAAGTCTCGTGTGAAAAATAAATTTTACTCAAAATTTCCCGCCAAAAAACTTTTTTTTTTTTTTTTTTTTTTTTTTTTTTTTTTTTTTTTGTTGTAACTCGGCAAGGTTGGTTAGGGTTCTAACTTGGCAAGATTATTTAAGGTTCTAACTCTATTTGCAAGGTTGGTCGGGTTTTAAAATAAAAAGATTATTTTAGATCTTTGAAGTTGTTGAAATGGAAGACAGAGAGGATATCGATGCGAACTGCATATTCATGGCGAATCTTCAGGAAGCTAAGTATGACACGGATTCTGACACACTTCCTGTTTATGACACCAGTGCACCATCTGAGGTATCAAATTTCAACACATGTTATAATAATGATATATTTGATATGTCTCCTCATGAGGAACAGCATTCTGAGAAGCAAACACCCACTTATGATACATACCTGGACACGCCAAGTAGTAGCAATACTTCTTCAGCAACTCCAGATGTGAATCATAATGGAGGCTTCGTTTCACAGCATGCTGAGAATGATGAGGAAACACGTGCTTTATTTGAATCATTGTTAAATAATTGTGGTATTGAAATCGAGAAAGTGAAAAAGGTCAATCGCGATGTTAAGACCGCGAATGAGAAATTGACCACTGAGCTTGAGAGATACAAGGAAAATGCAAAAAGTTTTCAAATTCACAAAGAACGCGAGTCAGAATTTGAAATTGGTTATAAGAAGTTACTTGTTAAAGATAGGGAATGGAAAACCAAGTTTGCTAATCTTGAAATAAGTTCAACAAAAACCATTAACTCTTTAAAACAAGAAATTTCTGAATTAACAAACCAACTTTCAAAACAAGAAACAGCTTACACCAATCTTGAAAAAGAAAGGGATGAGTTGAAAAAGGACTTTGCAAAGAAAGAAGATAAACTTTTGGAAGAAATCGTAGAGTCAGAACACAAGATTGCACATCTAGAAGAATTAGTGGTTAAGTCGGGTCAGTCAAGTCAAACAATGAAAATGATTTCAAATCAAACTAATCTGATTTACCATACGAAATACAAAATGGCTCTTGGTAACAACAATCCTTGTAATCTCAAGAAAGCTCAGGAAGAACAGAACGTCTTGTATAATGGTAGTGTTTTTTACACCAAACATGATCCTCCCGTCGTTCGGGATTCTGTGCAAACGATAGAACATGTCGAAGAGAGCATTTCTAAAATGAAACAAAAGGATTTGAAAACCATTGATTACAACAAATTGAACAAACTTTCGGGAATTACTTTTGTTCCACAAAAAGAACCATCTGTGTTTTCCATAAAACGACCATTCTCAAAAATGTTTTCTAAGAAAGTAGTTGCTTCCAAATCGATTTCTAACATGGAACAGATTTCCTCAAACAACACTTTTAACACAAGTGCTGCACGGGGATATCTTGATGATCTTAAAACCAGAATTGGGCAACTTAAAACGACTTTAGAATCCAAAACGAGACTTAATGAGATCAACTGGAATTCTACGGTTCATTTACAGCTTAAAAAGATTCTCGAAAATGAATTTGCTCCTCAAATTAATAACATCCATGCTCGAGTAATTCATTTTGAACAAGCATTTTTGAAAGAAACAGCTGACTTCGTCACGGATCACAAATCCCTGATAAAGAAGGCAAATGAATCTTTTGAGCAAATCAATGTTTTGGAAAACCTAAATGATTCTCTCTTCGAAGCAGTTCTGTCTACTGATATTATGTCCATCATTTTACAAACATATTCTGTTCATGACGATGAAAGACTGCGAGCTGAGACCTCCGAAATTGTTTCAAAATATGAAAATGCTCTTATTAAGCTTGAAAAAGAAAATGTCACATATTTTAAACAACTTGATCGAAAAAGCGAAGAATGCAAATATGACAAACTGTCGTATGAGCGTGAATTAAAGAAAATGAAAGAGCAAAATGATCTTTTGAGGGCTCAGCTTGAAAGTCAAAAAGGGAAGGGTGAGGAAACTAAGTTTGCAAAACCGTCGACTTCGGAGAAACCAAATGTTTCAAACACGGTTCAAAAACCTAAAATATCAATTTCAAGGTTTGCTCCAAAAGTCGGTGAGAAAAAGGATTTGACAAAACCAGTCACTCCAACACCCTTACCCAAGAAAAGTGAAAATGTAAAGATTGTTGATAAAGGAAAAACGGTTGTCGAAACACCAAAAGTGATAGCACCTGGCCTTTTTAGGATTAGTCCCACTAATGCATCTGCCTCCACATCTGTGACTTATGAGGGCAAGAAGGATAATTCTAAAGAGTCTAGTGATGCTAAAACGGACAACAATATAAATCCTAATGTGTGTGCCTCAACTTCTACAGGATTAGAAAGCACCTCTAGGAGCAGCAGACTACAGCCTAGGAGCAATACAAGGAACAATAGAGTCACGCCTGCCTCTACGAGTAGTAGCAAGAATAAAGTAGAAGAACACCCTAGGAATTTATCGCTTTTTAATAAGAGACATGTTTCATCTGAATGTAATGTCGAGAGTACTGGTTCTAATGCATGTAATGACTCTGTTTGCTTGACATGCAAGAAATGTTTAATTAAATATGTTCATGATGAATGTGTTTCTAAGAATGTGAATGTTACGCCTGAACAGAAGAAAGTTCCAAAAGGAACTAGAGCTAGATCTAGATCTACTGAAAGAATAGTTGCACGCTTTAGGTCTACCACTAGTAGCCAAATGCCTAGGAACTATCTTAAGTATTGTGTATGGAAACCAACGGGTAGAAAATTCATTCTCCAGGATGGAACATTGAAAGTTGTTCAAATTGAACATGTTGAAACATTTTATGAGTGTGATATGGATTTTACTCCTAACCCAATGGAACCAAATTCAAAACGGTTTCCAAATACAAAATCTTCTGTTCTTCGCAGGTTATCGAAATATGTCTTTAGATCGTCGACTCGGGTTGCTCCAAGCACATGACCGGGAACTTAAAGCTGCTGATCAATTTCATATGGAAATTCATGGGAACTGTACGCTTTGGAAATGATCATGTAGCAGCTATTCTGGGTTTTGGAGATCTTCAGTTTGGGAATTTTTTAATCACTCGAGTTTACTACGTCGAAGGGTTGGGACATAATTTGTTTTCAGTTGGGCAGTTTTGTGATGCAGATTTAGAAGTTGCATTCAGGAGAAACACGGTTTTTATTAGAAATTTGGTTGGTGATGATCTCTTAACTGGTAATCGTGGTACAAACTTGTATGCTATCGACATCAACCAAATGGCTTCTACATCACCAATTTGTCTTATGACAAGGGCAACCGAAACTAAGTCCTGGCTGTGGCATAGAAGATTATCCCATCTCAATTTCGACACCATCAACAAGTTAGCCAAAGACAACATCATCACCGGACTTCCTAAGTTCAAATACACCAAGGAACACCTTTGTCCATCATGCGAACAAGGAAAAAGCAAAAGAGCATCATATAAACCCAAAACCGTACCTAGTTCGGTAGCAAGGTTACATATGTTGCATATGGACTTATGTAGCCCAATGAGAGTTGAAAGCATTAACGGGAAGAAGTATATTCTTGTTATTGTTGATGATTATTCAAGATATACTTGGGTAAAGTTTTTGAGATCAAAAGACGAAGCACCAGGCATCATCATCACCTTTCTGAAGCGTATTCAAGTTCTACTTCAAGCTCCAGTAAGGATTGTAAGAACAGATAATGGCACAGAATTCACAAATCAGGAGTTAAGAACTTACCTCGAAGATGTTGGAATTACACATCAAACATCAGTTGTTAGAACTCCACAGCAGAATGGGGTAGTTGAAAGAAGAAACAGAACTCTTGTGGAAGCTGCTCGCACAATGCTGATATATTCTAGTGCACCACTATTCTTATGGGCTGATGCTGTAGCCACTGCTTGCTTTACTCAAAACCGCTCCTTAGTCCATCCGAGATTCAATAAAACTCCATATGAGCTAGTGAACAACAGGAAACCTGACATCTCTTACCTTCACGTGTTTGGCGCTTTGTGCTATCCAACGAATGACAGAGAAGATCTAGGAAAGTTAAATGCTAAGGGAGATATTGGAATCTTCATTGGATATTCAGAAAACTCGAGGGCATTCAGGGTGTATAATAGAAGAACGAAAAAGATAATGGAGACGATGAATGTGAAGTTTGACGAGATTTCACAAATGGCTTCTGAGAGATACGCTCTAGAACCCGCGCTTAATCCGATGGCTTCTAATCAAAACGGATTAGGACCCGCACCAAACATGCAGACTTCTGGACACATCAGTTCAGGACTCGTACCTCAAGGAGCTCAGTCAACAAACACGGACAAACCTTCAGAACAAGAACTGGAAAATTTCTTCGAGTTAATGTTTGATGAATATTATGGTGGAACTTCGACAAATGCATCTCAACAACATTCTGCTGCAACCGCTCAAAATCAACCACCACCACCACCACTGGATGCATCTACAACAATCGAAGCTGAAGCACCAACTCCCTCAACATCATCTACATCTACTCAACCAACTCCAGTACTTGAAACTGAACAACCAAGAGTTGATGAGCAAAATCAAAACACAAATTTTCAAGAAGAACCAACAACTAATTCAAACGATGTTGCGTTAGAAGAAGAAGAAGCATTTGAAAACCCGTTTGCATCAGACTCTGCTGAATCTTCTTCAAGGTTACAAGAACCATCTAACACACATTCGTTCAACCAAAGGTACCCTTCTACGTTTCAATGGACAAAAGACCATCCGTTAGTACATGTTATTGGTGATCCTTCAATGCCAGTTCAGACGAGGAGACAACTTGCCACCGATCTCGAATTGTGCATTTATATTTGCTCAATAAGCACCAAAGTACCAAAGAACATTCGAGAAGCAATGGCAGAAAACCCTTGGATTGAAGCGATGCAGGAGGAATTTCTTCAATACCTGTTACATGACAGTTGGGAACTTGTTGAACGACCACTTGATAAACGAGTTCTTGATCTCAAGTGGTTGTGGAAGAACAAACTGGATGAGGAAATGACTGTTATTCGTAACAAAGCTCGTCTCGTGGCTAAAGGATATCCACAAGAAGAAGGGATAGATTTCGAAGAATCATTCGCGCCTGTAGCTAGACTTGAAGCAGTCCGGATTTTCTTAGCCTATGCAGCTCACAAAAACATCACAGTCTATCAGATGGACATTAAGACAGCTTTCTTATTGAAATAAAGGACTAAGGACCAAATATTATTAAAGTGCTTATAAATATGAAGAAATGCCAAGCTTCGAATCCGGGGGTTTCCCTAATAAAAAGCTTCCGTCTCGGGTCTCAATCATGGGATATTTCGGCTGTAAATAAAAAGGGCCCCCTCAAAATCAGGTTAAATCAGAGACCTTCATGTGGACCCGATTTCTGTATGCAGGGGTTTTCAAGGGAAATTTGGAAACTACTTAGCGTTCAAATTTTGTGCTCATATCGGACTAACAACTATCAAAACGAGAAAATATGAAGCAATTCATTTCTCACAAATTAAAATCTTGAGATACCAAACTTAGGAATTGGGAACAAGAGGTAATGACACAAGTAACTTTTGTGGGTAGTGTTAGCATCTAACTTATGGATAAACAATGATTTCGATTTTACTCTTAATTTGGGGGCTTGTGAAAAATCAAGGATGACGATTTTTATCCGTATGGTCTCTTCTCTATGAGAAGTGTTTCTACTCGTAGACCCTGAAAATTATCAACAGATATGAATTGATAATGAAAGTCAACCAAACCGTCAAATATATAAAAATGAAAAAGTACTAAAAGAGTAGTAGTTGTTGTCATTCATGAAAATCGGATAACGGAGCATTTTTTAGAATAAATGATTTCGAGATCTCTTTTGAACAACATTGCTACTTTACAACGTCAGTAAAAATAGGTTTTGAAATTATTTATCTCTTAAGCATGAGGTGATGACATTGCGTGAGGGCACGGCAATACCTTCGTCTGGGGAATTTGAATGTGTGCTTATTCACACATCCTTTTTAGACCCAAAATCAGACCAAATACACCAAATACTAACCAAATATGCTAAGAGAATGTGTGTTTTTGTATTTGTGTATGTGCAGGCACGTATATGTGAAAAATGGACAAAAACAAAGCCAAAACCGACAAAAACGAGCACGAGAATGGAAAAAGGTCAAAAGCCAGAGCCGGGGAAGCTAAATAAAGCTCAAAATGTTATAAAGAGTCCTCAGAGATTCAGAAAGTAACAAAATTAGTCCCTGGTCAAAGTTTGAAGAATTGGCGATTTCAGTCCCTATACTTTCATATATTGACAAATTTGGGCCCTTGAAGAAATATTAGAAGAAAATGTCAAAGAGTGGTCCCTTATGAATTAAAGATAAACAACATTGGCCCTTGAATCAAAGTTTGAAGTTTGGCAGCCTAAGTCCCTATACTTTTAGTTTTTACAATTTTTGGTCCTTAACTATTTACTACAAAAATATGTTTTAATAATAAAACTGATCCATAAAACCCTTACCAATCTACTAGCCCAAAAACATACTCCAAGCCCACCTCCCATTACCCGATCCACCACATCCCTTACCCGGTCAAAACCGGTCAACCACATTAATAATAAAAACAAACATCCCCAATTCCAAATTACCCGCCCCCTAAAATCCCATCTTACCCAGTATTTTTAATGTAGCACAAACCTTAGAAATCACCACACCTCCAATTACCTCACCTCCTAATAATTACCCAATCATTAAAAGATCTAGAAGCTGACAGCTGACAATCGGTACACGTGGACCAATCACAGGACACACGCGGGATTACCAATCAAGAGGCACATGATCCAAGGGTCATAAGTGATGGGAAACATCTGGATGTTGATCAAACGGCTTAGGGAGGATTCAAAGAAACACAACGGCACACAGATTAGTCCTCAACCTCATCTCTCAGCCTATAAATAGCCTCTCCTCACTCACGGATTGAATTATTAGGAGTAGGTTAGAATTTAGGAATAGGTGTAGGTTTCATGTAATTTTTAGTTTATTGTTTTCTTAAATTTGTACTAAGTTATTTCAAGTTTAATTCAGTTTCAATTATTTAGATGTTATAAAATTCATTTCAAGTATTTCTTATTACTGCTTTATTGTTTGTTGAAGATTTGATAAGCTGAATTTACTGTTTGATTTAAGGTCTAATTTCAGTTTACTTAATTGTTATCTCGAATAAAAAATAATGATAAATAAATAAATAAATAAATAAATAAAATAAAAACAGTAGCCTGAAGGTACATAAGCTTCTAATAAGCGTACTCCCCTTCTGATAAGCTCATAAAGTTCTTCAATAACATTTTGGTGAACTTATCTCATATTCCAAGAGCATAAGTCAATTCTAGCAAGCTGTCAAGTAAGCTTCTATTTTCATTTCTGCATATCTCTTTAGTTTAATTCCTTTATTGTTCTCTATAGCTTATCTGCTTAGTGTAGCTTAGTATAGTTGTTTTTGTGTTTAAGTTTTAGCTGTTATATGTCTAGTTCATACATTGCATACCCACTGCCTTCATTTAGCTTTACAGCCTTTTAGTGTTCTGAATGATCTTTGGTAAATGTCACTACTCATATAGCTTTTAAGATAGATAGGTAATCTGTTTGGATCATTGGTTTGGTAAGTTTTAGCTTAGAACAACAAAACTTAGTATAACATGCTCATATAAGGGGTGTTTGGCACTATTGCATTTTGTAAGTTCAAGACACTATTGACCATTTAATCCAGTTGTTCCTACTTTCTTAGGTAATTAGTAGTAGATTTTAATTATATATTAGCATTTTCTAGAAGTAGTTAAGCTTTTGCATTGATATTCATAGTTTGATTTCATTTGACTGTCTCAACATATAAACAATTGCTTAATCACTAGTTATTGCATTTAGTGGTTAAAACTTGCATACTTATAGTTCAATTAGATAAATAAATAGGTCTGCATTCATTGGATTTAGTCTAGTTCAGTTTCACACATTTTCTCCTTACCATTTTTGCATCAGTTAAAATACTAAATCAGTTTCACTAGGGTTTACATCAGTCAAAATTTTAAACATCAAATCATTTTGGAAATGCATAAAACTGTTTCTAGGTAATATTTTGTTGCTTGTTTTCATAATTCAACATAGATTTGATATTTTCAAAATCATTTGCTTGCTCAAAATAAGCCTTCAAGTTGATCATTTGGGCTGCAAGGTGTCCTGCACCACCAACAGTGGGGTATTAAGTCTTCTTCCTTGCTTCATATTTGCTTATTCAGTTGAGCTTAGGGTGAGATTTTTTTGTTTTGTAGCTAGCTAATAGTATAAGTTTCATATAAATATTCTTAGATTGCACTTTAGAGCTTATTTGATTTGCTTAACTAGGTCTGCTAGATACCCCCGTAGACTTACTCATTTCATAGTCTTTTTGCACCTTATTTTCTGTTTCTCTCTTTTTATCTGAGTTGTTTTAGGCATATAGTAGTGTATTGATTGATCTCTGAATTCCCTGCTTATTCTAGTTGGTTACTGCTTATCACTAGTACTTATTTGATACTGCTTATTGTCCTCCAATTCTGTTTCTGAGAGTTTATTTGGTCTGAATTCAGTTTACTTAAGCTTATTAGTGTAAAGAATACTTCTGGTTAAAGTTTCTGTCAGTTTTGATCAGGAGTGCTTACCAACAAGCACTCCAAATAAGCAGTTTTCAGCCAATAAGCACTTTTCTGAATTATTTTCTTTTCAAAAAAATTTCTCAAGTTTATTTTAATATTTTAGATTTTCTGTAATTTTTTTCAAATTTTTCTGAATAGGTTTACTATTTTTATTATTTAATTTGAGTTTTTATTCAATTTTTAATATTTTTTAATTACCAAAA
Organism: Artemisia argyi; assembly: GCA_030686995.1. Lineage (NCBI taxonomy): Eukaryota > Viridiplantae > Streptophyta > Magnoliopsida > Asterales > Asteraceae > Artemisia > Artemisia argyi. Next base: position 151,072,941 of record CM060689.1, read on the forward strand.
ATTCCAAAAAAAAAAATCAGAAAAAGCCTTAAAAAATCCAAAAATATTTTAGAAATTAATTTTCATTTATTTTAGAATTTTAAAAATTTATTTTGCATTTTTCCCATTTAATCTCAATTTTATTTGCATTTTTATTACTTTTTAATTAGATTTAATAGTTTTTAAATCACAAAAATTACACAAAAAGCCAAAAAAATTAATTTTCAATTTTAAAAATAGTTTTTAGTTTTTTTAGAATTTTCTAAGTTTATATTGCATTTTTCTCACTTAATTTGCATTTTCTTTTAATTTTTAATTAGATAATTAGTTTTTAATTCATAAAAATTAAATAAAAAGTAAAAAAAATATTTTTCTTTTTCTCAAAATTTTCTTTTATCGTTTTTAACTTAGGAAAATTATTTTCAAGTTCGTAAGGTTAGTATAGTTTAAAATTCACGTTTTATTTCGCTTATTTACGTTTTATTTACGTTTAAGCTTTCGTTTTTGATTCTACGTTGCGTTTTAAGTTTCCTTATTTGAATTACGTGCTTAAGTGATTATTTGTGCTTCATTTTCATATACCTTAGTATAATCTCATTCAAATCACCTTTTCCCACTTTCACGACACGTTCCACAAACTGGGAATTCGAAATTCCATTCACACCTTCGCTGGGACACGACCCAGGGAAATACTTTCCTAAGCATTTCTTCGGAAAAATAAACCTATACTAAAACGATTCAATCAGTATCCATCTAAGTCCAGTCCATTTAAAGATTCTACCTGTTGGTACACACTTGAGACTAGATTTAGGAGGGCTGATGCTAAAGATTCTTAGACCTACAGAATTTTGCCTATCAGGTTTTGGAGTGTGCTTCTTGTGCACCATGAGTTTGTTTTGTTCTCTAATCTTAAGGGGTGGAGCCTTAGTCATATCTAGAGTAACGACATTTTGTGCAATAGACTTACAACTTTGATCCTTAGGTTGAGAATTAACATTTTGATCAATTGGTCTAGACTGTGAAGTGACTGCTTTTGACAACACTTGTTTCTCATCAACTTGGGAGGCACACCTTGATTTAGAAGATTTTGAGCGGTTAGTACTGAACGCATTTGGTTGTCTAACAACACTTAGTATCCTAAGAGGTGGTGATAGTGGTTTCCCCATGATAGACGGTTTGGCAAACTTAGTATTCACATAATTCCTAGCTAATTTCCTCAATTCATCCCTTAAGGCTGTAATTTTGAACTCTTTCTCCTGAAGTTTAGCTTTGAGATCATCGTTACTGGTAATCAAAGGGGCTGTGTGTTTAGTAGTTTTAGACTTTTCTTCTTTGCTATACTCATTTAGGGTTTTGCAATGTCTTTTCAAAGTCTCATTTTCATTATGCAACACAGCCACTTTGTGTACTAACTCAGTAATTGTGGTAGAATCAATGTTGCAGTTGTGTTTAGCTTTAGCCTTAATGTTACTACACATATCATTCATCTCAGCAACATGCTTTTTAAGACGGTTGATTGTCAAGTCTTTGGCTTCAACCTGGGCTTTTAAGTCATTGATAAAAAAATATTCACGGAGCTCAGGAATTTCCGAGTTTTTGCATGGTTGATTAATTATGATACTTTCTTCATTTTGTTGCATTGCAATTTCAAGAGAAATACAATGTTTTTCGAGTTGAGAAAATCTGTTTGAAAGTTCATTGAATACACTTATATCAACCATTTCATTTGATTTAAGAGGTTTAGCTGAAACCGAATGACTTGACACATCACCAATTTTCTCATTCTGATCACATTTTCCCCCTTTATGATTCATATTAATTGAATTAGACATGGTATCACTACCATCCTTTTCCAATGGATATGTGTCATACGTGGGCAAAACTTGATTAGCAAGCACATCATTATCAGAGAGTACTAAGCGTGGATTAGTGACATGGACCTCTAAAGAAGGAAGTTGTTCCCTATCTTGTCGACGATCATTATCCAAGGCAAAACTTGATTAGCAAGCACATCATTATCAGAGAGTACTAAGCAAGGATTAGTGACATGGACCTCTAAAGAAGGAAGTTGTTCCCTATCTAAAGAAGGAAGTTGTTCTCTAAAGAAGGAGGTTTTGAAATTATTTATCTCTTAAGCATGAGGTGATGACATTGCGTGAGGGCACGGGAATACCTTCGTCTGGGGAATTTTGATGTGTGCTTATTCACACATCCTTTTTATACCCAAAATCAGACCAAATACACCAAATACTAACCAAATATGCCAAGAGAATGTGTGTTTTTGTATTTGTGTATGTGCAGGCATGGATATGTGAAAAATGGACAAAAACAAAGCCAAAACTGACAAAAACGAGCACGAGAATGGAAAAAGGTCAAAAGCCAGAGCCAGGGAAGCTAAATAAAGCTCAAAATGTCATAAAGAGTCCTCAAAGATTCAGAAAGTAACAAAATTAGTCCCTGGTCAAAGTTTGAAGAATTGGCTATTCCAGTCCCTATACTTTCATATATTGACAAATTTGGTCCCTTGAATAAATATTTGAAGAAAATGTCAAAGAGTGGTCCCTTATGAATTAAATATAAACAACATTGGCCCTTGGATCAAAGTTTGAAGTTTGGCAGCCTAAGTCCCTGTACTTTTAGTTTTTACAATTTTTGGTCCTTAACTATTTACTACAAAAATCTATTTTAATAATAAAACTGATCCATAAAACCCTTACCAATCTACTAGCCCAAAAACATACTCCAAGCCCACCTCCCATTACCCGATGAACCACATCCCTTACCCGGTCAAAACCGGTCAACCACATTAATAATAAAAACAAACATCCCCAATTCCAAATTACCCGCCCCCTAAAATCCCATCTTACCCAGTATTTTTAATGTAGCACAAACCTTAGAAATCACCACACCTCCAATTACCTCACCTCCTAATAATTACCCAATCATTAAAAGATCTAGAAGCTGACAGCTGACAATCGGTACACGTGGACCAATCACAGGACACACGCGAGATTACCAATCAAGAGGCACATGATCCAAGGGTCATAAGTGATGGGAAACATCTGGATGTTGATCAAACGGCTTAGGGAGGATTCAAAGAAACACAACAGCACACGGATTAGTCCTCAACCTCATCACTCAGCCTATAAATAGCCTCTGCTCACTCAGGGATTGAATTATTAGGAGTAGGTTAGAATTTAGGAATAGGTGTAGGTTTCATGTAATTTTTAGTTTATTGTTTTCTTAAATTTGTACTCAGTTATTTCAAGTTTAATTCAGTTTCAATTATTTAGTTGTTATAAAATTCATTTCAAGTATTTCTTATTACTGCTTTATTGTTTGTTGAAGATTTGATAAGCTGAATTTACTGTTTGATTTAAGGTCTAATTTCAGTTTACTTAATTGTTATCTCGAATAAAAAAATAATAATAAATAAATAAATAAATAAAATAAAAACAGTAGCCTGAAGGTACATAAGCTTCTAATAAGCGTACTCCCCTTCTGATAAGCTCATAAAGTTCTTCAATAACATTTTGGTGAACTTATCTCATATTCCAAGAGCATAAGTCAATTCTAGCAAGCTGTCAAGTAAGCTTCTATTTTCATTTCTGCATATCTCTTTAGTTTAATTCCTTTATTGTTCTCTATAGCTTATCTGCTTAGTGTAGCTTAGTATAGTTGTTTTTGTGTTTAAGTTTTAGCTGTTACATGTCCATTTCATATATTGCATACCCACTGCCTTCATTTAGCTTTACAGCCTTTTAGTGTTCTGAATGGTCTTTGGTAAATGTCACTACTCATATAGCTTTTAAGATAGATAGGTAATCTGTTTGGATCATTGGTTTGGTAAGTTTTAGCTTAGAACAGCAAAACTTAGTATAACATGCTCATATAAGGGGTGTTTGGCACTATTGCATTTTGTAAGTTCAAGACACTATTGACCATTTAATCCAGTTGTTCCTACTTTCTTAGGTAATTAGTAGTAGATTTTAATTATATATTAACATTTTCTAGAAGTAGTTAAGCTTTTGCATTGATATTCATAGTTTGATTTCATTTGACTGTCTCAACATATAAACAATTGCTTAATCACTAGTTATTGCATTTAGTGGTTAAAACTTGCATACTTATAGTTCATTGGATTTAGTCTAGTTCAGTTTCATACATTTTCTCCTTACCATTTTTGCATCTGTTATAATACTAAATCAATTTCACTGGGGTTTACATCAGTCAAAATTTTAAACATCAAATCATTTTGGAAATGCATAAAAACTGTTTCTAGGTAATATTTTGTTGCTTGTTTTCATAATTCAACATAGATTTGATATTTTCAAAATCATTTGCTTGCTCAAAATAAGCCTTCAAGTTGATCATTTGGGCTGCAAGGTGTCCTGCACCACCAACAGTGGGGTATTAAGTCTTCTTCCTTGCTTCATATTTGCTTATTCAGTAGAGCTTAGGGTGAGATTTTTTTGTTTTGTAGCTAGCTAATAGTATAAGTTTCATATAAATATTCTTAGATTGCACTTTAGAGCTTATTTGATTTGCTTAACTAGGTCTGCTAGATACCCCCGTAGACATACTCATTTCATAGTCTTTTTGCACCTTATTTTCTGTTTCTCTCTTTTTATCTGAGTTGTTTTAGGCATATAGTAGTGTATTGATTGATCTCTGAATTCCCTGCTTATTCTAGTTGGTTACTGCTTATCACTAGTACTTATTTGATACTGCTTATTGTCCTCCAATTCTGTTTCTGAGAGTTTATTTGGTCTGAATTCAGTTTACTTAAGCTTATTAGTGTAAAGAATACTTCTGGTTAAAGTTTCTGTCAGTTTGGATCAGGAGTGCTTACCAATAAGCACTCCAAATAAGCAGTTTTCAGCCAATAAGCACTTTTCTGAATTATTTTCTTTTCAAAAAAAATTCTCAAGTTTATTTTAATATTTTAGATTTTCTGTAATTTTTTTCAAATTTTTCTGAATAGGTTTACTATTTTTATTATTTAATTTGAGTTTTTATTCAATTTTTAATATTTTTTTAATTACTAAAAATTCCAAAAAAAATCAGAAAAAGCCTTAAAAAATCCAAAAATATTTTAGAAATTAATTTTCATTTATTTTAGAATTTTAAAAATTTATTTTGCATTTTTCCCATTTAATCTCAATTTTATTTGCATTTTTATTACTTTTTAATTAGATTTAATAGTTTTTAATTCACAAAAATTACACAAAAATCCAAAAAAATTAATTTTTAGTTTTAAAAATAGTTTTTAGTTATTTTTGAATTTTCAAAGTTTATTTTGCATTTTTCTCACTTAATTTGCATTTTCTTTTAATTTTTAATTAGATAATTAGTTTTTAATTCATAAAAATTAAATAAAAAGTCAAAAAAATATTTTTCTTTTTCTCAAAATTTTCTTTTATCGTTTTTAACTTAGGAAAATTATTTTCAAATCCGTAGGGTTAGTATAGCTTAAAATTCACGTTTTATTTCGCTTATTTACGTTTTTGATTCTACGTTGCGTTTTAAGTTTCCTTATTTGAATTACGTGCTTAAGTGATTATTTGTGCTTCATTTTCATATACCTTAGTATAATCTCATTCAAATCACTTTTTCCCACTTTCACGGCACGTTTCACAAACTGGGAATTCGAAATTCCATTCACACCTTCGCTGGGACACGACCCAGGGAAATGCTTTCCGAAGCATTTCTTCGGAAAAATAAACTTATACTAAAGTGATTCAATCAGTATCCATCTAAGTAAGTCCATTTAAAGATTCTACCTGTTGGTACACACTTGAGACTAGATTTAGGAGGGCTGATGCTAGAGATTCTTAGACCTACAGAATTTTCCCTATCAGGTTTTGGAATGTGCTTCTTGTGCACCATGAGTTTGTTTTGTTCTCTAATCTTAAGGGATGAAGCCTTAGTCATATCTAGAGTAACGACATTTTGTGAAATAGACTTACAACTTTTATCCTTAGGTTGAGAATTAACATTTTGATCAATTGGTCTAGACTGTGAAGTGACTGGTTTTGACAACACTTGTTTCGCATCAACTTGGGAGGCGCACCTTGATTTAGAAGATTTTGAGCGGTTAGTACTGAACGCATTTGGTTGTCTAACAACACTTAGTATCCTAAGAGGTGGTGATAGTGGTGTCCCCAAGATAGACGGTTTGGCAAACTTAGTATTCACATAATTCCTAGCTAATTTCCTCAATTCATCCCTTAAGGCTGTAATTTTGAACTCTTTCTCCTGAAGTTTAGCTTTGAGATCATCGTTACTGGTAATCAAAGGGGCTGTGTGTTTAGCAGTTTTAGACTTTTCTTCTTTGCTATACTCATTTAGGGTTTTGCAATGTCTTTTCAAAGTCTCATTTTCATTATGCAACACAGCCACTTTGTGTACTAACTCAGTAATTGTGGTAGAATCAGTGTTGCAGTTGTGTTTAGCTTTAGCCTTAATGTTACTACACATATCATTCATCTCAGCAACATGCTTTTTAAGACGATTGATTGTGAAGTCTTTGGCTTCAACCTGGGCTTTTAAGTCATTGATAAAAAAATATTCACGGAGCTCAGGAAGTTCTGAGTTTTTGCATGGTTGATTAATTATGATACTTTCTTCATTTTGTTGCATTGCAATTTCAAGAGAAATACAATGTTTTTCGAGTTGAGAAAATCTATTTGAAAGTTCATTGAATACACTTATATCAACCATTTCATTTGATTTAAGAGGTTTAGCTAAAACCGAATGACTTGACACATCACCAATTTTCTCATTCTGATCACATTTTCCCCCTTTATGATTCATATTAATCGAATTAGACATGGTATCACTACCAGCCTTTTCCAATGGATATGTGTCATACGTGGGCAAAACTTGATTAGCAAGCACATCATTATCAGAGAGTACTAAGCGTGGATTAGTGACATGGACCTCTAAAGAAGGAAGTTGTTCCCTATCTTGTCGACGATCATTATCCAAGGCACGTGTAGACGATCTTCCAGAAGAGTCATTTGTAATCATCTTATCATTGGTCGTGTCACTTTATTGCTGATGAAGTACCCTTGTCTCAATGAACTCCTTAACATTCCCAGTGAGTCGCAGTAGTGTGATCCTGAATGTATCAACTTCGATTCCAGTGTAGTTGCCAAAATACTTACTCGTCATTGGATAGTCATAATCATACTCAATTGTGAATTTGGAGTCAATGAACACTTGAAGTTGTTTCTGAATCACACCGAATGTAGCCATGCAACAACTTTCAGAGATTTCATCTTTGTTAAGTTTTTGTTGAAGTTGATCTAAGTACAGAGTTATTGTAACTGTAAAGGTGCCAACGTCTTGACCAAAGAGTGTCTTAAATGCGCGTTTGTATCCGCCCATGTATCCAGGTGGTTCAAAGACTCTCTTGATATGTGAGTGAAGTAATTGAAAACATTCGATGCAACTTTTCGTAATTGTCGGTAACCCAATTGACTCTTGAACCTCATCAACATGATGAATTGAGCAGCTTGGTTTGATATTGAAATTGTCAGTGTCAGTCCCGTTTATTCGTTGCATATGGTTAAAGTTCATAAGTTCAACATCTGTATCACCCAATTTGAGTATCTTAAACATAGAGGGATATGAGTCAGTAGACATTGTGAAATTGCGTATCGAACGTAGCAACTCTTATGATTTAAACTGATAAACCGTTTCTTTCTTGGGATTTTACAAAATCAACAAAAGAAACCGTAAAATTTAGTTTGTGAATAATTCTTAGTATGAAGTCTTGAGTAATTTGCAATGAGTGTCAAGTCGCAACAAGTCAAATTACAACAGACCAGTTCGTAATGAGTCAAGTCATAAGATTTAGCTCACAACGTCAAATCACAGTCAGATTAGTCGTAACAACTCAAGTCGCGACAATTCACTGTTCACTAATTTAGACACAAGATACAATAAGGTTCAAGTCACAAATCACAAGTCGCTAGACATCAAATCTCTAACAAATCGCTAACTAAGCAAACCGCTGATAACCAACTCGCTAACTACCAAATCGCTAGGCACCAAATAAACCAACTCGCTAACCACCAAATTGCTAGGCACCAAATAAACCAACTCGATGGACCACCAAATAACTAGTCACCAAATAAGCCAACTCGCTAACCACCAAATCGCCAGTTACCAACTTGCTGAAATACAAACCACTAGTACTAACTCGCTAGATCTACTGTCAAATCGCTAGGAACCAACTCGCTGGAATAGAAATCAATAGTACTAACTCACTAATCACCAAGTAAACCAACTCGCTGGATGCAACTCGCTAGTTAACAAATCTCCTAATGTTTTAATGATGACAAATAAACCTTTGAAACACATAAAATAACAAACGTTAGCCAAAATTCCCCGAGCCTCATGTCTGCTCCTGGCGCGTTGTCCACGCGTTGACGCGTGGCTGACGCGCTAGGCTCCTGTATGGCTCGGGACAAATTTTGAAAGTAGGCTTTCCCCTTACCCGACAAATGTGGATCTTTTATTGCAGGTATGAATATGCTAAGTGCTTCATTAGGAACACTCGAAACAGGTTTTAGACTTAGCGGGATTTAAAATCACGACCTCTCGTTTTTGACAAAACACCCACTTACGGGAAAACGCCAACTCATGTTTTCTAACTCTCGCCTATAGCCAAGGCTTTTCTAAACTTAGGGAGCTTATACATTTCACGTAACATCATGTGAAAGCATCCATATGCTCATATCCCGTGCTTACGTCTTCTCTAATCACGTAACAGGTTTACTCCCTTGTTGGTCAAAAGAAGTCAAAGGTCACTTTGCGTAAACGCATCCTCTCCCACTTGGGTTATGCTTTACATCAAGGCAAAGCATTTAACTTGTTTGAACCAAGGTGTCAGTTTAGTACGTCGAGTCATGGAAAGTCACGAGTTATGAAACTATGGATTCTCGACGTTGTGTTACTTGAACTTATAAGTAACCTATGATTTTCTCAACTTATAATCTTAATTGTCTTAACCTTTTTCTTCTTAATGACAATTAGATTATTTCTTAATCTCCTTCCTAATCTCATTTTCACTAAAGACAAAGACACCAAATCTCTCACAATCCTTCCCAAAAATCCTTTTCCAACAACCTCTTACAATATTCCCTTACACCTCCTAACAAAGTGTACCTTTGTCTCCTCACAAACTCCCACAAAATATTCCCTCTTACAATATTCCGTTCACTTCACCAACTTCCCATATACCTTTCTTATACATACATACATACTCTTCCCTATACACTCTTTTCTACACACACACACATCCTTACACATACACACTCAGATACACACACATCTTTGTATTCAAAATATATACACTTCACTCACATACCTCTCTTCACACACACAAGGCTCCCCATCCAATCATACATACACATACCTCTCACATACAACTCACACTTATACAGATCCCATCCTTACAACACATATCCTCTACACTCCCAATACCTTTATTTTCAAAATACACACACTCCCCTCACAACCTCTATATCCTCACACACTAGCCAACTCACCAAAGGCTCCCCATCAAATCACGTCTCTTCACACCTTACACAATCCAACTCATACATAACTCACCTCCTCTCTAATTTAACACATGGGGATAAATTTGAAATCCAAAGGAGGCTTCCTTTGATCCTAGCCATTCAATTCAAACCAACTCATCTCAACCATTCATCTCACGCTTTTCCCCAAGGATGGAATATTCCCTTGGATATTCTTTATTCACCCAACTATGGTTACCTTTCTTATTCAACCATGGTTAACTTTTAACCCTCTCCAACATCCACCCTTTCTCACCAAGGAAAGCATGTTCCTTTTGTATATTCTCTTCTCAACTCAACCATGCTTTCTCTTCTAACCCAACCATGGTTTGTTCTAACCCAACTTCTTTTTATACACTTCCTTTCCAAGCAAAGGAATATCCCATGGAATATTATTTCTCTCCTTTCTATGCCATGTGAGGATTACCTAAACTACCCCTACCCAATTATCCATTCTATCTTTCTCTCTTTGATAATTGGTTTACACCTTAAAAATTCTTTTACTTCACAAATGATTTTTACAAATGGCTATTTGAGTTGGTTGACCTTGAGGATGAAAAAATGTTAAGGTCAATCTGTGAAGTTCAATTGGGGGTTTAGCAAGGTTGGATATTTAAAAGACCAAAATCCTAAGAAAAATAGTTCAAGAATTTTGGCAAGTCACCCGCGCGTCGATGCGCCAGTCTCGGAATCATTTTTCCCACTTTGGGATTTTGGCCTATAAATATCCACCCTTGGCTCTTGTATTTCTCACCCCTTGAAAAACATTCTTTCTCAATAATTTTTTTTCTCTCTACCCAATAACTCTACACATCTTGTGTTCTTAATCTTATCATCTTTGAAAGAACACATTCTCCACAAGGGAAGAATCACAAGAACCTAATCCACTCTTGTGATTGTCTCAAAGGTCTTCTTCTCTATACCCTTTCTATTAGAATCGAGTCACTAGGTTAGGTTAGGGCTTGATTCAAAGAAACAACATTCTATAATTCTATTTGTTTGTAAAGGAAGTCTTGTGTCTTTGTGAATAAGCCTAGATCATTGGGGTTCTAGTTGGGGTTTGATAGTTCCGGGTGGAAGTTTTGGTTGGGGTCTTGGTGACCAAGTGTAAGTCGAATCACGAGATTCTTTAGGGTGGTTTCCGAGGGCAGAATACTGTTGGGAGTAGCTCTTCTTTGTGAGCACCGATCTTTGTGCATATCGGTGGAGTGAAGTTGTAACAGTATGTAATCCACTGAAAGGATTATACTAGTGGAATAGTATCATGTCGTGGATTCACTACTGGATGTACGGATGGTATAAACCCCCCATCCCAAACCAGTATTTATCGTGGTGTCTCTTTACTTGCTCTATATACTTGTGTTTATATTAGTGTTTGTTCTTGCTTAAACCACTTGGTTCTTCTTCTTGGCTTAAAGTTTTTAAACATCTAAAAGGCCGAAGAAACCGTATTCACCCCCTCTACGGTTCTACAATTGGTATCAGAGCAGAATACTCAAGTTTTTTAGCGTTAAAACCTTCCTGAGAAGTCGTTCTAAGTCAAAAACTTCTTTTCCAAAAATCTAAAATCCTAACAAAGATTTTTGGTAAAGTTGAGTATAGTTCCATGGCTCAAGAGAACTATGTTGAGGGGTGCTCAATGCAAAGACCACCTTTGCTAGAAACCAATGGGTTTTGTTTTTGGCAAACCTGGTTTGAGACCTAGATTAGGTCCAAAGATCTTGATTTGTGGGAAATCATCCAAAATGGCAACTTTGTGTTTATGGTGAAAGACTCGGAAACAAAGTTGTTGGTGGAAAAGCCACATTTGGATTGAAAAAATGATGAGAGGAGGAAGCTTGTCAAAAATGATGAAGCGAAAATGTTGATCTACAATGCTCTACCTCGAAGGGAGTTCGAGAGAGTCCATGTTTGCAAGACCGCTAAAGAAATTTGGCATTCTCTCATCATTACTCATCAAGGCAATTCACAAGTCAAGGATTGCAAGATCGATACTCATTCAACAATATGAGATGTTTTCGATCTCGGATGAAGAAACCATTGACAATGGTTACACACGGTTCAATGCTATTATCACAAGCCTCACGACTCTAGATCCTAGCTTTTACAACAAGAACCATGTGAGAAAGTTTCTTCGAGCTCTTCCGGTGAAGTAGCGGCCGAAGGTGACGGCCATGGAAGAATCCAAGAATTTGGCGAAACTTTCTCTTGATGACCTTATCGGCAACCTCAAGGTCTATGAAATGATCCTTGAAAATGACAAGGTTGCTACCAAAGACAAGAAGGAGAAAGTAAAGTCCTTGGCTCTTAATGCTAAGGTTACTAGGGGACAAACTAGTAACATTAGTAATAGTCAAGGAGGAAGTGGTGAAGACGAAGACGAAGAAGAGATCAACTTGATAGCTAGGAACTTTAGGAAGTTCTTTCAAAAGAGTAATAAGCTTAGGCATAGAAATAACTTTGGTAATAATAAGGATGAAAGAGGTAGTGATGATAGGAATTATGGTGTTGAAAGCTCGAGGCGTTAACGTACTTGTTACAATTGCGGAGACAAAACTCACTTCATAAGTGATTGTCCAAACAAGGCATTTGTTGGTGGAGCTTGGAGTGATAGCGACGATGGTGACCAATCGAAGAAAGGTGCGACATGTGTTATGGCGATTGAATCGCAAGAGGTACATCCTAAATTGTCTATTTCAAATAATTCCTTAAACATTCATGATTTGAAAAAGGAGAATGAGGAACTACTCAAAAATTATGAGGATGTGTTTAGAGAATTAAAATTAACCATTAAAGAAAAACGTTCTCATGAAAAGGAAATTTCTAAATAAAAACAATGAACTTGAAGTTGAAATAAAGAGATTTGTAACTCTTCAAGAGAAAGTTGAATCATGTAAAATTTGTGAAAATCTCACACTTAAGGTTACCTCTTTTAGTGAAGAAGTCTCTGAACTTCAAAAGAAGTTGTTGAGTTTTACAAAATTTAAAAAGAGTAGCAATGATTTAGACAATATGTTGAGTCATCAAAAATTGTCCCGAGATAAGGAAGGTCTTGAATTTTTGAAAAATGAGAAAACAACTTCTGAGAGTCTAACCAAACCTATTGCATTTGTAAAAGCAAGCCAAAAAGAAACTCCTAAAGTTTTCGAGTCTGACGCGATGGATGACAGGTCAACGCGCCAGCAGCGTGCTAGGACTCTGAGGAAAAGTACTGTTTCGTCAAAACATTTTGTTAAACCTACCACTCCTCAAGTTCCTTTTGTAAATATTAAAGGTACTCAAACACCTATTACAAAAAATGAAACCCCAAAACAATTTTAAAACACGGTTTCATGTAATTGACTTGGATACACACAAGCTTGAGTCGACCATAAACCTATCTTACCTACACCAAATATGAAACCTTCGTATAATCAAAGACATTCTTTTCAAAACAATCAATCATCATCAAGAATAAATCGTTACAACAACCAAAGGTCTTTACATCATCAATATAACTCATACCAAAGGAGAGACAACTCCTACCCAAACCAAAGTAACCTTTCAAACAACCCTTGGTCTATGTTTTCAAGCTACGGTCTTGAGACACTAAATGTCTTGCTTCATGACCCAAGGATGTTCAACTTGGGAATGTTTTATGCTAACCACAATGGACCCAACAAACATTGGGGACCAAGTTTTTAAGTTACATGTTTGATAGGAAAGGTTCAAATATGTGCTTGCATTGGTCGATTAGATTATGGATAGTGGTTGCGCACATGACCAATAGTTGAATAAGGCTTATGTCATACATAGAGTACTATGATGGAATCTTATCTAGTCGCCATGGTACTACAAGTCTTCCATGAAACCAAGCTAAGTGCTCATTCTAAACTTATGAATCTTTAAATGCTTTAGTTTTAATTGTCATAGATTCTAAGTAAAGTTATTTGATGGTAGATAGCTTAATTGTGTCTCAACTTGATAACATAGGTATATACTTGACTTACTTGTTGTAGATCGTTATGTGCTATTTTGTGATTGTTGTATGTGACTACACGAAAATACTTGTTAGTTTAAGTAATGAAAACTAACTTATAAGCAACATGTATAAATAGTATCATCTTAAATCTTAGTTTCACTTCATAATAAATTAAGATAAACCGGTTGGATGATTGTAGTTTTCACATCAATACATCATGTGTAGTTTGCTTAATTGCTTTATATGTATATGTAAGATCTTAAAGGGAATTCTTAATAACATATACAAATAAGTTATATGCATGATTATGTGGCTAACAAGTTATGATTTTAATCAACAAAGTGATAACATGAAATTTGCTCACATGATTAAGTGTCCCTAGAGATAAGAATGGTTGTCATAAATTGTGGATTCATGATGCTATGTGATTATATGCTTACTTCTCATAGCAATTAAATGACGATGTGAAAGACGTATTTGCATGAGAATATGTTTTGATGCCATTTGCTCATATGTCCACTTGCCATGATGCTAGATGATTTAGTGCATATTTTTAACAAACTAATTGCTTGCATATTTGTTAAAGATAGTAGATTATGTACTCACAACTTCAAAGTATTATATTAGACACTAGATGCACTTTACGTATTTCTTAGACAAACAAGGTCTTGCAAGCAATAGGATTAGTAACACCATATCAACCAATAGAGTCTTAGAGTTGCTTCGAAGTTACGGAGGCAATATCTATACCTTAATGACAATATTCACATTATATATGGACTCTATTTCTAGGTGCTAAGGATGATGCCCTACATAAGTTTTGGATCTTAGGAAGTAGAATTGATAAACCTACTTGAGCTTTGATTCATGTTAATCATGGTAATAAATTTGAACATAGGGTGCAATGTGGGGATTTTTGCATAGAATCTCTCATAACTTCTCGGACATTAGTCCTCCTAAAACCAATGAGGTCGTCCAACGAAAGGACAAGAAGTTACAAGAGATGCGTTGTGTATTTAGCCGAGCAATCGATTTCGAAAAAAGTTTTGGTGTCATGTCTTAATGTCCTATGAAACCCTTAGAGTAGGAAATGTTTTAATGACCTTTATATCATATATGTATTTTCTCTGCAAGATTGAATTAATCTTAAGATAGGGTAATACACGATGTTTCTCACTCACTTAGGAATCTCCTTATGCCTTGACTTGTCACTAGGTAGTAACTTGTGTTTAAGTCTTGCTTTGCACTCTTGGAGTGTTTATATGTGAAACTATGTGTTCTAATTTGATAATTTGTTATGAATAACTTGAGTATGTGATATGTTTGTGCTTGATAGATCCGTTCTATGAACAACTTACAACTATGTGATGATGGTATGTATGCGTTTATCAATATTTGGGATATAACACTTTGAATATGCATTATATGTGTAGGTTATAGTGTATTGTGCGCAAATATATGTGATGTTGTGCTTAGTCTAACCCATGTTGTAAGTATCCAAATGGTTACCTAACCCATTTTGGACTATCACATGTGAGGATTGTTCGTTTGTTGCGTGTTGGTTGTTTTATCCGCAAAGGTGAGGCTCTTGACCCATGGATCCCTGCCTTGGAACAAGGGGGATCAACGATCTATGGGGAGCTATGTTCAAGGAGGAGAATGTTCGGGTGCATTATTACAAGCTTATTTCCCATTTAATTGGAAGTCCCGCCTTTTTGATTCGACAAAAGGGGGAGAAAGAAAGAGTGAAGACCTGTTCAAGTTTAAAGAACAAAGGCTTCACCAAATTACAAGGAAAAGGTCAAGACGCAAGCTACATCAAAGGCGCACTTTGTCTTCGCTAAGTTGTGTAATTTTATTTGCTTTCGTTTTCTATTTGTCATCATCAAAAATTGGGAGATTGTTGAGGCAACATTATTAAGATCTCCTAATGTTTTAATGATGAAAAATAAACCATCGAAACACATAAAATAACAAACGTTAGACAAAATTCCCCGAGCCTCATGTCTGCTCCTTGCGCGTTGTCCATGCGTTGACGTATGGCTCGGGACGAATTTTGAAAGTCGGATTTCCCCTTACCCAAAAAATATGGATCTTTCATTGCAGGTATGAATATGATAAGTACTTCATTAGGAACACTCGAAACAAGTTTTAGACTTAGAGGGATTTAAAATCACAACCTCTCATTTTTGACAAAACACCCACTTACGGGAAAACGCCAACTCATGTTTTCTAACTCTCGCCTCTAGCCAAGGATTTTCTAAACTTAGGGAGCTTATATATTTCACGTAAAATCATGTGAAAGCATCCATATGCTCGTATCCCGTGCTTACGTCTTCTCTAATCACGTAAAGGGTTTACTCCCTTATTGGTCAAACTAAGTCAAAGGTCACTTTACGTAAACGCATCCTCTCCCACTTGGGTTATGCTTTACATCAAGGCAAAGAACATAACTTGTTTGAACCAAGGTGTTAGTTTAGTACGTCGAGTCGTGGAAAGTCACGAGTTATGAAACTATGGATTTTCAATGTTTTGTTACTTGAACTTATAAGTAACCTATGATTTTCTCAACTTATAATCTAAATTGTCTAAACCTTTTTCTTCTTAATGACAATTAGATTATTTCTTAATCTCCTTCCTAATCTCATTTTCACTAAAGACAAAGCCACCAAATCTCCCACAATCCTTCCCAAAAATCCTTTTCCAACAACCTCTTACAATATTCCCTTACACCTTCTCACAAAGTGTACCTTTGTCTCCTCACAAACTCCCACACAATATTCCCTTCACTTCACCAACTTCCCATACACCTTTCTTATACACACATCAATGTTGCAAAACAAGGCCTACAAGGCTGATTAATCGCCGATTAGGTGCTACATGGCCTTCAACCTTTCCGATTTGTGTAAATCGGTCAAACAACTCAGTCAACCTTGGTCAACGACAGTTAATGACGGTCAACAGTGGTCAAGCGTACCCGAAACCTTCAAACCTTGATGGAATTACCCAAAACTAACTGTAAAATTGTTTAATAAGTTATACTTGTTGTTTATATCTATTTTAAGATGTTTTTTTTAAGAAAAATCTTGTGAGTAGTACCCAAAATTTACCGGAAATACCTAAAACTTGCCGAAAATACAGAAAACTTATCGAAAATACCAATCTGATTAATCACCGATTAATCCCGCCTAGACCGATTACAAGCTACAGGGGGGTCGACCGCCTGACTTCCGATTCAAGATTTTTGCAACCATGACACACATACATACACTTCCTTATACACTCTTTTCTACACACACAGACATCCTTACACATACATACTTACATACACACACATCTTTGTATTCAAAATACACACACTTCACTCATATACCTCTCTTCACACACAAGTCTCCCTATCCAATCATACTTACACATACCTTACACATACAACTCACAACTATACACATCCCATCCTTACAACACATATCCTCTACACTCCCAATACCTTTATTTTCAAAATACACACACTCCCCTCACAACCTCTATATCCTCACACACTAGCCAACTCACCAAAGGCTCCCCCATCAAATCACATCTCTTCATACCTTACACAATCCAACTCATACACAACTCACTTCCTCTCTAATTCAACACATGGGGGTAAATTTGAAATCCGAAGGAGGCTCCCTTTGATCCTAGCCATTCAATTCAAACCAACTCATCTCAACCATTCATCTCACTCTTTTCCCCAAGGATGGAATATTCCCTTGGATATTCTCTATTCACCCAACCATGGTTACCTTTCTTATTCAACCATGGTTAACTTTTAACCCTCTCCAACATCCACCCTTTCTCGCCAAGGAAAGCACATTCCTTTGGTATATTCTCTTCTGAACTCAACCATGCTTTCTCTTCTAACCCAACCATGGTTTGTTCTTACCCAACTTCTTTCATACACTTCCTTTCCAAGCAAATGAATATCCCATGGCATATTCTTTCTCTCCTTTCTATACCATGTGAGGAATACCTAAACTACCCCTACCTAATTATCCCTTCTATCTTTCTCTCTTTGATAATTAGTTTACACCTTAAACATTCTTTTACTTCACAAATGATTTTTACAAATGGCTATTTGAGTTGGTTGACCTTGAGAATGAAAAAGTGTTAAGGTCAATATGTGAAGTACAATTAGGGGTTTAGCCAGGTTGGTTATTTAAAAGACCAAAATCCCAAGAAAAATAGTTCAGGAATTCTGGCACGTCACCCGCACGTCGACGCGTCAGTGACGCGCCAGTCTCAAAATTATTTTTCCCACTTTGGGATTTTGGTCTATAAATATCCACCCTTGGCTCTTGTATTTCTCACCCCTTGAAAAACATTCTTTCTCTCTAATTTCTTTTCTCTCTACCCTCTAAGTCTACACATCTTTGGAAGAACACATTCTCCACAAGGGAAGAATCACAAGAACCTAATCCACTCTTGTGATTGTGTCGAGGGTCTTCTTCTCTATACCCTTTCTATTAGAATCGAGTCACTAGGTTAGGTTAGGGCTTGATTCAAAGAAACAACATTCTATAATTCTATTTGTTTGTAAGGGAAGTCTTGTGTCTTTGTGACCAAGCCTAGATCATTGTGGATCTAGTTGGGGTTTGATACTTCCGGGTGGAAGTTTTGGTTGTGGTCTTGGTGACCAAGTGTAAGTCGAATTACGAGATTCTTTAGGGTGGTTTCCGAAGGCAGAATACCATTGGGAGTAGCTCTTCTTTGTGAGCACCGATCTTTGTGCATATCGGTGGAGTGAAGTTTTAACGGTTTGTAATCCACAGAAAGGATTATACTACTGGAATATTATCGTTTCGTGGATTAGCAACTAGATGTACGGATGGTATAAACCCTCATCCCGAACCAGTATATATCATGGTGTCTCTTTACTCGCTCTATATACTTGTGTTTATATTGCTGGTTGTTCTTGCTTAAACCACTTGGTTCTTCTTCTTGGCTTAAAGTTTTTAGACATCTAAAAGGCCGAAGAAACCGTATTCACCCCCTCTACGATTCTACAGGGTGACCGAGTCTTTCATGTGAATATTTATATTCCTAACAAATACGTTTACAACACTTTCAACAATCTATACATTACACTAAACGTTCAAGTTATGAATTCCTTATTATCAATCATTAAGTTTTTAATTAGAATACCGAAGTTTCTTTTTCACTATTAAAAAATTCAACGGCTTCTTAAACTCAACATCATATTTAACCAATAACTGATATCACATAATTTTATCCTTCTTCACACCCTTAGAATTAGGGGTGAGCATCGGTCCAGGACCGGACCGACAAGACCGAGGACTGATTAGTCAAAAAGCAAAGACCGAGGACCGGACCAAATGTAGTCAGTCCGGTCCAGTCCAACAAGGCCAAATAATCGGTTTGTGGTCTGGACCGAGGACCAAATTAGCCAAAAATCCAAGACCGAGGACCGGACCGAATGTGGTTGGTCCGGTCTGTTCGGGTTGTTTTCTTAGCCCTACTTAGAATCTAAACAATTAGATTTAGAAATCTTTCAAATACTAGCTTCATGTGGCATTTTTTATGGAAGATTTGAGAGTTTGTGATGTGCGGTTGCAAAGAAAGCTTCAAAACCCTCTAAGAAATGTACCAAAGTTGTGGTAGAGTTTAAGAAAGTCTAGGGGATTGATCCTTTTCTAAAGGAATAGTGAGGTACGTTCGCAGAGTATGAGGGAATGATCTAAAAGAGCTGAAGTAGAATATATTTGGTTTTAATTGAAAGCAAATAAATTAACAGGGTTTTAAGAGATTGATTTTTAACTAATATTAACCTAAAGATAAAATTAGAATGTATAAAAAGTAAGTTTGTAGAGAAAACTCATAAATGTGAAAAAATGTATATATCTATGGTACATAACTCCTTATCATTAACTAGCTATATCCACTGAATCTTGTTAGCTTTAGAAAGTGATGGTCATTAGTAGTATATCGAACCTTGTAACATTACATGAATATGTAATATACTAATGATGGGTAAACGGGTTTAGATATAATCCATGTATAAGATAATCCACAAGCCTGACCCATCAAGGCCCATCAAGGCCTTATGTGTAAACTTAAAAACACCGAACACACCTCATTTTGTGAGGTGCGAGTGTGTGTGTGCGCAATAAGAAAATCTCTAGTTCTCTCCTACCTCTCTCTAGAATTTAACTAGTTCATCTCTTTCTAGAAATACTTTCTCTCTCTAAAACCTTAGTGATTCGTGTACGTTATGATATCGTTTGTGATGACCTAAAATTGGCGATATAATGATCAAGGAGGTGTTTTCTGTTCAAAAAAGATAAGAAGTGTGTGTTTTTGTATTAACGAGTTCATTTAGTCACGTCCCACTTCTTTTTATTTTTTAGATACTTGATCTTGCACTTTAAATGATTAAAGCTTACGTTTTATGTTTGTAGCATATTTTAGAACGTGTTTGTGCAAAATGAATCATCAAAATCGGTCAAAAATTCGTTCTTTTGTTTCTTTTTAAGTTAACGAGTTCTTAGTGGTTTTTGGTCAAAAAGTGTTACTGTTACGTGTTATGCTTCAAAGTTCACGTTTTTATGCTTCTATACACTGAGAAAGGATCAAATGAGAAATAAAAGTAGAATGAGAAGAATGAGAAGTAACCACAGCCGCATATCTTAGATGCACCTACAAAATAAGATGCATCTCCAATGAATTTCTCATTTTTTATTTAAAATATGTGGCTACAAACATTTCTCATTCTTCTTATTTTATTTTCTCTTCTTAGTAGATCCATTCCCTCTATACACTTTCTAAACCATATTTTGCTAGAAAAAGAACGAAAACATCAAAAATTAAGTTTAAAATCATGTTTTTTGTGTGTTTTTGTGTTGCGTATTTCCAAACCAAAATAACGAGTTCGTCCATCTAATTCAAAAAATTAACGAGTTTGTGTTGTGTTTAAAGAGTTTGTTCCTTAGTCAAATAGCCAAAACCCTCATTTCAATGAGTTTATTAGTGAGTTAGGTATCAAGTTGAATTCAATGAGTTAGGTATTGAGTTATTTTTAACGAGTTTCTCTAATACCCTACATTTAACGAGTTTCAAAACTAGTTGTTTTTAACGAGTTCCCTAAGTAGTTAATTTCAACGATTTTGGCTAAACCCTAGTCCAATGAGTTTCTAGCTAGTTAACTTTACCTAGTTTGTTTCAACAAGTTCATTTGGTTTTAACGAGTTACCTTGTTCCTCAAATTAACCAGTTTGAATCTAGATCAACTAGTTCATCAAATCAAGGAATTGGGGTTCACATTTAACGAGTTCGAGACTACTTTAACGAGTTCATCAAGTTAACTAGTTGGAAATTAACGAGTTCGGCCAAAACAACGAGTTAGGGTTTTTAAGTGAATTTAACGAGTTCATACAACTTCAGTTCAACGAGTTAAGGTTACATTCTAACGAGTTCATCAAACTAACTTGTTACTTCATCACTTTAACTAGTTCATACTCCATTTAATGAGCTCATCATTCACTTTAACAAGTTCCAACCATATCCTAATTTTAAACCCCAATTTCTTCATTTCCAAAACAAAGAACTTTAAATTTTCGATTCCACTTTTCAGTTTACACGCCAAAGACTCTTAAGGATTTAAAAAAATTGAGTTTCCTGTCGCGAAAACTTAAGTAAAATTTAATTCCTGGGGGAGATTAAACTTTCAATTTTACATCAAATTCAAGTTTTGGTATAAGAGTGAAAATTTTGGTCAAGAATTCAAATTTTTGGGTTGAATTCGAATTTTTATGGTGAAGTTTGGCGTCAAAATTTTTCAAACTCAAAATTTTCTATTAACGTTAGAATTGAATTTTATAGTGATTTTCAAAATTTAAGAAAAATAAATTTTTTCAAATTATTTTTGGAGGGAAATTCATAATTTCAACCGAACCCTAATTTCACCAAGACTAAAAAACAACTCAACACGATCAACACGCAATCAAATCAAGGCTTTAACACACTCAAGAACATATCAAATGATTTAAATCAAGAATACAATCACTCCTTAACTATCAAGATCCAAATTCATTTCACACATCACTGCTTTAAATCAATGGAATCAAGTGACATGATATCTTCGTGTTTGGGTACTGAAGAGAGAGAGAGAGAGAGAGAGAGAGAGAGAGAGAAAGAGAGAGACCCGAAACTATTCTGATGAGGCGAAAAGCGTACCGCTTTTAAGGGGTCATTTAATCCCGAATTCAAGATTATTTGATCAATTCTTGCCCTAAATCGCTCCTTTTTTCATTTTAGGTACTTTTGGAGAGAAATCTGGAAAAGGAAGCATTTTGGACGTTTTTGGAGCATAAAAGTGAAGAAAACGGAAAAGTCTCAATTTTCCTTGCTGGAACATTACCTGACGGCGTCAAGTCTCTACACATGACGGCGTCAAGAGTTACAAAAGAGGTGGATATGGAACTTATAACGTGACGGCCCTGAAAGTTTGCAAGCTTATGGCCTGACGGCATCACCAAGGCCGTCAGGGTCCAATTTCTAGTGACGGCCCAGAGCATTTCTCCACATGACGGCGTCACAAATAGATCTAGGCAATACGATTTTATCATGGCGGAGAGTTGACGGCGTCACGAGCTAATACATGATGCCGTCAAGATGTATAATCTATATATAGTTTTCCAAATTTCATTCATTAGGGTGCAACTTTGAGGGAATAAACCCTAGTCCGAATTTTATCAGCTTTTAAAGGGTTTCAACCCCTTGATTCTTTCATGTTCTATTGAAGATAAGTATTCATTCAAATCATTCAATATGGTTATGTGTTGTTTGATTATATCTTACGCTTGTCTTCTCTTTAATAGGCTAGATCTTTATTGTGTTTGTTTAGATGTAGTGAAACCTAGATGTTGATTATGGGTTGATTGTTTGTATATAATTGTTACGGATGATTGTATTCGATGTTAGGCTTAAGAAAACTGGCAGACTTCCATTGGTAACTTGCTTGAACGTCTTAAGAAACATGATCAGAGGTCTACTATGATTTTTGGTTGTATTTAATGCGTAAGAGAATTCTAATGATCCCATGTTAGGAGCTTCTAACGGCTCGACATAGGAGTGAAGTAGGATCTTATAGAGTTAGGGAATATTGTACACGGCCCTACGACTAGTATTAAGGAATATGACCCGTCATCCATGCAATTGTAACAAGCTAATCAACCTGTAAAAGATATCTAGGGAGTAATGAAATCTAAGTAAACACAACTTTCCTCATTATTGTTTCCACCACATTAGTATAATAGTTTTATTTTCATTTATGTTATTTTATTTTGATTGCATTACTAGTTAATTGGGTTACTTGGCTAGCAACTAATTCCGCCCACTCCTTTAAAACCCGAGATTTTACTTGCTTTCTATAAAATATAAAAATACAAAAAGAATCATCCCTCACCTCTAGACCTAGTTTAGTAGGCTTTCTAATCCTAGCGACACTATTTTTGAGTTAAACGATCAATCCCCCGGTACTTGTCACTATACTAAACTACAACGATCAGGTACACTGCCTGGTGGGGGTTGTAAGCTTCTCAAGATCCCTTGAGAGGTAAAACCTGTTGCGAGGGCGCAATTCCCACGTATCATATTCTCAAAGCAATATACTCAAAAGAGAATTTTCTAGCACACTTTAGAGCTCTTAAGTCACACTTTGGTGTTTTCGTAGACCCAAGGTTAACAATGTGGGATCAAGGGTTTAACCGAGCATTTCAAATATTCTTCGGATCTAAAATGGACTTCAAGACTTTCAAAGTTAAGCTTTCCCACAACATGAATCAATTAGAGAAGCAACTTGAAAAAGAGAACCTTCATGAGAGTGACTCCAAGGAAGAATTGATAGTGCTCAAGACACAGTTTAAAAGTTCCTTAGACACAGAAGTTAGAGTGCTAAAGGGTTCTATAGGATATGAGTATGCATGGGAAAAAAAAACATTTAGAGAATCCATTGGAATGGAAACTGACACTTTTAGGAAGGTGTTTATCAAGAACATGGGTAACCTTGAAATGGTAATTCATGCAAGAGCACTGTTGAGTCAAATTCTAACCTAATTATCCCTCACAAGTATTCAAAACATTAAAGAAGGTTAAGTTAAAGATAGCTGATCACATCAGAGATCCAACTCTCTCTCTCTCTGATATAGTCAACATGTAAACCAAAGAGCAAAGTTTACCCCTTGACTAAATGATAAGCACAGCTGATCATTATCAACTATCAAAATGACTCAAAGGTAAACAATTTTGAGCGAGCCTCAGAAGTCAGAGTCAAAAGCCACTGAAGGGAAGAACAACGGCTCTAAGGGACTCACTGAGTGTTCACGTATCAGAGGATAACACCTCAGACATGTTGTACATATTCTTAGCCAAAACAGTCTTGCTTTGCAAAAGAAAAAGTCCAAAACTGATTGAAAAACTTTGTATCTTGATAACGGAGTCAGCTAAACAAAGGGTAGAGAAGTGACAAACCACCTGAGACCTAAAGGACTGAAAAATGTCTTTAGGTCTCTGAAATTGACTTATCATCTTAAGCCATGTAGATAAACCAACCACATAGGTCAGATACACTCAAAGTATTTCTTTAACATACTTGCAAAGTGTATCCTTGAAGCTGACTGAAGTTCTCAAACGCGCTTAGGCAGGAGTATTTTGAGCTAAGGCAAAGCGAGAAAACCCTTGGGAAGATAAGAATTCATCGAGTTCAGGGAAAACAACTTGAATATACAAAAGTTGTCAGCAGAGTAAAGCAACCCTAGCCACACAAGTGCACGTGTACCTTACTTTCAGTTTCATTCTAGTTTAGTTATTACTATTCTTGTAACTACTAATAGTGTATCTCCCTTGTCTATAAAAGGGAGGTTAGTAATAGTGATAGGTAACAGAATCCACCACTAGAAAACACTTCATCTTCTAAGTGGGAAATTCCTCTTCATAACTTGAAGAGCAGCATTGTCATTACTAGGGATAGTATTCCGCAACTATCCCTCGTACAGCTTTCACCTCAACCCAGGCCACACTGATACTGTTTTAATGTACAAATGGATATTAATAGTTGATTCAGATCAAGATTGTGTAACTGATTGGAGCTAAACGGTCAACCTAAATTGACCAAGGAATGGTCAACAAAGTCAAATAGCCTAGAGTCAATCTCCGGGTAATATAAGGTATCACCAGGTCGTTAAATCCCGACAAGGTGTGAATTGTGACTGAGTGTGCTTTGTGATCGGGTGATTATTCACAGAAAAGGGTTGTTATGAAAATTATTTGGAAATGATTAACAGTAATAGCTTAGGAAAGCTATGTGATTAATTACTGGAACTTAGATTGAGAAAAGATTACTTAAAACCTAAAAACCGTACATTTGCTGAAAACGCGAACAAACGTACGTAGAATAAAAATGAATGAGGTGATCTGAAAAGGCCACTGGTATGAAATTAGTATTTTTACAAACCTAATGATTAAAGAAAATTTTTGGAAATTTAAAATTAATTTTTACACTAATTTTATAATTACTATTAATTAAATACTAATTTCCTAATTATTTTTAATTAACTAAATTAACCTAAAATACAAATAATTATGAAATAAACCTAGAAAAATAAAATTTAAACTTAGAAAAATCTAAAATACTATAAAACCAATTTTAGAAATGAATATATTTTTAAGGCTTTTTAATTAATTATTACTAATTATTAACTAATTATTAATTACTTTTTAATTATTTAAATTAACCTAAATTCTAATTAATTATTAAATTACACTAGAAAATTGAAAATAAAATTTGGAAAAATCAAAAATAACTAAAAACTAATTTTAAAATTTAATTTATATTTTTCTGATTTTCTAATTAATTATTATTATTTATTAACTATTTAATAATTACTAAAAACTAATTTAAATTAAGAAAAATACTAAATGATGCAAGAAAAATCTGAAAAAATTACAGAAATTATTTTTATATACCAGAAGCCTAGGAAAAATGTAAAAATGAAAACTGCTTATTAATAAGCTGAAGAATAAGCCAATTGGCTTAAATAGAAGCTATCACTTCTATTATGTTGGGCTTTTTGGGATTTTTCTTTTTCACAACTGAGTATTAACCAATTTTAGACAACTTTTGTGAAGGAAGTTTGGCTGAGACCAAGTGAATAAGCACTTCAAGTGCTTATTACCTAGGCAGTTGACTTTCTTTGACTTAGAAGAGAAATAAGCACAAATGGCCTAGTGTGGGGTCCACAATGGTTAAAACTGATTCAAATGAGTTTCTTGAACAATGTTAAGCAGGATTCAAGTAAATAAGACAATTGAATAAGCTGAAAATCGACAATAAGCACTTTGCTTATTTGGTTTCTGAAGCAGAAAATGGGACAACTTTTAGGTGCAATTCCAAGTGGGGTCCACAGGTTCCAATGTAACACCCTCAATTCATGGTTGCAGCGGAATTCGAACTGGGTGTTACTTGACGGCACAATAGTCACAATAATAGAAAACGAACTCCAATTGAGTCGTTTTAAAAGATTTATCATTCAAATTGTATAAATATCAGAGATTACAAAATGAGGTCCCAGATGGTTCCATGTTTACAAATTACATTAATTGAGTTTTGAATGATAATAAAATTTATAGCCCTCTTGAGTATCCGTGCCCTTCCGTACCATCCTTGATCGTCATGAACCTGAAATACATGCTTGAGAGGTCAACACAAAGGTTGAGTGGAATTCGTAGAGTTTAGTTAAATCGTTTGAACACAATATGTCGTAGTGTGAGCTATAGACTCACACTCATAGTTAGAAAACAAAATCGTTATTTATTTCACTAAGCTCATGCAACCAAAACATTAACATCGAACCAACAAAATTGGCATTATAGAAGCCCTATCAAGGTACTTTTGCCATTATACCGCTAAATCTCAAATATAGTGCATTTGTGTGAACTCATCGTTGTTCAACACAAATGGGATCCGTCAGTCCCAATAGATCTAATCACAATATTCGCGCTCACTAAAGGTAGTGACTAATGGTTCATGATATAGGGACTTCGAACATGGCAATCGTTACTTAGTGACAATAAAACATAGTCGTGAAGCATACATTAGAAAGCATTGTGTTCGAGTAGAAAAATAATAGCATGTATTCCCCCCATGGGTTTGTAAAATAGTTAAACAATAGAAAGTGTGGCTACGAACTCACCTTAAGTTATGTAGTGAGTAGTGAATGTGATGGTCGAATCGCGAAGGTTTCTACGAGCAACCTATAATAGAATGTTGCGACTTAGGTTCGGAGTAAAGAATATGAAGTAGTGCCTATATATATATCTTGCATTTAGTCCATGATGTGGTATGATGTATAGTATAAGTCTTTGAAAGAAAGATTCATGAAACATGTATGTTTTGGTATATCGTTTACTACCGTTCGGGCCGACATAATTCAGAAGTCATGTTAGTAAGCGTTCGAGGAGCCAGGACACTTTAACTCGTAAATCCACAACTCATCTCGACGGCTTACATAATGAACTCCTCACATGAGGCTCCCTACTATTGTAGTAGTTGATAGAATATATAGATATAAGTTTTGATCCGAAAAGTTACATGTCCGATATTTGAATAAACTTAGGAAAGTTTATTAGTACATGAAGATTGTTATTAGGGGTAGTTTCATAAGTCTTGTATGACCATTTTCTCTTTGTAATATCTCATGGTTCCTTTTTAAGTGAAGTAGATCCAAATTGCTTGTTCAAGTTATCGGCTAATTCCTTGTTTCATGTTTACGCTTAAGTAAGCTTACTTGGTCATTTCGTCATGGCCTAGCCATGACCTTTGGTCCTTGTTCCAAGGTCATGAGACACAACCTTGGCTCTAGCCATGGTGGTGGTCTTGATTATTGGTCATAAGACCTCTTGTTCCTTTTAAAGTATAACCATAATCTAGTGACTTTCGCCTAAAAATGGGCTGTTTAGAAATTGAAGAATTTTATTACTCGGAAAGCGTTTTTAGGACTCGATCTTCTTTGTTCTTAAACGAAAACGTCGTTCCGGACAACTTTCGTGTTTTAACTTTTTGATGAATCGGACCAGAAGTGGGACTTTCAAAATCAAAATTTGATCAGAATGCTATTTAGGCAGTTTTGCCGGAAATCTTTGGTAACTTCAAATGGGCGTAACTTTTGACTCGTATACTCGTTTTGGGTGATTCAAATTGCTATGTTTTCCTTGTTAAGTCCTCTTTAATAGTAAGTAAGTGTCAAATATCATATTTGTACTATTTTGGTCGTGATTCTCCATAAAAGTCACTAGTTTACTTGTTTAAAGATCATAAGTTAACATATGTATATCATAACTTGTTTTACTCATTTTTATACATCATGGACATGATCACAAGACAATATATAGCATGAATGATATGTAAATAGCATGAATATGATTATTTAACAAGAATCATGTTAGGGTTTGGCTTACAACTTTTGGCTTTCAAAGATGAAAGGAAGTTAACATGTAAGGATAGGACTTTGATAGACTTGCTTCAACCCACTTCACTTCATGCAATCTTTCTACTCTTGTAATCTTGAAAGATGGATGATGAAGGTTGAGGTGAATTGAGTGGATTTAAACTCAAGAGAAATCACCAAGTATATGAGGTTATGGAAGAGTTTTGGTGAATGATAACCTAACTAGAGTTTCTACCTTGAACTTGCACTTGATCTTTGCTAGAAATTAGAAGAATTAAAGCTAAGTATGGAATGGTTATGGTGTTGGAGGTGTGGCGTTCAAGTGAAGGGGAGGGCTTTTATAGTGAGTTGAGGAGGTTAGGAAGGTGCTAGGAAGTTGCCTAAACTTGGAGACCAAGTTGTACACTTGTAATGATCTAATGAACCCTTGGTGACCAAGTTTGCTTAATATACAAGTATCCTAAAGTCCAAGGCTTATCACCAAGCCACCAAGGCTTGGTGAATCATCATATACACGTTCATATGATGGGAGGAGTGACTAGGTACTTAAACTTGGTATTATCTAGCTTACGGAGTGAGTTTTGGTCCCGGTAATCGCTAACGGTAAGTGATTAAGTCATGAAACTTAAAATCGGGTATCCTAAAAATATGAAACTTATAAATATGTTAGAACTTATCAATATAACCTATCTTAGCATATTTAATGAGTGACAAGTTCTATTGGGTTGCTTAAACGCTGCTAAAACTGGAAACGCGGGTCTAAAACGCGTAATTCGCGTAAAACGCTGAACTGAAAAACGTAAAATTCCAAAACTTTTGGAGTTGTCCTAAAATGAGAAAAAATCATATTTCTATTGTTTATAATGTTTTATGGACATATCGGGATGCTGGAATGACGTTTAAACCTAAAAGTAAATCTCGGACACGGCTTTGTGATTTTTGCAGAAATGATCCGACGAGCGTCAAACTCTCGGATTATCGTTAAAATAGTTTAACTTACGAGAATATGAAATAAAAATTTCTGAGATGAATAGTGAAAGTGAATAGTAAAAAGTGAATAGTGAAATTTTCGGGAATAGTAATTAACCTGAAATTGTGAATTGTTACATCCAAGGTCAAACAAAAGGTCAAACCCTTAACCCTGGTAGGAGGGGGTTGAATGAAACCAAATTGGGTCAATGGGACCCACTGGAGTGGTCACAATGAACCACCAAAGTGGTGGTTGTGACTGAGTCTGCTGATGCACAGGGCAATACCTTGCCCTGCAAGTGACTTTGAGGGGTAGAATTGTCCACAACAAAAATTCACAAAAATTAAACAAGTATGAAAATCACTAGTTCTACTGGTAGACTTTAATCACAACAAGTTTCAAGTCCTAAATCTTACCACAAAAATCAAGAAAATTCATGCCATATTTGGAAAAATCTGAGACTTATGCTTTTGACTTTTTAGAAAACTTTGATATTTTGACTTTTATGAAACTCAAATCACTTTTGTTGCTTGAATCTGTTATGTTAAGCTAGAATATGACCAATTTAAGCTATAGTACCAACTTATGAATGGATGTGATGGGTTTTGGACTTGAAAATCCCACACAGTTAACTGTGTGGGTAAGTTTACTTGTGATTTTCAATATTAGGGTTGTTACACCCAAAAACTAGACTGATTTGGTGTTCTAGGGGTATGAGTGTGATGTGCAAACACTGAATAAGCAATGAAGGTTACTAAACTACTCAATACAGACAATTCCAAACACCCCTTTTGAGAACTATTTTGAAAATTTGTAAAGCCAAATGAGATTTAAACCTAAAAAAACATTACCTATTGACTTGTTATGTTATAATAGGTGATTATAAACTAGAAAACACAGTTATGCATTACAAACACTTAAAATTACTACTAAGCCTAAAATGACAGTCAACTTAGAAATTGTAAACCACACACAATTTAAATCACAACCAACAAAGTAATCCTCTTAATTACTTTAAACTATGCTCATTATGCACAAACAAGACAGAAATAAGCTGTGATAAACAGTTAAAAAGAAAAAGAAGGAAATGGTACAAGAACTCAGAAAGTGCAATCCAAGCTCAGTTCAAGAACCAAGGACCACATAAACCAACCTAATGACCTCCCATGAGGTCTCTAACCCACAGCCATCCAACATATACTATGCTCCTTGCTATTTTTATATTTTATTTTTATTTTTCTGAATTTTTGCTATTTTTATAAAAACCTATCCTTGATTATCACAGAAGCTTGTACAGCTTCTAAACACTTGTTATTTAAGTTTATGAAACCATATTACAACTTTAAAATACTTGGTGAAATGTAAACAACACACTTTGAAATTCAAACTTAAGACTTGAAAATTGAAATTGATATTAAACTAAAAACTTTGAATTGCATTGACTAAGAATAAAGTACAAATGATAAAAGAAAGATTACAAAACTAAAATTACATACTACCATGCCTAATGCTCCTCATGAGCTACAATATATATAACGAAAATAAAAATAATACATATCTTCTCCCACATGGCTTCCCTTTGAAATCTGAGTGTCCCACTAGTCTTTACTTTGACCTCTAACCAAATCCTTACCATCCAATTGTAATTTGATCAATCCAAGCCCTTGATTGATGTTTTCCCGCCAAATTGAGATTGGGCAAAACTGAGTGTTATGGTTGGGGCATTAAATGGAGTGGTGGTGGGGGTTGGTTAGTTTGGTGAGGTGCATTTATTTTGGGGGGATATGGGTGAAAAGGTGAGGAGGGGGGAGGGAACATGAAGCCTGGTTTTACGTTTGTATGTTGGGGGAAGAAGACGGGTCAAAGGTGGGTTGACCCTTTGACCGTTTGACCCTCGCTTTAATATAAAAGGGAGATGGGCCTGGGTGGATTGGGCTTTGGTTTTGGATAAATGGATTGGGGTTTCGTTTTGGTTTTGGGATAATAATAAGGGTCCGGTTGGTTATTAGTGTAACAAGGACCAATTTTGTAATTTTCCCAAACATGAGGACTGATTTTGTAATTTTCACATATTATACCAAGGACCAATCATGTTACAATTCCAAAGTCCAAGAACCATTTTTGCCATTTTCATTTTTCAAAATTTCCCAGGGACCTATTTTGCCATTTTTGAAATCTCAGGGACCAAACATGTAATTTTGGAAAACTTATGACCCAAGTGTAATATTTTGTGAAATTTGACTTTCAAAAGCTTGGGTTGACTTTTCCTTTCAAAATAAATGCATAGGGACTATTTTTGACAAGTTTTGAAACTTGGGGGACTGAAACTGCCAATATTGCAAACTTTGTACATTTTTCCTTTGTTTTTGCACATTTTGCATTTAAAACACATAAAACACAATCCCTGGGATAATTTAAGTATTTTGATAACTTTTTTATTGTTTTTGTATGTTTTGGCAGTTTAAATACGTTAAAAATGATGAGTGTTTGAGCACTCATCAGTAACCATGCTTCTATTTATAATGAACAGCAGTTATTTTCATTTGCTCAAGCTTTTATTCATACAATTCATGGTGTTGTACAAAGATATCGGACAACTTTATAAGAGAGAGATATGGACAAAAGAAATGCGAGAAAAGAAATTAGACAAAAGAAAGAAAGAGAAATCATAGGGGTATGAAGACAAAAGAAATAGAGTTGGATAAACGGGAGATACTGACAAGAAAGATGGATAACAGAGAGATGCATACACAAGAGGAAATGGTCAATGATGGTAAAGTATTGGATGCTAGTTTGGTTTCTATGGCAAGTGTCGATGACAATGAAACATTATCGAACAGCAAGAAGCAACAGTTCAAGATTTGATACGAATGCTGACAGAGCACTCATTAATGAGGTTGCTCGGGATACCGATGATATTGATGTCAGACCTTTATATCGCACAAACATATTGGCTATGGTACAACATTTACGTTATTATAAAAATGATAAGGTTGTGGTATTTAATAAAATGTTTGCTCATGAGAAACAAAGCCATGAACAACCTAAATTTTTCATTGACACATATGTGGTGAATTAGGATGATAGTAATATTATTTTTGAGACTCCAGATATGGATCTTAATGGAGGTGAGGAAGAACATATAATGTGGATTATGAGCTGGAACATGCTTTAATTCTTTCCGTAGTCAATAATTTACAGTGTAAGATTGAAGAGTGCAATAAAGTCAATTATGAAAATAAACAAGTGAATGACTTATTGACATAGCAACTTGAGCTTCATAAGGCAAAATAAAGAATTTTCAAATAGATTATGAAAGGAAAGAAGTTGTTGAAGGTGGTTACACAGAATCTATTGAACGAAAAACATTTGATAACAAAACTCATAGAACAAGAAAAAGCTCAAGCTGTTGAATGTTTTAAAAGGATAAAAATCAAACAAGATAGGATTTTGTCATTAAATAAAAAAATCTAGCCTTATAAGGAATGTGAAGAGTCTGTCAAACCACTTTTAAAACTAAAATAAAAAGTTAAAAAAGGTTATGTTGAAACAATTTTTCGGGAAACAAAACAAAAGGCAAATTTGAAAAAGAGATTCAAAATATTCTAAGAATATTCAAGATCTTACAAAAGAGATTTCTAACCTCAAATTCGAGAAATGAAAGCTTCAAAAGACCACTTCAAAATTTAAAATCAACTTTAAGATGGAAAAAACGAATCTTGAAAAGTGGTTTCTGAACTTGAAAAAGAAAAACAAGAGTTTTTAAAACGAATAAATGATGATGAAATCAGTATTCGAAAAATTGGAAAAAATGTTCATACCTTTAACATGATGCTTCCAAAAGATAAGGACGTTAATAAAGAAAAACCCGAGATTAGCTTTGAGAATACTGATCATTTGTAAATTGAAAATACTTGTTTTTTAACCAAAGCCAAAACTTTGACACCCAATTTGTATAACGCAGAAGCTTTGGGACAAGATTAGTCTAACGATCATAAGACCAATTCTGAAGAAGTTTCATAATATGAAGAGGATTTTTTTTTATTTAAAAAAGGAAAAACTCTATTTTCGTATCATAGCTTTTTGTATGGTTGTATTCAAGTGGTAGATATATCAAAACCCCATTTCCAAAAAAGTGACACACATTTGAAATTGAAACAAGAAAAACTTGCTAATTACGATCCTGATTTATGGTAAAGTAAATCATTTTTCTTTCTCAAAAAGCATATTGATATTAGTCAAAGTGGTAAGTTCAAAGAAAGTTCTACTTACAATGATAATATTTTAACCATCACATTCAACATGGGAATTGCAAAGGTTTTTGAAAAGGAGATTGAGCCAATCACAAATATCATAGATGCTTAACTTAATCTTTTTGAAGAAGATCTCATTTCAGAAATGAAAGAAGATATAAAGTATGTTATTTCTCATGAAGACGAATTTGATGAAAAATGCTTATCTTGGATACTCAAAACGAATTTTTAACAAATCAATTCAAGTTGTTCAAATCAGTGTTAGTAAGCCATGAGTATGAGAATGTGAATTTTGTTCAAAATTCTTCTTTGGAATATGAAAATCTTTGTTTCAAAAAGAAAATAAACGAGCTTTCAAAAGAAGCATATGATGTTAAATAATAACGGTCTAAAAGAACTGTAAGATTTCATAAAACTAGAAGCACAAAGTATTTCTTTTGAACTCACACTTTGGGAAAAGAAAATGTCTTCTGAAAAATCTTTGACATCAGTGGTTAAAAGAAGAGAAAGTTTTTGAAGGAAAATTATGATGATGCCAAAATCAAGTTTAATTTTAATGAACCTGAAAGAATATTGAGTTGGAACATAGTGTAGCATCATTACAAAAATAAAATGAAGATTTGAAATAGATTTCCAAAAATTTGTTTAATTCAATCAAATGTTCAGGGGTTCAGATACAAATTTCAAACAAGAAACAAAAAGTAACTGACGATTTGAAATCTCAATTGTCTGAATTAGCTGATAAAAGTTTGAAAATATTTTGAGAAAGATTGAATCAATGCAAAAGAAAAAATTTGATCTTCAATCACAAAGGAAATGGAGGAGAAAAGAATCATCTTTTTGAAAAAGAAAAATGTGTGCTTAAACATAATTGCTGAACTAAAAACCATTTTAGCAAAACTAACCAAAGATTTTAATTATACCAAAAAAAACAAATTTTCAATTGTAACAAACATATATGAGATATATTTTGCACAACTTGAAGATCAAAATACTTCATTACATGAAAAACTGGCATCACATGATCATCTTTCAATTCAAAAAGAATACGGTTGTTTGAGAACGTCATATAATGCCTTAAAAACAAAGTTTGATTCTCTTAATCGGTCGAAAGGCAAATCCCAAGTTTTAAACGAGTCTAAACCAAAAGTAAACGTTTCGGATAAGGTTTACACCGGTGAATCTTCAAAACTATTTTCAAAAAGGGTTTCTCAGTTTAAAATCTATTGCAAAAAGGAAGAAAGTTTTCAAAGAGACCTAATTTTTCTGAAACAATTACTCCTTAAAAGGTTTCGATGTCAAATGCTTCAAAAGATAAGAATCAGGTTTTCAAACTCCACACTCTCGTTTTACACCGGTAAAACAAGTGTAGATACCAAAGCAAAGTCATTCAAAACCATTCAAATTTGAAATGCTTTCGCTGCAACATAAGAATGACATCGCTTTCAACATCCCAAATACCGGAACGTTTCCATTTATCAGAATAACAAATTCTTGAATAGAAACACTGAGTATAATAGATGAAAATATTCTTTTTCAAGCTTTAAAACTCCAATAGAATTAGTAGGTTTCTCAAACAAATGGCAAAACAAAACGAATTTTAAATGTCCATTGACTCCATGAGCATTATTTCAAAATGAAACATCGTTTTTCATTACTCGTTGGAATTCAACTTCTTTATATCAGATTCACACAACTTATAAATAGTTTTCAAATTTTGGTAAACCCGTCGGCACCGTGCTTAAATGGCTTCCAAAGGTTGTTGACTAATCTGATATCTTTATGGCATATAGTTATTTCAGAATTTAACCTAGACTTCATTTTATGGCTTACAGTTACTTCAGACTATAACCTAGACTTCATTTTATCGGTTGTAATCACTTCAGATAGCAACCCAAGCTTAAACATTATGGCTTATGCACGTATATCAGTGTATAACCTGATTTTCAAAGAAAGGACCCTGTTATACATTTTAGTGTGAAAGTCTTTGTTAGGAATATGATTATTCAGTTAAAGACACGGTCACCCCAAGTATTGCTAAGCGTTATGTAGCTCGTAGAATTATCCTTATTATAGTTAGTACGTAGTTTATTAGTAGTTAAATATGTAAATAGTATTCGTAGAGTGGGTCGGGTCTTTACCCTCTGTCAGCTCACTCTACAGCTCGTTTCATGGAGCACCAAGTATTGTAGTATAAATACCCTCTCCCACCCAGGGGAGAGGGTTGGACCTTTCATTACAAGCTAATACAATTTCATATTTCTCTCAAAGGCTCCCAACACTCTTACTCTCTCTCTCTCTAACTTCTCTCTAGATTTCTTCATCTATTCGATCCATTATACATAAAACCAAACGTGTTTAAGATTATAGATATCCTACAATTGGTATCAAGAGCCAAGGCTTCATCCTAGGGGCTTGGATATTCGGATTTGTTTGTGGTTTTGTGGTTGTTTTTGGTTTGAATATTTTTTCTATGTAAACACCATGGTTTGATCTCGTTCTTGATTTATTTGATGATACGGTTGTACTTTCATGATTAGAAGTGTTAGAGGGACTTAGTTTTTCATTTGGTTAGGAGGAATCAATTGTTTGTTTGGTGTTTGATGAATTTCGAGTTGATATTATTAGTAGCGAGTTGGTCCTCGGTGTTATTTTTTTCGTAGTGAGTTGGTAGTTCTGGGATAGCGAGTTGTCTGTTTACTATATTAGGATAAAAGGACAAATCGCTAGATAGTGACACTTTTGTCTCTACCAGTAGCGAGTTGTCAGACTAGCGAGTTGTCAGTCTAGCGAGTTGGCAGTCTAGCGAGTTGCCTGACCAGAGATTTGGTTTCCAATGAGTTGATCAGATTCCAGCGAGTTGCTAAGTAGCGAGTTGCTAAATAGCGAGTTGTGACTAGTGAGTTGATCTTAGAGAGTTGCCTCCAGCGAGTTGTCTGACTAGCGAGTTGTGACTTTAGCGAGTTGGAATCTAGCGAGTTGCTTGTTTAGCGATTTGCTTGTTTAGTTGTTGACCAAAGTTGAATTTTTACGTCAAAACTTCAAACGGCCATAACTTTTGAACCGTAACTCCGTTTTCAGCAAAATACTTGTCAAAACGACCGGAACAGGCTGAATATTGTGAGGTTTCACGACAAAGTCGTGAGACAAATTTTTCGAGGCTCAAATCACCTCCGGAGTGAAGTTATTGAGGTTTTTAAGTTTTTAGACCAAATTTTCACCAAATTTTCGAGGCCCAAATTGCATCAACCAAACCAAATCACAACTAAACAACATATCTCTGTCCACCATGGCAAGTACTCCATCAGATAACATTCGAGCTGCAGGATCCGATACTTATCCTCCTATACTGTCGATTACTGAAAGTTGTACAGAATGCTTTTAATTACTTCACTCCCACATCAAAAGTCTCTTTGAACAATCAGGTTACTCTGGAGGATATAGACGTGCATTCGTGACACTCTTTGGACATGACATTGAGTCATTCACTGTCACAATGACCCTATACTTGGATCAGCTGCAACAACAAATGGACAGAGCAGATTTCTCTGAAAGCTACTGCACTACAGCATACGGTGTGATTCTCAAACAACTCCAAGCGTTCATTGATTCACGATTCACTGAGGAGTATGATCATGAGAGTCAAATGACGAAAAAGAGCTTTGCTACTCATACGGGAATTGAAGTTGACGTTTTCAGAGTCACACTACTCCAACTCATGGGTAATGTGAAGGAGTACATTATGAAAAGAGCACAACACAAACTCAAGCATGAAGACAAGGTGAAGGCATGTCGGGAGCAAACAAGTGATAATATTGTGGATTCAGGTAAAGCATTGGATGCCGGGTCAGTTGTCACCGAAGGCAGAGGATCAGAGACTGATAAGCTTGACACAACGAACAGTTCAATGAATCTTACACGTGATGTGCATGCATATATCAGACCGGTAAAAGAACATGTGACATGTGCTAAGGTACTCGAACTGTGTAACATGGTTGATGAACAAAAGATTCCTAACAAAGTACAACCGACAAACGATGTCGATTCAGATGTTATTGACATGGGAAATAGCAATGCTGACCCATGTGAACAACATATGAAACACAATGAAGTGTCTGTTGTACAATGTAGTGCATCTTCTGTTTTAAATGATGATTGTGTGTTGCATGAGAACACTGCCTATAACCCTGATGACTCCTTGACCGCTAGATTTAATATCCTTAAGGATCAAGTGGCAATGTACGAACAACGTGCTAGATTTGAACTCACTGGACGTGAGCAGAACATGGAATGACAAATGCGTGCATACATATCTGAAAATAATCTTAAGCGAGAAACATTGAAAAAGGAGTTACAATCTTTGCAAAAACAACTGGATCAAACTGTTAAACAAAAAGAAGAGATTCAAAAAGGCTTAAACACATTCAAACATGATTTCAAAGAGAAGGAAACAAAACTCCTAAATGATTTCTCTAGTCTTAAAATGCTAAAAAATAAACTTGAGGATAAGTTATACACGCAAGGCCAAACCATTCAAATTGCTCAAATGATGCATAAACATAGGAAGTTGAGTGATAATCATAGTGAGAAGGATTCTACTAAGCCAAAAACCAATTTCCTTAGAAGCGGTATAGGTGCACAACCGGCATTATATGATGAAAACATTATGCTTGAGCCTAATCATGCCCCTCCTGAAGCTACATCCGATGATGAGGGCAATGAAATAGAAGATAGAACCAGAGAAAAACTAGCTGAGAAATTAATGGATCCCCTGTGCATAGCTAATAAAATCTTGTACAATTATGATTACTCTGAAGATAATCAATTAACTGTCTTTGTCCCACAAAAGAAATTTACTCCAGAGCAAGTCTTCTGGAACATAGACATAGAAAAGATGAAAGCAGAAAGAATAGTGTGAAAAACACGTACAGTTTTTAGGATAGCTGACCCAACGATATATCCCATTAACACACCACGGCATCTTGTTCCTTTCACCCTCCCCACGTAAAATAATACACTAATTGCCTTATATGTCCTTGGTCAATTATTCGCTGATTTTGATAAAACATGTAAAAAGAGAATAACACCAACGTGTATTACTTAAGGGGAAAGATGTTTTGAACAAACAAAACAATGCTATTTGATGCGTGGGAATCGCAACAGGCTTTACCTCTCGAGGGATCTCGAGAAGCTTACAACCCCCACCAGGCAGTGTACCTGATCGTTGTAGTATAGTATAGTGACAAGTACCGGGGGATTGATCGTTCAGCTTAGGAATAGTGTCGCTAGGATTAGAAAGCCTAAATACTAGTTCTAAGGGTGAGGGATGATTATTTTTGTATTTTTATATTTTTATGAAAGCATGTAAAATCTCGGGGTTTGAGGATTTGGGCGGAATTAGTTGCTAATCAACTAACCCAATACTAAGATGCAATCAAAATAAAATACTAGAAATGAAAATAAGCTAAATTATACTAAAGTTGTGAGCAGTAATTGGAGAAAATGTGTTTACTTAGATTTCACTACTCCCTAGACATCTTTTACACGTTAATTACTTATTATAATTGCATAGATGACGGATCGTATTCCTTAATACCATTCATGGGGTGGCACACATAACTCCCCAATTCTATGAGCTCTTATCTCCTCCTACACCATGCCCAACACAACTATAGGGATTGTAAACAGTGGCACATGCATTAAATACAACCAATAAAGACATAGTGCGCCTCGGTTCATGTTTCTTAAGACGTTCAAGCATGTTACCAAGTGGAGATCTGCCAGTTTTCTTAAGCTTAACATATAAATCATTCATCCAAAACAAGAATAAACAAGTAATCAACACATAATTAACATCTAGGTTTCATTAGATCTAAGCAAACACAAGATAGATCTAGCCTAGCATAATGGAATTCAGACAAGAACAAGATATAGACAACCAACACATAGACATATTGATTGAATTAAAGGAACACTTATCTCAATTACAATGCAAGGTATCAAGGGTTTGGAACCCTTGAAAAACCTGTAAAAGTTGCACCAAAATCGTACTTAGGGTTTCTCCAAAACTTCTCTCCCCTTAATGTGTGAAAATTAGAAAACTATATATAGAAAAATAGGTCTGACGGCGTCAAGACAAAGCTTGTGACGCCATCACCTCGCCGCCAAAACTCTTCTCGGACTGCCTTGATCTACATTTGACGCCGTCAAGACTTATACAATTCCAGGCCGTCATGACTCTTTTACTCTTGACGCCCTTCCTACGTGACGCCGTCAAATCTGTTCTGGGTCGTCATGGACTTCTGCTCTTGACGCCGTCGGAGAAATACTCTTGACGCCGTCACCTACTGTTCCCAGCATGGAAAATTAAGACTTTGGCGTTTTCTTCACTTTTATGCTCCAAAAACGTCCGAATTGCTTCCTTTTCCAGATTTCTCTCCCAAAGTACCTAAAATCACAAAAGGAACGATTTAGGGCAATATTTGATCAAATAAATTCGGATTCGGGCTTAAATGACCCCCTAAAAACGGATCATTTTTTGCCTCATCATATACCGTTACACTTGAGATTTGCTTGTCCTTAAGCAAATGCGCTTTTATTCTAGTCAAAATACAAGTTAGGGGTCATTTAACACTAATATAAAAGTAATTACAACAAATAATCGTTCCACTAAAGACCAATAGACAAGCACGGAGGTCATACACTAGCACCTCACAAATAGTGTTTAGATACTCACATCTCTCGGGTGTAATAAAGTGTAAATTACAATATGGAAACGGAAGATATCTCTCACTACCTGTCATAGCAAAATAGATTACCATAGGCTTGGGAAAGGATCAAACCTCCACCACATGGCGTAAGCACATAGGATAAACTATCAAAGAGGTCTTTTAAAGGGTTGTAACGTTAGGTATAGGGATATGAAATACACGGTTTTGTTGGATAAAGGAAGTTTTACTGGTGGCGAGTTAACAATCTTAGTTAATTACATGTACAATGTGGTGTTGCTAAGCCAAGACTAGACTCGACTTAAGCTAATAAATGAAAAATAACAAAAACACAAAATGAACATAGAATAAAAAGGGATGGTAGTCCGTATGTTTTTTTTTTTTTTTTTTTTTTTTTCTCTTTTCCTTTTTCTATTATTTTTTTTTTCTTTTTCTTGATTTTTCGATTTTTTTTTTTCATACACTCTTACCCTACCAACCAAAATAATACATCATATGGAATGAACATTCCCCTTACACTTGAATCTTTACATACTTTACATTTAACTAATCTAATTACTCGAATTAAGAAAATCAAAACACTTGGAGCACTTTTAAGATTAACGTACATATGGGGGTAATAAATGATGTTCTTCCCCATTACTCCATAAAATAAGTACTTACCCATGAGTCCCAATCGTCCCAAAACAATATGTACAAGGATATGACTCGACTTAGCAACCATGTAATCAATTAGATAGTTAACTTAGGGTTTAACAAATAACAATAATGCACTAAAAATGAGCGCATACACGGAAGGCTAAGGCGATTTGGTTATACATTTAAGTGGGGTGTAACAAATTCTTCCTTTAAGTAAGATGCTTAAAGTTAGAAACGAAAAGATAGGCTCGGAGGGGTGTACTAGGGGTTTTGTGTACTAAAAATGAGTACAACGCTAAGGGTGTGGGAAAAATTAGTTGACTTAACTAGCCAAGTAATATGACTTAAATGGTCAAGTAATTATGATCCGGGTTTAACACAAGGGTGATCCTAATGCCTCTTATCATGTAGTAAATCCTACCATACGAATGTAGTCTCACTAGCGGTCTCGGGATGCATCACTAACGCAAGTTCTAGAATCTAAATGCTACCGGTACACTCATAAGCACTAATAGTAAATGCTTTTCCTATCAAATCTAAAGGCGAACCTCACATATTTGGGTGGAAAATTTTTCTGAAAGTACGGTTATGTGCTAGTCATACAATCTCCTATCCATGAGACGCTTGCTATGGCTAAAGTTTCACTCCTAAATGTTGTAAAAAATTTTAAATTTGGCGCTAAAATTGCACTAACAAGTATTTCTCATAGTTTTATTACACATCTACCATTAAACAAAACAAACTCAAGCGAAAGTGCATATGTAAGGTATCATCTTTTTACCCTCCCCTTACACTAAGATGAACATTGTCCCCAATGTTCAAGTAAAGAATGTAAAAGTGAAAAAGTAAAGAAAATGAAGTCAAATACTCCCCTGATTCGCTCGGTATGGATAATAGGGTGGCCAGGTTAAATCTTCCTCCAAGAAAATGAACAATCAAAGCTTCCCTTCCAGAATGTAAATCATCTTCTTGTCATACATAACCTGTAAAACCTGACAAAATAGACAAGACAACCTCGCGTAAAATCGGCGGCATTCTATATAAGTTACTAAATCCTAGAAAACAAGATAAGATATAATGCTTGTGGAATGAAGTTTGCAGATCTCCTGGAGATTATAAAACTTAATAATTCACAAAAACCATAAGACTCCGTTAGAAAAACAAAACCGGTAAAATTTCCAGATTTTAACTCCTGACGCCGTCAAGAGTAAACCCCTGACGCCGTCAGAATTGACCTGCAGAAATCCTTATGTTAAGTTTCCGGAAAATTTCTGGAAAAACTTGGTCCTACTTCCTGGAAAATCCTGCAAAACTTCATTATGACTCAATACAAGCATTTGACTCTAACAAATACGAATACACATGTTCATTTAATATTGTGGAGAATCATGATCGGTTTGTTTCTTAAAAACATATTTAGGGTTTCCCCTTACACTTATCTTTTGCAAAAATACTTTTAGGTGGAGTTAAGACTAAGCCAAAACATTAGTTTAGAAACATGATCTACCAACAATAAAAATTAAGCATGCATACGGAAGCAAATAACAATCAAACAAATAAACAATCAATCAAACAAACAATATGAATAACGTCACCATGAGCGCCACAAATTATTCCCAATAAACGTAAACATGAAAGTAAATTGTTCAAGGCCAACAGAGGCCGCATCCTAAGCTATTACAGTACCAAATGTTTTAAATTACACAATCATCAATAGTTCAAAGACAACAGAAATCAAGAGGAATCACTGGGGAGGAGGACCAAAGCGGTAGTCATAGCCAGGAGGGAGGTGTCCGGTGTACCCGTAGGGAGGGTAGTCAGTCTCACGGCCAGGGAACGGGTCAATCTGCAGGTGAGGCTCAAGCTGATCACGGGTGAAGAGGTGCTGCATCTGGCGGATGATGTGATCATATATCCATTCAAAGCGTTGGTCAGTGGGGGTCTGCCATGCATCCACCTGACCCATCCAGGCACCCTGGTGTGCCTGCCAGTCTCCCCGACCCATGTGTCGGTAGTAGTCAGCCGTCCCCTCCTCATAACCCTGGAACTGATGCTGCTGGGGATCTACCTCATCATCAGCATCCTCCTCAACATCTGGCCCCCCCTGC
Organism: Artemisia argyi; assembly: GCA_030686995.1. Taxonomy (NCBI): domain Eukaryota; kingdom Viridiplantae; phylum Streptophyta; class Magnoliopsida; order Asterales; family Asteraceae; genus Artemisia; species Artemisia argyi. The sequence continues at coordinate 151,115,667 of CM060689.1, forward strand.
CGTATACCAGTTATAGGTCCCATGCCTCTCTGGCATCACAATGCTCATCTGCCTGAGGGATTTAGCCCTCACTACCCTGCAGGCCCCACAGTCGCTCAAGTACCCTAGGATCTGAGGAGTAAGAAGATCATAGGAACGAGCCAACCGGGTCACGAACATCCCCCCATACACCTTGTCAATATCCCTCTCACCCACACTGGTCCTCAAATAACTGGCCACCCAAAATGGGATGTTGCAGTAGACATCCGCAGAAAAGATGGTGTACAAGTAGAACAGGTCTGAAGCAGTGACACGTTGAGTGGTGCCATGACGTCCTGACAGGCTGTATGTGATGCACCTGTGGACTAACCTAGCTATGGGGTCCCTAATGGATGCTGCCCAGTAGTCGAGGTGTAAACCCTTCCCAATGGTCGGCCAAAAAGTGATACACCTCATCTCACTCCTCTGAGTCTCCCCATGTAACAACCTCTGCATAAAAACCCCATCAACCTCCTCTCTAGTATACAACCCAATCCTCCAACCAAACTCAGCAACTGAACATGACCGCAACTCTCCCCCTAGCCTAAAATACACAGTGGTGCCCCCCACATCCGTCCTAGCCTCAGCCTGATCAAAACGGAAGGTCGCAAAGAACTCCCTCACCAACTCACTATACACTGTCTCTCTAATCCTAAACAACCTCTCCCACTGAGGACTCGAAAATCCATCAGTGTGGATCCTCTCCAAAAACGCGGCCTCTAACCCATGGGCCCTAAGAAACTCCCAGTCAACTACAGCCCCAGCATCAATATGGTGGTTACAAAGCTCTGCATACTTGGTGTTAGCACCAACATCGTCAAACTCGCTCCAACTATGGACCAATTCTCCATAATTGACCCTTTGAGACCTAGAAGAACTGCCCTTATGTTGGCGAGATCTTTTGCTCATTTTCCAAGTGAAGATTGGATGCGGAAGACATCGAATTGGAGGGTGGAGAATCGGAGTAGCAGCAGCACTTTGGGTGAGATTTGTGGGGTATGGGTTGAAAGTGATTAGTTTTGGGTTAATATTGTTGATCCATCGAGCTGGCGGCATCAAGAGTTAAATCTGACGCCGTCAGATGCCCGTGTAAGGTGAGAATTGGAGTAGTTCCATGTTCAGTCCCTGCACTTTGCGTGAATAGCTAAACATTAGTAAAACCCGTGAGTAGCTATTCCGTTAACGAGGTCCACCAGGGTCGAACGTCTCATTACTGTCACGGAAAGAGGTAAGGTTGTAGAAGGGGTTGGGTGACGTTTTCGCTAAGTTGATCCCTGTACACGGGTCATTGGTGTGAAAAGAGAGATGTTGTTCCATAGAGGGTTTCAAATCAGTGGTGTTTTTGAGGTGCAACCTTTTTACACTGGGTTTAAAACCAAAAGAACGTCTCTTGGATAAGTTCGGGAATGTGGTACGCAAACATCTAACGAAAATGTTATGGAATTGCGAACTCTTCTCTGCATGGGGGTGCTCATGAGAATGGAGGGTAGTTAATGGTAAAGCACTTGGGGAAACTTTCCCGCTATCCTCTTGGTCAAACACAAAAGGGGTTGAAACCTCGAAGACTTTTTCAATTTTTTTAGGTACGGAATTTTCTTTGATCTTTTCTTTGACCCTTGATATGAATTGGTCTGCGAAATTCATAAAAGCTTTATGAGTGCTTTCCATGCGTGCTTCTAGGTGCCGGATTTGTTTTTTCTGATTATCCATGAAGGTTACCATTATCCCTTCGAATTCCTCTTGTCGTGAACGTTCAGGAAAATTCTGGTTGATAACCGTATTCCTGCGTAGATTATGATTCCACACGGGTTCAGCAGCAAGTTTCTCAATACTCATTAATTCTTTTACCTGCTTCTCGATGCTTCCTAACAACTGTTCTTGGGTGGCACATGCGTAGTCAAGTTTTACCTTGCTTGGGAACATCGGGTCCTCCCATCCTTCCTCTTCGTATTGTGCCAACCCCTCAAGAACTTTCCAGCACTCGTCAACGCTAAGTCTATTTAGCCTACCCTTGGCTGCGTAATCAATGGCTCTCCTTGTTTGATAGTCAACCTTATCGTAAAAGATTTGGATCTGGAGCCATGGTTCGATGCCATGATGAGGGACTTTTCAGAGTAAGTCTTTATATCGAATCCATGCTTCATAAAAGGTTTCATTTTGACGTTGTTGGAACATCAAGATGTCATTTCTAAGCTTAGTAGTTCTCCCTGGTGGGAAAAATTGAGCAAGGAAACGAGTGGTGAGATCATCCCATGTGGTGATGGATCCCGCGGGTAAACGCTCAAGCCATTGACTAGCTTGATCCCGTAGAGAGAATTGGAATAGGCGTAATCGGGTTGTCTCTCTAGTTGCAACATCTAGGTCTATGGAATATACGATTTTGAGGAAGTCCTTAAGATGTTGGTTTGGATCTTCGGAACGAAGTCCATGGAATGCACATCCGCTTTGCACCAACCGGATGGTGTCAGATCGCAAGGGAGTCACATTGGCTCCGGTGAGCTCAATGGTGTTTCGGTAGCCTTGGTGGCTAGGTCGGGAATACTCTCCTAATGTTCGGGGCCTAAGGGGTTCTAATGGTGGGTTTTGTTGTGGTGGGATGACGGGTTCAAAGATGTTCCCGTTGTCCATGATGTCGGGTGGTTACGAACAAAGGCACAAAGAAATAAGATAGATTAAAGAAACCTAAAAAAATAAAAATAAAATCTTACTAGAAAGGAATCTAGCAAGTAGACCTAATAAAAAGAAATTATAATCTAGACAATAACTATTCCCCGGCAATGGCGCCAAAAACTTGATGCGTGGGAATCGCAACAGGCTTTACCTCTCGAGGGATCTCGAGAAGCTTACAACCCCCACCAGGCAGTGTACCTGATCGTTGAAGTATAGTATAGTTACAAGTACCGGGGGATTGATCGTTCAGCTTAGGAATAGTGTCGCTAGGATTAGAAAGCCTAAATACTAGTTCTAAGGGTGAGGGATGATTATTTTTGTATTTTTATATTTTTATGAAAGCATGTAAAATCTCGGGGTTTGAAGGATTTGGGTGGAATTAGTTGCTAATCAACTAACCCAATACTAAGATGCAATCAAAATAAAATACTAGAAATGAAAATAAGCTAAATTATACTAAAGTTGTGAGCAGTAATTGGAGAAAATGTGTTTACTTAGATTTCACTACTCCCTAGACATCTTTTACACGTTAATTACTTGTTATAATTGCATAGATGACGGATCGTATTCCTTAATACCATTCATGGGGTGGCACACATAACTCCCCAATTCTATGAGCTCTTATCTCCTCCTACACCATGCCCAGCACAACTATAGGGATTGTAAACAGTGGCTCATGCATTAAATACAACCAATAAAGACCTAGTGCGCCTCGGTTCATGTTTCTTAAGACGTTCAAGCATGTTACCAAGTGGAGATCTGCCAGTTTTCTTAAGCCTAACATATAAATCATTCATCCAAAACAAGAATAAACAAGTAATCAACACATAATTAACATCTAGATTTCATTAGATCTAAGCAAACACAAGATAGATCTAGCCTAGCATAATGGAATTCAGACAAGAACAAGATATAGACAACCAACACATAGACATATTGATTGAATTAAAGGAACACTTATCTCAATTACAATGCAAGGTATCAAGGGTTTGGAACCCTTGAAAAACCTGTAAAAGTTGCACCCAAAATCGTACTTAGGGTTTCTCCAAAACTTCTCTCCCCTTAATGTGTGAAAATTAGAAAACTATATATAGAAAAATAGGTCTGACGGCGTCAGGACAAAGCTTGTGATGCCGTCACCTCGCCGCCAAAACTCTTCTCGGACTGCCTTGATCTACATTTGACGCCGTTAAGACTTATACAATTCCAGGCCGTCATGACTCTTTTACTCTTGACGCCCTTCCTACGTGACGCCGTCAAATCTGTTCTGGGTCGTCATGGACTTCTGCTCTTGACGCCGTCAGAGAAATACTCTTGACGCCGTCACCTACTGTTCCCAGCATGGAAAATTAAGACTTTGGCGTTTTCTTCACTTTTATGCTCCAAAAACGTCCGAATTGCTTCCTTTTCCAGATTTCTCTCCCAAAGTACCTAAAATCACAAAAGGAACGATTTAGGGCAATCTTTGATCAAATAAATTCGGATTCGGGCTTAAATGACCCCCTAAAAACGGATCATTTTTCGCCTCATCACTATTTAATAGAGGTCATGCCATTTTTTGAACTTCTCCACGAACATTTTGAGGGTCTTCAAAAAACCCTAAACAAAGATGTAACTGAAATGAAAAATATTTTCAAAGCTGTGGAAAATGAGAGTAAACAATTGGCAATTGATCTTAAATGCAGTGAAATTGCGAGGAAAAATATTCTCATCATGAATGAGAATTTGATTGCTAAATGTATTGCACAGGATGTATTTTATATTGCTACTGATTCTGCACTATCTGCCTGCCAATTTCATGAGATGTCTATTGCATTGAACGTTTTCCAGAATCGTGTTGTTGAGGTTGAGGGGGAGAATTTAAAATTGCGTGAGAAAATTCAAAACGATGACCATGATAACATGGTCAGGCATTTGTCAAAACTAGAAGTTGATAATCTTAATTTGCAATTAAAGTGTCAACATTTAGAAGAAAGAATTAAAATCTCAAATGCCAAGACATCTTCGGATGCTTCTGAATTTGATGCATATTTTGAATTAGCCAAACGTGATGAAAAGATTCAAGCTCACACTAACACGATTCGGAAACTGAGGGTTCAAATTGTCCAATTGAAGTCTAACGAGAGTGATGTGATTGGCACCCAAAAACCACAGCCTATAGATTCTCAGAATTTTCAATCTCAAGATACTATCAATAAACTGCAACATGAAAATGATTGGTTTCGTGCTGAAAATTCAAAAGTTAAGCAACATTACAAAGAGTTATATGATTCAATTAAAATCACACATGACATAAACAATAAAAAGATAACTTCTTTGCTTAAAGAAATTAAGAATCTAAAGACTTAGGTGAAAGGGAAAATGCCAATCATCACTAGTGATAATGTGATTCCCAAGGTATGTGTGTGCAAGAAATATGCTTGTGATGCTGTGTATATTCCTCTTCCCCTTAGGAATAATAAGTTAGTTCATAGTGACTATCTTAAACATCTTAAGGAGTACCTTGACTTGCTTCGTGAAACCATTGAAGAGGATAGGATAGAGAAACCACTGGATAGTGCTGTTGTAGATGCCTGCTTTCTCACTAATAGGTCTCAGGAACTCTTAGAATATGCTATTGGTACATGTCCTAAGACTGATAACATGTGAGATAGGTCTACTGCATCATCATCTATGACTAAGAACAAGCATGTTACCTTTGTGGTACCCTTGGAAACTTCAGATCCCAACACATCAAAACATGTTCAGCAACCGGAAGTGAAAAAGGCTAAAATTCCCATTAGTCCGTCTACAGAAGTAAATAGTGACACTAAAGCTAGAGAGTCTAAACCGAGAAATAGAAGGAATTATAGGACTTCACATGCTAAAAGTGTTCCTAAAAAGAAAGTAGACGACCACATGAGGAACATTAAGTCCAACTTGAGCAAAATGAGTCATAATTCAAAACCTAATTCACGTTGCAAAACATGTAATGAATGCATAATTTCAAGTAATCATGATAAATGTGTTGAGAAATTTCTGAAGTCGTTTTACAAAACCCCAGTTAAGAAAGTTTGGAGAGCTAAACAAAGTAAGCAAATTTGGAAAGCAACAGGTAAACTGTTTGCCAATGTTGGTTATCTATGGAAGCCCACAGGAAGGAAATTCACTTTAGGAGAACAATGCCCTTTAACTAGGATAACTAACTCTAAAGTAGTGCCTATTAAGGAATGGAAGCCAACTGGTAGAACTTTCCCTTTGGAGACCCAATGTCCTTTAACTAGGCCCATTGCATCTACTAGTGAAATTTCCATCATTGAAACGAATGCACCTAAGGTCTTAGTGGCTCCAGAACTTGTTTGCACTAACCAACTGGAACCCAACTCAAATTGGGGATCCGACACTCCAAATTTTCTGCTCTCGTCTGTTTCCAAAGGCAGGTCGTACATTTTGTCCTTTGATATTTGGACTCAGACTGCTCTAAACCTATGATTGGGGATCGCTCAGGGATCGAGAATTTCGTGAACAAGTTTATCGGGATAGTTAGATTCGGGAACTACCATTTTGGGGTAATTATAGGTTATGGAGATTATGTCTCTGGTGACAGCTAATTTCCTGGGTATACTACGTGGAAGGACTTGGGCATAATATGTTCTCTGTTGGTGAATATCTTGATTCCGATCTTGAAGATTGCCTTCAGAAATTACACATGCTTCGTCTGAGAATTGGATGGTATTGATCTTCTTAAAGACAGTCATGGCATAAATCTATACACCTTTTTCTATCGAAGACATGATGCGGTCCTCTCCTATTTGCCTTCTCACAAAGGCCTCAAAGAACAATCATGGCTATGGCAACAAAGTTTTAGTCACTTGAGCTTTGGTACCATCAATGATCTTGCTCACAATGATCTTGTATGAGGTCTACCCAGATTAAAGTTCGAAAAAGAACTTCTTCATTCGGCTTGTTAACTGGGTAAACGAAAGAAGCATACTCACAAACCTAAAATTGTCAACACCAACATGGATGTTATTTACACCCTTCACATGGACCCAGGCAGACTAATGAGTGTGAAGAGTATAAATGGGTAGTAATGTGTACTCGTTGTTGTCGACGAATACTCTCGGTTTACATGGGTAAAGTTTTTGTGAACCAAGGACGTGACTCCAGAAGTTATCATAAAACTCATCAAACAACTGGTAGTAAGACTCACAAAACCGTCAGAATCATCCGGACAAACAATGGAACGGAGTTTATCAACAAACAACTCGTTCTACTTCTCCAAGGCACCGATGTTCCTATGGGCGGAAGCAATTGCTACAGCTTGTTACACCCAAAACTGATACTTGATACATACTCTTCACAACAAAACTCCACATGAGCTGATTCATGATAGTAAAGGATACATAATCTACAACAATCAAAGACGATAAATCTTGGTAACCATTCACGTCACATTCATTGAGCTGACTGAGCAATGGCTCCTGTACACATCAGTGCAGGACCCGTGTCTAAACTTTTGTCTCCTGAATCAATCAGTTCAGGTCTTGTACAGAATCCCACTCCTGCATGTACCTTATGTATCACCTACAGATGAGCATTTGAAGATCTAGTTTGACCAAATGATTGATGAATACTTTGAGACACCTACTGATGATACACTAACACCACCAGCTGCTGCTGCTCCAGTTCTGTACAACTCAAATTGTCCATCATTGTCTACTTGAATTGATCAAGATGCTCAATCTGCAAGTTACTCACCATCATCGTCAAACCTTCAATCTCCTTCAGTACATCAAGGCACTGCAGTCGACAATTCTTTTGAAGTGAATTCATTTGCTCCTCTTGAAGATGCTACGTACTAAAACCTGTTTGCTCATGAATCTTCTTCTGAGACATCCTCTTCAAGGAATACAAACAAGGCTTCTTCATGTTCCTACCTACATTCACATGAACATCTCAGAAAACGAATATAGGATCATCCGATTGACAACATTATTGGATATCCTTCTCAACCGGTGTTCACACGAAGGAAACTTACCACCCATGCCTTGTGGTGCTGTTATAATTCCATACTATCCAAATTCGAACCCAAAGATTTCAAGACTGCTATCTCTAAAGACTGTTGGGTTAATGCGATGCAAGATGAAGCTCGCACTTTCGATCGACTTGAAGTATGGGAATTGGTACTACCTCCAAACTGTGCAATGATTATAGCTCTAAGTGGATCTTCAAAGTGAAACTTGATGAGCATTATGTCATTCTGAAAACAAGGCAAGGCTTGCTGCTAAGGGATATCGTCTACATGAAGGCATTAATTTAGAGGAATCTTTCGCTCTGGTTGTTCGTATTGAAGCTATCAGAATGTTTCTCGCCAATGCTGCAAGTCAGAACATGACGGTCTATCAAATGGATATGAAAATTGCATTTCTAAATGGCGAGCTGAATAAAGTTTTTTATTTCAGTCAACCGGAAAGATTTGTATATTTTGATCGTCCTAACCATGTCTATCGTCTGAAAAGGGCTCTCTTTGGCCTAAAACAGACGCCTATGGCATGATTTGATACACTGTCAAAGTTTCTCCTGGGAAAAAAATTCTCCTAAGGTGTGGTGGAATAAGATGAGAATGGGGTAGTGGAACTTTACTTCATGAGGACAGAATTTCAACTGGATGACTTCTTTACAAAGGCTCTTCCACGAGAAAGATTTCTATTCATTCTTCCGCGACTTGGAATGAAGTGGCATACGCCAGAATCTCTCATATGCCTTCAGGAAGAGAATGAGGAGTAAAAGGATTTACTTCACATATCCTTTGTACATAGTTGAATACATAAAGGAACATAGAAAAATATAAAACCTAAAAAAAAAAAAATAATAATAATAAAAAACCATAAAAATCTGAAAAATCTTAAAATCCAAAAATATTCTTCTTATGACATGTCTCTTGTGTAATCAATATTATGTACGTTTCTAGAAATTTCATTCAATAATGACACAGAAACATACATATGCTTGAGTAAGAGTTTTTCTTTTAAATAATGTTTTTCTAAAACATGTCGTTTCTAAAAATATTCTTTCAAAATGGTTTGCTATTACTTCAGATAGCAACCCAGTCTTAGTATTTGGGGAAAGGTCGTCACCAAAAAGACGACTATTCCTAACAAAGGCATAAATTACTTTAGATTTGTGCCTTTCCGATCTAATGTACGTTTCAGTGCATTATTTCTTGTTTAAGAAGAGAAGTCTTTTTTTTATCAAAACAAATAATTTTCTTTTATGATTCTTCGGAAAATTATTTGAGTGATACATGGTGGTAACGTGTTGCTTGTAAATCAATCAGTCTTAGATACTTCATAAAATTTGTCACTCAATTAATGACAATGGGTCATCAATTGAGGGGGAGAGTGATTTTCAATTTTATATCATCAAACGGATTTCTTGGTTGTCTCATACTCTCATAATGGTTAGAAAAGGTTTTGTAGTTAATGGGGCATTATGTGCTATTTGCATATAGTTTCCTAGCTTTATGTAACTAAAAGGTCCATTTGTCTCACGTTGGTATCCTCGCTTAATCCCCTAAATACGTTTTAATCCAAAATCTTAATGATGTTAGAAAACCATTGTGTTTGATGCTCTTGTTCTCTGCTCTGGCATTCGTATAATCTGATTGATTGTGTTTTGTTTGCTGTTTGCTGATAATTGTTTGATTGTTGCTGATTATGCGTTCGTGTTCTTAGGATTTGCTTAGGTATGTAGTTACCGGGTTAGAATCTTATTCCTAAGCTCCTGATTTGAATGTTAAAAATATGCGTGAATTGCCATGTTAGTGATTGTTGTTTATGTCTGATAGAAACTTGCAATGAATGTTCATGATTGCTAGTTTCTCTTCATGCTAGATAGCATTTTGATGAGTTGCTTGAATGTTCTTTGATCATGATATGAATATGGTGTTATGAGTAGGCTAGCTGCTATGTGGTAGCAGTTAATTAAGAGTGAATCTGTATGTATGCATATCTTTGTTGATACTCTTATGCAGATTCCATGGCTGATGTGAATGTGCCTGCTCCTGCTCTAACCATTTGATCAGATGTTCAAACTTCATTGATTGGCTTTGATTTCACCATAACAACAACATCGGTAGCAACAACGACAACAACTCTTTCACCACCACCACCAGTTATCTTGTGCGTCATAAGTTGTGTGGTATCAAATGTTATGTGTTAGTACATGATTTTTTATTTTCATGAGTTTCTCGTTAAATTTTAAATCATTTATAAACTCATCATAACTGACACTAACATTCTCCCTCATTGATAGAGGGGGAGTAATGAATTGTCTCAATATCAGAATATCTTTAATCAGACCACATCTTGCTCCCAAATTTTTCTAACTTATTTAAATCACTTGGGATCATAAATCTCAAATGGTTTGAAATTTTTGATCGGGAGAGAAAATGTGATTTAAATATGAAATCTGATATAAAATGTGATTGTTTTAGACTTAAACAAACGCTCCCCTATATGTGCTAAACTCTTTTGTATATCGATGCACATATTGAGGGGGAGCAAATGGTTTGTGTAAAAGGATCTTTAGCATCTCATGTGAGCGAGACTCAGACTTCACCAATGAATTGACGAAACAAAAACTGTCATCAATCGAAAGGACTAGTCCTGGCCGGGTAATAATTTCAAGCTGGTTTAACCAGTGATGTAAGCGTGTCTCGAAGAGGACTTGTCTGAGTAGAGTGTACCGTTTCGAGAAACCTTTTGTTAATCTGATCGGGCCGGGTAATAACTTCAAGCTAGTTTAACTAGTGATGTAAGCGTGTCTCGAATGCCCGGTCATGTTCACTTAAGGTAGATCAATTCAAAAAGTGCAACTCTTCCCGACATGTGCAAATTTTCAAATCAATACATATGAGCACATGTTAAGGGGGAGCATTTGAAAATGACAAAACTCTCAATGTGTTAACAAAATGTGTTTCTTAATCATAAACACGTTGAGAGAATTTTCAATGATTTGGTGTATGGCAACATAGGATAGTCATGAAGTTATAAGGTGGCTAAGGTTAGGAAAACCGTCCTATGATCCGCCAGAACCGGAGGGATCTACCCATGGACAATACCAAATAGATAGAATTAGAAAGTTCGTAGGTATGATTATGAAAAAAAGGAGAAATGTGAGAATGGAGAAAGAAGGGGTTGAAGAATTAAAAAGAAATGAAATGAGAAAGGATGAAAAGAAATAGCCCTCCTATTATTCAACCTTAGGGCAGAAACCGGGTTTAATTCATAAGCTACTGATGGTTGCTAAGGCAACATCGGTATTGAAGACAAGACGTCATGGACCCAGTGACGCACTGCACTAAACCTTCTAGCCACTCAAGTTCTCTTAAAAGAACTTGTTTCATTCTCACGGGGAACCGGTGTAATCTATCAACTTACCTCTTAGAGATGGTTGATATTGAAGCAGGAGACCTCTCCCTAATCTCCGCATAGGAAAACCAAATGCACTTATTGAGTCTAGAGCCTCGAGATGCATACAAAGATCTCATAGGAACACGTGCTACTTCTACCCTGGTTGTTCAACATTAAGGACACCAGTGGTAAACTATGAGTCCTACGCAGATCTTAGCAATCTGCCAAAACATTTATGAGGGATGTTGCTTTAGTAACTCCCAATGATTGAATGGAAATTCCTGCCAGGGTCAACATCTAACAGCCCTGAAAGCAGGTCACTTAGGTAATTCCTTGTGGATTACGCTTAGTGGTCGCGACGGTGACCAATGTTCTACAGTCGTGGAGTGAACTCCAGCGACTCACCTAGTCGTTGATCTACTTAGGTAGATCGTGTAAATCCTCTCGGGGGTTTTCCGATTGGGAACGGTCTTAGTAAGGATTAGAAGGAGTCTTCACACTATGTTGTTGACAATCTCTAATTCCAAACCTATAAGTACCGGAAGGTTTGTTGCTAACTGTCTACTTGCAGGAATTTCTGACGGTTGTGGTTGATTGCTGATAAGATGCTGATCCATCAACACATGCTCACACTTCAACTTCACAATCTAAGAAATCATGATCTTTGATTGGGCCTCATATATGCTTCCACAACTCTGATGTAAAAGATCATGATCCTAAAAAGTGTCAGCATGTTAACACAAAGATGTTCGAATCACATGGAGACTTCACTAATCAAAGATGACTTTCCGACACTCATTTGGATGATGAACTCGAAGTAATGCCCAAAGATCATCCAACACATTGAACAAGTCATCTGAAGTCTGCTGTTATAAGCACAAAGATCACGACTTTGAAGAATCAAAGTCTACGAGCTACAAGATTTCAAGGATGCAAGAATTCAGTACTTATCTTCTGGGGTGACCTCCCTTAGGGGGAGATTGTTAGGAATACGATTATTTAGTTAAAGACTCGGCCACCCCAAGTATTGTTAAGCGTTACGTAGCTCGTAGAATTATCCTTATTATAGTTAGTACGTAGTTTATTAGTAGTTAAATATGTAAATAGTATTCGTAGAGTGGGTCGGGTCTTTACCCTCTGTCAGCTCACTCTACAGCTCGTTTAATGGAGCACCAAGTATTGTAGTATAAATACCCTCTCCCACCCAAGGGAGAGGGTTGGACCTTTCATTACAAGCTAATACAATTTCATATTTCTCTCAAAGGCTCCCAACACTCTTACTCTCTCTCTCTCTAACTTCTCTCTAGATTTCTTCATCTATTCGATCCATTATACATAAAACCATACGTGTTTAAGATTATAGATATCCTACAGTCTTAAAGGATGAGAAGAGAAGTCTTCTTAATCTTGAGCAAAACTTATTCAAAAAATTTAAAAGGTTTTTCATAACTTTTCAAAATTTTGCTCAAGATACTACTCCCTCAAATTCTTAAATGTTTAAATTTATCAAAAATACTACTCCCTCTGTTCCAAAATTATTGTCCTTTTTTGACTTTTTTGGTCTTTACTTTTCAACTTTGACCGTAAGTATTTTTGTTTATATTACATAATACTTGATAAAAAAATATATAAACAGATTGAGTTTTAAATGTGTTTTCACTGGTATAATTTTTATCAAAAATTGTATAACACAAACAAAAGTATTTATAGTCAAAGTTGAGAAAAAAAGATCGAAAAAGTCAAAATGGGACAATAATTTTGGGACAGAGGGAGTATATGTAATCCATTTCTCCCTATTAGCTTTTCGAAAGAACAAAGATTTTAATCAACTAATATAAAAAATATCATGGATGTGCTTTTTTTAGGGGGAGGGGGAATGTGATTAAAATGGTAACAGCCTTGTTTAATCTTTAAATGGCTTGACTCAAAGTTTGTTTGAAAATGTGAGAAAACTCTTACCTAGATGGATAATAACTACAAATTGGTTTATAGGGTTAGTTGTCACTTAAAACATGATAATGGATCCTTTTAATCAGCCACATAACTGTGTCCCTCAAAGTTTTGTATGTTCAGGGTCTATCATTAAGTGCTTATAATTACTCTTTCCTTTGTGTGCAAACTCTTTGATTGAAATATCGATGCACATGTGTAGGGGGAGTTGTTCTCAAAATGAAAAACTCTCAAAGTGTTAACAAACTATTTGATTATTCAAACACTTTGATTAATTTTAAATGGTTTCATGGCTATGATCTATACCAAACCTACGATGATGTTTGAGGAGATATAAGGTGGTTAAGGTTAGGTATTATCCCATGGTCCAGCCATGGCCAGAGGGACCAACCCAGGGACATCACAATAGATAGAATACAAGTCCGCAGGTCATAAAGATGTATGAGAAAATAGAATAATGTTATCATTGTCATGAGCAATTACTAGAACAATCACAACAAGGTGACAGTAAGGATGACATGATATGAATTGAAGGGGTTGAAGAATGAAAAAAAAATTATAAAATTGTTAAAAGAAATGAAAACCCTCCATACACTTAGGGCAGAAACCATGTGAATACGTATGCTATCATTAATCACAAAGATGATTATGATATTGAAGACAGACATCATAGACCCAGTGATGCAATACACAACCCTTCCCAAACCACTCAAGTTTCTCTCAAAAGATACTTGTTTCATTTCTCGTGGAGATAAACTCATAATCAATTAACCTACCCAAACCAACTCAGTCATAAGTAAATATGGTTAAGATTCACACAACACGTTTCAAGAAAGGTGTTGATATTCGCACAACACGTGTTCTGCCACCTTACCAATATGAACACTCTGAGAACTGTTGATTTAAATATAAATCTCATAGGACATATGCCAAATTACACTTTTCATTCATAAGTAAGAACACAAGTTGTACCCAAGTGTCCCTCGCAAATCCTTGTAATCTTGCCAGGACATTCATAGTGGTATTCACGTAGTTATGCATGATGATTGAACGGAAACCCCGCCAGTGTCAACCTCAAATAGTACTAATAGTGGGTCTCTAGTTAATCATTTATAATTAAGCATGGTGGTTACTTTGATTTAAACGGTCTATAGTCGTGAAGTAATGCTTTATGTATACTTCAACGGCTTACCTGGATTGAGCTTTCTTGAGGGCATCCAATTCAAGTAACAGCAGGTGGGGTAATCTATCTGGATTATCTGGCACTTCAAACTGGAAACCTTCCAAGGAGATTCCTTTACGAGTCCTGATGACGTATTTCTTACTTGGATTTATCCAAAGTATTGATATCATGCCTTAACCGGATTAGGAGGTTAATTCTCCCCTACTGGGATGAATGGAATCAAGACATTTAGAAGAAAAACAACCACAGTGGAATACTTCTGTAAAGAAAGTCCACGAGGATTGATTAGCTTGACATCATTATTATCTAGCTTTCCTGTGACAGGTACCAATAAATTTAGCCGTTTCGGATCCACCACCATAAGCAACTTAACATCTTCAACTCCACATACTCATACTCATTTAAATCTTCCTCAACAAGTTCATGACAAAGATAATCAACACGAAGAGATACATCAAAGTCAAGAATGTCAAGAACCAATTAAAATCAAGATTCAAAAAAGAAAACATGAAAGAAAAATGAGTAAAGTTTAAAGATCTTCAAGAGGTATGAGTATATTGGAGAAGACGAAAGAATAAAACTTGAAGATGTTGATCGAAATCAAGTAAGAAAAGAGACTCACAAAAGGATCATAAAGCATGAAAGGAACAATGAAGAAATCAAGTCTATTACAACACAAAGTTCGTGCTTAATTATCAAGAACTGAAGATTCTAAAGACTTAAGATCCAAGAAACAAAGAAAGAGCTTTTGATAAATGACCACCCCTTGGGGGGGGGGGGGGGGAATTGTTAGCTTTAGATAGTGATGGTCATTAGTAGTATATTGAACCTTGTAACATTATGTGAATATGTAATAGACTAGTGATAAGTAACGAGTTTAGATATAGTCCATGTATAAGATAGTCCACAAGCTCGGCCCATCAAGGCCTTATGTGCAAACTTGAAAATGCCTAACACACCTCATTTTGTAAGGTGTGAGTGTATGTGTGTGAGTGCAATAAGGAAAACTATGGTTCTCTCTTGTGTGTGTGCAATAAGGAAATCTCTGGTTCTCTCCTCCATCTCTCTATAATTTAACTATTTCATCTCTCTCTAGAAATAATTTCTCTCTCTAAAACCTTAGTGATACATGTGTGTTATGATATTGTTTGTGGTCTCCTACAAATTTTTCACGCCTTAATTAGTGGTTATGGAGGATATGCATAAATTAGTGTAGTGCCTTAGTCCAACTCTTACACCCTATAATAAATAGTCTAGTCAACTGCTTCAATCTATAACGAATTAATATGCATTAATTATTCAGCATGTTAACGCCTCGTTGTCCAACACCACTCTACGACTGCAACGTGTTGCATATAAACTAATCAAAGAACCCTAGGCGAGTCATCAAGGCTAATATACTAATAAAATTCTAAGGTTTATGTGGTTCATAGTACAAAGATTAACAATTATCAAAAACTTATCACTATTTAAGATCTAATCAATTTGCGATACTAGATAAACACTGAAAGATCTAGACTAGCATAGCAACAAGTAAAAGACATAATCAATAAACAATGTTAAACATGATTGAATGATCAATGAATAAACTTATCTTGATGCAATCAATAAGTTAAAATAATAAAAACATATGAAAATATCGCAAAGTTCGGCTAGGGTTTGTGTCCCAAAGTTTGCACAAGAATTTATGAAACATAACAAGAATATATATATATATATATATATATATATATATATATATATATATATATATATATATATATATATATATATATTGATTGGCTCCAAACGGTCAACCTAATTGACCAAATGATGGTCAACAAGGTCAAACTGCCTAGAATCAATCTCCGTGAAAGTATAGTGCTTCCTCGGGTCGTTATGTCCCGACGAGGTGTGATGGTAATCAAAAGGGGTTTGTGATCGGGTGAATTTGGACAGAAAAGGGTATATAAGGGTTTGAATGATTACACTAAGGAAATACGAATGAAAATTATTTAAACAAACTATATTAACAATAGCGTGAAACCCAATTAACCTAAAACGTAATCTAAATTTAAAAACGTACAAGTTATTTAAATAAGACGCGAGTGCGCAAAATAAAACGTGAATTTTATGCTATGCTAATCCTACGGGTGTACAATTAATTTTCCTACGTACTAGAAGACAAAAGAAAATTTTAGAAAAAAGAAAATTATTTTTTTAACTTTTTATTTAATTATTATTAATTAAAAACGAAATAAACTAAAACTAATTATTAAAAATATTAAACTATATTGGAAAAATATGAAATTTTTTCTAAAATTACTTTATACTAACAGGAAATTAAGAAAAATGTGAAAAGTACCAAAAGCTTATAAATAAGTTGTACAATAAGCTGTTTAAGATAATAAGCTAAAAGGAAAATGTTGAGTATAAAAATAAAAGAAGGCAATATAAACTCTAAGTGTATGCTAGGGGAGATGGTGCATGGTTTTGGTTTGGTGTGTCAGTGTAAACCCAGTGGCCAGGGTTCGAATCCCACACACACCCCTTTTTACAAATTATTTTATTTTTTATTTTCCACTTCTTGCAAACTGTTTAAACAACAAACATGGACAACTTCTATGAAAACAAGTTTTATGAAAAGCCACAATAAGCTCTGAGAGAGCTTATTGCCCTTATAGTTAACAAAAATAGATTCAAATTGATTTTTGAAATATAAAAACCTTAACCAATTAAGCTATAAGCTGAACTCTAAACAACTAATATGGAATAAGCTAAAGTCAACTGAGATTAGACCAAATTAAGCTAAAGCACACCAAAAATCCCACTGAAAAGCACAATGTAAGCAAGAATAATCACAAGCTCAACTGTTAAGCATCAAAAGCTCAAATAAGCTCAAGCTAATCCTAAATAAGCTAGCAAATGCTAAACATACTCTGAATAATTTATTTTAACTACAATTAGGCTGACCACAAGACAAAACAATCAAGGAACTAAGATAGCTTAAAATAGCAACAATAAGCCAAACCAATCACCACAGACCCAATCAGGCCTCAACAGGCCATATGCAGCCCCCTGTGGGGCCCACCTGGATGATCAAGGAACCAAGGCAAAGCTTACTCCAAGAAGCTAGGGTGGTAAGCTTTCAAGAGAGCCAAGAAGTAGCTTGTGGGCCCCACTAATCAGGCCTAGGGGAGGGCTGGAAGTTGGGTGTTTGGGACAGCTTTCATGGTGAGCATTGAACTAAACGTTGAGTCAAATAAGCAGTAGGGCATTAACCAATGGCAAAAGCAATTAAACTCCATCACAAACAACACTAATAAGCTAAAAAAAACAACGTCTAACAAGCAATGATCAAAGAGAATCAAAGACCCAAGAAGCCTTATGCAAACTGATGGCTCAGCAGCCACAGGGCCTAGGGGTTAACTTGGGGGTTGAAATAAGCTACAGAAAAAAATTACAAAAATAAAACAAAAATAAGAACATAAAGACAAGCTGGAAAATAGGTTGTAAAATAAATTTCAGACCCTAATTTCAAGTAATGAAGAAATTAAAAATGTGTGTCTGAGGGGGGATTGGGATAGTGTATACTGATGTGCAGGCCTAGGTGACATGGGATTGCAAGCCAACACTAAACTACCCAAATAAGTTTAAACCACTGAGGTGAGCTAAAAACTAAAGCATGTACTAAAACCTGTTTGCAAAACCAAATGAGGCTTTTGAATCCTATTAAAACAGTTCTAAAAATGGGTCTAAAGGGACCGTATGGCTGCTGATGCAGCAGGGGGTTCAAAGTGGGTAGAAATGGGTGAAAAACTAGTGTGCAACAAAGGAATATTAGCCAGAGGTTTTAAGCATGTTATACTAATCCTATATGGTCTACAATGAATCAAGATAATCAACTAACACCCCTAAAAACTAGTAGATCAAATCCTGGCAGTGTGAAATAAATTCACACCATGAAACTTCCAAAGCAGTTATAAAAACTATGCACCTACTTTTAACTACTAGAGTTAACTTCTAAACGACTATTAGGACTAAATTAAAGCAAAGTAAAATAAACTTATTGACCAAATCAAGTGAGATAAGCTAATGCCAAACACCCCTTAATGGGTTGACTGATTTGGATTTTAGAATGAATAAAGTTGTTCTAGTACCAATATTATTATCAAACCACTTAAACAAACACTGATGATGACTAAAAAGCAATGATCAAAATTCAAATAAGCAGTTTTCAATAAGCTAACACAAATAAGCAATAAAGGCTAATAGTGGCTGAATTAATGAAGACTTTAAAGCAATACTCCTAAACTTCCACTAAAGCATTCACAACATATAAATGGTAAACTAAGCAGATTAAAACACGGGAAAACACCAATAAGCAGTTATATTAAGCAAAAGTAAATAAGCAGTGAACAGTGAACTTGAATTAATAAAGGGAAATTTACAAAAGTCTTAGAGAAACAACACAGAACTTAATTTTCATACACTTAAACAGGAAATAAGCAGAATTAAACTTAATTTAATTTTTACTCTACATTATACTATTCTAATAACTAAAATCCTACTACTCCTTAGCTGCTTCTTTCTTTTCCTTTTATACTGATACTTTAGGGTTTCTGAGAACCCACTAAGCTTCCTGTCCTCCTCTGAATGCACTTCAACCCTTGGATAACTATGAAGCAATCTCAGCCGTTTATGTGGATTTGGTAGGAAAAATTATTTAACAACTTGGAGAGGATTGCTTGTATCAGGGAACATATTTTGGAGTTAAGTGGTGGAACGGGTGTAGGGTGGGTGAGTTGCAGAAAAGGTGATGATGGTATTGGGGCTTGGCAGTGGTGTAGCAGGTCACGGAGGAGGGAAAAGGTGAGTGGAGAGGTCAAATTGTGTTTGTTTTGTTTATTTATTTATTTTTGTTTTTTTTTTTTTGGGGGCTTGAGGTGTAAACGGGCCAGGGATTGTAGGGTGTGGGCTTGGGGTTTTGGATTTGGTTTTGTTTTGGGAATAATAGCAAAGGGGTCCATTTGGTTAGGTATTAAAACACAAGGACCAAATTTGTAAATATTCTGAATATTAGGGACTTAATTTGAAACTTCCCCAAAGTACAAGTGAGGACAAATCCTGCCATATTCCATAATCCAAGGTCCTTAAATGTTTTTATTTCAAAATTAGAATTCCCGGGGGTATTTTCTGCCAAGTTTCAAACTTCAGGGGCCAAATTGTAAATTTTCCAAATTCTTCACCCAAGGACTAATTTTGACTTCTTGTGATTTCCCAAGGACCAAAATTCACTTTTTACCAAGAAATATTTCCCAGTGACCAAATCTGACAAAATTAGAAACTCCAAGGACCAAAATTGTAAATTCTCAAAACTTTTCCAATTTTTCACCAAAGGACAAAATATGACATTTCAAAAGGACCTTTGGTGACTTTTCTTTTAAAATAAGGGCTCAGGGACTATTTTTGCCAATTTTTGAAAGTTGGGGGACTGAAATTGCCAATTATGCAAACTTTGTACGTTTTTCATCTGTTTTTACTCATTTTGCATCTAAAACATATAAAACACAATTTTGGAATATTTTCAGTATTTTGATGCATATTTGAGTGTTTTTGTATGTTTTGCAGTTCAGATTTGTCCAAAAATGATGAGTGTTTGAGCTATATATATATATATATATATATATATATATATATATATATATATATATATATATAGTTGTCTGGAGTTGAATGCGTCAAGCTTAGGACTAAAAACATCAATATTGAATTGTAAAACTATAGGTAAGATCCTGCGATCCACTTTTTGTTTTGCACTGCTCCTCTATGTACAAATCATACTCCTTCATGGTAAAATTTGCGATGTCAACACCACAACTACTCTTTTTCAACCTTTCCAGTTTATATAATTCGTACTCCTCCATGGTCATGCTAGCAATGTCAACTTCTTCGTTCCCATAGTGAGATACAAAATTAAATTTAGTAAACGAATGAGGGGTTTAAAAATACGGAGCGTGTTAAAGAGGTAATTGATAATGTTTATCCTCCTCAATTTCCTCATTAGATTGTGGATACTCTTCTGCTTTATCGTTATCATGTTAAAAGCATCAAAACATGACTCTTCATACCTTGAAGGAGTCGGCTTGGAATAACCACCTCTCAACAATCGATGCACCTTCTCGGATTCGTACTTCATATAACCCTCCAAAATCATGTTGGCAATGTCTGGTTCCATATCCATCATAACAAGAAAACAAAATTATCCAAAAGAACAAAGCAGAAAAGAGAAGGAAAAAATACAAATAGCACAAAGAACAAAAAAAATCTAACAAATCAAATCTAAATATACAAAAATTTAATTAAACAACCATAGATAAAATTGTTCCCCGGTAGTGGCAATTGATGTGATAAAAATCCGGTTTTAATATTATAAAAGAATATACTTAAGATGGACTAACACTAACGCCAGTGTACCCGGTCATATGTAGGCTATCCTCGGTAAGTCCAAGTCGAACACAAGGAACAGATGATCTGGTTGAAATAATTGAAATTAACAACTAATTAATAACAAAGCAGTTAAATTTCACGGGTTTGTTTTAGACCAAAACAATAAAATTAAGGATTAATTAATTGACAAATAAGTAAATAACAAGAAATTGAATATAATCGAGATCTGAGAAAGACAAGTAGTGTTAACCTTATTGATCCCCTATTATTCTAACGACATGATTTACTAATGCAATGTTTTACTTTTATTAGTGGCTCTAATATCACATAACTCCGATATTGGATGTCGCTATTTATGCCTATGATCTCTAACAATCTAACTCTATGATGATATATATAATCTAGTTAAATCTCAGTCATTAAATCCGTCAAATAATCTATATAACTTGTTAGTGACGATGTATCAACACTTAAGTACTTAATGAATTATCATTCATATTCATTAACTTAAACCTTATAGCTTATTAGTTTTAATTACACTAGTTTAACTTTAATAATACTAGCCACAAAGAGGTATTGTTTGTACATTCATGAATCAACTAGTTAAAGTTCAGCTTTTTGACCTACTGACGAACTACAATTGATTAACTGACACTAATAGGCACAAAGACGTAAGGGTTGATAAGCAAGCATAAAGATTATCCAATAAAAGCACAAATAAACTATGCAAATCATGTCATACAAATAAAAGGTTCATAGTAAGGCTAATTCTACGATGTTTAACCTTCCATCATGGTCATAGAAACAAATGATAAAAGATTCAATAAACTGGAAGTGATCATAATGAAAACAATAATCAAGATGAACGAAGATGGTATGTTTATGATGAATTGGACTTGATCAATTGATGTTTACACCTTCAAAAGTGGAAGAAAAACCCAAGGGACCTCTAGAAGCATTTGCGGGAGTTAGTATCCTCTTTAGGTCATTTTTAGGTTTATATTTATAGGTTTTTTCCTAAACCACCCTTCCCTATGTCGTAGAGGAATAATTCCTCTATGCCATAGAGGGTCTCAAATTTTTATTTTTTCTATTAACTTTCAGGCTTAGCTCAAAACACTAAATTTGTATATGTATCTTTTGTCTTTCCGTTGCCAGGTGAAGCGCCTAAAAAGAATATTGTATGAAGACGTTATGGCCAAAATATTAAAGAAACTTTTAGAGATATCACATAAACTTGATTTCAACTTTCAACTTTTCTTTAGTTGATTCTTTCACAAGCCTTCCATAATCAACTTCTAATCACAAGATCATGCTTCCTTGCGTATTTCACCTTATAGATCCTCTAATGGACTTGCAGTCTTTCTGTCATTTTCTCCTAAATTCATCATTCAATCAAGGTTATATCTTATTCCTTCGTTTCTTGCAGATTTTTATGTCTTTTTGTATAATGCTCCTTTTAAACCTAAAATGTAAATAGATATCAACTAAATATCAAATCTTACACAAATACAATGATTATGAGCAATAAATGTGGGATAATGATATATAAAATGTGTATTATTTGATGTTATAATAATTCAATCCGTATTTGTAGTATATGTGTTCTAGTAATTCGACCCACATAAATTTTTGTTGGTAGCTTTTAGCTGATTTGAATTCGAAAGAACTATTTTAATAAGTTTGCAGTAGTTCACAACCCATTCGTGTCTAACAAGCAACATATTCTGTCAGGAAATTAACACCAACTAAACTCTCATATTCATACGCCTTATATATTGAATTCGCATTCGCTTCGCAATACAGTCGAAGGTGTTCCAATATCTTTTGTGCATTGTAATGATCTTCCGGATTAAAAGAGATAGATTTGATAACTTATTTCTAGATGCAGAAACTACAAACATAGCTTCACTAGGCATCAGACATTCAACAAACAAAACATCATCTATTAAATATATTAAAATACACCATGTTTTGGTTAATCTTAGCATCTAGAAAAAAAATATTAGTTTTATCAATATAACACAAAGTAAGTCAAGATGAAAATAAGTGACATCTTTAAAACAGTTTAATTCATCTTTAAAACAGTTTAAAACATAAATAAGAATTTCTCGTTATGAATTATAAGTATTTTTTTTAACTTATTCTAAATCCTTAAACAGTTTAATTCATACTGCATTGGCAATTCAGCTTTAACAAATACAATTCACACCATGACTCACTTGCATCGTAACCATCTTTTTAAATCTTTAAACAACACTACCATTTGTCACGAGCCAAATTTTGAACGGTCATGTTCTATTTGAAGACGTGTTTAATGCGATGTGTGGAAAACTAGAAGGGGGGTTTAATAGTTTTACCTTTTTTTCGTTTTTTAAAAAGGTTAATTTCAAAATCTTCAATTAAAGTTTTCCTTTTTAAAATCTTAAAACGTTTTGTATCAAATTATCGATTAAGTTAAACTCAACATGAGAAGTGTGAATAATGCATCTAAGTCCATTTCATATAGTTATACACACAATCACAATATTAACTTGTAACTAAAACACAATCAATCATCATTACAATATAAGCAACAATCAACACATATTTGCAAGCATGGATATAAAGCGATAAATGCAAGAATAAATGTAAATAGATAAGAGAAAGAAAATGCAAACCGAACACGATGATTTATAGTGGTTCGGCTACAAGGACACCTTCCTTGCCCTACTCCACTCCCCGAGTCACCTACTCGAGAGTTCACAACACTACTCAACAAGCTCCCTTTTGGCGGAGAAAACCGTACATACTTTCGCTTACACCAATTTAACGACACAAAGCTAAATGTCGAGTTCTAATCCTAGCTAGAACCAATCTCACACCACTAGTCACTACACAACTTCTTCACAACTTCTTCACTACTTAGCACTACTTATTAACGCCACTACTTCCTCACGACTACACTACTTCTTCACGCCACTACTTCTTCACGACTACACTACTTCTTCACGCCACTACTTCTTTATGACTACACTACTTCTTTAAGCCACTACTTCTTCATGACTCCACTACTTCTTCATGCCACTACTAATATGATGAAATAATCAATGTGTGTGTTTTTTGATGCTTGCAAAATCACCCCAAGAAGTTGAGAAATGCCTTCTATTTATAGGCTCGTGAGATCTTGGAATATGCCAAAGAATATTCCAAATCATAAGGAATATGCCAAAGAATATTCCAAAGCATAAGGAATATCCCCCTTTTTGATGATGACAAACTATGTAAACTATAACTCATAGTAAAATGTATAAGTTACTTGTTTACACTTATTCTCCCCCTTTTGTCGAAGCAAAAAGGTGGACTCCAAGACGAGACCTCCACTACACTTGAACCTTTGAGATAGAATGTATAAGGCGAGCTTGTATCATCATAAGTGAAGCCTTGATAGGGATGAAATACACATAGCCAATGCTCCCGCTTGGTGTATGCTCTCCCTTGATGTACACTCCCCCTTGGTGTATGCTCAAAACTTGTTTTGGCTACCAAAGAATTGAGCGATGAAGTAATCCTACAAAACAAAGTTAGTAGACAAGTGCACATATATATAATGATGATGATAGATATATGCATGACACTAATAGGGGAACAATATATGGACGTATTAGGTATATGCACTAAAAAATATGACACATGCAATGATTGTTTTAAAAACAACAACCTAAATACCAAAAAAATAACATGACCAATGCTTAAGACATAACAATGATTAGGACCTAATGCAAAGATTCAACCGACTTATGCAAAAGAAAAATAAAAATAAGAATGGTACATTCTTTTAAAAATGTAGAAAAATGGAGAAGGATGACCATGAATAGAAAGGGAAGTGATGACACAAGGTTGGAAAATATGGTTTAGATTAATATATCATTTATCAAAGGTGGATGATTAGTGTCACACCCCCAAAATCAGGTCCAGCGGAAGCATACGTGTAGTTGGGGTGTAACTCAATTGGTATTACAACACAAGTTCAAAAATGGTTTTCACTTTACTTATTTAGAATAAAACCGTTGAACCAAAAATATTGAATTTACATCGTTAAAAGTAGTGCGGAAGTAGGCCCTTAAAATAGTTTAAAACGGTCCCCAAATGAATAATCAGAGTCTTCTATGACCATGCCATGCCCTGCCAAAACCTCCAGTAGCGTGCCATTGGTTAAAACCTGAAAATACATGCTAAAGTGTCAACACGAGGTTGGTGAGTTCATAGAGTTTGTTTAACAAATAAAGTTCATAGAAAAATGGTCACACAGCAAAGGCATCGTAAATCCACTCAGTTACAAGTCCCGCCATAAGAGACTTGTAACCTGTGTGTTCACAACCCACTGCTAATATATATATAGTAAGATTAAACATGTATAAGTTCATCACAACAGTTAAGCAATTAGTCGTGAGTCTACACTTCATCTCCGAAGACCTCACGTTTGTATGTATGTCTCAATGGTTGTGTCCAGCAACTTAATCTGGGGCCATTGGAAGTCTCAGTAGCCATCCAGCAACTTAATCTGGAGCCACTGGAAGTATGTATGTATGTATGATTACTGGGTGTCATTTCCCAAAGTATCAGTTGCTCAAGAATACACAATCACAGTTTAGTATAACACAGTTAAGTATAGCACAATCACGTATGTATGAAATCAAGTAAAAAACAATCAAGTATAAATGTTTTGAGTATCAAGAAAGTATGTTTTGAGTATTTATACTAGTAAGCAAGTAGTTGAGCATGTATCTCCCCCAAAGAGTTAAAACAAGTATAAAGAGTAAAGGTGGGGCTATGACTCACCTGGTGCGAATAGCTACGATGACAAAAGTGGATACACAGAAATGAGGTTCGATCTCTAACCGCAACCTAATATGAATGATAGTGATCTACTTAGATCATGAAATGATGAAGAGAATATGCATGCACATGATACCTATACCACTCGTAACTTGGAAATACTAGTTATAGTCAAACTAAAGTATTTTCCATACTTAGGAAAAATAAGTCCAACTATGCTTATAAAAACTTGTCGTAATATATCGTATATAAAATGTTAGTGTTATATTCCTTACTTTGGAAAACCTTATAATAGTGTCTAGTAGTCGCGTAATAAACCTTGAGTCGTACGTATTTCGTTAATTAAAAATAAACTCCTTGAATAAGAAATCTAGAAAATATATTATTTAGTACGTAGTTATATTATTTTCTAGTAGTGACTATATATATATAGTTTTGACGATTTTAAAACATGTATAACTTGGTCGTTTTAAGCTCATTTTACTCGTTCTTTATATCCACGGATTCGTTTTAGTATATACTAATATATTTTCGATAGCTCGGCTCCTCTAGGTTACGTTTAACGCCTCTATTTGCCCGTCGAAAACTGTCAAACAGCATGCAGTTTTTCAGAAAATAGTTTTCGTCGTTAAATTCGGAAAATCATATCTCCTTCGTTATTAACTCGTTTTAATCCGTTCTTTCGCCCACGGCTTCGTTTTTGAAATTATTTTCTAAATCTTTGTTCGAAAATATCCCCTGAGTTACTGAGTTTCCCACGTTTTCAAAATAAGGACAGTAGGTATTTATATAGTTTCAAAAATCATTTTCCTAGTTTCAAACTTGTTTCAACTTCAACCAAACCACTTTCAATCACCACAAATCTAGTCTAATCTTACCATACACCTTCTTAGGGTGTCATGGGTTCCTAAACATCATAAATCAAGTGGATCTAACAAGGATCTAACTATAATCCATTTCTAGGGATCAAAAGTTATATATATATATATATATATATATATATATATATATATATATATATATATATATATATATATATATATATATATATATATATATATATATATATATATATATAAAAATGAGTGGTATAACTAACATATGCATGTAGATCTTGAATGGAAATCATATGACCATAAAAATAACATGAAGAAATTATGGAAAAGAGTTTGACAACTTACCTAGAAAGATTATAGAGCTTGGATGAGTAAAACCTAAGAAACCTTGAGTTTTTATCACAAAACCCAAACAAGAACAACTAAAGGAACTAGATTAACACTTGATCTTGGAAAAAATATTGTTCTTGCTTCTTCTTTGTTGTTTAGGCCGATCCATGGAGAAGAAGAGAGAAAGGGATGAGAGAAACTAGCTAGTTTATTATTTCTTGTATGTATTATGAATGAAGTTGTAGTATAAGAAATAATATCAATGTAAAGGGAACAAGATCCATAAAAAAAGGAAGGGAGCATAGGGGGGGGGGGGGCGGCAATTCAAGAGAAGAAAAAATTGAGTGGGTAGATTTTGTAAGAAATTTTGTAAGATTTGTTAGGTAATGGTAGATATTTAGTGTTTTAGGGGATACCGGGTACCGAGTTAACTAAAAATAAATTGTAATGAGATAAAATAAAATATAATGAAGTTGTAAAAATTGTAAAATAATATTCCTGATGAGAATCGGAAGTTAAAATAATGATCGGGTTGAAATATCGCAAACCGACGGAGTTATAAGCTTTGACCGGAAAACGTAACAGTTGATTTGAAAACACCGGGTAAATTAATAATATAATTTTTATATTATTATTATGAGTATAAAAATGTGTTAGGACCATAGTTGGGATTGTCGGATCAATTATTCAAAATAATAGCTCATAAGATAACGTTTATTAGGTAGATAACCGTACGTATACAGAAATGACGCAACTCACGCATAAATGACAAATTTTCTCCGGAGATGAATAGTGTTTTATGAATAGTAAAAATTTTAAACGCTTCTCAGAATCACAAACTGACTCCGAAAAAGATGAATAGTAAAATGATGAATAGTGATCGATGAATAGTAACCAATGAATAGTAAATGTGAAAGTTCGGGAAAAGACCAGAATTTACGAGTTGTGACAATTAGGAATTATGGAATTTTTCAGGTGTTTTGTTAGTTGACGACTAAAGGTGGATATGTGAAATGAGGTGGTTGAGTGAGGGTAAGGATGTTGGATTAATGGAGGTATATTTTTGGGTGCATGGATGTAGGAGAGTTTGGTGGTGAAAAGTTTGGAGGTGGAGAGTTTGGAGCGAAGGAGGTTGATTGAGGGTTAGAGTGTTGTGCTAGTAGTGGTTTTGGATGAGATCTAGTGAGAAAGCGCTCAATCCAAGAGAAATGCTCATTTATGGCAATGGTTTATTTTTAGAGAAAGATACAACAAGGATAATTGTTGATATGTTTTTCAACTTGATTCAAGATGTGGGGTGATGAAGGTGAACTAGAAAGGGGTTGATCCAAGTTGCGTTGAGCAAGGTATAAAGCAAGTTGAGCACTAAGCTCATGGGCTTCTTTAAGGTCTTCAATGAACTTTAAGTGATCAGAAGAAGGTGATGATGGTGGAATGTGGTTGTTATTTGGAATGGATGTTTGGACATGCAACATAGGAGTAGCATGTGAGTTGGTGGACTAGGTGGAGATGACTATGTGGAGTTATTAGTGAAGATGGGAAATGAGCATCAAGTGGAGATGACTAGGTGGATGACTAGGTGGAGTTATTGGTGAAGATGGTAAATTGTGGAGATGACTAGGTCGAGTTATTGGTGAAGATGGTAAATTGTGGTGGTGATATTTTTGGTGGTGGAGACAATGTGAGTTAAGGTAATCATTAATGGAAGAATATGAAGGTATGGAAGAAAAGGGTGTTCCATGAGTGGAGGGTGTTTTGGATGGTGCATTGGTAGGTGGAACAAGATGTAAGGTGTTGGTGATGAGATTAGGATTGTTATTTTGAGATTGAGCATGTTCTTCATAAGAATCATTTGGGTAAGATGAAGGTGTATTTTTGGGAGCAAGAATGGATGGTTGGTTATTATGATGAGGTTTTTGAAAGGGTTCGTTTGAGTGAACATGAGGTTTGAGTGTAAGGTAGAGATATATATGTGAGTGAGTGTGTTTTCCCTTCCCATTAAATTCGTGATCATCCGGACATAAAGTGTAACATGAATAAGGAAGTGAGTATGCATGGAGACTCTAGGACACTAAGGTTCTCATGAAATAAGGGTATAATTTTAAGGACAAGAAGAATATACCTAGATGGATGAGACATCTAGAATTAATCATTTAAGAGCATTTAAGCAAGTATTATATAGATGTCCTAATGTATATCATGTTGGAATAGTTTGAGAAAGACAAAAACTTTTATAATGAACATGCATTCAATAACTAAGCAAATAATTATGAAGGCATACAATCAAAACATATAGGAACAAGTAAAAATCTAAAAATATCATATATGCAAGATGTCATAGATCTAGAAATGAAAAACTCTAATGAAAAACAAAGTTCATAAAAGTAAGCTTAGCGTTAGGTATATTTAGGAATAGCAATTTAATCAAGTTGGAGAATGACTATGAGACTATTACTAGTGGTGCTCAATTAAGGCTAAACACGACCATTTTTACGGGTTACACACACCCAACTTCTCACATAGAAGCAATTCAACCGTTAGGTTAAATTAATTTTCTAGTCAATAGATTCTCCAGTAGTCATTCTCTTTTTAGAAGAAATTGAGTTCCTAAATTTACCTATCGAAGAGTACCAAATATGAAGTTTGCTTGATTCATTAATACTTGGCTTAATGTGACTCAAACATCATGTTCTTATGAAGATAAATCTAGATGGTATGTTTTACTCACGATCTCTATAGAGATGTGTTGTATGTTTTGATAAGAGTAAACAAAATGTTTTAATCTTTTTTTCATGATTTAGCGGTTGTTTGGTTTTGATGGCATATTACTTGATTTAATAAATGTGATTGATTTAAGAATGCTCCTTAGCATATCTTGTGAAATGAATCTCATTAAGATGATTTATCTTAAATGAGTTTGTGATTTTCAAATGATATTAAAACTATACATTTATGTATTCTTAAACAAATATTATTTTCTATGATTTTTTCCAATATTATATTCTATAATTTAACTAGTATTAAGAAAAATGAATTTTATTTGTTTGTGCATTGTGACAAGTTATTTTTCAATTCTAATAACTTATATTATTTCAAAAAGGAATATGTAGTGCATTATCTTGTAACACAATAATTCATGCTACAAAGAAAATGAAATACATAGAATACATAGTGTGTATTATTCTTAAATATGTATTTTATCTTGAAGTGATGATTTTAAGTAGTGTGAGCAAAGTTTACATATGTTGTTAGTTTGCTCATGTTTGGTTTTTTCGGATATGACACATTTATCCATTGCATTGCAATGTAAATTGCTTGAATATTTCGGACGAAACATCCAAGTTGTCAATCCTACTTCATTGTATATTTTATGAATGTATTAAACATGTTATTCTAATATTTGGAACACAACTATTGGACAAGTAGACTCAATATGACATTATCAACACAAGTGTGAGTTATGATCCAATGCATATTCTTTTCATCTACAAAGGATGTAAATATTTTCACATCAATCTAGTGTGATTGAGTATGTGGATTCAAGAATATATCTTTTGTTGTAATTTGATATAATCTTAAAACTAAACAAATAAGAATCCAATTTCTTGTCCATACACAAAAACATGCCAATTAGATTTGATAAATATATCAACCATAATTTGAATAATGAATTGATATAATATCAAGATCTTTCTTGACCATAGATGAGTGTGTAAATACTCATCATTTTTATCGTATCTGAACTGCCAAAACATCCAAAAACACTCAGAAATGCATCAAAATACAGAAATTATCCCAAAAGTGTGTTTTATATGTTTTAGATGCAAAATGTTCAAAAACAAATGAAAAATGAACAAAGTTTGCATAATTGGCAGTTTCAGTCCCTCAAGTTTCATAAATTGACAAAACTAGTCCCTAAAGGTTTAAAATGAAAGAAAAGTCAACCCAAGGCATTTAAAAGTCAAAAGTTATCAAATTTGATCCTTGGGTGAAAAGTTTGAGAAAATTGCACAACTGGTCCCTCAGGTTTCAAAATTGGCAAATGTAGTCCCCGGGTATTTAAAAAAATGGAAAATATCAAATATTGCCCTTGTACTATTCACAGGTGTCAAAAATAGTCCTTGTTGCAACTTTGTAATATTGGCAGTTTTGGTCCTCAAAGTTTCAGCAGTTTGCAATTTTAGTCCTTGGGCTCAATACCATACAAACCAAACGGACCATGTTATTTATTCCCCCAAAAATCCAAAACACCAACACCCTTAATCCAGCCCACCTTATCACTCCAAACACAACCAACCCCAAAAGCCCACTCCACTGGCCCAACATCCAAACCAAATACACCCCATCTCCTTTTTAATATCACAACGCCAGGGTTAACCCTTTGCCGTTTGACCTTTGACCTATCCACCTCCCAAAAGCCACCCCCTGACTTCCCCTGCTACCCTGCTACCCTCATCATCACCACTCACTCAACACTCCTCCATCATCACCCCTATTCCCCCTCCTACACCCATCCAAACACCCCAGTCCAAACATTACCCTCTGGCTTCAATAATCAGAAGCAAAATGCCAAAAGGGCATTTTGGCGCCAAAAGGAAAGAAGGGCCACGATTAAATATTACCATTCAATGGTCAACAAGGAAGCTGGGAAAAGTCCAAGGGAACCCCAGGAACCCTAATTTGGAGGCTATAAAAGAGGAAGAAAGCAGTGGAAACTTGTGTTAGAATTTTAGTTTTAAAATTAGTTAATTTCAAGTTATTGTAATCTCAGTTAAAACTCTAGTTTGTAATTCATTTCCCTATTATTAATATAAGTTTCTTCAGTTCTGCAATTCACTTTCAGTTTAAATTTCAGTTTCAATTCAATTAGAAGAAAATACAAAAAAAAAATTAAATAAATAAAAATAAAAAAAAGAGAAGAAATGAAGGAGATGCTGAGGACCAGGGTTTAGAACTCCAAGGGGAGTAATAGGTTATGATTGTTATTATTGGTATTTGGTGTGGAGCTTACAGGAACATTTGTAAGCTTATTCCTTATTTTTCATTTACATGGATACTGTAGCATTAGCTTATTGGTTGCTTCTTAGTGCTTATTCAGTCTTTTTCTTTGCTTAATTATGTATCTGTTACATTATTAGATAGGTTGTTAGTATAATCTTTTTGGTCGTGTAAGATTTCACACAAGTTTAATCCTTAACTGCCATTTTAGCACCCATTAGATTATTAGGTTAATTGTTGTTATAAATAGTGTTTATGTGTTTAAATAAGCTTAGTTCTTCATATTATAATCAAATGAATCAACTTTATGGTCACAGTTAGTCTCATGTCTTGAAAACTCAAAACAGCCAAGTATTTAGGGAGTGTTTGGATCAGGTGTATGCACTGTTGTTCAAGAAGTTTGTGTGGTCACTCAGTATTCAAACATGTTCCCTTAAGTCCAAATAGCCTAGTTCAAGTCTTATAACTAGCAGTCATATAGATAAAAGTCAAGACTTTACTTTAAATCGTTGTTGTTGTTCACTATGGGTATTTAAGTTAACATAATCAGTCATCTTAGTTATAAACTTGTTAGTGTAGCTTAGGATAGTTGCCTTTTGGTTTAACAGTTCATCTTCAATCATTTAGGACCATTAAAATTTCCTTTTAGTCAACAATTGCAAA
Organism: Artemisia argyi; assembly: GCA_030686995.1. Classification (NCBI taxonomy): domain Eukaryota; kingdom Viridiplantae; phylum Streptophyta; class Magnoliopsida; order Asterales; family Asteraceae; genus Artemisia; species Artemisia argyi. Next base: position 151,147,958 of record CM060689.1, read on the forward strand.
AACTAGCAAAAGTCAAATCTTTGAAACTGTCAAATTGGACAAAAGTTCCAAGCTATGCACAGGGTTCAATTTGGATAGGAAATAAAAGATTTTTGTTGTTTTAAGTTATTTGGTAGCTGAGTAATTTTTTTCAAAAAGAAAATTTAAGATTGGACCTCAGGTGCTTATTAATAAGCACTCTTGAAAATAGCCTGTTGCTTAGAAGTTGCCCTGCACCAGGGGAGTTTAGCTCTTAAGCCACTTATGCATAAGCTTGTATCTTGCTCCACAGTAATCCATAGCTTGTGAATTTTGGTGATTGGTTAAGCCCTTCTGGCATACTTGTTCTATGTGCTTTTGTTTTTCCATGAATTGCTTATTACCATTGCTTAATTTGCTGTTTATGATTTCTCAAACTCACTCCCTACACTGAGTCATCAGTGTAGGTGAGCCCTTTTTACAAGCTCCATTTTAAGCTCCCTGTTGAACTTGAGCTTGTGCTCTTTAGCTTTGTGTGAAACTTAGCAGCCCAACTTAAAGTTCCAATCATTCATTTGCTTTTTCAAGCTCATTCACTAGGGATGCAAGCAGCTTCTAGTTGGTCTCCACTCTCTTAGTGTACTGAGCATTCAGTCACTTGAGAGCTTCTTTATAAGCTCACTCAGGGCTTAATAGTGGTCCCTTTGTGATATTCTTGGTTTTTTGGAACCCCCAACAATCCAGCTTGTCATATCAAGGTTCACTCTTAGCTTTTTGTCACTTGCCCCTAGCTGAATCAGGGTCACAAAACCCTTGCAGGCCTCCTGTTTGATAAGGGTAAGTGAAGTGCTTATTTGCTTTTGTACCTTATTTCCTAAGCTTATTGGTTTTCCTTGGGTCTTTTCTTGTGCACCTAACTTCTTTACAGCTTATTTCATCATTGGTTTTCACTGAGCAGCTTAATTGAGCTTATTAGTTCCTTTAATAAGTCAAAAAGCTCACTGTTGAGCTTATTTAAGTGCACTGAACTTATCATTGAGTTTAAGCCTTAGTTCCTTTACAAAAGTTTGTTAGATTAGGTAGTAAAACAGTAGTGTAAAATAAAATTCAGAAAAATCCAAAATTACATAAAGTGATAGCTTCTATTTAAGCCCTTTGGCTTATTTTTCTGCTTATTTATAAGCAATTCTCATTTTTAAATTTTTCTCAGGTTTCTTGTAGGTTAAAATAATTTTAGGAATTTTTTTAGATTTTTCCTTGGTCATTTAGTACTTTTTATAATTTAATTTAGTTTAAATTAATTAAATAATTAGTTTTTAATTAATAATAAATAATTAAAAAGTAGAAAAAAATAGGTTTTCTGTTTCAAAATTAGTTTATAATATTTTAGATTTTTCTAAATTTAATTTTCATTTTTCTAGTTAATTTTCATAATTAATTAATAATTAGTGTAATTTAGTTAATTAAAAAGTAATTAATAATTAGTAATTAATGAATAGTAATTAATTAAATAGTGGTAAAAATAATTTTAATTTTCTAAAAATTTTCTTATGTCATTAGGATTGTAAAAATATAATTTTCACCTTCGTAGGACTTTATTTGCTCACGTTTCACTTTTTATTTTGCGCGTTCGCGTTTTATTTAAATTCAAACGCGCGTTTTTAGGTTTAACTTACGTTTCTAAGTTATCTGATCATCAGTAATAGTTATAATATCATTTCTAAGTTATTTTCAATCGTAATCTCGTAGTATAATCATTCAAATCAAATTCCTGATCCTCTTGTTAAATCACCCGATCACTTAAAATGTTTTTAAATACAATTGTTTACCTCGCTGGGACATAACGACCCGGGAATACACTGTACTCCTTGGTTAGTTGGTTTTAGACGTTTGACTTGGTTGACCATCACCTGTTCAACTTAGTTGACCGTTTAGGACCAATCAAAATTTGGCGCCGCTGCCGGGGAGGTAGCTGAGTATTCAAAACGTTTTTTAGAGATTAGTGGTTTTTCATTCGTCACTGTATAAACACCGCCACCTTTTTTGTAAATCTTAATCATAAAACAAAAACGTCATTAACACTTTTCCTAAAGTGTTAACAATACCAAAAAAATCAAAAACAAACAAAACAGATCGTTACGTTTTCTATATCGTGTTTCTTTTAAGGTGATTCTTAAAGAGATACGATTTTGGTAAACGAAACGATACCAAAAATATTGTCCAAAAGTTTTTAACCCATACACAAAAACTCAAAAACATTCATCTCTTTCTTGTGAATAATAGACTACATAAAAACAAACCGTCGTAAACCAAGACAGAACACCTACCAACTGGGGGTGTGGACATAATAAGTTCCCAAACAAAAGATAAAAACTTGCCTTTGTATCCTTGTGAGTGGTGTACCTTTCTTAAAGAAGCCATTCATTTGTGATTATTGGTTTAAGTTCACTGTTGATTTACCTCGATCTTGTTTTATTGAAATTTTGTTGTTAGTGCATGCGCACTCGTTCACAATATAAACGAAATCGTCAACTGATAAACGTAACTGAGTTACGTCCTATTGTTGAGGATCCAGTTCCAAAAATGGACGGTAATAAAGAACCACCCATCATAGATGATGCAGCTCCTGATCTTAAAACGATGGAGGAGTTGTGTCAACCCACGATGCTCGAAAGAGGCGGGCCCATTGCCCCTCTTAACATTGTTGCCACTGATTTTGGACTTAAGCATCACATGATACAACAAGTCCAGAATTCGTGCCAATTTCATGGTTTACATGGTGACGATGCAAATAAGCATCTTGATAAATTTCTTACCGTCACCCAAAGCATGAAGCAGAATGGTGTATGATGCCCTTCGTCTATCTCTTTTCCCCTATTCCCTAACCCATCATGCCACTGCTTGGTTTGATCGACTTCCTAAGAATTCAATTCACACTTTTAAAGAAATGTTGACTAAATTTTTAGCCAAATACTTTCCACCATCCATGGTTTCCAAGTTACGAAATGACATTAGTAACTTTCGTCAGCATCCCCAAGAGTCTTTGTTTGAAGCATGGGAACGCTATAATCTCTCAATTGATCGGTGTCCTAACCATAACATGTTACTCGTTACCCAAATAGATACTTTCTATAATGGGTTGACATTGAGACATCGTGATATTCTCAATGCTGCTGCTGGTGGGACCTTTATGAAAAGGCGCCCCGAAGAGTGCTATGATCTCATTGAAAACATGACTGCCCACCATAATTTTTGGGATTCCTCAGCTGAGAGGGAAGAGTCATGTAAATCTGTCACTCCAGCATCTTCTGAAATAGCGGTCCTCACTAAAAAGATGGATGATTTCGCTACGGCTATGTTGAGGATGAACCAAAGTATCCAAAATCAACAAGTCCAAAATCAACAAGCCAAAGCCATTAATCAAAGTTGTCAAACTTGTGGGGGTCCACATTCATATTTCGAGTGTCCAGCCACTAGTGGCTACACTCAAGAGGACGTATATGCTGCTCAAGGTTCCTATAATTTGGGAGGTAATAACTACCAACCGCAAGGGGACCGCAATCTTCTAAGCTATCGTTCTAACAATTTCCTTGGACCTCCCGGATTCAATCAAAACCCTAATGTCCAAAACCGTAACCAAAACCAAAATCAGAATCTAACGAACCAAGGTTACCAAAACCAAGGAAATGTCAATCAGACCCAAAACCAAGGTTTCCATCATAACCAAAACCAAGGTTTCCAAAATCAAGGAAACTACAATCGAAACCAAGGTCAAAACAACTATCAGGGAAACAATTCTCATGGACATGGCAACCAACATCAGGGAAATTTTCAAAACCACGGTTCCCATCAAAATAACTGGGCCCAGAATTTTCCCAATCAAAATCAAGCCATCACTCCAACTACTCAGCATTACCCTAACCAAGCTCCTCCTAACCATACTCAAGCAATTGTTCCAACTGGCCCATCACATGATGAGTTGTTGAGACAATTCATGAAATCTCAGGAGGAAATGAATAGGGTGATGATGACTCAGATCGCAGACCTTAAGAAGTCTTTAAATGATCGACCCTCGGGCTCAGGCACTACTTTACCTAGCAACACGATCGCTAATCCGAGGGGCGATTATAAAGCGATCACAACGAGAAGTGGTGTTTCCTATGATGGACCCAAAGTTCCTACTACCTCTTCTTCTCCTCCCAAGGTAGTAGAACGTGAGCCTGAGGTGACAAAGGACAAGGTGCAATTTACTAGTCCACGAAGTACCGCACACGTCCACCCTCAGGTTGTACCAGAAACCGTGCCAAAACCAGGAGTTGTCTTTGAACCACTAACAACTCCTGGGGAGAACCCTAAATCCAAACCTTCACTACCATATCCATCTCGGTTACAAGACCAGAAGCTCCGCGAAAAAGCCAATCATCAAATGGAAAAGTTTTTTCAAATTTTCCGAGATATTCATTTTGATATCAGTTTCGCGGATGCTCTCCTTTTGATGCCTAAATTCGCATCGACAATCAAAAATCTGTTGAACAATAAGGAGAAACTATTCGAAATGGTACGAACTCCACTCAATGAAAACTGCTATGCAGTTCTTTTGAAACAGCTTCTCGAGAAGCTAGGAGATCCGGGAAAATTTCTCATTCCCTGTGTTTTCCCCGGAATGGTTGATTGCTTCGCCTTGGCCGATCTAGGTGCAAGCATCAACTTGATGCCTTATTCAATATGGAAAAAGCTCTCTCTTCCAGAACTCACCACCACCTGCATGACTCTCGAGCTTGCAGACCGCTCAACATCTCGTCCCCTCGGTATTGCCGAGGATGTATTTGTAAAGGTGGGAAAGTTCCACTTTCCGGCAGATTTTGTGATTGTTGATTTCGATGCTGACCCACGAGTTCCTCTCATTCTTACGAGAGGATTCTGAAGGACGGGTCGTGCGTTAATCGATGTGCACGAAGAGGAAATAACTCTTCGTGTTGGTAATGAAGCAGTAACGTTTAACCTCGATCAAACTTCGAGGTACTCCTCTAATTACGACGCCGAATCGGTTAACCGAATCGATGTCATTGATGTTGCGTCTGAGGAGTACTCTCAAGAGCTTCTTGGTTACTTTCTGAGTGGCAGTCCCACTCCATCTTCTGAGCCTATCATATCCGACTCTTCCCCTTCTCTCACTCCTTTTGAGGGAAGTGACTTCCTTTTGGAAGAAGTCGAGGCTTTTCTCGCCCAAGATAGTTCAATTTCGGGTAAATTTGATGAGGACTATCTTGATCCTGAGGGGGATATTCTTTTGCTAGAAAAATTGTTAAACGAAGATCCATCTCCCCCTCTTCCTCCAAAAGTACTTCATAAAGAGGAAGTCAAAAATGTTGAAATAACTGATGACTTTCCTGTGGTTGAACTTAAGGACTTGCCGCCTCATCTTGAATATGCATTTCTCGAGGGTGATGATAAATTACCCGTCATAATTTCTAAAAATTTAAGTGTTGAGAAAAAGGCTGCTCTCATAAAGGTTTTGAAGTCGCATAAACAAGCAATTGCTTGGAGACTCTCAGACATCAAGGGCATTGACCCTGAATTTTATACCCACAAGATTTTAATGGAGGATGACTTCAAACCTGCAGTCCAACAACAAAGAAGGGTGAATCCAAAAATTCATGAAGTCATTAAACAAGAAGTTTTAAAACTTCTTGATGCCGGATTGATTTACCCTATCTCGGACAGTCCTTGGGTTAGCCCAATACATTGTGTTCCAAAAAAGGGTGGCATTACTGTTGTCACAAACGAGGAAAATGAGTTGATTCCAACTCGATTGGTTACGGGTTGGCGTGTTTGCATTGACTATCGTAAGTTAAATGACGCCACCCGTAAAGACCATTTTCCTCTACCCTTTATGGATCAGATGCTTGAGAGATTAGCGGGGAATGAGTACTATTGCTTCCTCGATGGTTTCTCGGGTTACTTTCAGATTCCCATTGATCCGCAAGATAAGGAAAAGACCACTTTCACGTGCCCCTATGGAACTTTTGCTTATAAACGTATGCCATTTGGTTTATGTAATGCTCCTGGCACGTTTCAAAGATGTATGATGGCCATATTTTCCGACATGATCGGGAAAACTATGGAGGTCTTTATGGACGATTTTTTGGTCATTGGGGATTCGTTTCAATCATGTCTCTCCCATTTAGACAACATGCTCAAACGTTGTGAAGACACAAAGTTATGTCTAAATTGGGAGAAGAGTCACTTTATGGTCAAAGAGGGCATTGTCCTCGGCCATAAAATTTCAAAGAATGGGATTGAGGTTGACAAAGCCAAAATCGATGTCATTGCAAAATTACCTCATCCCACTACCGTCAAAGGTATTAGGAGCTTTTTGGGTCATGCCGGTTTCTATCGTAGGTTTATTCAAGATTTTTCCAAGATCGCCCAGCCTATGACCCATCTCCTCGAAAAGGATGATCCTTTTATCTTCTCACCTGAGTGCGTAGAAGCTTTTGAAACTTTAAAGAAAAAGCTTACTGAGGCACCAATTCTTGTTGCCCCCGATTGGGACTTGCCCTTTGAACTTATGTGTGATGCTAGTGATTATGCAATAGGGGCAGTCTTGGGGCAACGCAGGTCTAAACATTTTCAGCCTATACACTATGCAAGCAAAACAATGACCGAGGCTCAAAGTCATTACACCACCACTAAAAAAGAATTATTAGCTGTGGTGTATGCCTTTGAAAAATTCTGGTCATATTTGATATTGACCAAAAGCATAGTGTATACGGATCACTCGGCTTTGAAGTTCCTTTTTGCAAAACAAGATGCAAAGCCGAGACTACTTCGTTGGGTTCTCCTCCTACAAGAATTTGATATCATCATTCGTGATAAAAAAGGAGCTGAGAACCTAGCTGCTGATCATCTCTCCCGTTTGGAAACCCCCCATCAAGATGTCTTCGAAAAGAAGGAAATTAATGAAACCTTCCCTCTCGAGACACTTAATGCGGTTGCCTTTCGTGGAGATTCTATTACCCCATGGTTTGCCGATTTTGCAAACTACCATGCGGGTAACTTTGTGGTGAAAGGGATGTCGTCCCAACAAAAGAACAAGTTCTTTAAGGATGTGAAACATTATTTCTGGGACGACCCCTACCTTTTCAAAATCTGTGCGGATCAAGTCATCCGGCGGTGTGTATATGGTCAAGAAGCCACTGAAATTCTCAAGGCTTGCCATGCTGGTCCCACGGGGGGCCACCACAATCCTAACTACACCGCCAAAAAGGTGTTTGAATCCGGTTTCTATTGGCCCACAATTTACAAGGATGCCCAGGAATTGGTCAAATCCTGTGACGCTTGTCAACGTCATGGGAATATTTCACAAAAGAATGAAATGCCACAAAATGCAATCCAAGTTTGTGAAATATTTGATGTTTGGGGCATCGACTTTATGGGGCCATTTTCGTCATCTCATGGAAACAAGTACATACTCGTGGCTGTTGACTATTTGTCAAAATGGGTTGAAGCGAAAGCTTTACCAACTAATGATGCCCGAGTAGTTGTGAAATTCTTGAAAGCTCTTTTCGCTCGATTTGGAACTCCACGTGCTATAATTAGTGATCGTGGTACGCATTTTTGCAATGACAAATTCGATAAAGTCATGCAAAATTATGGTGTAACTCATCATCTTTCTACTGCGTACCACCCTCAAACAAGTGGACGAGTAGAAGTTTCCAATCGAGGCATTAAGAGAATATTGGAAAGAACCGTTGGTGAAAATCGTGCATCGTGGTCGGATAAATTAGATGATGCACTTTGGGCTTTCCGTACGGCTTACAAAACACCCATCGGGTGTACGCCTTACAAGCTTGTGTATGGGAAAGCGTGCCATCTACCGATCGAGCTTGAGCATAAAGCCTATTGGGCCCTCAAGCATGCAAATTTTGACCTAAAAACTGCGAGTGATCATTGGAAAGTTCAATTGAATGAATTAAATGAACTTCGTGATCAAGCTTACGAGAACTCTTTGATCTATAAGGAAAAGACAAAGAAGATACATGACTCAAAAATCAAGAACCGCGTTTTTAACGTTGGTGATCGAGTCCTTCTTTTCAACTCTAGACTCAAGATCTTCTCGGGAAAGCTCAAAACCCGATGGACTGGTCCATTCACTATCGTTAAGGTTTATCCTTATGGCACCGTCGAGTTATCTCAAAATGACGGTCCGAATTTCAAAGTGAATGGACATCATGTGAAACATTACTTTGGAGAGGACATACCATCCATGGTTGTCCCGGATCTCCAAACATTCCCCAAGGACAATTGAATTCGGGGATCGAGTCAAGCTAGCGACTCGATAAAAAAAAAAACAGTAGCAACAACATGGGTTTTCACCCATGTCTCTGACTTCTTTCTACTTTCTAACACCCTAGTGTAGCGGAGTGGCCGTCCCCTGCAGCTATTTGAAATGTATATTTCTTTGGAAAAAAAATGTGTGATTGTATGTACATATAAATAAAGTGAAAAATTACAAAACGATATTTCCACAATTTTCTTATAATATTATCTTTTTACGTTCAAAGAGTCGGCATAATAGCCGGGACTTTGAATATTGAGGACAATATTCAATTCTAAGTGTGGGGGGGGGGGGGGGGGGGGAATTCTAGCGAATTTTATCACATTATATCCTCTAGAACCCCCGTTTTTGGCCCAAAATTTTCAAAATTTTTTCACTTTATTTCAAAATTTTTGTGGTTATCAGTCCGCCATGTCTAAACGACAAAAGGATTAGCTAATCCAGGAGCAAATGGCTCTTGGTAAAGATATCTCAAACCCGTTGATGGCTTGCAATTTGCCCAAAATTGTATGGTATCTCAACTCGCCATATCCTAAAAAGTGAAAGAGTTGGCTAGCCTGCAAGATTATGGCTTGTGGTAAAGGCAGTGAAAAAACCATAATTGGTAATCAGCTCAACAAGATGTTGACTATTCCTTCAAGAGTTGGCTAGTCCAGAAGCAAACGGCTTTTTGGTAAAGACAAATCAAATCCGTTGACAGCTGGTGGTTTGCTCAAAATCACATGGTTATCAAGTGGACCATAGTTCTTACTTGAACTGAGACATTTGGCTACTCCAGAAGTAATGGCTTTTGGTAAAGAGATTCAAATCCATTAAATTTTCTCAAAAGATTGCTAGGGACTAGCAATAGTTTAGTGTGGGGGATTCATGAGTGTGTAAATACTCATCATTTTTATCGTATCTGAACTGCCAAAACATCCAAAAACACTCAAAAATGCATCAAAATACAGAAATTATCCCAAAAGTGTGTTTTATATGTTTTAGATGCAAAATGTTTAAAAACAAATGAAAAACAAATAAAGTTTGCATAATTGGCAGTTTCAGTCCCTCAAGTTTCATAAATTGACAAAACTAGTCCCTAAAGGTTTAAAATGAAAGAAAAGTCAACCCAAGGCATTTAAAAGTCAAAAGTTATCAAATTTGATCCTTGGGTGAAAAGTTTGAGAAAATTGCACAACTGGTCCCTCAGGTTTCAAAATTGGCAAATGTAGTCCCCGGGTATTTAAAAAAATGGAAAATATCAAATATTGCCCTTGTACTATTCACAAGTGTAAAAAATAGTCCTTGTTGCAACTTTGTAATATTGGCAGTTTTGGTCCTCAAAGTTTCAGCAGTTTGCAATTTTAGTCCTTAGGCTCAATACCATACAAACCAAACGGACCATGTTATTTATTCCCCCAAAAATCCAAAACACCAACACCCTTAATCCAGCCCACCTTATCACTCCAAACACAACCAACCCCAAAAGCCCACTCCACTGGCCCAACATCCCAACCAAATACACCCCATCTCCTTTTTAATATTACAACGCCAGGGTCAACCCTTGACCGTTTGAACTTTGACCTCTCCACCTCCCAAAAACCACCCCATGACTTCCCCTGCTACCCTCATCATCACCACCCACTCAACACTCCAGCATCATCACCCCTATTCCCCCTCCTACACTCATCCAAACACCCCAGTCCAAACATTACCCTCTGGCTTCAATAATCAGAAGCAAAATGCCAAAAAGGCATTTTGGCGCCAAAAGGAAAGAAGGGCCACGATTAAATATTACCATCCAATGGTCAACAAGGAAGCTGGGAAAAGTCCAAGGGAACCCCAGGAACCCTAATTTGGAGGCTATAAAAGAGGAAGAAAGCAGTGGAAACCTGTGTTAGAATTTTAGTTTTAAAATTAGTTAATTTCAAGTTATTGTAATCTCAATTAAAACTCTAGTATGTAATTCATTTCCCTATTATTAATATAAGTTTCTTCAGTTCTGCAATTCACTTTCAGTTTAAATTTCACTTTTAATTCAATTAGAAGAAAATACAAAAAAATTAAATAAATAAATAAATAAAAAGAGAAGAAATGAAGGAGATGCTGAGGACCAGGGTTTAGAACTCCAAGGGGAGTAATAGGTTGTGATTGTTATTATTGGTATTTGGTGTGGAGCTTACAGGAACATTTGTAAGCTTATTCCTTATTTTTCATTTACATGGATACTGTAGCATTAGCTTATTGGTTGCTTCTTAGTGCTTATTCAGTCTTTTTCTTTGCTTAATTATGTATCTGTTACATTATTAGATAGGTTGTTAGTATAATCTTTTTGGTCGTGTAAGATTTCACACAAGTTTAATCCTTAACTGCCATTTTAGCACCCATTAGATTATTAGGTTAATTGTTGTTATAAATAGTGTTTATGTGTTTAAATAGGCTTAGTTCTTCATATTATAATCAAATGAATCAACTTTATGGTCACAGTTAGTCTCATGTCTTGAAAACTCAAAATAGTCAAGTATTCAGGGAGTGTTTGGATCAAGTGTATGCACTGTTGTTCAAGGAGTTTGTGTGGTCACTCAGTATTCAAACATGTTCCCCTAAGTCCAAATAGCCTAGTTAAAGTGTTATAACTAGCAGTCATATTGATAAAAGTCAAGACTTTACTTTAAATCTTTGTTGTTGTTCACTGTGGGTATTTAAGTTAACATAATCAGTCATCTTAGTTATAAACTTGTTAGTGTAGCTTAGGATAGTTGCCTTTTGGTTTAACAGTTCATCTTAAATCATTTAGGACCATTAAAATTTCCTTTTAGTCAACAATTGCAAAAACTAGCAAAAGTCAAATCTTTGAAACTGTAAAAATTGGACAAAAGTTCCAAGCTATGCACAGGGTTCAATTTGGATAGGAAATAAAAGATTGTTGTTGTTTTAAGTTATTTGGTAGCTGGGTAATGTTTTTCAAAAAGAAAATTTAAGATTGGACCTCAGGTGCTTCTTAATAAGCACTCTTGAAAATAGCCTGTTGCTTAGAAGTTGCCCTGCACCAGGGGAGTTTAGCTCTTAAGCCACTTATGCATAAGTTTGTATCCTGCTCCACAGTAATCCATAGCTTGTGGATTTTGGTGATTGGTTAAGCCCTTTTGGCATACTTGTTCTATGTGCTTTTGTTTTTCCATGAATTGCTTATTACCATTGCTTAATTTGCTGTTTATGATTTCTCAAACTCACTCCCTACACTGAGTCATCAGTGTAGGTGAGCCCTTTTTACATGCTCCATTTTAAGCTCCCTGTTGAGCTTGAGCTTGTGCTCTTTAGCTTTGTGTGAAACTTAGCAGCCCAACTTAAAGTTCCAATCATTCATTTGCTTTTTCAAGCTCATTCACTAGGGCTGCAAGCAGCTTCTAGTTGGTCTCCACTCTCTTAGTGTACTGAGCATTCAGTCACTTGAGAGCTTTTTTATAAGCTCACTCAGGGCTTAATAGTGGTCCCTGTGTGAGATTCTTGGTTTTTTGGAACCCCCAACAATCCAGCTTGTCATATCAAGGTTCACTCTTAGCTTTTTGTCACTTGCCCCTAGCTGAATCAGGGTCACAAAACCCTTGCAGGCCTGCCTGTTTGATAAGGGTAAGTGAACTGCTTATTTGCTTTTGTACCTTATTTCCTGAGCTTATTGGTTTTCCTTGGTTCTTTTCTTGTGCACCTAACTTCTTTACAGCTTATTTCATCATTGGTTTTCACTGAGCAGCTTAATTGAGCTTATTAGTTCCTTTAATAAGTCAAAAAGCTCACTGTTGAGCTTATTTAAGTGCACTGAGCTTATCATTGAGTTTAAGCCTTAGTTCCTTTACAAAAGTTTGTTAGTTTAGGTAGTAAAACAGTTGTGCAAAATAAAATTCAGAAAAATCCAAAATTACATAAAGTGATAGCTTCTATTTAAGCCCTTTGGCTTATTTTTCTGCTTATTTATAAGCAATTCTCATTTTTAAATTTTTCTCAGGTTTCTTGTAGTTTAGAATAATTTTAGGAATTTTTTCAGATTTTTCCTTGGTCATTTAGTACTTTTTATAGTTTAATTTAGTTTAAATTAATTAAATAATTAGTTTTTAATTAATAATAAATAATTAGAAAGTAGAAAAAATAGGTTTTCTGTTTTAAAATTAGTTTTATAATATTTTAGATTTTTCTAAATTTAATTTTCATTTTTCTAGTTAATTTTCATAATTAATTAATAATTAGTGTAATTTAGTTAATTAAAAAGTAATTAATAATTAGTAATTAATTAATAGTAATTAATTAAATAGTGGTAAAAATAATTTTAATTTTCTAAAAATTTTCTTATGTCATTAGGATTGTAAAAATATAATTTTCACCTTCGTATGACTTTATTTGCTCACGTTTCACTTTTTATTTTGCGCGTTCGCGTTTAATTTAAATTCAAACGCGCGTTTTTAGGTTTAACTTACGTTTCTTGGTTATCTGATCATCAGTAATAGTTATAATAGTGTTTCTAAGTTATTTTCAATCGTAATCTCGTAGTATAATCATTCAAATCAAATTCCTGATCCTCCTGTTAAATCACCCGATCACTTAAAACGTTTTTAAATACAATTGCTTACCTCGCTGGGACATAACGACCCGGGAATACACTGTACTCCTTGGTTAGTTGGTTTTAGACGTTTGACTTGGTTGACCATCACCTGTTCAACTTAGTTGACCGTTTAGGACCAATCAACCCTCATGAACACTCATTTAGAATAAATAAACATTTTGATAGTGTGTTCCATTGATTAGTGAATGATTTAAAGTTGACTTAGTACTTTATGATTGTTATATGTTTTGTTTATGTGAAAAACTATTTATTGTTACGTATAATGAACACACTTAGATTTTAAAAATATTTTTTCTTTTATATAACTACTAATGTTTTCAAGTGATCCGATTTCTCTTGTTTAAACAACCTAAAGTGAAACAATGTAATTTATTGAAAATATTTAAGCTTTTGTTGAAAATAGATTAGATCATTTGAAATATTTAGGTAACTAAATTTAACTCATTTACAAGATGTTTAAGTAACAATAAGCAATCTATACTTATATGCAATGCAAGACTAATTAAGGCATAATTGGACAACTAGCTATAAACTAATAGAGTACATGGCACGTATGCTAAGATATCTAAATTTCAAATAGAAACGATTATCTAATATACTCTATTAATAAAATAAAATCACAAATAAGTTCACATAACACATAAAACATTTGTCGTCGTTTTGTGTAATATATATAACAATGTTTGCTTAGCTCGATTTTATTTGAAAATAAAATAGTTTCCTCCTCATTTTATAATTTATTTAATATCAATATTTCGAAAGCATAAATACATAATTTTTCAAAGATATAACGACTAGGAACGCCCGACTCAAAGGAAAGCGTAAAATACAAGTTTTACGTTAAAATGAGACACAAGTTTTTGACCACCGTGTAGTATTTTAACTTTCTGACTTATTTAAGTTTGTAATGGTTACCTTCAAGTATTTTTAAATGAAATTAGACTCAATTACCTTTAAAACGCCGGGTGGCACGACTTCTACGGAGTTACGGTTATTTTTATATGATTTTTCAAAGTTTCAAAGGCGGACCCCTTAAATATTTAAGGGGGCCGCCCAGACAATTAAGGGGGCCGCCCATCTGGTACTCAAAATTACATTTTTTTGTAAAAAAATTGTTTTCTGACTTTGCGGGAAGGTGTGAAACTTTTTGAGTTTAATACCGAACATTTAACACTTATTTTAAGCATAATCTTATCACGAGCTAGTATAATTAGTGTATATAACTTCAAAACTAATACAAGTTAATCAAGAAAACACTTTTCATATTTAATCCTCCTTAATGGGTAATTTGATACATGGATCGTTCCCAATTTTTAAAACCATTTGTTTTGAAAATTAGAGCGACCTGGCTCTGGTACCAATTGTGGAAAACTAGAAGGGGGTTGAATAGTTTTACCTCTTTTTCGTTTTTTAAAAAGGTTAATTTCAAAATCTTCAATTAAAGTTTTCCTTTTTAAGATCTTAAAACGTTTTGTATCAAATTATCGATTAAGTTAAACTCAACATGAGAAGTGTGAATAATGCATCTAAGTCCATTTCATATAGTTATACACACAATCACAATATTAACTTGTAACTAAAACACAATCAATCATCATTACAATATAAGCAACAATCAACACATATTTGCAAGCATGGATATAAAGCGATAAATGCAAGAATAAATGTAAAGAGATAAGAGAAAGAAAATGCAAACCGGACACGATGATTTATAGTGGTTCGGCTACAAGGTCACCTTCCTTTCCCTACTCCACTCCCTGAGTCACCTACTCGAGAGTTCACAACACTACTCAACAAGCTCCCTTTTGGCAGAGAAAACCGTACATACTTTCCTTACACCAATTTAACGACACAAAACTAAATGTCGAGTTCTAATCCTAGCTAGAACCAATCTCACACCACTAGTCACTACACAACTTCTTCACTACTTAGCACTACTTATTAACGCCACTACTTCTTCACGACTACACTACTTCTTCACGCCACTACTTCTTTATGACTACACTACTTCTTCATGCCACTACTTCTTCATGACTACACTACTTCTTCATGCCACTACTAATATGATGAAATAATCAATGTGTGTGTTTTTTTATGCTTGCAAAATCACCCCAAGAAGTTGAGAAATGCCTTCTATTTATAGGCTTATGAGATCTTGGAATATGCCAAAGAATATTCCAAATCATACGGAATATGCCAAAGAATATTCCAAAGCATAAGGAATATGCCAAAGAATATTCCATCCATTCCCTCCTAAATTCAAATTTTGAATTTTGAATTTTCCATTTTCCCTCCATGTTCTAGAGGCTTCTAGAAGCATTGTTGGGTCTTGATGGGCCTTGTTGGGCTGGTTACTATTGGGCCCCGAATGGGCTTGTTTGTTGGCTTGGCCCGTTCCATTTAGCTAAGTTCATATGCATGCTTGGCCCGATCCAATTAACTAAATCCATATGTAGAAGTCTTGTATGCTTGGCCCATCCAATTATCCAAGTCTATAAGATCCTTGAGATGATGATTTGTAGTTACGAGAGACTTGTGCATTTTACGTTTTGTACTTAAGTGATTGTTGAAGCATACTTGAGACATTGAGATGTCGAGAGATATTGATGTATGAATGAATAGATGATTTGTGATCACAAGTAACTTAAGCACTTTACGTTATGTGTTGTAGCTTACATCTTTGTCATCATCAAAACATGAAGAGGATGTTTAGATTAAATATCGTAATATTTATGCCAACACGATGGTTACTGGTTTTAACTGTTAGGCTTGTTGGAGTATCCCAACGGTAAAGAAGTAGTACGTGCCACGAGTAAAAGACTCGGCACGGTACCACATTGGTAGGGAATTGGGGAGCTATCATGATGAGGCCAAGGCAGGACGAAACCAGTGAACATCTATTAGACGGGGGATGGAAGGCCGGTCCATATCATATTAAGAATGTCACACAGGGTCGAAGAAATGACTTTGTGACAAATGGTATTAGTGGGCCGAATCAGAATCACTCAAGCCACTCACACAAAGTTCTTAAAAGTGTTGGCTGAACGAGGTGGGGGGAGAGGTCTCCCGAGATGTTGTAGAGGATAACATGATGTCGTGTCGAGATACAATATCACATTTGATTGAAGCCAGAGAGAGTAATGGATTAATCCAAGTGGGAAGACATTCGTTGTACCCTAGATCTTAAGTCATCAGAAAGAGTAACGGACTAAACCAAGAAGGAGGACAGTCGCTCCACGTTGGGACCTAAAGAGTAGAAACTCGAATGTCCCTTTTAGCCACGAAACCAGAGTAAATCCAAATCATTCAAGGGATTTTTATTCATTGAGGCGAATCACTACTACAAAAAAGGGCATAGAGCCCTGTTAGAAATTGTCATAAAGCCCGGTTTTTCATACGGGCACAAACGGGGGGGACTCTATTTGACAAGCAAATAAAGCCCGGTTTAAAAAACGGGCTCTATTCCTAGTTATAGATCCCGGTTTTCATTTAAAAACATGGCTCTATGTGAATAAAAATTTAAATAAAAAAAAATTATGACATAATTCGAGCCCTCAAATCTTTTAGTGAACCGAACATTGTATAGATATAAATCAAGAAGTATTGAGATTACAAGTTTACAACTAATTTTCATATGAATACTCACAAGCTAACTTCATTAACTACTTGAACGAAAATGTAAGTGAAAACATTGAATTTACTGCAAAGTCTTGTTATTGTCCATTGCTTTTGAATAACCTGACCAAAACAGTTGGGTTTGATGAAGTTGACGTCGTCTCGAGAGCAAAAAAATTCGTAGTGCTCAGGTATAGCTATTTCTCGATTGAAGTGAGTAGAGTGGAGTCCAATTTACAGTCACCTGTCGCAGAACACCAGATTTGTTGATCACAATGCTTCTACATAGGAGATACAAGAAAATCTAATATAACTTTGAGGCGTGTTACAATGTACAGACGATACTGAAATGCACATATTATAAGATCATTACGCTAAAAGCTTGAATGTTTCTTGTGATATAACTGTTAAATATCAGTTCCTGACTTCCTGGTACACTAATGTGATGAAACTTCAACCTTGGACCAAGTCAAATACTGAAGATGGCAATTTCGACTCACTTATATATGAACAAGTTAATTTGAGTTACCTTTTAGCTTGTAATAGGTCAAATGGTAAAATCTATTACTACAAAGGGAATGGATCATGATATCATATGGTTTCAAACTTAAGAGTTGCTCGAAGTGTGTTTTTAGTGCATACAATCTCTTTAACTTGTTTTATACAATGTCTTTTCAACAAAAAAAGTGTTCATACTCAACCAACCCAGTACGAGTATACGACCCATTACCCACACAGCCCAACACATCCAATATGCCAAAAACTGACTGCTCAAAAGAGTTAAACTATGGATTTAAAAAGAATCACCTGAAAAGTTGCAGGGATTGTGCCATCTTCTGTTGCAAACATCGACTCATAGACAGCTGCTGTGGCCAGAGCTGTATCCCTTTTTAAGAACTAAATCCATCCGCAAAAAAAAAAGTTGATAAACAAAAATGTAAATACAAAAGTTACTTTTAATAACGAGGAAAGATTTAAACCATACAAACTGAATAGATAAAATTCTTACTTTGACTCGATTCATAAGTGCATTAGTTTCACCAATTGCCCGTAAATGTTCTATTAGCTCCAAAGCTAACAATGAAAGGGATGATCAGAATGATCTTGAATCTTTCACAAGCTTATATGAAACATATAACACACATATTCTTTATTTGACTACTTGCATGATGTTGATTGTTATACTTTTCATGATTACTTACAAGTAAAAAAAGTAAAAGAATTTGGATAAAATGCTCACCACTATTATATCTAACCTGGTATTCATCAACATCGACCCCTGGAAGAGTGAAGCCTACCCTGGTTAATAGGTTGCCTGCATCTCGTACCTATGTACCAGCAAAACTGTAAGACTCACCAGAAGGGCAGATTTATCACTAGAAAAATCCTTTTCAGCATCTTTACATAATTTTACCATGTCATACTATGAATCCATCATAGTTAGCATTTCTACACCACCCAAAACATCAAAAAACAAATCCACTTATTTGATGGCATTACATAAGCTTCATTTAAATGTGTCGAACATAAAAGTGATTAACATCTCACCACGCCCACTTATTGAATGCCTAATTGCTTCCAAGGAACCTGCCAAACATAATGTCGTAGGAAACGTCTTCTTGACATACTACAAACCAAATTTGGTAGTAAACTTAAAAACGGTATAAAGCTACCCAAATTTATTAATCCGTAATACAATAACAGAATTAGAGGGACATATAAATAAGGAAAATGTTGTAACCTCCAAGCGATCAACAAGGTTTTCAGCCACAGTATCAACCAAAGAATCCTTCCGATTGATCAACCATGCCGCCCGATCACACTGCCATGAAATGAGAATAACTTTAAAAAGCAAATGTATATCCAAGCAAAAAATCATGTGAACAATGCACACTCAGGGAAAGATGACAAAATCTCGATATCTTAATTATCCTATTACAATGCATTGTCTATTGAGCAAAAGCTGTCGTAATAGACAAAAAAAACTTATATTCTGTTCCTCGGTATAACTTGTACTAAAGACACTATACATTTTGGGATCCCATAAACTTCAATCAATAAATAGTTGTACCTGAGCACTACGTTGGACTCCACTCACTACTACAAAAAAGGGCATAGAGCCCGGTTGAAATTGGTCAAAAAAAAGGGCACAGAGCAAAACAGTTGGGTTTCTGAGAGCAAAAAAAATTCGATCAAACGCCCAATTTACAATAGCAAATAGCACAACCAAAACACCCATTTACAACTAATTATATTGTCTTTATATTGAAAATAAGGCTTTGTTTTAGTGCCATACAATTTTAAATCCCATACAGAGCTTAAAAATCAACTAATTTCAATCCAAAATCAAGACTTTATTACATAACAATACAAAAAACATATAAACAAACTTAACAATACTTATTCCAGAATCAAACTTAACAACAACATTAATAAGATATATTAAAAAGATTAATTGAACATCAACATCAATTGTATCAGTTTGGTACCTCCGAAATTTATGCTGGTATTTCGTTCTTTAAAGGCTGGTATCACAAGAACAAGATATGGTGATTAAATTTTCGTGGTTGAAAGTTGTGTTTCAGATTTTGGTTAAAATTGAAGATACAAAGTAGTAGGTGAGATAACTATGAGATACTGAAATTGATTATGGTTTGTAACTTGGAAAGAAACACAGATTTGTGTTGTTAGGTGAATGAAATTTTTTGTATTGAGAGAGACAATAATGGGTGTGGCTGTGTTTGGTATGAATGAAATGAGGTTAGAGGGTTAGGTTTTGTGAAAGTGAGGGGGAAATAAGGCGCCCAAAAGTTTTTAAGTTTTTTCATTTTAGTTTGAAGAACCGCCTATTTCATGCCCTTTTAACACAATTGATAAAAGCCCGGTTTTGTAATATAAAACAAGGTTCTAATAATATTTTAGATAAAGCCTGGTTTTGTAGGAGAGAACATGGGTCTTTACAAGGAATAGAGCCCGATTTTGAAGAAGAAAATACGGCTTTAAAGTTTTTCAACATAGAGCCCGGTTGTGTAAAAGAAAACATGGCTCTATACCATTTTTTTTATAACACGGAATCCTTTTAGAGCCCGTTTTTCACTAAAACCGGGCTCTATTAAGGGGGCTCTATGTCTATTTTTGTAGTAGTGAATGACCATGCACAAGGTCGTGTATGATATGAATTGGTGGTGGGAGAATGTCAAGAGCCAACGTGCTAAATGCAACGATTCTCGGTTTATCATAAGGTCTTGTCGAAGTACCCCAACGGTAAAAATGTAATACATGTCATGAATAAAAGATTCGGCATGACACTACATTATTAAGAAGTTGAAGTCACTCCCCTTAACCTCTATTATGTGCGCGAGATGAAAAGTCGATCCTTATTAACGACGCCACGCGAGGTCCAAGAATTACTCATGACATACCGCTACCAGTATATATGTGAAAAATCAAAATCGTCGGGGTAAACGACGACGAAATATTAGCAAGCATAAATTGACCAAAAGCCAAATAATCAATAAAAAAATCTAGGTATTTTATTTGGTGCACATCTGACGGGTCACATGACATGGTGCTGACATGTCAAGTGGCTGCTAACGCCGACTAAAGAACACTGTATACAAATGGCGGCAAAAATAACATTATAGAATCCTAGATTGACGGTTTTCCGGTTTTCCCACCGTTTCAACGTAATTCCACTTGTCTTTTCCCCGTTCCGTTTGTACATTAAAATACTTATGTTATAGGGCCCACTCAATGGCATATTTGAAATAATCTATTAACTCTCTGCCTCATCACATGACTTTTTTTCCCTCCATTCTATTTTATATTTTGGAGGGACACAATAATACAACTATATTCCTCCACCCTACTTTCACTGTCCTACGCGTGCATCTCACGACTTCTTTGTATCGTACGATAACATGTTGTGCCATAAAATATAGCATGTTTAATTGTGTGCCATCATTATATACGTAAATCTAGAGTATATTTTGTAAGTGTGTTTTGAAATGCTGTCATCAAAGTTAACAAGAATTTATATGATTTGCATACTTAGAAGTTAGAATGATCGAGATCGAATGATAATCCAATATGGAATCATATTATTTTTGAAAAACCATGTTGGCTTCAACACGAGAAATCGTAATCCCAAGTGACGTAAAGTAAAAATAATAATAATAAAAATACAACAAAGAAGCAAGGACCTTGCAAGTTTCGAACATTACTATATTGCAAGGCTTTACGGATGTAGAGCGCATTAATGATCCGTCGACAATGGAGAACCCTTGTGGATTATAAAAGCTATAAGGCAATCCTTTTACCAAATTGAAAGTTTGATGCTGTGGTTCAATCAACCAGATGTGTCGTATGGAGGTACCTAAACAGATTTTGCTTTGATCCTAAACCCCGTCGCAAAGATGTGCTTGGTGATGAAATTAGAATCCTATCACACTCATCGAATAGAAGGAAAAGAAATCATATCTTAGTTGGATTGATTGGATTGTTAATCCAATTTTAGCTCGTATCAATCGCAATTAATATCTTTTTATGACTTCTTACTAAGTTCTTAATGAAAATTAATGTTGAGAAAGGTAGTACTTCTTAAGGATTTTCATATAATTTTGACATGATATGAGGTTATTAAAAAGGTTATTTTTAACGGCAAAAATTTATTCAAAACGAGACTAGCAAGAAGCTAAAAGAATACAAAAGATTTACATTTTCATACAAAAAGTAATTGGA
The DNA here is from genome assembly GCA_030686995.1 of Artemisia argyi. Classification (NCBI taxonomy): domain Eukaryota; kingdom Viridiplantae; phylum Streptophyta; class Magnoliopsida; order Asterales; family Asteraceae; genus Artemisia; species Artemisia argyi. The sequence goes on from CM060689.1 coordinate 151,169,206, forward strand.
TTGTATAGCCAATCAATCAAAGCGGGATTAAAAAAAGTGTATCTAGATGATATTGAATATCAAGAACAAGAAATGCATAAGTCATGTTTAACAACAATTTATCATAGACTTAGCGACGAGAAACTCTGACAGGATACTTATAATTAGTCGTCAAAAAACAAGAAACTAACAGCGATTGATAGAAATATGTCATTGAATCATGCTAGTCGTATGAGTACATCATGAAATACCAACTGATTATCGACTCATGTCAACAACATAGCCATTATAATGTTGTTTTATACTCTAAGGAATCTAAGTTACAAAATCTACATAAAACCTTAAGATTATATCTATATTGAATTCCTATCATTTTCAAGACAGAATTTCAATCTAAATCTATTCGTATCACACCACCCAATACCATAATCTAATTGTAATCCATTTGAATCTAAAACATTTATCGATTAGTAAAACCTCGTATTTGACATTGTTTATTAGATAGATCTAGAGCTACGAAAGGTTACTATTATTATAAGGACTAGTCCATAAACGAATGTTTGACCAGCTAGCAAGAAAGTAAATTACAATCGCATAGTGAAGAGTGTGGTTGCTGAATATATATATATATATGGTGGGGTGTCACTAATGGTGTATATAATTGATGTCCGTATTATCATACCCCCTTTCCTCTTTTCCACTTTTGCTTTTTAATTTTCTCTTCTTCCTTCCTTGCGTCATTTCATTTTCTCTTTGTTTCCTTTTTCTTATTTTCATTTTATTTTTCTCTTAGCTAGCTGGTTCTCTGACCCAATTGTCTGCTAGCTTGTTTCCATCATTATCTTTTCGCACAAACCCTAGTAGGTACCTAGCTAGCTAGTTTTAACCACTTGAATATATTCTCTACTTAAGTTTCACCACCAACAAGATCCAAGAAATCTGAGAAATAATGACTCAAGCGGCGGCTGCGGCGGTTCCGGCTCCAACTACCACCACAACAACTAACTATACTGCTGGTCAGTTTGGTGACACAACTTATACTAAAGTGTTTGTTGGTGGTTTGGCTTGGGAGACACAAAAAGATACTATGAAAACCTACTTTGAACAGTTTGGTGAGATCTTGGAAGCTGTTGTCATTACTGATAAGACTACTGGCAGATCTAAAGGCTATGGATTTGTATGTTCATTTCCCTTCTTTTGTTATGTATCCTTTTGATATTTATATATGACATGAATTTCCATGTTTAATCTGACATTAAAACGCGGAAATTCATGTCTAACTAGTGTTTACCCTAGATCATAATGGGTTTTTTATTTTGTTAAAATCTTGCAAATTTAGTTATTTAGAACCAAGAAATAGGTTAGGTCAAACATGTCATGTTTGATTCTAAATTTCTACCAAAAATGTAGGTGACTTTCCGAGAAGCTGATGCGGCGATGAGGGCATGTGTGGATGCTGCTCCGGTGATTGATGGAAGGAGGGCTAATTGCAATCTTGCTTCTTTGGGCGTTCAAAGATCCAAACCCTCAACCCCTAACAAACTTGGTATGCATCAATTATTTCAGTTCAATTATTGGTTTAGTTTTGTTGATAAAGTAGTACTACTAGCTAGTTCAATATTTCATGTTGAATTTGAAATATCATGTTTCTTGCACATATAATAAATTTTTTCCTAGATTTTAGGTTTGTTAATTAGGGTTAATGTTTGGAATCTTTCATCTAAAATGAATTGTTCTAATTTGATCCTATATACATTCAATTAACCAAGTGTTAACATGTAAAGATAATATCTTAGAGGTCATTTGATTTGAAATGAATATCCTTTCCAAAACAAGATTATGTTAAGAAAAAGTTGGGTTTTTGAAGAGAATCAATGAATATTATTGAGTGAGGTAGGGTTTCCACTTTTATAAAGAAATGTATGAATGTAATGCTTTAACTACAACCACAAAACATGCATACATAACTATGTATCTATATGTGTGTTCCTTCAAAAAAGCAAAAACATAAATAAAAACAGAAGCATGACAGCTAATATATCTTCAACATGATGGTACTGTGTTGGACATTGATTTTTAATATCTAGTTTTCTCTTATTGCATTCATAACTTGTAGGGTTATTCTAGTATCTTCCTATACTTTCAATCAATATAGAACATGTAAATTTCATAAAAAAATTGTATACTTTCTTTGGTACAATTTGAAAAAAGCTTTGCTTGCAAGCCAATATAACTTTGGATGAATAGAAAGCATAGCACTTTTGCATGTGTATATATGTACATATAAATGTATAGTAGTTGTAGTGATAAATATATGTATACATTAATTAATGTAGGTGGAGGAAGGACCATTAGGGTTATGGGTGGATATGGAGGGTATCATCATCATCATAATCATAACCATCATCAAGCTGGTGCAGGTGGAATGGGAACAACAGCTTTCCCTTCTGCTACAGCCTTCCCTCATTATGCCATCCACCAAGGCATCCCTTTTCCTGCTACTAATCTTTATGGGTTTGTCTCCCTCTCTCTCCTCTTTCTCTCTCTCTATATATACATGCATACATATCTACACACATTATGATGACATCCATAGCACATTAGCACACCCCTATCTTTATTGCTATATGAGGTGAAGTACACCATTGTAATTATTTGACACATGAAAAAAAAATTAAAAATAAAAAAATAAAAAAAAAAATGAATTACAATGAAAATAGAGTTTCAAAAATATGGTTTTAGTGTGCGAAAAATTAATAGTATGATGTAGAACATTACTAATAGTGAGTTATTTGTCTCTCTTTGTTCTTTCGGGCTATAAGCACAGACATATATTCTCCGTACGTATAAATGTATAATACCACGGAAGACACCCTCGGTGAAATTACATACCTCAAAGCTCTTAAAAATTGTCCAAAATTTTAACGACGATTTGTTGAAGTTGGTAATTCCTTTGCTAATAGAGTAATAGTATATCACCTTATGTATATGCCTTTATACACATTTACATATACATAAACTCTTAGAAGTATGATTTTTTATATGATTTCTCTTTTTTGAACTTTAGTTATGTAGTTCTTCTATATAGCTCCTTGTTAGTTTTCATCTTTATTTATTTATTATTTATTTTATTTTTTTTTATAATTGACGGGAAAAAACACAAACATATACATCTGCATACATATACTATATGTATGACCTATATTGAGGCATCTCTTTGACTCTTTTCATGTTACTAATCATTATGGTGAAGTCTGTCACTAAATGTATATGCAGACATATGTATGCATCCATCCATATATATACATAAAATGTTACAAGCCATAAATATTGTTGCAAATAGTTATTTCCTGAAATGAATTAATGAGTGGTTGAAGCATGTGGGCAGTGCCAACTCATGGATAAAAAAAGAAACATTAAACAAATTAAAAGCATTTTTTTGTAAATTCACTTTCTGTATACAGGCGTGCTATACCCATCTCACATGCATCATCATCATGATTGCCATGCTGTTTTAGTTTTCCATCTCTGACCATAGTCAAACTAACCTGCAAATTGCACATGACTTGTACTGTTACAGCACAGTACTTTGTAGATAATTTTTGGGTCTTCTAGTCGTCCTTCTTTCTTTCCATTTTTGCAGGCATGTTAGCATATACCTATATTATGGATGTTTAATATGTATACTGTAATTCATATTTTTATATTTAGATTATTATTCCTTCATGCATGTATCCATCATATGCCATGCATGCATTAATACTCATGTTACTTGTTGTACAAGTTAATCAGTTTTAAACTTCCCTAATTGCTTTATATTTTTATGATTTTTCGATGAGCAGATACTCGCCGTATTCTCCAGATTACACCTATCCGACGGTACGTTTGTCAAATTTGTGTTGGTTATAAACTTATTATTTTATAATTAAATGTAATTGTTGTAATTGAGATGTTGAATTTGACTGATTTATCGTGTTCAGAGTTACTATAATGTGTATGGAGGTACAAATGGGCAGTATCCATACTATGGAGCAAGTGTTGGTGCAACTAATGGTGGGATGATCACAGCTGCGGGTGCAGCTGCTGCAGCCGCCGCCTTCTACCCGTATCTAAACATGGCAGAAGGTGGTCATGGAAACTATGCAACGGGTCAGAGCTATGGTGTGTACCCACACCATCTCTACCAGTATTCTGCCATGAATTCCTCGGGAGGGTACGCGCAACAGTATGGTACCCCAATCTCCCTTGCTGCTACTCCTGCATTGCAACCAGCAGGTATAATTTGCATTCCCTATCAATATTTAAGTACATAAAACGATTCAAATAACAGTTTGCTTACAATATATATCTAAGTACATATATAGTTTTAGTGACATTCAAATTAGAGAATATACTATCATTAACTAATCAAGCTACTAACATTTTTGACAGTTTGTTTTGCTGTGCCACAGGCGTAAACGTGGTTCTACAGTCACCCGCTGCTCATCATTAAGAGATTCACGCGTCGATCAAACATGAATCAGCATGCATTCCTTTTCATTATCAGAATCTTTTCTGTTTCTGAAAAACAAAAAACCCGACCTTTGGCCCAACCATGGTTATCTCTTTCATTCTCTATCTCTTTCATGGAGCCCTTGATGCAATCAATCAAGGTCATCCAAGGCATGGAAACAAACCCCCCATAGGGGTTACCATCCAAAATTTGGAGGACATTTTTTTTTATATCTTCTCTTTAAAGGGCAGGGTCCCTACAAAAGAGAAGGACACCCCACAAAGCATATGCATGTGCATCTCACCGACTTATGGCTTATGGAAAAAGCTTCATAAGTTGGAGAAAATAAATATTAGTTTTTGGCTAATGGAAAAAGGCCAACAAGATTATAAAAAAAATTAGGACATCTTAAAATCAACTCATTCCTCTTAAATTAAGAGGATTTGTAAATGCTTCAACTTTCAAAATATTTGATATAAGATGTCCTTTTTCATATATATATATATACTTATAGTTTAATTAAGTAGTTTAGTTAATCATGGGCATCGGAATATGTCCTAAGTTTTTGTTTTTCTTAACTTGAACCCTAGTCTTAGATTTTTTTAAAACTCGACTAGCATGTTTTGGTTAAAACTTTTTTCTGTTTTTATGAAAATTTTTCTTTTTTTTTTTCGAAAAAACTTCATTCGTTCTTAGGGTAAGAACGGATGATGTCTCTTTTTATAATTTTTGTAAATTTACTTTGGCTAAACCGGGGGAGTTTTAGTCATGTGTAACTAAATAACATTAAGGTGTAGTAGTTGTAGTGCATTTAGGTTTATATTCAAGTTCGTACCAACTTTTTAGATAGGTATCAAGAGCTCCGTTAATGGAAATGGAGCTCGAATGCATGGGAAAGTAACCTGAGAGAGATATTTTCAATCTCTCGGTTTATGATCTCTAACACATCAACCATGGTTAGGACTAAGGTCATCTCTTCATCTCTCTCTGTAGCTCGAACTCAAGTTTACTTTGAGACGAAACTCCGTACTCTTTATAATATGTAATCATGATCTAAAGTTTGAACTTGGGATTGTAAGTAGGAATTAATGTTGCTTAATTACAAGGCTCATTCTCAATCAATGGTGATTGAGGTGAGTCTCTACTTACTTGTTTTATTTTCACTTAGATACTGCTTTAATTATCTTTACCTTGCTAATTATCATCTATCAAAACCATTTTCAGTTGCAGACACATATATTCATTAATCTTTTCGTGTAACATGTATGCATATATGCATATACATATTATTATTTTTTTCGAACGGCAACTGCATTTTAAGTTAGACTAGCAAGGAGCTAGAGAAAATTACAAGGAGGGAGATAGGGCTTTACAAGGGTTACTTAGCCTCTCAAACCAATTAAAGGTGAAAAAAGCTTTTCTAAATCTATTTGAGATCCACAAAAAAGTAATCCATGTACATATATTATTATGTTCATCATACTTTGATTTCAAAATAAGGATCTCATAAGTTATATGATTTTTTCTTAGGTAAACACATTTTTTTAAGCGTTGATTAAAATTAAATAACTCGTCACTTTACACAATACACATAAGTTAATAACGACATTTACTGATATAATCAAATATGAAATATATATTTTCCATTAAGAAAATTTAACTTTCTTTTGACAATAATCATATCAAACTACGTAATATCATGTAATCATTCTTAATTAACAAGTTAATTAAGCTCCTAAAAGAAAACATTTACAGTTTTGTGTTAACAAGGGAATGGGTTTTTAAACTGAGAGAGTTCTTAGTTCGAGACTTTAATTACCTGTTCCAACTATATGTTGTAATGGATCTACTGTAATTTTTTTGGACTTAAAATATTTGATATTATGATAATAATCTAAAAAAACATAGAATATGTTGGAAATAGAAAAGTAAAAGCTAGGAATCAAAATCAAAACTGAACTTTAGAAGTCCAAATTTTAGGTTATATTAATCAAAGTCGAATTTCTTTTTTGTGACCAAAGGAATAATTTTGGATTAATATATATATGATCATCATGAATCACGATGCATGCATAGTTATAAATCAGACGTATACTACTTTGATGCAAAGCGTGTGTTTTTTATAGTAGTATAGATTATCTTTATTTTCAAATTTTGTATATACAGTATATACAAAGCTTTTTCTCTAAACCGAAGGTGACATCAACAAAATAATTACTCCGTAATAAGCAATTAGCATGTAGGATCCAATGAGTGTGTGTTGATTAATAAAGAATAAAAAGCTACATAAGTCAAGCAAATTCAAAAGCAATAATAACTGTTGGTAGTTTAAAACTTCAATTAAGTTGACTGGTTTCCAAAGCAACTATGTAATTGTCATAATCTAGCACAACAAAATGTCTTTTTTACATTGATTGTTAATATGCCATAATGTTGTCTTCACTTTACGGGACCTTCATTTACCTTTGCTTTATGATGACTAACTCCTAATATCAAACATTGAGATTATGTTTTAATTCATGCCATTAAGATTAACTAGCGTGGCGTACCATACTAAATTTCTTGGTTTTAATACACTCCTTATTGTCGATTGTTGCCTCTTCCAGCCACACAAATTTCTTTGCTTCAACTTATCGACATCCATTTGTAGCTTTGAATGTCATATTTTAATTTCTTTCATAAGACGTACATCCTCTAGCATCGACAACGTATACACCTAACATTTAAGCATATTCCAGTATGGTTTGGAAAATCAGTTAATTAATCAATGGATCTATCAAGCAATAACCGGAAAGCTCAGCGGCCGTTTAGTTGAAAATTTTTCCTGTTTTTCCATTTCTAAATTCGTGAAGAATGAAAAAAGTGAAAAGGGTATAATGGGCTTTTTAAACGTTTAGTTAAAATTTAGAAAATGAGAATTGCACATTTTTTGAAAATTGTTGGAAAAGAATTTAACTAAACGGATTTTCAATTTTTCTCTTTTCATATGAAAAATTTTCTAGAAAAATAGGAAATTTTTCACCAACTAAGCGGCCTTCTAGCTAAGTTGTGTTTGACGCACAAGCTTATAAGTATTTAGTTAAGTTTAAGCTATTTTTCTCTAAAAAGTAAAATAAAAAATCAAGGTTCTATAAAATATAAGCCTCTAATCCTCTATTATTAAAAACATACTACAAATTAACTTTGGATTGAAGTCTTCACATACAACATTCTAATTTATTAGACTACATATAATTACATGGTTGACACTATAACAGAATAACATTAGTTACACTTCCACGGACCATTTCTTCTTTGATAACTAGAAGAAACGTTCGGGTACCAAATTCCGATGTTGCCTTTTGCTGCTTGTATGTACATCAATTATCCCTTACCTTAAGCCTCAGGTCTGTGCTGGATGGTGTGGTTAGCTTTGGGTTTGAAGCATTGCTCAATTTATGCACCAGAATGATGAAACAGGGTAAAAGTATTACGTACAGTGCGCCCAAAATTAAGGGTGCCAAAACCAACCACCCTAACAACTGCAAAAATCTTGATTGAATCATTCATTTGAAGGAAATAAGATTACATACGAGCTTGTAATTTAAAAAAAAAAAAAAAAAAAAAAAAAAAAAAAAAAAAAATGCTAGGACGACCACTTGTGTTTAAATTTGATGAAATGAGTAGGTCCAGCGGGTTGGGTAATGGGTCAAAACAGGTAAATTTTAAATGAGTGAAAGGTCCGGATTGGTGAAATTACATACCTCATAAGAGATAAATCAAATGGGAACATAAAAAGAGAAACATACTGCATGAAGGATGCTCCCAAAGATCTCCGTTGAAGCTTCACCAGTAAATACCTTCTTTAACGCATCAGCTGTCAAAGGAAAATGAGGTCCCCCCGTGACAAACTCACCAAAGCGTAAGAACACTACCATCAGACTAAATCAATAAAACACAAAAATCTAAATAAGATCATGCTTTATAAAAAAGTAGAACGAACGTAACAATTGGTTCGAACAGGACTTTATAGAAAATTGGTTAAGCAAGATAGAAGTCTCGAAAAGGATACTATCCGTGTTAAAAGGCCTAAGGTTCATCTTTAATAATTTCTATAAAGCTTTACTTTAAGTTTTTACTAGGTTTCATTCTTAACCTACTCAACCAGTCTAGGAAAAGGGAGGTGATTCGTACATACGTGCACTACTTCTTTTACTGCGCACACCACCAACTCTTTGCTATTGATGTTCACCCGTAAAGTTGAAATTGCTTGGATACCATCATGTTTTAAGAATGAAATAAAATTCACGTCATATATAACCATAGCGCTAAGGCTAGTGGCCTAGTGGTCAAGCACTTGATGTCCTCACAAGAGGTCTAGGGTTCAAAACTACCTAGGTACACATCCAGGGTAGGGAGGGAAAGTGTTGGAAATGGTCACCGGGATACCCCATTAGGCCACGTACATCTGTGTCAAAGACTCGCCCTTCAGGTGTAACGTGACAAGGGAGGACCTCATCCGTTTACCGTTTACCCCTAAGGCATCATTAAGCTTATCACTGATTAAAAGAACAACAATTAATGAACCCATAGTTTTCATATTTATACATATTTTTTTGGGTAAAATGATCTTTGACCTCGGTAAGTATATAAAAACGGTAAACAGGTGAGATTTTCCCTATTCAGGTTACACGGGGAGTGCCAACCCCAAATGTACACAGTTAGCGAGGTTTGAACCCTTGACCTCGTGTGAGGAAACCAAGGACCTTACCACTAGGCTTGGTGGTGGTTACCCTGGTAAATACATATTTATACATATCCAAGTAGTACTAAACTGGAAAGTGATGTTCAAATTCTTAATAAATATAGAAAGTTCAGCGTTTACCTAAAGTTGTGAAAAAATTACAGTAAGCTATCAAGGGCTATGCTTAGCAAAACTTTATTATATACATTATTTACACGACGAAGAATAATCCAGCTAAAGTGTGGCTTCTTAATGTCCCAATTGATTTAGATATACGTATCATCATTATTTTCAGCATCTTACTTTATACAAAGTAGCAAGATTCTAGAGACTGAATTTCACACAATTCTGTAAATGGTTCTCAAGTCTCAACAGACCAAATACCCCAAGTTTTTAACACAAACTACAAAGTACACCACTATCAAGTTTTCTTTTCCCATTTACCCTTACATAGCTTCACACATTTTGTAACACTTTACTTGCATGATTTTTACTCTTTTTCCTAACCGTCTCTATCACTATTAAATTTCCCTTTGGCATATAACATTTCCACCATTTTTACTCTTTAGCACGCATGAACAGAGCTGCAGCCTTATATTCCTTCATAAGTTGTCCAGCGAGAGTATACTTACTTTTTTATGGTAAAGAGATGGAGTGAAATTTGTATTTATTTCAAAAAAGGCTTTTGATCGATTTCTAAGCAAAGATGGAAACTAACAAAAACACGTTATATGCAAACGAACTAATGCATTGAAATCAATATTCGGCAAAGTCAAAAGTAATTTCCTTATAAAAAAAACATATTATTAACACATAAATAACATAGATACACAATCACAAACACAAAGTTACAGCTACCGGTGAAAGAAATTATAGGCAAAGTGAGAGGCGTAGCTACATGGAGGCCTTGGTGGGCCATGGCCCACCCAATAAAAATTGCAATAGTGTTATTATTGCCCATTAAATGTAAAAATTAACCACTAGTGATAATTAGCTTTTAAGTCTACCGAAAGACACAAATTAACGAATATTATTGTTTTCTACTACATCTCGGCCTACCTATAAGTAAAATCCTGGCTACGCCACTGGGCAAAGTTAAATTAGAACATTTAAGGGTCTAAAAGAATAACACTAAAAACCAATCAACCCAATATGTTTTCCTTCAGTTTCTTAGATGTTATTCATTGGCTCAATAGAACGAGAAGAAGCCCGAAAAAGAGCAAAAAGAATTATATGTAGTTCTTTGCTTAAAGACTTCGGGTTGAAAAACGGTGTCTGACTTTGCTGAATTATTGATACTATCTTAAAAAAAACAAAAAAAAAGGAAGAGTAAAAAGTAAATTCTCGTAAAAAAAAAAAAAAAAAAAAGAGAGAGAGAGAGAGAGAGAGAGAGAGAGAAAGAGAGAACGACCAGGCACTTATTCTTTTCTTTGTATTGGAAATTTAATAAGTAAATTCTCGTTCAACAACTACCAAAGGACTACAATGGCTGTATTTCTTCACATGACATGGTAAAAAAAAAGAGTAAAAATGGTGCAGTTGTATAATGGTAAAGAAAAACTATATAGAAAAAGAGACGGTAGTGAAAAAGAGTAACATTATGGAAAGTAAAATGGTGATAAAAGTGTGGATTGATGCAAAGGTAAAATAGGGAATGAAAACTTGATAGTAGTGTACATGTTGGAAGTGTGAGGGTACTTTGGTCAAAAGCAAAAAGTTGGTCACCATACAAAATGGTACAAGTACAGGACTGCATAACTAACATGGAAATTCTTTCAGATTGAATGTCCCACCATATCAAGTACAATACTGAGGGGACTGAAACCAATGGCGGAACTTGAACGCTTATTTTGGGGGGGGGGGGGGGGGGGGGCGAATTTATTTTGGAGGGGCCGAATCGGAGATTTGTTTGTATTCTCAATTAAATTACCCATAACACCTAGAATATTTACACTAGTTGCCGCAACTTTTGGGGGGCCGGGACCCTCCGCTGCCCCTAAAGAGTTCCGCCAATGACTGAAACCTTATTAACGGATTAATAATAGAAAGATAACCATGAGCTAAAAAAAATGACAGTGTCCACTTTTGTAACTTATAAGTGAAACCGCAATTACCAGTGATGTGTTAAAAGCTCAATTACATGTCAACATAAGTCTAGCATATTATAAAAAATTGGCCTAACCCACATCATATAATACATAAAGATAAAGCAGATAAAAATACACAGTAATGGGTAAAAGCATTATAAAGCAATTGAGATTAGAACACTTCACCTCAGCTCTAACGGAGTAGCAACAAAATTAGCAAGCATAACTGTCGGAGCGTTGACATAAGGTCCAAGCAATGCTATAGCCAGCCCACAGAGGAACACTGTCACCCCTGTTACATAAAAACATGTTAACCATAATGCCACGATAATTATACATATATACAGAAGACGCTACTACCTCAGCCACATAACGAACATCCACCTTTCTAGTTTGAGGCTTAATACTCAATTCCCTTCCCTTTTAATCAACACATTTGAATGAACTTCTACTCAGCCTAATATTTATCGCATACCTAATCTGTCTTAATGTATAGTCCTAACGTTTGCTGCCCTTACATGTTGCCCAACTTATTTTCATATTCCAGATGTTATGATAAAATAAAATCAAACCGAGTGTTTTACCCTTATGAAAGAAAGCAAGTGTTTATTCAGAAAACAGAACGAGAGTTTGTTAACCGATTACTTACTACTATATAACATACTATGTGATTCTGTACTATAATCTCAAACTAATGAAATTATGTTTCTTACCTCCTAAATTACCATTAAAACAGTATTGCCTATAATTCACAATTACCAATTGGAAGAAAATTCATATCAAGTACTATTGTGCATGGTCTTCTATAAGCAGAACATTGCTTCTTGAAGCAACTAGTATTGTGAAACATCATAATGAATAGGATAACGAGTACTCTTCCATAAGCCTCACTAGCAAACAAGATCAATACGGAAAACAGGAGAACAGGACCTCACTGAGTGATTGATTGTGATAATTTATCAAGGATAATTTATTGTAGATAGGGCGTAGCGTCTAGGCAAACATAATAACTTGAACTTTCGTTTCTGCCAGATTTACTGAGCATCATGGTTGTCTTAAGTAAAACAATTAAGCTTTCCTGTAGCATAATTTTTGCTTAATCCCAATTATCCACAGGTTTTGCGCACCATTGTCATTGCAAGTTTTTTCAAATGGCGGTGCATACAATCTCTGCTTAATTTGTAGTGTTTTCTAAAGAAAGTGAGTCGTTCGATCTAAAAGATTGTATCATTTAGCAATAGAAGCCAACAAATCTTGCAATCAGTAGATAGCATAATCCACAACCGAAACATGCTTAAACATGAATCAAGATTATAAAAATAAAAATAAAAATTCTAACTTAGCACCAATAGACTTCATCATGATAAATTAATATAAAAGATGTTCTAAACACAGTAATAACAAAGTGCTATATTGACATGATAGTTTCAACACCTCAATCTTGGAACATGTAAAATAGATCCACATAGTTGATCTATGTGACCTAATAAGTCAAATTATAGTTTCCTTTCTCATGAATAAATAATGACATGAATAAAAAGCATACCAACAATCGGAAACACTCCTAATGAGATGCCAAGGGCGGTTGAGAAGGCTAGCTGCTTAGGCTCTGCTCCCCTGAAACCAAAGCATCTTATTATCAGTTAAAAAAAGAAGCCAAACAGTGTTGATGAAAAAACGGTGGCAATTCAAACCAGTCAAACTCAAAAGATTTATTACAGAAATTGAACTCATAACCAAAACAGATGTATCTATATTATACTTAATATTAGTTGTGCAGATCATCACAATTACAAACTTATCCTAGACTTAAAGAGTAGCATTTTCGGAAAAAAAAGAATCTCATCTGTGGACGAATAATTTATAGAATCACACATTGTGATATAATTTGCTAAATTCATACAATAGTCATATACTCTTGAGTTAATAAATCTGAGTCAACAGTGGGTGGCTGGGTGCTATATAGTCCCAGTTAATCCAGCAAACAAATCTGCATTGCATGCATTTTTCAGTTTGGTACCTAAACAGATCAAACGTGGTGTTTGGCATTGCGCTTAAAGTCGTCAATAATCAGTTTCAGGTTTATCTATTGCGAACTTGATATCAACTACATCACTATTCACGGGTCAATAAGATCATTTTTCTTTATCCGTTTCAGAGTAATCGCAACAAAACTAATTCCCATTATCTCATCCCCATTTAAATTCTTAAATAATCAAACACGATGAATTATTTAGTTATCAAAACATCAAACTGTTAACGTAAAGCCAAAAACTTTTAGGGTGTTTGGAATTGCATGTTTTCAATTAACTTATAAATAACCACTTACAATGGCGCTGATAAAAACAGTCATTTTATCACAAAATAAGCAATCATACGACAATACGTTTACACGACAGAATACACAAAACAGGGTGTTCGAGATTGCTTATTTTTTCTGCTTATTTGGATAAAACAAACTGCTTCTGCCTATCTCCTTATTTGCCTGTAAATTAAGCACGTTGGGACACACGCTTATTGAGTTATTTCAAAGTGCTTATTTAAAATAAAACTAAAAGGGTGTTTGGAATTGCTCATTTTTAGGGTCTTATTACATTTCTTTATCACATAAGCAAATCCTAAACTGCTTAATTTTCAAGAATATTAGCTAAAGCATAAGAACACAAATAAGCAATCCCAAAACACCCTCTAAAAAGCAATTTTTTTATAAACAATTAATTGTATACCTGCGAATGATTTTAATAAAAGGATCAACAATCTTTTTATGAAGCCAAGAACCCATTGCACCTATCCCCTTTTTTGATGATTTTGACATTTTTATAACCAAAGATTTAAAAGATGGTTAATTTGGTTTTTAGGCAACTTTCAGATTTTGATTCAAATTAACGGCATATTTTGATCTTGTTTTTTATTCTTTTTTTTATTGTACTTTGTTTATGTGTCACGTTTTTGTGAGTTTTGTTATTATCTTCTTTGGTGGAGTTTAGTTGTTGATTTTCATATAAACCACAAATGTATTCATAGATTTCATGAGTGCCATAAAAGTAATGGAAGTTTCATTTAGGCCTTATTTTCATTTTAACCACAAATGTAGATTTGCGTATTTTACTAAAACACAAGTTTTTAATGCACGATGTACAATGATATTAAGTATGTTTTGAGGAAATATGCAAATGCAAGTTTTAGTGGGTATATATGTAATTGCTCCTATCTATAAATCAGAATGAAGAATTGAGGTGTTTGTTGATTGTTGACATGTCGATATTGTTTTGGCTAGTTGGTGTAAGATTCGCTGTTAGGTTCCATCCCTTTGTGAACCTCGGACACGGAATACCCATGTCATCTTTTTTGTGATGAACATTATATTTTGAGATAATTTCATATATACCCAATTTAAACGTGAAAATATCATATATATGTATATTTGAAATACATGTGTTGAATGCATGATTTACAATGTATTTATGATGTTTTAAGTTAGGTATATTTTTATATATACAATCAAGAAATTTCGGTTGATTGTGGGATAGCCAAAACGCTAATTACACAAGTTTTTCTGTATCTTCACCTTCTTCTTTGAACCCATGCTTTTTCATTCATTGATCAACTAGGAAAACTTAAAAGCAGTGTTGAAAAAAGGTCTAAAAGACCGATTAATTGCCGCATAAGCGCTATTTAGTCCCCAACCTTTCCAATTTGTGTAAATTGGTCAACCATGTTCAACGGTGGTCGACGATTGTCAAAGATGGTCAAACTTGCAAATCTTGCAGAAATACCGTTGTAAACTAGTTTTAATCACTTATAGTCATTGTTTATATCTATTACAAGATTTTTTATAAGAAAAATCTTATTGGTAATACCCAAAACGTGTCAAAAATGGCAATCTGATTAATCCCGCCTATACCAATTACAAGTGCCAGGGGGTCGATCGCCCGACTACAAATTCACGATTTTTGCAACCTTGCTTAAAAGAGATGCCAAAATTACACAAAGAGCGACATTTTGTAGTCATGATTTTGCATAGAGTGTTTATTACGTGAAACATATTTATAACCACCACACTTTGGCTTAGATACTCAAGAGATCGTATTGCCATAATCGCTCCCAGACGCAAAATACTAACTTGCCTTTTGATACGGAAAGTTAAGATCTTATAATTCTTCTAAGCTTTAACCTGTTAATCCTTCATTATATAGATGATCTTGTATATGCTTCGTAAGATCTTACTTATTTCAAATTAGCGAAAGAATTGTTGAACCTTACTAATTCGAAGTAAACTATAATACTCATAACCTATTAGGGGATCTTCGGTGGAGATCGATTTAAAAAGGCATGGATGTCTTAAAAAGGTTATTTACAAGAAGTTTGTTTTTCTCACATGTGTAATGTGCTTAACTAGAATCCTTTATAGATTGGTAGTTAATCACAAGAAAAAAAACAGTAAGTACAAATACCAAAAGCAATTCGAGATATTTTATCAAAGATGATTTATTATTGGATTATGAAGTTGTCACAAGAACTAGTAGAGAGAAGTTACATCAAAAACTAACTTGCTAATGAGAAATGATAACTATTTAAAGATATGAAAATGGACGAGAAAGGTTGTTATGGTTGGTTTGGGCGTGTTTGGTTTTTCATTTCAGCATATAACATTCCAATCTCCTTGAAAACAACCTTGTCCTCAAGGATCTAAAATAAAATCAATGAACCTTTGCACAATATCTTCCAGCTTCTCCCAAGTGGCATCTTCTTCAGTTCCATTTGACCATTGAATCAATCCAAACACCACAAGTCTCTTATTCTGCTTTTACCACATAGATTGCCTTTTGTGCTATGTAAGTACCGTACTCCATCAACTTTTGAAAGACCGACAATTGTCAAAGAATTATATGAGGAGTTAACCCAGTGGGAGTTATTAACAGTAGAATCAATATGATCTTTGGACCTAAAATATATCGATCGACACTCAATACTGTTAGAGGCAAAGAGCGTATAGTTGATGACTGGAAGTGTTTTACGTCTAGGGTACAATTTTTTGCATAAGCAACCATAAATTCGATACTTTCCGCTTTATATATTTTGAGTGTTCACTTTGCTAACTGATATTCTTTTCATTGAAATTGGAATTATTCGAGAAACATTGTTGTTGCTACATGAACTTCGCTTGAGACACATATGGGCATTCAAAAACATATGCAATTATGTAGCTGAGAAAGCAAAAATAAAGGAAGCATTTATCGTTCCATGTGCCATGACGAAAACCAAGATATATGTTTAAAATAACAATATAGTTTTATTGATTGAATGTCCAATTACATAAAATAGGATGTCTATTTATAACAGACATAACTTGGAGAATAAGCCAACTAACCCTAAACCTAATGGACTCAAACCCACAACCAGGTTTGGGCCATAATCTAATCGTCTAATACTCCCCCGTAGTTTGAACAGCAGCATTGTGGATGGACAAACTGGAATGAATGTTGAAAGCCACTTCTTCTTTTCTTCATCTTCTTTTTTTGTTTGTTCGAGCAGAAGCATAATTGTATTTGGCAGCATAGTTGTGTATTGCTTGCAGCATCCTTCTTTGCGTGACGATTGCTTTTACGTCATGACTTGCTTTGCCTTTAGAAGGGAGCGGCAATTTAATGATCAACTTTTGTTGTCAAGAGCAATGATCTTCGACAATAAAAACAAATAGATGATGAAGAAAAAAATATGTATAGTGGAACGATGGCAACTCAACATTTTTTTTATGGCTAGAGTTTAGGGTTTATAAATAAAATACAAAAAAAATCCTAAAAAAAAAAAAAAAAAAAAAAAAAAAAAAAAAAAAAAAAAAAAAAGTGGAAAAAATACATGATCCCTCCGGATCATCGACAAGTAGCCGATGACCGGAGGTTAACAACTTTTATTGGTGGATCTTACCTAGAGTTGTAATACCATGTAAAATAACAATATAGTTTTATTGATTGAATGCCCAATTACATAAGATAGGATGTCTATTTATAACAGTCATAACTTGGAAAATAAGCCAACTAATCCTAAACCTAATGGACTCAAACCCACAACCGGGTTTGGGCCATAATCTAATCGTCTAATATATTAGACGATCAGATTATGGCCTGCTCTATCAATGGGCGACAAATCCATATCAATACAAAATCTTGCCGCTGAGCATACCTTTCCCCATAATCTGGGAATATGATCATTGCCACTAGAAAATGCGGCTATTCTGTCCTGCTTCATCCATGTCGACCTCCCACATTCACTAAATGTAAGCGCAAAACCTGCAATGCCTCTTTCCACATTACTGGTTGTTCTGGATTGCTTGGAACATCTCTCGCGTATCTTCTCAGCGCATCACGACCTATTTTCATCTCTACTAAATTATAGGGTGATTTATCATCCAACAAAACGTGATAGTCCTCACTGTAATTAGTGAAATAGGAGTGTTTAAAAAACCTATTTGGTGATGAACCAATTTCATAAAGCCTATCTCCAACTTTGATTCCGTTTATGTAGGCATTAAACCTCCTAAAAAGTAAAGAAAATGTCTCTTGATCTATCTCATGAACAAATACCTAAATATACCCACACCTACGAGAGTCAGATTCAGGACCGAAATGACTTATAAATCTCTCAATGAAAACTCCGAAATCGGTCCAAGTGGTGTCGAAATCCCCTTTGTCTTCCGATGTTGAAATGCAAGAACTCCATGTTTCTAAACTCTCGTATGTTGATTTTAATCTCAGCTTTGTGCCTATGATCATATAGTTCATATTATCTCAGCTTTGTTGACATCGGTGGTGGAAAGGTTTTGCGGTTTTTTGATTATTGCTTCTTTTTTAACCTTCTCGTTGAGATTCTTGACGTAAATTGTTTGGTTTGGTGGAATATCGGCGGTTAGTATTATTTTTTGAACACAACGACTAGTATTGTTAGTAGTAGTGTTATCTGTGTTGCGTATACTTTTGGGATTTCACCTGTCTCATAAACAAATACCTGAATAAACCCATACCCATGAGAGTCAGATTCAGGACCGAAATGACTTATAAATCTCTCAATGAAAAATCCGAAATCGGTCCAGGTGGTGTCAAAATCCCCCTTGTCTTCCGATGTTGAAATGCAAGAACTCCATGTTTCTAAACTCCCGTATGTTGATTTTAATCTCAGCTTTGTGCCTATGATCATATCATTCATATTGTCTCAGCTTTGTTGACATCGGTGGTGGAAAAGGGGGCATAATCTAATCGTCCAATAATATGTTAATCAAATTTACAACTTGGCACTTAGATATGAGTATAGTTAAAATATTAATTGATGATCATTAATTTTATCCTATGAAATCACACGCATTTATGTTAGAAATCCATCAATTCAAGCTACCCCAATGACAGTTCCAGGCTCACCTGATCTTTGTGAACGACACATCAAGATTGAAACTAGTAGGTTTAATGATTTTGTACGCCTCACACTTGACCAAGGTATCCATTTTCATTTGTATCTTCATTTCAAGTGCTTTTGCAAGATTGGAAGACTTTGAACAAACGATGTTACTGTCTTTATGGAAATTTTTACAAGCAAGATTGTTAGTTTGAAATGAAAAGCCTAACATGATGGTTCGTCTTTGTCTCAGTTCAATATGTTATTTTATACTATTTGATTTGGCATTTTGTGCCATGTTGCAGTGTTACAGGGATGGCGCTATGTGTTGCTTATAATACACAAGTGGATCCCTTATATTATTCAAGTTCTATTACAAAATAGACTTGAGTTGTTGTTCTTATATTTGTTTATGAGGTATTTATTGTCTAAAGATATAGATGGTGTGAAATCTCACTTTATCAAGTGGGTGGTGAGTGTTATTGCATTCACATGTATTTTTTAGGTCAGTTATGGTGCGAAAAAGATGGGGACTACATAAATAAGGCAACTAATGTTGTCGTGTACAAAGAGGCATTGGATAGTCTTTACAAGTTTTTTTTTTTTTTAAGTGAATATTCATGTATTTGTCTTATAACATACAAATATTCTTAAAAATGCTTCATGATCAATGTTATATATTTATTTGTTCATGAACATTTACATGAAATACTCATCTTCGAATGTTAAATACTTGCATGATTGATTATTGCTAAAAGACATTTACAAATGATAGAGGTATTATGTATTTATACTTGTAATTTCTCACTTAGAAACTTATAGATTTTGATCCTTAGCAAAATATCTATGATATTTTTACGAACTGTTATAGAGTGTTCGTTAAAAATACCTTTATATTACAATCCCAAATAAATGACTAGTATTTATGGAGCGGGTCTGGTTGCTTTGGCTCGGATATAAGTCTTCTTTGAGTTCTAAAAATCATGTGATTTTATGTTTATTTCGTTTTAACATTTTTTTTTCTTTTTATTACACTAACCGAGTACTTGCCTATAGTGGTAGAGTTTTATAGTAGCAAATAAAAGATAAAAATATTAAGTAACTGTTAAAATACGAAAACACAATAAACAACATAATCCAATGAATATAATGGCTATTTACCTTAATCTCACCTTGTTAAGAGGTTATTCAACAACGAAATCAAAATCTTGGAGCATCCATGTTCTATAAAACTGCCATATATTCTACAAAACAATACAATAAAAATAGAAATGGTGAAAATTTGGATGTCTTATTGTAACACCCCAACCCGACATGGGTCCGGAGCGCTACAGTATGGTGACATATCAAAGCATACAAAGCATACAACGCAAGCGGAAGACTTAAAACAAAAGTTTACAA
This sequence comes from Artemisia argyi, assembly GCA_030686995.1. NCBI lineage: Eukaryota > Viridiplantae > Streptophyta > Magnoliopsida > Asterales > Asteraceae > Artemisia > Artemisia argyi. The sequence goes on from CM060689.1 coordinate 151,189,274, forward strand.
GGGAAAAATCTAAAAGTATAAAAGAAATACTAAAACTATAAAAGAAAGGAAAATACAAACTAAACAAAGTCTAATCTAATCCAAGTCCAAACTAGTCCAGATGTAAAGGGGCTTCTAGTCCATGGGGTAGTCCACTAAAGCTTCTATGCTCTCTCTTCACCCAACCCCAGCTTCCAACCTATTACCTGCCGCAGGAAAGGAAATGCGGTTGAGCTTTAAAAGCCAGTGAACAGATATATAACAAAGCAAACGAATAAACAAAACGTATATAAGTATGAGAAATGAAATCAGAAGCTCCTGCTGAAATGAATATCATCTGTCAAGTGCATAAGAAATTAACGATAACTGAACAAATATCATAAGTCAATTGAATAATGAGTATGAAGAGTCAAGTGATAATATGAATCATATAATAACCAGAATTAAAGAGCACGTATCAACAAAGGCGTGTCTACCAGAGCCACTCGAATAGACACAATGAAACATAGGAAAGCCACGAGCCGACCTACCAGAGCCACTCGAATAGGTCTCAAATCACATAATCACATATCCGTCAATTCATAAGTTGTACAAGGAGCTGCAGACTCCATTGTACCAGAAGTGAAAGGGGTACAAGGCACGTACAGCCAGTCACTGTCTTCTCAAATCAAAACAGAACCTAGGATGCATCCATACACTCCCTGAATCAAACAAAATACACATGCCAGCTCATGACTGGACACATATATAACTAATTGGCCATAGTGCACATATATCAAATAGAAGGGAATGCCAGGGATCAATCACACCTCCCCAGAAAGTGTCATGCCAGTGGTGCCATCACTGACACGCCCATGGTACCTCCATGAGTAGAATAAAAACTCGGGCATAAGAATAAAACGAATCATATCAAACAAAGCATATCCATAACAAACGAATCATATCATAATCAAACAGAATCTCAACTAGGAGATAGTAATAAGGTAATCAAACAAAATGGATAGCAAACAGAATCATATCAAATGATAATATCAAACGAATCATATCAAGGAATTATATCGCAGCAAACGAATCAAAGTCAAGGATCGAAAAGTCATGAGATCGGAACCCTTATTGAGAAAGGGTAGAATATCTGTACCTTAACCGCAAGTGCAAACACATCAGAAGACATAAAGATCGGAAGTTGCTCCTTCTTTAGCGAATCTACACGAATTAATAATCAGCTTATTATTAATACTTATTCTAAATCAGATTGCTCACTTTTGTCGGCTTTCCATTTTTAGTAACTTGCCATATTTAGTAAGTTCCCATATTTAGTAACTTTTTTGAATTAGTAATTTAATACTTTAAGGTTATTATTGACGATTAAATAATATTTAAGGTTTAAAATGACCAATATAATAAGTTAGAGTTAATTACGACAATTTAGTAAAGTTTAGGGTCAAAATATAAATTATTAAAAATTAAATACTAAAATGTCAAATAAAATTATTCTAAGGTTACACTATAATTTTATATCAAAAAGATAATTTTAGACCCAGTCATTATCATTTTATATAATTTATTAACGTACCCATGATATTACTATTTATGCCGCGACGACCCAAGATTTTTATAAAATCATGATAGGATTGTTTATAACCCGACATCGGTTCACTTCATCCATATACACACGACACCCTTTAATTCGAAAGTAATATATTTATGACGTGTATATGTAAGTCAAATCATGAACAAAATAGATTCAACATAACAGTTCATGTGAAGCTTTATAAAAACATGCATGCTATCTCATTCTAGTTTACTCGTTACAGAATTTAGAGCATGTATAATATGATCGTAAGTAAAACATGTCAAATAAGAATACATGAGTCGAACAAAACAGATTTTGGGTTATTAGTGTAAAGCTCAGATTTATTATTTTATGTGGACCAGTTGTGATTTTATGTGTTATATACATGACTCCATGCAATATTTCTTTTTCTGAATTCAAGTGACAGCAACTCAAGTACATGCAAGCCACATTGTAGCTGATTCTTATGTTAATATAATTATCTTAATAGGATCGATTATATAAGTTCACTAGGTCGTTATTTTATGTGACGCACTATATGATTTTATGTGTTTATTATACGAATATGCTTAGCCGGTTCACACGTTACAAAACCACATGGTCCTGATCGAATAAAAGAAAAGGAAATCGAACATGGTTGAGTTGTTACCCTTGTAGCGTGACAAAAGTAAAGAACGAACACAAGTTCGAGTACCAGGTCATGCACCAGCCAACACCACACCGAAACCAAGTACAATCCAACACCTCTCAGACAGAATTAATACCACGCCTACACCTCCTTCGAACCAGAATTCAACCCACGATTACCACTCTATTCGAACAATAACGCACCCACGTCCAAGCACTCCAAAACCACGATCAAACACTACCTTTGAACCTCCAAAGTCGACCATGATCACAACCCTCTCTTTCACTTCTTGGTTCGAACAGACAAGTGAAAGATAGCACAAGTCGCTGGTTTTCTTCTTGTTGTTGTTTAGGGTTTTGTATGCTTTTCCTCATTTTTGGTTGTGATATGTGATTATACGGTTTTAAAAAAAATATAGGCAAAGCGTGTATGTGATTTTTGGAAATGTCGTGTGAAGAAACAAGGCAAGAGAGACACAATATATCTTCCAATATAAATCACTGATTTGGTCTTATCCTTCCTCCAAGAAACGTGTCACTTTGCTAACATATGTATGCATCAATCGTTTAATTAGGGTAATTAGTTAGAATTTGTTTTTAGGAAACATTCATTGGTAACTTAGATAAGGAATTATTTATATAGTGTATTTTAGATTATAAGGCAAATATAGTGAACTTAGATAAGGAATTATTGATATAGTGTATTTTAATTTACTAAGCATAGTTTCAAGTGGCATATCATTATAATTTGTATTTAAGTTAAATAGAATGGTATTAAGTTAATTTACTTAGGTTATAATCGGAACGAAATGTCTTGGATAATTTAACGTCTCTTCAAAAGTTTTAAATTTGAGGGGAATTTTGGGCACTTTTCATATTCTAAATTTTCGGGCTTTACAATTCTTCCTCTCTAAAAAGAAAATTTTTGTCCTCAAAAATTGAAGTCGCAAGGTTAGATGGAGTCATAGCAAATTTAAAAAGATCATCACAATTAACCTCACGCTCGGGGAGGTTCTTCCAAAAGTCTTCACAATGACATAGTTTCTCATGACTCGATCCCAGAAGAACATAACCATAACAAATCAAAGCCAATCGGATGTGAAGTAAATGTGTAGTAAATGACAGATGACAGATGATAGAAAAATTCTACAAGGAGCTATAGAAAGCACATAAAGCTACAAAGCAAACCTAGCAGTAGAACTAAACGATAACCTTCATAAACTCCTAACGAATTCCTGAACGAACGAAGGAACATGCTAAAGTCAAAGGAATACTAATCGAATCATCAACATGCCAAGAGTCTCATAAGATGGGTAATAAATTCATACTGACGTTCTAATCACGAATCAGAGTATCAAAACGTATCAGAAGGTATAACGGAATAGGTAGCCTAATCGAACGAATAAGAATGAATCCAAGATCTAACGGGTCGTGAGCCAAAACTTCCTCAAATGCAAAAACGTTTAACTCTTCTATACCTCTTCTGAAAGTGTGAACTCAAATGCAATTCTTTGCCACGGTCACTGCAGGTGCGTCATGTAGCTTGAATGATCTTCTGGCGAAAAAAAAAAAAAGAAAAGAAAAAAAAAATCTCTGCCGATCTTCTAAAAAAAACTATCTTAGTCAATGCTCCATTGCAACTCTACTCGCGTTGTCCATTCTTCTGTGCGTGGAAATCACCGATGTAGTCACCACTTTCTTCATGTCATCCCATCCAGCTCCTGCTTCAAAACTCTATACATATTAGTACAACTAAGATGAATAGGGTTGATAGAACTACGAGCTTCACTTCAAACTGCTTCCTTCCATCTTCCCACATAACTACTCATCATCCTCCTCCTTGAATAGAATCGAAGTCAATCAACGATACATGGCGAACATTCCAAGCAATCCGGATAACTCTCGAGGCGAGTTTCATCAAACAAAGTATCCTCACAACCACAGGGGATTAACGCACGAGTTTTTAAAACAAAGGTGATCATAAATAATTATCAGGTTAAGAATCATGAACTTTCCAAAACGTCAAAGGTGACAAACATAAAATAGTCGTCATCATCATAATACTCCGGCAACAAATCCAAGTCCAGAATAACATCGAATCGAACATCTCCAACGTAAACAGATTAGTACAACAAAATCGTCTCCATATATCTCCAGAACGCATCGGAAAAATCGAATATACACGATGAAAAGTCACAAAACGTTCATAGGGGTAGAATAGGTAAGGTCAAAAATCAACAATGAAGAATGAATTAAAAGTAAGGAGAACTCATAGAGTGTGTCGAACACGTAGGATTCATGCATACGCGAATCTACGAACGAAAGAAAGGCATCTAAACAAATGTCAAACGAATCAAGAATCGAAATTCAAAAGGATAACTGAAGAGAAAGAACCTACAAGGCATACTACGAAGTCTAAAGGCATCCTAAACACATGTCGCAAATCCTGATAAGTCTTCTATGTCTCTGAAACGATTGATCTTGTAAGAGCTTAACGAAAAGCAAACGCATAAATCAAAGTAAAATGGAAGCAAGAAAACCAAAGTCTGATCATATATCTACCCAATCCTCACCGGTCATAATAAAGCTCTTAAGGGGAGAAACTTAAGGCAAAACCTTCCAAAGTTATTCCTAAAGCTTCTAAGGTGCAAACCTAAGGGTCCAAATCTCACAGGCCATAAATTATGTACTATAGGTCGCAGCCTTATCTCTGATACCATAATTGTAGCACCCCAACCCGACATGGGTCCGGAGCGCTACAGTATGGTGACATATCAAAGCATACAAAGCATACAACGCAAGCGGAAGACTTAAAACAAAAGTTTACAAGGGAAAAATCTAAAAGTATAAAAGAAATACTAAAACTATAAAAGAAAGGAAAATACAAACTAAACAAAGTCTAATCTAATCCAAGTCCAAACTAGTCCAGATGTAAAGGGGCTTCTAGTCCATGGGGTAGTCCACTAAAGCTTCTATGCTCTCTCTTCACCCAACCCCAGCTTCCAACCTATTACCTGCCGCAGGAAAGGAAATGCGGCTGAGCTTTAAAAGCCAGTGAACAGATATATAACAAAGCAAACGAATAAACAAAACGTATATAAGTATGAGAAATGAAATCAGAAGCTCCTGCTGAAATGAATATCATCTGTCAAGTGCATAAGAAATTAACGATAACTGAACAAATATCATAAGTCAATTGAATAATGAGTATGAAGAGTCAAGTGATAATATGAATCATATAATAACCAGAATTAAAGAGCACGTATCAACAAAGGCGTGTCTACCAGAGCCACTCGAATAGACACAACGAAACATAGGAAAGCCACGAGCCGACCTACCAGAGCCACTCGAATAGGTCTCAAATCACATAATCACATATCCGTCAATTCATAAGTTGTACAAGGAGCTGCAGACTCCATTGTACCAGAAGTGAAAGGGGTACAAGGCACGTACAGCCAGTCACTGTCTTCTCAAATCAAAACAGAACCTAGGATGCATCCATACACTCCCTGAATCAAACAAAATACACATGCCAGCTCATGACTGGACACATATATAACTAATTGGCCATAGTGCACATATATCAAACAGAAGGGAATGCCAGGGATCAATCACACCTCCCCAGAAAGTGTCATGCCAGTGGTGCCATCACTGACACGCCCATGGTACCTCCATGAGTAGAATAAAAACTCGGGCATAAGAATAAAACGAATCATATCAAACAAAGCATATCCATAACAAACGAATCATATCATAATCAAACAGAATCTCAACTAGGAGATAGTAATAAGGTAATCAAACAAAATGGATAGCAAACAGAATCATATCAAATGATAATATCAAACGAATCATATCAAGGAATTATATCGCAGCAAACGAATCAAAGTCAAGGATCGAAAAGTCATGAGATCGGAACCCTTATTGAGAAAGGGTAGAATATTTGTACCTTAACCGCAAGTGCAAACACATCAGAAGACATAAAGATCGGAAGTTGCTCCTTCTTTAGCGAATCTACACGAATTAATAATCAGCTTATTATTAATACTTATTCTAAATCAGATTGCTCACTTTTGTCGGCTTTCCATTTTTAGTAACTTGCCATATTTAGTAAGTTCCCATATTTAGTAACTTTTTTGAATTAGTAATTTAATACTTTAAGGTTATTATTGACGATTAAATAATATTTAAGGTTTAAAATGACCAATATAATAAGTTAGAGTTAATTACGACAATTTAGTAAAGTTTAGGGTCAAAATATAAATTATTAAAAATTAAATACTAAAATGTCAAATAAAATTATTCTAAGGTTACACTATAATTTTATATCAAAAAGATAATTTTAGACCCAGTCATTATCATTTTATATAATTTATTAACGTACCCATGATATTACTATTTATGCCGCGACGACCCAAGATTTTTATAAAATCATGATAGGATTGTTTATAACCCGACATCGGTTAACTTCATCCATATACACACGACACCCTTTAATTCGAAAGTAATATATTTATGACGTGTATATGTAAGTCAAATCATGAACAAAATAGATTCAACATAACAGTTCATGTGAAGCTTTATAAAAACATGCATGCTATCTCATTCTAGTTTACTCGTTACAGAATTTAGAGCATGTATAATATGATCGTAAGTAAAACATGTCAAATAAGAATACATGAGTCGAACAAAACAGATTTTGGGTTATTAGTGTAAAGCTCAGATTTATTATTTTATGTGGACCAGTTGTGATTTTATGTGTTATATACATAACTCCATGCAATATTTCTTTTTCTGAATTCAAGTGACAGCAACTCAAGTACATGCAAGCCACATTGTAGCTGATTCTTATGTTAATATAATTATCTTAATAGGATCGATTATATAAGTTCACTAGGTCGTTATTTTATGTGACGCACTATATGATTTTATGTGTTTATTATACGAATATGCTTAGCCGGTTCACACGTTACAAAACCACATGGTCCTGATCGAATAAAAGAAAAGGAAATCGAACATGGTTGAGTTGTTACCCTTGTAGCGTGACAAAAGTAAAGAACGAACACAAGTTCGAGTACCAGGTCGTGCACCAGCCAACACCACACCGAAACCAAGTACAATCCAACACCTCTCAGATAGAATTAATACCACGCCTACACCTCCTTCGAACCAGAATTCAACCCACGATTACCACTCTATTCGAACAATAACGCACCCACGTCCAAGCACTCCAAAACCACGATCAAACACTACCTTTGAACCTCCAAAGTCGACCATGATCACAACCCTCTCTTTCACTTCTTGGTTCGAACAGACAAGTGAAAGATAGCACCAGTCGCTGGTTTTCTTCTTGTTGTTGTTTAGGGTTTTGTATGCTTTTCCTCATTTTTGGTTGTGATATGTGATTATACGGTTTTAAAAAAAAATATAGGCAAAGCGTGTATGTGATTTTTGGAAATGTCGTGTGAAGAAACAAGGCAAGAGAGACACAATATATCTTCCAATATAAATCACTGATTTGGTCTTATCCTTCCTCCAAGAAACGTGTCACTTTGCTAACATATGTATGCATCAATCGTTTAATTAGGGTAATTAGTTAGAATTTGTTTTTAGGAAACATTCATTGGTAACTTAGATAAGGAATTATTTATATAGTGTATTTTAGATTATAAGGCAAATATAGTGAACTTAGATAAGGAATTATTGATATAGTGTATTTTAATTTACTAAGCATAGTTTCAAGTGGCATATCATTATAATTTGTATTTAAGTTAAATAGAATGGTATTAAGTTAATTTACTTAGGTTATAATCGGAACGAAATGTCTTGGATAATTTAACGTCTCTTCAAAAGTTTTAAATTTGAGGGGAATTTTGGGTACTTTTCATATTCTAAATTTTCGGGCTTTACACTTATACTCTTATATATTAAAGATGTGATGGATAAATGAAGGGTTTTTTTTTTTTTTTTTTTTTTTTTTTAACAAATATAAATGAAGATTCATCTATATGTATACACAACTAAAATCATGCATTAGTTGTCTGTTCATTATTGTGTGAATATAGTTAAATTGTTTCAAATATTCAAAAAATACAAAATAAACGAGTAAATGTATTTTAGTAATACTAGTAACATTTTTCTCATTTTGCGAGTTTTAAGTAAAAGTCTTTTATGTTCATATGCAATAGAGATTAGTATTTAGTATTTGGCAACTCAAGTAGTATTACTGTAGTAGCATAACACAATTGATAACGTCATCAAATAATATACTGGTAAGGCACATAACATTCTTAAAAGAGTTTTAAAGTTCAAACCTTACTAGATAGGGCAAATGGCACAAAAAGACATCAAAGTTAGGGTCCATTTCCAATCAAGGTATCCAACTTTTTTTTTGCATAAAAAGGTTTACAACTTTTTTTTTGGCGGATTTGGGTTTTTTTCTAATACCCGTTAACCACTAACCCAAGTTCTGGTTATAAAAATATTGATACATTTGTAAAATTGCGAGGACCAAATTTGAACATTTTATATTTCTTCTTTAAAGTAACGGTTACATCATTTTCCCCAAAATTTTCCCCCAATTCACTTTCCACTCATAAACCCTAAAAACGGTTAAGAGTACGATTGACAAAATTGAACCTTAATTTGTGTTCTTAAAGGTAATTAATACTTATTGTTGTTTTTAATTATGTTAATAACGGCTAAATTAAGCAGAAATTGACCAATTGTGTTTTTTTGTTATGTTTAGCAGGATTGCTTCTTCATCCAAAGGAGGTGCATTATCCTTGGATGTTTATTATAACGGGTATTTCAGTCTGAAACATTTAACCTATCATAATGCTGATATGCTCACAACCGCAGTTGATGTGACCCATTTAACCTCTAGTGAGTTGAAAAATTTTGTTCAAAACAACATAGATTCAATAGTGTGTGGCTTGTATTACTTTAGTAATGGGTTAAAATGGATTAAGTTTGATGATGATTTTAGGCTGTTTGTTGAAAAGTGGCAAAGTACAGATGAACGTATCATAGCATTGTATGTTTCTCATAAGAATGAATCTTTAATAGAATACAGTGGTGATTATGTTCTTGTAATTTTAAACCCTGCTACTTATTACAAAGACTCGGATGATGAAAGTGATGTTGCATCACTTGATCATTTATCTGAGGATGAAGAAGAGTTGAGGCAGCTTAGGATAAAGGAAAGGCAACTTTTAGATGAAAAGAAAAAACAAATGAAATTGCTGTATTTGATGAAAGTAAGCTAGTGTTGGAAAATTAAAGTGTTGGAAAAAACGAATGATCAGCAGAATTGATCAGCAGGAACCAAAAGTCATCAGCAGAATCAAAATTTCACTCAGCAGCAACAAATAAGCTTATCAGCAGGAATGAAAAATATTATCAGTAAAATGAATATAGCCGAGCAGCAGCAACAAAGGGATGATACAGAATCAGCAGGATCCAAATAACCACCAGGAGGAACCAAATATCATCAGCAGAAACGAAAATAGCAGCAATAACCGTCAACAGTACCAATCACAGTCGTTGTAACACCCCGAAAATTTGATAAGCAGCGGAAGTCTAATCGGGGTCATTACAGTTTAGTACACAATCATACTCATAGAAAACAATTCAAAAGATAGTCAATATCATTCCATGAAAACTCAAATAGTCAGAGTTACAAACATTTTTCCAAAATGTTAATTTTTTCGCAAAAGATATGATGAGTTTGTAAAGAATGACATAATTATTGAAATAACAAGGGAGGTCCTAAGCCTCACGAAACGCAAGCCTTAACATTGATTTGACATATCATAAAGATAATAACAATCACCTACACCACAACGGATGTAAATGACAAGGGACCCTCGGTGACAGGAAATGTGCCAAATTTCCATAATACCTCGAATATAGCACACCTCCTGCCAAGTGATCACCTTGACAGAGGTGGGCTGCCATTCCAATAGATCTATCAACTATATTCGCGCTCACTCGCAAGTGATTAAGGTTCGTGATATGAGGGACTTATAGCTGATACGTGGGAATCGCACCAGGCTTTACCTCTCAAGGGATCTTGAGAAGCTTAAAACCCCCACCAGGCAGTGTACCTGATCGTTGTAGTATAGTATAGTAACAAGTACCGTAGGATTGATCGTTCAGCTAGGAATAGTGTCGCTAGGATTAGAAAACCTAATTACTAGTGCTAGAGATGAAGGATGATTATTTTTGTATTTTTATATTTTTTAGAAAGCAAGTAAAAATCTCGGGTTTGAAGGATTTGGGCGGAATTAGTTGCTAGTCAACTAACCCAATACTAAAGATGCAATCAAAATAAAATACTAGAAATCAAAATAAAACTAAATTAAACTAAGGCTGTGTGCAATAAGTGGAAAAATGTGTTTACTTAGATTTCACTACTCCCTAGATATCTTTTACACGTTAATTACTTGTTATAGTTGCGTGGATGATGGATTGTATTCCTTAATACCATTCATGGGGTGGCGCACTTTATTCCCCAATCCTATGAGTGTCTACTTCACTCCAATGTCGAGCCGGCTAAGAAGCTCCTAACATGGGATCATTAGAATTTACTCATGCATTAAATACAACCAATAAAACCTAGTGCACATCATTTCATGTTTCCTAAGACGTTCAAGCATGTTACCATTTGGAGATCTGCCAGTTTTCTTAAGGCTAACATCGAAATCATTCATCCAATACAACCATAAACAAGTAATCAACACATAATCAACATCTAGGTTTCATTAGATCTAAGCAAACACAAGATAAATCTAGCCTAGCATGGTGGAATCAAGACAAGCACAAGATATAGACAACCAACACATAGACATGTTGATTGAATTAGAAGAACACTTATCTCAATTACACATGTAAGGGTTCAAGGGCTGAAAACCCTTGAAAAACCTGTAAAAATCGTATATGGTTCGGCCTTAGGGTTTCTCCAAACTTGTTCCCTTTTAATGAATGAAAATTAGAAAACTATATATAGAAAACTGAGGCTGACAGCGTCAAGACCAAATGGGTGACGCCGTCATCTCGCCGCCAAAAGAATTCTCGGACTGCATTGATCTACATCTGACGCCGTCATGTATTAACTTTTTCCAGGCCGTCACGTATTTTACTGTTGACGCTCTTCTTTGTGACGCCTTCATTTCTGTACTGGGCCGTCATGAAAATTACTCTTGACGCCGTCAGGATGTTGCTCTTGAAGCCGTCACTTACTGTTCCCAGCTTGGAAAATTAAGCCTTTGGCGTTTTCTTCACTTTTATGCTCCAAAAACGTCCGAATTGCTTCCTTTTCCAGATTTCTCTCCCAAAGTACCTAAAATCACAAAAGGAACGATTTAGGGCAATATTTGATCAAATAAATTCAATTCAGTGCTTAAATGACCCCCTAAAAGTGGTTCATTTTTCGGCTCATCATATACCCTTACACTTGAGATTTGCTTGTCCTCAAGCAAATGCGCTTTTATTCTAGTCAAAATACAAGTTAAGGGTCATTTAACACTAATATAAAAGTAATTACAACAAATAATCATTCCACTAAAGACCAAAGACAAGCACGGGGGTCATATACTAGCACCTCACAAATAGTGTTTAGATACTCACATCTCTCGGGTGTAATAATGTATATATCACATTATGGAAATGGAAAAAATCTCTCACTACCTGTCATAGCAAAATAGATTACCATAGGCTTGGGAAAAGATCAAACCTCCACCACATGACGTAAGCACCTAGGATAAACTATCAAAGAGGTCTTTTAAAGGGTTGTAACGTTAGGTGTATGGATATGGAATACACGGTTTTGTTGGATATAGGCAGTCTTTACTGGTGGCGAGTTAACAATCTTGGTTAATTACATGTACAATATGGCGTTGCTAAGCCAAGACTAGACTCGACTTAAGCTAATAAATGAAAAATAACAAAAACATAAAATAAACATAGAATGAAACGGGATGGTAGTCCGTATGTTTTTTCTCTTTTTCTTTTTCTATTTTTTTTCTTCTTTTTGTTGATTTTTCGATTTTTATTTTTTATATTATTATTTTATTTTTATTTTTTTGCATACACTCTTACCCTACCATCCAAAATAATACATCATAGGGAATGAACATTCCCCTTACACTTGAATTTTTATATACTTTACAGTAAGCTAATCTAATGACTCGAATTAAGAAAATCAAAACACTTGGAGTACTTTTAAGATCAACGTACATATGGGGGTAATAATATGATGTTCTTCCCCATTACTCCATAAAATAAGTACTTTACCCATGAGTCCCAATCGTCCCGAAACAATATGTACAAGGATATGACTCGACTTAGCAACCATGTAATCAATTAGATAGTTAACTTAGGGTTTAACAAATAACAATAATGCACTAAAAATGAGCGCATACACGGAAGGCTAAGGCGATTTGGGTGTACATTTAAGTGGGGTGTAACAAATTCTTCCTTTAAGTAAAATGCTTAAGGTTAGAAATGAAAAGATAGGCTCGGAGGGGTGTACTAGGGGTTTCGTGTACTAAAAATGAGTACAACGCTAAGGGTGTGGGAAAAAAATTAGTTGACTTAACTAGCCAAGTAATATGACTTAAATGGTCAAGTAATTATGATACGGGTTTTAACACAAGGGTGATCCTAATGCCTCTTATCATGTAGTAAATCCTACTACGCGAATGTAGTCTCACTAGCGGTCTCGGGATGTATCACTAACGCAAGTTCTAGAATCTAAATGCTACCGGTACACTCATAAGCACTAATAGTAAATGCTTTTCCTATCAAATCTAAAGGCGAACCTCACATATTTGGGTTGAAAATTTTTCTGAATGATACGGCTATGTGCTAGTCATACAATCTCCTATCCATGAGACGCTTGCTATGGCTAAAGTTTCACTCCTAAATGTTGTAAAAAAATTTAAATTTGGCGCTAAAATTGCACTAACAAATATTTCTCATAGTTTTATTACACATCTACTATTAAACAAACAAACTCAAGCGAAAGTGTATCTGTAAGGTATCATCATTTTACCCTCCCCTTACACTTAAGATGAACATTGTCCCCAATGTCCAAGTAAAGAATGTAAAAGTTAAATAAGTAAAAAAAATGAAATCAAATACTCCCCTAATTCGCTCGGTATGGATAATAAGGTGGCCAGGTTAAATCTTCCTCCAAGAAAATGAACAATCAAAGCTTCCCTTCCAGAATATAAATCATCTTCTTGTCATACATAACCTGTAAATCCTGAGAAAACAAACAAAGCAACCTCGCATAAAATCGGCGGCAATCTATATAAGTTACAAAATCCTAAAAAACAAAATAAGATATAATGCTTGTGGAATGAAGTTTGCAGATTTCCTGGAGATTATAAAACTTAATAATTCTACAAAAACCTTAAAACTCCATTAGAAAAACAAAACTGGTAAAATTTCCAGGTTTTTACACGTGACGCCGTCAAGAGTAATCTCGTGACGCCGTCAGAAGTGATCTGCAGAAATTCTTATGTTAAGTTTCCGGAAAATTTCTAGAAAAACTTGGTCCTACTTCCTGGAAAATCCTGCAAAACTTCATTATGACTCAATACAAGCATTTGACTATAACCAATACGAATATACATGTCCATTTAATATTGTGGAGAATCATGATCGGTTTGTTTCTTAAAAACATATTTGGGGTTTCCCCTTACACTTATCTTTTGCAAAAATACTTTTAGGTGGAGTTAAGACTAGGCCAAAACAACAAGGTAAAGTATTTCCACTTTTTAGTTTAGAAACATGATCTACCAACAATAAAAATAAAGCATGCATACGGAAGCAAATAACAAACAAAATAAAATCACACAAAGCATGGGTTGCCTCCCAAAAAGCGCTTGTTTTTGTTCGAGTCACGAGCCTGACTCTACCCTTATTTAACAAAAATAGGGGAGGTTTTCCCTACAGTTAGGATTAAGTACGGGTGGAAGTAGCGATACACACCCTTAGGGTGTAAATATGTCATGTGAGGATAGAGTGGTGGATGAATTATATGCTCAAAGGGATGTGCTCCTATCATCATAACCTTACCTAATTCAATTGGGTTAGTGGGCGGATTAAGATTTTCTCTTAGAAAGGGATCATCTTCTATCAACTTCGAGAGACTCCTAGTTGGGAATCCATCTTGACCTAATAAACCTGGTTTAAACCCATAATATTTCTTATGATCAATCATGAATGGGTGATGTAAGTATGTAAGGTCATGTTCCACTCCTATGTCAGCTTCCTCTCTACAAGGCTTAGAGTCTACTACCTTTGTCCTAAGACTACCCGGACTATATGGTTTGATGGGTGGATCGGAACCTATTTCAATTCCTGAATTTTCATCCAAGGATGGAAGATTAGGTAACGGTTTTGGTTGAGGCTCCGGTTCATCAAAACTAGGAACTTCCCTAGAACTAAGAGTAAGGTTATCACTATAAGTGTTAAAACCTATATTCTCTAGTTGTGCTTGGTCTAAGGGCTCTACCTCAATTGGGGTTCCTATAGTCTCTTCTACTTCTTCCGGGTAAGTCACGGGCGGTGTGTGTGCCTCAAATGATGGTAGGACTTGTGGGGTACTTGGTGGGCTTGGGTTTTCTACTATCTCTTCCATCACATCAATATCACCTATGTGTTCACCTTGTATTATGGTAGTGCCTAACCATCACATGCAACTAGGTGGCTCGATTCTAATCTTTTTAGCCCCAAGCAAACTTTTCGATTGAGCCTTCCATATTGAAAATAGGTCTACACTTACGTTTCTTGGGTCCCATGTTCCACTTCTGTATTGGGCGTGAATCTCAAAGTTTTCCCATGCATCTTTAACATCATATTCCCAAAACCCCCATCTGTTACATAGTCAAGCCTCTTTTGGGTTTCGTAGTCGATAAGAGTGTACAATAATTGAAGTAAAGGCAATAAATCAAGACCATGGTGAAGGACTTTTTGTAGTAAGTATTTGAAACGAGTCCATGCAACGGGAAAAGATTCATCATGACGTTGTTGAAACATTAAGATGTCATTTTGAAGTGGAAAGGGTAGATTTTGTAGCGGATTTGGTCGATTGGATGAAAAACTGGGCGAATTCGCGTTCTCCATAATGGCTAATGGAATAGTCAATGGAAAGGTTTTTACAAACAAAGACACAAAGAAAAGATAGACTAAAGAAGACCTAAAAATAAAAATAAAATCTTACTAGAAAGGAATCTAGGAAGTAGACCTAATAAAAAGAGATTCTAACCTAGACAATAACTATTCCCCGGGCTGCGGCGCCAAAAACTTGATACGTGGGAATCGCACCAGGCTTTACCTCTCAAGGGATCTTGAGAAGCTTACAACCCCCACCAGGCAGTGTACCTGATCATTGTAGTATAGTATAGTGACAAGTACCGGGGGATTGATCGTTCAGCTAGGAATAGTGTCTCTAGGATTAGAAAACCTAATTACTAGTGCTAGAGATGAAGGATGATTATTTTTGTATTTTTATATCTTTTAGAAAGCAAGTAAAAATCTCGAGTTTGAAGGATTTGGACGGAATTAGTTGCTAGTCAACTAACCCAATACTAAAGATGCAATCAAAATAAAATACTAGAAATGAAAATAAAACTAAATTAAACTAAGGTTGTGAGCAATAAGCGGAAAAATGTGTTTACTTAGATTTCACTACTCCCTAGATATCTTTTACACGTTAATTACTTGTTATAGTTGCGTGGATGATGGATTGTATTCCTTAATACCATTCATGGGGTGGCGCACTTAATTCCCCAATCCTATGAGTGCCTACTTCACTCCTATGTCGAGCCGACTAAGAAGCTCCTAACATGGGATCATTATAATTTACTCATGCGTTAAATACAACCAATAAAACCTAGTGCACATCAGTTCATGTTTCCTAAGACGTTCAAGCATGTTACCATTTGGAGATCTGCCAGTTTTCTTAAGCCTAACATCGAAATCATTCATCCAATACAACCATAAACAAGTAATCAACACATAATCAACATCTAGGTTTCATTAGATCTAAGCAAACACAAGATAAATCTAGCCTAGCATGGTGGAATCAAGACAAGCACAAGATATAGATAACCAACACATAGACATATTGATTGAATTAGAAGAACACTTATCTCAATTACACATGTAAGGGTTCAATGGCTGAAAACCCTTGAAAAACCTGTAAAAATCGTATATGGTTCGGCCTTAGGGTTTCACCAAACTTGTTCCCTTTTAACGAATGAAAATTAGAAAACTATATATAGAAAACTGAGGCTGACGGCGTCAAGACCAAATGGGTGACGCCGTCATCTCACCGCCAAAAGAATTCTCGGACTGCCTTGATCTACATCTGACGCCGTCATGTATTAACTTTTTCCAGACCGTCACGTATTTTACTGTTGACGCTCTTCCTTGTGACGCCTTCATTTCTGTACTGGGCCGTCATGAAAATTACTCTTGACGCCGTCAGGATGTTGCTCTTGACGCCGTCACCTACTGTTCCCAGCTTGGAAAATTAAGTCTTTGGCATTTTCTTCACTTTTATGCTCCAAAAATGTCAGAATTGCTTCCTTTTCCGGATTTCTCTCCAAAGTACCTAAAATCACAAAAGGAACGATTTAGGGCAATATTTAATCAAATAAATTCAATTCCGGGCTTAAATGACCTCCTAAAAGTGGTTCATTTTTCGCCTCATCAGTAGCACAGGTGTCAACTTAGGCAATATCAGGTGATAACAGCATACAGAAAATACTTGTGTTCGATTTATAGCATGTATCTCCCCACAGAGTTTAAAAACAATTAAAAATGTGGGACCATGAATTCACTTGAAAGGTGTGGGTGAATCACAACGGTGCTCAAAAGTGATGGTGTACTGTTACGACTAGCAATGAAATCCCTCCGACTTTCGACCTAAACAATACATTGTAATCGGTGTTTTAGATTCATTTCGTAATTGACATATGATATGTCTCGTGTACGGTGATATCCGTTCGGGTGTCTTATAATATTCCAAAATAACTTCACGTAGTTATTTGTATCGTTGTTACGAACCGGTGTTCGATAAATATTAACTCATTTGTGAAATTATTATAGTTTAAAAATATTTATAATTAAATATTTTTAGTAAAGTTATATATATTTTAAAGTTACCAAAATATATACATATATACATATAAAATCAAATTATACAAAACAATTAATCTATAAAATACCTTTGTCATATTTAACCCTTAACTTTATTAAAGTTACATCTTTTACCCTTTTGTCAAAAATTATTACATTTTAGTCCTTGGCATAGCTTTTACACTTTATTACTTATACTGACCAAATTATGGTTTCTACCCCTCGTTCTCATTCAAAATTGACAGTTTTACAAAGTGGTCTGAAAGTTTGGTGGATTCGACAGTTTTAGTCCTTTAACGAAAGGTTTTGCAAAAATGGTCCTTTGTTAAGTTTTCGAAAAGCAAACTTCTAGTATAAGAAATACATTCAAATCTTGTAAAACCTCTTCTAAATCAACCTTGAAGAATCTCGAAAACATTTCAAAATCTTGCAGTTTCCAACCGAAACTTTCCTTTGAAAAATACTCGGGCTCGTTAGCCCGGTTAAGGCCCAAAGTGGGTTTATTTATCTAAAATTGGTACGCGACTAGGATTTGGTTTTGGCTTTGTTTGTGTAGTAATAAATCGTGTAAGATTTGCATGTTTCGTGGGTTTGATTTAGTGTGATCCAAAGAATTAGTATGTCGCAAAATATGCATGTATTGTACGCAAAAATAAGAAATGGTGAGCCCTTTTTCTAAGGGTGTCGAGGTGTGGACATATATAACTTCACCAAAGCAACGAGTGAAAAAAAATGGTGTGTGTCGTATGCTAAGTAGTGTGGTATGCATGATACGAGTAAAAGTAGAAAATGAAAAGGGTGATGATTAACTTACAACACCAAGTATGGTGGTGAAGATGTTCGTGTAGTGTGAGCAAACGAGATCAAGCAAACGTGTTACCCTCCTCGTTCTAACGATCCCTTATCCACAAGAGTTACCCAACTCGTTCAAACCCAAAACCTTGCTTGTGATCCTTGTGTTCTTCGACAGTAACCAAAGAAAAGAAAGGAATAGAGTGTTTTGTGATATGCAAACTTGGTGAAACTTTGAGTGTGTGAGAAATCTTGCATTAAATGTGGCTTATATAGGGTAGTAAAAGTAGTTGTGTGTTTGATCTTGGGAAACATGCTACTTAGTTGTCATTCGAGTGGAGACAACCTTGTCCCTTAACCTTGCGTTCTTGTCAGGTCGAGTAGAGGTGGTGAGGAGCAATAAGAGTTGATCTTGGATTAGTTTAAGTTTAGCTAGGTTTAGTAGAGCAATAAACAATAGAGATTAGGGCTCATGTGGTATACATGTTGGGGAACATGAAACATACGATCCATGGGGGATTAGTGGAAGGTGGTTATTGTGTTTGTCCAAAGGTTTGACGGCTCAAAATGGTGGCTTCTTGTCTCATGAAACAAGGTCAAAGGGAATGTTGTAAGGTTGTGTCGTGTGAGTAGGGAACTAAGCAAACAAACATGTGTAATATTTAGATAAGGCACGAGATGAGCTCGTTGAGTAACCATGCAACACAAAGAAAGAAAACATAACTAGTCATATGAGCTTGTGGGTGTTTCGGCCCAAGTGCATCAAAGAAAAGAAACCATGTGGGCTTGTGAGTGTTTCAGCCCAAAGAAAGACAAGAAACAAATAGTGATTGTTGGACTTGTGATTTGTACTCGGCCCAAAAATAGGACGGGGTATCGGTGATTAGTAAAATTGACTTTAGTTTCGGTGTCTGTCACAACTCATCATTTCAGGTCATTTCAGGTCATTACGGGAACTTTGGAAAAACACTATTCATAAATCACTATTCATTAAAACACTATTCATCGTTTTACTATTCATCGTTTTCGAGGTCAGTTTGATATTTTGAGAAACTTTTTGGAAATTTACTATTCACCGAACACTATTCATTTCCGGAAAAGTTTTCACCATTCACTTGCATTACACATTTCATTGTAAATTTAGTTTACGGGTATTCAAATTCGCGTAACCGGATTGGTTTAGGTGCGAATTCATTTCATTAGTGTTAAGTACACTGCATACGGACTGGGGATAGTCTGCATATCATCATAACAACATTTTCATGTTATACCACTCTTAGGATTTTCAAATTTCTATATTCAGTACATTTAACGTTTTTACGTATAAGTAATTATAGTAAACGTTAACACACGGTTTATACACGACGAATATATCTAAATATTCCCACAATGGTCCCGACATATTTTTATATCCATTTTAACATCATAAAAGTTATAACATTCAGTTACCCAGTATTTTGGAAATTTATTTTATTTATAACGTACGCTTACGAATATAACGACGGTTTTCGTGAAAACTAAACAATAATCACCCGATCACTCAGTAAATGTACCCAACATATTTTTAATATGTTTTTAACATTATTATAACATTATTTCATCCCGGTTAACTTTGTGGACGTTTATTTCTATTAAACCCGATACCCGATTTTAACGAATAACACGTAATAACACTTAACGCTACACCAAATTCCTAATTAAATACCAAGTACCCTACCCCCCCCCCCCTTCTACCCTTGAAAGACCAGCCCATGAGACACCCTTTTAACCCTTAGCATTAACTCCTAAGTATTTAACTAATAAACCTTAAAACCTAACTTTACCAAAAATTCCAAAATCATAATTCACTTTTTAGCAAGAACAATTTTCATCTCATCTCTTCTTCTTCCCTAGCAAACCCACGACCAAACCACCATAATTAGCTCAAGTGATCATTTTTCATAAGTTAAAACACAAAACTTGTTCATTTTACAAGCCTAATCAAGAATCAAGCAACAAAAACACAAGAACATCAAGCATAATCATCCAATAATCATCTCATTTTGTCAAGTAAGTTTTCATCTTTATTTTTTCATGGATCATCCTATTTATACATGTATTACATAAGTATCATGCTAAAAACCATGTACAAGTAGCTATACCACACTTTATTTTGGCTAAAAAGAAACATACAAACCCTAACTTTTTGGTTATGAATCCCCTTGCTCTAATAACTTGGTTAGGAGTCCATGGCACCCTAAGAAGGTGTATGGTAAGATTAGATTAGCCATGTGGTGATTACAAGAGGATTGGTGATGGTAGAAATTGGTTTTTAACCTTGAAAACTTGATTTGGAACCTATTTTAGACATGCTGTTCCGTTTTGTAAAAATCTGGAAAATCAGTAAACACCAAGGAAACTTTGGCAAAATTTTTAGAAAATACTTTCAAAAACGAATCCGTAGGCGAAAGAACGGATTAAAAAGAGTCTATAACGAAGGAGTTATGATTTTTGCAAGATTGTAGACGAAAAGTATTTTTCTGAAAATGTATGCTGTTGGACGTTTTTCATTGGACAAAAAGAGACTTTAGACGTAACCCGGAGGAGCCGAGCTTTCCAAAATATATTACTATATACTAAGACGAAACTGTGGACATAAAGAACAAGTAAAACGGACAAGTAACGACAAAGATATACACGTTTGAAAATCGGCTAAAACCATTTTCTAATTGACAGCTTTTATTAATTTTGGCGCAAAAACTACGAAGTACATTTTTAAGCTAGACATTATATCAAGTACCGAGCTTTATAACTAATGTAGTATTAGTTATTACGAGTATATTTTCATCATTTCAAGGATTACAACCCGAGTATTTCAACGCTAACATGGAAACTTACGTTATATATATATAAATATTACAACTAGCTTATTATATTTTTCTAATAGCAATATTTTTCCAAATTCTTGGATTATATATTTTTGATAACACAAGTGTTTTTCAAAAGACTAGAGTGGTATAGAAACATGAGCATGGACATTCATAACATCATTTGGTGATCTAAAGTAGATCGTTCATCATTCATATTAGGTTGCGGTTAGAGATCGAACCTCATTTCTGTGTACACTTTTGTCATCGTAGCTGTTGCATCAGGTGAGTCATAGCCCCTACTCTTTTAATTGTTTTATCAACTCTTTGGGGGAGATACATGCTACTACTTGCTTACTTGTACAGACTCACATAACACTTATACTTGATTACATTACACTTGATGTCATACATACGTGATTGTGTTATACTTAACTGTGGTATACTAAACTGTGATGGATACATACATACATACTTCCAATGGCCCCAGATTTAGTTCTGGGCACAACCATGGAGACATTTATACTTCCAATGGCCCCAGATTAAGTTTCTGGGCACAACCATGGAGATATACATACTTAAGTGAGGTCTTCGGAGATGAAGTGTAGACTCACTACTAATTGCTTAACTGTTGTTATGAACTTATACATATCTTAATCATATTATATTGTAGCAGTGGGTTGTAAACACACAGGTTACAAGTCTCTTATGGCGGGACTTGCAACTGAGTGGATTTACGATGCCTTTGCTGTGTGAACATTCTTTATAGGCTTTTCATCTATACTAAGACAAACTCTATGAACTCACCAACCTTTGTGTTGACACTTTTAAGCATGTTTATCTCAGGTTAGAAAGGCGATAGCAGGTTTGTGGAGCTGAGAGTCTTAGGGCATGCTTTTGGAGACTTTCACTTTTATCATTTTTACCATTCGATACACTTTAAAAACTTATGTATCATTCTACTTTGGGATCTTTGTTTTGTAAACTATGACTTTTATCTATTCGAATGGTAACTTTTCAAAAACGTCTCATTTAGAGTTCGTTTTCTATATCTTGTACTTTGTGCCCTGAAGTAGCATCCCTATGACACAGTCTTCCGCTGCGGTATTTTGGGGGTGTTACAGTGTCGGTGTCGGTTCGTGAAAACCATAAAAATGTAAACGGTGTCATCATACGTATAAATATACACTCTTATATAGATATATAGTGGTAGTAATTTGTAATAATTAATATATACATATCGTTATATATATATATATATATATATATATATATATATATATTAATAATATCTCGGTGTCCAAATAGGGTGTCGGGTCGCAAGTGGGAGTTACCGGTGTTAACCTCATTGGGTGACATCCAAGAGTGACAATCGGGTGATATCAGGTGACAAAACATAATCGGGTGTCAAACAAACGGTGATAAAAAATAATCGGGTGTCAAACAAACGGTGTCTCATGTAAAAAATTTAAATTAGCTCGCAAAAATGGCTTAGTTTAGAATAGTGTCGATAATTAGCATTAATAAATGACCTGGGATTTTACGGAGTATTACAGTACCCACCCGTTAGATTGGATTCGTCCCGGAATCCAAAGTTGAATCGGTGCTCGGGGTTGTCTCATCGAATAGTTGTGGGTATTTGGCATGCATTTGATCCTCGCGCTCCCATGTGAACTCGGGTCCTCTATTAGAGTTCCATCTGACCTTAACAATAGGAATGCGACTATGCTTAAGTCGTTTGACCTCCCTATCCATAATCTCAACGGGTTCCTTAATAAAGTTCAACTTATCGTCGATCCTGATCTCTTTCAACGGAATCACAAGGGTTTCATCCGATAAACACTTTTTCAAATTTGACACGTGGAAGGTGTTGTGTACTCTACTGAGTTCCTCAGGTAGCTTAAGTTTGTATGCTACGGGACCGATCCTTTCAATGATCTCGAAGGGTCCAACGTATCTTGGGTTTAACTTCCCACATTTTCCAAACCTAGTCATCCCTTTCCAAGAATCCAAGGTGATACCTTAAGCATGACCTTGTCTCCAACTTGAAACTCTATTGGTTTCCTTCGCACATCGGCATAACTCTTTTGCCGATCCCTGGAGGCTTGTAATCGTTGCCTAATCTTTACAATTTTCTCAGTGGTTTCAAGAATCAACTCAGGACTCGAGAGTTGTACATCTCCAATCTCAGCCCAACAAACTGGTGATCTACACTTTCTTCCATAAAGTGCTTCAAACGGTGCAGCCTTAATGCTAGCGTGATAACTGTTGTTATATGAGAACTCTGCTAACGGTAGGTGTTTATCCCAGCCTTTTCCAAAATCAATCACACATGCCCTAAGCATGTCTTCCAGGGTCTGTATAGTCCTTTCACTTTGACCATCGGTCTGTGGATGGTAAGCTGTACTCATATCAAACTTAGTTCCCAAGGCTTTTGATGAGGCGAAAAATGAACTGTTTTTAGGGGGTCATTTAAGCCCGGAATTGAATTTATTTGATCAAATATTGCCCTAAATCGTTCCTTTTGTGATTTTAGGTACTTTGGGAGTGAAATTTGGAAAAGGAAGCAATTCGGACGTTTTTGGAGCATAAAAGTGAAGAAAACGCCAAAGTCTTAATTTTCCTTGCTGGGAACAGTAGGTGACGACGTCAAGAAGAAATTCTTGACGGCGTCAAGAGTAATTTCCATGACGGCCCAGTACATATTTGACGGCGTCACAAGGTAGGGCGTCAAGAGGAAAAAGCATGACGGCCTGGAAACACATAACACTTGACGGCGTCAGATCTGGATCTAGGCAGTCCGAGGAGTATTTTGGCGGCGAGGTGACGGCGTCACAAAATTGTTCTTGACGCCGTCAGCCCCTATTTCCTATATATAGTTTTCTAATTTTCACATTAAAAAGAGAGGAGTTTTGGAGAAACCCTAAGTATGAACTTGGCACGAATTTTACAGGTTTTTCAAGGGTTCTTAGCCCTTGATACCTTTCATGTGTAATTAAGATAAGTGTTCTTTTAATTCAATCAATATGTCTATGTGTTGGTTGTCTATATCTTGTTCTTGTCTTAATTCCATCATGCTAGGCTAGATCTATCTTGTGTTTGCTTGGATCTAATGAAACCTAGATGTTAATTATGTGTTGATTACTTGTTTATGGTTGTATTGGATGAATGATTTCGATGTTAGGCTTAAGAAAACTGGAAGATCTCCAATTGGTAACATGCTTGAACGTCTTAGGAAACATGAATTGACGTGCACTAGGTTTTATTGATTGTATTTAATGCATAAGTAAATTCTAATGATCCCATGTTAGGAGCTTCTTAGCCGGCTCGACATAGGAGTGAAGTAGGCACTCATAGGATTGGGGAATTAAGTGCGCCAACCCATGAATGGTATTAAGGAATACAATCCGTCATCCACGCAACTATAACAAGTAATTAACATGTAAAAGATATCTAGGGAGTAGTGAAATCTAAGTAAACACATTTTCTCCACTTATTGCTCACAACCTTAGTATAATTTAGTTTATTTTCATTTTTAGTATTTTATTTTGATTGCATCTTTAGTAATTGGGTTAGTTGACTAGCAACTAATTCCGCCCAAATCCTTCAAACCCGAGATTTTTACTTGCTTTCTAAAAAAATAAAAAAAAATACAAAAATAATCATCTCTCACCTTTAGAACTAGTATTTAGGTTTTCTAATCCTAGCGACACTATTCCTAGCTGAACGATCAATCCCCCGGTACTTGTCACTATACTATACTACAACGATCAGGTACACTGCCTGGTGGGGGTTGTAAGCTTCTCAAGATCCCTTGAGAGGTAAAGCCTGGTGCGATTCCCACGTATCAAGTTTTTGGCGCCGCAGCCCGGGGAATAGTTATTTTCTAGGTTAGAATTTCTTTTTATTAGGTCTACTTGCTAGATTCATTTTCTAGTAAGATTTTATTTTTATTTTTAAGTTTTTTTTAGTCTATCTTATTTCTTTGTGTTTTTGTTCGTAACTCTTCACCACCCGACATCATGGACGATGGGAACATCCTTGAACCCGTCATCCCACCACAACAAAACCCACCACTAGAACCCCTTAGGCCCCGAACCTTAGGAGAATATTCCCGACCTAGCCACCAAGGCTACCGAAACACCATTGAGCCCACTGGAGCCAATGTGACCCCCTTGTGATCCGACACCATCCGGTTGGTGCAAAGCGGATGTGCATTCCATGGACTTCGTTCCGAAGATCCAAACCAACACCTTAAGGACTTCCTATAAATCGTAGATTCCATAGACCTAGGTGTTAAAACTAGAGAGACAACCCGATTACGCCTATTCCAATTCTCCCTACAGGATCAGGCTAGTCAATGGCTTGAGCGTTTACCCGCGGGATCCATCACCACATGGGTTAATCTCACCAATCGCTTCCTCACTCAATTTTTCCCACCGGGGAAGACTGCAATGCTTAGAAATGACATTTTGATGTTTGAACAACATCAGGGTGAAACTTTCTACGAAGCTTGGGCGCGTTTTAAGGATCTCCTCCATAAGGTCCCTCATCATGGTATAAACCTTTGGTTATTAGTCCAGATTTTCTACGACCATGTTGACTATCACACTAAGCGCACAATCGATAGGGCTGCGGGTGGTAAACTGCGTGATAAGAACGGCGAGGAGTCCTGGGAAATTATTGAGGAGCTCACCGCCAATAATCATGAGATGTGGGAGTTTAATCATACAATAAAAGCGGCCATTAATGTGGTCTCAACATCTGGAGGAACCACCGAAATCCCCGATGAACTCCTATGCAAACTCGAGGCGAAAGTTGACTATTTTGAGGAAAGGCAAAGGAGACCTTTAAGTCCTAGACGGACTACTGTCAATTCTGTCTCGAAACCAACTTCAACACCATTATCTGAGTCACCCTCTAGAGAAAATGTCAAGACTTTTCAAAACTATGCCCCACCTTGTTCCCCTCCCGAGGAGCTTAGCTCAGAGTTTGAAGCTAGGATGAGAGAATATATGGAAACTCACTCAGATCGGCTTGCTAGATTCGAAGAAGCAGTCTATGAGCAAAAAGAGGAGATGCAGGAGAAAGTGAATGAGATGATGAGTTTACTAGAGGAGTATGCCAACCAGAGAACCTCCGAAAGAGTGCTACTAAGGAAAGAAAGCGCCACTCCCACTACCCAATTTGTTAATTTCATCACAATTGTCCACAAGGATAACGAGAAGGTAGAAACCCCTACTAAACAGACCTTAGAGAAACCACCAAAATCCCAACCCCTTGAGTCACTACCTGAAACATGATATAAATGAAAACACCATAACAAATTGGATTAAGGGTGATGGGCGTAACCAACCTTCCAAACAGGGTTCGGAGAAAGAGGAAAAGGCAAAAGATGAGTATGATACGTTACCTGGGGGATTAGTATTCGAGACGCTTTTGGTACAAAAAGTGGCTACTAAGCAGATATCATGTGGGAACTTTGAGATACCAACTAGTATCGGGGATTTGAAATATCTTAGTGCTTTCGCCGACCAAGGATCGGAAGTAAATCTTATGCCCCTAACTATTTACATCCAACTGACGTCAAAAATGCCAGCCCCTACTCGTGTTAGGTTGTCCCTCGCTGGACAGTCGTACGTATACCCCCTAGGAATCGCAGAAGATGTATTAGTTAATGTCGAAGGGTTCATGTATCCCGTTGATTTTATGATCATTGATGATAAAGGAGATGGATGCATGCCAATAATCCTTGGGGCACCATTCCTTGCCACCGCTAGGGCTGTCATTAAGTATGAAGGTAGGAAAATTGAGCTCAAATCTGGAAAAAAATGATTAGCTTCCCCATGACTCCGCGAAGTGGGCATGAGAGTTTGAGTTGGAGAAAGATCAAAAACAACATTGACACAACACCCATTCGT
This sequence comes from Artemisia argyi, assembly GCA_030686995.1. NCBI lineage: Eukaryota > Viridiplantae > Streptophyta > Magnoliopsida > Asterales > Asteraceae > Artemisia > Artemisia argyi. The sequence goes on from CM060689.1 coordinate 151,216,165, forward strand.
GTTCAGAATAAAATTCTTGCATGGGAGGCAAGAATCAAAAGCTATAAGGAGGCTAAATATGAAAGAAGCAAAAGCAATAAGGTTCAGGTCAAATTCAAACATACTCAACCCGAAGAAAATCATGTACCATTTGAGGAAGGGAACTTGGTACTCTTGAGACACTTGGAAACAAAGATACCACCCGATAAACCAAGTCCTTGGTGGTATGGGCCTTTCACAATTGAAGGCGTGAGCCAAGATGGGATAGCTAACTTGAGAAAAGAAGTGGGTGGAATGGTGATTGCAAGTATCGATAGGTTAAGGCACTACCACCATAACAGTAATGATCATAACTACATGGGGTATATCATTTCAAGGGATGAGGTCACGTAGTAACCCATGACCTTGAGTCTAGCTACAAGACTCGTAAATAAAGAAAAGCGCTTCTTGGGAGGCAACCCATGTTTTGTGTAATTTTATTTTGTTTGTTTGTTATTTGCTTCCGTATGCATGCTTTATTTTTATTGTTGGTTGATCATGTTTCTCAATTAAATAGTGGAAATACTTTACTTTGTTGTTTTGGCCTAGTCTTAACTCCACCTAAAAGTATTTTTGCAAAAGATAAGTGTAAGGGGAAACCCCAAATATGTTTTTTAGAAACAAACCGATCATGATTCTCCACAATATTAAATGAACATGTATATTCGTATTTGTTAGAGTCAAATGCTTGTATTGAGTCATAATGAAGTTTTGCAGGATTTTCCAGGAAGTAGGACCAAGTTTTTCCAGAAATTTTCCGAAAACTTATCATAAGAATTTCTGCAGGTCACTTCTGACGGCGTCAAGAATTTCTTCTTGAAGGCGTCACGTGTAAAAATCTGGAAATTTTACCGGTTTTGTTTTTCTAACGGAGTCTTATGGTTTTTGTGAATTATTAAGTTTTATAATCTCCAGAAAATCTGCAAACTTCATTCCACAAGCATTATATCTTATCTTGTTTTCTAGGATTTAGTAACTTATATAGGATGCTGCCGATTTTACGCGAGGTTGTCTTGTCTATTTTCTCAGGATTTACAGGTTATGTATGACAAGAAGATGATTTATATTCTGGAAGGGAAGCTTTGATTGTTCATTTTCTTGGAGGAAGATTTAACCTGGCCACCTTATTATCCATACCGAGCGAATCGGGGGAGTATTTGATTTCATTCTTTTTACTTTTTCACTTTTACATTCTTTACTTGAACATTAGGGACAATGTTCATCTTAAGTGTAAGGGGAGGGTAAAAAGATGATACCTTACATATGTATTTTCGCTTGAGTTTGTTTTGTTTAATGGTAGATGTGTAATAAAACTATGAGAAATACTTGTTAGTGTAATTTTAGCGCCAAATTTAAAATTTTTTACAACATTTAGGAGTGAAACTTTAGCCATAGCAAGCGTCTCATGGATAGAAGATTGTATGACTAGCACATAACCGTATATTCAGAAAAATTTTCCACCCAAATATGTGAGGTTCGCCTTTAGATTTGATAGGAAAAGCATTTATTATTAGTGCTTATGAGTGTACTAGTAGCATTTAGATTCTAGAACTTGCGTTAGTGATGCATCCCGAGACCGCTAGTGAGACTACATTCGTGTGGTAGGATTTACTACATGATAAGAGGCATTAGGATCACCCTTGTGTTAAACCCGTATTATAATTACTTGACCATTTAAGTCATATTACTTGGCTAGTTAAGTCAACTAATTTTTCCTACACCTTAGCGTTGTACTCATTTTTAGTACACGAAACCCCTAGTACACTCCTCCGAGCATATCTTTTCGTTTCTAACTTTAAGCATCTTACTTAAAGGAAGAATTTGTTACACCCCACTTAAATGTACAACCAAATCGCCTTAGCCTTCCGTGTATGCGCTCATCTTTAGTGCATTATTGTTATTTGTCAAACCCTAAGTTAACTATCTAATTGATTACATGGTTGCTAAGTCGAGTCATATCCTTGTACATATTGTTTCGGGACGATTGGGACTCATGGGTAAAGTACTTATTTTAAGGAGTAATGGGGAAGAACATCATTTATTACCCCCATATGTACGTTAATCTTAAAAGTACTCCAAGTGTTTTGATTTTCTTGATTCGAGTCATTAGATTAGTTTATTGTAAAGTATGTAAAAATTCAAGTGTCAGGGGAATGTTCATTCCCTATGTTGTATTATTTTGGATGGTAGGGTAAAAGTGTATGCAAAAAAAAAAAAAAAAAAAAAAAAAAAAAAAAAAAAAAAAAAAAAAACCGAAAAAAATAGAAAAATCAAGAAAAAGAAAAAAAAAATAGAAAAAGAAAAAGAGAAAAAACATACAGACTACCATCCCTTTTTATTCTATGTTCATTTTATGTTTTTGTTATTTTTCATTTATTAGCTTAAGTCGAGTCTAGTCTTGGCTTAGCAACGCCATATTGTACATGTAATTGACCAAGATTGTTAACTCGCCACCAGTAAAACTTCCTTTATCCAACAAAACCGTGTATTTCATATCCCTACACCTAACGTTACAACCCTTTAAAAGACCTCTTTGATAGTTTATCCTAGGTTCTTACGCCATGTGGTGGAGGTTTGATCCTTTCCCAAGCCTATGGTAATCTATTTTGATATGACAGGTAGTGAGAGATATCTTCCATTTCAATATTGCATCTTTAGTATTGGGTTAGTTGACTAGTAACTAATTCCGCCCAAGTCCTTCAAACCCGAGATTTTTACTTGCTTTCTAAAAAAATAAAAAAAATACAAAAATAATTATCCCTCACCTTTAGAACTAGTATTTAGGTTTTCTAATCCTAGCGACACTATTCCTAGCTGAACGATCAATCCCCCGGTACTTGTCACTATACTATACTACAACGATCAGGTACACTGCCTGGTGGGGGTTGTAAGCTTCTCAAGATCCCTTGAGAGGTAAAGCCTGGTGCGATTCCCACGTATCAGCTTTCTGTAAAGATCGCCAAAAGTTAGACGTGAAACGGCTGTCTCGGTCGGAGATAATAGAAATCGGCACTCCATGCTGGGAAACTATCTCCTTTAGGTACAAACGTGCAAGAACGTCCATATCATCAGTCTCTTTGATTAGTAAGAAGTGCGCTGACTTCGTGAGACGATCGACAATAACCCAAATAGTGTCCAACCCACTCGATGTCTTGGGTAATTTCGTTATGAAATCCATTATAATCCTTTCCCATTTCCACATTGGTAGCTCGAGTTGAATCAAAAGACCGGATGGTTTTTGTTGTTCAGCCTTTACTCTTGAGCAGGTCAAACACTTACCAACATACTCTGCAATGTCAGCTTTCATGTTTGGCCACCAATACAACTTCTTTAGATCGTGATACATCTTGTCCGAACCAGGATGAATGGAATATTTAGACTTATGAGACTCGTGCATGATGAGGTCTCGTATTCCTCCATACAATGGAATCCAACTTCTGTCCTTGAAACACAGGCTTCCATCTGGTTTCTTGAAAAATCCATTCGTGCTTTCTGGTATGCCGTAAATCTTCTCATGCGGTCTATTCTCTTCCTTAAGGGCCTCAGCTTGAACTTCAAGAATTTGAGACGGCAGTGGTGATCTAATTGTCATACCCAGTGATCTAACTCTGAGGGGTCTAAGTTGTTCCTTTCGACTCAAGGCATCTGCTACAACATTTGCCTTCCCCGGGTGATACCGGATCTCGCAATCATAGTCACTTAGTAACTCTAGCCATCGACGTTGTCTCATATTCAACTCCTTTTGATAAAAAATGTGCTGAATACTCTTGTGATCGGTGAAAACCGTACACTTGGTTCCATATAGGTAGTGTCTCCAGATCTTAAGAGCGAATACTACGGCTCCCAATTCTAGATCATGAGTAGTGTAGTTCTCCTCGTGGGGTTCAAGTTGTCTAGAAGCGTAAGCGATTACTTTAAGTCTTTGCATCAATACGACACCCAAACCTTGGATTGATGCGTCACAATATACCACGAAGTCCTCACTTCCTTCAGGTAGTGCTAATATCGGTGCTTCACAAAGCTTCTGCTTCAAAAACTGAAATGCCGACTCTTGCTCATTTCCCCAGTCAAACTTCTTCTTCTTCTGTGTTAACTCAGTCAAAGGTTTAGCAATCCTTGAAAAACCTTCAATAAACCTTCGATAGTATCCGGCAAGACCTAAAAATTGGCGTATCTCGGTAGGACTCATAGGTGACGCCCAATTTTTAACAGCTTTGATCTTGGCGGGATCAACATGAATACCCTTACTGTCGATAACATGCCCAAGAAATTGTACTTTCTCAATCCAAAAATCACACTTGGAAATTTTGGCGTATAATTTCTCTTCTCTGAGCAGTGTTAGTATAGCCTTCAAGTGTTCTGCATGATCTTCCTTACTACGTGAATAAATAAGGATATCATCGATGAATACAATCACAAACTTATCCAAATAGGGTTTGCACACTCGGTTCATTAAGTCCATAAATACAGCGGGTGCATTTGTTAGACCGAATGGCATTACTTGGAATTCGTAGTGACCGTATCTTGTCCTGAAAGCTGTCTTAGGGATGTCTTCTTCCCTAACTCTCAGTTGATGATAACCCGATCTCAAATCAATCTTCGACTAGACACTCGATCCTTGCAGTTGATCAAACAAATCATCAATCCTTGGCAACAAATACCGATTCTTCACAGTAAGTTTGTTCAACTCACGATAATCGATACACATCCCAAAGGTTCCATCCTTCTTCTTTACAAACAACACCGGGGCTCCCCACAGTGATGAACTAGGGCGAATAAATCCTTTATCTGACAATTCCTGCAACTGCCCAGATAATTCCTTCATTTATGACGGTGATAGCCTATAGGGTGCTCGTGCTACGGGTGCTACTCCTGGCATCAAGTCAATTTGAAATTCCACTTGACGAGTCGGCGGAAGGCCAGGCAAGTCCTCGGGAAAAACTTCTGGAAAGTTCCTAATTACTGGCACATCCTCGAGTCGCTTCTCTTCCGACTTCTTCTCGGTGACTTGAACCAAAAAGGCTTGACATCCTCGTTCGATGTACTTCACAACTTTGACGCAAGAAACGATGCTCAAACGTGTTTTACTTCGCTCTCCATGAACAATCAGGGTTTCGTTGTCCAGGGGGATGTGAACGACCTTTTCGTCACAAATGATCTTAGCACGGTTCTCGGATAACTAATCCATTCCTACAACGACGTCGAAACTACCAAGTCTAAGGCATAAGGTCAATGACAATGGGGTGTCTAGTAGTCGTAGGGTGCATCCTCGGAGTATAGTGTTAGTACTTACTAGCTTTCCATCGGCTAGTTCAATCTCATATGTGGTGTCTAATTTGGTCGGTGTAATATTAAGCAGGGGTGCAAGAGAAATAGATACGAAACTTTGATCAGCTCCGGAATCAAATAAAACTTTAACGAGTCGGTTGTTTAGAAAGAACGTACCCGTAACTACATTCGGATCTTGCTGGACATTTCCATCTCCCAACACGTATGCTCTCCCACGTGCATTGTTATCCTTCTTAGGGCACTGACGCCTGTAGTGTCCTTTCTCTCCACAAGCATGGCATACTACAGCCACGAGTTGCAAGTTAGCTCCTGTAGCCTTGCAATCTTGTGTCTTATGTCCAATCCTTGAACATTTCCCACACTTAGCATAGCAGGGTCCAGTGTGATGCATCTTACACTTGTCACATAATGGAAGAGGTCCAGCATACCTAGCATCCTTAACTGGTGCGGCGACATAAGCTCTGACAGCTTCCTGTCGTCGGTTTTGTTGGTTGTGGTGGGTGTTCCTGTCATGGTGATAGTTACAGTTGGGGTTACGGTTGTTGTTGTTGTTACTGTTGTTGTTGTTGTTGTTGCTGTTGTGATTGTTGTTGTTTGTCTTCCGATCATCAAACTTCCTTTTGTGATCATTGTTCCCCTGAGCAGAGTTATGCTTAATCTCCCGGTCTAGCAGTCTTTTGGCAATAGACATTGCTTCATCCAAAGATTGAGGCTTCAACGAGGTGACGTTTCCCTCAATGCTCCTGGGTAATCCCTCGATGTACCTTTCCAGCAACTTTTCCAAATCGGGAACCTTTGAAGGGCAAAGTGTGGCAAGCTCCTGAAATCTCCTATCATAAGCCCTGAGATCATTTCCTTTCACAACCAACGTGTGAAACTCATCTTCTAGCTTCTTGATCTCTCCTCTAGGGCAGAACTTCTTCAACATCTTCTCCTTAAAATCAGCCCAGGTGATCTGATAGGCCTCTTCCACACCTATCTTCTGAGCAGTTGCATTCCACCAAGACAATGCGTCTTCTAGCAATGTCCCAGTAGCAAACGAGACTTTGCTCTCAGCGGCACAACCGCTCCTCACAAACACAGTCTCAGTTCGCTCAAACCATCGAGCAAGCTCTGTCACTCCTTCAGTACCTTTGAAGTGAGATGGTTTACAAGCTATGAAGTCCTTATAGGTACACTTCCGAGTCGCAGCGGACTCGCTCTCAGCAGTGGCTCGGTTATTGCTACTAGTTCGTGCCATTGCAGCAGCCTGCTCTTCTAAAGCTGCAGCAACACTGTCGGGAACCAACTTTCTGATAGCAGCGTGGGTCATAGCGGGTGATGAAGTAGCAGTAGCGGTTTTCCTTGGGGCCATAACTCTATAAAATCGCAAGTGCATAAGTACAAATCCCAAACATCAATAACAAGAGAAATAATGTAACCAAACTCATAATAGTCGAGATCATCACAAAGTACATATCACAACCACACCATTAACATAAACCATATCATTCATAAATAATCATCACGACATGTAACAACACACATGGAAATTATAATGAATCTCAATATGGGAGCATAATAAAAGATCAGACAACAAGAACATCATAAATCAATATCAATACAGTACAATCATAACCAACATAAAGTTTTAATAATTTTGAATTCATTGTTACAAAACAATAAGATACAACATTATTAATGCTACAGGCGGCAAGTTAAGATGTCTCAGTATGTAATGATATGTCATAGATCTATGAAGGTCCAGGTGCGCCTCCTGATCTCCTCTCCAGCTCTCTGATGATCCTGATCATCTCTAACATCTCCAAATCCCTGGATCTCTCATGGGTCTGAATCTCCTCAATAGTGGCTGAAAGTGTGTGGATGGTAGAACTAGATGCGGCTAACTCCTGTGTCTGATGCTCCATCATCTCCTGTGTGATGGCCGCAATCGCTCTCAAATCCTCTATCTCATGCCTCTGAACATCTAGTCGATGACCATACTCAGTGATGGTACCCTGTGCCTCCTCAATCTCTGTCCCCATCATCTCAAATACCATCTCTAAAGCTGTCCTATGTACCACGAGGTTCGTGACCTCCTCCTGCATACACTCTATCCTCTCCAAGGATATATCCTCAATAACACTCAACAGCTCATCAAGACGATCCTCATGTCTCACTAATCTAGCAGCCAAAAGAGGGATAGTATGGTGTATCGGCTCCCCAGTGATCGGTAACACCGCTGAAGAGCCATCTCCAAACTCAACAGCCCTAGGCGATCCCTCAACCAATCTCCATCTATGAATGTAGTCTAACAAAAACGACCATCGGCGAGCATCAACCAATCTATGAATGCCGGGTGAGGTGAGGGTCTTAGTGGGAACAGGTGATGGTACAGGTGATGTAGTAGGTGATGGTATCGGTACGGTAGTAGTTTGTGAGTAGAAAACTGTAGGTGGTGGCATGGGTGGCAAAATCTCAGAGGTGTGGGGTGCGGTGTAAGTAGGTAACATGTAAGGATGTGGCTTAGGTGGGGGTGATACGGGTGATGGTGGAGGTGCTGGTGATGCCATAGGTGTCAGATCTGGCATAGAAACAGGTGGTAGTACAGATGTAAGTGATGGTACAGGTGTAGGTACAGGTGGTGTAACAGTAGAAGCAGGCAAAATACAGACTCGTTTCCGAGCCGTGCATTTGCGGGTATAGTCTCCCTCATGATATCGAAACAACTCTCCGAAAGGCTCAGGCCCATAGGGCTCAAGAATCCTCACTCGCTTGCGCCGATGAATCGGTGCAGGCGGGGATGATGGTGGAATAGAAGCAGCAGTTTCAGAAGTATCGGAGTCAGAAGACTCGTCATCAACATCTGAACCGGTGTGGTGACTAACAGGTGGTGTAGGACAATCATCAGCCGCAAGAAACTGCTGAGATGTCAGGTACTGATCATAAAGGTACTGCCCCTGTGTCATAGGTCCACAGACAGGACGAAAAAGAGGCTGAATAGCAAAAGAATCAATGGGTGTAGAAGCAACCCACCCTCTGATGAGTGTGTAAATACTCATCATTTTTACCTTTTCTGAGCTGCCAAAACATCTAAAAACACTCAATATTGTATCAAAATTGTAAAAATATCCCAGGAATGTGTTTTATATGTTTCAAATGCAAAACAAACAAAAACAGATGAAAAACGCACAAAGTTTGCATAATTGGCAGTTTCAGTCCCTCAAGTTTCATAAATTGGCAAAACTAGTCCCTGAAGGTTTAAAATTAATGAAAAGTCAAATTTAGTCCATGGGAAGTCAAACATGTTCACAAATAGTCCCTGGATGAAAGTTTACACAAACTAGCAATTTTTTACCCCTCAAAATCCAAAATGGGCTTAAAAGGTCCTTGAACTTTCAGAACTTGACAAAACCAGTCCCTGGTGAAATATTTGTGAAAGAAAGTCAATTGGGTCCTTGGGAAATCAAAAGTTATCAGTATTGGTCCCTGGGTGAAAGTTTTGAAAAGTTTACAAATTTGGTCCTTAAACTTTGGAAAATTACATAAATGGTCCCCGGGAATTTTAAAAGTGAAAAATGCAAAAAAATGGTCCTTGGATATTGGTGATTGGCAAAATTGGTCCTTATTACAACTTTGGAAAATTTACCGGTTCAGTCCCTAAGTTTGATGGAATTGCACTTTTGATCCTTGTGGTATTTTAAACCAAACGGACTCTTTATATTATCAAAAACCAAAACCAATACCCAATCCAATATTTACCCACTAGCCCACTTCCCTTCTCTTTGGCCCATTCCACATCTTAGCCCACAACACACCCTTTTAATAATAAACGGGGTCAAACCCCACACCCCTTGGTCAAACCCACCCTCATGTTCCCACCAAAACCACCCTCACTCACAGAACCTTGAAACCACCTCCACCTCAGTGGTATTTTACCACTTGCAACTATCCACCATCCACCCTTATCCTTCAATTACATTTCCCCAACACCAATCACATCCCACCCCCTAGGGTCTGTTACAGAGCAAGTTGCAATTATGAGTTTCTCGCCAAAATGAGTGTGAGGACAAGAAGCCACCAAGTAGCTATTTTATTACTGGGAAATGACCTAGTGGGTCCCACAAACCTCAATTGAAGCTATAAAAAGAAGAAGGAGCAGGGGAGAAGATATTATTAGTGTAGTTTTAAATTTAGTGTAATCGTAGGTAGTATAATTTCCCTTTCAAATGTAATTTTAAGTTTAAATCAGTTGAACTCAGTTCATTTAGTGTAATGTAAACCTACTTTGATCATCAATTTCAATTACAAGCTTATTTTTAGTTTTTATGCAATTGTCATTTAAAATCTTATTGTTCCTTAAATCAAGTTAAAGCCTTAGCTCACTGTTTCACAAGCTCATATGAGCTAAATTATAGCTTTTTGTGAATCTCACCATTTAGATTTGCTTAAAATTGTTCCAATGATATGGTCAATGAAAGTCAACTGATGTGACTTATGAAGATAATGGGAAAACTGGTTGGTAATTTGTGGGTCAGAAGTGGTTATAAACCTATCTAAGGATAGGCTTTGGCTTGGATTTAACCGTATTTCAGTTAGGGACAATTCACTTGTAAGATCCTTTTTCCATTTTCACAATTTCTATGTGCAATTTATAGTACTTTAGTTTATGTCTGTGTTTTTAGATTAATTGTTGCATTTACTTGTTATAATTTATTGTTTGTTGGTTATAATTGAATAGTGGTAGCAATTTGATACTCAGAGTAGGATTTGCTTCATGTGTGAGTTTATTCCACTGCCAAAGTATTGCTTAATGGTGATTATTGGGTAAAAGCTGTTTATGATTAAGTTTTTGTGCTTAACTAAGCTTTTATCATCTTATCATAAGTTTATGCAATGGAAAAATAGCCTAAACCAGACATATGCTTTCATAATCTTCAAAACAGGCCACAATAGGGGTGTTTGGCATAAGCTGTATCAAGTTTCACCAGGGTAGCATTAGTATTGTTTTTGGTGGTATCAAGTTCCCATAGGTCTAAATAGGTTTAGTAAGAAAGAAAATTGGTACCTCATTAGTGTGGAAAGTCAAAAATCCATCTATTTCCCTCAACAGTCCACTGTTGAGTTTTTGTGATCTCAAAACTCACTCATTTCCATTTAAAAGTTGTTGTTTTAGCTTTAGGTAATTTTATTATAGCTTTTCATATCATTTTCAGTTAATTAGATGTAATCTAAGTTGGTAAAAGTCAATCTAGCATGTTTCATTAAAAGTCAAATCTCAACTTTGTCGATTTTACCAAATCTTGGGGGAATTTTCTAGATTTATGAGCTTAGATTTAGGACTTGATATTTTCACACATGGTTGCCTCCCACCTCATATTCAGTGTCCCATAGTCATTAGATTTTTAAGATTTTTCTAGTGGGCCCCACAACCCTCCAAAGAGGGCTGCAGGGCTATTTGCCTGCTCTGCTTCAGCAGACATTACCACACCACCACCACTTTGGTGGTGGTTTGTGGCCACCGCAGTGGTTCCCAAACCCTAAACTTGGTTCCTCCCATCCCCCCTCCTGGTAGGTTTGAGAGTTTGACCATTTGTTTGACTTTAGGATCCCTGGGACCCACCTTATTTAGCCCTTAAGTTCTGTCCCATTTTTTAGTTAAGATTTAGAAATCCAAGCGCTTATTTATACTTATTAGCTTATTCTGTGATCCCCATTGGGTTTTTCTGGCTTAAATTTGTTCAAACAACTCATGTGAATCTGAATTATCCATAGTGGGACCCACACAAGCTTATTTGAGCTCATTTTCCTTTTCAGTCAACCAAAGTCAACTGTGTGCCTCTTTAGCTTATTCTCAGCTTATTTTTAAGTTATAAAAAGTTTGTTTTCACAAAAAGTCTTTGTTTTTAGGTATAAAACAAGTTTGTAAAAGAAAAATCCAAAAAAGTTAATTTAATATTAAGTGATAGTTTCTATTTAATGTAATTTAATTTTATTTTTTCATTTTTAGATTTTTATTAAGTACTTAGTATTTTTATATTTTTATTAATTACCTTATATAGTAAAGTATTTTTAGTAATTTTTTCAGATTTTTATTCTGCCATTTAGTATTTATTAGATTTAAATACTAGTTTTCTTAATTATTAATTAATATTAAGTTTTAAATAGCATATTTAGTTTTTATAAAGCATAACCTTGTTTTTATATTTTTCCTAGCTCTAATATAGTATAATAGACTTTTAGAAAATATATTTTTAGTTTCTACTATTAATTTTCCATTTTTCTTATTTTAATTATTTAAATTAGATTTAAGTTGATTAAAAGGTAATGAATTAGTGGATTAGCCTTGAACATAATTTTTAGAGGTTTTTATAATTTTTTAGGATTCCTGTGATGGTTAAGTAATTTTATAAATTTTCTTATAATTTTCTAAGTTAATTTAGTATTAATAGTAATTTAAAGTAATTTAATTAGTTTAATTAAGTTAAATAGTTTTTAATTCATAAAAAATTCATAAAAAGACAAAAATATTTATTTTTATTTTTTATACTTTCTTCAAGTTCTAATTTAAGTTTAGAAATTGTTTTTGCAAATTTTTAGTTTAATTTGTAATACTTATAATTATTAGTTAATTTAAATTAGATTTTAATTAGTTTAATTAATTAAATAATATTTAAATATTAAAATAATCACTTTTATAATTTCATTTTTAATTTAAAATTTATTTTTAATTTTTAAGTTTCAAAAAGTTCAAAAGCACCTTCACCAAATCCCATTTTTCCAGTCCATTACATGATCTTAATTGTGAATTTGTGCATATCCTTGTATATCTGATTTTTGTGAATATTATATCTGTGTACAAATACCAAAATAACAGTAGCAAATTCAATTCCACATCATCTGGGCTACTGTCCTCAGTGCCACTCACTCATAAACGATTTCAAAATACACCATTTCAATCTCGTTGGGACCATAACGACCCCGGGACACACTATACTATCATCGGAGAATTAGAACGAGGCTATCTTTGAATTGTTGACCTTGGTCAATAATATCTGACTGCTTTCACACCAATCACCCTCCTCAAAGGGCTTAGTATCAGCAGATGGGTCTCCAGATGGGACAGGAGATGGTATAGCAGGCGATACAGGTTGGGTGTCATGGTTAGAATCATGGGTGTCTCGGGTGTAATGGGTGTCATAATCAGATAGGTCAATAGTAGGGTGGGTGGATGATGCCGGCACGACGTCGTCACTGTCGGACAAAATAATAACCGGGGGCGACATGGTACTGTAATATCCCAAAATAGCAGTAATATAAGTCATTTAGTCTACATAATGCTACATGCATAGTGATCATAGTGTCATAGTGAGCTAAATGCAATGGGTGCTAAAAATCAAACCTTAAAACATAATGTTGGCAAGCGCTGGCACGGAGGGCACTTTGGTGATAAATAGTTTGTTTAAAAATCCGGTGAGGTTATAGTCCAATGTTATGAAAAATCATTTGGTTCTCTATAACCATGGCTCTGATGCCAATCTGTAACACCCCGAAAATTTGATAAGCAGCGGAAGTCTAATCGGGGTCATTACAGTTTAGTACACAGTCATACTCATAGAAAACAATTCAAAAGATAGTCAATATCATTCCATGAAAACTCAAATAGTCAGAGTTACAAACATTTTTCCAAAATGTTAATTGTTTCGCAAAAGATATGATGAGTTTGTAAAGAATGACATAATTATTGAAATAACAAGGGAGGTCCTGTGCCCTTTGCCAGCTCCGTGCCGCCATGCTTGCTAATTTCTTGAGATAAACATGCTTAAAAAGTCAACACAAAGGTTGAGTGAATCCATAGTAGTTTAAATAGTAATAGTGTGAACACAAGTCAAACATTTGAAATAAACAAGCCAAGATAGACAGGTCTTGACTAAACTGGTGAAATATTGCTCCTAAGCCTCACGAAACGCAAGCCTTAACATTGATTTGACATATCATAAAGATAATAACAATCACCTACACCACAGCGGATGTAAATGACAAGGGGCCCTCGGTGACATGAAATGTGCCAAATTTCCTTAATACCTCGAATATAGCACACCTCCTGCCAAGTGATCACCTTGACAGCGGTGGGCTGCCATTCCAATAGATCTATCAACTATATTTGCGCTCACTCGCAAGTGATTAAGGTTCGTGATATGAGGGACTTGTAGCACAGGTGTCAACTTAGGCAATATCAGGTGATAACAGCACACAAAAAATACTTGTGTTCGATTTATAGCATGTATCTCCCCACGGAGTTTAAAAAAAATTAAAAATGTGGGACCATGAACTCACCTGAAAGGTGTGGGTGAATCACAATGGTGCTCAAAAGTGATGGTGTACTGCTACGACTAGCAATGAAATCCCTCCGACTTTCGACCTAAATAATACATTGTAATCGGTGTTTTAGATTCATTTTGTAATTGACATATGATATGTCTCGTGTATGGTGATATCCGTTCGGGTGTCTTATAATATTCCAAAATAACTTCACGTAGTTATTTGTATCGTTGTTACGAACTGGTGTTCGATAAATATTAACTCATTTGTGAAAATATTATAGTTTAAAAATATTTATAATTAAATATTTTTAGTAAAGTTATATATATATTTTAAAGTTACCAAAATATATACATATATACATATAAAATCAAATTATAAAAAACAATTAATCTATAAAATACCTTTGTCATATTTAACCCTTAACTTTATTAAAGTTACATCTTTTACCCTTTGGTCAAAAATTATTACATTTTAGTCCTTGGCATAGCTTTTACACTTTATTACTTATACTTTGGCCAAATTACGGTTTCTACCCCTCGTTCTCATTCAAAATTGACAGTTTTACAAAGTGGTCCGAAAGTTTGGTGGATTCGACAGTTTTAGTCCTTTAACGAAAGGTTTTGCAAAAATGGTCCTCTGTTAAGTTTTCGGAAAGCAAACTTCTAGTATACGAAAATACATTCAAATCTTGTAAAACCTCTTCTAAATCAACCTTGAAGAATCTCGAAAACATTTCAAAATCTTTCAGTTTCCAACCGAAACTTTCCTTTGAAAAATACTCGGGCTCGTTAGCCCGGTTAACGCCCAAAGTGGGTTTATTTGTCTAAAATTGGTACGCGACTAGGATTTGGTTTTGGCTTTGTTTGCGTAGTAATAAATCGTGTAAGGTTTGCATGTTTCGTGGGTTTGATTTAGTGTGAGCTAAAGAATTAGTATGTCGCAAAATATGCATGTATTGTACGCAAAAATAAGAAATGGCGAGCCCTTTTTCTAAGGGTGTCGAGGTGTGGACATATATAACTTCACCAAAGCAACGAGTGAAAAAAAATGGTGTGTGTCGTATGCTAAGTAGTGTGGTATGCATGATACGAGTAAAAGTAGAAAATGAAAAGGGTGATGATTAACTTACAACACCAAGTATGGTGGTAAAGATGTTCGTGTAGTGTGAGCAAACGAGATCAAGCAAATGTGGTACCCTCCTCGTTCTAACGATCCCTTATCCACAAGAGTTGCCCAACTCGTTCAAACCCAAAACCTTGCTTGTGATCCTTGTGTTCTTCGACAGTAACCAAAGAAAAGAAAGGAATAGAGTGTTTTGTGATATGCAAACTTGGTGAAACTTTGAGTGTGTGAAAAATCTTGCATTAAATGTGGCTTATATAGGGTAGTAAAAGTAGTTGTGTGTTTGATCTTGTGAAACATGCTACTTAGTTGTCATTCGAGTGGAGACAACCTTGTCCCTTAACCTTGTGTTCTTGTCATGTCGAGTAGAGGTGGTGAGGAGCAATAAGAGTTGGCCTTGGATTAGTTTAAGTTTAGCTAGGTTTAGTAGAGCAATAAACAATAGAGATTAGGGCTCATGTGGTATACATGTTGGGGAACATGAAACATACGATCCATGGGGTATTAGTCGAAGGTGGTTATTGTGTTTGTCCAAAGGTTTGACGACTCCAAATGGTGGCTTCTTGTCTCATGAAACAAGGTCAAAGGGAATGTTGTAAGGTTGTGTCGTGTGAGTAGGGAACTAAGCAAACAAACATGTGTAATATTTAGATGAGGCACGAGCTGAGCTCGTTGAGTAACCATGCAACATAAAGAAAGAAAACATAACTAGTCATATGGGCTTGTGGGTGTTTCGGCCCAAGTGCATCAAAGAAAAGAAACCATGTGGGCTTGTGAGTGTTTCGGCCCAAAGAAAAACAAGAAACAAATAGTGATTGTTGGACTTGTGATTTGTGCTCGACCCAAAAATATGACGGGGTATCGGTGATTAGTAAAATTGTGACTTTAGTTTCGGTGTCGGTGTCGGTCCGTGAAAACCATAAAAATGTAAATGGTGTCGTCATACGTATATGTATATATATATATATATATATATATATATATATATATATACTCTTATATACATATATAGTGGTAGTAATTTGTAATAATTAATATATACATATCGTTATATATATATATATACATATATATATATATATATATATATATATATATATATATATATATATATATATATATATATATATATATATATATATATATATATATATATATATATATATATATATATATATATATATATCTCGGTGTCCAAATAGGGTGTCGGGTCGCAAGTAGGAGTTACTGGTGTTAACCTCATTGGGTGACATCCAAGAGTGACAATCGGGTGATATCAGGTGACAAAACATAATCGGCTATCAAACAAACGGTGATAAAAAATAATCGGGTGTTAAACAAACGGCGTCTCATGTAAAAATTTTAAATTAGCCCGCAAAAATGGCTTAGTTTAGAATAGTGTCGATAATTAGAATTAATAAATGACCTGGGATTTTACGTAGTATTACAGTCGTGTCATCATCAAACCATATGAGTATAAAGACAACACTTCAAAGTGTCGCGAAAACCCTCAAATTACCAAAAATCGCTCATACACCTCCACAACTGCTTTCTTTCAAGAATTATAAACACCAAACATTGTATAACCAACTTCTATGATGAATTTATTCAATAGAAACCGAAATCAAAGAAGTTGATATAAAGAAAACCGTAAAATTCGATTTACCAAACCTTTGTCTGCAACAGACTTCGACAATTTTTATCTTTTTACTGATAGCTCAGATCGAAGATCCCTTCAGTGGAACTCTTCCTTGCTATGTTGAGAACCTCCAGTAAAAATTTCAGCCCGATCCAACAGTTAACGAATGAGAAATCGCTGTTTGAAAACTGCACTGCAGAAAAGTTACGAAAATTTGTACCAGATTCGAATTTTCCTGCTTTTGTTTGAAAAACCTTGTAGATTCCTAGATATCAAGAGCCCCCACTCTGATACCAATTGTAGAAGATCGTTTAAGCCCTATCTAGGATAATAAAAATTATTGAATATGCAGCGGAATAATAACGAACACAAATTATATTCATTGATCAAAGTTAAATAAATACATTTTACTTCATCAAAAGGAAACATTTTCAATACATTCATTGATCAAACTAAACTAAAAAGCTTTCATAATCATAATGAAAAGCAATCCTAACAGTACAAAGATAACCATAGATTGCATATTCATTGTAGTCTTCAACACTGCCACTTCTTCTTCCAATATCTTTTTTTTCACCTCAAATTCTACAGCTTCCTTCTTCATTTTTTTTCCACATCTGCCAATTTACTTTTGTAATGCTCAGTTGGTAAATCTGGATCTCACCAGTGAAAGAATTCACAATGCTTTCTTGCCTATTTAACCAAAATAAAGTTAAGACATGTTTTTCACAAACCATTAAAAGCAAAAAATATGTTTACCTTATAGTTAGGACAACCCAAAAACCTCCTGCCAGGGTTCTTTTCAGTCCAAGAAATCCACTTACCACTTTCATTACCACATTCACACAAGACACAAACACGATTCATCAAATTATCTTTTTCCCAACCTGCATTTCTTCAATTCCAGTACACCCAGTTTGAAGAGTTTGATGAATTAGATGAGTTTGTCATGTTTTAATTTTGGGAAAGAAATTGTTTTGCCCTAATTTTAATTTTGCCCTAATATTGATTTTGGGGATGAAACGTTTAAAGTATATAAATACATTAATTTCAAAACCACCCTTCAAATTCTATAAAAGTTTTAAAAAAAATTTAGTTTAAGTTAACGGAATATTTAACGGGGTGTTAGGAAAAAACCTAAATCCGCAAAAAAAAAAAAAAAAAAAAAAAAAAAAAAAAAAAAAAAAAAAAAAAAAAGTTGGATACCTTTTTATGCAAGAAAAAAAGTTGGATGCCTTGATTGGAAATGGACCCTAACTTTGATGCCTTTTTGTGCCAGTTGCCCTACTAGATACATATTTGAAGTTTGCAATATAAAAAATGGAAAACAATCACGAGATACATCACTTAAGTAAATTCGCTATATCTAGGTAATCCAAGGGTATGTTTTGGTAGCAAGTATTTAGGAGCGTTTTGAAGCGTTTTGCTCAAAATAATTGTTTCAAAACAGGCAACTAAGGTTCATAACTTTTCTAAACGCTCCAAATCAAAACGCCAAGTCAAGCAACATTTACGAGCAACTAGTATTTTCAATTTACTGCTTCTTGCTGACAAATTTGGTGTGATTATGTAAAAAGGCGAAACTGGAGGACTTAGAAAGCAATTATGCTTGTCTATATACCTTCGCCTCTTTCATATATACCCTGCTGACATAACAAAACAATACAACCAGGGTTTTTATAAAAAAGAAAAGAAAAAAGATGTTCAAGAAAACAGTAGAATCAAAATCACAACAAAGATTATCAGGTGCAGACCGTAAGAAACTCAAAAGAACAATCAAAGAAAGGTTCCCAAATGCTTCTGACACCGACCTTGATACCTTAATCCCTCCTAAGGTTTCGAAACTTCTATCTTTTTCATTTTTATATATATTTTTTTTAATATAATGTAAATTGTGGGTTGTGTAATAAAACTGTTTATTGAGTTGATATATATTTCTTTTTTCAATAATGTGTTATGATGTTATTAAGGGGGTGTTTGTTTAAGCTTATATGTGGGCTTAGGAGCTTATTTGATTTCGGCTATTTTTCTGACTTAGGAGGTGTTTGTTTCGGATTATATAGCCGGCTTATGGCTTATTTGGTTTTGGGCTTATGTTTCATACGCTCCCTTTTTGTGGCTTATAAACTGTTCGGCTTAACTTATATAAGCCGAAAAGTTTGAAAGTAAGCCACAAAAAGTGAGCTTATGAAACATAAGCCCAAAACCAAATAAGCCATAAGCTGGCTATATAAGCCAAAACAAACACCCCCTTATTTTGAGACATGTGGGATTATATATGCTTTTTATGATATATAACAAGCTTATTTAAGCTCATAAGCTTCTAAATAAGCTAGAAAATTTGGAATTATAATATACAAGCCTAGATCAAATAAGCCCTTAAACAAACAACCCATAAGATGAAAATACATGGAATGGGGAAAAAATTCGAAGTTGTTTGATTTTTTGTTATGGGATTCTTTAGTTTTTGATTTTATACTATCGGTTGATAATCCGGTTTATATGACATGTGCATTGTTGTGTTTATTTACTATTGATGGAAATGATGGGGGTGAGGGAACGCTTGAATTAATGTGAGTTGTATAAGTTTTAAGACTTAACGGATGGATGAAAATGGTGTGGTGGGAATTGGTTTAGTGCGTTACAACTTACACGTAATATGGATTGTGAGGTCTTAATTAGGTTAAATCACTCCTTCACCGCAAACGTTTAGTTGACTGGTCAAGGGGGCTTTGAGGAAATAGGTCCCGGGTTGAATTAATACCGGCTCCTTTGCTCATTGCCTAAGGCTCGGTCTTTGGGCAAGGGTCAGATGGCACCCAAAAGGGGTGCACAGGGGTAGGGTAGGGTTTCTGCTGCTTTAAATCTTTTAGTCGAAATTAGCGACTCTTACCTTAAATAGAGGCTTTAACAAGGTGTACTATCCAAACATGAATGTAGTTTTTTTGAAGTCTTTTATAGCTTGTTACATACGGATGTATTTCCATTTTCATTATTAATATTTAATGCGCGGTAAATTTGATATGCTTTTCGATACTATGTATATGATTGAACTACAAAGAAATCATTAAGGGCCATCAACGAAAGTTTTTTATGTGTTAGCATGTGACGCACGCGCGTTCTTTATGCTAATTGCTATTAAAATAGATCTCTCATCAAACATCCAATAAAGTTTGAAATTTCCATATTGTACTTGTTGACATTTCATGTCATGAGTACATGTGCTTGCTATGAAAGTGTCATACGCAGCTGTGAAATTACTTGTCTAGTTCCATTCATGTCGTTTGTAGAATATTTGTCATGTCAAGATTTTATATGCAACTATGTTTTGGTTATATTGTAGGTAGAGGTAACAGTCTCAAAGCACCCAAACCGTGTTCTTATATACAGTTTGGAGGGTGGATTACCTATTTTCTTTGACGTTGATAGCAGAGGCACAACCATATATCCAACAGGTACACAAACTAACTAAATATAACATTATTATGTGTTTGATGGTGGAGGCACAACAATGATTCCAACACTGGACTCATAGATGTTGTGAACTTATGATTATCTATTTATGCTTGGTCAAGTTTCCATTGAGGGTTCTTTTTTTTTTACAATCTTGCCAAAGAATAGTAAGATCAGATTTAAGATTTTAGCTTCATTCATTGAACTAAGCAATGGTTTTCTAGCGATTACTAAGCTTTTGATAATCATGGATGGATTTCATTTAATGCTCTAGCTATTCACGTGGTAACATTTAAACAAAATATCATACCCCAACTTTCTCGTGATGTTGAGTTTGACCGTGGTGACTTTTATAGCCTTTACCTGAGCCCTGATATAGTTTGTAACGGTAGCTTGACTTTTGGCAATTGCATTCCCTTTTCTTTGGCTAGCATACTGCCTTGCCATTCTTCATGAGTTCATGACAATTAGTGCTTGTTGCTGTCGCCTTTCCAAGGTGGTGCTTGGATGTATGCTTTTAAACGGATTATTTGATGACGAATTATCGAAATCAAATAAGCATCAATTTTAATACGAGTTGTAGGTGATAGAATTTCAGTATCTTTAACTCTATGTTTTTTGAAGTTCTAAAACAGTTGAGAACTAAATCATTGAAATGATAAAATAAGGTGTTATCCTGATATAAAGTGGTGCGTGTTGTCAAATGAGTATAAATGTTTTTACGTGAGTTACTTGCAGGGGCAAATAGGGAAATTTATTGGCTTGCAGCTAGTATGAAGCTGATTATATGACCTTTAAATAATCATAAGCAGAATTTGTTTGTCCTATCAATAAAAACTGATTATTGCAACTATAAATTGCAATGATCAGCTGCAAATTGCACATCGAAAACCCCCCAAAATCTTCGTTAACATGAGTTCTTGCTATCTTCGACGTGCTTGCTGCCATCATGGACAGTAGGCTAGCCATTGATGTCAATCATAACTCTATTGTGAGACAACCATGTTTGTGTGATCATCCTATGTGACTTCGGCATATGTGTGACACACTGACATTGGTACCTTTTATTATGCCTTTTTCTCCATCTGTAATGATGGTATGGTAAATATTTATTCCTTACCATATGTGCTTGATTCGTTCTAGACCTTAAACTCGAGTCTTAACCAACATACTTGTTTGGATTCTAGGTTCTATATTTGTTTATTTTTGTAAAACAATATATTTTCAGATGATTGCTATAACTTCTAATCTATGACCACGTCCTATGACGTAAATCTGAAATGCAGTGTATGCACTATGGAAAGTTCCTCATCTTCTACCTGCTTTCACTCTAAAGGGCGGCGAGGTTTCCCGCTATGTGATTGGAGGGGCAGATTTGATGTTTCCTGGTATCAGTATAGGTGCAGAGGGTCTCCCAGAGTTTTCAGCAGGGGAAATTTGGGCTGTTGTAGTTCCTGGTAATCCAGCTCCAATTGCGGTCAGTTTCTGCACTTTCTCTGTTTTCAAAGTTTCAAAGATAAGATAAATGCTCAAGTATGAACTGAAGTATGTAAAAAGTTGTTTTGCCTTTTTATGTAGGTTGGGTACACGTGCATTAGTAGTTCTGATGCTTTGAAAGCTGGACTCCGTGGGAAGGCTTTGAAGATAAGCCATCACTACAGAGATGCACTTTGGTAAATATAGAACTTGACTAGGGTGGTAAATTGGATGGGTCTGCCGGGTTGGGTAATGGTCAAAATGAGTAATTTATAACGGGTCAGGTTGGATCATGTTGACCCATCAACACTATTTTAATTCATCTTCTGTTTTTCATAAATGATCGTGTTATCAAAAATACCACCAAAATCTTCTTTTAAAGAGCGATGTGGAAGGTAAAATATTAGAGATGACGGTTAACCTATTTGTGGAAGGTAAAAAAGATTAAACGGTTTGAATGAGTGGAAAGCCAATGAAAGTGTATTTAAAATGTATAACGCATCATGGATCACTTTTGGACATATAAAGTACATTTCTTTACGTAATTATATAGATTTTCTAACATTTTACTTTCCTTAAAATTTGCCTAAAGAAAACAGAAGAGATTGTTTAAATCTTTTTTCCACCACTATAAAGTATAATCAAAGATTCGAAGTAGATACATGTGTTGGGATTGCCACCTATACACAGATTTCACTTAGTTGCCATTCTTAAGTGGATTTATGTGACAGACTATTTTTTTTTTCAAAATTCTGTCTAGGGAATCAGCTGAAGATCGATATGTGCCTAATGTTGGCTTTCTGGAAGACGCAGTGTTTGGGGATCCCTCTCTATTCCCTAATTCTCAGCAATCTGATACTGATGCCACAAGTGATCATGAGAATAATGCAGATGATGGCCAAGATGCTAGCTATCGTGATTCATCTTCAAATATGCCTTCAGACCCAAATGTTGACCAACAAATAACTACTGATTTTGGTGATCTGAAGGTGACAGAAAATGATCAAAGTGAGAAGGTCACTGCCGACGAGCAAAATACGCTTTCAGTTGAGGATGTAGATGCACTTTTAGACAAATGTCTTCTGCAAGCTTGTTACACTACCCTCAAGGATAAAGATCTTCCTATTGCTGGTAGCACATTATGGTAAAATTTTTACCTTGGAAAAAATATTATAGTTGAAGCATTTGTTTAACATGTGAGTAGTAGTTATACATTGTGTCTAATTAAATGCAAAGTTATATAGAAGTTTTTGGTTAACTGGCATAGTTCACAATACCATTGGGCTAATGCTGTTTAATTCCTTAAACTAACATCTTTGGTGGTTTAACCCTGAAAACTATTTTTCACAGTGGTTCATTCCATAAATGTTATTTATGGCGTATTTAACCAACCAACCTCAATTTTGTGTTGCTGCAGGGCGAATCATGTTTTACCATGTAGGCCACCAGGTATTGTGCTGGATATCAAGAAGTCGTCACACAAAAAGTTATCTAAATGGCTACAATCCAAGTCTTCCGAAGGATTGGTATAACCCTTGACTTCTTTTTGTCACCTTTCTTTTTTTGTATTCAAAAGGATGTTTCTTCTGTCTCTAAATAACTTGTATCACTTGTAGATTTCATCGAAAGAAGACAAGCATAAAAAAGAAGTTATGGTCCTGGCCGTTAACCGCAAGCATCCAGATTACATATCCTTTAGGCCAGAGAAGCAGCAAGTGGAGAAAGTCGAACAAACGGCGGACGCGAGTACCGAAAGTGATAATAACAGAATGATGGACCTTATCGAGATTTACAAACCAAGTGTCCACGTCAACCCAATCTTCAACTCAGTGGGAGCCGATACACACCAACTTTATACTGCATCTGAAGCAAGTGAAGTTGTATACGCTTATATTGAGAAAGAAAACTTGGTCAAACCAACAAATAAGGTAATTGTTGTTTTAGATGCGATTTTGTGTGATGCGTTGTTTAAGGGGGCTATTAAGAAAGGATCAACGTATCCATCAGAAATCCACAAGAAGGATTTAGCTCCGACATTTATAAATAGGATGCAAGCTCATCATCAAGTGACCAGAGGAAAAGAATCGGTTGTGAGGAAAGGTGCTTTGAAGGCGATGCAGATAATGACTGAACGGAGACAAGGGAATAAAAAAGTTACAAAGCTTACAGGAATGGAATCTTTCTTGATCGATGCCGAGCCTTTGGCATCAGAATTGCAAAAGAAGTTTGCTTGCAGTACATCTGTAACTGAATTGCCAGGTACGTAGCTATAAGTAAAATGACTAGTTTAAATTTCAAACAATGGTAAAACAACTCAACTGCTACCCTTTATTGGTTCTACCCGTAAACTTTTTTTCACACTGGTCTAACCGTGAACCTATTTCTGGTCTCTGTTTATTCTGTAAGCGATTTAATCTATTAAATAGTGAAAATTTGGATGGCTAAATTTAACCTAAAAATAAGATGAGGGTTTGAGGGAATGAACCATTTATAAAAAAGCTTAAGGTTTAAACAGCTAAAATATTAAAAATCACATTATTTACAAGCATACCTTTATGTATTCAAAGTGTAAGTTGCAAATATTTAGCTAATTATGGCGATTTTGTTTTCCAGGGAAGAAGGGGCACGAGGTTTTGGTTCAAGGCGGGGTGATTGATATGCTTGCCAGATATCTTGTTGAACAATATGGAATCCCTAAGAAATATATCGAGGTTCTTGACAAAACAGCAAGGAAGTGAAAACCGAGTGTTATGAGCAAGTTCTTGGATTATATTGGTGGATTCTTTTTCTGAGTTGTTCAAGCCACCTAAAAAGGAACTTGCTACAAATTACTTCTTTCTTTGAGCTGTTAGTATATAGATCTTAATCTGTGGACTCTGTGTCCTAAGTTTTACAATGCCTGGGCTTCTGTGAAATACATGAGTTTTTTGCTGCATGATATACAAGTTGTTTTTTTATATTGTTTTTTATTTTATCCATTACTGTAACAGTGATTATATGCGTGTGTATCATATGTGTGGTTATTGGGTACCAATGTACCATTTACATCGGATTTGTGTATGTTTTCATACACATGGTAGACCAAGATCAGGTTCGAGAATAGGCCGCCAACTGTCGTGGAAAAACAACATTCGGTTATTTATGCCGAAGAGTGACTCTACGGCATGTAACACCAATGAAATTGTAGATATAGCAAGAGTGAAATTGTAGATATAGCGAGAGTTGCAGCGCAGTTGAGTATTGCAGGAGTTGCAGCTATGTTGGTGCTTTGTCTTTTGTTTGCTCATGTCACCATGTGTGCCTATTATATGTGCATACGTTGAAATGGAAAATAAGGAGCGTTTGGATGTGCAAACAATAAAAACCGTGCTAACCTATTAATCAAGACACATTTGAACGATTGTTAGTGGTTTAGACCAACAGTGTTACAAAGTAGAAACCTGCGGAAGATGTGACATATTTCGTGAGAGTTGGACATATAATTCTGAGAGAACCTATTCACTCTTAAAATTTGTAATATAACTCATGATAGTAATAATCGAAATCACATAAATATTATCATTTGATTCGTGTTATGATTGCTGCAAGATTGTATTTAAACCCCTTTATGCTTCAAGTATCATAATATTCAAAAACAGACAATGGACAGAATCAATTAAGTTTTGAGGCATAAGAAAAGAGCAAAATACACAAAGATTGTTTGGTAACTGGTGTTTGGAAGAAGACCATAGTCTCTTTTAACCAAATAGATTCAATTAATTATGGTTTAAGAACTGTTTTTGACAGGTTAAAGCAAAAATAACATTTTGTTATATGGTTTGGTCTTTTGACTTATTATTTACCGATATCAAGTTGGCTAGAACAAATGAGCGTTGCTGTTTTCACCTGTCACAATCATGCAAATAGTAAGATTTGTAGGTAAATATAGCATAAAGGAATATCATTTTCCAAAACAAATATATACTTGCTACATATTGTAAGCCTTTTAACTCGGAAAAATTACAAAAAAAAAAAAAAAAAAAAAAAAAAAAAAAAAAAAAAAAAAAAAAAAAATTTTTTTTTTTTGGGTAAAAGGTCAACGACCCGGTAAATATATTACTTCAAAAAGCATTTAAGTACAACGAATATGGGTGATCCCATATCTCAGTCCGTTATATAGGCGAAAAACTTACATAACAAGATACTTCCTATCTTCTAAACAAGAAAACAAACCACTAACCATATGATAACAAAAGACTCTGACAAAAATGTAAACTATGTTAGAATATGGACATTATTTTAGTAGTCGTATGTTAGGATCGAACTCGAGATCACGGGATTGCACACTTTACGTATGAGTATTAAAGATTAATACTTGAATATAAATGTTGTATTCATTTATTAATTATCACAAAACATATAAACGTTTATTAGTATTTAAGATATATGACTAATGGACGTTAAATTAAAAGAACGAGGACTAGAATGAAATTAGATGTCAAGAAGCTTCCGGATCCCCTCCTCATTAGAGGGCCGATCGGTTTGGCATTGGGATTACCCAATCCAAACTTAACTTGAGCTCTAAGTTTCATATAGTATAAATACAATTCAAGGGTTATTGTTTTGGGTACTCTTGTGCACACACACATAAACCTAAATTGTTTTCTCTCCTTCTTTTTCCCTAGGATCGATCGAACCAAATCCCACAAGGATTTTCGATTGATGTTTTTCTAAAAAAAATAGTTTGGTTTAAGTTTTGTGATTTAATTACTAGCATAACTTTAATACGTTATAGTACGTGTGTACAAGAACGTGATACAATCACACTATTGATTGTTTCTTGGATTGAATTACAAAAAGGTAAGGGGTAATTCATATAATCCTTATAAACCCTAATTAGGGTTCTTGGTTCCGGAAGATTGCTTTGATTCTTGTTCGGGCTAGAATCATAAAGGTACGTTTACTATTTATGTTTTGATTAATTAATTACATATTATGGTCTTGTTATAATTGCTTCCGCTATATGCTCACTTTGATGTACTTGGTTTATTTATATGAAGGTCATGATATAATAATTCCAACAGTGGCATCTAGAGCCGTTATAATGTGTAATTAATTATCGCAACGCATAAAAATTGGATTTTGATTCGTATAGTTACATGTTTTTTTTAGGGTTTATGTTTTTATCCCTAACCCTAATTTGGGTCGATTTGACCTAAGGGGTTTTTAGGGTTTTGCTTTTATTTTTTTAAAAATTGACTAGAAACCCTAAGATGTCATGTAATTGTTTATGCGTTTTAGTAAACGATCTTGGTGCAATATGTTAATTGTTAAGCTAAATCCATGAAAAAGTGCATATTTGCATGGATTTTTATATTGTGTAATGATTTAAATGGTTTAAATTGTTTATATGAATTAATGGTTAAGTTATATTAATACATGTAAATTTTAATTGATGTCGAATTGGGGAAGACTCCAATATTAAGTAATCAATTATGTGCTATGTGGTATTTATTTAATTTTGGCTTACGCAATCGATTTATCGATGTATGTGGCTCTTTTTCCAAGAAAAAGAAAGCCCTAATTGAATTAATACGTAATACACCTAGATTTGATTATTAATAGGGCTTTTGAATAAGATTTGCATGTGGCTACATGTTTTATACATATTTAATTGTTATGATTATGTATATGTGTTTATTTAGTTGTTTTATTTTTTTATTGTTAATTACTTGTTTTGTTTATTTATTGTGTTAGACATGTTTATATAAACAAAAAGGGTAATTTTTTGAATAGAAAAATAATACGGACTAAATAATGGCGAAATTGTTTTGGTTTTTAAGAGTTAAAATTTCAAAGAATTGGTTGATTGATGTTTTTGTACGTAATGGTTAAATAGGCTCGACCGAAGTTTACACACTATAAGATGGGTATAAGGATGGCAACGCATTAAATTGTGGCCTTAGATAGACAACATTCTGTCTTAACGCTCGTTTGTGTGTAAATTAGACTTACCGAACAACCATTACATGTACATTGTCATCTTAAGGGTGAATAATCCACAATTCCACAATGATTATCCGAAACACTAAGCGTTCGGGCTTATGCAAAAGTACGATATAGTGGACGATAATTGATGGTTATTCTTTAATTGGTGAACCCGATACCTCAATCAAAACTTTGTTATTTTACTCTTAGCAAATTGGTAATAAAAATGTTTTGTAAAACCAATGTTATGAAGTTGTATGCATGCTTCTTCATACATTATTTTGATTACACATCAAAATTTAATACCCTTATAAAATTAAGTTGAATGCCATCTAATTAAGAACACTTGAAGTTGTAATTTACGTCATAGTGAGACTTGGCGAGATTGCAATGGAGAGGTAAATTTCATAAATTCATTGCTAGCAGATCAACTGATGTGATGGATTTGTGAGTTTGCAGTTTTTAAGTTAGACGACTTAAATTGAGTAGGAAGTGAGACTTGGACTCAAGGCATTAAGATGGGGATGAAACATGCTTACATTACAAAAGTTTTGTGATTGTAAATCCCATAAATCTAGGAATTGCAATATGATATTGGCAATTATTGTTCGACAATTACCTTGTTGAATACTATCATTACTAGCAGATCAACTGATGTAATGGTACTATGTCAATTTAGGATCCTAGCTTTAAGGAAATACTATGGTTTATATGAATATTTACCAATGGGTATTTTATTTTCTTAAAGATCTAATTATCAAAAATACTGAAATTGAATTTTGTAATTCGTTTTAATGTATTAATGCAACGTACAAACCGTAAACGTATTTTGGGCTTTGGTAAATTAATCTAGTTCTGTTTTCAAACAAATGTTTGATTAAGAAATATTTACTTGAAAGACAAAAGAAGTCTCCTTTCTATGAAGGAAGAGTGAGACACAATCCTATTCCTTTTCATGAATGAGAAAGGATAATAGGAATATTAGATATGTCTAAATTCTAATAAAACTCATAGCAATTTTAATGGTTAAGAAAATTGCATACATTTTTCCATAGGGATTTTATCATCCTTATTCGGTGATCAAATTCTTAGTAACAAATGTGATATTTGGTTAATAGAAAATTATGTATGACATTTTATGAGTTATTATAATTAGAAGCTAGACTAATTACTGCAAAATGTTTAAAGACAAACTAGTTGTGTTTACTATTTTAAAGGTGCTACATACATTATAGGATGGTAGACCTATTAAGGAAGAAATTGCATGCCCAATTTTCAAGTTAATAGCATTTGGTGGATAGTCCATCATTTACGTAGTAGAATACACTCTTTAGTGCATAAGTAATTGTTACGTATGGACATTTAAAGGTGTAGGAAAGTTAAAAGCACACTATTTGCTTTCACTGGATAGGAAACATTTACAATGTTGTCAAATTCAGTGGGAGTATTGTGTACTTATTACTGAATAAGAAATTATTGTAATGATCTTTAATTCAGTGGGAGTTACAAGCTTTGATATCTTGGTAGCTAAAGATAATTACTTTCCAAGTGTAGAAACTCATACTTTTAAGGATAGTCTTGTACGTTTCCTTACTAGACATTGTTGTTCTACATCTACTTGTTATGCTAAAATCTATGACACAATCATATTGTTCAATAAACAAATGCATGGCGTGTTGTTTATCAACTATATGAGGTTGTTCCATGCACAAGTGGGAGAAATGTTATCTTTATTGTGTGCAAGAAACAACTCATAGAGATATGATTCAATGGATTCTCTTGACTACAAGGTAAGAGAATAATGTTCTAATATTAATTCAAGAAACACTTGATGTTACAATTTATGTTATGTGAGACTTAACTAGATTGCAACAACAAGGTAAATTTCATATTTCATTACTAGCAGATCAACTGATGTAATTGAACTATGAGAATTTGTAGTTTCTAAATTAGATATCTATTAGAACATGTGTCAATATGATATCAAGACTACTTTAATTTATAGATTTATGAATTCATGGAATGACATAAATTAATAAAGTAATCTAATGTTGCTTCAAAATGAATATTTATGTGTTCGTGGAATGACATAAATAAATGAATAAATAATGTTGTTTACATTATT
The DNA here is from genome assembly GCA_030686995.1 of Artemisia argyi. NCBI lineage: Eukaryota > Viridiplantae > Streptophyta > Magnoliopsida > Asterales > Asteraceae > Artemisia > Artemisia argyi. The sequence goes on from CM060689.1 coordinate 151,245,558, forward strand.
GTGAAGTAATATATTAACTTGAAATTACTATTGAAACCAAAAGATGGTGTTCATAATTACTTTAGTTAAACATGTTTATGTTTCATAGTAAAGATATAAACATAAAGTCTTTTAATTGTTACAAGACTTGTAATAAAGTAAGACGTTATCTTGTTGTGTCTTTTAATTAAGACATATACATGAAGTTATTAATTGTTAAATAACTTATAACGTATAGTGGGATTATAACAGTTTATGTTTTTCTTGTAAAGACATGGACATGAAGTAACTTTGTAAAAGTACTTGTGTTATAAGGCATGTAATAGGCTTGGAAATTATTATACCATTAAAATGGATTAGTTGGTAAATAGACAAGTCAAAAGGAATATGGTTATCTTTAATATTGTTAGATTGTCTTACAATATTAATACTAATGAAATAACAAATGTCTATGGTATGTTCAGTTAGGAAAATCAAACTCTTGTTATATATTGTTTGATTAAAGATAACTATGACTTCTTTTCTTCCAAAAGTTTTCAAGGTTAGAATGTTGAGTATGACTTGGACATATTTAATAAAACTCCAACATAAAAGATTAATAAGACATTATCATATGATGGAATGTGATGAATGTGATGAATCACATTAAGTCTTAAATTGAAGTTCTAAATTTGTTTAACTGCTTATGAAGAGGTTATTAACAAAGTAAAGTTAGGAACTGTCAATATGTATTTGTAATATCCCAAAAGAGAACATTGTATTGTTTCTTTATTTGCTAAGTATTTAAAGATAGTCTTTAAATTGCTAAAAGCAAGTGGGAGTTTTGATCTTTAAAAGATAAAATTACAAGATACATAATCTTCTAAAATACACTAGTAAATATGATGATGAAGTTTGATATTTAAATGTTAAATCTCAAGATAATGGAATTATCATTCATAGAATAGCAATATATCTCAGATATTTGATTAATATGCTGAGGGATATGATTTACAGGATTATTGTAAACCTGATAATCATTATGATACATTACCAAATATGAAGTTGGGTAAAGTATACATGATATGAATGATTAAGATGCTGTCCATAAAGATAATCAATTTTTGAAATTTGATTTATCTTAATAGTAAGACTAGAAAACGAAGATGAGTTTCTTCAAAGATTTGGTAACCTTTTTTGGTTTAAATCTTTGTATAGAAATCATATGGACAATGTTGTACACGTATTTAATGTATGTTTTATGACAAGATTATTAATCACATTTAAGCAATTAACTGTGATTGAATATTCTTTTCTAAAACACATTAAATATATAAAGATTATGATTGTCATATTTAGTTTCATTTATATGAAATTGACAATAGAATATCAAAACTCTTTCATGAGTGATTACTTGAGCGAGGACGATAAGTAATCAAAAGGAGTTTATGAATTCAAATAAATCTTTGGAAGTGTACATGGTGCAATAATCCATGGATGGATATATGCATGCATCTAGAAAATTAATCTTATGTTTAATTATAAATTCATGTTTTAATTTATAATTGAAATGAGATAATTTCTAAGAATTCCTAAAAGCTAGTGGGAGTATTATGTTTAATTTCTTAAATCATATATGTTGTAGAACATATGAAAAGTAATGTTCCATATAAGTAAATGTTAAGTCTTAGAATGGAATGAAACTTTAAAGATTTAGAAAATAAGACATATAACCTTGGAATCAATGTTAATTGTTGAAACATGTGCGGTAAATAAATCTAATATATAACATGATATATTATTTGGAAAGTCTGAATAGATATGTACAACATGAATAAAATTTAAGTATGACTTAAAGATTTTTCATGAACATCATGTTTTGTTTTATCATGCTTGATTACAAGATGATTTGGCAAATATTAATATCTAATTAAGAGTTATTAGATAACTTGTGTAATATTCTAAAAAGAATATGTTTGATTATAGAATTACATCCTAAATCTGGAACAGCTTCCAAATTCTATAGATGAACAATTTTTCAATTGTTGTGAAAATTGTCATAGCCAACAAACTTGAAAGTTTGAAGGGCATCAAACATTACACAATAGATATTATGGTTTACGGAAAGTTTTAATAGCATATTGTTGTTGCATACAATGATGCAAATGAAATTGAGATGACACTCAATGCTAGTTATGGTAAGGATTTCATCCTTGGCTATTACTGGTCATGCTTACTAAAAGCATAAGTTGCATTATACATTAAGAGAATAAGAATACTTTAAACTTTAAAATGTTTGGAAGTTTAATTATCATAAATTGGTGGTTAAGGATGTCTCACATTTTTATGAAATATGGCATTATCAAAATAGTTGACTATGCACATATAAGAATTTCAATAGTTGAATTCTTGAAATAAGTATTCTTAAAATTCCGATAGATCGAAGTTGGATGATTTATGTTTTGTCAACAAGTAGGAATGTCATTACTTGAGACATAATTCATCAACAAGATTTTCATGCATTGATCTATTTAGTATTTGGATAAGGGATGTTAAACAATTATTATAATAAATTTAAATACATGGTATGTTTAATTTATAATATATATTGTATCCTATATTTGTATGTTTAATCCATGAATAAATGTTATTTTAAATTGTCCGTTGTCAGTTAATAATATGGGAATATTATTAAATTAAGACAAATCTGAAGGTTGGTATAATATACTTAAAGTATATTGATGCGTAGACATGCCATTTCAGATGATATTCGATGATACTGAATATAGGACTTATCCCAACTACATGATGTTACTTTATGGATCTTGTCATTAAGTAAATCATGAGAAGTTATCCTCAGACTTGAGATGCAAGATAAGTGTCATGAATGTAGTACATTTTTGTGAAACAACTTAACGCTATCCGTAACTGGTAGTCATAAGGGTTGTTTTCGGAAGTGTTACAAAGTTTGTGGGTTTTGCTTGTAGTCAAGATAGAATTTGTTCCTTCAAATTTATTTTTGGAGTTTAATACTGCTGGGCCCCTCGTAGGGTTGTCAAGATGTTTGCATGGCCGTGCCCAAGATCTTCCCTGAATATGTTCAGAAGATTTGGTAATCTTGATCAATCATAAACAACGAGAAACAGAATGGTTAAATTAAGGAATGACTTTAATCCATATCCTTATTAACATGGTATTAGAAACAAAAGGATAATAATAATGAGAAATCATTAAAAGGTTTTTCCAGGAGCCTTACTCGAAATCGTACTAGAGGCATCGAAGTGTTGCTAGACGCTAACCGATGTGATTACACTATTAAAATATGTCCAAGTGGGAGCTGTTAGAATATGGACATTATTTTAGTAGTCGTATGTTAGGATCGAACTCGAGATCACGGGATTGCACACTTTACGTATGAGTATTAAAGATTAATACTTGAATATAAATGTTGTATTCATTTATTAATTATCACAAAACATATAAACGTTTATTAGTATTTAAGATATATGACTAATGGACGTTAAATTAAAAGAACGAGGACTAGAATGAAATTAGATGTCAAGAAGCTTCCGGATCCCCTCCTCATTAGAGGGCCGATCGGTTTGGCATTGGGATTACCCAATCCAAACTTAACTTGAGCTCTAAGTTTCATATAGTATAAATACAATTCAAGGGTTATTGTTTTGGGTACTCTTGTGCACACACACATAAACCTAAATTGTTTTCTCTCCTTCTTTTTCCCTAGGATCGATCGAACCAAATCCCACAAGGATTTTCGATTGATGTTTTTCTAAAAAAAATAGTTTGGTTTAAGTTTTGTGATTTAATTACTAGCATAACTTTAATACGTTATAGTACGTGTGTACAAGAACGTGATACAATCACACTATTGATTGTTTCTTGGATTGAATTACAAAAAGGTAAGGGGTAATTCATATAATCCTTATAAACCCTAATTAGGGTTCTTGGTTCCGGAAGATTGCTTTGATTCTTGTTCGGGCTAGAATCATAAAGGTACGTTTACTATTTATGTTTTGATTAATTAATTACATATTATGGTCTTGTTATAATTGCTTCCGCTATATGCTCACTTTGATGTACTTGGTTTATTTATATGAAGGTCATGATATAATAATTCCAACAAACTATTTCCTACGACCTTTGAGATTAAAGCCATATATGGCATTAAGAGCATCTAAATTCCCTGGAAGATCATAACTTTGCTTCGAATAATCATCATAGTCATTATATTCATCAAACTCATCTTCAAGCTCATGACCACCACAAAACATATTTGCTGATTCGTCAAACCTGTTAAGAACCTCATCATCATCACTATCAGAAACCACAACCTCACTCACCTTAGAAAATGGGTTAACCCTCTTAGTAGAAGAGGTAGACGGAGCAGGAGAAATACTAATCTTAGGAGACCCATATTGTTCCTTCTCTTTCATATCACTCACAAGAGGATCTTGTGATGCATTACTAGTCTTTAACGACTCATACTCATTAACTTTCATTGTACGACCAGAAACCACATCCTTGTTGGTGTCATTAGTAGGAATACTAAAAGCATCCGTGTCATTCATATTAAGAGCATCAAACTGGTTAGATGTAGAAATCTTTGTTCCACTCGAACTAGGCACATCAGAAGTCTTTTTCTTAGTTCCATCCACTCTCTTGGGTTCAGTAGGAGGCACTTTAGGTATATATTGCATCTTTTTATCCATATTAGGCTTCGTAAAACCTCCTTTATTAAGACCAGATTGGCCACCACTATTACTCTTCTTCTTAGTATTGACCGTTTGGAAACCATCATAAACACTTGGTGTAGGTTGGTTAGTAGTTGGAACAAATTTAGGACAATCAATCAGAGTATGACCAAAAATCTTACACTTATCACAACGAGGTGGTTTCCACTCGACGTGAGTTTGTTTGTTAATAAATTATTACAGAAGCATGATTTAACATAAAACGTCAGGTTAAGCCAAATAATTTTGCGTTATTCGGTTACACATTTAGTTGTTTTTATGCTTTATAAATAGAGATGGTAGAGATCGTTAAGCCAAATAATTTTAGTTTGAAGAACCAAGCTGCTTATTAACAAAGTTCTTAACTAACTTGCTTCTTAACCAACCTGTTTTCTAATAAATTAATTTTGAAACTTTCTATAATAAGCAAGAAAAAATTTTGAATTTTAATTTCTAATTATAGAATAGTCAGAAATAGATATATAGATATAGATTAAACACGCCCTAATTAATAAAGCGGTTTAAAAACTTGACAATCCCATTAAACATTTTTTACTCATAAAAAAAAAAAAAAAAAAAAAAAAAAAAAAAAACGCATATAATCAATTCCAAGCTATTTGTCACCTATAAATTGATTTTTTCCGAAACAATTTGTCTTCTACACCCTCCGTGTTATCTGATCGGCGTCGTTGATCATCATGTCTTCCGAGTTCCGATCCAAATTGTACTGTTTACATTGGTAACCTTTTTTTCTTTCTTTATTATTATTATTATTATCCATTTTTATTAATTCATGGTTACGATATTCATTTATAGTCTTATTTATGCAGCGTTTATTTTTTATATTCAATGTGAATTTTCGGACTGAAAACTAGTATTGTGTGTTTTGATCACTGCTTATATATCTTTCTTTGGGTAATTATGGTTTGATTCCACGGCTACACAGATTCAAACCACCTTTCGATTGGGGAGGTTTGCGTGACCACTTTAGGATTGTTTGCACCAACTAGGATTTGATCTCCAGACCTCTCACATTTTTGAGCACTCGGTACCATCCATTATAGAGGCTCCCAAACCGTCCCTCCGTGTTATAGGCTTTGCGCCATGGCCACATTTTTTTTTTTTTTTAGGAATGTTATAGGGCAAAAGCTAACGTGTTGCCTTGTGGTAACTAGGATCAATATATCTTTGTTAAAACTAATTGTTCGTGTGTTCTTGTACTTATTGGTATCAAGGTTTATGTGAGGTTTTCTTTTTTCAAAGTGCTAGAAATTTATATCGGAATATGTTGAAATTGAAGATAAACCAAGTACATCACATGACTTATATCTCGGTGCTAGACATTTTTTATTGTTACTATCTAATTTAGTGTAGTTAAAAGCACCAAACGGCGCAAAGGTTTGGGCACCATGTAAGGCCTTCCTTACCTGGCGAGTCTCACTAACTAACTGAGTTAGGGTAGTTAGAAGCACCAAAATGGTACAATGGTTTGTGATAAGTCATAACTATAAGCCCAAAACACGCATGTCGGGGCACTAGGTAAGGCTTTTGTTACCTGGAGCGCTTCACATAAATTAGGTAAACCCAGTTTTGCAACACAAATTTTTGCTTCTAGGCTGCACGTGAATATGGGTTTACCTGGTGCAACAATTTGACTAGTTTGGTTACTTGAATTTTCGGTTTCATGCTTGTTTCACACAGTTTGATACTCACATTGTTACTTAGGCATTATATTTTCATAAAGACCATATTACATTACCAAGTGTAGATTAATGTATGTGTAAAGACCATACATACATGTACATACTGTGAGCAGATATGATGTAATACGTGACAACAAGGAATCTTGTCAGTTCAAATTCGATGTTTCTTTACAAATTCATCACTTTGGAACATACGTTTAGATCCCTTACTAATAGCATGGCTGTCTTCTGGACACGTTGCTGACAGGAGCCCGTTTGACATTGCATACCAAGCAAAGTTATAGGAAAGCTATTGACATAGTTTTAGAATGGTATTTCCTTCACTAAATAACCGCACTAGTTTGAAATTTTGAGATCATTTGGGATTCGGTCATTTGTGGGCGCATAGGTCCCATAATCTGTTATCTTTTTGTCTTTTACTGGACCGCAGATCACTTTTTTTTTTTTTTTTTTTTCTCTCAGTTTCTTGTTTATTGTTTCTCATTTGTAGCATACACTAGTGCAATTTACAGATAGATTCACATCTATATGACTAAGCGTTTTCCTTGACGTGATTCATTCAATGTATTAAAAGTTATGTTCTTCAGGATTATTGTTCCAGTAGACTCTGGTTTTCTTTCTGAAACAGGAGCACAGCAATAGACACTAACATTCTGGTTATAAAAAATAAATTAAGCTTTTGGTCAAATGAAGTTTGTTATTCAGCTAGCATCTTCCGAAAATACTATTCATTTGGATGTAACTAATCTTATAATTTATAGGTAATTTGGATGAGCGAGTAACCGATAGGGTTTTATATGATATCCTTATTCAAGCTGGGCGGGTGATTGACTTGCACATTCCTCGAGATCGCGAAACTGATAAACCAAAAGGTTTTGCATTTGCAGAATATGAAACCGAGGAGATTGCAGATTATGCCGTCAAGCTTTTTACCGGCCTTGTGACCCTTTACAACCGAACTTTAAGATTTGGAGTAATATAACTAGTCTCTTTGATTTCCATGAATTTCATACATCTTTTCTTCTTTCATTTGTTTAATGCAGTCGTATCTAGAAAGATGAAACAGATTCTGGAACTGATTGAATCTGTTTCATCTAGTATTTTTAGTGATGTTGCTAATGAGATAGATGATAATTATACATGAACGTGTACAGATATCTGGACAAGACAAAGCCAATGCATCATCAACAGTCACACCTAATTCCTCATTTAGATCAAGGTTCCATGAAGATGTTTCTGCAAGCCCTTCATCACGATATGCACATGGTAATGCATCTTATCACTTGACTTGTTTATACTGCTATCAGTTCTATGTTTATGTTTCTCGTTTTGGACTCATCCCGGTGACCTAGTTTATGGTATATGACAACCTTTTTGTTTATTTATATGTCAGTGTCTTCTAGAACAAATGTGGACCACAACATTCATGACTATCGAAGAGGTTTTGGGACTACAGGGGATGGTATTACCCACTCTAGGTCAAGTCGATATGATATGATCAACCCAAAACGTTATGCCCCTTACTAAACAAATCAAGCATAGTGACCATCTAATTGTTGTTGTCAACAAATTATTACAATAGAGATTTGTGAATGACCAAAGCCATCTTCTTGGTACGTGTATGACTAGTGTAGCAGTCATTTTAGTGTACTTAGTGGCCTTCGCCAATTTAGTATCTATATTGGGTTAATTGGTAACTTGAACCTTATCTGAGCCCATATATCATTTGTATGCTCCTTATTGGTTATTATTATGGCTCCTTTTCTTAATTGTGCATATATTCCAAGGGGATGAAATTTGAGGTACTTTCATATCAACTATATATCATTCAATATTGAGGTACCATTTATATGATGTCATTCTTTTTTGGCTAGTGTTAAACAAGAGATTGCAGTATGGTGGGTCGGGGGTCCAACCCGATAGCCCAAAATTTTGTTTCATTAGCCCCTGATATTTTCAATATTTAATCTAACTAAATGTGTCTATTAAGCCATTAACAATTTGTTATCTATATCACGTGGATCATTACTAAACTAACAAATGTTAAAAATAATGGTGGCATGGAAATTTGATTATAAAAGAAAAGGTAAAAAAAGCTTTAGTTCACATGATTGTTGTAGATGAGCTCACATTTAGTTGCGATGAGGGTTTAAGACTTGGCATTATTCTAGAATTAATTAACCTTTAATCAATGTTCCATGTAGGAATACAATACCAAAAGAGACCAAATGATATTGTATCAAAAATAAAAAAGACAAGCTTTGTGAAACACTTCGAAAAAACCATTCTATGGTTTGTTTGACTACCGGTAGTTGGACATCCCTTTAAAAAAGAATTACATGGCTCTTATGTCTATTGAATGGGACTTGGTAAAAAAAAGTCTTGAATTTTTGTGTTGTTGACGAGGGTTGACATACTAAATGGGGTGTAAGTTATTTCTGTAGTATGGGTTTGATAATACTTTTTCGATTTCGCTTGATAGAAAGTGCAAATTATGACTACTGATTCTATTAAAATGATATTTGAAATAATCAAAGTATTTGTTGACAAGGATTTTTCATTTGTTTTAGATTTGCGGCTCATATTGTAAATCTTATAGTGCAAGATGGTATGAAAGAATTAGGTTCTAGAATTGAAAAGTTTCTACAGTGCTCTATGTGATATCACAGTTTGATACTTGATGTTGTGACTAGGTGGAACTCCACCTACCAATATGTGCTATCAGATGTAGCACTTTGGACACACGTATTAATCTTCTCAATTCAAGAACCCAAGCTTTTTTATCTACTTAACCGCACACCTAATACTTTCAATCGACTTGTCAACTATTTTCATACCATCTTGCACTATGAGATCCACAATTTGAGCCGCAAAACTAATATGAATCCATATCCTTCCCAAATCCCAACAAACAATTATGGCTATTTTCAAGTATCATTCTTATAAAATCAATGGCGCCGTCATTTGCACTTGCATTATTAAACGAAATAGGAAAAAATATTATTATCCCTACTTATTCAAAATCTTTTATATAATAAAACAAAACCCTGTTGGGAATTTTCCATTTCAAAAAAATGCATCCATACTTTATTTAGTAATAATTTTATTAAAAAAAAGATTATTTTCTTATTAGGTAATATTTTATATTTATCCATAACACAAGTATAAGATAAATACAAAAAAAGATAGATAAGATGCAATTAATAATAGGATTAAAATTTTTAAATAATTATCTTTAATAATAAAAAAACTATAATTAAACATCATAAATCAAACAAAACAAAGATTAAATTATTTATTTTTTAATAAATAAAAATATATGATTCAAAAAATTAAAAAAAATCCGCGCGTGCGCGGGTAATATAACTAGTACTTTCTAACTCTTTTCCGATTTTAACCCCAACGATGGTCATCAATAACACAAACATTTAACAAAATTTTGACTTTTATTTTCATTAAAAGTGAGTGGTAAGAGTCATGTAAATCTTGTTTTTAATGGATGTCATCTGTTGTCAAACAAACTTTACCCTTGTTTATTCTAAGTGTTTTGCCAAGCTTGTTTGCTTCTTTAATATTTGTTTCAAATAGTCTTCTGTTGCTGTATCTCGACATGGGGAACATCAACAAAGATTGATTCTAGAATAATTGCTTAAATCCTAATCCCTCGGTAAACTATAATTCTATATGGTAGCTCATCCACAACAATCATGTGGGCTAAATCTCCTTTTCTCTTTTTAATCAAATTTCTATGCGACCATTTTGTTAACATGACCACCCTCAAAAGTAATTTTACTTTGAAACTTGCTTTGTTTTTCTAGGTAAAATTTAGACCTTGTAAGATGACCATGTAGATTTCCAATTCACAAAGTATTTATAACCACAATGTTTACATTGAGCTTTTTGGTCTATGGCATCTCTTTGTTTTTTAGTTGTATCTCCTCAAAGTCTAACAATATCTTTGATCTTCTTGTGCGGCCCTTTGTTGTAGCGACTTTGGGTTGTTTTCCATAGTCCTTGTTAATACTTGCAACTTCCATGTTGAATCATCCATAATTTCCATTGTAATTGATTGCGAAGACATCTAACAACAATCATATAATCATAAACATTAATAAACTATCTAATAAACCCTAAGAAAACCTACAAACCAACATGATAAGTTATAATGATTAACAAAAGTGAAACAATATTGAGTGATGATGATGATGATGGTCAAAATTGAGTGATGAACGCAGAAAGCAGTAGTAGAAGGTCGCCAAAAGGTCACATTTGTTTCTTAAGAAGTATTAAATTTGATATCCTACATTCCTACTAATGATCAACTTGTACCGATATTGAATTGTTGTCGGCATAATGGGCTTATTTAGTTGGGTTATATATACCAAAGGATTAAAGGCTAATATAACTCTATTACGGGTTCAGGTCGGAGTGTCGGACCATAACCTTAAGAAATTTAACCTTGAACCCGCCCTCTACAAGGATTTGGGTTTGCAGGGTTGACGTGCTATTGCTTTTTTAAACAGTGTAAACCTGACCCTATAAGGCTTAATGGAGTTCAGGTTGGGACTTGGGTCGACCCATTTGACACCCCTAGTCGCAATCCAGGTTTTATGGTTATATTATGTATTGGTTTGGATGGTGGTTTTGTTGATATTCATACTTTTCTCTATGTTTTCCTGAGGTCTGTGTATGCATGTGACGAAAACCTGATCCATCCTTGGGCTTTTCCATTATATTGATTTAACAAGCAAGATAACAATGATTACAATTTCACTTCAATATCATAATTATCTGAGCCTTGCATTTTTATTTTATTATTTTTTTTTAGAACGGCAATTTTTAACTATCTCACAATATATACACCACAAATCTATCTCACATGACTTGAACCCACAACCATTTGGTTGGGGAGCTTGTCACACAACATTGGGTACCATTGGGACACAAGCCCTTTGGTGAGCCTTACATTTTATAGTAACACAAAATAAAGAGAGCAGAATTTTTCTAAAGTTTTGAGTGGTTTTGAATACCAAGTTTATGGCAGTCTTAGCTTGAGTGTTGTTTATATGTATATGAGTGGACTCATTTGCATCTAGAGACTAGAGTCGCCCTTAATCTCTTATGTTGACATTTATTTCATAAAGATATTGTTGCATGGTAAAATGGGGTATCAACCCATGCCTTTCGGCCCTGGTAACATCTATTTGTTTTGAACCCAATGGGTATACGAGACTTATTGTGAGCATGAAATGGTTGTGTGTGTGTTTATTTTTATTTTTTTTTTAGACGAAATAATATGGTAAAAATCTATAGTACTCAGACGGTATCTGGTCTTTTACCTGGTGGTATCATTATATTGGATGCCTACAATCTTTTAATCTCTTCAGATGTTACCCTGGTAGCATCTATTTGTTTTGAACTCAATGGGTATACGAGACTTATTGTGAGCATGAAATGGTTGTGTTTGGGTGTTTTATTTATTTATTTATTTTTTATTTTTTTAGACGAAATAATATGGTAAAAATCTATAGTACTCAGACGGTATGTGGTCTTTTACCCAGTGGTATCATTATATTGGATGCCTACAATCTTTTAATCTCTTCAGATGAGTGTATCAGCTTACTGATTGATTCAGAAGAAATATTGATCATGCAAAAAACAGCGGTTAGATGGGGTAGGATCTCTCCCCCAATATGCTTCCCATACCCTCATCTGACGGGAATGGGCTTGTTGTTGTTGTTGTTGTAACTTGTAACCTTACACCTTCCTCCCAACTAACTATCCAAATAGAAAAAGTAGCAACCCTCTCATACCATAAAACAATGTTGGTTCCTGGCTTGTAACTAGTTAGCTGAGCATGTATGGCTCTAATACAGATGATTTCATCACAATCATACATCAAAGGAGAAATGCGGCAACCCTCTACCAGATCAGCATATATTTGAGTTACCGATTTTGATGGAACAATTTCTTCATCAAAATATGTGAAGGGTTCTTCAAAAACCTCATCTCCATGAAATCCATAATCCACTGGGTTTGTTTCAATTGTGTATGCCTGAAAACTCTCGAGGAATCAACAAAATAAGAGCAATTATTATCTGAACTTTTATATGAAAAATATAGATCTAGGTCCATGTCAACTCGGATGGACCAACAAACTTCACTTGAACGAATATCAAACGAAGATAGTGTACCATCTCGAGATAACCCAAATAGCTTATCTCCATGACTTTTAACTGCCAGCCTCTCCATCTCTCTTTTGGGTTGTAGTTTATTTATCCGTATGCTTTCATAAAATATAGAAATTAATTTTTCAGTTGGCAATTCATGTTGCCAGAAGTATTGACCGCCGCTAACGTGGTGTTCGGACATTAGACGGTCAAATATACTTTGAGGCCCTACCAATTCTTGAGCCTGATTAACACGCAAGGCATTACAAACTGCATCAGCAGCATACTGGAGCGCGTGATGCTTGGTGGTGTAAAGATCCCATATATTCAAAAGGTGGAGGCATCCTTACAAGCTCCTTCTCTGTCTATACCAACTTTGACATTTCCAGATTTGTGTTCCTCATACAAAGTTGATATGATATATGTTGCATCTAGATAACCGTTATCAGCCAATGTTTTTGGTATCAGTTCAAAGCTCTCAGCATACGTTGCAATTGCAGATCTGATGATCCGGTTTCTGTGAAAGCAAATTCCTTCAGTTGTCTGGATATTTCAATTTCAGTGGCTCCAGCTCGAGGCACAATTCTACTGTCCCTGCATAATGCCTTGTAAGTATTGATACCGGTAACAACAGCCCTTTCGAGTTCATTTGATATGATATTAGTAAATGCTCCCAGCAAAACAGTAGCCACACCACCTTGTTCATTTGTTACAGTTACAATACCACCGCGAGTCTCCTTTACTGAAATGGAGTCAACGTATCCAATATCATCAGGGTTTACAGTGCTCCCAAGCTTCAAAAGAGCAACAGCATTAGTTGTGCGGCAAAAACATTCAAGTTCAAACTTGGAAGCAATTATTAAGACCATGATCTTGTTACGGTCGCAGAAGTGGAGAGCCATCTCCCCTAAAGCAGCTCCACTAACTATGACCTTTGCACCAGACTCTTTGATCAGCTCTTCAACTTCAGTTTTTGCATAGTTCCCAAGCTGCTCATCAACACCACCATCTATAACAAGCACCTTTGCCTTGTCAATTCTCTTTATACTCCCAACAACAGTATCAACTTTTAGAATCATGCCTCTAAAGGTTTTAGAGTCACCCAGACATGTACCCAAAAGCTTAGCAACTCTCACGTTATTGACATTAAAGTTCACCAGGTTCTCCGGGCAAACTTGAACGCATGCCTCTGCAATAAGAGGACACAAGATATCCTCCTTTTCGTATTGTTTACTGGCAACAGGAGCTTTCATACGTAAAATGACTTGGTCTTTATTCCTCACATCCATGGTCTCGGAACCCTCCTCGACCAAAGCTTCTAAAATCTCACCCAGCTTGTTACTTGCTTTCGTGTAACCCTTAATGATTTCACTGGGATTCAGTCCCATCGTGATAAGCTCTTTGGCACCCTTGAGATTTTGACATGCAATTGAAACCACTAGGTTCGCTCCATCACCAAATTTCTTCTGCTGTTCTTTCCCTGCTAGTACCAAAAGCTTGGCTGCGGGATGCTCAATCTCAAGCTCATTCAGAAATAGCTTGTCCTGCTGATGCTTAATGATAATTCTATTCATAGCATTGGGACCAAGTGAGGTTCGAGTCACAGTGGAAAGCTCTTTACAAGCATCGATATTCTTAATTACCGCTTCTCGAGCCTGTTGTCGTCGTTTGGTGCGGCGTTCGGCATGACTCGATTGGCGGTGGTTTTGTTGGTGATTTTGTATAAATAAAAGTGAGATGAGAAATATATATATACATACAATAAATGTGTGGCCAAAGCTATATTAGAGTTGGGCCAATATTCGGCCTCAGCTAGGCTTTTTTTGAGTTTAATTTCTCCCTAGTTATTTGACATGTGTGAATAAAAATCTCTCGAAGATCCATTCTCCTCTAATCTCCTTGCTCATCTCATAGTTATGCTAGTCATATAACGGCAAAACATACACAGCGAAGTAAATTCATATGCAAATCACATTCACTGATGTTGTCCAAAAAATTAATCTTCAAATGTTTTAGTGTTGTCATCTGATTAATATCTTGTTGGTCCAACTTGATAATTGTGGTTAGCTATCATATTTAACACCTCTCTACTCTAAAATACCGTAGACAATAAGGGCTTTCTCAATGCATTAAACTTACTTTACCACACTTTACTACATAAAATTTCCACGATTCATTAAACTTCAGAATGATAAACTGACTTCCACATAGTTATACTTTTTCAAAAAATGAGAGAATTAAATAACAAAATGATGTATTTATTTAATAAGAAAGAAAAGTAATTGGGCCCACATAAGTAGTGTGTTCAGAAACCCACCTCATTTACACGAACTTAACTCTCAATGATATTGCACGTATGCCAAGTAAGCTCCTTTAGCTCCTTTTTCTATTGAACACTGCTATGTACTTTCATCGTGGATGGCCTAAGTTCATTAAGAGCATGGTAACGTGGGGTTAAGAGTTACCACACTGGCACCTCAGCGCCACGTCAGCTTTTCCCTTTTAACCTTAACTCTTGACTTTTCACCCAGGTAACATAACTCACCTATAACTCACCTCCACCCCAAATATTTTCAATTTTAACCATAATTTTTAACAAATACTTCATTTAAATAAAACATAAACATTTATAAAACACAAATTACATAAAACATCTTAATTAAACTACGATAATTAAACATAAAAATATCTTAATTAAACTACAATTATTAAACATAAAACATCTTAACTAAAACTACGATTAATTAATTAAAACATCAAACAACAAAACGAAAATTAAAAGCCCTAAACAACGATACGGACAATGATAATAAAACTACGATTCAGTAAAATGAATCATCCGAGACCCAGCCCTCGTCACTCGGAGCACTCGAATCGTTGTCACTTGTTGACACACGGGGCAATCCATGTTGGATTCGCCATGCACAACGAGCGTTTCTCCGAGCCTGTTTTTCTCGTAAGTACTCCTCACAAGCTCGTGCTTCTTCCTCTTCCTCTGCTTGAACCCTTAACAATTCTCGCATATCTTGCTCATACAATTCGTCTTCAGTCAAAGGACGTGGTTGGTTTTGTGGTGGATTGTAGTGTGGAGGATTGTTTATAGGTGGAAAAAGAACTTCCGGTGGAGTGTTTGGTGGTGGATTGTCATAATCGAAAACGGGAAACAAATCTTTTGGTGGATTGTTGGATTGTTGATTCTCGTATGGGAATACGGGGATAAGTTCTTCTGGTGGGGTGTTGTAATCTTGAGCGTTATCTTGTGAATTGTTGTTAGCCATTGCTTTGAGAGAATTGTTTGTAATTTGTGAGAATGGCTATTTATAGAGCCGTTTGTGTGTGAATTTGAATTTGAAATATAAACGTTTATCCCGCTTTGAATTTGAATTCGAAATTTGAATCTATCCCGCTCTGAATTTGAATTTGAATTTCACACGATTTTTTTTTTTTTTTTTTTTTTTTTTTTTTTTTTTTTTTAAGTCACAACGGCTATAAAACGTTTAAGTTGTGATTTGATTTTTAAATCGTAGGGGTTGAATTTGTAATTTTTTCATTTTGGTATTCAAAAAAGAAACTAATATTACAAGGGCCAAAAGTGTAATTTTTTCATTTTGGTATTCCACCTTAACGCACGTTAAGGGCTTAACGTGGCTCCTTAACTCACCTCTTGCCTTTCTATGCCGGTAAGGTAACTCGGTCCAAAAGTGAGATGCGTTAAAACTTAACACAGGTGACAAAGTCACCTTACCGCATGATCTAAAATCAATTTCCTGAAAGATAAGAGTATCATGTAAACTAGCGTCACTTTGTTGACTGTAATAAATAAAGCCACAAACGATCATTTTGACACGTTAGTGGCAAAATAATTCAATGAAATAGGTTTGGTTGTAGTGGCACCACTAGGTTCCGGACACGGATATTTGACAAGTAGCTAATTTTGTAGTCATATCCTACTTAAAAGTTTTTAATATGATTTGTATGCATAAAACTTAGATTTAAAATTATACCTAAAAATTTGATTGATGTATTTGAAAATTAACTAGTGGTAAGTAGGGACGGCAAAAAAACCCGAAACCCGAATTTTTTGGAGCGGGGCGGGGCAAGCTTAACGGGTTTTGGGGCGGGTTTCGGATCAATAACGGGGATTTTTAACGGGTTCGGAGCAGTGACTGGGGTCAAGCATCCCCGCTGTTATGAATTATATATTATTTATGTGTATGTATGCAACTTTAGTAAATAGTATATCATCTATCAAGTAAGTTATTATATTTAAACATTTGGTTTAGACATTTAAACGGATGATTTGAGCTATTGTTTTTGAATATTAAATGAACGAAGAGTTCCTTTCGTGAGTTGTTTCAAAGGAAGGAAAAGACCAAGTCAACATTAAGTTTTTATTATTTTGTTTCATGGAGAAGATTGTAAAAACTGAATGATCCTTGTTATGTCTAATGTTTGAAGTTGTTTTGTTTAAAACAATCTACGTTGAATTCGTTTTGTTTAGAACATGCCAAAGAAGACACCCCATTAAGGACCCGATAAGATCTCTAATGGGGATCGGGGCGGGTTTGGAGGAGTATCGCGCCCCAATGGGGCACCCCAATAAGATCCCCAATGGGGATTGGGGCGGGTTTGGGGCACGTTTTGGTAATTGGATTCGGGGATGGGGATGGCCGCCCCGCTCCAAACCCGCTCCATTGCCATTCCTAGTGGTAAGTGATAAAAGAGAAAAGGTGTATGACACTTGTCAAAAAATAAATGGTGTAAGTCTATTAGTAGGTCTCATTGTTATGTCTAAATATCACAACTCTAACAATTTAGGGTGTTTTTTTTTTTTTTTTTTTTTTTTTTTTTTTTTTTTTTTTTTTTTGAAATAAAAGTTACGTATTGAATTGTATTATCAATTTATCATCTTTTTCGATACGTATTTCGTGAACACAATTACGTGTTACTGACCATATTCATTTAACCACTTGAATAAATAGAAAAGTATCGAGTTGACGAATGGAAGAACTCATATGATGTATTATCGGGTTTGATTTTATGCCATCACATTTTCTGTATCTCTAGACTTTGACATATTTTGTGCATCGACTTGTTTGATTAACCTTCCAATATTTTATATGTTTACATCGACGTATAATGCTTGTGGTTAATATTCTTACCCCATGATTGGTTGATGTCAATGTAGATGACATTTGGGATTGAAGAACCACAAGGAACAAAAGGGAATACAATTCTTGGCATGATTCACGATGATCAAGAGAATACCGAATCCATGATGAAGAATACAATAACAAAATTCACAATGAAGAATACAAGAACGGCATAGTAAAGTTTATTTTGCCGAACACTTATATATGAGATTGCATAGTTTATGCGTTTTGTATTGGGAACCAAATTTTGTGTGATATGTGATATAAGATTTGAAAAAATTGCGGTTCAAAAAAAAAAAAAAAAAAAAAAAAAAAATGATAAAGAAATTTTTTGAACTAAAAAAGTAGATTTTTTTTTTTAATCTGTGTTACCATATTACCGTCACTTAGAATTATTATTACAAATATTTTTAAAATTCAGTAATATATTAAACTAACATAAAATTGTTATTCTGTAAATACACATTAAGCTATGTGATTATCCAACGATTTTGCTTGTTAATATCCAATTAAATATCCAATAGCCCGACTCATTATTGGTAGGGGTGTTAACGAGTCGAGCTTTTAACGAGCTACTCGAGCTCGAGCTCAATTAACTTGAGCTCGAGCCTACATATTGTCAAGCTCGAGTCGAGCTCGAACAAGAGATTGTGCTTGTTTAGTTAAACGAGCCGAGCTTTTATAAGGCAATATTCGGCTCGGCTCGTTCGAAAGCTCGTTTAGTTACTCGAGCTGAACGAGCCGATCGAGCTTAACGAGTCGAACGAGCTAATCGAGCCAAACTTCTAACTTTTTTTCTCAAACATTATTTTTACATTTTAATAAGTATTGATAATTTTATTTTAATTCAAAACATTAAGGAACCATATTTACTCAAAATTATAAAAAGAATATAAGTATGTGTTATACACTCTTGTGCTACAAATGCAACGTAGTATTTATTATAGAGTGTTGATATATAGACCTACAACATAGACCTACTAATAGACCTAATCCATTCATTTCATGACAAGTGTTAAACATTAATTCTCTCTCATCATTTTTCACCAATTAATTTTTTAAATGAACCAATCAAATCTTTAGGTCTAATTTTAGGCTTTAGTTTTAGGCATACAATTCATTTTCCTTTATTATAAGTTAAATAAACTTAATTTGAGCATTAGAACAATTTTTTATAATTGTAAACAAGCTATCGAGCTCGAGATTGTGTTAGTAAACAAGCCTATCAAGTTTGGTCTTTTATACGAGTATCTTAAGCTGGAAAGTTAATTTATTGTAGGATTAAAAAAAAGTTTTAAATTTTAAACGAGCTTCGAGCTCGAGCTCGAACAACAAAAAAATATTCGAGCTCGGGCTCGAGCCAATTTTTAAAAGTTTATTCGAGCTCGAGCCGAGCTCGAGCCGAGTTGTTAATAAACGAGCCTAGCTCGTTTAGGCAAAAACTCGACTCGGCTCGGATCGTTAACACCCCTAATTATTGGATATACACTTGAATTATATAACCATATGTGTTTAATATTATATGTATTTACATGAAAAACTAATAAAAATAGTCGTTTTCAAATAGAGGCCCTGTGTGACAACACCTATTGCACACTCCTCCGACGTCTTCGAATATAGAAAGCAAAATTAAATAAATGAATATGATATCCTTCCACCACCGGATCCGTAATTTATTTTAGCAAGAAGTGTAATCAATGTTTTGAAAATCGAGTTCAAAATCCACCCGGTCGAGTCACCGGGCACCGGGTCAACCGGTTTAACCGATTCGACCGCCGGGTCAACCCAATTTTCAATTTATTATTTTTTTATTTTTTTGACCGGTTTGACCGCCGGTCAACCGGCTCGACCGCCGGGTCAACCCAGGTTTTTATTAAAAAAAATTGAAAAAACGAAACCCGGCAAGGTTTTGAGAACCGGGTTGACCAGGGTCACTAAAACCCCGACGGGTCTAACCAGTTAACCCGGATTTTTTGACCCATTTTTATAGCCGGAACCGGTTAATTCGGCCGGATCGACCCACGTTTCAAAACTGAGTGTAATAAAACATCACGACGGCTCAAAAAGTAAAAATTCAAACAAAATGATCAGGTTCGCATTTTGCCCCTAAAATCTCAGTTAAACCTTTTACCCCCATGAGACACCTCCATCTCAGCAACCACAATGCTCAACCACCATCTCCGCCGCTTCACCACCACCACACACCACCACTTCCACCAAACCTTGCACCACCACCTAAAAAACAACAACCTAACTGCAGCCTTAACCCTCTTTTACACCAATCCAAACACACCTAAAACCCACCAAACATACGCCGATATCTTCCACGCATGTGCACGGTTAAACTCCATCTCACACGGCCTTAATCTCCACCACCACATGAACAAAACCCACCAACAGAATCAAATAAAACCCACTTTATACATCTCAAATCATCTCATCAATATGTATGCAAAATGTGGTTTTTTAGAACATGCACGTAAAGTGTTCGATGAAATGCCTGAGAGAAATATTGTCACTTGGAGTGTTTTGGTTTCTGGGTATTGTCAGTTTGGTTATTGTGATGAGGGGTTTCGTTTGTTTTGTGAAATGGTGAAGGTTTTACGTCCGAATGAGTTTGCGTATGTGAGTGTGTTGAGTTGTTGTGGTTTGGAAGCTGGGAGACAAGTGCATGGGCATGCGATAAAGACGTGTTTTGATAGGTTTACGTATGTGGGCAATGCGTTGATTAAAATGTATTCGAGTGGTGAGGAGGTAAGTGAGGTGTGGAGGGTGTTTGAGTTTTTGGAGGTTAGGAATATTGTGACGTGGAATTCGATGGTTGCGGCGTTTCAGAGTGGAGGGAAGTGGGAGGATGGTTTGAGGTTGTTTACGTTGATGAGACGTGAATGGGATGTTGGGTTTGACCGTGCAACTCTTCTTAGTGTCTTATCGTCGTTGTTGATTGTTAAAGACGATTTTAGTGATGTGATTGGTTTATGTCTTAAGTATTGTTCTCAGGTACATTGCCTTGCTATCAAAACATGGTTTATTACGGAAATAGGCGTAATAACTGCATTGGCAAAAGCCTATGCTGATCTTGGTGCAGAAGTTACTGACCTTTACAATCTATTTATGGAAACTTCAGGAATGAGAGACATTGTATCATGGACTGCATTTATAACAATATTTGCAGAACGTGACCCTGAAGAGTCCCTTTTAATGTTCTCTAAGTTATGTCAAGAGGGTTTTAGCCCAGACCGCCATACATATTCCATAGTGTTAAAAGCTTGTGCTGGGCTAGTGACCGACCGCCACACGTTGGCTATCCATTCTCAGGTACTCAAATACGGTTTTGAAAATGACACCGTGCTTGCAAACGCATTGATTCATGCGTATGGAAGATCTGGTTCAGTTCTTGAATCGAGTAAAGTTTTCGACTCAATGCTTATTAAAGATATAGTCTCCTGGAATTCAATGATAAAGATTTACGGGTTACATGGTCAACACAAGGAAGCATTGAAATGCTTTGACGAAATGAATATACAACCGGATTCCACTACCTTTGTAGCTCTCCTATCAGCGTGTAGTCACGCGGGTATGGTTAAAGAAGGGACCAAATTATTCGGAACCATGTCTAAAACATATGGGATTATTCCTCAACTTGATCACTATGCTTGTATGGTTGACATTCTTGGAAGATCCGGTCAAACCTTAGAAGCTCAAAAGCTTATAAACGAAATGCCAATGGCACCTGATTCTGTAATATGGAGTGCCATGCTTGGAGCATGTAGAAAACACGGTGATACCAAGTTAGCAGAATTAGCTGCCAAAAAGTTACAAGAATTGGACCCGAATAATTCCCTTGGTTATGTACAAATGTCCAACATGATGTGCTCAAATGGTACTTTTAATAAAGCTGTAGATATAAGGAAGCAAATGAAAGGGCTGGGTGTTAAAAAGGATCCTGGTTTGAGTTGGACTGAAATAGGGAACCGGGTTCATGAGTTTGGTTCAGGTGGGGTCCGCCACCCGCAAATAAAGACCATATGTGGTGAGCTAGATGAGTTAGTCAAGGAACTAAAAGGTTTAGGTTATGTGGCGGAAACTAGTTTGGCAATGCGGGATATAGAAGAGGAAGATAAGAATAGGGAACTAAGTTACCATAGTGAGAAACTTGCTTTTGTTTTTGCATTAAAGCATGCTGAATCTAAGTCTTCAAGAAATGCTATTAGAATCGTTAAGAACATACGTATATGTGTTGACTGCCATAACTTTATGAAATTCGCAAGTGAGTTGACAGGAAGGGAGATTATTGTGAGAGATTCGAATAGGTTTCATCATTTTAAAGATAGAGTATGTTCATGTGATGACTATTGGTAACTATCTTAAGGTGCATTTGCACAAATGATCTGTTCCTTGTAGAACTACAGTCGTTATTGATTGATTGCAAATGGTAGGTTCATGCTGAAGAGTGTCTTCTATACAGTTAGAAGAAGCATTGATGTCTCAACCAAGTTCGTAAAGAATTATGTTAACATGGTTATGAGGTAGAGGTGGCAAGAGTGCAAGAGCGTGAGACATGCAGGTCAGGTAAGAGGTATGCCAAACGGGTTGGAAAACAGGTTGATGTGGCAAGACCATGACACAGGCCGTTAGGGTAAGAGACGTGGGATGAAAAGATCCTTTTTACAATACATGATGAATCGGCTGGTCATGACTTATTCTTCTTGTGCGTAGCTAGACTTTTAGGATCGATCCATTAGATGGGATAAGAGCACACGGTGCCATTTTGTTATAGCTTGCCATTCCATGTTGGCACCCTTGTGCCTTGCCATGACAGATTGACAGCGCCCCCTTGTTATAGCTAGCCATTCCAACCCTCATCGTCTGAACGGCGAGGGTAATTTGTCAGACATTTTTTTTTTTTTTTTTTTTTTTTTTTTTTTTTTTTTTTTTTTTAAGAGTGAAAAATAAAATAAAGTTGTAAGTGGTGGGCCCCAAATGAGTAAGTTGATGTTAGTTGTAACTGAGGGGTTAGTTGTGGATGTTTGTTATAGATATGTAGCACCCCGTGAGGCCCGAATAAGTAACTTGGGTATGTCATGGCACCTAATGCTCTAATATAACCCAAGCTGATCAATCCGCAATGTGTCAAATATGTCACATCGATTAATAGACAAGTGCTACATTGTCATTAGTCAAAATTGGTGTTCTTTCTATATCATTTTATATTCTAAGAAACTAGATAACTGAAATACGTTCGGCTGCAAATGCTTAACGACAAGTCGATAATTGTGACTTGGCTTAAGTAGCACCGGATAAGATAAATCTCTTGATAGCTCTAGAAGATATAAAGTGATAGCATACGTATTTAGATAAAAACGAGTGGGGCACCCGCGCGTTGCTACGAGAATGTTGTGTCTAATTTAAAATCGAAATAAAACGATCGGGAAATTTTTTTATTAAGGACTAAATTTGCAAAATATCGCTAACGGGGGACTAACAATGCTATTTACAGCTAACCTAAGGGACTATTTTTGTAAATTCGTTAGGTACAAAATAATTCTGGAAATAATATGTTTTTTTACGTAAAAAGTCTCTAAAAGTCTCGACGTGTTGCATCGTTAGTCCCCAGTGTGTTGCTTCGTTAGTCCTCAAAGGACCTATCTTGGAACGACAGTTTCACCTCAGGGACTAAAATGCACATGAGCACTATTTCGTCCACTGTAGCTACAGTGATTTGCTCACCCGCGCGTTGCTGCGAGAATGTTGTGTCTAATCTAAAATCGAAATAAAACGATCGGGAAAAAAAATATTAAGGACTAAATTTGCAAAATATCGCTAACGAGGGACTAACAATGCTATTTACAGCTAACCTAAGGGACCATTTTTGTAAATTCGTTAGGTACAATATAATTCTGGAAATAATATGTTTTTTAACGTAAAAAATCCCTAAAATTCTCGATGTGTTGCATCGTTAGTCCCCAGTGTGTTGCTTCGTTAGTCCTCAAAGGACCTATCTTGCAACGACAGTTTCACCTCAGGGACTAAAATGCACATGAGCACTATTTCGTTCACTGTAGCTATAGTGATTTGCTACAGTAGAGGTTCCCCTTTTAATATATATAATAATGGGCATAAAACAACAAATAGAACATGACGTCCTGGTTAAACTCGTCATAGATCTGATTAAATATGTGTTTGCCGGAAAAATAAAAAAATGGTTGATCCATTAATCCATTGTTCTAAAAACGTTTTTTGTAGCTTTTCCCACAAAGGTTTAGCAACCATTAAGTAAATTTTAATAAATACTCGTGCGTTTTTTGAGTTTAGTAATTAGGATTGCTCAATGTAGAATCATAGAGAGGTGAATACGATCTTTTTGACTAACTTAAAGTTTAACAACTTCTAGTCTAAAAAAACAATCAAGTGGTTATACACAACAATATTCACGACCACAATACAAAAAGCAAGTAAAGAGATAGACACTACGATATATACTGGTTCGAGATGGGAGGTTTATACCACCCGTACGTCCAGTTGCGAATACACGATACTGATACTATTACTAAGTATGATCCTTATGGTGGATTACAAACCGTTACAACTTCACTCCACCGATATGCACAAAGATCGACGCTCACTAAAAAAAGCTACTCCCAACGGTATTTCGTCCTCAGAAACCACCCACAAGAATCGCGATTTGACTTAATCACTAAGACCACAAAGACCATTAAGACTACAAAGACCACTAAGATTACAAAGACTTTCCCACCGGAAGTATCAAACTCCAACCAGATCAACACACGATTTAAGCTTGACTAACAAGGTACAAGACTTTACACTCTTACAACTAAATTGTATGAATGATAGTTGTTTATTCAAACCAAGTTCTAACCTAATCTAAAGACTCGATTATAATAATGGTATAGAAAAGAAGACCATCGACACAATTCACAAGAGTGGATTAGATTCTTGTGAATCTCTCTTGCAGAAGAAGTGATCTTTCCATTAAAGATAGAAGAGAAGTTTAGATCACAATGATATATTAGACTTAGAGTGTTGAGAGAACAAAAAATAGAGAGAAAAAATATATTGGCAAGAGTTGAGTAACAAATGACAAGAGGTGGACATTTATAGACAAGACCCACAATTTTTCAGACGTGCCTGGCGTGCCACCTAGCGCGTCGGGTGCAATCCAAAAAATTTTCTGATTTTGTTAATTAATGTCAGACTCTTGTTAAACCCTCAATTACACTTCACTTATGACATTTCCAATAACATTCCAACACTCAAAGTGTAATAAGGTCAACCAACTCATTTAGCTAAAGTTTTGGCATTTAAAACATTTGGTGAAGTGAAAACTATTAGTTAGGGGTTTAGTACAATTTCAAATAGAAAGAGAAGAACCATTGGACATTACAAATTGGATAAATTTGCCTCCTATATTTGAAATTCAAATTTCAAATTCAAAAACTAGCTGTTACAAGATAAGTTGTATGATGTGATAGATTGAATGTGTAAGAGAGATGTGTAAGAGAGTTGTGAGGGAAATTGTTGGGTTTGGAAAACTAACCCAATTGTCTCCGACAAGTATTTAAACATAAAATAGCATAATTCACCTTTTGAAGGCCAGTTGAGCATCAAGTATCTAATAACAATCAGAGAGGATGTCACTTCATAACTATCAAACTAAACCTGATAGTTATCAGAAGTGATATACTCCTTGATAGTTATCAGAGAACATGTCTTTCTAATTATTATTCAGAAGATGACTCACTGATAAAGAAATTAGTGAGTGTTGTATAAAGCTTAAACACCTATATGGCTTCAGGGAAGTCGAAGACCAACTAAAGAAAATATCTCACAAACTGATGCGGTGTCAGGGAGTGATTTAAAAGGAGCTAAAGATAACAACAAGGTCACTGAGATCTGACAAATGTCTTTTTAACCATGAAGTCTTAATTTTGTATTTCAACCACAACCTCTGAATGCATGTGCAGGAAACTTCTTTGAGAAGATAAGTTCAAGTACTTAGTGATATTCGTGAAACAGACATTGGAACTAGGGGTAAGCAAGAACCGCACCGCAATTTGCAAACCGAAAAATCCGCACCGCAAAAACCGATCCACAACAAAAACCAACGGTGCAGTTTTTGAAAATAGAAAAACCACATTTTGCGGTGCGGGTTGGGTTTTTACCCAAAAACCGCACCAAAATAACCGCACCGCACCACTTCATTATATTCAAATATATATTTTTTATTTTTTTAAATAACACACTAAAATTTAGAACTTGATGACGTATAGTCTATATATGGGCCACGAGCCCAAACGATAAACATTACTAAGGCCCAAAGCCACCATGTGTGGGCTATTATAACTTGGGCCGCATCAATAATGGGAGTAGGCTCACGTAAGCCCAAACCCAATTAAACTATACACGGTATAGATAAGGATCTTCTATCTATGGAATAGATATCCTTAACCCGGATAAGCACCATGTGTGCGAAACGTAAGGAGCACGAATCCTACAAGGATTCTGCGCCTATATAAGGAATGACATAATTCTCATTCAAGGTATGATTCACAAACCCTAAACTCTTTACGAGAACCTTAAATCGATTACTTACTCTCATGCCGAAGTCTAATCGTGGGAGACAATCCCACGATAAGCCTAACGGTGTTGTTTATTTTCTTAGTGCGCAGGTTACAAGTACTAAGAAGCGAATTGGTACGAGAGCAAGAGCCCATAATCAGGAACGCCCAACTTTTGTATCAACAAGTGGCGCCATCCGTGGGACCCTACTGACAACTAAGAACTAGAATGACGAAAAATAAGAATTCAAGCCAGCGGACTCCGCGGCCAGAAAAACGTGACCCCCAGAGGAAGAATCAACAAGATTCGACCCCTAGGCAGGTTGCTGGGACAACCAGCGCACCTGGTCACCAAGAGGCAGGGACAACCCAACCTCTTCCAGCGGTAGAACTGCCTATAAGGACTACCCAAACCACCACAGTGGTCCCAAGCGTTGAGGAACTCCAGCACACTCTCTTCACTACTCCTCACCAAACTGTACCCATAGTGAACAACACTGTGCCACCGGGCGCGCCTAACCGAGATAGGGTGCCTAATACTGAGGCAGACATTCTTGCAGCAACTGAGGACACACCCAACTTAACGTTGGGAAATTTTGTATCCCAAAATTATGAAACTCTAACTGCCCTCATGCAAGAAGAGGCAAGGAGAAGGTCAAGTACGAGCCTACAAGCTCGGCTCAATTTTGGTCCTGAACGTGAACCATCACCACCGCGCCACCCACGAGGAAGACGCGCAGATAACGAAAAACGTACTACTATCCACGATAGGCTGGGTACGACATCTGATTCACAATATTCAGAGGAATACGAAGAAAGCGAAAGGCGCACCAATGTTCACTCCAGACTTGGCAGTCGAGGGATACAAGACCGATTATGACCTCAGCATTCACCAAGCCAAGGGTCCTCCAAATCTGGGAGTAAGAGAATTCACGACAAGTTGGGGAAAATAATGTCCCCAAGTGAAAGCCCCTCAAGCTCTTCTTTTGAAAGAAGCCGGCGCAAGCGCCGAAAAAGAAACTACTCTTCCTCCAGTGACTCCTCGGACAACGAGGACAAAGAAACAGGACACTGAAAGTCAAGAGGCAGACGTCGCAAAGAAGAAAATGAAGACATGTCTCTTCCATGGCGTCGCCAGAAAGTTGATGCGTTTACACGACGCATCAGCGATTACTCCGACCACAAAAGGAGGCGCATGCCCACTAACGTAAAAGTATATGATGGAACAGGTGATCCTGATGATCACCTAAAAGTTTTCGAATCAGCTGCCACTATCGAAAACTGGCCACAGCCTGTGTGGTGCCATATGCTTAATTCTACGTTGGTAGGGAATGCGCGCACATGGTTTAGCAAACTCCCACGAAGGAGCATCGGTGGGTTTGAAGAATTGCGGAAAGCATTCGGTCTCAACTTCACCCAAAGAAAGAAGTGCGCTAAGAACCCTGTTGAACTAGCCAGAGTAAAACAATGCCAAGGGGAATCAACCAGCGCTTTTATGGAACGCTTCAAGGATGAATGCATACAGGTCAAAGCATGTCCCGAAATTCTTAAAATTTCAGGGTTCATGAATGGAATTAACAACCCAGAACTTATCCGGAAGCTAACTGACAAGGTTCCCCAAACTTTCGATGAGCTAACAAAGCGCACCAGATCCTTCATACAAGGAGAAGCAGCTGCTGCGGACAGCAAAAAGGGTTACTCGAATTATAGGCAACAAGAAGAGCCTAGGAGACAATCCAACGATCAGAATAACAATTGCAGCAGGAATTACCGCAGCGGAAGAGACAATGACAAATATACCCCTCTCACAAAAACTCCGAGGGAAATATTTGTAACAGAAGGCGCAAATTTTCCAAAACCTCCACCAATGCACACCATCGAGGAAAAGCGCGTAGGGAATGGATACTGCGAGTATCACGGTCAAAAAGGCCATACAACTAACAAGTGCGTCCAGCTAAGACAACTAATTGAAAAGTTAGTAAGGGAAGGAAGAATGGACCACCTTGTAAAGAACATCAAAGAGGGAAAAGACAAACAAAGGAACGGGGGGTAAGAAAGAACCTCCCAAAGAAAAAGCTGATACCATATACATGATACAGTCATGGAAGCGTAAGATAAAGCAAAAAGTCAGCCAAAAATTCTCTCCAGAAAAAGAGATATCTTTCCCTACTCTAGCTGCGGACAACGCAGTGGTGGAACCTCTAACTATTGAAATACACGCGGGGGGACATGATATCCATCGCATGTATATTGATGGAGGAGCATCCGCAGACATCCTGTATGATCATTGTTTCAAAAGACTGCGACCTGAAATCCAAAGTCAATTGATGCCAGCAACAACGTCATTGACTGGATTCACAGGAGAAAAGATTTGGCCTATGGGGCAGTTACGCTTGCTGGTGGTCGTAGGAGATGAACAACACTCAACTGCAACATGGATAAATTTCATGGTAATAAAGTCTCCCTCACCATACAACGGCATCATTGGGAGACCTGGAATATCATCCATGTGCGCTGTACCATCCACAGCGCACGGAATGCTTAAATTTCCAGTGGAAGGAGGAGTTGTCACCCTCTATAACACAACAGTACCACCAAAGGAATGCAACGCGGTAACCACTGAAGTAGAGAATATTCCAGAACAGCGCACCGAAAAAACAGCAAACCTAAAGGTCGCTATTCATCCCGATTACCCGGACCAACAAGTTTCGATTGGTGGATCTTTATCTGACAAAGGTAAAGCAGCCGTGTGCGCACTCTTGCAAAGGAACCTGGACATCTTCGCATGGGAACCAAAACACATGACAGGAGTGCCGCGCTCTATCACAGAGCATAAGCTACAGATCCGACAAGGATATTCCCCAATACGACAGAAGAAGCGCGGCCAGGCCCCAGATCGTGCAAAGGCTATTCTGGAAGAAGTACATAAACTCGTAGACGCAGGCATCATGCGCGAAGTGTACTACCACGACTGGCTCTCTAACCCAGTTATGGTAAAGAAGAGCGATGGCAGTTGGAGAATGTGCGTAGACTTCACAGACCTTAAAAAAGCATGTCCACAGGACTGCTATCCACTGCCAGAAATAGACTGGAAGGTAGAATCCCTGTGCGGATACCCTTTCAAATGCTTCCTAGACGCATACAAAGGGTATCAAGTCGAAGATGAAGAAAAAATACACAAAAATGCCTTTTGGCTTAAAAAACGCAGGCGCAACATACCAACGATTGGTGGACACAGCTTTCGCGAAACAAGTAGGCAGCAACTTGGAGGTCTACGTTGACGACCTTGTCATCAAAAGCCACACAGAGGATGAATTGGTGCGCGACATCGAGGAAACGTTTAGAACATTGGAACGAATAAACATGAAGTTAAATCCCAAGAAGTGCACCTTTGGCGCAACCGAATGCATGTTCCTTGGATACTTAATAGAACCTGATGGAATCAAGCCTTGTCCAGAAAAAACAAAGGCTGTTATTGATCTCCCCTCACCGCGCACACTCAAAGAAGTCTAGTCATTGAATGGAAAGTTAGCAGGGCTAAACCGTTTCTTATCTAAGTCAGCAGACAAATCACTTCCTCTCTTTAAAACACTCACGAAGTGTACTAAAAAGGGAGACTTTCGCTGGACCGAAGAAGCAGAAGAAGCTTTCCAACAACTTAAACACCACCTGGCATCTCTTCCCAAACTTGTCGCACCGCGACCAGGGGAAGAGCTAATCATGTACTTATCGGCAACTCATGGAGCAGTTAGCGCAGTACTATTGACAGATAGGAACTCCGTCCAGACACCCATATACTTTGTAAGCAAAGCCCTGAAGAAAACAGAGACTAACTACATCGCTATGGAAAAGCTGGTCTTAGCTCTAGTATTCGCAGCCAAAAGGCTGCACAGATACTTTCAAGCGCACCCAATCGCTGTAATCACCGATCAGGCAATTAAACAAGTTATTTCTAAACCTGATGCATCAGGACGGTTACAAAAGTGGAGTGTACTGTTAAGTGAATATAACATCTCATATAGACCGCGCACTGCAATCAAAGGACAAATATTAGCCGATTTCATCGTTGAGAAGCCAGATAGCGATAGTCCAACATCTGCAACCAAAACAGATCTATAGGAACCCTGGATTCTGTTCACAGATGGGTCTTCATGTGTAGATGGATCAGGCGCAGGCCTTATTCTCACAAATCCAGAAGGTATGAAATTCACCTATGCGTTGCGCTTTGAATTCACAGCCACAAACAATGAGGCAAAATACGAAGCCCTACTAGCCGGACTCGCATAGCAATCCAAATGGGTGTACGCAACTTGGAAGCAAATGTAGATTCTAGGCTAGTCGCTAACCATGTGCTAGGTGAATATGAAGCCAAGGATGAACACATGATCCAATACCTGGAAAAGACCAAGTCCTTAATTAAAAACTTTGACAGGTTCACAATAAAACAGGTGCCCAGAGGAGAAAACAGGAAGGCTGATGCGCTCAGTAAGATTGCATCCACAAGCTTCGCGCACCTCTCAAAACAAGTATTGGTAGAAACCCTACAAAAAAAAGTCAATCTTGGAAATGGAGATATCCACAGTGATAGAAGAACAAGATCCTACATGGATGACACCTATCATTGAATTCATTAGCAAGGGAATCTTACCACAAGACCATAAGGACGCTCGAAGAGTGCGGCGCATAGCGCAATGATTTGAACTACGAGACAACATACTCTATCGGCGCTCTTTCTTACAACCTTGGCTCAGATGTGTTGGACCTCTTGAAGCAGACTATGTACTCTGAGAAATCCACGCTGGATCATGTAGCATGCACTCAGGGCCGCAATCTGTGGTGACAAGCGCTCTACGGTCGGGGTATTATTGGCCAACCATGCACCGCGGCGCACGCGATCTGATAAAGAAATGCAGCAATTGTCAAGTACATAGGCCAATTCCGCGCCGACCACAACAAGAGCTAACACCCATTACCTCACCATGGCCATTTTACAAATGGGGCATTGACATCGCGGGACCCTTTCCAGTTGCAGCAGGAGGAGTAAAATTCCTCATCGTAGCCATAGACTACTTTACGAAGTGGATTGAAGCAAAGGCGGTGGTGAGCATCACAGGAAACCAAGTCAAACACTTTGTCTGGGACAACATTGTCTATCGCTTCGGACTACCAGGAGAGATTATATCGGACAATGGAAAATAATTCTGTGATAACTGATGAGTGTGTAAATACTCATCATTTTTACCGTATTTTAACTGCCAAAACGCGTGAAAACATTCAAGAATGCATCAAAATAATGAAAATATCCCAAAGATCGCGTTTTATATGTTTCGAATGCAAAATTATCAAAAACAAACGAAAAACGAACAAAGTTTGCATAATTGGCAGTTTCAGTCCCCCAACTTTCAAAACTGGACAAAATAAGTCCCTACGCATTTATTCTGAAAGAAAAGTCAACCCAAGTCTTTAAAAATTAAAAGTAATCAAAAATGATCTTTGGGTGTAAAGTTTTTAAAAGTGCACAAGTTTGGCCCTGGAATTTCATGATTTGGCAAAATTGATCCCTCAAGTTTCAAATTTGGCAAATGTGACCCCTGGATATTTCAAGTTGGAAAATAAACTTCAAAGGTCCTTATGGAATTTCAATTTGGCAACAATTGTCCCTTGGATCATATTATAGAACTTGGCAGATCTGGTCCCTTGGTTTTCATAAATTGCAAATATGGTCCTTGTGTTAAAATCAAACCAAACGGACTAAAGTACCTACACCAGCAAGCCCTTGGCCCAAATTTCCTTCCCCACTATAAGCCCAAACCTAAAACGTTTATAATAAAACGTATCATCCTAAACCCTTGACTTTGGTCAAACCATATCCACGCCTCTCACCTTTCTTCTCCACTTCCCTCGTATTACCCAGGGAACAAACAAACTACCCCCAATAACTTCTCCACTCCAGTCCAAACCCTCACATGATACCACCCCTCACGGGTGTCCACTCCACTCACACCTTCTCCAAGAAACCTTCACGAGATACAATACCTACCCACTCCAAATAGGGCGCCAAGAAGAATCAACGGCTGGGATTTATTCCAAAGAGTATCAAAGGCAGAGAAGAGAAGCATCAAAGATTCAAGAAACCCTAGTTTTTGGAGTAGTATAAAGGGTTGTCGAATGTAGCCATTGTGGGCAGTCTTCTTTTTAGGTTTTTATTTTCAATCTTAAATTAGGTTTTTAGCAGTTGGTATTCTAAAATTAGGTTTTAGTAGTAAGTCATTTGAGTAGGGATTTTTAGTTTTAATTTGTAGTTTTTTAAAAAGCTTTCAAGTTTTCTGTACTCTGTAATTTCAAAATCAATGCAAGTTTCGATTTGAGTTTCTTTATTCTCTTGTCCTTTCGATTTGTTTTACACTGCTTATTATGTTGCCTTTTGCTTATTAGGATTTCCCTAGGCTGCCCCTGCATGTTCACTCCTAGTCCTAGCTTATTTGAGCTTAATGCCCTTAGATCAGTCAAGCCATAGCTTATTTGTTTGGGTCTGCCAAACTGTTACACTCCTTAGGTGTAGGTTGTGCTTGTTAGTACTTTTTAGTTAGCTGCTACTGCTTATTCATGTCCATAAGAGCTGATTTTAG
This sequence comes from Artemisia argyi, assembly GCA_030686995.1. NCBI lineage: Eukaryota > Viridiplantae > Streptophyta > Magnoliopsida > Asterales > Asteraceae > Artemisia > Artemisia argyi. The sequence continues at coordinate 151,278,501 of CM060689.1, forward strand.
GAAACCCCTTACTGCCTTTAGTTTAATTCCTCCTAGGATAAGTTATTTGTGGCTTATTTGCAGCTTTGTAGCTTTCCCTTTCTTAGCTTATTGTCAGCTCAACCACCCAAGACCTGCTGCTCATCTGTCCTTCATCTGTCTCACCCAGTCCCTTAGCAGCCATTTTTAAGCCTCATTGAAGCTCTATCTTGCCTGAATTCTGTTTTGTTAAAGCTTATTGGTTGATCTAGTTTGTGGATTTCCAGTTTCCATGATCTAGCTTATGGTATCCCAGCTTATGCATGTGCTTAAAATTGGACTGTTTGATTATGAATTTGCACGTATAAGTTCATTCAAAAAAACTGTTTTTCAGGTTTTTTTTAGATCCCATCTAGTTGCCATTAAATTGTTGATATCTTGTTGTTGCTTTTTGTTTGTTGTTTATTGTTGATGTTTTGTTGATGTTCTATTTTGTTATTTGAAGCTTATTGGAGTTTTTAGTTTATTTGTATTGCAAAAATGTAGAACAAAAGCTTTGAACAACAAACACTATATGTTGATCTTAAATATGTTAAGTCCCTGGAATTGGATTGAGAGTTGTTTGAAATTCTTTTGTTAAAAATCTGTTGTTAGAACTGATCTCAGGTGGTGTCCAAATGATTTGAGGAAAAAAAATAGATATGCTTTGTAAAAAGGAAAGCCACAGGGGTCGAACCTGTGACCTTCCCCATTCACACAGACCAAAAACAAGCAACCTAAACCATCTGTGCTAGCTATTCTCTTTGTTATGGTTCCATTTGTTTATTATTTAACTAGTTATGACTTTTGTTTGAATTCATGATTTAGTTTCGTTTACTTTGTTTTTCATACGTTATTTAGCGTAATTCAACAATTCCAAATAATCAAACCATTCCTTACAAGCATTTTAATCTCGAATCTCACACGATATTGTCAATTCACACCTCGTTGGGACACGACCCGGGTAATCACTTACCTGGTATCACATATATATATTGTATTCACGAGTTTTCGCAAGTCTTCCTTTTCCTAAAGGTTGATTCGTGAATTCCACTCACGTCTACCTTGTATATTTTTAATATGCACTCGAAAAAGCAATATCAAAAATGGCGCCGCTGCCGGGGAGGTTGTGTTGCGACAATATCGTTATGATTTCAACGATTAGTGACTTGTAGAACCTTCGTCAAGAAGTTATTGTTTTCAAAAAAGTATAAAACACAAAAATATTTTCCTTTTCTTTTGTATATATATTTATCATATAAAAAAAATACAAAAATATTTTCCGTTTTTCTTGTTAAATAAAAGATAAGCATAAATACACCGCCGAGAACCAAGGCTGAACACCTACCAACTGGGGGTGTGAACATTAATAAGTTCCCAAACAAAAGATTAAAACTTGCCATTGTATCCTTGTGAATTGGTGTACCTTTTTCAAAGAATCCATTTACATTGTGATTATTGGTTTAAGTTCACAATTGTCTTTTTGAGTTGGTCTCGTTTTAATTGATGTGTTTTTCGAAAAACCCAAAAATATTTTTCCCTACCCTCTATCCGTTTGATTCTACCTTCTTATACCCCTCTCATGTATAATTCTTATGGCGTCTCTCGGCTACACGTGTTTTCACTGTAAAAGCCCGATTGAGAATGGCTATCATTGTTTTCGGTGTATTTGTGAGAAATGTGGAAATAATTGTAGTAACAGCTTTTGCACTACGTGCAATTTGTTCATAACTCCAAATTCTCTCGATGATTCACCGAATTCTTCCAACTACCCATCACTGCCTGAGATACGTGCTATTAATGACAAATCATCAAGAATTGACCCTAACCTTTCAGGATTTACGGTTAAAGGTTTGTCAATCAAACGTACAGAGCATAGAGCAGAGATTGAAAAGAACGACTTGCCTAATCTTCATGATTATCAAAAACAAAAACCAGAGACCATAATGGAAGTGGTGGAAATTCCTAGCTCTCAGAGCACACCACTTGTCCCACCTCTGACTTTTATTCCTTGTGTCGGTTGTGGTGAACCGCTTTTCGAGTTGCCATGTCGTTGGTGTACATGTGAACGATGTGGTAATGATATTCAAAACAGAAGTTGTTTGTTTTGTGGTTCGAGTAATTCATTCGCTTACGATTTTAATCCGAGCTTTTGCAATGAGCCTCAAAACAATTTCATTTCATATGAGCATAATCCGTATTATCAAAATTGCAATGCCGAATCGTTTCAGAATGCACCAACTTCACAACAATACGGTTGTGAGTATTGTGGAGGTCCGCATTTTAGCACCAATTGTCAAACTAGGAATCTTTTTCCTTGTGACAACAATTATCACGACCAACCTCCACAATACCAAACTTTTGAAACACAACCTCAACCATTTCCTCAAGAACTTTTGCAAAATGTTTTAAATACTTTAAATGACCTTAAGGATTTGGTTAACAAACCTGCCCCGGAAGAACCTCGTCCGAAGTCTTACAAAGAAATACTAGTTGAAGAAGCAGCTAGAGTAAGATTTCGAATGCGTAAAACTATCATCTACGATGACGATGACGATGACGATAGTTATGATGAAGATACCCTTGATATTCTTCAAGGCTCATCAAATTCATCAGTTGAGGTTCCTTCCATGATAGATCAGTCTGTTGTTATCACACCCGAAGTTCACACTCACTCTCTAAACATGGGGGATGAGCATCTTAGCACTGTTCCTGATAAGGAATCGGACGAATTCATAAAGTCTAGTGTTGAGAACCTTGTCCCAATCCCAAGAGAGTCACAGGGAACTTTTGATCATGTGTGTGATTTACCTTTCTCTCTTAAGTGTCCAGAAGATCAAATTGAGACTTTCTCCGATTGTAGCGAAGATTGTGCATCTTATGGAGACATCGAGTATGTTGAGGCATCAGTTCCACATTTTGATGCTGATCATCTTCTTGAGGAGTTCACCGATGAACTCACTCACATCAATCCACTTCCAACGGGAAGTGACGATGATCTCATTGACTTTGAAGCCGATATTGGAGAAATTGAAAGTCTCCTATATCATGATCCGTCACTCACTTCTTATCCCAACAGTCCAATAGAGAATATTGATCATCGTGTTTCCGAAACATTTAATACGACTCTCACCAATCCTTTGTTTGAATTCGACTCTGAATTCACTTTGATTTCTGATAATCCAATCTTTGGAACTCAGATTGAGGATTGTGATGAGTCTACTCCGGAACATGAATTCATAGATTTACATCTTGTGAAAGATTCTCTTCATGAGGAGTTCTCCGGTGAACTCACTCATATCATGACTCCTCCGGAGTATGATAGCCCGGGGGGAAATGTACTCAATCATGAGAATTTGCAACTTCCCACCCACCCTCCCGGGATGTTTTTCAACCTAATGAGCTTAACCCTTGCAATCCAAATTCAGGCTAATGAGCCTGCTTTCGAGGAAGAAATTCTTATCATGATTTTCATCATGGTTTTCTTCCTTTTCTTCACCTACAGGGTAACTTCTCTTGCTCTTCACTCCTTCGGGAATGAAGATACCATCTTTGATCCCGACATTTTCATGTATCATTATCTTGAGCCGGATACTTATCTCATCGGTGTGGAACTTTCACGTGCTTCAAATGTTTGTCCAAACATCTTGAATGAAAGTCCGATGGAGATTGCTTCTTCCACATCATGCTTCCCCAAGGACAAATGAATTCGGGGTCGAGTCAAGCTAGCGACTCGGTAAACAAAAACAGTAGCATTTACTTAGGGTTTTCACCCTAAGTGTGGGGGAGTTACCCCTATTATGGTTACAAAAGTGAAAATACAAAAATGGTGTTTCCACATTTAGATTGTAATGTTGCCCTTTTACGTTCCAAGAGTCGGCATAATAGCCGGGACTTTGAATATTGAGGACAATATTCATTCTAAGTCTGGGGGGGGGGGGGGTATTTCGCTATTCTTGCGAATTTTATCACATTTTACTATCTTATACCCCCGTTTTTGGCAAAAATTTTAAATTTTTTTCACTTGTGCTTCAAAATTTTTGTGGTTATCAGTCCGCCTTGTCTAACCGACAAAAAGGATTGGCTAATCCAGGAGCAAACGGCTCTTGGTAAAGATATATCAAATCCGTTTATTGCTTGCAATTTGCCAAAAATTGTATGGTTCCTCAACTCCCCATATTCTCAAAAGCAAATGAGTTGGCTAGCCCACAAGATTATGGCTTGTGGTAAAGGCCGTGGAAAATCCATAATTGGTAATCAACTCACCAAGATGTTGACTATTCCATCAAGAGTTGGCTAGTCCAGAAGCAAACGGCTTTTGGTAAAGACTAATCAAATCCGTTGACAGCTGGTGGTTTGCTCAAAATCACACGGTTATCAGGTGTGCCACAGTTCTTACACCTGGCTACTCCAGAAGTGATGGCTTTTGGTAAAGAGATTTTCAAATCCATCAAGTTTTTCACAAAAGATTGCTAGGGACTAGCAATACTCAAGTGTGGGGGATTGATGAGTGTGTAAATACTCATCATTTTTACCGTATTTTAACTGCCAAAACGCGTGAAAACATTCAAGAATGCATCAAACTAATGAAAATATCCCAAAGATCGCGTTTTATATGTTTCAAATTCAAAATTATCAAAAACAAACGAAAAACGAACAAAGTTTGCATAATTGGCAGTTTCAGTCCCCCAACTTTCAAAACTGGACAAAATAAGTCCCTACGCATTTATTCTGAAAGAAAAGTCAACCCAAGTCTTTAAAAATTAAAAGTAATCAAAAATGATCTTTGGGTGTAAAGTTTTTAAAAGTGCACAAGTTTGGCCCTGGAATTTCATGCTTTGGCAAAATTGATCCCTCAAGTTTCAAATTTGGCAAATGTGACCCCCGGATATTTCAAGTTGGAAAATAAACTTCAATGGTCCTTATGGAATTTCAATTTGGCAACAATTGTCCCTTGGATCATATTATAGAACTTGGCAGATCTGGTCCCTTGGTTTTCATAAATTGCAAATATGGTCCTTGTGTTAAAATCAAACCAAACGGACTAAAGTACCCACACCAACAAGCCCTTGGCCCAAATTTCCTTCCCCACTATAAGCCCAAACCTAAAACGTTTATAATAAAATGTACCATCCTAAACCCTTGACTTTGGTCAAGCCATATCCATGCCTCTCACCTTTCTTCTCCACCTCCCTCGTATTACCCAGGGAACAAACAAACTACCCCAATAACTTCTCCACTCCAGTCCAAACCCTCACATGATACCACCCCTCACGGGTGTCCACTCCACTCACACCTTCTCCAAGAAACCTTCACGAGATACAATACCTACCCACTCCAAATAGGGCGCCAAGAAGAATCAACGGCTGGGATTTATTACAAAGAGTATCAAAGGCAGAGAAGAGAAGCATCAAAGATTCAAGAAACCCTAGTTTTTAGAGTAGTATAAAGGGTTGTCGAATGTAGCCATTGTGGGCAGTCTTCTTTTTAGGTTTTTATTTGCAATCTTACATTAGGTTTTTAGCAGTTGGTATTCTAAAATTAGGTTTTAGTAGTAAGTCATTTGAGTAGGGATTTTTAGTTTTAATTTGTAGTTTTTTAAAAAGATTTCAAGTTTTCTGTACTATGTAATTTTAAAATCAATGCAAGTTTCGATTTGAGTTTCTTTATTCTCTTGTCCTTTCGATTTGTTTTACACTGCTTATTATGTTGCCTTTTGCTTATTAGGATTTCCCTAGGCTGCCCCTGCATGTTCACTCCTAGTCCTAGCTTATTTGAGCTTAATGCCCTTAGATCAGTCAAGCCATAGCTTATTTGTTTGGGTCTGCCAAACTGTTACACTCCTTAGGTGTAGGTTGTGCTTGTTAGTACTTTTTAGTTAGCTGCTACTGCTTATTCATGTCCATAAGAGCTTATTTTAGGAAATCCCTTACTGCCTTTAGTTTAATTCCTCCTAGGATAAGTTATTTGTGGCTTATTTGCAGCTTTGTAGCTTTCCCTTTCTTAGCTTATTGTCAGCTCAACCACCCAAGACCTGCTGCTCATCTGTCTCACCCAGTCCCTTAGCAGCCATTTTTAAGCCTCATTGAAGCTCTATCTTGCCTGAATTCTGTTTTGTTAAAGCTTATTGGTTGATCTAGTTTGTGGATTTCCGGTTTCCATGATCTAGCTTATGGTATCCCAGCTTATGCATGTGCTTAAAATTGGACTGTTTGATTATGAATTTGCACGTATAAGTTCATTCAAAAAAACTGTTTTTCAGGTTTTTTTTTAGATCCCATCTAGTTGCCATTAAATTGTTGATCTCTTGTTGTTGCTTTCTGTTTGTTGTTTATTGTTGATGTTTTGTTGATGTTCTATTTTGTTATTTGAAGCTTATTGGAGTTTTTAGTTTATTTGTATTGCAAAAATGTAGAACAAAAGCTTTGAACAACAAACACTATATGTTGATCTTAAATATGTTAAGTCCCTGGAATTGGATTGAGAGTTGTTTGAAATTATTTTGTTAAAAATCTGTTGTTAGAACTGATCTCAGGTGATTTGAGGAAAAAAAAATATAGATATGCTCTGTAAAAAGGAAAGCCACAGGGGTCGAACCTGTGACCTTCCCCACTGATGAGTGTATAAATACTCATCATTTCTGTTACATTTAAACTGCAAAAACATATGAAAACACACAGGAATGCCTTGAAATACATAAAATTATCCCTGGATTGTGTTTTTATGCATAAGGATTGAAAACTGATGAAAAACAAAACATTTCACATAATTTACAGTTTCAGTCCCTGAACTTTGGAAAATTGGCAAAACTAGTCCCTGGTAAATCAAAACTTGTACAAATGTCATAAAAGGTCCTTGGGATTCATAAGTTGTCAAGAAAAATCCTTTAAAGTTTAAAAATGGCAAAATGACAACTTTGGTCCCTCAAGTTTGAAAAGTGTCAAAATTAGTCCCTAAGGTTTTAAAAATAAGAAAATAATAAAAATAAACCTTGCACTATTCTAAATTGACAAAATTGGTCCTTATGATAACTTTTGAGAAGTTACAAATTAAACCCTTCAAAAATCAGAAAATTACAGAATAAGTCCCTGGACTTTGTGGAATTGGCAGATTTGGTCCCTGAGGTTTAAAATAATAAAATTTATACTTGTGGTCCTTGTACTAATGGTTAATTGCAGGTTCAGTCCTTATTTGAAGTTTGGAAAAATCACAAACAGCCCCTCAACTTTACCTATATTACACATTTGGTCCTTGTGATTTATTAACTAAGAAACCAAACCGGATCATATTAAATAACTAAACCCAAAACTATTACAACCCACCCACTATCCTAATCTTTTCTACCCAGTCCACAAGGCCCAAACATAAGCCCACCCAACACCCCTTAGTTATTAAAACCGGGTCAAACGGTCAAAATACCACTACCCCGCTTTCCACTGTTCATCTCCCTTACAAACACCCCAAACCTGAAACCAGGGTGGTTTCAGCCACCTTGCACCTCCACCTCACCACCACTCCAGCTGGCTAACCACCTCCCAACCTAATCATTTCAACCCACCATCATTAAATGCACTTCTCACTCATTTTCCCTCCAAACTACTTTGCTCTCCTCTGTTTTCCATCCTAAGCCCCAACTTGCATCAAAAATATCTTCCATGTCTCCCTACACCTCATACATCATTCCAAAGTTCTTTAATTGCAAAATCTCTGCCTCAAGCAACCTTTGTGGAATTTGGCGCCAAAACAGTTTAAACGGCCAAGATGTGTTTGACTGATCCAATGGCTAAATTGAGAAGTGGGAAAGTGTGAGAAGTATGCAAGGAACACAGATGGTCAATATATATCAAGAAAGGAAGCAATGTGTGAAGTATCTAGTTTAATTAAAAATAATGTATGTCGATTAACTAATTTTCAAGTTTTCTTTGTATCTTTAAACTTTTAATTTGTATTTTCAAGACTCTCAGTGTTGAATGAAAGTTATTCTCAGTCTCAATTTTAATCTCTCAGTTTGAATTATAAATTTGCAAGTTTTGATCTAATTTAACACTTTGTTTCAAATCTTGTTAATTTTTATTGTTTCTTGTTCTCATATTCTCAGTTGGAAGAATTTGTAAGCTCAATTTCATAATTTTAGCATAATTTGTTATTTTTAGTTGTTTGCTATTTATTGTTGTTTACTTATGTTTATTTATGTCTATTTCATGTTAGTATAAGCTAATCTTCCTGTTTTATGGTCTTAATTAGTAAGGTTGTTTGAAAATCTCATTTTGAGTTGCTAAAAGGTGTGTTTGGATCAGTGGTATTCACTGAGTTCATTAGAGTTTTTGTAGTTGATTCTTGTTTATGCTTGTTTCTTTAGGTTGTATTAGTTCATATCAGTCAAATTAAATAGGTCTTGTTAGAGTAAAAATCAAAAATCACTTGGATCTTTAACCTACTGTCACTGTTTAGGAAATTGCATACCAAATCTTGTTTACATGTTAAAAAGTTGTTAGAGAAGCTTGTTATAACTTTATTTCATCTTAATATAACATAATCAGCTCATAAATCTAGCTTAAAAGTGGTAAAAGTCAACTTGGATCAGTATTGTTAAAAGTCAAAAATTACCTTGACAGTTAAAATGGCCAATATTACTTGAAGTTTTTAGACCTGAGCATTGAGCTTGAGCTTGTCATCTTTTGGGAAAAGCTTGTGTCCCAGCTTGTCTAGTTAAGGGTATTTTTGTCAAAATTTTACTATTTTATTTGTGGACCCCACAACTGCTCAAACACATTTGCAGGGCAAGTGTGTGCTCTGTCTCAGCAGCTCAGTTCAAACCACCAACTTTGGTTGTCAATTATGATCTTGTTAATTGGTATTAGGATCTGAGATTGTAGGATAATATAGTCTTGTTGCTGACCTACATGTTACTATTTTTTATAATTTTTATGCTAGCTGATTAGACTGCTTAATTTGTGCTTATTTTCTAGTATTTCTTCACAAACCTTCCTTGCACTCAGATTTGATACCCTCTTTCACAAACTTGTATGAGCTTGTGTAGTGAGTGTTGGCCTGTGTATTTTGGATCTTTGTGATGCCATTGTGGCTAGTTACTTGATTTGAGTGCTTATTTGCCTATTACTGCTTATCTTAATTGCTTAACTTATGCATCAAAATCAAACACTACACTGATAACTCAGTGTAAACAATCAACTTCATAAGTCCTCAATAAGCTACCCAGTGGTCCCCATTGGTCAAGTTTTGGTATTTTGGAATCCTTACCAGCCCTACTTAGTACTTCAGCATTCAATAAGTTCTTTTGAGCTTATTTCATAAGCTCAATTTGACCTCTTTGGTTGCCTGTCTGGGTGTTTGGGTCTCAGTTTCATTGGAAGTGCTTATAAGCTTTTTACAAGCTTATTAGTTTAATCCAGTGAACACACTTGTTCATACTTATTAATATACTATATATACACAGTAATATATTTTTATTTTCTTTCTTAAGTTTGTTTTAAAGCTTGTACTAAGCTTTTAAGCTCATTTTCACTTACTCAGTTCACTAAGTGAACCAGTTTGGATCCCTCACTTCACAAGCTCTTCCTGAGCTCATCAGTGGGTCCCACACCCTAAATCTTGGTTCTTCCAACCCCCCTCCTACCATACTTGAACCCTTGACCTTTTGTTTGACCTCTAACCCACTGGACCCCACCTAGAATAAGCTCTCAAGTCTGTCCCATAATCTGTCTCAGAAAACAAATAAGCATAAGCTTATTGTGGCTTTTTGGCTTATTCAGCCAACACCTTGTGCTTTTTCTTGCTTATGCATGTTCAATAAACTCTGAGGAGTCAAGTTTTACCAAGGTGGACCCCACATAAGCTCTTGTGAGCTTATTTCCTTAAAAAGTCAAACTTAGTCAACTGTTTTGAGAAATAAGCACTCTTAGTGCTTATTTTGTGTTTATAAATTATTTCCCTTTATTAAAGTATCTTATTTTAAGTATTTAATTAGTTTTATAAAAGAAAAACCAGAAAAAGACAAACTTAATTATAGTGATAGCTTCTATTTAATAGAAATTATCTATTTAATTTCCTTTTTAGCTTATTTATAAGCACTTCTGCTATTTTATATTTTTATTAAATCTCTTATATATTAAAGTAATTTTATAAATTTTTCCAGAATTTTCTTTTGTCATCTAGTGTTATTTAGAATTAATATTAGTTTATTTAATAATTAAATAATAAATAAGAATTAAATAGCATAATATATTTTTATAAGGTAACACCTATATTTTATATTTTTCTTAGCTTCTGTAAGTCATAAAATAATTTTAGAAATTTTCTTGTGATTTATACTGTTCATTTACTAGTTTTCATAATTTAATTAGTTTAATTAGATATTAATCAATAAATATAATAATAATTAGTAAATTAAATTAAAAATACATAATATAAACTTTTTATAATTTTTTAGGATTCCTATGATGGTTAATTAGATATATAAAATTTTTCATAATTATTGAAGTCTTTTTAGTAATAATAAATAAGTTAATCAATATAATTAGTTAAATAATAAATAAATAATAAATAATTAATAATAAATAGATAAATAGTGTGAAAAATATAATTTTAGTTTTAAAATAAGTTTTATAATATTTTAGATTTTTAGAAATTTTAATTTTAACTTTCTAGACTTATCTCACATTTTCATAATTATTAGTTAATTATTAAATAAATAACAATAGTTATTAAATAAAAATAATTAATTAAATAGTTTTTAATTAATAAATAAATATTTTAAATTTATTTAATTTGCATTTAAGCCCCTAAGGCTTATAAAATCCTACTATCAGTTAAAGTTGTTTTTGTTTACGTTTAATTAATAAACGTTTACGTTTTCAGTTCCTTTTTCACTTGTACTTATCTGATTTCACGTATTAGTTGATATAACTTATTAAAGTTATTCACTCTTATTTTTCAGTAGTACAATCACTAAAACCCTTTTCCTGTTCAATTCACCTGATTTCAAAGTCGTTTTATTTCAGATTTCACATCTCGTTGGGATCTAACGATCCGGGGAAACACTAAACTCACCGGAGTATTGGTTTAGGCTGTCTGACTCTGTAAAAAGGAAAGCCACAGGGGTCGAACCTGTGACCTTCCCCACTCACACAGACCACAAACAAGCAACCTAAACCATCTGTGCTAGCTATTCTCTTTGTTATGGTTCCATTTGTTTATTATTTAACTAGTTATGACTTTTGTTTGAATTCATGATTTAGTTTCGTTTACTTTGTTTTTCATACGTTATTTAGCGTAATTCAACAATTTCAAATAATCAAACCATTCCTTATAAGCATTTTAATCTCGAATCTCACACGATATTGTCAATTCACACCTCGTTGGGACACGACCCGGGTAATCACTTACCCGGTATCACATATATATATTGTATTCTCGAGTTTTCGCAAGTCTTCCTTTTCCTAAAGGTTGATTCGTGAATTCCACTCACGTCTACCTTGTATATTTTTAATACGCACTCGAAAAAGCAATATCAATAACCCATTCAAAGATTGGTGCGCGCAGTTGAACATCACGCAACACTTCGCTTCAGTAAAACACCCACAAACCAATGGCTTAGTTGAGCTCGCAAACCGCAGTCTAGGGGAAGGAATAAAAGCGCGCCTTGACAAACACAAAGGAAGGTGGGTGGACGAGCTCTCACATGTCTTATGGGCGCATCGCACCACAATCAAAACCAGTACTGGCGACACACCATTCTCCCTTGTCTACGGAACAGAAGCCGTCATACCAGCTGAGATAGGAATGCCAACTATACGAACAGCAGAAGTCAACGTCACAACAAATGACGAGGAGCGGCACATAGACTTGGACTTACTAGAAGAAAGGCGTGAACGCGCAGCTATACGCGAAGCAAAGGCTAAGGCAAAAATGAAGAAGTATTATGATGCAAAGGTCAAACACACTTCATTCAGGCCAGGAGACTTTGTATACCGCGCCAACGATGCGAGCCACGCAGAAGACACAGGCAAGCTCGGACCAAAATGGGAAGGACCTTACGAGGTCACTGATGCGCTCGGCAACGGTGCATACAGACTGCGCGATATGGAAGGTCACGACCTAGCGCGCACTTGGAACATCTGCAATCTTAAAAAATGTTATTTTTAGGCTACGGCCATTACACAGACACCTTTGCACCCTAAAGATGTGCCCAATAAGTGTTTGTTTTTTTCTTTTCTTTCCTAGGAATTGTATTTTTATTTTTTCAAAAAACTTGCAAGTATCAATAAAATGTTATGGTTTCTAGCTAACTCCATAATGTATTTCACTTTATTGCGTACATACTTATATATGTCAATATTGTTATCTTATATTTTTGCCTACATGGCGTGCATGCACTAATTAAGACCCACGAAGGCATAAAGGATGAGTAAACCTACTAATTCACTCGTTGAGTAAGAGGGTTGCAAACCCATCAACATTGGATCACGCATCCTTGCTAAGCACCTTACTTTTGAGACGTCGAGGTAAGTTTCACGTGCGCATCCCACGAAGGGTGCGCAAATATTAAGTACACCGTACAAGCTTAGCAAATAACGAGCCAAGACACTTGGTCAAATAATAAAACTTAGCAAACATTAATGCAAGTATATCTCTTAAGTCACGCACTTAACGAGCCAAGACACTTGGTCAAATAATAAAACTTAGCAAACATTAATGCAAGTATATTTTTTAAGTCACGCACTTAATTAAAAAAAAAGGGTATCTTATTCAACATTTTTTACACAAAAATTACAAGGAAAAGATATACTTCGTTATTTACATAATACATATATAAAAAACAGCCTACACGCTATGGCGATGCTCAGGGCTATCTTCCGGGGCAGCAGAACTCCCCGCCTCTTGAAGCCTCCTCAAAATTAAGGCATCCTTGGGAGACACGGTGGGAACACTCACAGGAACCCCATCAGACCTGGGGATGTGTGCAGCGCCCACACCGCACAATACTGTCTTGCCCTGAATGCCTCTCTTTTGGGCAGCCCTCTGCGCATGACGCTCCAGCACATCTTTCAGGGAATTTCCCTCTCAAGGGCAAAAGGGTTGAGCATGTGTCGAGGCTGCGCAAACACGGGCACCTGCAACTGCGACTCATCGGGCTTCAGGAAGTAATCCGGTTGCGCCTCTGCATCTTCCAAAATGTGGCGCCCCAAGGTCAACCCCTTCATAATAACATTTATGGGATTGTATTGGTCGCACTCCAAACGTGCAATGTGGGGCAACTCGAGGACTTTCAACCCCTCCATAGCCTGCATCAGCTCATCATATGCAGCCGCGTTATAACCAGGTATCTCTGCCACGTCCTTGTTCAAATGCTTGGCCTCATGGAGATCCTCCATAGCCTGCAACTTCCCACGCGCAACCGCACAATGAACCACCTTCCCAAAGGCGTCCAACACCTCTTGGGACTCCAGAGTGCCCATAGCCGCCAGGCGCAGTCCGTGATTGATCAACCACCTACATTCACAAGGACAACTTGTGTTAAGAAAAACATAGCAACATAATATAATAAAGTATGAAAAGTTAAAAGGAAAAGTACCTGCGCTCCGCAATGGTCGACATCAAATGAGGATATAACTCCTCATCGTACTCTATGCTTAAGCCACGCAGCTTGTTCTCTTGCATCTGTACGATCTCCTCCAGGCGCTCCTTGAACTTGACAATGCTCGCAAGGTGCTCCTCCTTCTTCTCCTCCAAGTACGTCACAACCCAAGTCATGTTGGCCTTGTACTGATGAAGCTGTCCGCGCACCTGCTCCATCTTAGCCAACGCGGACAACTTCTCATGGGTGACCTTTTCAGTATACACCCTGGAGGACTCCACCTCTGCCTGCGCCTCAGCCAGCTGCGCACGGAGCCTAGTTATCTCCTCATCCTTCTAGGCGAGAGCACTGCTCTCCCCGACATACCTAGTCTTCAACTGAGCCACCAGCTCAGTCTGACGTACATCAGTCGCAGCCAACTCATCCATCAGTTGCTGCGCCGATACGCCCTCATCAACCTTCACTTCCCCCTCTTTGTTTTCATTCTGCGGAGGGGACGTGGTCTCCACGAAGGCTCCATCATCCTTCATGGCATCATCCCTACAATACATGAAGAAAACAATTAGATCATATTACGACAAGTAATACGCAAAAAAAAAAAAAAAAAAAAAAAAAAAAAAAAAAAAAAAATGAGACGCAGATACTTACAGAAATGGAGAGGCCTCTGCAGCCTTCTTATCCGCGCCAGGGGCGGATGTATCTTCCTCCGCGGATGACTCCACATCCCCAATAAGGTGGCGTCGCCTCTTCGAAGTGCCACTGCTCCCAGTCTCCCCTTTGCGCTTCAGATTCTGCGCCACCTCTTCCTTCAGCACCTCCTCAGGCTTTAGGATTTCCACGCTATCAGATGATTCAGCGTGCGCCTCCTCCTCCTGTGCCATCTCCACATCCGGGGCCACGCTCTGAATGGGTGTTACTTGGAGCGGCGGCGTATCTTCATGGCCAACATCTGGCAGCACAGTCAAACGACCTTGGGTCGCCTCCAGTAGTGGCTGCTCACCCTCCCTGAGAGGGCGCACTCCCACAGTCACTTGCTTTGGCTTTTCCAGCTTAACCACGATGAATAGATCCATCTCTGCGCACATAAACAAATAGCAAAACAGAAAGGATTAGTTACTAAATGTGCGTATATTAAAAGACTTACATATTTGAAGTAGAAGGGACGAACACCCACCCCGGCCTTCCTCATCTATGAAGGTTGGCATCTCGTCAACACCGCCGAAGTAATTGCGACTCAACCCCATGTGCACCAAAAACTCCTCCAGATAAGGGTTAATGGGTATGCGGTTGGCATCAAGAGTCTGCGCATCGGTCAGCCTATAGGAACCGAGTGCGGGGCGCCCATCCCTTGGCAAAGTATCTTGAGTATAAAACTCAAAGGGCGAGGGAAACACCACATCGTCAACCCAGAAAAAATGCTCCCTCCAATGCCTCAGGGAGTCTACCTTCTCAGTATAGCACTGAAGCGCCCCCGGGCGCTTCACAAAGGACACCCGTCCATTTGACCACATTGTGTGGTAGAAGACGCGGAACAAGGCGATGGTCGGCTCTATCGCAAGTAAACGGCAGTTTACTTCAAAATTCGACACCTTAGCCGCACCTATACAATGCAGCTGTGAGATGTGGAGGCGATAGTGGTTGAGCAAATCGCTCAGGAAAATAGATATCGGTACGCGGTAATTCGCGTACTCGAAAAAACGCGTGTATAATCCTATTTTCCCTTCGGGGAAATCGGCTATACACGCGTCAACGTCTGGAGCCTCTGGATGCACATCCAGAGAAATGAAGTAGTCAGATGTAAACTGACGCACATCATTCTCAGTCATCGCAGAGCGAAAATCTTCTAATTGGGCAACCATTTTCATTAATTTACCGAGAAACACACACAAAATTACCTAATAAAACAGTTATTTTCTTTGCAAAAATACGCTTGTGCAAGGATGAGTATGTGTTTTACTGTGTGTTTTTTACAAGGGGGGCGGTGACTCTTATATAAGGGGACCAAAAACCCTAAATGACGCCCACGTGGATCCCACTCACAAATACGTGTGGCTAGAAGGTGAAAAGGTACATGCACTTTTTCCCGATTTATGAGGGACACGTGGACACAACCCCCGATTTTCGAGGTATTTCTTTCAAAATATCTATGACTAGGTACATTGCACTCCAAATTGGGCGGCAATATTTCAATGTTCTCCCGCCACGCTTACCGCTGTTGTGATTAGTCTAGCATCCGCGGCTACGAGCCGCACACACTAGCCTGGGGGGACATGATGACGTATAGTCTATATATGGGCCACGAGCCCAAACGATAAACATTACTAAGGCCCAAAGCCACCATGTGTGGGCTATTATAACTTGGGCCGCATCAATAATGGGAGTAGGCTCACGTAAGCCCAAACCCAATTAAACTATACACGGTATAGATAAGGATCTTGTATCTATGGAATAGATATCCTTAACCCTGATAAGCACCATGTGTGCGAAACGTAAGGAGCACGAACCCTACAAGGATTCTGTGCCTATATAAGGAATGACATAATTCTCATTCAAGGTATGATTCACAAACCCTAAACTCTTTACGAGAACCTTAAATCGATTACTTACTCTCACGCCGGAGTCTAATCATGGGAGACAATCCCACGATAAACCTAACGGTGTTGTTTATTTTCTTAGTGCACAGGTTACAAGTACTAAGAAGCGAATTGGTACGAGAGCAAGAGCCCATAATCAGGAACGCCCAACTTTTGTATCAACAGAACTTTTTATGATAAAATGCTTTTGTTTATACTTTATTAATTAATTATTTCAAACACATTTTGATTTTTTAGTTATTATCTGAGTTTTTAGGTAATATAACATTATTTTTCTTTCAATTTATCATTGTAATTTATATAATTCTTCATCTCATTCGACTTTTACTATTGTATAGATTTATAATTTCATACCAATACACAACATTTTGTATATATGTTAAACTCATCATGTAACCTCATGATATATTTTTTCTATAGTACATATATTCCAAAAATTAAAATTTGAAAAAAAAATATCCAAAAAAACCGCAAGACCAAACCGCACAAACCGCAAAAACCGAAACCGCAAAAGCGCACGGATGTGTTTTCTCATTTTTTACAAACCGCAATTGCGGGTGCGGGTTGATTTTTACCAAAAACCGCACCAACCCGCACCACACTCACCCCTAATTGGAACTATAAGTTGTCAAATCGAGAAAGCTGAAAGTACGCTTCAGACTAGCTACTAGGCAGCTAGTAGTCTTTTATTGTTTGATTTAGGAGAGTTTTATCTGTCAACTCGGTGGTAGTTTTTCGTATGCTATTCTTTGTTAATCTTTGATTCATTGATCATAAGATTTAGAAAAGTTGAAAAAATTCCAATGGTGTTATTAGCATGTATGTGTTGTTCTCAAGCAAACCCAACCTCACATATGTTGATGTTCATCAGTTTTCCTCACTAGCTAAAACTGTTGTTCATATCATTTATGGTTTGCATGAACGTGTGTGAGCAAGCGGACCCAATATTTTACTTGTGTTACGACAAACATGTGCATTGTAGTAATCAGAAAAATACCATATCAAATGCAATTCATAATTACATCGCAAGGATCAAAAATCAACTAAAGTACAATACATTAGAACATCTAGAGCCAAATTTACATCGATTGAAACGTAAAAGGTACAGGATACTATGGTATGATAGCGAACAAGAATTGTTTAGATAGTTTGATAAAAAAAAAAAAAAAAAAAAAAAAAAAAAAAAAAAAAAAAAACTAGAAGATGACCATTGTTTGAAAGCAAGATCACCATATGCCATTGATGGTTAGGATGGTATGACAGAAGTGGTAGCTCTAGTTGACCATCAGGTGTCTTTCATCACCAAACCTTAATGGCGTGAACTCATGAGAGCTTCAAGTGACGTGGTTGAGTGACCGCTCAACCTGGCGTGAAGTGATGAGAGCCTTGACATGTGAGGTTAATGGAAAGAATGTATGCAATCTAGGAACTTTGGATTGATATTTATAGGAAACAGAACTATCGCACATATTGTATATACGATGTCCTACAACTCATTTTTCCCGAACTCCATTTGCATGTATATCTCATCATCAACTTCATAGCAACTAACTTTGCAAAAAGGATTCAAAGAGAGGCTACGCTTGACGACAACCCCTATCAAGGTATATCGCATGGATTCCCCTAGGACTCCTATCAATCCTAGCAGTGGCGTAGCTATATGGGTGTAAAGGTGAGCCATAGCCCACCCACAAAGCCTTAATAATTGTATATAGGTATCATATTATATAGCCCAATAAACTAAAATGTATCTTGTACTCACTTTTGACCCACCTTAAAAAATAGTACTTTGTTAGCTCAATTGTCCATCATTTTATATTAATTTTTATATAAATAAACAAATTTGTTGCAACATTTTATATAGTTATATATTATGATGTTTTTTTAGCACTTGTTAACGTACTTTAATTTTTTTTGGCCCCCTTAGAAACAAATTTCTGGCTACGCCCGTGAATCCTAGATATGCAAAAAGACGCAAAGACAAAAATGGAGGAGAAAACCCTTTATTTAGGAGTTGGACGAAGCAGTGATGCAATAGGTTAACGGTCTGTGGTGATCAAGGTTTTATTTATTTATTAATTCTTTTAAGCACTTGGATTGGAAAAATAAACGCTTTTGAGGGGATCAAAATAAGACATGGTGCATGTAGAGGTCAACGTGACTTTAACGTATATAAGTGAAAAAAAACTCAAAAAAGATTTATCGAGAAAGTAAAACATCTAACATATTTGTATCATCAGATATGAAAAATGTATCGTGGCTATTGTTTACCTAACACACAGTATCACATCAATTAGTCACCAAAATCTATAAACGTTTGCATGTATCAAATTCTATCGTTTGTTATATTGTTTGAATCATATTTATTGATTTCTATCGTTAGTTTGGTATTGCAGTTTTCAGTTAAAAAAGGTGACCAGCTAGATTGAAAAAGGGCAGTCTTGGTATTGGTATGTTTGATTTTATAGTATCTTAACTATTTATAATAGAGAAATGGTCAAGTGAAATGTTGAGTTTTCAACACTTGGTCAAATGAGAGAGAAAGTTACTAATCATATCAATCAGTATTTATTTTGATTAAATCAGTAATGAATAGTTTCCTAAAACTAAATTATACTGTAATTAATACTCTTATTAAAATACCCAATTACTTAAAAGTACAATGATTTATTCACATTGTACAATTAATTAAAAGCATATATACCAAATTAAATACAACCAATTAAAACACCACTTACTAAAAAGTATAATAAAATTTTTATGATGTACAATTTAAATAAGCTACAACATAAACCATATGAAATAATTAAACACACTAATTAATGTTATTTTTAAACACCTAAAATGAAAAGTGCATGCTATTATACACATTATACAAACTAATAAAACACACAAAGATTAATACAACCTAACAAGTTGATGGTACATATAGTTTTGAAAACTGGACGAGACAAATGGGTTCAACCGGGAACTGGTGTCGCCACCGTTCGGCTAACCAATAAAATCCATCCGAAAACGAACCAGAGAGGACCCGTGAAACCGATACAAACTGGTGAATCAGGCCTCATCGAGATCTATTTCTCCGGTTAATCATCACAGGGTACCCCAAGGAAAAAATGAAAAGTGAAAAGTTGAAATTAAAAAGAGAAATGTTAAAAACATATATTTCAAAAGGAAACTATTAATACAAATCATAAACCGGGTTGACCTGGACGCTCTGGCGGGTTGAACCGGTTTAATTTGACCTGTTTTCGACCAACCTAGCAAGTTGAACCGGTTTAAATCGATCCATTTTTCTACTGGAATGGTTCAACCGGGTCGAACCGGGTTTTAAAACATTATGTTTAATCCCAAATCTTCAAAATTTTATTATTTTTTGTTTATAACCTATAAACTTTTTTTATCAATAAACTATTTGTCGCTATAAAATCCCGTTGCTTTGCACGGGTACTCGTCTAGTAGAAATTAAGTAAAAGATTACACGCTTTTAAATCACGTGGGTCAAAACTTGCATTAAAGGTGACCAGATAATGAAGCACCAATGTCGGGGATTGCGCTAATT
Source organism: Artemisia argyi (assembly GCA_030686995.1). Taxonomy (NCBI): domain Eukaryota; kingdom Viridiplantae; phylum Streptophyta; class Magnoliopsida; order Asterales; family Asteraceae; genus Artemisia; species Artemisia argyi. The sequence goes on from CM060689.1 coordinate 151,298,251, forward strand.
CACGGAGTAGGAAGAGGTAGAAAAACTTGCATTAAATGGTAAACTGCAATTTGATACGGGCACTACAATTTGTTTCTTTCTTAATGTTTTCTACATAAAAGCCTCCGTCTAAGACTTTTGACTTATTGGTTCGACATAGTTTACTTTGCCACGAGCCCACGACGTCTTTTTTTTTTTGTTGGATCAACTAGTTGTTTGAACTTTGAATGTGCTAGAAGGTTGATTATTAATTTAAACTCGTTTTGATAAAACACTTGTTTGAATAAAAAATATAGAGAACAAAGCAACAACATATTGAAATACTGTATTTCATTTGATTATCCCGTAGGCTATGGATATTTTCGATGTTGGTTCTCGGCCTTGTCTGATATAGAAACATTATGCGTATGTTGCACACGATTTTAGAGCGTTCTAGAGTAATTAGAGTCTAGCGTTTGAAATTTTTTATTTTTATTTTTTGGCAATGAGTGTGTAGTGTTTTGGATTTTGTTTAAACGCCAGTGTTAGAAACTCTACTCAAATAAGCCATGAAATGTTAATCCTGCCAGTGGAAACCCTTGATCCCCGCATTCATTTCTTTGTAAAGAGAGTCATAAGCAATTTAGCACGCATTCTATATATGAATGTGAAATTTGGGTCACAAGTCATTTTATTTGACCGAATGAGTATATTGGTTTGCAAATTTGACCATAAATGTATTATATAAGCCATAGATTCCAAACATGATCACCAATTTGCGGATGTGATAGCTGCCGCAAGTCCAAAAGTGATGACCCTACTAATTATATTGGGTTGGGTTGGGGTGGGATCATAACGTGACAAACACAACTTAACTAATGACGAACAACCTTCACTATGTAAGGATTGGTTAAGACAGTAAGAAATAAATACCTAACACATTAAACTCTACATAATTGAAATTTAGTGCACTATGCATGTTATCTTAGAGGCAATTTCATATCTCTCTTTCTTTTTCTTTTTAGTTGAAAATTTCATATATAATAAAACATGAATTAAAAACAGTATACATTATGCATTTAATAATTACACTGCACTTTGAATATATATGAAAATTAATAAAAGTAAGGTGATATATGAAATTAATCTCTTATCTTATTATATAACTTCACTAGTATTACATAATTTTATTGGATTGTGTTAATCATGTTTCAAAGAACAGCAGCTTTGTCCATTAAGTAAATTTTATCGTGATTGATATCATAACAGGTTATTACCTGCGAAATGCGACATGACCATAAATATTTGTGTTGAAATTGTAGCATGTATTAATCAATTACTCAACAATCAAACAGTCAATAAATCAAATAACTATCAATGATGAGTTGGTCCAGTGGTTGGCGCTTGGCTTGTTGACCTAGAGGTCTCAAGTTCAAATCCCACTGTGGTCATCTTTGAGATATAAGGAAGTCCCTCTATGAGGGCTTGGCTTGGGTTTACTCAGGTCAAGTCTGAGGGGGCAGGGTTTACCCCTATTAATCGTCGTGCCTTCGGGCGGATTAGTAGGGGGTTCTCCCCCCATCGGGTATTTGAATAAGGCTTTCACTTCGAGGGAGCTCTCTAGCGCGGGCCCGGTTAAGATAACGTAAGCTAGACCTTCCGCTGTCGAATGGCGACACGAAGTTTTCAAAGAAACTCACCTTTCAAAAAAATAAATAAATAAATAAAATAAATCAAATAACTAAAAGTAAATGATATAAGATAAAAACCGCTAAAATGAAAATTTGATTATGGTAACTCATAATCACAGTCATCATTGTTGACTAAACAACCTTTTCTCTGATTCCCTTTGCCGACCATGAAATAACTGCTTGAATGTAAACAACCTATAAGTAAGGGTTGAGTTTCTTGACACGAATAATAAATGGGTAGTGTTTGAGTATAGGTTATACTAACCCGCCAACCTGCAAAACCCAAATAGGTCAACTTGAACACGACTTGATTGCCACCTCAATTTACAATGCCTCAAGGTGAACCCTCTTACGTGTTAGTCCAAATATGTTCCAATATAAAATGTCTCGATCAACATTAACGTACGTTGATGTTATGTTAGGTGTTCTTTGTGCCGTTCGTTTGATCAATCTATCAATTCATAGAAAGTTTTTTCCGATTGACATTATTGTCTCTGGAACTAACTGGCCGGGCTCTATCTTAGGTAAGTATGTTGATCCGGAAGACTATTTGGACGTCCGGAAGTCTACTAGACTTCCGGAATTGAAGTTCTTTCAATTTGATAAAAATATTCTGTGAAGCCTTTGGTCTAAATTTAAACATATGCTTTCACAACTACTAAACGTAGAGCTGTAAGACAAAGACTCCCTTTTGTCTTATTTTTTTTCTAGATAATTAATATTTCTGACTGGATGTGTACGTAGTATTGAGCTAATGCTATATTTCAACTTAGAAATATATATCGGGTAATTCTAAATATACGTAATAAACTTTTTAAAATTTACTAATATACGCAACATACTTATTAATGTACGTAATATTGTCATACTACCACTTATAAAAGTTACAGTTTTGATCATTGTCGTTTGCATTGACTTACACTGTTAGTCCTTTGATATTTTTTCACTTAGAAAAGTTACAATAATGGTCCCTTGACTTTTGCGTTGACTTTTACCGTTAGTCCCTTGACATTCTTAAGTATAAAAACGGGTGAAAACGTATAAAAACGTATAAAGACAAATAAAAACGTATGAAAACGACAAGGGACTAACGGTAAAAGTCAACGCAAAAGTCAAGAGACAATTACTGTAACTTTTCTATAAAAAAAAATGTAAAGGGACTAACAGTGTAAGTCAACGCAAACGACACGGATCAAAACTGTAACTTTTATAAGTGATAATATAACAATATTACGTATATTAGTAATCATTTAAAAATATATTAGATATGTTGAGAATAAAATAAGTATATTATGTATATTGATAAATTTAAGAAAGTTTATTATGTATATTCAGCTTTCATCTGTATATTAAGCAAAAACCATGACTAACTTTCTTTTCGACTCCATGATTTCAGTTTCTTCAAATTATGATTTATTTTTCTGTGCGTGATCTACACGATTTGTTTAGGGTTTAACCCTTGCCACATAGTCATATAGAAGCTTCCTCAAGGACCTAAATTTCTATTTTATCCTTCGACTTTTTCCATCAAAGCATTCTTATCAACTCTCCCCTTGACCTTCATTTTCTTTCTTTGTATACAAAAGTCTTGAAAGTACACCATTATAACACATAAAAGTTCAAAAACTCACTTGCACATAAACACCATAATATTAAAAACAAGAAAATCTCACAAGAAAAACATTCATGTGTACATCTTTCATTTGTGGTTCATTCAACAACCAAGAAGAAGAAGAAGATGACTTTGAAGTTCTTTGGCCATCCCCTACTACACCTTCAAGCAAATTAAGAAAATACAGGTTTTATAGTAGAAGTAGAAAGGAAAACAAGAACCCATACGCAAACCGTGGGCTCGACAAATTTGAAGCTCTATTGGCCGATCTTGAGGACAGGAAGCAAAAGATCTTCACCCAGAAAGGGTCACACTACATTTCCTTTGTTAGATTCGTGTACAAGAATTCCAATGATGTGAAGCCCATTATTGTAAGGTTAAGAGATCCAAGGAGACATGACAAAGATCATCATCATCATAAGCAAATCAACTTTAAAGACACCCATAGCTCTCCACTTCCTAAGTTGCAAGCTTCATCCTTGGATCATCATCAAAATTTAGAACCTAGAGAGGATGTCATGGATGGTACTATGATCGAAGCACAAAAAGCTCAACATGCTAGACCGTTGATCAATCATGTCACGAAAATATTTAGGGTTGATCAATTGAAACGAAGTTTGAAAAGGAAATTTGAAGATTGGTGGATGCCTTCATATAATCTACCTTTGTTTGTCATCATGGTCATGGTTTTCTTGACCTTTTTCGGACGATCATTAGCAATTATATGCACTTCGATCGCTTGGTACATGATTCCTACGATTGATGGAACACTTGAAAACACGACCACTAAACCAAAGAAGATGATCAAGAATGAACACTCAAGAAAACCAAGTGATATTAAAGCGATTTCGTCACCAAAACCATTTCTCAGTGGACCTATAAATGTTGAACAAAAGCACAAGATGAAGAAGCTTATGAGTTTTTGAAGTTATTTACTTAATTACACTTTACGATTCTCCATTACTTTTTTTTTTTTTTTTTTTTTTTTTTTTTTTTTTTTTTCCGGTTCGATGACAAATGTTCATTGTGTACATGCTAGTTTCGTTACACGTCAAGTTGCGTTTGTAACTCCATTATAGACATTGTAACATGTAAATTAATTACAAAATGCATTAGAATTAGATGTCTTTATCATTTCCTAATGTAAATAGTATAGCTTTATTGGTAGCATTAATTTAAATAGAATTTGTGTGCGCTTAATTTCAAAACGTACCGGCTACCACCGATATTTAACGATAGTAATTAAATATATGGACTTTTTTTTTTTTTTTTTTTTACCTAAACACTGAGTGACGTTATAGCTGAGTTCATTGGAAAAAATTCAAGATTAGTTGTATCATTTATCTGTGATTAACTAGCTCTTAGCCTCTTAGCAGGGTACCCGCGTATTTACGGCGGCGAGTACCTTGGGATTAAAATCCAAACATCGATAAAATATCAATGACGAGTTGATTAACCTAAGAAACACAAGAAGAAAATGATCTCGATCTGGCCTGATTAATCCATTTTTACCGGTTTCGACGGTCCTCTCAGGTTCTTTTTCGGACGGCTTTTATTGGCTAGCTGAACCGGTATTTGTCCTGTTTTTAAGACCATATGTACCATCAACTTGGTTTCACATAAATTGTATGAAGCTTTGTATGTTTTATTAGTTTGTATAGTATGTATAATCATGTATTTGTTATTGTAAAGGTGTTTTTATAGGTAATTATTGGAGAATTGTTACAAGTATATAAATTTAAGACACTTAACTTTCAAATGTAACTTCATTTTCCGTTATTGGTAAGTGTCTTTTTTAAAATTTAAGTTTTTCATTTTATAAATGTCTCAAATACATTATAAAAAAGTAGTATAGATGGGAAGATTATATGGTTTGTGACTTTGTGCTTAACGAATTCATCTTGTATATATAAAATAAACTGGTCTATTTTGATTGTATAATCAAATAACTTCTAGCTTAATTATAAAGCCTAATGCTATGTAAGTGGTTTATCAACAAGAGTTCAAGTACGTCTTACTTGGATGCCACTACTATACATACAACAAAATGAATATATGAAAACGAAAACAAAATCAAATAGGTATAGAGACAAAATATATGGTGACTAGGGGTGAGCAAACGGACAGGATGAACCGGACCGACCGACAAAACCGACCGCACCGATCACATTCGGTCCGGTCTCGGTCTAGGGTTTTTCATAATTTCGGTCTCGGTCCAGCTTAAAAACCTACATTTAGCCTATTTGAACCGAGATCGGACCTAGACCGGACCGGACCGAGACCGGACCGACCACATTCGGTCCGGTCTCGGTCTACGTTTTTTGCCAGATTCGATCTTGATCCGGTCCAGTTTCTCTCGGTCCGGTCCGGTTTTCACCCGAGAGCACCCTTAATGGTGACACATCTAACACCAAATGTGACCAGAAGGGCTAAAACAATGATAAATTAGTAATTTATACATATATGACATGAACATTACATATCACTTACAATATAAAAAATAAATTATCTTAAGAGTTAGTTACATAAATCGTCCTTGTGGTTTGTTGATTTTTGCGGATCTTGTCCTTGTGCTTTTTTTACGCGGGTTTGGTCCATGTCGTTTTAAATTTTTACGGATCATGTCCAAGTTTTGACCCAACTTCTAACGAATGTTAAAAAGAACCTAACTTTTAACGTGAGGACTAGCCTTGAAATTTGGGTTTTCCTTCTCAAAATACAAATCACAAAGACGATTCATGTAATTTACTCTTAAAAAAACTAATAATAATAAAAAACTTATATTAATTTTATTATACTAAATTTTATAGGATATTTTTAAAATTTTATTATTATAAAAAAATTTAATTAAAAAAATAAAATTAAATTTGGGCTTATTTACCAAACGATTTTGTACGTTTTTAATTTTATTAAAAAAATAAAAATTTTATTCGTATAAAAAATTTTAATAATACGTTTTCATTAGTTTTTATACGTTTTTGTACGCCTTTTTAGACTTTTGTACGTTTTTATACATTTTTTCTTCTTTTTGGACGTTATTATACGTTTTATATGTATGAAAACTTATAAAAACGGATAAAAATAATTAGAAACGTATGAAAACAACGTAAAAAAACGGATGAAAACGTCCAAAAACGAAGAAAAAAATTGTAGGAAAACGTCCAAAAATCATATAAAAAGCATATAAAAACGTATAAAAACTAACGAAAACGCATTATTAAAAAAAATTATACTAATAAAATTTTAAGTTTTTTTCAATAAAATAAAGAACGTACAAAATCGTTTAGTACATAAGCGCAAATTTAATTTTACTTTTTTTATTAAATTTTTTATAATATTACAATTTTAAAAATTTCCTATAATAAAACTAAAAAAAGTTTCATATATATATATATATATATATATATATATATATATATATATATATATATATATATATATATATATATATAGTGTAACTTTCAAACGAGAACCATTTTAACTGCGAAACTGAGAGAACCACCAAAAACATACATGCATGCCTTCAATAATTGTATTTTTGCACATATGTTTTAAAAACAACACATATGTTTTTTAAAAAAACATAGTTATTCTAAAGAATTTGATAAGAAATTGAAAATACAAAATTTTTCTTTGAAGGTGTGCATGTATGTTCTTATAAGACGTGCAACGACAATATTGCGGCCGTGAGTAAAGTTTTTGTGAAAAAAGATGATGAGTTCATAATGATATTGAAGAATATAGGTGGATGCTTACGATTTTTGATAATTTGCATGTATTTTTATTTTATTTTAAAAGGCGTGCATGCATGTTTTTGGTTGTTCTCTTAGTTCTCGCAGATAAAATGGTTCTCGTAAGAAAGTCCCCATATATATATATATATATATATATATATATATATATATATATATATATATATATATATATATTTTAAATTAAAATTATATCTTTTTTATTAAATTAAAAAATATTATTGAAATTTAAAAAATTTCATATAATAAAATTAATATAAGTTTTTTTTATTATTATTATTTATTTATTTATTTGTTTTTTTAATAGTAAATTACACGAATAGTCCTTGTGGTTTGTATTTTGAGAAGGAAAACCTAAATTACAAGGTTAGCCCTCACGTTAAGTTAGGTCTTTTTTTAACGATCGTTTGGAGTTGGGTCAAAATTTGGACAGAATCCGTAAAAATCAAAAACCACAAGGACCAAACTCGCTTAAAAAAAACACAGGGACAAGATCCGTAAAAATCAGCAAACCACAAGGACGTTTTTTGTAATTAACTCTTATCTTAAATTCTTAATCTAATGAATACTTTGCCTAAATAAGTCATAAATAGACACCTAAGTGTTTTTTATTGAGTTGTTGAAAACCTGATAAGTCAATACACATAATCGATCTGTTGAATTGTTAGGAATAGAAGTGTTTATGTTCCCACATATCTATTATTCTTTTTGTCTATTATTCTCATTTGTCATCTCTATGTTACCGAAACTCCTCCAAATGTCAATCTTCTAAATGCCAAATTTCACACGATGATTACTTTCTTTTGTAAGAAGGCATGTGTACTTAAACGTATGTATCTACTACTTTTGAAAGCTTAAAGATATAGAGATACTTGTATATGTGGTGTTTTAGGTAAGACTTGTGTTACACGTTAATATATAAATTAAAGCCCTCCTCAAAGTTAAATCTAAAACATGTTTGGTACTTTGAATATAAAGTGTTTTAGATAAGACTTGTGTTACACGTTAATATGTGAGTTAAAGCCCGCCGCACAAAGTTAAATCTAAAACATATTTGTTGAAATGGACTTAATCTGAAGCTAGGGTTAGGGCTGGAGTTGAAGTTGAAACTGTAGCTCATGTTATGAGTTCGAAGTTCTTGAAGCTGAAACTGTACATGTAGCTCATATTATAAGTTCGAAGTTAAAGCTTATATTTTTATGTAGTTGTTTAGCGTATTAGTTGAAGCTTAAGCTTAATAATGTAAAATTGCATAAAAATATCAAATTAAATTATATGTATTTTCAGTTTTTGCGTGAAAATCTACTATATCTTAAAACATTTAAGTAATTTTACTAACTATAAGCCTCCATAAGCACGTTTTAATTGGCTTGGGCTTATGCAGGCTTATGGCTTATAAAAGCTTCTATAAGCACGTGTAACAAAGAAATTATAAGCTAACTTATTTAAAAAGTTTAAGCCCTTATAAGCTTTTATAAACCTCGCGCCATACACAGCCATGCATAATCACATTAGAATATTAGATACACCTATTCAAGATTTGGAAGATAAGCGTATCAGCCAACTATTAGGGGTTTTGTGATATATTGGCATTTTATTACTTTGAAGGCAGCGAATAATTTTAAGCCCAGTAAGTCATTTTCTCACCTTTACGATCGATCAAGGGACTTAACTATGGTGGGTTTCAGGGATGGACCTATAGGGGAGTCAAGTGTAGCACGAGTACGTCACACCTAATTTCAAGTCATGAAGTGTAAATTTTTTCAAAAAATGTTATTTTCTTATACGTGTAACCCTCAATGATATATGTGCTACTTTTTTTGCTTTAGAATTCAACTTTAGTTTAGTCCAAAAATTCTTTATAATCAAATTTTATTACTTAAATTAAAAGAAAAAGTGTGTTCAATATCATCCTCAAAACTTTTGTGCAGCACCCTCTAAAATCCTAAGTCCATCCATGGTGGGTCTTGAGGATTTACGAGACACATATGAATTTTTTTTGCGTAATGCTAATTTTTGTTAAAAAAATAGAAAAAAAAAAAAAAAAAAAAAAAAAAAAAAAAAAAATCTCGATTATTCCTAAATGCATATGGTCTAAATTTTGTTTTCTAAACTTGTTTAATTTTTTCTAAAAAACACCCAAGTATATTTTGTCTTGATTTTGTCCATGACTACAAGAAAAGAGGAATGCATCATACAATATTCTTTTCCTTACACATATTGTGATTTTGCTTTCTTGACTCAGGTTTTTAAACACGCGTCCCTGATCGTTTACGAGCTTGCATAGAGGTTTACCTTGTGCTCAAATCAAGATCAATGCATCTTATTTTTATCCTTAATTAATATGCCTTTTAAAAGAGGCAATGATTATAAATTGTGTTACACATTGATTCCTAACAAAGTCGTTGAAATAAAATAGGATGAACAAAAAACATGCATGCACAAACAATGATTCATTATAGTTAAAAGTAGAAATTGCATACACGGACATAGTCAGGAATTAAGAATAAGGGAGGCTGCATTTTTTTAACTTAAGCTAACAAAGTAATTTAACTAAAGGTTAGGGGGTCATTTGCCTATAGTTGCGTCATATGCTTAAATATTTTACTCCCTCCGTCCCATATTAAGTGTCCGCTTACATCATGCACAAAGTTTTAGAAAATTCCACTAACCACGCTCTCTACCAATTAAATATCATTTTTACCCACTAAAGTCTAATCTCATTGGTTGAAATAGAATATGGACACTTAATTTGGGACATTCAAAGATTCCATTGTGGACACTTAATATAGGACGGAGGAAATATAAAGTAAATAGCAAAACAATTGGGCATGTTGGAGGGGGCCGACCACCCCTGGCCGTCTTTGATTTCATAGTTAAGTTTGATTGAGTTAATCTATGAATCAGTGAATGACTAAAAATAAAATGTTAAGAAAGATGATGGATGGGTCAAAACAAGTGTATGTCATAGGATAGCAAAATCGATAACTGATCACATCAAATTGGCCACAATAGATTGATGGGGGCTACTATATTAAAGGGGGGACAAGGGTGTCATCCCCTTGTCTCCTCTTTTGTCCTCTTTTTTTTTCCAGCGCAGCTCAGTTTCTGTTCCGTATTTTTGACAGTTTTAAGCGTTTGACATATTAAACTTTATATTTTATGTTCCGCACTTTCAGGTTTATAGCTTTAAAAAAAAAAAAAAAAAAAAAAAAAAAAAAAAAAAAAAAAAATGCTACAGTACCCCTACGGGGGTAGACCCCGTGAGACTAAAAAAGTAGCCACCGTTATTATAACCCAACCCTAGATTGATTTGGGTCCAATGATTTGGGTCCAAATATGTAGTTCTTATTATTTTATTTTATTTTACATACATATTTTAGAGATAAAAATACACCATTGGTCTCTAAACTTTTCAGAAAACATCACCATGAACCTTAAGTTCTGAAAAACATCTCCATGCGTCCTTCCTCAAGTTTTTTTAGGCCAATTGCGTCCATTGACCCAATTGCGTCCATTGACCCGTTTTTCGTTAGTCAACACCCCGTTATATCTCATCAAATCTCGTTATTCCTGTTAAATGACTATTTTGCCATCTATAAAGTTATCTTATACCCTTTTCTTCATTTCATCTATCCTGTGATCTCTCCATCACAACGTAAACGTAACCTTAACCCCAAATACAATTTCACTTGATGACCACCAAATCGTGAACCTATCACCACAATCACCGTTAACCCCACCACCTTGATCTTCCGGCGACACCGACTAATCAGATCCAGTTGTTTCACTTTGGCATTAAAGGCACTAAGGTATGGACATTGATCATGTAAATTGGTGTATATATATATATATATATATATATATATATATATATATATATATATATATATATATATATATATATATATATATATACACACATATGAAATTTTGGTTCGATTTTATTAGTTGATTTAATATTTAATCGATAATTACATGTTCTATTTGATGATATATGTTTGTTGTGTTTCATCTATGAGATGAAATGGGATGAAAGAGAACAACAGCTAAAACATGTAAAATATAATGCTAAAATAAATTAAACTTTTCTGTAATACAAGACATTATCTGTAAAAGAGTCAAGTTAAAATGCGTGTTAGAAAAAGGGAGTTTAATGAAGTGCATAATAATGCCTATAAACTGTTCTATGAAATTCGTGAACCTTTTTCTAAGACATGTTGAGCTAACATTTTGCCTTCAATGATATAGTGATATAATATCGAGTCTAAAAATATAAATATCATGTGCTTATTGGTGTGGTGATATATGAATTTTGGTATGTCGATAGTTTGTGGCGGTACTAGTTTTCAACATTATGTGAAGCTGTAAAAATCTGTAGTGGAGTTTTACATGCAATGTGTGTTGTTTATTTAACTGTACTAAAAGTATTGGTATCATTGCACTAACAGCTTATAAACCGTAGATAATCTTGAGAAATTGTTACAAAACAGTATTTCCAAAGTTTGACTTTGGTCGTCAAACCTGATAGATTGATATAGAAAGTTAGCAACTTAGCATCAGTTTAGTTAGATTTTGACGGTTAAATGCTTTTCAGTTTGATGAATGTTTTGGTAACATTGAAATATAACCATGTGTTTGGATCCTTCTGAATGTTCAATAGGGCAGGGTATAGTGCCTTAGGGATGTTGTTCTTTCTTAGTAGTGTTTGACCCTTCATGGTTTGTAAATCTAGTTATGGAGTATAGGATCAGTTACTCCAGTTTTTGTGTTTCTCAAATACTTTTGTTCCCTAGATATCCACCCAATTATTGCTTGAGCTTTGTTTACTGGTGACGATTGTTCAAATTCCTAAATTTTCTTAGCTAATGTGTTGCAAATGGCGTCTTAATTGTTGCAGGTAAAGAGCTGGGAGATGTCAAATTTTCTTAGCGCGTATGGTATCCATCTACATCACACAATAAGTATTTCATCATGTTTACAACATTGCATCAAACATGAATAACCGACAAATGTTTTTCATCCATTTATGTATTTTCATTATTTGTAGATTATATAAGGTGAGTGAGTTTTGAATTGGAATTTTATGTCTGAAACAGTGGGAAGCTGTGGTCATTCCTCTTTTCATGACATCTTTAATGTATGTTGGATCATTTGTTCTTAAATTCTACTCAATTTGGAGCTCGTGGGCTGATCACGAGGATCATCAGATTGATTTATCATATGAAGGCTTAAAGAGTGTTCTTGAAAAGATCATTAACTGGATGTTGTCACTTGTTTACAATATTTCTGCGTGGAGAATGTACATTGTGGTAAGTTTCTTAGATCTCTTTTATTTTAGTCTTCTGTTTACTTGCATCGTGTATGTGTATTTCTACAATGTAAAAAACTATTACTTATTTATTTATTTATAAAACATAATGTATACTTCAAAATTTCCAAAGTTATGAGATATGCCATGATAAATCTATATATGTTTCAGCATTGAATTGCGCTACTCGTTTTATACGTTAATTATTGAATTTAGTAACTAAGTGATCAATAAAAAAGTCATGTCACTAACAAGCTTAATATGATTAAATTCACTGGCTGTGCTTACAGAAGAGCTGGTTTTTAGAGCCAGCATGATACATTTGCTTTTATGTGGAGAATTGAACGATATACAGTAATACTTCTGTCTCCTGTTTTCTTTAGCCTAGGTGAGTGAAACATTTTGATTGTTATTATAGCCTCTTGTGATGCATTATTTCCATCAAATAACCACTATGCCATAAGTTATAAGTTATGAGCTTGTGATATACATGGCTAGTAACTTTATATGGAAAGGTAAGATGAGTGTGGTATTTGTTTAGAGCCTTGCACCAAGATGGTTTTGCCCAACTGTTGTCATGAAATGCGCATCAATTGCTACCATGACCGGTAAGTTTTATAAATTGTCATTTATGTTTAGGCGTGTATTTCTTGATTCATTGGCTAAATTTCATGATTTTTACAGGAATACGAGGTCGGTATCCTGCCCTTTCTGTTGTGGTAGCTTGAAGGGAGTAAACTCAGGGGACTTGTGGGTTCTCCCGTTTACAAGAGACGTGAAGAGAGTAAACTCATGTAAAGAATGTTATACTTCAACAACTCCCACAGCCTTCTCGAGAGCGGGTTATTGCTCTTGCTGATAATTGGCGTGCTCTTCCATCATCCCGTTGAATGCCACCTTCTTCTAGTGTGTGCGCGCTTGTAGCAAATGTTTTTAACTGTTGAATTAATGCTGCAAGATTAAGTTTAAGTAATGTAGCAGTATGTGTATATAATGTGTTTTTCAAAGTTTATATGCTAGATATAAAGAACTTTGTTTATTGTTATTAGTAACATTTTTAAAACATCATGTATCTAAATCATTAATTTGTAACAACATTAAGCAAGTATATTATGTAACTTTTTCTTTTGAATATTCACATATTTTATTTGTGAACTATATTTATTATTGCCGATTCAAGAATTATTATAAAGTTAGATAATTTTGGGATTCTTGTATGATCGAGTTTTTTTTTTTTTGAGTGGGTGAATGAGATTTGAGAATGGTAGTGTTAATTTTAGAGAGAGAAGTAAAAATTTAGAGAGAGAAGCAGGAAAAATAGATAAAGAGGGGTGGTGGTAGTGATGGTATAACTTTTTGATTAAATACATCGTTCATCCCTAAGGTTGTACGGCCAACATAATTAACCAAAACGATGAAATGACCATTTTGACCTCATGTGCAAGGCACATGTGGAAAATAAGGGGCGTTGACTAATGGAAAACGGGTCAAGGGACGCAATCGGCTTAAAAAAACTTAAGGAGGGACGCACGGAGACATTTTTCAGTACTTATGGTCTATGGTGATGTTTTTTAGAAAGTTTAGGGACCAACGGTGTATTTTTGTCTATTTTAGATTAAAGTCACATGACAGTATGACACTCCCAAATGTACAATTATAATTGTTAAATAGCTGATGTACTGAAAACAAATGGAGAGGAAAGGCACATGGTTGCCAATTGCCACACATCTCCATTAACAAATGAGCATAAACATTAAACAAGATGACATGTTATATCTTTACAAAATTTAATGATGCTTGGGTTTGATTGGAAAACAGTAAAATGCGAATTAAGAAGCCTTGTCAAACATAATTACTCGTTGGTTTTACTCACTAATTCGTATTGTATGAGTTTAAGATAGTGATAATATCATGAATGATAGATTGGTTTGGTTTGACATGATTTTAATTACTAACCTAAACGGCTAAGTACTAACATGGTAAATCTATTGGTTAAATCATCTAATAGTAACATACTTTTTCAATGTCCAAATATCACTTACAAACTTTGCATGTTTTGTACCCATATCATACATTTGCTTATGTATCATGACAGGTAACATACTTTTTCAATGTCCAAATATCACTTACAAACTTTGCATGTTTTGTACCCATATCATACATTTGCTTATGTATCATGACAGGTTACCGGCTAAACCGATCAATTTTGCTACTTTGGCAATTTAATTATCATATTTATCCTTACGGGGAATTTTTGTTTTTCTTTTTTTAGTTGGTTATCAAACCCATGATGATTTGACAATCAAAATGAAAACTTGATCATATATTTGAAATCAAAATTAACATTGGGTTTTAGATGTCCCTTGTGGTGGCCGACTATATATCTGAAGTAAAACTAGAAACTAGACTAGACGAAGAATAGAAAGAACTATAAGGGTTCTAGATGAAAGTGGGTGATATAAAGAATGTCAACTGATATCGGTTTTAGAACGTGAACTGATACTCATTAGGCAAGTTTACACTTTTAAAAGTGTGTTTGAGATGAAAATGTGGTTTTGTTTTGTAGTTTAGGTTTAGAGTTCTGTTGTTTGCAGTTGTTGAAGTGGTCGGAAAATTAGAGCCTGAAAAAGTGGCCGGAAAATTTGAAGAAGATGACCGGAGTGACATGATGTCTCCGTAGCGTGTACACGTGCCAAATGCTCCATTTTGTAGGTTAAAAAGAACGTTTATGCTGATATTAACCCAAAAAAAAAAAAAAAAAAAAAAAAAAAAAAAGGTTTGTAGCGTACCATTATATTTTTCGGGCTTCATTGGTGATTTTTGAACATTTAAATAGTACATTGCTATTAGATGAATTTAACCCAAAATCTATAGTAACAATCTGGTGATCGAAAAGCAGTGGGTACAAGAAACTTAGAGGCCAAAGTTATAGAAAAGTTTCAGTATAACATCAATGTTACCACACAACCATCAGTGAAGGTTCCAAAGCCATCACTATGACGTTGAGGCTTGCTACTTATTTATTTTGATTAAAAAGTGCATATTTGTGTACGTATCGTAAAAATTGAAGCCCTAATCTCCCATAACACTGGCGCTACAATTTGGTTTAGTATTATAGGTCAGTGGCGATACAAGGGATGTAAATTTGGTTCATTATTACAGGTTAGTGTTAGAGAGGGTTTTGCTATCGTGAGAGTAACAAACACACAACACATTGTTCTCAATTTTTACATGAAATTTTGGCTTTTACTATCTTGAAAAAATGCACTAGCCAAGGGTAGTCCCTTCATAACTTGTTAGGCAACCTATAAATGGAGTAACATTTAAACTCGAAACAATATCCATACGGACAATTTCCATTCATCTAAGTGATTAGCTTTCGTGTGCAACTTTTACGCACATCAACACATAAAATAGCACTAACCAACTTCTTCGATCTTTCATTCATATCATACACATTGAGTTCAAATCAAATCATGAGCATTCATCTATGTTAGCTCATTTAGCTTAAGTACTAACGGCATACAATAACAGATTATTTTGCATTCACCATTGTACATATTTCTCGTGCCAGTTTCATTATTAGAAACTGTATTTATATAAATACACAAGTATACAGTTGACAATCAACATATGATATAGCTAAACAGAATCAAAAGGTCACTTTCAACAGATGGTACCAATGTAAGACCAAATCAAGAAAAATACACACACCCGGCTGTGATGCAACCCCATTGATTTGTCAACACCCAGTTTTCTAATGCCATTTGCTTCTTAGTTTACATCGAGATTTAGTCTTTGCTTGTATCTCCATATCTCATAATAATATATGTTGCCACCCTAAACTTGTCTTATAAACCATCACACAAAAGATACACACACACTGAAGAAAAAAAAAACCCCATGGATGACTACCCGATGCTTACCAAGCTAGAATCAGCATGTTCTGATCTCAAAACCCTCCTAAACTCATCTGGAAATTTGCAAACTGACCTTACGAAACTTGGTGAAAATTATGGTTCACTACAAGAAAGTTTAAATGTTGCCTCGAGACGGTTAGCTCCTCTTCAATCACTCTCCATTGCCTCAAAAGCACTTGAGACAAGGATCAATCGTGCCGTTTCACCAGCGCTAGTCCTCATTGATGGGTTCAGAATATCTGAGTCTTTGCAAAGGAAACTTGTCGACATTTCTTCTAAACTTTCGGTTACAAAGTCTGAAAATAGGAGGCTAAGGTTGTTGATCAAGTATGTTGATTGTGTGGATAAGTTAAATATTGCAATAAATTTGATTAGTCAAGAGGGTGGGCCTGCGATCCAACGGTTGCAAGAGGTGGTGGAGTTTTTGAGTAGGACCAAGGCCACAGACCAGTTTAGGACGCATCGGTTAAGAGAGACTTTGGTTACTTTAAATGCGTTATATGAAACGGAGGTTGATTCTATGAAGTTTGATGGCTTGCTTGACGAGGCTTTACTGAATTTGCAGGATGAGTTTGAAGGGATTTTGCAGCAGTTGAAGCATCATGATATCGTAGTGAAGGTGGAAGACGGTGGTGATGATGGTGGAGTGGCAGCGGAGGGGGCAGAGTTGGGGACAGAGATGGAGGTTGAAGCTCTTAGACGGATTTCGGAGACGCTTACTGCTAATGATTGTTTGGATATATGTATTGACATCTTTGTCAAGGTAATTCTTATAGTATAGACGGTTAACGTTCATCTTTTTTACATGCTCTGCTTTCCAACCACTGTGACCATTTTAATGTCCATTCTGGTTCACCATGTCACTGGAATATAATTGTATGACACGAAAAAAAAATAATAATAATAATAAAATAAAATAAAATAAAATAAAATTAAAAAAAAAAAGTTTAGAACTTTGGAACACTCAAGTGTTTCGATTCAACAACTCTTGTTTTTAACCTGATACCTGGCTCGCTCGATCCACTTTAGCCTAATTAGAAGTTAGTACTTAAATGTTCTTTCATCGGCAGGTAAGATATAAGAGAGCAGCAAAAGCACTAATGAGACTAAACCCAGATTACCTAAGGACATACAAACCCGAAGAAATAGACGAGATGGAATGGGAAAGCTTAGAGACATCCATAAGCCTATGGATTCAACACTTCGAGCTAGCAGTTCGAACAGTTTTTGTATCAGAAAAGAACCTATGCAACCAGGTCCTCGGAAACATTATGGAAGGCATCATCTGGCAAGAATGTTTTGTGAAAATCGCTGACAAAATTATGGCAGTATTCTTCAGGTTCGGTGAAGGCGTTGCCAGAAGTAACAAAGAGCCACAAAAGCTCTTTAAACTATTGGACATGTTCAACTCACTGGAAAATCTCAAGACCGAGGTTTCAGACATTTTCGAAGGGGAAGCTGGAGCCGATATATGTTCTCGGTTTCGGGAACTGGAAAAGCTTCTTATTCATGCTTCAACTAAAGTGTACTGGGAATTCGGGCTTCAAATTGAAGGTAACCAAGATGGGTTACCTCCTCCGCAAGATGGCTCAGTTCCAAAATTAGTCCGATATGCCATTAACTACCTAAAATACCTTACAACCAGTATCTACAGTCAGCCGATGACTCAAGTTCTAAAAACCGAACAGATATGGAAAAATGGAATTTTATCAGTTCCTGATACAGATGAAAGTTTGCTAAAGGATGCGATTTTGAATGTAATGGAAGCTTTACATAGGAATATCGAGTCTAAAAGATCAGGTTACAAGGATAAAGTTCTTTACCATGTTTTTACCATGAACACTTATTGGTATATTTACATGAGGACTAGGAACACCGAGGTCGGGAAACTATTGGGTGAGAATTATATGAGGAAAAACTATAAAGTTGTGGCGGAAGAAGCGGCTTACTTGTATGAGAAGCAAGCATGGGGTGGCTTAGCGAGATTACTTGACAAAGAAGATATAGATGGAACTGAAGGTGGAATTGGAGTTGCTGCAAAGGGTAAGATCGAGGCGTTTTTAAAGGGATTTGAAGAGATTGCACAGAAGCATAAAAGTAAGTACAGTATTCCTGAAGATGATTTGAGAGAGCAGATAAAAGAGGCAACTATTAAGCTTATTGTGCCAGTTTATCGGGAATTTTTGGATGAATTTTCAAATGTTTTATCGGTGAAAGCGTACTCATCTCCTGAATCGATTGAGGGGTTGTTGAGTCAGATTTTCTCAAGAAATGGTCGGAATTCGTCGACGGGTTCAAGGCGGCGGGAGATTAAGGAACAGAGTGAAGGGAGAAACTCTGTATCAAGTGATATAGACCAGATGCCAGGACGGACCTCGGTTAGCAGTCGGTTCCAGCGGAACCGATCAAGTACCAGTGATGTCTAAACTATTAATCTGTCATAACATTACAAACTAGATCTGTCACAATTCGTGTTGGTGTATGGCTTCAGAAAATTTGTTCCTTTTCACATGGTGGGAATGGAGGTTTTTTGTGTTAGTAGATTAAGCAATTATGTATGGTTCCTTCAGGATATGTTTTATATCTAGTGGGTCGAACAGCCAAAATAGTTAAACGCGTCAAATGGGTCGAAAGTTTCCACAAGTGTATTTCATATCGAAAAACCAAAAACTAATTTGAAATAATAATTTTGTGATGATATTTGAGAAGAAAATGATATTTCCTCATACTTTTTATTACTACTTATCTTCCTACAAACATAAATATAATATACGTTACAAAAATTGGATTAGACAAAGAGAGAAAATAAGTGGATACTACACGTCATCTTTCTATGTGGGTAGCATGATAAGTAGGATGAAAATGTATGAGGATATAGCAATGAAATCATTCGAAGTAAGATTTCTTTTACTTAATATATTCTAATATGTTATCAACTTCCTAGTTCAATGTTCATTAACCCAATTAGGAGTAAACTTAGTGTCATCAATCTTTCTGTGTAACATTAGAAAACTTTGTATCGGCAGCCATGACCAACTTACTGTTTTTATGATTTCCAAGCCTTTTTCATCTTATTACCGAGATACCTAATTCCATGAACAGCTCCAACAGTTATGAAACCAGCAACTGCTTGTCTTGCACTTGAAACCATGACTCTTCGCCTCAAAACGTTTTGCATGCGTGCTACAGCCTCTCCACGTGATCTGACAATGATTTTACTATTTTGACCTGCAATGACAAAGAATGGCTAGGTGTCACAAATGTCATATAGCAGATTTGCATATTGGATTCTGTTATTTCTGTTAAAGATCAAACAAGAGTGCTTACCTGTTTTTGTCTCGACCGTGCCCGTCCCCAATTGGTTTCTAACAGACTGGGGAAGAGAAGAAACAATGGAGGTTGTTGCGGATAAGCTACAATCCTGGCATTAACAAGATATAATTATTCGTTTAGATATTTGACAAATAGTCAAAAATAGGGAGCATAGGACTTTCCCATGAACCAGTTTTCTTTTGTCAGAAATTTTAGAGGGATATATGTCAAGCTATACATCAAATGTAAATTAAAAAAAAATATATATATAAAAAATAAAAAAAATAAAATAAAAAAAAAATAAGGCAAGAAATAAATTATAGAAGAACATTTTCATTGTATCAGTAGACTATAACTTATAATACTGTAACAAGACACAGGTGCTAATTTCGCAGTAAATGAAGGTGGTAGTATTCATGACACTATTAAGTATTGCGCTTGTTTATGAGAAACTTCAAAGATATTAGGAGTATTAAGAGTATAGAAAAACCTGGGATATGTTCATTTGATGATCACTGGACGAGGAGAGTTTCAAGAGTTGCTTATTTGCAAACTCTTCCACTATCGGATTATACATATTTCTGAACAATTCAAATTGGCCGTCTACTATCTTCCTCACCTGCGGCAGAAACCAAAAAGTATAATAAAATGATTGAAAAAGTAAAGGATGGAATAATTTCCTAAACCTTACCTTATTTTTATCCTCTGCAAAAAGCATGCGCAAATCGCCCATATATGAGAGGCTACATATTTTTGCATATAGTTCCCTCTGCATAAGAATGATATTAAATGACAAGCCAATGTGATATTACCCGACTTAATAATGATTAACAAAGCAAACCTCTGTGAACTTTGATGGCAAAAGCAGGAGTGCAGCAGCGGAGGCCGCTCTTAAATTAACTAAGTTGACATTTTGCATGTCCATATTGTCTACAATTATACGAACCTGAAATAGGGAATACGAAAAAGAAAAAAAAAATAAACAAAAAATAAATAAAATAAAAGATTGCAGACTGGAGACATTTGACATGTATTGAGAGAACGGAGCTCATAGCACAGAGACATACAGGTTTTTGCAAGCGACCACTAAGGTAAAGATGTTCCCAGTTCAGCATGTCTTGAGTTAAGTTATCCATTTGAACAACACCATACTTGTACATCTGCCACGTATTTTTAAAAGTTAAACTCTATTCACCTGAAAGAAAGTTGTAATGAGAGATCATTTATTGCAGAAATTACCTTGTTGTTCCAAGAGACAAATGGGTTAAAGTGTACACCAACGCCAATGTTATCTGCTACTTTAGTGATCTAAAACCCAACCAAATTCATGTTAATAATATGTAAAATCTTTACTTAAGACAAGTAAGAGAAGGAGAGTAGAGGTAGAAACTTCGACCCAAGTACTTACGAATGGGTCAGTTTATGTCTCATTTTATCTCAAACGGATTAAACGGGTGGCATATATAACGTCAGCCAAAAGGGGAATGGCTAAAATCTTCGAACAGGTTGAAACTTGCCAAGGTCGATGTTTAATGCATACAATAATCATTTTAATCAAAGATTAAGATTATTTCTTGTAAAACATTCATTTTGTAATTATAATCAATGCATTATTTATTTATAGACAAAAGTATAAAAATGGATAAAAGTGTTTGCGGGTCCAAGAAATCCAATCCCACTTTTTTTCGACCTATACTGAAAAAATGACCCATTTCAGCCCGAACCTGTTTTATTCGGTTACCCAACCCACCGACCAGCAAGAGATGGAACGGAGATAGAAGGTAAGAGTAAGAACCAATTTTTCTCCACCAAGAGACGCCATCCACGAAGCATAGTGATGTCGGTTCATTTTTAGATTCTGGGTTATATAAACAGAAAAGGACAACAACAATTAACTACTGGACCTCTGTCCTTGTAACTCAACAAAACATTGAAAAGGATTGATAGTAATATACCTCGGAGTGCCATTGCTGAGGATTTGATACACCAAGAATATAATCTTCCATTGATGACTATAATACCAAAAGCAACGTAAATGAAGAGTTGGCTAGAATAATTAAGCAACCCAACTTCAAGAACACTATAATCAAACTTTAGAGTTAAACTATAAGAACCGATAGAAATATAACCTTGTCATTATTATTAGGATGGAGACTTGAACCATATACACAGCAAAAGTCTACCGGGGGTAAAATTTTCAGCAAACTGCCAAGACCAGTTCTAGTTTCCATGGCTGCTTACAGCTGAAACGTGTTATTAGTTCATTAAACCAGTGAGGGTACAATGCAAATAACAGTCCATCTAATAGCTTCAGCTATCATGTAAGACCATATCCCCTGCCCGTATGAAATGTTGATATGTGATCACAAAACGATATATATGTGAAACTTAAAAGGTCAACGCTGACAGCTAATATTTGTATGAAACTAACTAAATCAACAAGTACATATATGACCATATCAAACAAACAAGTTAACCTAGAACTGCCGCAACAACAGTTCATTACCATCCTCGAGTATTATAAGAACCCTGGATTAAGAGGTTGTAATAATGGAACTACCACCTAATAAACCAATAATTCAAGAAAGGTCTATTAGAATTATCATCAACAAATGAGGTTATAAACTATTTTACATATGTTCACAATATGGGTATACGGGAGCGTAAAAGTAAAATATCATAAGCTAAAAAGGGTCACAAACTATTTTACATATGTTCACAATATGGGTATACGGGAGCGTAAATGTAAGTGAAAATCCACTGAGGCATTTTATCGAACAGTTGGTGTGCAATGCAAATACTGTTTTATTTTTGAAAACTTTCGTAAAACATCTCATTAAAAGGATAATAAGTTATGTGTAATGTAACAACCATGATGCAAATGGGATCATCGTACCTTCAAATTTCAAGAATAAATAAAGATGATGAAGAGGAAAACTGGACGTGTGTTCGGATTTTAAGTGGGAAATTTTGATTTTTATATGGAAGTGGGTCCGTGAGTTATAATGAAGTACCATATTTAGGGCTTGAAGTTTTAAAGTGCGTTTTGGATTGGACTTTGCTTGGGGGAGAGTTTTTCCAAAGAAAAAGGAAGTTAAGATTGGTACTACCGTATATTTGCTGACCGACCCTGTTCAAAGACTAATTATGTTAAGAATACTTACAATCAGTATTGCAAAAAAATCTTTACAAGGCCGATTAATCGCCGCCTAGGCACTACAGGGCCACCAACCTTGTCTATTTATGTAACTGGGTCAAACTAATAAGTCAACCGTGATCAACGGCGGTCAATGGTGGTCAAACTTGCCGGAAACCTGCAAATCTTGCATGAAATACCCAAAACTCATTGTAAATTTATTTTGATCACTTACAATAACTGTTTAAATCTGTTACACGTTTTTTTAGAAAAAATCTTGCCGAAAATACCTAAAACTCGCCAGAAATACACAAAACTTACCGGAAATACCAGAAATTCCAATCTGATTAATCACCGATTAATCCCGCCTAGACCGATTACAAGCTATAAGGTAGTCGACCGCCTAATTACCGATTCACAATTTTTGCAAGCTTGCTTACAATGATGATTGGAATGGAGGTTGCTTGAAGGAGAGCCCTAATTTTCGTGTATGGTTTTGTTTAGAAGTGAATACTAACTGTGAGTGCGTTATAATTGTGGGGTAAGGAGGTATTTGGTTTAATATTTAAGAATAAAATGGCCTGATGGTTTGGCGGACTGGGCGGAACCAAAAAGTGGGTCCCGCCTGTTTAGTCGAAGGGTTCCGCCACATCAACAGAGAAAAACTAAAGTGATTTGTTTTGATATTTAAGATTTTATTCTAATGATCAAAACCATAGTGTAGGTTCCGTAAGCCCTAGTCCAAGTCTAAGAAGATTAAATGGTTCTAGTTTAAGTGGTTTTGTGAGGATATCGGCAATGTTGTCTTTTGAGGATACTTTCTTGATAGAGATGTTTTCCTTTTTGAACATTGTCACGAAGGAAGTGATGACGGATCTCAATATGTTTAGTACACGCATGTTGGACTGGATTCTTGCTGAGGTCGATGTCTCCTTTGTTGTCGCAAAGAATGGAGATGTCGTTTAGTTGAATTCCGTAGTCAACAAGAGCTTGCTTCATCCAAATAGCTTGTTGACATGCTTTTCCGCCTATACGTATTTGGCTTCAGTTGTTGAGATAGCGAGAGCCGTTTGTTTCTTAGAGAACCATGAGGTGAGACAATGTCTAACAAAAGTACAAATACCACTTGTGCTTTTTCTATCGATGTAGTCAATGGCATGGTCCGAGTCGGCATACACTATGGTTTCTACTCTCGTTTCTTTGGGATACCAAAATCCTAAATGTGTAGTACCTTTGATGTATCTAAAAATTCGTTTAACGGCTTCAAGATGGATTGTTTTAGGATCTTCTAGAAAATTAGCATGATGAGGCGAAAAGTGTGCCGCTTTTAAGGGGTCATTTAAGTCCGAATTCGTGATTATTTGATCAAATATTGCCATAAATCGTTCCTTTTGTCATTTTAGGTACTTTTGTGGAAGAATCTGGAAAAGGAAGCATTTTGAACGTTTTTGGAGCATAAAAGTGAAGAAAACGGCAAAGTCTCAAATTTCCTTGCTGGAACAGTACCTGACGGCGTCAAGGTTTTACACGTGACGGCGTCAAGAGTTACAAAAGAGGTGGATGTGGAACTTATAACGTGATGGGCCAGAGAGTTTTCAAGCTTATGGCCTGACGGTGTCACCTAGGCCGTCAGGGTCCAATTACACGTGACGGCCCAGAGTGATTTTCTTCATGACTGTGTCAGGAATGGATCTAGGCAATACGAATTTTATCATGGCGGCGAGTTGACGCCGTTAATACATGACGCCGTCACGATGTAAAATCTATATATAGTTTTCCAATTTTCATTCATTAGTGTGCAACTTTGAGGGAATAAACCTTAGGCCGAATTTTCATTCATTAGTGTTCAATTGAAGATAAATATTTATTCAAATCATTCAATATGTCTATGTGTTGTGTGATTATATCTTATGCTTGTCTTCTCTTTAACATGCTAGGCTAGATCTTTATTGTGTTTGCTTAGATGTAGTAAAACCTAGATATTAATTATGGGTTGATTGTTTGTTTAAAATTGTTACGGATGAGTGTATTTGATGTTAGGCTTAAGAAAACTAGCAGACTTCTATTGGTAACTTGCTTGAACGTCTTAAGAAACATGATTGAAGGTGTACTATGATTTTTGGTTGTATTTAATGCGTACGAGAATTCTAATGATCCCATGTTAGGAGCTTATAATGGCTCGACATAGGAGTGAAGTAGGATCTTATAAAGTTATGGAATATTGTACACGGCCCTACGACTAGTATTAAGGAATATAACCCGTCATCCATGCAATTGTAACAAGCTAATCAACCTGTAAAAGATATCTAGGGAGTAATGAAATCTAAGTAAACATGACTTTCCTCATTATTGTTTCCACCACATTAGTATAATAGTTTCATTTTCATTTTCGTTATTTTATTTTGATTGCATCTTTAGATTAATTGGGTTAGTTGGCTAACAACTAAATCCGCTCACTTCTTCAAAAACCGAGATTTTAATTGCTTTCCATAAAATATAAAAATACAAAAAGAATCATCCCTAACCTCTAGACCTAGTTTAGTAGACTTTCTAATCCTAGCGACACTATTCCTCAGTTGAACGATCAATCCCCCGGTACTTGTCACTATACTATACTACAACGATCAGGTACACTGCCTGGTGGGGGTTGTAAGCTTCTCGCGATCCCTTGAGAGGTAAAACCTGTTGCGAGGGCGCAATCCCCCGTATCAAGTTTTTGGCGCCGCAGCCCGGGGAATAGTTATTGTCTAGGTTAGGATTTCTTTTTATTAGGTCTACTTGCTAGATTCCTTTCTAGTAAGGTTTTATTTTTATTTTTAGGTTTTCTTTAGTCTATCTCATTTCTTTATTTCTTTTTCCGTAACTATCACCATCCGCCATCATGAAAAATGAAGATCTCTCTAACCTTAGAATCACTAGGAGTCGTAGTTCCGTAAGAAATCTCGTTTTGCCATATGCAGAACCTGAAAAGGAAATGCATAAGCTAAAGCAATCTCTCTCAACACCCGAACCATCTAGCATAGCCATCAACTTTGATGAGGCCCTTTCTGAAGAAGATTCAGATAATCACCTCACACCCTCTAGCCCCCAATCCAACAATGATATGAGCACCCCCTGAAACTCCCACCCCGAGCGCCTTAAGGACTACTCCTCCCCGAATCCTCATGGCTTCTCAAATGCCATTGTTTTCCCAAACGAACACACCGATGAGGTCTTGCGTGCAAACGATGTTTGGCTTGTCCAAAGTGTATGCAAGTTTCGTGGACTAGATACCGATGACCCAATTCAACGTATCAGGGATTTCTTGAAGATAGTGGACACCGTCCATACGGATGGGGCCACTAGAAACACGTCCCAGTTACGATTCTTCCCTTTCACTATTTATGAAAAAGCCAAAGAGTGCTATGATAGACTTCCCTCCGAATCTATTTTTACGTGGGAGCAACTTATATCCTAGTTTTATGAGAAGTTCTTCCCAGCAGGGAAAACCTCAGCATTTAGGGATAGGATCCTCCGTTTCCGAAAGGGAAAGGACGAACCCATCCATAAATCATGGATTAGATTCAAGGATTTAATAAGACAAGTTCCCCATCATGGCATCGAACTTTGGCTTCTGGTCCAAATCTTCTACGACAATGTCTCCCCAAACGACCAGAACGGAATCAATAATTCAAGAAAAGGGAAAATAGCTAATCTGAGCACCGAAGAAGGGTGGGATAGGATTGAGGAATATGCTCAAGACCAGGACGATACTTGGGATGAACCCGATCCGACTATGAGCATATCCGAAATCACATAAACACCCTCAGATCGGCTAAGGAAAATTCACGAAAGGGTGGAATACCTTGCAGGATCGCGAACAACTAGACAACTTTCAAATCCTTACTTGATCTGCGACTACTGTGGGGGCCCGCACGAGGTAGAGGATGCGGAGGAGAAACCATGACCGAACATGCGTGTTTATCGGGACATGACATCTACGCTGACCCCTCCCTTTTGCCTTTTTAACCAAACGATGATTATACCCTTTGGGGGAATCTGGTGAAAAGA
The DNA here is from genome assembly GCA_030686995.1 of Artemisia argyi. Classification (NCBI taxonomy): domain Eukaryota; kingdom Viridiplantae; phylum Streptophyta; class Magnoliopsida; order Asterales; family Asteraceae; genus Artemisia; species Artemisia argyi. The sequence goes on from CM060689.1 coordinate 151,324,993, forward strand.
AAAGAAGGAGAGGAAGGCCCTGAATACAAAATCAGGAGCACTTTTGAGGATGACCTTGGGCACTTTACTCAGGAAAAGGGCTTACAATTGAAAGGGCTTGACGAGCTCATCGATGAGCAACAGAGTGACATGGAAAAATGGTCCAACAAGCTTAATGCCACCCTTGATGGCCATAACAGGCCCCAGGAAGCCAAAAGGATCCCCTGATCGCGGTTACTACTCGAGCTGGAACAACAACCAAGGACCCTCCTTATCCGAGCCAACATCCTGTCACCGTTGAGCCAAACAATCCCCGCGAGGAGGAAGGTAATGTGAGCAACGAGGCTCCTTAACAACCTCCTCTAGTGACCCTGTAATGACCAAGAAACGCCTTCAGGAGGTCGGGGATGCTCGAAATAAAGAATAAACATGGTATTATTAGATTAAAAGAATGGGGAAGGTGTGTGTGTTTTCTAGAGAGAGAAAGAAGGAAACCACACACACCTAGAGAATACAAAGAGACATCCACCCTCCTAGTTGGGACTAGGAGGGGTATTTATACAAGAATACAAGGTAATCTATACACTAATGGCAAGACTAGTCCTTGTAGTTAAAGACTAATGCAATTCCCGAATATAACAAAACTTTAAGGCTAACAATCTCTCCCCAAAGTGAAGTTATATGGGAATTGCTTACAATGTTCCCTATAAGTAAGATTAAATACAAAGCATAAGCGCAGCAGCTCTGAGAGTGGTCTTCAAACTTCATTCTTTCATTCAGCTTCCTGAATCTTCTCAGCTGCCATCTTTTTACTTGCAGAAGAACAATGTGAGCAAATCTAATTAGGGATTAAATCTGGCTTTACACTCTCCCCTAATTAGTGCTCTCCCCCAAACTGACAACCATTCTGATGAATGCCCTGAAACTGAAGAAGTCTTTTGATAATTAACTGCAAACCGTCTTTAGTCTTCAAACACACAGCGGAAAATGTAGAACAGACTGTAGACTCGACCTTCTTCAAGATTGTCTATTCGGGGGAACTGAATATCAACATCTTCATCTCACCAAATGCATTCCAGTTATCTTGCATAAAGCAAATCAGCCCATAACGTACACATGAAATGATAACACCAAAGTAACAAGTTGAAATACCGATCATCTTGAATTTGATGCCCGAAATTGGTGAAGGTGGATAAGGTAGAAGTACGTAGAAAAAGTTGAGAGGATAAGGATATAGAATCAACCAATCTCCGACACAAACCATTTCATAAATCATTAAGCCCGATCTCGTGAACTTGTTGTGCGTCCTCGATGTACACATTTCTCTCCCCTGATGATTGCGATCTCATCGGAATCAGCATGACATTGTGTACTTGAAGTATTAACTAAAAGCACTTTATCATTAATCACATAAGCCCGTGAGAAGATGTTGATAATCCCAATCTACTAACAATACCATTTGAAACTGTCTTACTCTTTATCAACCTCTGAATCAACAACGGCTCTCTGTAGTAGCCCCATATGAAGATAACCTGATATGATGAACTTGAGAATGAAGTAAAATCCCCCAGACTTGTGACTTAAGCTTGTACTATCCTGTGACTAAGAACGGTGTACCTTATACCCCTAAAGAAGTGTAATAAGCACAATCCATCTTGACATATCCTCAACTACGTGAGACACTGAGCACTACAACGTAACTCCTTAAAGTGATAGCTACTCTGTGGGTATAGAGAGAAAGAATCACAGAAGTAACTAGATATCCAAGTCTTCGTCACCATTAATATATGCCCAAAACAAGTCATCTTCGCGGTAGTGAAGAAAGAAAGAAGATGAAATAAGTACACGCGCCCGTAAAATGTTACTTCAAACCTGAATAAATAATAATGAATTATCCCCATATCACAAAATCCGATACAAGCTGTTGTTATTTGATTGTGATTCTTGATCAGGATCGTTTAAGCAAAACGTGGTGTGTTTTTGGTGTGTGATATATTGGTATTTAGATAATGAGACATTAAAATGAATCATGTTCTATAAGATGTTTACCAATAATATCATGTGTTTTAGGTGAGGATGAAAGTTAGGTTTTAGGGTATATAGACATTAGGTTATTCGATGAGGTAAGGGTTTTGTTTATATAATAATCCTTTGATGTGTCCTTGCTCAAAAACCCATCTCGATACTCGATATCCTAAGTCAATTTTGGCAGAGTTTCGTTTAGATTAGTCCAAAAGAAATCCTTACTCGATAAACGATAAGGTTGGAACAGCCTAACTCGGCAAAATTCAATACCAAACTCGGCAAAATTAGAAGAAAAAGAAACTTAACTCGGCAGGTTTTTCTAACTCGGCAAGTTTTTCTAACTCGGCAAGTTTTTCTAACTCGGCAAGTTTTCTCTAACTCGGCAAGTTTTTCTAACTCGGCAGATCCTAACTCGGCAGATCCTAACTCGGCAGATCCTAACTCGTCAAGATCCTAACTCGGCAAACTCGGAAAAATTTGGCCGAGTATCGACTTAGGAGTAAGCCACGAAAAACCTAACTCGATAAACGATTAGGTGAAACAGCCTAACTCGGCAAAACACCTAACTCGGCAAAACATAACTCGGCAAATTACCTAACTCGGCAACTTACCTAACTCGGCAACTTACCTAACTCGGCAAACCTTTGATGAACAGTACCAGATCCGTTTTATTCACCCAAAAACACGATTTTTCACCACAAAACACCACGATTCGCCCCCGGTTAGCTCTGATGCCAATTGTAATGACCAAGAAACACCTTCAGGAGGTCGAGGTTGATCAAAGTATGCCATTATTCTAGAGAGAGAAAGTAGAGAGAAGGTGAGATGAAACAAAGATATTTTCTTATTATTAATTATGTTGCAAACCCACACCCCTCAAGTGAAGCCTTGAGGGGTATTTATAGGCCTTACAAAAGACAACTTTTACAATATTACATTAGTAGTCCCTGCACTTAATGCATTCTAGTTGTCAACTCCAATTCACGTAAATATCGCTCAGCTTTAATTCTAACAATCTCCCTCCAGCTGGAGATATACGTGAATTGGTTACAATGATTCCTAACAAGTAAAATAAACAATCAAAGTAAGCGCAGCAATGCTGAGGAAGACTTCATCGCTCTTTTCTTCATAAATATCCTCAGCAATCTTTCTTTACTTGTAGACGAATCACTTGCTTAATCTAATTGGGTTATTACTTCCTCCCAATTAGTAAGCCATTTTCTTTTACATGCTCCCTCCCAAATAGACAACCCGTTTGATATAACCTTGATGCTTGTTGAAGAAGTATCTTTGAATTCTGCCCAGATAATCTTCAGTCTCATGCACAGCGGAAAATGAATCTTAGACTGATAATATGTAACTTCTTCACAGGTTTGTTTGGGGAGCATCATATTGTCATCTTCAACTCACTTAGAATGCTTCAAGTTCCTCAATAAAAGCCCCGATGTACACATTTCTCCCTCCTGGATGATGACGATCTCTCGGAATCATCATAAATATGTGTACATAAACATATCAACTTGAAGCAACATACAAATCAATACCCCATGAGTGAAATGGCAATAACTATTCTCTCTACAATTCATCTCATATCAACCTCTCTTCCATTGGCTAATAGTAAGTGACCACGTGTGGAGACAACCCGATATGACAAACTTGAGTGTGAAGTAAAATTCCCAGACTTGTGACTTATGCTTGTACTATCCTGATTAAGAACCTATATGAGCACAACAACGTAACTCCTTACAATATAGGTAGTGGCATATACCCAACCATCCATCCTTTATTGTATATCCGTCTCTTGAACATCCACAACCATTTGTGACACTGAGCACTACAACGTAATAAACCCACCTATTTCACTTTATCATAAGCCCAACCAACCTACCATAATAATACCATATCATAACAATTAAAACACAGCTATTTCACCAACTCCACCAACTCCACGATTCGCCCCCGGTTAGCTCTGATGCCAATTGTAATTACCAAGAAACACCTTCCGGAGGTCGAGGTTGATCGAAATACACCATGTTTCTAGAGAGAGAAAGTAGAGAGAGAAAGGTTGAGAAACTATGTGTTTTATAAATAAGAAATAAAGTGAAGTTTACACACTTTCCAACACCCCTCATGGAGAGTCATGAGGGGTATATATAGGCTCATTACCCTACATGTTTGCCTATACTACATAAGTAGTCCTTGTAGTTTGTAATCTAGTCCAATTCACTTGTGTGACGTTATCTTTATAAAAGAGCGAGGCTAACAATCTCCCTCCAAGATATCGTCACACGTGAATGGTTACAATGAGACCTATAAATACATTAACAATGTAAAATTACAACAATAGTAAACTATGTTGATGTTGTTGAAGCGCAGAGTCTCTGTAGTCTAGATACTGAGGCAGACTTGAAGTTCTCTCTTCCGACGATCTCGGCGTATGATCTTTGACACTAACTGCAAAGGTCTTTGTAGCTCTGAACTTCAACTGTAATGGTCTAGTTAGGTTATTACTCCCTCCTAACTAGTGAGCCTTTATTCTTTTTCCTGCTCCCTCCTGAACCGACAACTCTCTTTTCATCTCGCAGCGGATAAAGTTGATTCAAAAGTGTAGGAACATGGTTGTCGTTCGGGGAGCATCATGACAATATAACTCACATAACATTGCACAGAAGGTTGGTAATACGCTCCGATGTACACATCATTAGTACTTCTTCGGTTCTAGTGTAAGCACAATTCCCTCGAACAACCAACGTACTAAAGATGAAACACAACTTCTTATGGCATGTTCTTCTCCCTCCTGATGGTTGCGATTTGTCGAAATCATCATACTATTGTGTGTACATGCCATAATTACCCGTACTTTAAACTTCTGATGCAATATAGATAGACCATGTAAGCATAATTTGTGAGTAGATGTCGCAAAAAAATATGACTCTCTTTTTCTACAATCTCATCTCTTCTCTTCAACCTATAAGCGACCTCTTCAAATTCCAACCAGCTAGTAAATGACCGTTGACTAGAGAAACAACCCAATATAACCAATCTGAGAATGAAGTAAACATCTCGTAGATATGTTACTTAATCTTGTACTATGGTGTGACTAAGAACGGTGTAGAGAATTCGTACAACATCGAATCTCTGAGTACTCTATACTCTTCAACCAACCAACCATCAAGTATAAGACGTACATCACCTCTTGATTATCCACAACTTCGTGTGACACTGAGCACTACAACGTAACTCCTTTAAGTGATAGTTATAACCCGTGAGCACTACAATGTAACTCCTTACATCGGGTATAACTAGATAATCCAAGTCTTAATCACTATCTTTAGTGTTTGCCCAAACAAGTATCTTCGAAAGTCATGCATCCATCCACCCCTAGACTTTGAGATAAATAAGTACACATGCCCTTGAAATGAACTTTAAACCCAGAAAGGTGATAAAGAATTATTCCCATAATCACAAAATCCGATACTAGCCGTTGTCATTTGATTGTGATTCTTGATCAGGATTGTTTAAGCAATTCGTGGTGTGTTTTTGGTGTTTGATATATTGGTATTTAGATAATAAAATGAGTCATGTTCTATAAAATGTTTACCAATAATATCATATGTGTTTTTGGTGAATGTAAGGGTTTAGGGTATATAGACATTAGGTTATTGATGAGGTTAGGGTTTTGTTTATGTAATAATCTTTTGATATTTCCGTACTCAAAATCCCATCTCGTTACTCGATATCCTAAGTCAATTTCGGCAGAGTTTCGTTTAGATTAGTCCAAAAGAAATCCTTACTCGATAAACGATAAGGTTGGAACAGCCTAACTCGGTAAAATTCAATACCAAACTCGGCAAAATTAGAAGAAAAAAAACTTAACTCGGCAGGATTTTCTAACTCGGCAAGTTTTATAACTCGGCAAGTTTTCCTAACTCGGCAAGTTTTCCTAACTCGGCAACTTACCTAACTCGGCAACTTACCTAACTCGGCAACTTACCTAACTCGGCAAGATCCTAACTCTGCAAGATCCTAACTCGGCAAGATCAGCCTAACTCGGCAAGATCCTAACTCGGCAAGATCAGCCTAACTCGGCAAGATCAGCCTAACTCGGCAAGATCGCTAAAAAACGTAATTTTACCGAGAAACACACCCAAAAAACACGATTTTACACCACAAAAACCACGATTCGCCCCCGGTTAGCTCTGATGCCACTTGTAGGACCGTAGAACAACCTATTTCACCATTGATTCAAGCCTAAACCTAGAGAGAGAAAGTAAGTAGAGAGAGAGAGTGGATGGGATCTCCTAGTATGAAAATGAAAGACAATGTAATTACCTAAGAGAACCAACCTCTAAAATGAGGTTTACAAGAGTATTTATAGTTGAAGTCTAGGGCTTCTCTAATCTTTGACCTTATTACATAACTAGCCCTTAGACTTTATAAAATCATGAAAACTACACATAAACTTCATCATAATGATATTCTAAAGCAACCTAAAACTATACGTTAATGACCGACACTTTTTGTAAATAAAATACGATCCTAACAATCTCCCCCTAAGTGTTGGTCATTGAGGTTGCGCGACGTCATCATCTTTTTCTTTAAACTTTATCATTCATAGCTCTTGACGTCTTTTAAGAATCACTAGATGAGTCAGTGTACATTGTTTATTGTTCCTTGTTCATTGTTGATGAAGTGATCCAATGATGTCATCTGCCTTTCGTCACTTCTGTGTTTGTGGTGGTTGTCTGCCATTCCAACATGCTCATACATCTTTGGACTTTGATATTCATATGCACGTAGTTCCCTTTCTTACACTTTGATCTTTAGTCTTTATACTTTGTAGATTCTTCTTTTTGGCGTAGAATCTTTCTTTGAACTTTGTGTTGTATAGATCTTTGAGGGAGCTTTCTTTAACTTCCAGATGTATGTATGAGCATGCGGAATCGGTCGCCATGGAGGTGATGTGTAGCTGCATGAAAACAGTTAGCAATAAATCAACCGGTACTTACTGATAAGGAATTAGAGATCGTCAACAGCATAGTGTGAAGACTCCTTCTAACCCTTACCATGGCCGTTCCCATGTCAGATACTCTCGAAAGAGCTTACGAGACCTACTAAGTAGCTCAATGACTGGGTGAGTCGCTGGGGATCACTCCACGACTGTAGACCGTTTGAAACCACCGCGAACACTAAGCGTAACCCATAAAGAATTACCGAAGTGACCTGCTGTCAGGGCTGCTTGATGTTGACCCTGGCAGGAATTTCCATTCAATCATTGAGAATCACAAGTGTGAATCCTCTCATACATGTTCTGGCAGATTGCTAAGATCTGCGTAGGACTCTAAAGTTTACATCTGGCGTCCTTAATGATGAACAACCAGTGTAGAAATATCATGTGTTCCTATGAGATCTTTTGATGAATCTCGGGGCTCTAGACTCGATAAGTGCACATTTGGTTTCCTATGCGGAGATTAGGGAGAGGTCTCCTGCTTCAATATCAACCATCTCTAAGAGACAGATCGATAGATTACGCCGGTTCCCCGTGAGAATGAAACAAGCTCTTTTAAGAGAACTTGAGTGGCTAGAAGGTTTAGTGCAGTGCGTCACTGGGTCCATGACGTCTTTATCTTCAATACCGGTGTCACCTTAGTAACAACCAGTAGCATATGAATTGAACCCGGTGTCTGCCCTAAGGTTGAACATATGGAGGGCTATTTCTTTTCACCCTTTTTCATAACTTTTCTTTTTAATTCTTCAACCCCTTCTTTCTCCTTTCTCATTTTCTCCTTTTTTCAATCATACCTAAGGACTTCTAATTCTAATCTATTGGAATTGTCCTTGTGTAGATCCCTCCGGCTCTGGCGGATCATAGGACGGTTTTCCCTAACCTTAGTCACCTTATGACTCCATGAATCCTATAATTGCCATGAAAACCTTTGATTGAAAATCTCTTAAAGTGTTTATGAATATAAACACATTTTTGTTAACACTTTGAGAGTTTTTGTTTCTTTTGAAGGACTCCCCCTTCACATGTGCTCATGAATTTTTTAAGAAATTTGCACATGCGTGAGGAGTTTGCACTTTTTGAATTGATCCACTTTCAGTGAACATGACCGATTCGAGACACGCTTACATCACTAGTTAGACTAGCTTGAAGTTATTACCCGGCCTGGTCATATCCACAGAAAGTTTCTCGAAACGGTACATTTCTACTCAGACAAGTCCTATTCGAGACACGCTTACATCACTAGTTAGACTAGCTTGAAATTATTACCCGTCCAGGACAAGTCTTTTCGATTACTGACATTTTAAGCTTCGTCAATTCCTTGGTACTTACTGAGTCGAGCTCTTTTGAGATTCAGTCACCATCTTTAAACATCTTTGATCACATTTTAATCATGTCTTCTCCCCCTCAAAAATAGCATATCGTGATATTTTTGATATCAACTGATTAAGAAAAAGCTTTTTGGAGAGATAGACAGATTTCATTTTGCATGAATTCGGAACATTTTGTTTTTGTACTCCCCCTTAATGATAGCACATTTTAAAATCAATTAAGGGTTTTGAGGGAGTTATCTTGAGCACTCATTTGAAAGATTTTGAAAAATCTTTTGATGAATCTTGAAAAAGTGCTCAAGATTACTATTTTGAAAACGAGTTTTTGTTTGAAGTCTTTTTCGTTTGTTTAGACTCGAACTTTTTGAAAAAGATTTCGTCCTTGAAAATGCGAGTCCTTGATTTGAAATAATCAGAAGTCATCATTCGGGTCCTTATTTGAAATCTTTTCGAGTTATTAAACCCGGACCCATGTTTTGAAAAGATTTCACTTTGAAGCACGGGTTTCGTACAGAAGTATACGAAAGCCATAGTGAAGAAACTTTTGAGAAACGACATGTTTTAGAAAAACATTAAAAAGAACTCCCGCTCAAGCATCTGTACATGTCCGTATCATTGTTGAATGACATTTCTAGAAACGTACAGAATATTGATTTATACGAGAGACATGTCGTGAGAAGAATATTTTTGGATTTTTTTGATTTTATATTGTTTTTGTATTTTTGAAATTTTATATTTTTGTATTTTGTTTTTGTTGGTTTTTCAAATTTTGTATTTTGTTTTTTTTTTTTTTTTTTTTTGCAAAAATATTTACAGCGAAGCGATTTTGAAAACTTTTTCAAGAAGATTCGAGAAGACGTTCTAGCTCCTCAGGAGTTAGGCTTCGCATGCCAATTCGTCGAACTAAATAGTCAAACCTTTCTTTTGGAAGGGCTTTAGTAAATAGATCGGCGAGTTGGTAATCAGTCTTAACGAAAAATAATTCAACAGTACCCTCTTCCACGTGTTCTTTGATGAAATGGTAGCGGACTTTGATATGCTTCGTCTTAGAGTGATGTACGGGATTGCACGAGATGGCTATGGCACTTTTTGAGTCACAATACATAGGTATTCTGTCAAAAGTAAAGCCATAATCTGTGAGCTGTGTCCTCATCCAAAGAACTTGGGCACAACACGCAGATAGAGACACATACTCGGCTTCGGCGGTTGATAGCGCAGTACAATCCTGTTTCTTTGACGACCAGCATACTAGCTTTTCACCCAAAAATTGTGCTCCACCTGATGTACTTTTTGCTGTAACTTGATCTCCTGCATGGTCGGCATCTGAAAAGGCTGTTAGATTAAACTCCGAATCCTTCGGATACCAAAGTCCCATGTTAATGGTTCTTCGTAGGTACCGAAAGATCCGTTTAACCTCTTTGAGGTGAAGTTCGGTAGGCTTAGCCTGAAACCGTGCTAACAAACAAACAGCAAATTGAATATCGGGTCGACTAGCAGTTAAGTACATGAGAGAACCGATCATGCTCCGATATTTCTTCAGATCGATGGGTTTACCAAACAAATCAGCACCAATTTTTGGTGAAGTGGCCATTGGAGTACCAACGGAATCACAGTTTTCCATTCCATGTTTTTTCAAAATCTCTATTGTATATTTAGCTTGATTGATAAAAATACCACGAGGGGATTGATGTATTTGTAAACCAAGAAAGAATTTTAGTTCCCCCATCATGGACATTTCAAATTTACTTTTCATGAGATTTTCAAAATGTTTTGAATGGTTAGGATTGGTTGATCCAAAAATTATGTCGTCCACGTAAATTTGAACGATCAAAATGTCATCTTTGAATTTTTTGATAAACAAGGTGTCATCAACCGTTCCTTTTGTGAAATTGTTTTTGAGCAAGAAAGATGATAGTTCGTCATACCACGCTCTTGGAGCTTGTTTTAAACCATAGATGGCTTTCTTAAGCTTGTAGACGTAGTCTGGATGATCTTTGTCGATGAATCCCTCTGGCTGACTCACATACACTTCTTCTTTCAGAGTTCCTAAGATGTAAGAGCTTTATTATGACCTTGGATTTATATCCTCTGCTTTTTATAGATTTGGATTCCTCTGCCTTTTTATTGGCTTTGGATTATTATTATTGATATTCATAATCATATGCCAAATCCCAAGTCCTACGGCCTTTACTAAGATCACAACATCGGCTGCGAACCGGCAAGATGCAATAGTCTATTTCACCGTAACATTGGTAGAACTCCTATGTGTACCAAACCCCCATATGCAGAGATTTTCTTAGGAACGAAAAAAAACTAAGTATTGCCCAAACCCCATACACTTAATTAAACCTAGAGATCTATTATTATTGGTGTGCAATCTTGTGGGAACAAGGAGGCCACAAGTAACTTTCATGGGCTCTAAAGAGATCCAGCTACTCCACGTTTAGCGCGAAACTTCTAAATAAACTTTATCATTCCTCGATCTCCGCAAATTTAAAATCCCAAGTAATGAGATCCGCGGATGCTTAGCCGATAATCTTTTGATTATATTGGTTAAGGGAGACGAGCTAGGGCTCAACACGCCCGGTCAAGTCGGAACATTTATTTCTACTCTCGCCGGTAGGAAAGTCAAAACAAGGTGTCAAATCTTATTATTATACCATATATCATCATTTTTTTTGAAATAAAAAAGGTGACAAAAATTTTAAATTTTGGTGGAAAAACGGAGTTGCGTAAGTTAACAGCTCAAACGAAGGTGCCAGGTCAAATCGAATAGAAGATTCACCCCCCCCCCCCCCAGACTAAAGTGAAACATTGTCCTCAATGTTTTAAGGGTACGGGTAGTCCTACGTAATATCTAAGGCCGTTTATTAAGTATGCCAAGAGATAAACGTTAGTCGATAAGATTTTGGATAGGGTGAATTTCCAAAAGAGCAGCAAAGAATGAGACTCGAGTGGAGAGAACAACAAAACACGAGCACGAGAGTCCTCAATCTTCGGAGAAATTCCTGAACATTCACAAAAAACCACGAAAACACGAGTTTGGAAAGGGTCGCCCCCCTCACGTCACGTTACTTAAGAAAATAGAAAATAAAGAAAATGAAATGGATAAGCATGGGGTGCCTCCCATGAAGCGCTTGTTTTTTATTACCGAGTCACATGAGCTTGACTCGATCCCCGAATTAATTAGTCCTTGGGGAGAGCAGATGGAGCGGACACCCGACATGAAAGACAGAGATGCCAGGGTCAAAGACGGTATCCTCACTCCCGGTGGAGTGGAAAAGTGAAGAAATGATGGGATAAGTAAAGAACGGGTGAAACACTCGGATGGTAAAAGCATAAACATCATCAGAATCATGGGTAGGTTGGGTGGGTAAAATATCAAGCACAGGAACATCATGTTCAGAAATCTCGTCCACCATTCCAAAAATATCTTTATCTGTATCTGATTCAAAATCTTCATCCGGTGGTTTCGCGGGTGGACGAGAAGAAGGTAAATTGAAGAGAGATGAATCAGCATCGGTAAGTAATTCATTATCATGTAATTCTTCAAGAATATTTCTTCGAAGGCGATTCTCGTCTTTCAATACCCGGTGGTATCGAGTTATCCGCAGCAAGAAATGGATCGACATCCTCTAAAAGAGGATCACGTGACGGATTATCGGAAATAAGTTAAGAGTCAATTTCAAAATTAAAACGCTCATAATCCGGAAGAGAGATATAAGCATGAATAGTAGGACTGCCACTACTCATTTCTTCAAATCGAAAAATTTCAAGCTTGGGTAAGAAATCACTATCCATAACGGGGATAGGAGAAGAAGTCGGAGGATCATTCAATGCTTCAATTTTAGAAATGAGAAGATTGATATTCAATAATTTTTCACGAAGAGCTTCATCTTGAATTTCTGTGTCAATATCTTCATCATTCTCTTCTTCTAAGCTGACGAGCTCAGAAGGTACTTCATCAACATATTCGATTTCTTCACAAGATATAGAAGAAATAGTTTTGAATACTTGTAGTCATAACCTTTCTTTTAGTTCTATGGAAGTTCCTAGTTTTGATGAACCGGAGCCTCAACCAAAACCGTTACCTAATCTTCCATCCTTGAATGAAAATTTAGGAATTGAAATAGGTCCCGATCCACCCATCAAACCATATAGTCCGGGTAGTCTTAGGATAATGGTAGTTGACTCTAAGCCTTGTAGAGAGGAAGCCAATATAGGAGTGGAAAATGACCTTACACGCTTACATCACCCATTTATGATTGACCGCAAGAAACACTATGGGTTTAAAACGGGTTTATTAGGTCAAGATGGATCCCCAACTAGTAATCTCTTGAAGTTGATAGAAAATGATCCCTTTCTAGGAGAAAATCTTAATCCACCCATTAACCCGATTGAATTTGGTAAGGTTATGATGATAGGAGCACACCCCTTTGAGCATATAAATCATCCACCACTCTTTCCTCACGTGGCATATTTCCATCTTAAAGGTGTGTATCGCTACTTCCACCCGCACTTAATCCTAAGTGTAGGGAAAACCTCCCCTATTTTCGTTAAATAAGGGTGGAGTCAGGCTCGTGACTCGAACAAAAACAAGCGCTTCTTGGGAGGCAACCCATGCTTTGTGTGATTTTATTTTGTTTGTTATTTGCTTCCGTATGCATGCTTTATTTTTACTGTTGGTAGATCATTTTCTCAATTAAATAGTGGAAATACTTTACTTTGTTGTTTTGGCCTAGTCTTAACTCCACCTAAAAGTATTTTTGCAAAAGATAAGTGTAAGGGGTAACCCCAAATATGTTTTTAAGAAACAAACCGATCATGATTCTCCACGATATTAAATGAACATGTATATTCGTAATTGTTAGAGTCAAATGCTTGTATTGAGTCATAATGAAGTTTTGCAGGATTTTCCAGGAAGTGAGACCAAGTTTTTCCAGAAATTTTCTGGAAACTTAACATAAGAATTTCTGCAGGTCACTTCTGACGGCATCACGAGTTAACTCTTGACGGTGTCACGTGTAAAAATCTGGAAATTTTACCGGTTTTGTTTTTCTAATGGAGTCTTATGGTTTTTGTGAATTATTAAGTTTTATAATCTCCAGGAGATCTGCAAACTTCATTCCACAAGCATTATATCTTATCTTGTTTTCTAGGATTTAGTAACTTATATAAGATGCCGCCGATTTTACGTGAGGTTGTTTTTGTCTGTTTTCTCAGGATTTACAGGTTATGTATGACAAGAAGATGATTTATATTCTGGAAGGGAAACTTTGACTGTTCATTTTCTTGGAGGAAGATTTAACCTGGCCACCTTATTATCCATAAATCAGGGGAGTATTTGATTTCATTCTTTTTACTTTTTAACTTTTACATTCTTTACTTGAACATTGGGGACAATGTTCATCTTAAGTGTAAGAGGAGGGTAAAAAGATGATACCTTACATATGCACTTTCGCTTGAGTTTGTTTTGTTTGATAGTAGATGTGTAATAAAACTATGAGAAATACTTGTTAGTGTAATTTTAGCGCCAAATTTAATTTTTTTTACAACATTTAGGAGTGAAACTTTAGCCATAGCAAGCGTCTCATGGATAGGAGATTGTATGACTAGCACATAACCGTACCATTCAGAAAAATTTTCCACCCAAATATGTGAGGTTCGCCTTTAGATTTTATAGGAAAAACATTTACTATTAGTGCTTATGAGTGTACCGGTAGCATTTAGATTCTAGAACTTGCGTTAGTGATGCATCCCGAGACCGCTAGTGAGACTACATTCGTGTAGTAGGATTTACTACATGATAAGAGGCATTAGGATCACCCTTGTGTTAAACCAGTATTATAATTATTTGACCATTTAAGTCATATTACTTGACTATTTAAGTCAACTAATTTTTTTCCCACACCTTAGCGTTGTACTCATTTTTAGTACATGAAACCCCTAGTACACCCCTCCGAGCCTATCTTTTCGTTTCTAACTTTAAGCATCTTACTTAAAGGAATAATTTGTTACACCCCACTTAAATGTACACCCAAATCGCCTTAGCCTTCCGTGTATGCACTCATTTTTAGTGCATTATTGTTATTTGTTAAACCCTAAGTTAACTATCTAATTGATTACATGGTTGCTAAGTTGAGTCATATTCTTGTACATATTGTTTTGGGACGATTGGGACTCATGGGTAAAGTACTTATTTTATGAAGTAATGGGGAAGAACACCATTTATTACCCCCATATGTGCGTTAATCTTAAAAGTACTACAAGTGTTTTGATTTTCTTAATTCGAGTCATTAGATTAGTTTATTGTAAAGTATGTAAAAATTCAAGTGTAAGGGGAACGTTTATTCCCTATGATGTATTATTTTGGATGGTAGGGTAAGAGTGTATGCAAAAAAAATAAAAATCAAAAAAAATCGAAAAAATCAAAAAAAAAAAAAAAAAAAAAAAAAAAAAGGAAAAAAGAAAAAAAATAGAAAAAGAAAAAAAAAAACATACGGACTACCATCCCTTTTCATTCTATGTTCATTTTATATTTTTGTTATTTTTCATTTATTAGCTTAAGTCGAGTCTAGTCTTGGCTTAACAACGCCATATTGTACATGTAATTAACCAAGATTGTTAACTCGCCACTAGTAAAAACTTCTTTTATCCAACAAAACCGTGTATTTCATATCCCTACACCTAACGTTACAACCTTTTAAAAGACCTCTTTGATAGTTTATCCTAGGTGCTTACCCCATGTGGTGGAGGTTTGATCTTTTCCCAAGCCTATGGTAATCTATTTTGCTATGATAGGTAGTGAGAGATATCTTCCGTTTCCATATTGTAATTTATACTTTATTACACCCGAGAGATGTGAGTATCTAAACACTATTTGTGAGGTGCTAGTATATGACCTCCATGCTTGTCTTTGGTCTTTAGTGGAATGATTATTTGTTGTAATTACTTTTATATTAGTGTTAAATGACCCCTAACTTGTATTTTGACTTGAATAAAAGCGCATTTGCTTGAGGACAAGCAAATCTCAAGTGTAAGGGTATATGAAGAGGCGAAAAATGAACCACTTTTAGGGGGTCATTTAAGCCCGGAATTGAATTTATTTGATCAAATATTGCCCTAAATCGTTCCTTTTGTGATTTTAGGTACTTTGGGAGAGAAATCTGGAAAAGGAAGAATTTCGGACGTTTTTGGAGCATAAAAGTGAAGAAAACGCCAAAGTCTTAATTTTCCTTGCTGGGAACAGTAGGTGACGGCGTCAAGAAGAAAATCTTGATGGCGTCAAGAGTAATTTCCATGACGATCCAGTACATATTTGAAGGCGTCACGAAGTAGGGCGTCAAGAGGAAAATGCATGACGGCCTGGAAACATATAACACTTGACGGCGTCAGATCTGGATCAAGGCAGTCCGAGAATTATTTTGGCGGCGAGATGACGGCGTCACAAAATTTGTCTTGACGCCGTCAGACCCTATTTCCTATATATAGTTTTCTAATTTTCACATTAAAAAGAGAGAAGTTTTGGAGAAACCCTAAGTACGAACTTGGTATGAATTTTACAGGTTTTTCAAGGGTTCTAAGCCCTTGATACCTTTCATGTGTAATTGAGATAAGTATTCTTTTAATTCAATCAATGTGTCTATGTGTTGGTTTTCTATATCTTGTTCTTGTCTTAATTCCATCATGCTAGGCTAGATCTATCTTGTGTTTGCTTGGATCTAAAGAAACCTAGATGTTAATTATTTGTTGATTACTTGTTTATAGTTGTATTGGATGAATGAATTCGATGTTAGGCTTAAGAAAACTGGCAGATCTCCAAATGGTAACATGCTTGAACGTCTTAGGAAACATGAACTGACGTGCACTAGGTTTTATTGGTTGTATTTAATGCATGAGTAAATTCTAATGATCCCATGTTAGGAGCTTCTTAGCCGGCTCGACATAGGAGTGAAGTAGGCACTCATAAGATTGGGGAATTAAGTGCGCCACCCATGAATGGTATTAAGGAATACAATCCGTCATCCACGCAACTATAACAAGTAATTAACGTGTAAAAGATATCTAGGGAGTAGTGAAATCTAAGTAAACACATTTTCTCCACTTATTGCTTACAACCTTAGTATAATTTAGTTTATTTTCATTTCTAGTATTTTATTTTGATTGCATCTTTAGTATTGGGTTAGTTAACTAGCAACTAATTCCGCCCAAATCCTTCAAACCCGAGATTTTTACTTGCTTTCTAAAAAAAAATATAAAAATACAAAAAGAATCATCCCTCACCTTTAGAACTAGTATTTAGGTTTTCTAATCCTAGCGACACTATTCCTAGCTGAACGATCAATCCCCCGGTACTTGTCACTATACTATACTACAACGATCATGTACACTGCCTGGTGGGGGTTGTAAGCTTCTCAAGATCCCTTGAGAGGTAAAGCCTGGTGCGATTCCCACGTATCAAGTTTTTGGCGCCGCTGCCGGGGAATAGTTATTGTCTAGGTTAGAATTTCTTTTTATTAGGTCTACTTGCTATATTCCTTTCTAGTAAGATTTTATTTTTATTTTTAGGATTTCTTTAGTCTATCTTTTTCTTCGTGTGTTTGTTCGTAATTTCCATTGACTCTTCCGTTCACCATTATGGAGTACGCGAATCCACCATACCACCAACTACAAAGGCCATTCTACCCTATTGACATCTCGAATTTCAAACAATATCGAGATGAACCCATATATGATGCATGGACTCGTTTTAGAAATTCACTCTGAAAATTCCCTCATCATAGTTTCACTTTAGCATTCCTAACCCGAACCTTTTACTATCGTGTTGGCCAATGTGACCAAATGCGCATTGAGGATTCTGCCAATGGGGAATTTAGGGAATTAAGTGCTGAAGAAGCATGGGATGCCATAGAAGATTGTGCTCAATATTATTATAGGGTAGACAACCCAACAAATGTTAGTACAAGTCAATTGAATATAAATTTCCAGGATCATGAAACAAGTTTGTTTGGGGATGAATATATTAGTGTTGAGATACCTAAGTGGTTGTCATGTAATGCCATAGTACAAAACAAACACATAGGTAATCTAGATAAAATGGAGGATGAGGTAAGTAACGTAAGCTCATCAAGTACCCCACAAGTCCTACCATCATTTGAGGCATACACACCGCCCGTGACTTACCCGGAAAAAGTAGAGGAGACAATAGGAACCCCAATAGAGGTAGAGCCCTTGGACCAAACGCAATTAGAAGAAATAGTTTTGAATACTTGTAGTCATAACCTTTCTTTTAGTTCTATGGAAGTTCCTAGTTTTGATGAACCTGGTGCGATTCCCACGTATCAAGTTTTGATAAAGAGAATTCAAATCATTTTGAGGATAATTATCAAAGCTCGTATCATAAGCGTAAGACGTTTCAGCACTCGGGGCATAACATATACAATTCGCGTATCCACATTGATTACAAATACATTGCCCACACGGTAATCCTTCGTCGGATGGATTTCCACAATTAAAGCACGTAAACGAAGGTGGAGTTGGTTTTGGATAGTAATCGGGAACGTTTTGAAAGATTGCTCTTTGAACATACGTAGGAGAATTACAAAACCAACAAACTCCATCATGAATATCAATACCACATTGTTCGCACGTACACCAAACACATGAACCTTCAAAGAACGGTTCTCCACATTTAAAACAAGTCGGATCCATAAGAATTAAACATATAAGGGAGAAAGTGAAAGAATTAAAGGTTTAGAGGGTTAAAGAAGAAGAATCAAATGATAAGAGGATAAAAAGATTATTTTTGTTTTTTCGTATTATAAAAGCAAATCAAAATAAAAGTGAAAATCAAATATGAAAAGGAAAAATATTTTTGGATTTTTAATATTTATTGAAAAACAAATCTCAAACTTTTATTTTCTTTTTTCAAACGTTACGTTAATCGTAACCGTTTCCTTCAAAATTACTCGCGACGGAACGGGAGAGAAGAGTGTTTCTCTCTTCAGCTTACAATTTAATGTCAAAGCTTTCCGTATTTTCCGCTTATTCGGTTGTAGAATTTAAAGTAATCTGATTAGCAACTAATTTCACGCGTTCTTATATTGGGAAGCTTATTTGGTTTACAACGCCCCCCCTTCCACGGGAGAGTCGAGGCTATAACTTTCTTTTTGTGGTATTTTTGAAAACACTTTAGGAAAAGTGTTTTTGATTTTTCATTTTTTTTTTGGTTTTTATAGAAAATATATACAAAGGAAGGTTTTCAAAACACAATTTCAAAAACGAAAATCAAAAATTCACTTCAACCTTCCCCGGTAGCGGTGCCAAAATTTTGATTGAATCGTTTTAGTATAGGCTTATTTTTCCGAAAAAATGCTTAGGAAAGTATTTCCCTGGGTCGTGTCCCAACGAAGGTGTGAATGTAATTTCGAATTCCCGGTTTGTGAAACGTGTCGTGAAAGTGGGAAAAAGTGATTTGAATGAGATTACACTAAGGTATATGAAAATGAAGCACAAATAATCACTTAAGCACGTAATTCAAATAAGGAAACTTAAAACGCAACGTAGAATCAAAAACGAAAGCTTAAACGTAAACGCGTGAAATAAAACGTGAATTTTAAGCTATACTAATCCTACGGACTTGAAAATAATTTTCCTAAGTTAAAAACGATAAAAGGAAATTTTGAGAAAAAGAAAAGTATTTTTTTGACTTTTTATTTAATTTTTATGAATTAAAAACTAATTATCTAATTAAAAATTAAAAGAAAATGCAAATTAAGTGAGAAAAATGCAAAATAAATTTTAAAAATTCTAAAATAACTAAAAACTATTTTTAAAACTGAAAATTAATTTTTTTGGCTTTTTGTGTAATTTTTGTAAATTAAAAACTATTAAATCTAATTAAAAAGTAATAAAAATGCAAATAAAATTGAGATTAAATGGGAAAAATGCAAAATAAATTTATAAAATTCTAAAATAAATGAAAACTAATTTCTAAAATATTTTTGAATTTTTTAAGGCTTTTTCTGATTTTTTTTTTTTTGGAATTTTTGGTAATTAAAAAATATTAAAAATTGAATAAAAATCAAATTAAATAAGAAAAATAGTAAACCTATTTAGAAAAATTTGAAAAAAAATAACATAAAATCTAAAATATTAAAATAAACTTGAGAAATTTTTTTGAAAAGAAAATAATTCAGAAAAGTGCTTATTGGCTGAAAACTGCTTATTTGGAGTGCTTATTGATAAACACTCCTGATCCAAACTGACAGAAACTTAAACCTGAAGTATTATTTACACTAATAAGATTAAGTAAACTGAATTCAGACCAAATAAACTCTCTAAAACAGAATTGGAGGACAATAAGCAGTATCCAATAAGTATTAGTGATAAGCAGTAGCCTACTAGAATAAGCAGGGAATTCAGAGATCAATCAATACACTACTATATGCCTAAAACAACTCAGATAAAAAGAGAGAAACAGAAAATAAGGTGCAAAAAGACTATGAAATGAGTATGTCTACGGGGGTATCTAGCAGACCTAGTTAAGCAAATCAAATAAGCTCTAAAGTGCAATCTAAGAATATTTATATGAAACTTATACTATTAGCTAGCTACAAAACAAAAAAATCTCACCCTAAGCTCTACTGAATAAGCAAATATGAAGCAAGGAAGAAGACTTAATACCCCACTGTTGGTGGTGCAGGACACCTTGCAGCCCAAATGATCAACTTGAAGGCTTATTTTGAGCAAGCAAATGATTTTGAAAATATCAAATCTATGTTGAATTATGAAAACAGGAAACAAAATATTACCTAGAAACAGTTTTTATGCATTTCCAAAATGATTTGATGTTTAAAATTTTGACTAATGTAAACCCCAGTGAAACTGATTTAGTATTTTAACTGATGCAAAAATGGTATGGAGAAAATGTGTGAAACTGAACTAGACTAAATCCAATGAATGCAGACCTATTTATTTATCTAATTGAACTATAAGTATTCAAGTTTTAACCACTAAATGCAATAACTAGTTTTATATGTTGAGACAGTCAAATGAAATCAAACTATGAATATCAATGCAAAAGCTTAACTACTTCTAGAAAATGCTAATATATAATTAAGATCTACTACTAATTACCTAAGAAAGCAGGAACAACTGGATCAAATGGTCAAAAGTGTCTTGAACTTACAAAATGCAATAGTGCCAAACATCCCTTATATGAGCATGTTATACTAAGTTTTGCTGTTCTAAGCTAAAACTTACCAAACCAATGATCCAAACAGATTACCTATCTATCTTAAAAGCTATATGAGCAGTGAGATTTACCAAAGACCATTCAGAACACTAAAAGGCTGTAAAGCTAAATGAAGGCAGTGGGTATGCAATATATGAAATGGACATGTAACAGCTAAAACTTAAACACAAAAACAACTATACTAAGCTACACTAAGCAGATAATGCAGAAATGAAAATAGACATGTAACAGGAAAGGAATTAAACTAAAGAGATATGCAGAAATGAAAATAGAAGCTTACTTGACAGCTATCTAGAATTGACTTATGCTCTTGGAATATGAGGTAAGCTCACGAAAAAGTTATTGAAGAACTTTATGAGCTTATCAGAAGGGGAGTAAGCTTATTAGAAGCTTATGTACCTTCAGACCACTGTTTTTATTTTATTTATTTTTTTTTTATTCGAGATAACAATTAAGTAAGCTGAAATTAGACCTTAAATCAAACAGTAAATTCAGCTTATCAAATCTTCAACAAACAATAAAGCAGTAATAAGAAATACTTGAAATGAAATTTTATATCATCTAAATAATTGAAACTGAATTAAACTTTATATTAAAACTTGAAATAACTTAGTACAAATTTAAGAAAACAATAAACTAAAAATTACATGAAACCTACACCTATTCCTAAATTCTAACCTACTCCTAATAATTCAATCCGTGAGTGAGGAGAGGCTATTTATAGGCTGAGAGATGAGGTTGAGGACTAATCCATGTGCCCTTATGTTTCTTTGAATCCTCCCTACGCCGTTTGATCAACATCCAGATGTTTCCCATCACTTATGACCCTTGGATCATGATGAGGCGAAAAATGATCCGTTTTTAGGGGGTCATTTAAGCCCGAATTCGAATTTATTTGATCAAATATTGACCTAAATCGTTTCTTTTGTGATTTTAGGTACTTCGGGAGTGAAATCTGGATAAGAAAGCAATTCGGACGTTTTTGGAGCATAAAAGTGAAGAAAACGCCAAAGTCTTAATTTTCCATGCTGGGAACAGTAGGTGACGGCGTCAAGAGTAACTCCCTGACGGCGTCAAGAGCAAAATTCCATGACGGTCCAGTAGAGATTTGACGGCGTCATGAAGGTAGGGCGTCAAGAGTAAAAGTCATGACGGCCTGGAAATGATTAAGTCTTGACGGCGTCAAATGTAGATCAAGGCAGTCCGAGAATAGTTTTGGCGGCGAGGTGACGGCGTCACAAGCTTTGTCTTGACGCCGTCAGACCCCTTTTCCTATATATAGTTTTCTAATTTTTCACATTTAAAAAGAGAAAGTTTTGGGAGAAACCCTAAGTACGATTTTGGTGTAACTTTACAGGTTTTTCAAGGGTTCCAACCCCTTGATACCTTGCATGTGTAATCAAGATAAGTGTTCCTTTAATTCAATCAGTATGTCTATGTGTTGGTTGTCTATATCTTGTTCTTGTCTTAATTCCATCATGCTAGGCTAGATCTATCTTGTGTTTGCTTAGATCTAATGAATCCTAGATGTTGATTATGTGTTGATTACTTGTTTATTCTTGTCTTGGATGAATGATTTATATGTTAGGCTTAAGAAAACTGGCAGATCTCCAATTGGTAACATGCTTGAACGTCTTAAGAAACATGAACCGACGCGCACTAGGTTTTTATTGGTTGTATTTAATGCATGAGCCACTGTTACAATCCCTATAGTTGTACTGGGCATGGTGTAGGAGGAGATAAGAGCTCATAGAATTGGGGAGTTAAGTGTGCCACCCCATGAATGGTATTAAGGAATACGATCCGTCATCCATGCAATTATAATAAGTAATTAACGTGTAAAAGATGTCTAGGGAGTAGTGAAATCTAAGTAAACACATTTTCTCCAATTACTGCTCACAACCTTAGTATAATTTAGTTTATTTTCATTTTTAGTGCATCTTAGTATTGGGTTAGTTGAATAGCAACTAATTCCGCCCAAATCCTTCAACCCCGAGATTTTAAATTGCTTTCTAAAAAAATATAAAAATACAAAAATAATCTTCCTTCACCTTTAGAACTAGTATTTAGGTTTTCTAATCCTAGCGACACTATTCCTAGTTGAACGATCAATCCCCCGGTACTTGTCACTAGACTATACTACAACGATCAGGTACACTGCCTGGTGGGGGTTGTAAGCTTCTCAAGATCCCTTGAGAGGTAAAGCCTGGTGCGATTCCCACGTATCAGATCATGTGCCTCTTGATTGGTAATCCCGCGTGTGTCCTGTGGTTGGTCCACGTGTACCGATTGTCAGCTGTCAGCTTCTAGATCTTTTAATGATTGGGTAATTATTAGGAGGTGGGGTAATTGCAAGTGTGGTGATTTCTAGGGTTTGTGCTACAGTAAAAATATTGGGTAAGATGGGATTTGGGGGGCGGGTAATTTGGAATTGGGGATGTTTGTTTTTATCATTAATGTGGTTGACCGGTTTTGACCGGGTAAGGGATGTGGTGGATCGGGTAATGGGAGGTGGGCTTGGAGTATGTTTTTGGGCTAGTAGATTGGCAAGGGTTTTATGGATCAGTTTTATTATTAAAACAGATTTTTGTAGTAAATAGTTAAGGACCAAAAATTGTAAAAACTAAAAGTATAGGGACTTAGGCTGCCAAACTTCAAACTTTGATTCAAGGGCCAATGTTGTTTATCTTTAATTCATATGGGACCACTCTTTGACATTTTCTTCAAATATTTCTTCAAGGGCCCAAATTTGTCAATATATGAAAGTATAGGGACTGAAATCGCCAATTCTTCAAACTTTGACCAGGGACTAATTTTCTAACTTTCTAAATTTCTGAATCTCTGAGGACTCTTTATGACATTTTGAGCTTTATTTAGCTTCCCCGGCTCTGGCTTCTGTCCTTTTTCCATTCTCGTGCTCGTTTTTGTCGGTTTTCGCTTTGTTTTTGTCTATTTTCCACATATCTGTGCATGCACATACACAAATACAAAAACACACATTCTCTTGGCATATTTGGTGTATTTGGTCTGATTTTTTGTCTAAAAAGGATGTGTGAATAAGCACACATCAGATACCTTTAAGTAATGTGTGCAAAACCAAGGCTAACTTTGAAATCCCCACTGGTCGGGACCCTGATATCACTAACTCATATAAATGCAAGAAAAATCTTCATGTTAGTGCAGGGTATTCTTACTTAAACGCAGGTACTTCAAAAGTTGTCTTCAAAGAGAAACTCAATAGTGACGTATGTGCATGATGGCTCCTGATTATCTCCTCTCAAGACTCGGACATCAAAGATTGTGATGAGAATGAACATCTGTGTTTATTCTTCCAGTATCCTTTGTACATATTTCATACAATATTGAATAAGTTAACACACCAGGATTCTTGGTAATTTTAACAAACTTTACATTTCTTTGGCATGTCTTCTGGCATCGATAACCTTTACGGTCCTAGAAATGTCATTCAACAATGACTCGGGTCTTTAAATGAAGTTCGAACGGAAGTGTAAAACATATCATAATGGCTTGCTATTTCCTCATATAGCAACCCGCACCTCTAGATGGAGAAAACACGTCGCAAAAAAGACGGTTGTTCCTCTTACTGGGTGAAGTTCACCCGGGCATGGATTACTTTATATCCATGTCTCAGCGACTTGATGTATGTTTCAGTGCATCATTTCTTGTATAAGAAGAGAAGTCTTCTTTACATCGCAAATACTTTCCCATCTATGATTCTTCTGGAAAGTATTTATACTAAACTTGGTGGTACCATGATTTTTGAAAAACAATCAGACTTGAAATTTTGTATAAAATTTGCCACTCAATCGATGCCAAATGATTTAACTTTTTGGTAAAATAATAAATAGAAAATGGGTCATCGATTGAGGGGGAGAATGATTTCAAAAATCTATATCATCAAAACAAAATTTTTGTTCATAACAAGCAGTGAATAAAATATGATTGTTATGTGTCAGAATGTGAATTATTCATGAGTTTCTCAATAAACTCCAAATCATTTACAAAGTCATCATTTTTGACACATAACATGCTCCCTCTGTAATTAAGGGGGAGTAATGTATTGTCTCATTATCAGAATATCTTTAACCTGACCACATTTTCTCCCAAACTTTTCTAACTTATTTGAATCACTTGGGATCACAAATCTCAATTAGTTTGTAATTTTTGATCGGGGGAGAAAATGTGGTTTAAATATGAAATTTGATAAAAATGTGATTGTGTGGACTTAAACATAAGCTCTCCCATATGCGTTAAACTCTTTTGTTTAATCAATGCACATATTGAGGGGGAGAAAATGGTTTGTGGAAAAAGGATCCTAGTATCTCATGTGAATGAGACTCAGACTTTAACCAATGAATTGACGAAACAAAAACTATCCTTAATCGAAAGGACTAGTCTTGGACGGGTAATAACTTCAAGCTGGTCTAGCCAGTGATGTAAGCGTGTCTCGAAGAGGACTTGTCTGAGTAGAGTGTACCGTTTCGAGAAACCTTCTGTGGATTTGATCAGGCCGGGTAATAACTTCAAGCTAGTCTAACTAGTGATGTAAGCGTGTCTCGAATGCCTGTTCATGTTCACTAAAGATGGATCAATTCAAAAGTGCAAAATCTTCCCGACATGTGCAAATTTATAATTAAAACAACTGAGCACATGTTAAGGGGGAGCATTTGAAAAGTATAAAACTCTGAAAGTGTTTGTTAAATGTGTTTCTTCAATCATAAACACTTTGAGAGAATTTTCAATGATTTGGTTTACGGAAACATAGGATAGTCATGGTGTTATAAGGTGACTAAGGTTAGGAAAACCATCCTATGATCCGCCAGAGCCGGAGGGATCTACCCAAGGACAATACCGAATAGTTGGTATTAGAAAGTCCTTAGGTGTGATTATGAAAAAAGGAGAAATGTGAGAAAGGAGAAAGAAGGGGTTGAAGAATTAAAAAGAAATGAAATAAAAAAAGGTGAAAAGAAATAGCCCTCCAAATTATTCAACCTTAGGGCAGAAACCGGGTTCAATCCATATGTTACTGGTTGTTGCTAAGGCGACACCGGTATTGAAGACTAAGACGCCATGGACCAAGTGATGCACTGCACTAAACCTTCTAACCACTCAAGTTCTCTTAAAAGAGCTTGTTTCATTCTCACAGAGAACCATGCATAATCTATCAACCGCTCATTACGAGCCATGTTGATATTGAAATAGGAGACACCGCTCCAGACTCCAGACTCCGACTACCAAATATTGCACTTATTGAGTCTAGAGCCGCGAGATATATCATAAGATCTCAATAGGAACACTTGATACTTTGGCACTGGTGGTTCATAATCAAGGACATCAGTTGCACATTTGAGAGTTCTACGTAGATCTTAGCAATCTACCAGAACATTCATGAGAGAAATTACTAATATAATTGTCAATGATTGAATGGAAATTCCTGCCAGGGTCAACATCAAACAGCCCTAAAAGCATGTCACTTTAATAATCTCTTGTGGATTACGCTTAGTGATTGTGGCGGTTTCACAACGGTCTACAGTCGTGGAGTGATCTCCAGCGACTCACCTAATCGTTGATCTACATAGGTAGATCTTGTAAGCCCTCTTGGGGGGTATCCGATTTAGGAACGGCCTTGGCAAGGATTAGAGAAAGTTTTCACACTATGCTGATTACAATCTCTATATCCAAACCTATAATTGTCGGATGATTTGTTGCTAACTGTATACTTGCAGGAATATCTGGCGCTTGTTGCTGATTGCTAAAGAGATGCCGATCCATCACACCGTGCTCATACTTAATCATCCTTGTCAAAGAAATCATGAGAACTCAAAGGCCTTCAACCAAAGCTTCTACTACTCTGATGCTGAAAACATGATTCAAGTCAAGTGTGAGCACGCCGATTCTACAATCACAACTTCACATGGATTCGATGATGCTGAAGATGGCTTGGAGATGAAAGTTGGATGATAACCTCAATGATGTCTCGAAGACCATCCTATATTTACAACAAGTCATCAAAAGCTCACTTCTTGAAGCACAATGTTGGGATATGAAGATCTAAGTACTGCTGGAAAGATCAAAGTACTGCTATGTCAAAGTACTGCTCAATAGTCAACGTGCTGATCAAGGTCGAAGTACTGTTACTTATTGAAGATTATTCAAAGTACTTCGAAGAACAAGGACTTAAGTGCAATATTGATTAAAGGATTATAATGTAATATTGTATGAATATTCTAGAATTAGTTAGGCATAATTACTTGTCGTTCAAGTAGATAATGTAAACTGACTTAAGGTTATCTATATAAGGAGCCTTATGATGGTATTAGAGGTACGAAGTCATACAAAGTTTCTAAGAGTCTTAGAGTTTTACAAAAACGATTTTAGAGAAAGTTAGGGATTGTTAATGAACCTGTAATTAGAGAGGCAGGTTTAAGAGTTGTTTTAATATTAACAAAGTTCTTCTTAGCTTTGTGTTAGTAGATTCCACATACTTTACAAAGTAATATCAGTGTTTCAATATTAACCGTTTTGAGTCATTCAAGATTGTTAAAACCTTACAAGCTACAAAGTAGTTTGGTCAGAGTATATCGATCCAACAAGTGGTATCAGAGCCTGTGTTGGAAACTCTGATTAAGAAGAAAACCTTTTAAACTGATTCTACTACAAACCCTTAAAGATGTCGACAGATGTTGCACCTGCTCCATCCATCACTGCTGTCAGAATTCCTATTGTCAAGAAGGGAGAATATGATTTATGGGCCATGAAGATGAGGCAGTACATTGCCATCACAGACCATGCACTATGGGATGTGATTGTCAATGGCAATACGGTAATTGATGAACCATTGGAGATCCCAGGACAACCAACATCACCTAAGCCAACCTTGCCAGCTGCTACCAAAAGAAATCAAGACAAGGCTCTCAACATACTGATCTCTGCCATTCCTGATGGACACTTATTGAAGTTTCATGATGCCAAGGATGCAAAACAATTATGGGCTGCTATTAAAACAAGATTTGGAAGTAATGATGCTTCCAAGAAGATGCACAGGAACCTGTTGAAGCAGCAGTTTGAAACCTTCACTGTTGGTGAAAGAGAAAGTCTTGACTCTGCCTATGATAGATATCAAAATCTACTTAGCATGCTAGAGTTATATGGAGCTGAGGCAATAGTTGAAGATGCTAATTTGAAGTTCTTAAGGAGTTTGCCATCTGCATGGCTTGTGGTTGCAACAATGATTAGAGGACAACCTGGTTTGGACACTATGGACTTTGATGATCTTTGCAAAAATCTAAAGGTGTATAAGCATGAGATGAAGGGTAATAAAGGTTCAAGCTCTCAAAACATTGCTTTTGTCTCTTCTAAAAACAGAAGCAGTACTTCC
Organism: Artemisia argyi; assembly: GCA_030686995.1. Classification (NCBI taxonomy): domain Eukaryota; kingdom Viridiplantae; phylum Streptophyta; class Magnoliopsida; order Asterales; family Asteraceae; genus Artemisia; species Artemisia argyi. The sequence goes on from CM060689.1 coordinate 151,352,988, forward strand.
ACTAAAAGTACTGCTCATCCTGTCCAAAGTACTGTTGTAGAAACACAGAATCTCTGTACAACTTTGATCACTACCACTTCATCACATACCCCCAATTCAGATGATGTTCTGTGTTCATTCTTTGCCCAACAAGCTACTCTACCTGTTATTTATCAAGAAGATCTCTTGCAAATTGATGATGATGTTGTGGAAGAAATTAACATAAGATGGCAGGTTGCCATGATTGCTGCAAGGATCAAGAAGTTTATGAACAAGACAGGAAGAGGTATTGATTTCAAGGCTAAGCAGGGTATAGCATTTGACAAATCCAAGATTGAATGCTTTAATTGTCAAAGAACTGGTCACTTTGCAAGAGAATGCAAGTTTGCAAACTATCAAGCAAACATGATGATTGAACAACCTAAACCCAAGGTTGAAAGAAAAGAAGTCCCTATTGCTGAGCCAAAGTCATAAGCTTTAGTTGCTCAAGAAGACCTGTTAGAAGTTGATTGGAGTAAAGAATTTGATGATGAACCAGTAACGTATTCTATGGTTGCATTGGAAGAGGTTAACCGGAGCACAACTTTTGATGAGGAACCAGGATATGAAGCTTTGGAGTCAAGAGATGGTCTAGGAAGCTTTGATTGGAGCATGGAAAGTGAAGAAGAACCTGTTCAGCTTGCTATGATGGCTACTTCACCAAGTTCATCCACTATCTCTGAGGTATGTTCCCAATGTAGTATCTCTTATCAAAAGATGCTTAAAGAATATGAAACTGAAAGAGATAACTATAGAAGGGCTAGGTCTGAGATAGCTGGTTACCAATTGACTTTAGAATCCATGGAAGCTAAGATAATCACACATGAGAATAATGAAGTAGCTTGGGCTGAAAAATATGAACAACAAGATTATCAATTAAAGCTAAGTGAGTGGAAGTTAGGATGTAAAGTTTCTAAATTAGAAAAAGTCACCAAAGAAAGAGATAAGTTGCTAGAAAAACTTGCTGTTTGGAAAGAATCAGGTCTGTCACATGTTAGTTTTGTTGAAAAACAGAGAACAACAAACATTAAAACTGGCCTAGGTTATGATTCAAAAGTACTTTCATCTAGGAACCAAGAATTAAATCTTTCTCAGGAAACCTCAACTAGTGATGAAGAATTCATAAGTTTAGAAGGAAACACATCTAGTGATGAGGAATCACCTTGTTCAACACCTCCTGAGTTTAAGAAAAACAAAGGTTACAATGAAGTTCCTCCACCCCCAGGTAGTTTTCAACCACCTAGGACAGATGTTTCTTATTTTGGAGTAGACAACCTAGAATTCAGGAAAAAGCTTAAAGGTCAAACTAATTCAAGTCAATGCAGTCCTGAGACTTTAAGAAAATCTGTTGTGACACCTAGGGATGATAATAAGGTTTCTGAATGTGAAAGATTTTTCAAAACAAGCAGTTCTTCCAAAAACTTCTCAAAGTACTGCTGATCATTCAGCAGTACCTACAAGAAACTCTTTTCAAAATACTGTTTTGGGAATGGATTTGGGATGATGGGTCCAAAGTTATGTTTTGTATGTTACAGTCCTCATCATTTGATCAAGGACTGTGATTATCATTCAGAATACTTGAACAAATATCCAAAGACCACATCTGCAAACCATAAGTACAGAGAGAATAAACCAACGAAGAATAAACCAGTTTGGAATTACACAAATAGGGTTAACCATAGTAGTTTCTCAAAATACTATAGGTACCCTCATCAGAAAAGACCATTCTCCAAACCCACAGTACCTTCCCAAAGCACTGGTCAAGCAGTACTTCCTCAAAGTACTGTTAGGAAGTTTCCAAATCAAGGTACTGCTAGTAAAGACTCAAGTGTAAGACCTAGGAGATTCAATACTTACAAACCTAGAAGGCCTTACAACCCAAGAAAAGATACTAGAACACAGAACCCAACACCAAAAGTTACAACTAAGTAGGTTAAGAAGGAAAGTACTGCTGAGAGTGACAAAGTACTTTCAGAAAATAAGGGTGAAAAAGGGAGTGTTGATAACAATTCAACACAGGTTTTGGAATAAAAAACAGTAGTTCTTGATAGTATTTTCAAAAACAGTGGTAATTACATACTCAAAATTTTTGAGTATGTTACTCCACAAGGGGAACACAAGTCAGTAATGGCTTGGAAGTATGACAGGAGAAAAGGAGCTCTTGTCAGATTTTAAGGCTTATTTTGGAGGAAGAGTTGCATTTGGGAATGAGCATGATAGAGGGAGAATCACTGGCAAAGGAACCATTAAGGCAGGATCTATTGATTTTGAGAATGTCAGATATGTAAAGGAGCTTAAGTTCAACCTTTTGTCAGTCTCTCAGATCTGTGAAAAGAAGTACCCTGTGTTTTTTCTTGACACATAATGTCTTATTCTCTCCCCTGAGTTTAGATTAGAAGATGAAAACTTAGTGATGATGAGAGCACCAAGAACCAATGATGTGTATAGCATAGACTTGAAGAACATTAATTCTACTGAAAGAGCAACATGTTTGATTGCAACGGCAACTATGGAGGAAGCACATCAATGGCATAGAAGACTAGGGCATGTAAATTTCAAAAACATCAACAAGCTGGTCAAAAGAAATTTAGTTATAGGTTTACCTTCTAAAACATTCAAACTTGATCATTCATGTTTGGCTTGCAAGAAGGGTAAACAACACAAGGCTTCATGTAAGAAGATTGAAGAAAGAACTATTAGGGAGCCTTTGGAGTTGCTGCATATGGATCTATTTGGACCTGTTTCAGTTGTTAGCTTAAACAAGAAGAAGTATTGTTTGGTTGTAACAGATGATTGTAGCAGATTTAGCTGGGTCTTTTTCTTAGGATTCAAAGATGAAACTTTTGATGCTATTCATGATCTTACAATAGCACTTGAAAATCAGTTAAGACTCAAGGTTAGAGGAATTAGATGTGATAATGGGATTGAATTCAAGAATCAGCTTATGGATAATTTTGTGCTAAGAAAGGGATTAAAAGAGAATTCAGTATTGCTAGAACTCCTCAGCAAAATGGAGTTGCAGAAAGGAAGAACAGAACTTTGATAGAAGCAGCAAGGACAATGATTGCAGACTCCCAATTACCTGTTCCATTTTGGGCTGAAGCTGTAAGTGCTGCTTGTTATGTGCTGAACAGAGTATTAGTGACAAAACCTCAAATGAAGACACCTTATGAGTTACTCATGGGAAAGAAACCAAATATTAAGTTTATGAAGCCTTTTGGATGTCCCCTGACTATCTTGAACATTGCTGATAATTTGGGAAAATTTGATGGTAAATCTGATGAAGGATACTTATTGGGTTATTGTACCAGTACCAAAGGACTCAGAGTGTGTAACAGGGCTACCAAGAAGGTTCAAGAATGTCTTCATGTTGAATTTCTAGAAGAACAAGAAAATCAAAAAGGTAAGGGTCCTGATTGGATGTTTGATCTTGATTTAATGGCATCATCCATGAATTATGTACCTGTCAGAGAAGAAAATCAAGTTGTTCTCAATGAAGAGGAGTTACAATACATTGTTCATGGAGTTAACATAAGATCTGAAGATGATTCTGATGAAGCACCCAGTGATGAGAAGAAAAGTACTGCTGCACCTCAAGGTACTGTTGTTCCACAAAATACTGTTCCACAAAAGACCACAGTATCTGATGAAGACCAAGCTATCCAAGATGAACTTAATAGGATGCTTCTTCAAGAAAAAAATTGCTAAGTCCTATGAATATGATCAAAGGAGAGCTTATGAATCAGAAAAGAAGAAGGCTAAAGGCACTGACAGTACTTTGCCCCAAAGTACTGCTGATCCATTTTAAAGTACTTCTCAAGTCTTAGATACTTCAAATTGGAATAATGCTGATGATTTACATGATCCAACCATGCTTGCCTTAGAAGATACTGATGATGAATTGGAACAAAAAGGAATTTTCTCAGATTCTAATGAAGACCCTGACATCACAAATTTGGAAGATAATCTTGAAGTTTCACCAACTCCTACTCTAAGAATTCACAAAGATCATCCTGTCAGTAAGATAATTGGACCTTCTAGTTCAGGAGTACTTACAAGAACTAAAGCTAAGAATATGTCTCAACAACATACTTCTTTACTTAGCTTTATATATAAGCAGAACAGGGTAAATCATAAAGATCAGCAATTGTGTTTATTTGCTTGGTTTCTGTCTCAAGAAGAACCTAAGACAGTAAAACAAGCATTAGCCAAGGAGAGTTGGGTTGAACCTATGCAACAAGAACTCTTACAGTTTAAACTTCAAGAAGTATGGGTATTATGTGATTTACCTGATGGTAAAAGGTTAATTGGAACAAAATGGGTTTTCAGAGTGAAAAGAGATGAAAGAGGGAATGTAATCAAGAATAAAGCAAGGTTAGTTGCTCAAGGATATAGACAAGAAGAAGGAGTAGACTATGATGAAGTATTTGCTCCTGTGGCAAGGATTGAAGCCATAAGGTTATTTTTGGCTTTTGCATCTTATATGGGATTCCCTGTATATTAGATGGATGTTAAAAGTGCTTTTCTATATGGCACCATCACAAAGGAAGTTTATGTTAAACAACCTCCTGGTTTTGAAGATCCTGCACATCCAAACAAAGTCTACAAGGTTATTAAGGCTATTTATTGCCTTCATTAAGCCCCTAGATCATGGTATGAAAGACTCTCCAATTTTCTATTGCAACATGGTTACAGGAGAGGTGCTATTGACAAGACTTTGTTTATCAAAAGAGATAAGAAGGATATCATGCTTGTCCAAGTTTATGTAGATGATATTATTTTTGGTGCTACTAAGCAATCTATGGTGAAGGAATTTGAAGATCTTATGCAAAAAGAATTTCACATGAGTTCAATGGGAGAATTAACATTCTTCTTGGAACTTCAAGTGCAACAATCAAGCAGTGGAATCTTTATAAGTCAAAATAAGTATGTTGCAGACATTCTTAAGAGATTCAACTTCACAACTGTCAAGTCAGCATCCACAACTGTTGATCCTAACAAGCCTTTGGGAAAAGATGAAGATGGAGAAGATATTGATGTCACATTATACAGGTCTATGATTGGATGTCTAATGTACTTAACTGAATCTAGGCCTGACATTACTTTTGTTGTTTGTTTATGTGCAAGACATCAAATTCATCCCAAGGTATCACATTTGAATGCTGTCAAAAGGATCTTTAGGTACCTTAGGCAACAACCTAAGCTAGGATTGTGGTATCCTAGGGAGTCACCTTTTCATCTACAAGCTTTTTCAGACAGTGATTATGCTAGTGACAACTATGACAGAAGATCAACAACTGGAGGGTGTCAGTATCTTGGAAATAGATTAGTCTCATGGCAATGCAAAAAGCAAACTATTACAACAACATCTTCCACAGAAGCAAAGTATGTAGCTGCTGCAAGTTGTTGTGCACAAGTACTTTGGTTGCAAAATCAGCTTTTGGATTATGGATTCAACTTCAAGAATACATTCCTATCAATATTGATAATGAGAGTACCATTTGTATTGTGAAGAATCCAGTCTATCATTCCAAAACAAAGCACATTCAAATTAGACATCATTTTATTAGAGATTGCTATGAGCATAGGCTTATCAATGTGGTTAAAGTCCATACAGATGATAATATAGCAGATTTACTCACAAAGGGCTTTGATGTTTCAAGATTTACCTTATTAGTAGTGAGTATTGGAATGATTAATAATTAAGCTATTTTTGAGGGGAGGCATTAGTAGTTAGTCATTAATTAAGGGGAGGCTACATGTATCATTCAACTGATACGATTTTTATTCATTATTATTAAAGGAGTTACATTCATTCATCCAAGAGACACATACAACCATGACAAAGACACAACCAGGACACACAGAGAATTTCACAAACACCCTACACCAAACCTATCTAACCTACCCAACATACCCTACTCCATTGGCCTTTTTCCTTTACCCTGATAAATTTGCTTTCCTTTTTGAGCAGTCTTTCTTTTGTCATCAAAAGAAGCTTGCTTCCTTGGGCAAGCCAGGCCAAGAATCTGCTTGGGAGGTCTCTCTTTTCTTGGAGCAGGCCACTTCATGTACTTTATGGCTGATTCAAGGGCTTGGGTCAAGGCATGTGGAAGTTCATTTGCCAAAGAAGAACCAGGAGCAGGGACAGACACTTTTTTCTTGGGTTTTGGATTGGTAGTGCTTGTTGCATCTGTGATGGTAGAGGTTGATACATCTGGAGGAAAGCACCCACTCCATCCTGCATCATCATCAAAGTCAGAGTCAGAATAGTAGATGATCTCTGAATCTGTGGAGCCATCTGAATCAGAAGAGATGTACACCAAAGGGAAGTGACTCATGTTGTTCACTAGGGTTTTTGTAAGAGTATTACAAGTGTTGATGAAAGAGATGTGTTGGTGGAAAGTTACTTTTATAGGCAAGAAAAGTTATAAGGGTAATTAATAAAGCTCATTGAATTCTACTTGCCTTGGTAGCTATGGGAATTAATTTGGAAAGGTATTAATTAGCTCGGGTTGACTTTCAAAGATATTTTGGGCAAACAGTCAACGCTAAAGATATTTTGATGGGAAAGTACTTTGCCCAACGTACTGCTTTGTTTTACAACTGAAAGTACTGCTCCATGTTATATGAAATGTACTGCTTGGTGTTCTGAAGGGTAAGCTGACGTGTCAGGATACTGTTCCAACGGTAAAAAATGGGGGTAACAAACTTTTGAAAGATATGGGGAAGATAACTCCCAAAAATGACGGTAAAATAATTAATTCACCGTGATTCTTTGTATATTATCCCTTTTTACTCATATCTTTTTCATATTTATACACCCGTATTCATACACGACTATCATTCATCAAATCCACCAAGTTCATCAACGATTATCATTCTTCTCTCAAATCATAATCGCAATGGCACATTGACCAACCATCACCAAACACAACATGATTGCAAACCTTGAGACAACACAGAGGAACATTGACTTTCATGGAATCATTGATTTTCTCACCGGAACTACCATTAATTACTCGCTTTTGGTAAACACATAAATTCTTGGACCTTGGATACAAGCATTTTGGGCTACGGCTAGGGCTGAGATAGAAGATGGAGAGGATGTTATTCATGCTACAGTTGCTAGGAGATCCATCCGTGTAACTGAGGTAACTATCAGGGAAGTTTCGCTATTTGATGATGAGGGAGGCTCTGTTTTGTTTGCTAAACAAGAAGTTTGGGATGCACTGAGAGATATTGGGTATGAAGGTCCTTTGAATAGGATTACTTTTCAGAAAGCAATGGTAAGTCCTCATTGGAAGTATCTTATTCATGTTTTGCTTCATTGCTTAAGTCCCAAAAGTACTGCTTGGGATCAATTTGGACATGCCATAGCTTCTACATTAGTTGGCCTAGTTACCAATCAGCCATTCAACTTTTCCTACATGATCCTTGATGGTATGATTGCACATATTAAGGCTGGATCACCTTTCCTGATGTATCCTAGATTTGTTCAACTTTTCTTAGAGAATGAACTTGATGGGATACAAAAACCTCAGGATTATATACCTACTATTAGGATGCCACCAAAGGTGTTCACCTTTATGTCTCACAAGGGAGTTAATTTTTCAGGTAACAATACACCTCTTAATGCTTATATGTTAGAGGTAGCAAAGGCTGTTAGGGATGATGTTGCTGAAGCTAGTGGTTCTGCTAATTCTGTTAATGCCGACCAATCTGATCATTCTGCATCAGTATATACACCTACACCACCTATTACTTCACCACAGCCTGATGATTTAAGTGAAAGAATTCCCTCAGTATCTGTTTCTAAGGAAAAACCTGTTTCTGCTGAAGGTACTTCTCCACATAGTACTTCTCTGCAAGGTACTGCTTCAGAGGATACTCCAGTACCTTCTCCCAATGATTATACTTCCACAGGTGGGTTTCAAACACCTGGAGGAGATGAGGGAATTGAGGGTCCTTTGGATAATTATGCCTTGACTAGGGAATTATGGAGAATGAAGAGAGTCATGGATAATCAGACTGCAAAGATTAAAAGGTTGAGAAACAAGTTCAGAAGATTAAAGAGGTTTGTGTGGCCACTTGTGAAGAATTTTAGGCTGTGTGTGAAAGAAAAGAAACAATCCCAAAAGAAAAAGTCTAAATCATCCAAGAAAGCTTCTAAGTCCAAGAGGAATCACAAGAAGTCATCATCTTTCAAATTGGGGAGGAATCAAGAAGATAATTTGAATGAAGATGATGCTGGAATTCAATATTCTGAAGATGCTCATCTATGGCATTATGCTGAAGCAGAGAACATTGCTCAACAAGATACTAATTATGAAGATATCACTGAGAGGAAAAGAGATGAGACTGAACAAGTTAATCTTGAAGTTGAGGATGATGCTGTTAAAAGTGGAGATACAGAAGAAATTGACTTAGAAGGAACTGATGTTCAAAGTACTGTTACTGAAAGCACTGATGTGCAAGGTACTGCTGCAATGGATATTGATAGAATTGGAATTTCTACAGCTGGACCTTCTACAAAGATTTTTGAAGATGAAGCTGGTCCTTCTAATCCTGTTCAGCAAGAAGAAGTCAAGGACCATACATCAAGTGATGATGAGACTATAGCTCAGATAATGCTCAATTTGGATGGACCTTCAGGAGGTATACATATTTCTGAGCCTCCACAACAAGTTTCTGAGTCTTTTTCTGAATCTGAAGAATTAGATCCTAAAGACAAAGGTAAAGGGATCATGAAGCATAAGAAGATTAAGAAGAAAAAGAAGAAGTTTACTCTTGCACAGCTGAGAGAAATAGAGGTAGCAAAGAATGAAGAAATTGCTAGACAACAACAAGCTGTGTATGATGCAGAGTACTTGGAAGAAATAAAGAAGCCAGTTGCTGTAACAAGAAAGCCAATGACTATTGCTCAAGAAAGAAACTGGATGATTAGTTTCTTAAAAAGAGGAGGATTCAAGAATCTACAAAAATTAAGATATCCAGAAGTGAAAGCTCTATGGGATGAAGTACAAGAGTCTATTAAGAAAGATTTAGAAAGTTTTGTGCCCATGGATGTTGACAAGGGAAAGAAGTTAGAAGAAATAAGGAAGGACCAAGCTGAGAAAAGAAACTTAAAAAGAAAGAAAGTTGTTCAAGATGATCAATTGTCAAAGAGGCTTAAAATGATACATGAAGATACAATTGATGAACTGAAGAATTATTTCAGTGGTTGATTTTGAAAACAATAAAACATAAGACTCTGAAAAGAAATCAAAGATTATCTCATTCTCTGTGATTGAATCAAAAGAAGGGAACTATCTCATGTTCAACAGAGAAGATGAAAGCTTCACAGTGTTTAATATGTTATGGGATGTTCTGCACTTAATTGACAGAGAAGATCTATACAATTTATACTTGCAAGTGCAGACATACTATGAGAATATTGAAGCAACAGGAGTGGGATTAATCTTACTTGGAGATTTGATAACCATCTGGGAAACAGAAGAAACAAGTAATGATACTTTGTGGAATGATCAAGAAAACTAGGAGATAACAAGATGGAGATTCTTTGAGTCATCAGGAGTTCATTCACTTGAGATGGAAGATGGTACCATGATTCACATGTTAGCTGAAATAAGATATCCTCTGATAAGAGAACTTATGCTCAGGATGTTGGATCATGGAATGGAGCTTGAAGATGAAACTGAAGTAGCTTTTATGGTGATTAAGTTATTTATCAGGTGGACTAAATCAGAAGAATAATATTGCATAAGTACTGGTCTGATTCATTTTGAATAATAAGTACTTTTATCAAAGTACTGCAAGACAAACAGTACTTTACCAAAGTACTGCTTGATGCATAAAACCAGTATAAGTCCTTTGAAAAAAAAAGTTTTTGATATTTAAGGTGAAGTAAATAAAAGGATTTGAAGAGAAAAACATGGTGTTAGTACTTGTACTGCACAACAAATGGTAATCAACTCACCATGTCTAACAGATAAGAAAGAGTTTGACTCATCATGAGGGTACAGCTCTGATGTGATAATCAAATATGTTTTTAGTTGACAATTTACTAAAAATTATATGGTATTCAACTCACCATATCTGTAAAAGTAAAGAGTTGACTAGCCCACAAGAAAATGGCTTGTGGTAAAGGCTGTGGAAAACCATTTATGGTAATTAGTTCACCATGGTTGAGATCAAAGAACTAACTAGTCCAAAAGCAAACGGCTATTGGTAAAGACTACTCAAATCCGTTGATAGCTGATGATTTGCTAAAAATCATATGGTTATCAATGTACCATAGTAGTTCTAACCTAAACATTGGCTACTCCAGAGTTAATGGCTTTGGTAAAGAGACATCAAAATCCATTAAAAGTTCAATGATTCACCTCTCACAGAAGTTTACACATCTGGAAGTGATGAGAACAGTATGAAACTTTAAAAGATTTGATGTACACTTTGTCAAAATGTTGTTGAGTTGCTGAGAAGATACTGATCAAGAGCACTTTGACATACAAGATTGAAAAGAGATAAAGATACAATTTTCCTGAATGATAAAGATTTTGAAGATCAAAGAAAGTAAAGAAACTTGAAATCAAGCTAGTGGAGTTCAAGTTAGGGGAGGATTGTTGGGATATGAAGATCTAAGTACTGCTGGAAAGATCAAAGTACTGGTATGTCAAAGTACTGCTCAATAGTCAACGTGCTGATCAAGGTCAAAGTATTGTTACTTATTGAAGATTATTCAAAGTACTTCGAAGAACAAGGACTTAAGTGCAATATTGATTAAAGGATTATAATGTAATATTGTATGAATATTCTAGAATTAGTTAGGGATAATTACTTTTCGTTCAAGTAGATAATGTAAACCGATTTAAAGTTATCTATATAAGGAGCCTTATGATGGTATTAGAGGTACGAAGTCATACAAAGTTTCTAAGAGTCTTAGAGTTTTATAAAAACGATTTTAGAGAAAGTTAGGGATTGTTAGTGAACCTGTAATTAGAGAGGCAGGTTTAAGAGTTGTTTTAATATTAACAAAGTTTTTCTTAGCTTTGTGTTAGTAGATTCCGCATACTTTACAAAGTAATATCAGTGTTTCAATATTAACCGTTTTGAGTCATTCAAGATTGTTAAAACCTTACAAGCTACAAAGTAGTTTGGTCAGAGTATATCGATCCAACACACAAAGATCATGTACTTTGAAGAATCAAGGACTACGAGCTATGAAGTTTACTTCATTGAATATAATGCTAGAATTCAATTTGTAAATTCAGGGGTGACCTCCCTTAGGGGGAGATTGTTAGGAATATAAATATTCACATGAAAGACTCGGTCACCCTGAGTATCTAATAGCATTAAGTTAGCTCGTAGTTGTTACTATTATTAGTTAGTAATAGTTTAGTTTAGTAACATCATGGAGGAAGGATGGGTCTTTACCCACTGCACACCCAATCCACAGCCCGAGTGAAGGGCCTTTTGTATTGTACTATAAATACCCCTCTCCGACCAAGGGAGAGGGTTGGACCTTCATTTGCAATCTAACACTCATCTAGTTTTTCTCTCAAGGTTCCCACATCTCTCTCTCTCTAACTTCTCTCTAGAACTTCAACTCATAATCTAACCATAACCCACACACACACACACACTACACGAATTCCATCACTATGAGTTAGTTACAGTATTTAATAATATGAAGGGAGAACTCAAATTAATTTTGAGTTTAAGGCAAAGGCTGTCAAGCGTTATCATATGTACGTAGATTTATGAGGTATATGAAGCAAATACACTTGAGAACTTTAGGCTGAGTTCTTCTCAATTGAGGGGGAATGATCAAGACAATGATTGCTAGAAGAACTTGCAGAAAGTTATATGAAGCGACGAGGGCATACAGAACAAAGTGAATGTTGTCTGCCTTATCATTCTTCCTTGGGCATAGATCCTAAGACTTATGCTTAAGTTCAAATTTCAGCTTATAAAATTTATGTCACTGCCATTAAGATCTATGCTCAAGTATGGTAATTTATAGTTTTGTTATTTAGGAAAGTTCAAAGGTTGTTTAGGGGCGGTTTTTACTTTATTTATGTTTGTTTTCCCCAAAATGACTTCTCTTATAAAAATGGAGCTTATAAAATTTATGTCACTGCCATTAAGATCTATGCTCAAGTATGGTAATTTATAGTTTTGTTATTTAGGAAAGTTCAAAGGTTGTATAGGGGCGGTTTTTACTTTATTTATGTTTGTTTTCCCCAAAATGACTTCTCTTATAAAAATGGTGTTTGAGAGCGTTATTATTCACTTTTTAGTCTCTAATAAAATTAAGATTTTTCGGTTCATGACTCTTATAGATTTTTATTCTTGATTCTTTTAAAGTAAGGTTATTGTTAAATTATGATTTATCAAAATTCATTTTTTTGTCTTTTATTGAACGTTAAAATGCCTTGTGTATCAATCATATACATTTTGGTGTCTGCATCTATGTGATGCATTGTTGTAGTAATTGAGAACTTCAAATACGAGGATATACATATATATGGTGAGCAAGGGGCGGTTTTATGCAAAAACCAAAAACTGAACCGTATTTTCGGTTTTGAAAACCACAAATCATTCAGTTTTGTTGCTGTTGGCTTTTTTGTGTGTGTTTCGGTTTCAATTTTGTTTTCTTTTAGGTTTTTCTAACTTATCAACAAGCAATTTTTCATCTTATATAAAGTTTATGATTTCAAGTTCTCAAGCAATATTACTTAAACAAAGATCAAAAGTAACATAACTGCAAACAATCTAAAGCTACAAAACAAAGAACGAAAATATAAAATATAAAATGCAAGTCACTATTTTTTGAAAAGATAGATATAATATCCAAAACATAATCAAATTTGAGCCTATAGATCATAAACTACACTACCGATTTGCTAAATAAAAATTGAATACTCAAATCATTGAAAGTAAAATTTTAAATTTCTTATGTTGATAAATTATATTGTATAAAATGATATATGAAGATGTAGTAGGGCGGGTTTCTCGGTTTTGTTTGCTAAGAAACAAAAAACCGTCCCAAACATTTGGTTTTTGTAAAAATCAAAACCACCACATTGGTTTATCAATTAGGGTGGTTTCTTAGATTTGTCCTTTTTGATTTTTTTTCAGTTTTCGGTTTAGTTTTGAGGTGTACGTTTCTACAAGAGTAAATTCTCCAAATTAAATAATGATAGATGTCCCTCTATGTTGACCATTTAGTCTTTTTAGACTAGGAAGTTTCTAAGACTTTTTTTTGAAACAGCGGAAATATATAAAAGAGGCATCCTAGTAAGGAGCTAGGAAAAAGCAAAAACAAGTTTATATAAGAGCATTACAAGGATTAACGAACAAATCTATCCATCTAAGAGAGTATTTTTTTGCTCTAGATTGAATCCAAGTGTAGGAGTTTAGCTTGATGTCGTTGGAAATCATGTCCTTTCTCGGTTTCTTTGATGCAAAGACCGTCTCATTCCTATATCTCCAAAGAACCCATAGAGACGTTTGAACCATGACATCAAAGAATTTGATTTGGCTAGAAGGCAGTTGTATCCAGTCCGCCAAGCTTAACATCATTAAGGCTTGAAATATTTGAGATATGTAAACCCCACTAATTAAGAACCTCCAACCAAGCCGACTTAGCAATGCAACACTAAACAAAGATGTGGTCAAGGCTGTCATTACAAATCGGGCAAAGGACAAATTCAAGATCGATGCCATGTTTGTCAAGATTAAGTCTTGCGGGAAGCCTCCTATGAAATATTCGCCAAGACGAGATGTTTACTTTTGATGGGAGAATATTGTTCCAACAATATTGTGTTGAGGCAACATGATCAAGATCTCTTCATGTTTTAATGATGGCAAATAAACCATCGAAACACATAAAATAACAAACGTTAGCTTAAAATCGCCAGAGCCCATATCTGCTCCTAGCGCGCTGCCCACGCGTCAACGCGCGGGTAACGCGCCAGGACACTGTATGGTTTCGGGCGAATTTTGAAAGTCGGCTTTCCCCTTACCCGACAAATGTGGATCATTCAATACAGGTATGAATATGTTATGTGCTTAATTGAGAACACTCGAAACGAGTTTTGAGACTTGAGAGATCCTACTTTTAAAACACCCGTTCACGGGAAAACGCTAACTCATGTTTTCTAACTATTGCCTCTAACCAAGGCTTTTCTAAACTTAGAGAGCTTATATATTTCACGTGACATCATGTTAAAGCATCCATATGCTCATATCCCGTTCTTACGGCTTCTCAAATTACGTAACGGGTTTACTCCCTTATTGGTCAAACTAAGTCAAAGGTCACTTTGCGTAAATGCATCCTTTCCCACTTGGGTTATGCTATACATCAAGGCAAAGCACTTAACTTGTTTGAACCAAGGTATTAGTTGAGAACGTCGAGTCGTGGAAAGTCACGAGATATGAAACTATGGATTCTCGATGTTGTGTTACTTGAACTTATAAGTAACCTATGATTTTCTCAACTTACAATCTTAATTGTCTAAACCTTTTGTAACAATTCACAATTTCAGGTTAATTAATTTTCCCGAAAAATTTCACTATTCACTGTTACTATTCATTTTTCCCAAAATTTTCCCGAAATCTTATTTTTGTTTCTTGGCCTCGAGTGATAAATCATTTCCATGGCAAATTAAAAGTTTAACTTTCATAAGCTCATTTTCGTGAAAGTTATTAAGGAATTACACGTTTTAGGGTAAAACGTCATTCAGAAATTCTACGCACAACGAAACTCGACCGCGTTAAGTGACCCCGCATCGGAAAAATGTTTGACACACTCATGATTTATTTGAGAATAAATCATGACTGAGAAAAACATGACCAAAATAAGCCTCGGCCGTGAAAAACTGGAATTTTCAGTTTTTAAGCGTTTTTACTCAGCCGTAACCTTAGCCTATACCTGCACCGCATTTCTAAGACGATTTAAGTTTTCAACTTTTTAGAAAAAGTCAACATATTTTTCCCTCCTCCTTTGACCAAAAATCATTCCTCGATTTTATAAGTCATTCCTTGATTTTTAGGCTTACGGTTTGATGTCTAAAAGACATTTAATACCAACCGACACTAGATTGAGCCCAGTCTAGACATTATAAGTCATTTTAAATCATTTTTATCCTATTAGAAAAGTAACATTTTACTTTTCTCAATTTTACGCAATATTCGTACGTTTTACGTATTACGCGTTTTAGACCCGTGTTTTTAGTTTTAGCAGGGTTTTACCACCCAAATGGAACCTACCACTCATTTTATATTTTATTATGGAGTATTTTGACATGTTTAACCATTCTTCCAAGTTTCGTATTTTTACGATACCCGGTTTTACGTTTTGAGGCTTAATCATTTACGATTGGCATTTCCCGGAGTCAAAACTAACCAAGTATCTTGGATAATATCCTCAAAAGTCCACACATGCTCCCCAAGCTTGGCCAAACCGCCACTAGGGGGGATTCACACTAGGTGGCTTGATCTTGTGCTTAAGACCTTAAGATGGTTACAAGTGTTCACCTTGGTCTCCAAGGTTGGACTAGTCATGCTTTCTAACCTCCTCCAAGACACTATAAAAGCCCCTTCCCCTTCACTTGAACGCCACACACCACACCCCAAAACCATTCCATACTTAGTTTATTTCCTCTAAATTCTAGCAAGGTTCAAGTGCAAGTTCAAAGATAGAAACCCTAGTTTGATCTTAGATTATCAAACACTTCCATAACCTCATATACTTGGTGATTTCTCTTGAGTTTTAATCCACTCAAGTCACCTCAACTTTCATCATCTCTCTTTCAAGATTACAAGAGTAGAAAGATTGCATGAAGTGAAGTGGGTTGAAGCAAGTCTATCAAAGTCCTATCCTTACATGTTAACTTCCTTTCATCTTTGAAAGCCAAAAGTTGTAAGCCAAACCCTAACATGCTTCTTGTTGAATAATCATGTTCATGTTATTTACATATTATTCATGCTATATTATGTCTTGTATTCATGTCCATGATGTATAAAAGTGAGTAAAACAAGTTGTTGTAATTGATTGACAAGATAAGTTACTAAAACAAGTAAACTAGTGACTTTCTTGGTAAGACCTGATCAAAATGGTAAAAGTATGATGTTGGATCATTACATATTACAGTAGAGTACTTAACAAGGAAACCATAGCAATTTGAACCACCTAAAACGAGTATACGAGTCAAAAGTTACGCCCATTTGAAGTTACCAAAGATTTCCGGCAAAACTGCCTAAACCACACTGTTTTGCATTCTGACTTTTTGAAAGTCATACTTCTGGTCCGATTCATCAAAAAGTTAAAACACGAAAGTTGTCCGGAACGACGTTTTCGTTCAGGAATAAAGAAGCTCGAGCCCTGAAAACGCTTTCCGAGTGATAATTTCTTCAAATTCTTAACAGCCCATTTTTAGACCAAAGTCATTATATATAGGTTATGGTTTATGAAGACCAAAGGGGTCTTATGACCTAGAATCAAGACCACAACCATGGATAGAGCCAAGGTTGAGTCTCAAGACCATGGAACAATGACCAAAGGTCATGGCAAAGCCATGGCTAAAGACCATACATACATACCAAGGCGAAAACATGAGCTAACGACCATATAAACTTACCAAGGCAAATACATGAACTAGAGAAGTTGGCGATAACTTGAACAAACAATTTGGATCTACTCCAACTAAAGAACCATGAGATATCACAAGTATTTGTCATTCAAGTTATAAGAAACTTACCCTAATAACAATCTTCATGTAATCATAAACTTTCCTAAGTTTATTCAAATATAAGACTTGTAACTTTTCGGATCAAAACTTATATATATATATATATACTTTATCAACTACTACAATAGTAGGGAGCCTCGTGTGAGGAGTTCATTATGTAAGCCGTCGAGTTGAGTTGTGGATTTACGAATTAAAGTGTCCTGGCTCCTCGAACGTTTACTAACATGACTTCTGAATTATGTCGGCCCGAACGGTAGTAAACGATATATAAGACATACATGTTTCATGAATCATTACTTACAAAGACTTACACTATACATCATACCACATCATGGACTAAATGCAAGATATATATATAGGCACTTATTCATATTCATTACTCAATTCCTAAGTCGCAACATTCTATTATAGGTTGCTCGTAGAAACCTTCACGATCCAACCATCACCTTCATTACTTGCTATCCTACTTAAGGTGAGTTCATAGCCCCACTTTACATTACTTCAATGTTTTACAAACCCTTGGGGGGAATACATGCTATTTTTAACCGAGCACAATGTTTTTAAATTGTATGCTTGCCTGATTGTTTTATTATCACTAAGTACCAGCCTTGCTAAACCGAGATCCCTTATTATGAACCATTTAATCACTAGCAATAGTGAGCGCAAATATTGTGAATAGGCCTATTGGGATTGACGAATCCCATTTGTATTGACTAAATTCAAACAAATGCACTAATATTTGAGATTTAGGTATGTTAGAAAAGTACCTACCGGGATAAATCTACCGATCGATATTGGTACACGTTAACGTTTTGGTGTCATAAGCTTAGTGTATAATACATTTTATGGGCGTATAATAACGTAGCCTACCTGTTTTGTTTTCCAAACATTGGTGTGAGTCTACAGCTCACACTACCAACATATTGTGTTCAAACATTAAACAAACTCTATGAATATCACTCAACCTTTGTGTTGACCTCTCAAGCATGTATTTCAGGTTCATGACGATCAAGGATGGCACGGAAGGACACGGATACTCAAGAGGGCTATAAATTTTATTATCATTCAAAAACTCATTTAATGTAATTTGTAAACATGGAACCATTTGGGACCTCATTTTGTAATCTCTGATATTAATATAATTTGAATGATAAACCTTTTAAAACGACTCAATTGGAGTTCGTTTTCTATTATTGTGACTATTGTGCCGTCGAGTAACACCCAGTTTGAATTCCGCTGCAACCATGAATTGGGGGTGTTACACCTTTTCTTCTTAATGACAATTAGATTTCTTCTTAATCTTCTCTTAATCTCATTCTCTACAAAAGACAAATACAATCATATCCAATCATATCCAAATCATATATTCTCTTACACAATCTCTTACACTCTTACATATTCCCTTACACAATCCACCTCATTCCTTACACACTTTACATCTCAACCATCCATTCCCTTACAACACATCTTAACCCTTCATATTCAACACATGGGAATTGTTTGAATTCTAAATGAGGCTCCTTTGAACCTAGCCATTCAATTCAAACTAGAACACATCTCAACCATTCACTTACCCTCCTCTCCATTCCATCACATGTTTTTAATCCAAGCCATCCATTTCAAACCAAAACCATTTCAACCATTGATTCACTCTTTCCCCCCAAGCAAAGCATATTCCTTTGGAATATCCCTTCTCAATCCAAACCTAGGCTCCCTTTGATCCTAGCCGTCTTTCAAATAAACACATCTCAACCCTTCATTTCTCCCACATGCCAAATAATTTGAAAACCAAATGAGGCTCCTTTTGATCCTAGCCATCCAATTCAAACCATCTCATCTCAACCTTCCATCTCATTCTTCCTCCTAAGCAATGGAATATACATTGGCATATTCTTTCTCTCTTTTCTATGCCATGTGAGGAATAACACTTCTAACCCTTCCAAATTACCCTATCTACACTTTATACCCTTGGTAATTTGTTTTCTCTTTAAACACTTCACAAATGATTTTCGAATTATCTATTTGAGTTGGTAAGCCTTAGAATGATTAATGTTAAGGTTTAGTGTGAAGTATAATTGGGGGTTTAGCAAGGATAGGTATTTATAAGATCCAACACCCAACACTTGGGAAAATTTTACAGAAGCTTGGCGCGCTGCCCGCGCGATGACGCGCCGGCCTCTGTAAAATTTCCCAAGTTTGGGTTCTTGGCCTATAAATACCACCCTTTCCTCTTGTATTCCTCACCCCTTGCCATTATTCTTTCTTTCTAAACACTCTCAAATCTCTCTATCTCTAATCTCTAATCTTGTGTTCTTGATTTTCACATTAACATCTTTGAAAGAACACATCACCTTGCAAGGGAAGAATCACAAGAACCTAATCCACTCTTGTGATTGTGTCGAGGGTCATCTTATCTATACCCTTTCTACTAGAATTGAGTCACTAGGTTAGGTTAGGGCTTGATTGAATAAACACTTATATTCATTCAATTGTTTGTAAGGGAACTCTTGTGTCTTGGTGACCAAGCCTAGATCATTAAGGATCTAGTTGGGGTTTGATACTTCCGGTGGGAAGGCTTGGTAGTGATCTTTGTGATCCTTAGGTGAAGTCGAATCACGAGATTCTTTTGGGTGGTTTCCCAGGGCGGAATACCGTGGGAGTAACTCCTTCTTTGTGAGCATCAATATTGGTGAATATTGGTGGAGTGAATTGTAACGGTATGTAGTCCACCAAAAGGATTATACTAGTGAATTGTATCGGAGTCACGGATTCGCAACTGGACGTATGGATGGTATAAACCCCCCATCCCGAACCAATATATATCGTTGTGTTTTTACTTGCTTTATATACTTTGGTTGTGTTAGTGGTTGTTGGATTATTGTACAACCACTTGGTGTTCTCTTTGGCTTAAAGTTTTTAAACATCTAAAAAGTCAAAGAAACAGTATTCACCCCCCCCCCCCTCTACGGTTCAACAATTGGTATCAGAGTGGTATATTCAAGTTTTTTAGCGTTAAAGCCTTCCCGAGAAGTCGTTTTAAGTCAAAAACTTCTTTTCCAAAAATCTAAAATCCTAACTAAGATTTTTGGTAAAGTAGAGTATAGATCCATGGCTTAAGAGAACTATGTTGAGGGGTGTTCTATGCAAAGACCACCTTTGATAGAAACCGATGGGTTTTGTTTTTGGAAAACCCGATTTGAGACCTATGTTAGGTCCAAAGATCTTGATTTGTGGGAAATCATCCAAAATAGCAACTTTGAGTTCATGGTGGAAGACTCAGAAACAAAGTTGTTGGTGAAAAAGCCACATTTGGATCTTAATGATGATGAGAGGAGAAATCTTGGTAAGAATGATGAAGCCAAGATATTGATCTATAATGCTCTACCTCGAAGGGAGTTCGAGAGGGTTCATGTTTGCAAGACCGCCAAGGAAATTTGGCACTCTCTCATCATCACTCATCAAGGCAACTCTCAAGTGAAAGATTGCAAGATCGACTTGCTCATACAACAATATGAGAAGTTTACGGTCTCGGATGAAGAAACCATTTATAATGGTTACACAAGGTTCAATGCTATTATCACTAGCCTCACGGCTCTAGATCCTAGCTTCTATAACAAGAACCATGTGAGGAAGTTTCTTCGAGCACTTCCAATAAAGTGGAGGCCAAAGGTGACGGCCATAGAAGAAGCCAAAAATTTGACGGAACTACCTCTTGACGAGCTTATTGGGAATCTCAAAGTCTATGATATGATTCTTGAGAACGACAAGGCAAGTACCAAAGACAAGAAGGAGAAGGTTAAGTCTTTGGCTCTTAAAGCTAAGGTCACTAGTACTCATGCTAGTGATGATAGTGATAGTCAAGATGATAGCAATGAAGAAGATGATATGAATGACGAAGAATACAATCTCATGGCTAAGAACTTTCAGAGGTTCTTTAGGAAAGGTGGTAACTTTGGTAGAAGAAATCGGTTTGTAAACCGAAATAATGGTGGAAGGAACAACTTTGGGGGGAAACCGAAGTAGTGACAACAAGGTTGGTGAAAGCTCAAGACGCACCCAAGGATTTACAATTGCGGAGAGAAGGGTCACTTCATCAATGAATGCCCTAAGCTTAGAGTGAACAAGGCATTCGTTAGAGGTGCGTGGAGTGATAGTCAAGATGAAGACCAACCAACAAATGACGCCACGTCTCTTATGGCTCAAGAAAAATTTGAGGTTTGTCTCAAAAGTGATCTACAACCGGATGAGTGGGTAGTGGATAGTGGTTGCACTAAACACATGACCGGGAATAGCAGATTGTTCACATCATACACGGCGTATAATGGCAATCAAGTCATTTTTGGAAGCAAACTTGACGGCAAAATTGTCGGCAAAGGTAATGTCCTTCATGACTCCATAGAAATCTCCAATGTTGAGCATGTTAGGGGTCTAAGTTTCAATTTGATTAGTGTGAGTCAATTAAGTGATGATGATTGTGAGGTTAAATTTACTAAGGTAGATTGCACTATTTGTAAAAATGGTGTTGTGTTAGCAAAAGGTCATAGGAATCTCCAATGTTGAGCATGTTAGGGGTCTAAGTTTCAATTTGATTAGTGTGAGTCAATTAAGTGATGATGATTGTGAGGTTAAATTTACTAAGGTAGATTGCACTATTAGTAAAAATGGTGTTGTGTTAGCAAAAGGTCATAGGAGAAATAACTTATATACATGCAAGTTGGGTGATAACTTTAAGCAACACATATGTCTTACGTCCATGGTGGACAACTCAATGCTTTGGCATAGGAGGTTAGGTCACGCCAATATGAGGTTAGGTCAAAACCTAGCTTCTAACAAGCTAGTACGGACTTTACCAAAGTTGAGCTTTGAAATGCATTATTGTGACACATGTCTAGGGAGTCAAGGACAAACCAATAATAGGAATAAAAAGGAAGTGACAACTAATAGGGTTTTAGAGTTGATTCATTTGGATTTGTATGGTCCATCTCCGATCCAAAGGAAACTTCTACACTTTAATGATTGTAGATGATTATTCAAATTACACTTGGATTTTATTCTTAGAAAACAAGGATGGAGTCTTGAATAAATTCAACATTTTAAGAAAGAAACTTGAAAACCTACTTGATTGTTCAATTGTCTCAATTAATACAAATCATAGTAGTGAATTTGATAAAATGCAATTTGGAACCTTTTGTGAACAACATGGAATATCTTATAACTTATCGGGCCCGTTCACTTCTCAATCGCTTGAGATTATTGAAAGAACACATCGTAAGTTAAGAAAGATTAGTCGTGCAATGCTTGACGAGCAATCCATCCCACAAAAGTTTTGGTGTCATGCCCTAGATACCGTATGTTATATCTTTAATAGAGTTCATATAAGAAAGGTCATTAATAAAACTCCACATGAAATACTTAGAAATAGGAGGCCTTCCTTAGAGTATTTTAGAGTATTTAGTTGCAAAGTATTTATACTTAACACCAAAGAATATCTTACCAAATTCGACCCAAAGTCGTATGAAGGTGTGTTCCTAGGATACTCTCAAACTAGTAAAGCATACATAGTGCTTAACAAGGAAACAATGAGGATTGAGGAATCTCTCAATGTGACCTTTGATGAGAGCATGCCCGAGCCTAAATCATCTCCTTCGGAAGAAGATGATGTGATCAATGAACCTATAGTTCAAGATCAAGAAAGTTCGCCGACATTACAAGTTAATGTTTCGGATTAAGGTAATCCTAAGGAAGTGAGAGAAGCGAGGGGTCATCCTATACAACAAGTCATTGGTGACTTATATAAAAGGACACTTAGGTCACAAAAAAATCAAGTCTAAGTTTTGGCATGACATTTTTCAAAAATCCAATTTGTTTTTGGGATAGGTTTGGATGTTCATGGATAACATGCATCTTAGGGGAACAATCTTTAGATGCTATTAGAGCTTATGTGTTTACATGATTAAGGATTATATGGAGGCATGGATGGAAGCCCAAATAAATGTATTCCAAGAGGAAAGATATGCATCAACTCATTATTCAAATTATGATTGATAATATCCAAGATTCTACATGTCTATACTATGTGTTTGAACAAGAAAACTTGACACAAATTATCTTGATTCATCTCGAAAATTTTGACTATGTTATGTTTCCAAGATTAGATAAAATATCGAAACACAATTCACACTTGTGTTAAAGATCTTTATCTAATTCTACTTGTTCACCTTATGTGATAAACTACATGTTGCATGCTTAAATTAAATTGAATAATGCTATCTCCTAATAATTAATTGCTTGTAGTTTCATGTATAAGTTTGATGCATGCATGATAAATTATGTGAACTATCATCTACCTCTACCTACTACAACTAATAAAACTCATCTCTTTCTTTTATTCCTTACAACATCACATGCTTAATGATATACTGGTACATGATTTTGATGGCTTGACCATCTCTTCAAGCACCTTAGTAGTTGAACACATCATAAACATGAAGAACTAGTTTCTTTACTCATACCTACCACCCTTCTTCCATCCTATATAAATCACATTATTACTTGCATCTACACACACTTCATCTTCTCAATCCAAACCTAGGCTCCCTTTGATCCTAGCCATCTATTTCAAATAAACACATCTCAACCCTTCATTTCTCCCACATGCCAAATAATTTGAAAACCAAAGGAGGCTCCCTTTGATCCTAGCCATCCAATTCAAACCATCTCATCTCAACCCTCCATCTCATGCTTCCCCCCCAAGCAATAGAATATACCTTGGCATATTTTTTCTCTCTTTTCTATTCCATGTGAGTAATAACACTTCTACCTCTTCCAAATTACCCTATCTAGACTTTATACCCTTGGTAATTTGTTTTCTCTTTAAACACTTCACAAATGATTTTCAAATTGGCTATTTGAGTTGGTAAACCGTAGAATGATTAATGTTAAGGTTTAGTGTGAAGTATAATTGGGGGTTTAGCAAGGATAAGTATTTATAAGATCCAACACCCAACACTTGGGAAAAGTTTACAGAAGCCTGGCGCGCTGCCCGCGCGCTGACGCGCGGGTGACGCGCCGGCCTCGGTAAAATTTCCCAAGTTTGGGTTCTTGGCCTATAAATACCACCCTTGCCTCTTGTATTCCTCACCCCTTGCCATTATTCTTTCTCTCTAAACACTCTCAAATCTCTCTATCTCTTATCTCTAATCTTGTGTTCTTGATTTTCACATTAACATCTTTGAAAGAACACATCTCCTTGCAAGGGAAGAATCACAAGAACCTAATCCACTCTTGTGATTGTGTCGAGGGTCTTCTTATCTATACCCTTTCTACTAGAATCGAGTCACTAGGTTAGGTTAGGGCTTGATTGAACAAACACTTATATTCATTCAATTGTTTGTAAGGGAAGTCTTGTGTCTTGGTAACCAAGCCTAGATCATTGGGGATCTAGTTGGGGTTTGATACTTCCGGTGGGAAGTCTTGGTAGTGATCTTTGTGATCCTTAGGTGAAGTCGAATCACGAGGTTATTTTGGGTGGTTTCCGAGGGCGGAATACCATGGGAGTAACTCCTTCTTTGTGAGCATCAATATTGGTGAATATTGGTGGAGTGAATTGTAACGTTTTGTAGTCCACCGAAAGGATTATACTAGTGAATAGTATAGGAGTCGTGGATTCGCAACTGGACTTATGGATGTTATAAACCCCCCCCCCCCATCCCGAACCAGTATATATCGTTGTGTTTTTACTTGCTTTATATACTTTGGTTGTGTTAGTGATTGTTGGATTATTGTACAACCATTTGGTGTTCTTTTTGGCTTAAAGTTTTTAAACATCTAAAAAGTCAAAGAAACTGTATTCACCCCCCCCCCCCCTCTACGGTTCTACATACTGTACCGCGGGAAGAAGGCTTCTGGTCTTGGAAATGTGATTACGCATTGCCTTAACCGAGAAATATTTTGAGTCGCTAAGAACACACGTCCACTTGTCTGAATCATTTGTGAGATGAAGATGAGTAACGAGCTTCACTAGACCACTAAGCTCTTGAAGTTCATTTGGAGATCGAGGTGCTCTATACCAAGACCACTGAAATACTAAGCCGCAAGGTAACATGGGAGGTTGCACAAAGTTGTTGTTTCTGCTTGCACTAGGCCCATATTCAGATGTACCCAAAAAATGACTAAAGCATGTAGTATTATGATGAAAAGAATTAGCAGTAGTATCATGAAGGACAGTAGCATCAAGGGGACTTCGAGCATAAACCATGGCTGTTGGTGTTGATTCTAGCCGAAATAATCTTGGAAATGAGTCCTTTAAAGGTTCATTATCAATCCCTGTGTCTAGCCAAAAGTAAGTGCCATGACCATTTCCAATTTTCCTTTTAAAAATTGAAGGCAAGTATATTCCCTAAGAGGCGAGGTCAGTACATAGTTTTACAATTTGACACCATGGACTTGATTTCAAGGTGTGTTGAGACGATTTCGGAAAGCCACCTGTTATATCATGAATTAAACGAATAAGTTTGCACCATATCGCATTACCTTCGGTTAAGAATCTCCACCTCCATTTAGACAACATTGCTTGGTTACACGAAAGAAGGCTACCAATGCCAAGGCCCCCATTCTTTAGAGGCGCAATGACTTTATCCCAAGCAATCCAAGCAATTTTGTTCTCCTCCGAGTTACCGCCCCAAAAGAATTTTCGCCTAATGTCTTCAAGCTTGTTAATAGTGCCAATAGGAGCCTTGAAAGTGGAGAAATAATATACACCCAAGCTTCCAAGAACGGACTTTATGAGGGTTAAGCGACCCCCAAAGGATAAAGACCTTGATTTCCACATTGAAAGACGCTTGTGGAATCGGTTTACAATAGGAGTCCAACTTTCACATCTTGACATATTCCCCCCAATAGGAAACCCCAAGTAAATACATGGGAGTGATGAAGGTTGACAACCAATGGAGTTAAGTTCTAAGTTGGTAACTCTAATACCAAAAAGCTTTCTTTTATTGTAGTTAACTTTAAGCCCGAAAGCAAGGTAAAAACATGTAAAAATTCTTGTTAAGACCATAGCATTGTGGAGAGACCATTCTCCCATGATAAGGGCATCATCCGCAAATTGAAGATGTGACATGTAAACCTTGTCCTTACCAACCTCAATCCCTTTGAAGATATTTTTGTTCTTAGCTTCCAACATAACAACATTTAATGCTTCTATCGCCAAAATAAAGAGGAAGGGTTCTTAAACTTCGTTCCACTTTGAATTCCTTTGTTGGGGATCCATTAATCAAAACCGAAGCATAGGAGGAGTTGAGACAAGAGATGATCCAATTTAGCCACTTCAAGCTAAAACCCCTTTGAGACATAATTGAGATTAGAAAATTCCAATTCAATGAGTCGAATGCTTTTTCAAAGTCCACTTTGAAAAGAAGAAGTCAATTTTTTTCTTTCTTTGCCCTGGATATGATTTCATTAATCATAAGAGGACCATCGATGATTTGACGCCCCTTAATGAATGCCATTTGGGTTTCCCCACAACCGAAGAGACAACAAGGGCAAGGCGATTAGCTAGGACCTTAGCAACGATTTTGTATTGACACCCTAAAAGGTTGATAAGTCTAAAGTCACTAATGAACATTGGATCATCTATTTTTGCTATAAGGGTGAAGAATAGGGATGAGCACGGTACTGGTTCCGTACCGATCCTGTACCGAATTAGTGGTACCGATTTTTTCCCGAGCATAAATTAGTGGTACCGGTACCGTACCGAAGGAGATTCGGATACCGGTACCAGTAACGGTACCGGTACCGAAAAATCGTGTTTTTCCTGTTTTTTTTTTCGGAAATTTTTTGATTTGGTACTGGTCCCATACCGAATTAGTGGTCCCGATTTTTTTTACCTTATTTCGTAGTCCCGGTACCGTACCGTATATCGGGATCGGTATCGTTTCGGTATGGTACCGGAATGGTTCCGGTTCGGTTCCAGGATTCGGGGTCAAAATGCTCATCCCTAGTGAAGAATGAGGAGTTACAACCACGAGGAATAACACTCGTAGATTCAAATTCTTTAACATAAGCGATGATGTCTTTTTCAAGAATGTCCCAAAATTTTTCAAGAAGTTTCTAAGACTTGAACATTCTCGTGTGAGCTGCTAGAACCAAAATTAATTTACTCAATTAATTAGCATTACTGTAATGGAATGGATTGAGATTTTGAACTTTCCAAAAATGAACGTTGACACACATACAGAATCAAAGCCTGTGTTCTTGAAATAAAATACGTAGTTTCCTACAAGTGAATTGAAGTAGGAAATTAACGTTTTCCATCAGCTAAGAAAATGAGTCTTGCACACATGTACATCAACAAAAAAAAAAAAAAAAAAAAAAAAAAAAAAGTAATAACCAAGCATCTCGTTTTTGCAACATAATGATGATGTTTACGTTGTTCCAACAACAAGTGGCATCCAAAGTCGGCAAGTATAGCTAGAGAAAAATACAACTGGAGCTTGCATCTCTCAACAACTTCTTTTGAAGCTTTAAACATGACCCACGCCATTATTTGAACTTTTTTTTTTTTTTTTTTTGAAAGGTGACTTTTTCATATATGGTTTAGAGTCACACCTGCTAAATAGCAGACCCTCATCCACCACATACCCAGACTATGTTGTCTGAACCGGGCCCACGCTGGCGCAGTGGGGATTAAACGGCTTTCGCCCGGAAACCGTACCGCCTCCACACGAGATTACTCGCTGGAGAAACGGCCGGATGAAAACCGGGGCCGGCTTGGATTCGAACCTGCGCAGCTAATGGCTTACAGGTTCTCCTCTTCATTGCCTAATATCTCCGGAACATATGGTCCACAAGTGGACCACAAGTGAGGACTTCTCGGATGGTCACCCATCCGGTACTACTCCCACTTGTGGCTCGCTTAATAACTTAAGCACCCACCGGTGGACCACAAGTCCTTTGAACCTGCGCAGCTAATGACTTACAGGTTCTCCTCTTCATTATTTGACCTAATAAGGTGTTGATGTTCTTTTGTTTTTATACATACTAAAAAGATATTATAGTTAGGTATATTGTTATAATAATATTTTGACTTATAACGTGCTTTGGTAGACTTTCAAAACACAACAAATTAAGAGTAGATAATAAATATATATGAACAACCCGTCTTTAACTAACAGAATAAAGAATAATATACAACCTTCATCGATAGCATCCACACCTAACAAGCACTAAACCTGTTCCAAGTTATGGGATAGGAAAGGTCAACTATGATTCGTCGAAAAAAAATCCATGAACAAATTAATAATAAATGATAAGCGAATAAAAAGAGAAAGATCTAAAAGCATCCCTAATGCATGGGTTGAAAAAAGGTTAAATAAGAGTTAAAAATAAGTTGATAGTATATTGTAGGTAAATGTTAAAGATAACTTTTTAAGCAAGCACGGTTAATCACCAGCTTCGATCCCTTTAAGACGCCTTTCAAACATTTCTAAGTCACCAATGTTGACGAATCTCACAAAACCAAACCTAGTGCCTCTCTTTGTCCTCTTGAAAGCAATGTAATTAAACATAACCATTTTTCCATATCTGCTAAACATTTATCATAGCGCTCAAGAATCCTAACTCCTAAGTCCTAAGTATCTGGAAAATTTGTGAAGAATAATTACGAGGTAGCTTTATTCCTCATTACCTTGTCAAAGTCTGAGATTTGATCCTTTCTAGGAAGATCGTACTCATTCTTGTATCGACTTTGTTTCCTGGCAACCTTTTCCCATCCACCATTACTGTCCTTATTGAGTCCAGGAGCCGACCTTTCATTGACTTCGTTTTTCATATCCATATTCTCTCACCCTAGTCTGCTACTAAAAGAAAAATTATATGTATGTATTGGAGTGATGGCTTGAAAATGGATTAAAAGTCTTAAACATTTTGTTCATTGAGATGCTTTAAGTTACAAGGTAGTCGAGCTTTTTGTCCTCTAATCTTTTCATAAATAATCACTACGTACATGTTAACCTATCAAAATTTGAACTATGATATCATAACTTTCACATGACCTATCTATAATCTCTTTCTTTTATCAAAAAAATATTTTTTAAAAAACTTCTAAATAAAAATCAAGTAATTCATATGAAACACTCTCAGGATGTTGCCTGATAGTAGCACCTCCCGCTGCGAATGTTGAGTTGATCGATCAAAAAAAGTTTTTTTAATATTATCTCAACTTCTGACTAAAAGTCACTATAACATATGCTTTTTACGTGACATGCACGTGGTAAAAGTTCCGCGGTAAAAGTTCCGCTTAGTGTGTGACATGCACGTAGTACAAGTTTCGCTCGCAGCCTAAATATTTTGAGAAAATTGATATAGTTTATGATGAACATGAAATGTTGACCTGAAAAGAATCCAATTCACAATTGAAGTAGTTGATTTTCAATATCTTTATCCAACCAAGTTCAATGTTTATCATGACATCATAGTTGTGTGACATGACACTTCATAGAAATAATTTGTGCATATATGAGTTTATGTCTAGTAGAACCATTTCGTATTCGAACACGAAATCTCAGACTTACTAACTACATATTACTCGTACATTATTACATAATTTATTGATAACAATATCGTACTTGTATAGTACTACGAGTTACTAACAGAAATATTAATAATTTGGCTTGTTATTTTGTTAGCATGCAAAAGTATAATGTCAATAATGATTTTGTATTATTTATTACCACATGATCTACCATGAGGTTGTCCGTTGTCATTTTAACCAGTAATGAATAATTGTACGACTTTCTAGAAATATCTTTACTTATATCTTTATAATATCTAAAATATTCAAATTATAGTAATTCGATCTTATGCTCTGCGATCGGCTACATGAAAATGTTTATTCATTTGCTAAAAACTTTTAAGCAATTATAGACAATTTGATGGTGGTACAAAACTACAGAGACAGTTGGCGAACTGCAGTGACGGACCCAGAACAATGAGATGTAGAGGCTATTTTTTTTTTTTTTTTTTTTTTTTTTTTTTGACAATAGCAGCAAAATGCGTAACCAAAATCTATGATCGTAATGATAAATCGAGTATTTTTACTTACAGATAAAGGATTTACAAGGGTTTAGAGTGTTGAATGTTAGAATTTCGTACGTAGACAGTTAGTTGCTCTGACTAGTTTTTTAGTGCAAAAAAGAACCAACGAGGACCCTATCCTAAAGAAGAAGAAGGAGTAGGAGCAGAGCGGAGAATCTTTTTTGATTCCATGGTATGTGGGTGGGGGCAATTTGTGTTTTGAGTGGGAGGTATTTTCGAAAAAATGTCAATATTAAAAAAATAATAAAAAAAAAATTATATAAAATCTTAACTTTTTCAGATAGCTATGAGGGGCGCCGGCCCCATACCTTATACATGCATCCATCTCTGGCGAACTTAGGGGATGAAATAGTGTGACGATATATTTATTTTAGGATGTATACAACCACTGTAATGTTAGAAAGAACATTTGATAAATAGTGTGACGATATATTTATTTTATGATGTATACAACCACTGTAATGTTAGAAAGAACATTTGATAAATAGTGTGACGATATATTTATTTTATGATGTATACAACCACCGTAATGTTAGAAAGAACATTTAGTTAGATTCTGTGTTTAACATATTATTTGTTTATAAAAACTAGTCCAAATAATGTCTAGCTACATGTTAATTGTTAAGCAACATGTATAATTTTGTTTTGACCACAACTTATATTAACGTGGTATCCAATCAATCTATCCTTAATATCAGTTATCAAACCAATTTTTTAAAGAATACTAAAATGAGAATAAATAGTCTTTTCAATTGAAACAATAACTTTCATTCACTTCAATTTTTTTAATTTTACCTTTTACTTTTAGCTAATAGTGTCTTTCACCTACATAGTCTAATGAGGTCGCATTTTAACTCACAGTAATCTAACTTTTTGCCTTATCATTGGTTTTGACTTTTAACTATGGACTCACAATTACAATGCTTAATCGTTTTTCTAGTCACGCATATATAAGCAACTTTCTCGGATAATCTAACATATAATACTCGAACTCAATTAACTCTATTTTGTAACTATAGTGTTATTATAATCTTCTGATCATAATAGTCTAACTTTTTTACTTATCCTTCATTTTGACTTTAGGACTCATACTATAGTCTCACACTCACCACCCGTATTTAGGTAGCTTTCTTGGATAGTCTAACATCTAATAGCGAACTCAATTTATTTTATTTCGTAATTATCAGTTTATTATTATCTTAAAAAACGCTCCAACAAATCAAATCGATATCATGAATAAACATTTGGATTTTTATGAACATGTTTACTTAAATCATGTGAATACTTTTCTAATTAGTAGATTATACGTATCTCTTTCGAATTGACAACACATTTTTACATACAAAGAAGTACAATAAAAAGAGATTAGCA
This sequence comes from Artemisia argyi, assembly GCA_030686995.1. Lineage (NCBI taxonomy): Eukaryota > Viridiplantae > Streptophyta > Magnoliopsida > Asterales > Asteraceae > Artemisia > Artemisia argyi. Next base: position 151,384,229 of record CM060689.1, read on the forward strand.
TGCAAGATTATTAATTCATTACACATTTCAGCCCGACTTGGGCTTTGCAATTTAGCTAATAATGTTTAATTAATGACGAATTTGTTACACTATATTATCAAAATGAGCATAATAAAAACAAGTTAAAGCCGCGAGACTTTCTTTATTCGAAAAATATAATGGTCTTAAAACCATCATAACTAAGAGTAATATCCCGACACACGCAGACAAATTAAAACTTTGTTTGTTTCATATTTCATAACTTGAATTTTACTTTAACGCATTTCAAGTTTTCAACCCCTATTTATTATAATATCAAGTCAGTAAGTGTTGCTTATAGAATAAACTATATCCAAATAATATAAAACCGATAGGAGATTGAAGAATGCACGTTTCACCGGTATAAAAAGCAAAGCAAAGCTATGGATTATTTTCTAAGTTGTTGTGTTTGGCTGTAGGTTGGTTTGCTAGCTGTTTCCAACTTTTTTGACTAGAAAGCGACTTCCAACTCACATATCCCTTTGTCTTTCCATAAACATACCCTTGTCTTTGTTCCAAGTCCAAAACAACACCCTTTTATATATTAGTTTAAACTAGACGAATATCCGTGCAAAGCGATCGTATCTAACGACAAATACTTATACTTACGAAATGATGAATCGATTCTGGTTCGACCCATGATGCAAAACATGTGTTTTTTGAAATACAAAATGAGTGTTTTTAAATAATAATATGCGTGTTTTTTAAAAGTTGTCAAATTTAGAATTGATAAAGAGAATACATTAAGTTGCTAAGTTTAAAAGTTCTAAGAGTTTAAACTACATTAATTTAAGGGTTAAAAAAGAAAAAAAAAATGTTTATACTCCCCCCGTCCCATATTAAATGTCCACTTTCACTTTTCAAAGTCTTTTTTTATAAACTTTGACTTTAAATATTTTTATGTGTGTCATATAATACTTGTTGCAAAATATATGAATAAATTGAGCTTTAAATGTATTTTCGTTAGATATAATTTTTATCAAGTATTATATAATACAAACAAAAATATTTACGGTCAAAGTTGAAGAAAAAAGACTCTAAAAGTCAAAAGTGGACATTTAATATGGGACGGAGGGAGTACTATTTATAAGTATGATCATATGAAATGAAGCTAGTCAAATAAAAAAATGGAGTAGTGAAGCGGATTTCAAACAAAATCAAAGATAACTAGTGATGTTCATATTTGAAACCCTAGGTGGAAAGTGTTCACAAGAAGTCCAATCTAACACGAAATGAGTTGGTGTTTGTGAATTTCTACGACCTTTTAATAAAAATGTAGTGATTGGATGCCTAAGATACAACTCATGTATACAAAGTTTAACAAGTTATTGTTGTATATAGTTCTACTGATACATGTGCCCATTGATTGCAATAAGGAGATTTTTCTAATAACTTAAGTTTTGAGAATTTTAACTTAATTTTACCAATTTACCATGTTGTATGTAGAAAATTAAAGCATAATGATAAGTTGGCGATTCTGTCAAGTGATTTTTAGGGAGATTGGACTAAACAATCTGTATTATGCAAGTTTTTTATTTTGTATTTATTGCGTTTTTAAATTTTTATTTCAAGTTTTTTCGTATATTTGAGATTATGACGATCTAGCCTTTATTTTTAAGGCCTCACTTTCAGTGGTTGCATAATTTTGCACAAGATCTCTAAATACGTAATTAGATACGACCCGCAAAAATATTTGTGTGTAGTTTCTCTAAACCCTTTCTCAAAAATTAAACATGCTTTGGAAGGCATCAATGTTCTTGAATGCTCGTACCCTACATATATTTAAGTGATTTTCAGCCATTAGGATCAAACAATTAAATATGATATCATTAAAGACTTAAGAGTTATAGTTAGCAAGATATATGGTTTTGGATGTAAACTTTTTGATTAAGAATCAATAGTCTTAAATTGGAATGCTAGAATATATACTTGGTGCCCCCCCCCCCCCCCCCCCCCCCCCCTTGTGTTCTGTTTGTTAGTTGTACTTAATTAATGGTGAGGAACTTCATTGTCGACATATACAAACAATCTAGATCTGTATATGATATTAACCAAACGTGACAAAATGCTATAAATTCGTATCATAAAGGTATTGATTCATATTGTGATAACAAAATGCTATATATTCTTTCGAGTTTTGGAGTAAGATAAGCTGTAAGATGATTTATAACATCAAGTGACTGCTTGAGTTTGTATTAGTTACAAACAATTCAAATATGTATATGATATGTATCAATACGGCAATGGACATAGGCATATGTGTTTGTATATAAACCTTATAGACCTATGTTCGCGTATATTCTTATCTAAAATGCAAGTTTGGTTTGTTAGTGAATTTGTATTAAAGTTAAATGCTAAACTATAAATTTTGGGTGGTGGCTTGAACTTTTCTGATACCATGTAAAAACGTGATATATTGATTAATTGAATGGATGAATAATGTGATAATACATATGTTCCAATATTTATAGCTTAACACTTACTCTTATACCAATCCAATATTAATATAATTATAACTTTAATACAAATCCACCGACATGATTCCATCTCTTATGGCTAATATTGTAATTGGATCTTAATTTAATTTGGAAATTTTTCCAGGATTTAATCTTTCAATGTCATAATTTATGTGTGCAAACAATATATTTACTACACATAAGATCAAATGTCAACAGTTGCTCTGGGCTATGGTAAAAAATTGTACCATTGGAAGATTGTCTCATGAGGCGATTCAGCAAACCTCTCAAAACCGTAAAAACTTTGCTTTGATGTTGTCATGCAAAAAACTTGTTTGATTACTTGATGATTAAAAAGAGAGTTTCTTTGGCTAGAAACTGTCACTCAAGATGTACACTCTTGTAGATGAAGTGAAAACTCTCACGCCATTGGATATTTCATCAAGGTAAAAATCAGTTAGGTAATCCTTGGACAATTTTGGATCTTAAATCGTTTTTTGCTTCTAACTTCATGCTAGATTGGTAATATATAAAATCTTCATCGTTCAAAAGAACTAGTGGCGCGATAATTTAGTTGACGTTGACGTCATTTTCAGATACTCGATATGAAAGGAATGTCTTGATAGATTTCACATGTTTGTAAAAACTATTTTCAAGGACATAGTTATTTGCATATTATCATCAAACTATCATCATTGTGATTTCCAAATAGGCTGAAACTGGTAATAATAATTCTTCTAATACAAAGGTCTAAGTTTGTAAGATGATGTATATAACAGGACTACTTATGAATCTTTGTAGATATTTTGCAACTAGCGAAGTTGGCAACTGCCCTCCTCCATTCACAGTTCACACTGACACATAAATAAATAAACAAGGGTTATCATAAGTTCATAACACACACACTAATTATATCCACAACACAATACAGTTTTGATTCCAGACCAGCACATGCTGCTCTTTCACTTTCTGAAACAAAGACTAGGATGTTGCATAACTTATGTGGGGCCACTGCCAGTTCAATGTTTATTTTTTGTTCATGACTCCCTTTAATTAATTTTCAAAAGTACTGTTTTGGTTGAGAATTGTGAATACTGTTCCATTCCATTTAGAATGACAAGTTTTTGATGTGAGGTGAAAAAGATTATTACAAGGTCTTGTTTTGTTTGTAACGAGTGAATATGAAGAGTATTATTTTTAGTGACACAAATTTAGTGACTATAAAAAGTGTAAGAAATACATATATATATATATATATATATATATATATATATATATATATATATACACACTTACAGTTTTATAAATGTGTGAGCTAGTGATGGTTACTCCATTTCTAAAATATTTCAGTTCCATGATCCATTTAAAGATCGCCAATTGAATACCTTTATACTTGTATAATTTTGAAAAGGGTAAAGGCCGATGATTGTCAGGTAATTCTTTTAAAATTTGCAAAAATGAATAACGTATAACGGGGGCGTTGTCGATATAAATAACTTACTCTTATTTATTGATGTGTTATGACGGGACACGAGCAACAAAATTACAAAAATAACCATGAAAGGTTAGCAAAGTTACTAATATTAAGGTCATGTTTGGCAACACATTTTTGGAAGTGTTTAGGAGTGACAAGCGGAAGCATTTGCTTGTTTGGCAACACATCAACAATCGTTTGAAACATGACCAACTGCTCCCATCTTAAATGTTTTCAGAAGAAGCGGCAACCGACAAGCGGCAAGCATTTGCTTTTTTTACACCTTATAATTACAATTACAGCTACGTTACCAAACACGTTTTTTAAACAAATAACTACTTGTTATTACTAACTGAGCTACTGCTACGTGTCGCTAAGCATAGCCTAACACAACAAATAAGAGTACGTTATTTATATTAACAATCGTGAAGTAAATTTAAAAAAGTAAGTCGGCAACATTGAGCCTTCACCCTTGTATCAATCATGCACTTATCACAAATGAAAATATGAAGAATTCAATGATGAGAATGGTCCCTATCTCCTTAAAGGATTAGCAAGAAAGGCTTCCTGCACGATAAAACTTGACAAATGAGGGATAAAACATAAACTCCACTCAATGCCTAATTTGTGATAGTAGAAAGTAGGTATATATTAATTTTTCCAAAACCTTAAAGAAAAATAGGCCCCAACTGAATAATATCACCGCATTTTCATAGTTTTTCGATTTACAGCATCAAAATGAACAAGAACTTACTAATACCGTAAAACTCTTACAACAAAATGAGCAAAAACAAGTGGACAGTGTCAACAAACCACCCATGTTTTTTCACGTTAAAAGACTAGTTGTTGTCATCTAAAATAGCTTGTTTCATATTTATTACTTACATAATGTTTTGGAAACCGGACCAAACTGGCCGGTTCAACCGGTGAACCAGACCGGAACCTGTTTGACGGTTCAACCAGAAAAGACCGTAAAAACCGCAGAAAATCAGGAACCAAAAAAAAAAAAAAAAAAAAAAAAAAAAAAAAAAAAAAAAAAAGTTCAAAACATTGATGAAAACTAACGTGCTATACAAGACCAAGCATGTGGCATTATATTGCAACTATTCTAGCTACTAATTAATAAAATAAAAACGACTTGACATTAACTAAATTAATGTAATACAAACGTTTTTTTAAAAGTTTAAGTGGATGGAGAAACTCTGACGGGTGCTTATTTTTTAGAAATGGAATTAATTGAGATGAAAATGCGAAGAATTAATGGAGAAACTACTTTATGATATACTAGATCTATACTCTATACTGCTGGGAGTACATTAACGAAATAATCCTTTCACAATAATTATTATGAAATAGAATATTTGTAAATATATATTTTAATTTGATGTCTAAAGTTTTTTATGTGTAATAGAAGTTCTTTCAAGGTACTGCAAAACATTTACAAAGAATCCCATGTAATATATGTTCTACGGGGTCCCAGTAATAAAGCAACTAAAAAGGTGATTTTACTTTAACATGCAATATTTACTTTAACATATAGTGTCTCTCTTATCAAAAATGCTATTCAAATTTATCATTCTTGCATAGATACATTGACTTGACATTAATTTTTCAATAACTGCAACAATTTCATGGCTTGAAAGAGGCAGCCCAGGTCTATCAAGAGTAGGCTTAATATATGGGCTCACTCTAATGGGCTTTAACACAGGGTCTGCTAACTTTGCTGGTTTGCTCAATTTGCAACAACAGTCATTCGCGAACTCCATTGCTAAGGAATCAAAGACACTTCTTATGGGAAACTTTGCATCAGTTAATATTTTTCTGAAAGCGCACAATTAAAATACATACATTCTGATACAACCATAATAATCACACTCAATTTAGTTAATTTGTGTGAAATCATAGGAAACTTAAAATAATTTCAAGTGAAATGAAATTGACGTAGAACGGAAGCGTGAATAAAACCTGATTGTACAATAATTCGCACTACCAGACCTTCGATGGTGATCAAAGGAAATGAGGGGTGTTGTGATTACGCCAAGCTTGGATATAACCTGAAATAAGAAATACTAAAAACTACGTTAAGTGATTGCGCAAGGGTTGGACCCTGCGAAACACCTCAGGCGTGTGAATAAGTGATCGGTATGAGAGTTTAAGTGTAAATGTGGTAAAGTAAGGCGAGAGAGATTGCATACCAGATTTGTCATCGTCCAGGACTATTTATAGGTGAAGAAAACGGTCCTGGAGAGTGATCACACGTTTGAGAGAGATCATGGGGGTGTCTCATGATTTGTGGTAACCGCTATGGTTTAGTGTCTCACTCCTCCTGGTTTAGCGGGGGAGCTAAAGAGAAAGAGGAGACGTGGGTAAGACTTGGTCTCACCAATATGTGGACTTAGCATCATTCCGTCCTTAAAACTTATCGAGAGATACCCCGAAGGGCTTAATCCTTCGATTGGCGAATTCCTACTTGGTAACTAGATCATTGATGATTAGTTTTACGCCAAAGAAAGTTTAAAGAGGCTAGCCAAGCCTTCGATTATGTAGGTTGCGATCAGACTCGAAGGGATATCCTTCGAGCTAATCGGAGGGTACATCATCAACCCCCTAGTTGGAAGTTAGATATGCGCACAAGAATATGTGGCTTTCAACTCTATCATATTTCACTGCTTTCACCATATCCTCGAAAATCGGATAAGATGAATTTTTGAAATACAAAGATGCATTAAATGCGCATGCTTATAACTTATCCGTTTAACAGAAGAATGTAACGGCATAATTATCGGTAAGCTCAACCATCTTTGAAAATTTAAAGTATAGAGTAGATATAATTATGAGTAATATAAATACCGGTGCACTCTAAAATCCTAAATCACAACTTTCTCTTCTGCAACCTTCAAAAAAGTTGTGACGTGTTTATCTGCAACAATCAAAAGGTAAATTTTTTCCTCCCCTCGTAGTTAGGCCCTTTAGGTATTACCGGTTAGCTATGAGCATGGATGCGAAACGTATTATAAGACAACAAAAATGTACTATTTCAAGAGAAGCCCTAGCCCTCTTTCTAGATGATTACCCAATACCCAAGCAACATAAAGTTGTTCTCCCAAAAAATAATCAGTGCATCTATGACGCCCCAAAAGGGTATGTGGGTCTGTATACTCATGCCTTTACCCGGTCAAATCTAAGAATACCCCTGCACCCATTGTTTCTAGAGTTGCTACAATATTATGAGGTGCATACTTCAAGGTTTAACCCATTTGGGCTAGCCAAACTTACCACCTACATAGTAATGTGTAAGGCATATAGGTATAAGCCCACACTAAATGTGCTTCGAGGTTTCCTTAACCTGTATCCCGGGGGAGATTGGTTGACACTGTCAAAGAGGAATGATGAAAATGTGCCCGTGCTAATCACCAAGCCTTTCACAAATATAACAAACTAGAAAGGGAAATTCTTTTATGTACAAGATACAATCATACCTTCGGGGTATCCAGCACTCTTGAATGAAGCATTCTGTTTTGACCGTAAGAAATTCAATGATCAACTTCCCCTCAATGTTCGAGATGAACCACTTTATCAACGTCTTGCCAGACATCCCATTGATGTGCAAACCTTTCCAGAACCCATCCTCTTTATGGATGGTCTTGTGGACCATTGAGAAGGATCTCCTTTGTCGCCAGAAATCCATTGTGATGGCCAGAGTATGTATATGCAACTTATCATAAATGAATAACATATCTAATTATATTTATGTATCTGTTTATATTGCAGTAATGGCATTCAGGAACTTCGTCGTATCTGATGGTGCAAAGGAAGCTAGCTTCATTCCCAGGGATCCTAGAGAATTCAGCTACGGGGTGGGTTCCCCTTCAACCTCAGTCAACAATAATGACGTGGATGTCATGGTGCTGGAGCCAGCGGCGTTAGTTGAAGAAGTGATTCCCCTTAATGCTGAGGAGGTGCCATTGGCAATCAAAGCCTTTCCTGACGTGGAGATCCTTTCCTCCGATGATGTCCCCAAGACGTATGCCGGTACCTCTGGTATAGCTGACAGGGTTCGTGAAAAGAAAGGGACTGAAATGAAGGCTTCGAAGCCTCCAATCAAGAAGAAACTTGACATACCCACTCTCTTATCCAGAGCTTCAAAGAAGAAGAACTCCCAAGATAAGGTTGTTGTTGCCCTACCCTCCGAAGGTTCGGATGATGAAGACATTCATGGTAAGAGATCACTACGTCTTATTTACTCCCACAAAATTTAATTGAAAGCTCCAAAACACTCTTAATTTGACAATGTGTAGGTTTATCGAACACTAAGGAACTCCCCAACTCTCAAGCCTGCCACCGATTGGTTGAAGGTGTTATTCCAGGCCGCTGGAAGGGAGCCCTTGACAATATGTCAATAGAGCAGCTGTGTGATCTTCACGACAAGAGCTACACAAGGCAAGTTGTTTTAGATAACCATCTTAACAGCCGAACAAGAGAATTGATACAGACTGTTAAAAATGCTAAAGAAGAGTTAAATGTAGTTCTGGCTCGAGAAGAACATAGGGAGCAGTTGATTACTGACTTGAAGTCAAAGTGTGACAGGGCTACGGAGGATATTGAGAAGAATCGCATTGTGCAAGATCTTCGATCCAACGTCATGAAGCTTGCCACTCGACTAAAGGAAGCCCAAGCTGAGTGTGGTAGGCTTAAAATGGAGGAGGCCAAAGAAATTGGGCTAAAAGAGAGAGTATCTGTGTTTGAGTCGAAGTGTACAAGTCTTAAATCTGAAAAGAACAGACTCATGGAGCAAAAAACCAAGTTGCAACAGGAGATGGATGCTCTAAACCTTCGATGTGAAAGTCTTCAGAAAGATAGGGCAGATGTGGTGGCCAAGGTTATTCCTTACATTGCTATGGAGTTGTATCATAGTAATGAGGTCGGACAAGTGGTGGCCAACTTGGTGAATGCTGCCATATTCCATGGGAAATGTACTACCCTGGAAGAGATTGCTGAAACTGGGAAGCCTGTGATCATGTCAAAAGTTCCTTACTATCGTCCTTCACATGGAAAGGAATATGATGTTGCCAGCAATGCGTTTGCTTCGGCAGACTTTCCCTTTCTTTCAAAGGTTACCAAAGATCCGAAAGCTTCCGTTGAAAAATTGTTGTCGAAGAAGCCTAGTAGGATTCGGCCATCTTCACCAAATAGGAGGGCTTCTGGTGTGAAGTTTCCCTCTTGTCAAGAAGATCCCTCTTCATCAAAGAATGCATAAATACTGCCTTGTTGGCAATGGTTTATCCCGAGGGTGGTTTGTACCCTCCGAATATGTTTTCACTTTGCTACTTTGATTTTTAGGATGCTTGCTTATTTCTTATCTACTTGCTATAGGATGTTCTTTTTATTTATCCTTCGATTATATGATTCTCTTCTCTCAACGTTATGTATTAACGTTAATATACAACCTAAGGTTACTGTAGATGAGTATCCTTATTGTGTGTATTTTGAACCAAGATTTTTAAGCAATCGTATAATTTAACTGCTGACAGAGGGTTGCGACCCACTCCATCTTTATCCTTATAGTCATTGGGCTTCGAATGCCCATAGACGTTTTAGGAAAGTCAATGTGAACTATAATGGATGTCATGTACAAAACATAAATATCATCCTTCGAACATTGAGACTTGTAGTACTTGGCTGAATAAATCTTTGTTGTAAAAAACGAAACAAGAGATTTAAGAGAAATACGTTGTATCATTAATTGGGTAGGGAGGATTACATCATTTTATGAAATGAATACTAAGTCTCCTACCATTAATGCTTCTTTCCCCGAATGAGAAGAGTCCAATACATAAATTTGAAATAAACAAATTCTCTGAAAGGTTGTAAGTTTTATATGTAAAACTTACGAAGGTTGGTGCCATTCCATGTCCTGTCAACTTCTTCTCCAAAGATTGTTGCTAACTTATAGGCTCCGTTACCGTAGGCTTCAGCTACTACGTAAGGCCCTTCCCATGTTGGTCCTAACTTCCCTTGGTATTCGGCTTTGCTTGCGCTGTTAAGTCGAAGGACATATTCGCTTGGTTTGAAGCTCGAGGGCCGAACCCTGCTGTTGTAATATTTTTCTAACTTTTTCTTGTACGTAGCTTCTCTGATGGAGGCTATTTCTCTTCGTTCTTCGAGTAAATCTAGATTCTCCCAAAGCTTTTCCTCGTTTTTCGTGGCTTCGAAGTTCATAATGCTCTCCGTTTCCATGCTTATCTCTGATGGGATGACAGCTTCTATGCCATAAGTGATGCTGAAAGGTGTTTCCCCGTGACTCGACTTGGGATGTGTCCTATAAGCCCATAGAACTTGGGGTAATTCGTCCACCCACCCTTGGTGACTTCGTCCTAGCCTTCTTTCGATTCCATTGATAATGTCTCTATTGGTAACTTCTACTTGACCATTACCTTGAGGGTGGTTCACGGATGTGAACGATTGCTTGATTTTTAAACCATTGCAAAAAGTAGGAAATACCCCTTCGGCAAATTGCTTCCCATTATCAGAGATGATGATGTGAGGGACTCCGAAGCGACAAACGATGTGTTCCCATATGAATTTCTCCATGTGTCTGCCTGTCACAGATGCCAAAGGCTTGGCTTCAACCCATTTGGTGAAGTAGTCTATAGCTACGACCAAAAACTTCACTCCTCCTGGTGCTACTGGCAGGGGTCCTACTATGTCAATTCCCCATTGGGAAAAAGGCCATGCAGATGTGACAGAGGTCATATCTTGTTTAGGTAGTCTTGGGACCTTCGAGTGGATCTGACACGCCTCGCATTTATGTATTATTTCCATTGGATCCCTGTGCATTGATGGCCAGTAGTACCCCAACTTCATAATTTTAGAGACAACGGAGCGGGGTCCTGCATGTAGACTGCATGATCCTTCATGAACTTCATTGATTATGTTGGTAGCCTGCTTAGGTCCTACACAACGAAGCCATGGGGATAGGAAAGATCGTCTGTAGAGGTAGTCTCCTATTATCCTGTATTGAGGAGCTTTGATTCTGACTTTTCTTGCTAGCTTTGGATATTCCGGTAGAATGCCGCTTATTAAGTACTCCCTTATCGGAGTCATCCAATTAGTTTCTTCCTCGGATATTATATCAGATACTTCCTTCCTTTGGATAGATCTTTCAGCTAACACCTCAACCAGGACTTCTTTCGTTAAGCGAGCGAAGGCCATTGAGGCTAACTTGCTTAACGCATCTGCCTTCTTGTTTTGGTTCCTTCGGACGTGCTCAATGGTGTAGGATTTCCTTTGCTTTATCCAGGTATTGTTTGATAGTGGACTGCAATGCTTCATAGGAGCCTTTGATTTGATTGGCTACCAGCTGTGAGTCAACGAAAATCAAAAGGTTGCGTACCTCCATGTCTTTAGCTAGGCGTAGGACTGCTAACAAAGCTTCGTATTCGGCTTCGTTGTTGGTCGCCTCAAATTCGAATCGCAGTGCATAAGTGTATTCTTTTCCTTCTGGGTTGACAAACGTCAATCCTGCCCCTGAATCGTCGGAGCTTGAGGCTCCATCTATGAATAACTTCCAGTTATCCCCTTCTTTCGAAGGTCCCTTCTTGGGAGTTACCTTATCATTTCCTGGCTCGGAAGGAGTTTCAGCGAGGAAGTCTGCGAGTATTGGACCTTTTATGGAGTTTCGCCCCTTGTATTCTATTTCATGCTCCCCCAATTCGATGGCCCATTTAGATACTCTTCCCGATTTCTCGGGCTTCGATAATATTTGTTTGATGGGCTTATCAGTTAATACCGTGATTGGGTGAGCTTGAAAGTACCTTCAGAGGCGTCTTGCGGTGTGGACTAGAGCAAGAATTAGCCTTTCCAATTCTGGGTAATTTAATTCAGCTCCCTGCAAAACCCGACTGACAAAGTAGATCGGAACTTGCCTCTTTTCTCTTTATGCCAGGAGTATTGCGCTAATACTTTCATGTGACGCTGCGATGTACATATACAGTGTTTCTCCGTTAATTGGGGCTGTGAGTGTTGGCAGGATTTCCATGAACTCCTTCAACTTTTGAAAGGCAGCTTCGGCTTTGATACTCCATTGGAAAGTTTTCTTATCCATACATCCTTTAAGGGTCTTAAAGAACGGTAGTGATCGATCTGCACCCTTTGACAAAAACCTGCTCAATGCTGCCAGCTTTCCATTAAGGCTTTGTACCTCCTTCAATGTCTTTAGGGCTTGCAGATCAGTGATAGATTTCACTTTTGAAGGGTTTGCTTTGATTCCTTGCTTTGTGATCAAGTGCCCCAGGAATTGCCCCTTTTCGACACCGAACAAGCATTTCTTCGGATTGAGCTTCATATTTATGGCTCTTAGTTGGTTGAAGGTTTCTTGAATGTCGGAGAGTAGGTCTTCCTCTGTCCTACTCTTTATGACCATGTCGTCAACGTATGCCTCCAAATTCCTTCCTATCTGTTTATTGAAGGCCTTATCCACCAAACGCTGGTAGGTTGCCCCTGCATTTTTTAAACCGAAGGGCATCTTCTTATAGCAATAGACGCCCTTTCTTGTGTAGAAGGCCGTCTTCTCCTCGTCTTCTACTGCCATTTGTATTTGATGGTATCCCTTAAAAGCGTCTAAAAAGCATTTTAGACGAAATCCTGATAAGGACTCTACCTTCCAATCTATTTCTTGGAGGGGGTAACAGTCCTTTGGACACGCTTTATTGATGTCAGTAAAATCAACGCACATGCGCCATCCTCCGTCACTTTTCTTTACCATAACTGGATTGGCTACCCACGTTTGGTATTTGACTTCTCTGAGTATACCTGCCTGTACTAATTCCTCTACTTCTTTGCAGGCTGCAGCGCTTCTCTCCGGCGCAAGGCTCCGGCGCTTTTGTTTGATAGGCTCAATGTGCTTGAACTCATTGAGTTTGTGTTCCGTTCCAAAAGGCTTACCATCGATCATTAGACTTCTCGGAACCCCCGTCATATCGGAGTATGTCCATGCGAAGATATCTTTGTTGTCCTTCAAGAGTTGTTTTAGGCTTGCCTTGAAGGTAGTAGGGAGTTGTCTTCCAATTACTACCGTTTGCTCCGGATGGAGCTCGTTTATCACAATACGCTCTTCGGCGTCCCCGCAGCTCAAGATAGCCTTCGAAGGCTCCTGGGGATTTTCTTTAATCTTCTTTCTCTCCTCTGGCGTCCCTTTCTTGTTGTAATTGGATAGTACGGTCCCTATCCCATTGGCTGTTTGGAACTTAATTGCTGCGTGTATGGTGGATACCACAATGCCCATTTTCTGCATGGCGGTTCTCCCTATCAATAGATTATAAAGAGAATCCGACCTTACAATTGCGAAAGTAAGGGTTTCCGTCCTTGCCAGTCGGCCTTCACCAATGGTTACATCTAAAAGGATTTCACCTAGAGGCCATGAGTGTTCTCCCGAGAAGCCTACTAAAGGTATCTTCGAATCTACCCTTTGTGACCTTATGGAAGGTTTGAGCTTCAGGAAACAGTACTCGTATATGATCTCACAAGAACTTCCGCAGTCCATGTAGGCCCTATTAACTTCTCGGTTGAAAATGAGGACCTTTATGACTACAGGATCATCTGAGGGAGGTTGACCCATTAAGGGCGGAAACTTTACCTCCCTTACATTGGGTGCTCCTTCCTCAATTTCTTTTCTTTTCTGACTAGGACCCCCCCTGCAAACCATAAGGATTGGAGCCTTGTGGACATAGTCTTTAGTGTCGGTGACCTTTTTTTTCCCTTTCTTATACCTTTTATTAGATGTGTCAATTGCCCTGATTTGACAGCTTCCTCTATTTGCTTCTTCAATTCTCTGCAGCTGTTCGTTTCATGACCAAAATCCTCATGAAAGTGGCAGTACTTGGTCATATCTCGGTTTCTCCCGTTGCTTGTCATGCGAGGAGGGAGTTCGAAGGTCTTTGCTGCTTTCTCAGTAGCCAAAATTTCCTTTGGGGACTTCGTAAGGCTTTCCCATAACCCAGAGTTAGGACTCTTGTTCTATGGGGTAAACCTGTTATGGCCTTTGTGTTTGTTCTTCGATCCTTCCCACGAAGATGGCTTTGCTCCTTTATTGTTCTCCATCGGAGCCCCATTGGTGGATACTTCTTTGGCTTCTATCCACATGTATGTTTTTTCCATTAGGCCTTTGTATGTTGCAGGAAGATCTGTGGATAAGAATTCCATAAGAGTCCGGTTGCGTAGGCCATGGACGAAACCAGAGATGCGTTGCTCTTCGTGTAAGCCTAGAATTTGCAGAGTTTCGTCAGTGTACCTAGTAACGAAGTTTCTTGTGCTTTCGTTCTCCTTCTGCTTAATGTTGTGCACCGTGAGGTGCGTTCTTGTAAACTTCTTCCGTTGGTTGAAGTGAGATCGAAACTTAGCCTTCAAATCGTCAAGGTTGATGATGCTTCCCGGTTTCTGTCCATTCCACCAAATACGTGCGGAATCTCGGAGGGTATATGTGATTATAAGGAGGGGGTACCCCAAAAGAGGGTTGATTAGTGTAGAAAGGATAAGGTGTACTCGTGTTCGGAGGGTAACCATTATACATGGTATACGGAGGGTATATCATGGGGTGGTTATAGGGTGCAGCAGTTTGTGAGGAATACTGATTGCCAGGTTGTCCATTCACGGGGGGATAAAGGTTGGGAGGATGACTTTGAACCGGAAACTGGGAATACAGGCCAACGGGAGAGAGACTTCCTCCTGTGTTGACCGAACCTGGGTTTCCCTCCACCCCAGATGCGTGGGAGGACTGCAACGGAACTCCTCCTTCGGTCCTACCCAAATGTGCCGCTAGTAATGGAGGTAGGTTTACCTCCATGTTTTCCCTTTCTTGGCTCCTCCCATTAGAACCTTCGAGAGTAGTTCTTTCTCTCCTCGTGGGAGTTCTTTCAGGAACTCCCTCAAAGCCTACATTCTTTCCTCCAGCCCTTCTACCCGCAGGAGACCTAATACGCAGGATGGGGTGTTGAGCCCTGGGGACCGAAGGTCTCGGTTCCATCTCAATCTCCTCATCATACTCATCGCTGGAATATTCTAACTCCCTTCGCATCTCCGTGTTTCTAATTTTCCTCCTTCGAGCCCTTAACAAGGACTCGAGCTCTTCGTAATTAGCATCGACAAAGGCGGGGCTAATGATGAGCTCTGGATTAGCTGACGTGGATACGTGGTGATTGGGCGTTATTTCAGGGTGAGATCGTGTGGTAAAGGTGGAGGCCGTGATTGGCGGAAGGTTGTTGGTGTCAGTTACGGGTAAAAGGGTTAAAGACGAGAAACCCGGTGGGGGTGTAATCTCTCTTTCTGGATTCATGCCGGAATAATAGCGAGTGTATTTGACTTGGTTATTCTACTTGGAAATAACAAGACTAATTGTAGCGGGTTGATTCATTGTGTTTTGGTGTGTGCAAACAACAATTTATCAAAATATCAACAAACGTGAGGTTTAATTTGTCGTGAGACAAATAAACGTGAAGTAATTCGAGTAAACCGTTTAGGAAAACGATTACCTCGTAAAACTTGTGAAAGTGATATTCAAATTGTGAGACCGGGAAGTGATTTCCCGGGTCGTACCCCAACGAGGTGTGAATGGAATGCTTCGAATGAGATTGAGATTAAAATCTTGTATGATTGGAAAGGTTATTTGGTTTTATGGTACGTTAAATTAACGAATTTGAAAATTAACGAACGAAAGTAAAAGTAAATTAACCTAAGGCAATTAACAATCTAAGAAATACCTAAAAACTATGGGAAAACATAATTAGGTCTTGGAAATCCTAAAAACGTAAACTAAATTAAAAACGCGACGTTTATTTTTAAAAAAATTACGCGAGTGCGCAAAATAAAATGCGAGTTTTAAGCTACAAAGGTCCTACGGGTTTACAAATAATTTTCTAACGCATTAAAAGACAAAAGAAATTTTTAGGAAAAAGAAAATTACTTTTTTAACAAAAACTCTATTTATTTAGAATTAAAGACTAATTTACACTAATTAAATTCTAATAAATATTAAAACTTCTCTAAAAATTCTGAAAAATTTTTGGTAATTAAATCAACTTAAAAATAACCTAGGAAAAATAAAATTTCGAAATAAGCAGTGAGAAATTAGCAGCAATAAGCAATTCAAAAGCTGAAATAAAATAAGCTAATAAGATTTATCTAATTTAAATGAAAACTAAAAGGAAGCAAGTGCAAGAAAGGTAACCAGCTCAGATGGTTAGGGGTGTCGTTTTTGTCTGCGTGTGGTGCCAACAGGTCAGGTGTTCGAATCCCACAGAACCACTTTTTGCAAATTTATTATTTTTTTGTTTTTCTTTTTGCAGTTCTTCTTGATAACAAGCATAAACAGATTTAATTAAGGGGTTATTTCAAAAGCAAATATTCTTAAAGTGGCTTGGGAAAGCTTGACAACTCAACAGTGGTGAGTTCAAAATGCAAACAGGTACATGAAAGAGCTTAAGTGAGCTTACGAAGCTACCACAATTTGCCACACAAGCCAATCCAACACAGTCAATTACAAACATAAACTTAAAACTCTAATCAGTGAGTAATCAACAAGCCTTGATTAAACGTAGTACAACAACAAACTAACTTAGGTTGCTGTTGCAAGGGCACAAGTAAACAACCAATACGTGGGGCAAACAAACTAATAAAAGCTAACTAGGGGAGAAATATACAAGGGTACCTAGGGGGAAACTTAAATAAGCGCTAAGGGAACATATATAAGTAGTGAACTTACAAGCAAAAGAATGGACAAAGTGACTAAAGGGCTGCAGAAAAAATGGGCTACTGGAGCGCTTTGGGGCTGCGAAAAAGCTGTTATAAAAAAATCACAAAAATAAAACAAAAATATCATGAACTAGATAAACCACCACACAAGCTGCATATAAATTTTCAGGTAAAAAGGTCTTATGACGAGGAAATGAAAAATCAAAAACTACCCAGCTGTTGGGCACTTTTTTTACAGCAAAACAGTGGCCAATATGGGTCAAAATGGGTGATTTTTGGTATTTTTGACTTATGAAAGTCCAAGACCAGGTTGCACAAAGTAACTTTACTCTATTTGGACTATAATGAACCAATAATAATAACAAAACAAGCTTTAATCCTAATCTATCCTAATGCAAATTTAAAACAGTTTTAATAAGAAAATATTTTAGAAATCAACTCAAATACTTAAATACTAATAGAAATTGTAAAATTTTGCTTGAATGCTACTAAAATTAACTAAATAAATCTGATGGAAGTAAAGAGAAAAGGTAAAAACAGTTTTAGGGGGTAAGAATGGCCTTGTGCCAAACACCCCCTAACAGGGATGTTACTTAATTGTTTACTTGCAAAACAGAATGGGCATCAGAATTTGAGCTACAACTAAGCTTGATTACACCAATAAGTACTTTGAATAAGCAAATTCTAAGAGTAAAGACTAATTACGACAGTAAGCTAGTGAAGCAATAAAACTTGAAATTTCATTAAACTTTAAGAAAGATGGTACATAATAAAACTCAGAGCCAAAAGAAAACTAAACTTAAAAATAAACCATACTTGACTGACTATTAAAAAAACTAAAACATGACTCAGAAAACTAATACAAGACTGCCCTCAGGCTTACAAATCTCATTGTATTTATACTAAGTGTAGCTAGGGTTTCACTTTGCTCCTTCTTGTGACTTTTTGTGCTTCTTTGGAGTCCTCCACAGCCCTTGGATGAATCTTGGAATGATCTCAGCCTTCAGTCATGTTTTGGCGCCCATTTTATCATGTGGATGGGTGACTTGGCATGGGGTAGGTATGCAATTGTGAGTAGTGGAGGAAGGTAGTGGGATTGGGGGTTGTGTTTGAGGGTGATGGGGGAGATGGTGATGGGGGTGTTTTTATGTTAGCAGGTTCACGGGGTAAGGTTTTTGGGATGGAAGTGGAGTTATTTTTTTATTCAGACTCTTGACCAGGGAGGAAGAAGGTGATATACGTTTTATAAAAACGCATTAGGGTTTAGCTTTGGGCCTTGGGTGGGTATTTGGATTGGGCCAAGGATTAGGAGTAATGGTGGTGGGCTAGTGTAGTAATAATAAGAGTTCGTTTGAATGTGTAACTATGAAACCATAAGGACCATTGTTGCAACTTTCTGAAATTCAGAGGATCACTTCTGCCAATTTCACCAACTTAATCCAAGGGTCGATCCTGTCAAGTTAGGTAAACCAAAGGACCAAAAATACAATTTTTCCACGTTTGAAACACCAGGGACCAAAATTGTCAATTCGCCAAAGTACAGGGACCAATTGTGTACTTTTCCAAAACTTTTTACCCAAAGATCATTTGTGATTCATTTTGACTTTTAAAGAGCAAGGGTTGACTTTTCTTTGAAAATGATTGACCAGGGACTAGTTTTGTAAAACTTTGAAAGTTGGGGGACTGAAACTGCCATTTATGCAAATTTTGTTCGTTTTTCATTTGTTTTCACTCGTTTTGCATTAGAAACATATAAAATACGATCTTTGGGATTTTCTTCGTATTTTGGTACACTTTTGAGTGTTTTTGATCGTTTTGCAGCTCAGATTTGATTAAAAATGATGAGTATTTACACACTCATCACGGGTCCCACGGATGGCGCCACTGATTGTACAATAATTCGCACTACCAGGCCTTCGATGGTGATCAAAGGAAATGAGGGGTGTTGTGATTACGCCAAGCTTGGATATAACCTGAAATAAGAAATACTAAAACACTACGTTAAGTGATTGCGCAGGGGTTGGACCCTGCGAACCACCTCCGGCGTGTGAATAAGTGATTGGTATGAGAGTTTAAGTGTAAATGTAGTAAAGTAAGGTGAGAGAGATTGCATACCAGATTTTTCATCGTCCAAGACTATTTATAGGTGAAGAAAACGGTCCTGGAGAGTGATCACACGTTTGAGAGAGATCATGGGGGCGTCTCATGATTTGTGGTAACCGCTAGGGTTTAGTGTCCCACTCCTCTTGGTTTAGCGGGGGAGCTAAAGAGAAAGAGGATACGTGGGTAAGACTTGGTCTCACCAATATGTGGACTTGGCATCGTTCCGTCCTTAAAACTTATAGAGAGATACCCCGAAGGGCTTAATCCTTCGATTGGCGAATTCCCACTTGGTAACTAGATCATTGATGATTAGTTTTACGCCAAAGAAAGTTTAAAGAGGCTAGCCAAGGCCTTCGATTATGTAGGTTGCGATCAGACTCGAAGGGATATCCTTCGAGCTAATCGGAGGGTACATCATCAAAACCCTAACAAAGGTTAAACAAATTATAAAGGTTTTAAAGACTAAAAGTCAAGACTTTTATTGATATTAGAATGATAATTCATGTCTACACAATGAACCCAAACTCTTGTATTAATTGATGAAGAAGATATTTGTTGTAAATGAGATATATGAGATGAGATGAGCCTGTCCGCCGCTGTCCCATCACACGGCTCATCAACTTGATCTTTAGGGGGAATCGTATGTCCGAACATGACTGGAAAAAGAGGTAGGTCGCTTTCCTTTTCCACTCAAGTGTACAGCATCTGCCGTGCTTAGGCCCCATCTTCCCTTCTCTAATAAAAGAGTCCACCGCCTGCCTTAGTAGTCTCAAATAAGGCGTGCGGGCCTGCCCTTTTTTTTAGTAGGTGATTCACTACCGAAGCTAAGAAGGGGGGGGGGGGATCTTTGAGAAAAAGTAATGAAAACACGTCCAAAATGGACTTAAACTAAAATTTGGAAATTTATTGTCGATCTCTCTACAGCATAAAGAAGGGATTTCTTCTACGGCGTAGACAAGCTAAGAAAACAACTAAAATTAAGACATAGCGTATATGGCATAGACAAGACTTGAGCTCTACGTCGTAGACAAAAACAATCTACATTTTCTTTTTTCGAACTTCCTTGCCTCGTTCCAAGTGCTCCAAATACGCTTCCGCTAACTCCTCGATCTTGTCCTCATCATTCCCCCCCCCCCCCCTCATTTAGAAGAACGCATCCTCGAGTTCACATTCTCAATCTTATCCTCGGGGTGAACCTCATAAATATCAAAAACACTGAAAGTCTTTGAAATACTCATGGTATTGAGCAAATCAACCACATAAGCATTATCATTGATCTTCCGAAGCATCTTGGATGGGCAATACTTCTTTTATCGGAGCTTGCTATAAGTACCAACCGAAAAACACTCTATTCGAAGAAACACCATCACCTCATCATTTTCCTTGAACAACTTGACTCGCCAATGCTTATCTACAATGGCCTTGTACTTAAAATTTGATTCAGCAATCTTGGCTCGAACAATTTCATGTGTAGCTTTTAGACATTGACATAAAAAAATTTAATTACTGCAACAATTTCATGGCTTGAAGGAGGCGTCCCAGGTCTATCAAGAGTAGGCTTAATCTATGGGCTCACTCTAATGGGCTTTAACACAGGGTCTGCTGACTGCAAGTTTGCTCAATTAGCAACAATATTCATTAGTGAACTACATTGTTATGTAAAACTTTGCATCAGTTAATATTTTTCTAAGCCGTTCAAAAAAAAGTTAATATTTTTCAGAAGGCACACAATTAAAATATATACATTCTGATACAACCATAATAATCACACCCACTTTAGTTAATTTGTGTAAAGATCATAGGAAACTTAAAATATTTTCAAGTGAAATAAAATTGACGTAGAGCGGAAGTGTGAATAAAACCCTTTGTTAACAAAGGTTAAACAAATTACAAAGGATTTAAAGACTAAAAGACAATACATTTATTGATATTAGAATGATAATTGCATGTCTAAAAAATGAACCCAAGCCCAATATTTATAGGAAAATAAAACTTTGAGATAAAGTAATGAAAACACGCCCAAAGTCGACTTAAACTAAAATTTGGAAATTTGTTGTCGATCTCTCTACGGTGTAAAGAAGGGATTTTTTCTACGGTTTAGACATGTCACAACCCACAATTTCAGGTCATTTTTCCAAACTTCGACATTCTACTATTCACAAATTACTATTCATCGATCACTATTCATCGTTTTACTATTCATCGTTTTTTAGGTCAATTTGACATTCCGAGACATATTCAGAAATTTTACTATTCACTTGACACTATTCATTTCCGAGAGGAAACCACTATTCACGTGCATTACTCATGTCATCGTAAATTTAGTTTACGAGTGTTCAAATTCGCGTAACCGTATTGGTTCAGGAGCGAATTCATGCATTATTATCAGGGACACTTCATACGGACTAGAAATAGTCTGCATATCATCATTAGGGCAATTGCATACTATTCCACTCGTAGGATAATTAAATTTATACTTTTGGTACAATTAACGATTTACGTACGTTTATTTTAAATAAACGCTAATACGCGAACTATAAAAGTGTCTAACATGTCCGACACTCCCGACTATGATCCCAATACGTTTTTATACTCATTTTTACAATATAAAAACTATAATATTAATTTACCCGGTATTTTGGAAATTTAACTATTACGTATCGTACGTTTAACTTAATAACGACGGTTTTCACCAAAATTGAACGATAATCACCCTAACTCTCCGTACTTGTACCCGACTTATTTTTACAATTTTTATAAATTTATTATGACCCGAATAACTTCAACAAAACTTATTTTTAACAAACCCGGTACCCGATTAAACCTTAAACCTAAACCTAACCTAACTACACTTTACTACTAATACTAATTTTACTAACTAATCACAAAACATATCCCCCCTTTTTACTCCTTAGAACCGGCCAACCCCCCCCCCCCCCCCCCTAAAGTCTTCAAACATTAAAAATCTCACCAACACTCTTAAATGTACACCAAACTTTTGTCCCTAGTATATATTAAACTTTTCATCCACTTTATTACTAAAAATCACTTTTACTTACAACTAGCAAAGTTTTTTTCTCTCTTTTCTCTTGAGTGTGGATCGACCTAGGCAAGGAAGGAAGCAAAAATCATAAATTTTACAAGATCATATTGTAAACTTGTTCATTTAGTAGTCCTTGTTGGAGTTTTGAAATAAAAACTCAAGGATTAGTAGGCTTTTTATCAACTAAACTCTCTAAACCATCAAGTAAGTAAACAAACTCATTTTTATGATTTTTACAAGTTATTATTATGTTTATATAATTTTCTTACAAGATCTTATACATGCATCATCTTGTACCACTCCATTTTTGTATATACTAACTTTCAAGCCCTAGAAATGGAAACATATGAAACCCTTGTTAGACCTAGTGGATTGATGATGTCTAAGGACCCATGACACCCTAAGAAGGTGTATGGTAGGATTAGATTAGCTTTGTGGTGTTTGAAAGTGGTTTGATGGAGGATGGAACTAGTTTAGAGACTTGAAAATGGTTTTTGAAACTTTTGATATACCTACTGTCCCTATTTTAAATTCGTGGGAAAATCAGTAGATGGTGACTAATTTTTGACCAAAGATTTAGAAAATACATTCAAAAACGAAACTTTGGGCGAAAGAACGGATTAAAACGAGTTTATAACGAAGGAGATATGATTTTTGCAAATTTAACGACGAAAACTACTTTTCCAGAAAACTGCTTGCTGTTTGGCAGAATACGACGGGTATTTTGAGGCATTAAACGTAACCTAGAGGAGCCGAGATGTCAAAAATATACTAGTATACACAAAGATGAATCCGTGGACATAAAGAACAAGGAAAACGAGCCTAAAACGACAAAGTTATACCCATTCTAACATCGTCAAACTATATATTTATATATATGGACACAAATAAAAATAATAGCGTACGCGCTAAACGGTATATTTTCTAGTAAATAATACTAAGGACTATTTTCTTATCAAACGAATACGTATGACCCGAGAGAATATTTATACGACTTCACGACGTATTTCAAGGTTTTCAATACAAGGAATTTAACGCTAACACTTTCTAACGAGATAGTACGACAAGTTATATACTCCTATATAAGGACTTATTTTCCTAAGTATGGAATCTATTTTACCATGACGATAACTAGTATTTTCAAATTACGAGTGGTATGAGTATCATGTGCATGTGCATTCATTTCATTACGGCTTGATCTAAGTTAGATCATGGTTATTCATTTAGGTTGCGGCTAGTACTCGCGCCTCATTGTCCCGACTACTTTCATCTCATTGCACCATCTTTGTACCATTACTTCGAGGTGAGTTCTCATAGCCCCGTTTTAATTCTATATTTTGATTTCAAATCCCACGGGGGAGAATACATTGCATTACTTATTTTTGTGTACATGCCTAAGTATAAAATTCATACATTGCTTAAGTTGCCTAATTACCACGTCTCGACAAGTCCCCTTTTATTATCATGGACCGTTAATTTCTAGTACTAAGCGGGAGTGAGTGGATAGATCTATCGAGGGTGACGCCTCCATTCGTGTTTGGGTTGCTCCAAATGGGACGAATGCATTTCATGTCTTTATTATTAGAGTGCCTAGTAAACACTCATTGGGGCCAAGTATCGTCTAGCTTCGGGGTCATGAGCTTAAGAGCCAATGTATATACTTTCCGGACATCCTATTTCATGGCATTACTTATGGCATTTTGTACACTAGATTTTACTTATAAACCTATGATTATTCACCAACTTTATGTTGACCGTTTTTCGCAATGTATTTCTCAGGTAACTAAGGCATTTCTCATGGCATTGCATGGAGTCACTTTGTGTATCAAGGATGACGCGTCACTTTTGGATTTCATGCACTTTGAACTATCGTTTGATTGTACTAAACTTGTTTCCTTAAACCTTTTCTAACTTTTGGGACCTATGTCTTTATAACTCTGAATATTTTGAATGAATCAAACGATGTATTTTATAAACGACACTTTAGGTCGTTCAATATATCCTGGTTGTGTGCTATGATCCGTTACACCCTCAGGTATTCCATTCCGCTGCCATTCAGGTATTTTGGGGGTGTGACAAGACAAGCTAAGAAAATAACTAAAATTAAGACATAGCGTATACGATGTAGACAAGACTTTAGCTCTTTGCCGTAGACAAAAAACAATCTACGTTTTTTTTTAACTTCCTCGCCGGGTTCCAAGTACTGCAAATACTCTTCCGCTAACTCCTCGATCTTGACCTCATCATTCCCCCCACTTTAGAAGAACTCGTCCTCGAGTTCACATCCTCAATCTCATCCTCTGGGTGAAACTCATAAATATCGAAAACATTGAAAGTCTTTGAAATACTCATGGTATTGGGCAAATCAACCATAAGCATTATCATTAATCTTCCGAAGTACCTTGTATGGACCATACTTCTTTTTGTCGGAGCTTGCTATAACCCTATAAGTACCAACCGGAAAACGCTCCATTTGAAGAAACACCATCACCTCGTCATCTTCCTTGAACAACTTGACTCGCC
The DNA here is from genome assembly GCA_030686995.1 of Artemisia argyi. NCBI lineage: Eukaryota > Viridiplantae > Streptophyta > Magnoliopsida > Asterales > Asteraceae > Artemisia > Artemisia argyi. The sequence goes on from CM060689.1 coordinate 151,408,590, forward strand.
AATGCTTTTCCGCAACAGCCTTGTACTTAACATTTGATTCAACAATCTTGGTTCGAACAACTTCATGCGTAGCTTGAACCACTTTCACCATCTTGTTTGCTTGAACATTCTTCTTGCCCGATAAATCTACCAAATCCATCACTTGTCTTGGCGAAGTCTTGTAAACAACCTTAAATGATGAAAACCCCGTCAAACTATGAACCGCACTATTGTAAGCAAACTCGACTTTGATCCAAAATTTCATTGTTTTGTAAATTTTTTTGCTCTTCGCTGGTTTGTCCAATAAAAAAAAATGTTGTTTGTTAAAAAGTCTAATTACTTCAAAATGTATCAAACTTGTCCATTTCCATTTTAAATCACTGAACAAAAAAGTTTTCAGTTGTTATCCTAAACTTTTGAATTTCATCACTTTGGTGTATTTTGCTCATGTAAAATGATTGTTATATATTGTAACAATTCTATTGAAAGCGAAAAATAAAATGATCATTTTACATAAATACACCAAAGTGACGAAATTCGAAAGTTTAAAGTAGAACCGATTTATTTTTTTTTTTTTTCAGTAATTAAAAGTGAAAAAGGAAACAGGTTGAAAACATTTATAAATGATTAATTATTTGGGAAAAAAAATGCATACAACTTGCTCAAAAAGTACCCACCTGCCCTTTTCTCAAATTCTACATCCCCCTGTTGAAAAAAACCTCTCGATATGTAAGAATCTTGTCTAACGGTGTTGTAAACGTTTAGCAAGCAATATATAAAAGATTGTTAGCACAGGTTATAAGTTGCAGTGTAGCGGTAACGGTTTGCGATGCTTAATAAGAGGTAACTAGTATATACAGTTTGAGCCCGTAAATTGCAATTTACTGGGAAGTCATTGAAGTAATTTACGAAGTTTGAGATTTACATGCGAGGTCACGAAAACTCAAATGAAGTTCTAGTCATACCCAAAGAAAAGAAAAGAAAATAGTTAAACAACAAGAGAATTCATTAACAAATTATGTGTTTAATTAATAATTTAAACATACTTTCGATCGATAGATCCTTACAACATTAAACATATTAGCATCCATAATTTATAAAAACACGAGCTTTGATAATTTCGCTCGTCAGTCTGTATAGGTATATTTCTCTGAACAATCGAATGTAATATAATTCACCATAAAAACTAAAATACAAATCTCGAGAGATGGTTGAGGAGATGGTTTTTTCATGAAATTGCTTAAGAAACAATCAAACATTGCAATAATTATTTTGTTTATATTATTTATTCCTCGGGATCGTTTGTTTCATTTAATAACTCATCTACATGCAATACAACGCGTTCGCTAGCAATTGCATTACACCAACAACAATTATGATAAAAAGTCTACTTCTTTAAGACTAGTAATGGTGGTGTTGTAAGAGTCACATCAATATACAATCCCATCACCTAAAGATTAATATCTCAAAAGTCTTTTATTTTTGCTTGACGCGTGTATTTTGGATAGGTGTAGTGGTCGTTCACGTGTCAACGCGGTGCCGACTAGGCACACCATGCGTGGTGGGTTTTCTTACTATAGCGGTATAAGACAAGGCTGGTTTGTTATCCTGGTAACTACAGTCACAAATCTTAAAGATTGTTGTTCGAAAATGTTGACGAGATTGACTCTATGAGGACGCAATGACATTACCCTACCACATTTAGCATCCACACAAAATCATGTCATTAGAAGTCTAACTTTGCAGTGTTCTAATGTTCATGTTTGTATGACTTTGGATTTTGAAACATGTTTTCTTAAGTTTTTTTTGAGTAAAAGGTCAAAAAAACTCGGTATATATATATATATATATATATATATATATATATATATATATATATATATATATATATATATATATTTAAAAGTGGGTGTTCTATTGATAAGGTACAGCGGGCTAAATGAACTTGAATAGCACAAGCTTGTTATCCTACCACTGTCAGGAGCGAGGGGTATAGTATAAAGCTCTAAAGTTGGTTATGAACTATTGAGTGTACGTAAACGATAATAGTTGTGACTATATTTACCTTTGTTTGTTCACTAATACGGTTTATCCTAGTGAGTTTTACGGACCCTAGCTAGTCATGATGAAAGAATGTACAAGTCAATCTTGAATTTAGCTAGCAAAATGGAGTTTAAGCGGAGAATTTGAACACCTTCTAAATATAACAAAAATATTAACGTATATAATTCTAGTTATGAATGTAATCTTAGGGTGTGTTTGGTAGAGAGAAATAAGGTAAGAGAAATGGAAATAAATTGAATTTTATTGTTTGGTAGACGAGAGAAATAAAAAGGTGGATAATTGATAGAGAATTTATAGTGTAATTTTTAAAGTTTTATTGAAGAAATGGAAATCGTTAGTTTTTGTAATTTTTTTTACTATATGTATTTTCCCTTTTTTAACTTATATGTGTATTTTAGTGTCAAATAGATTATTTAAAAAGATAACTTGTTTAATTTTTTTAGAAAAATATATTTTTAAAAAAATTATAAAGTGATTTTATAAAAAAAAAAATAAAAAAAATTAATAATTTTTTTTAAAATAAATTATTTTTTTTAAATAGATTTTTTTATAAAAAATATATTTTTTACATAATTGTTATTTAGAAAAGATATTTTTTTAAAAATAAATTTTTTGATTAATTTTATAAAAAAAAAATTAAAAAAAAAATAAATATTTTTTTTACTGCTTGTGATGACGTTGTGACGCCTACACTCCATCGTAGAGACGATATGTATAAATTTTCAATATATGGACTGACTCAACGACCTGACTACAAGAGTGTCGATCTGCTTTGCGAAACCAATTTCTTGCGAAGTTCAATTCTTCATATGAAACCAACTGCATAACACACATGAAATTTGTTGTGAAGTTACAACCGGAAAGGTTTGAACTCGGGTTTGCAAAAGAATTTCAAAACTTTTACATACACTAAATTAATATTTCTAATATGGAAAGTGTGTTCACTCACTTGAATAGATGCGCGTGGGAAAAGACTTGTAATTTGCATGGATCATGTCTATGAGTCCAAATACTATGACTTGCAATCTACGTTAGCTTTAAGCTTCACCGCAGGCGTCGTCACCGGCCGTCAACTTTCCTCTTATCATAGCCTCATTCGTTGACACCCACGTACTAATAATAACTACCACTTTATATAAACCATTTTTCACATAAATTTTAGACTGATTATATTTTGATCTTTTAAAAGTTGGCGTAATATATATACAACTACATATGTAATTAAGTGTTGATCAAGAAAGAGTGAAGGATGGCGTCGTCAAGCGGTGGCGTTCCACCAGGGTTTAGGTTTCATCCGACTGATGAAGAGCTTTTGCATTACTATTTGAAGAAGAAGATTTCGTTTCAGAAATTCGATATGGATGTTATTAGAGAAATTGACTTGAACAAGGTTGAGCCATGGGATCTTCAAGGTAATTAACTTCCATTAATAGTTATTTTTGTTTCACGTTTAGGATTCAACCATACGAACAAATATAATCCTATTCAAGTTTGATCCTTTTTGTTTCAATTTTATAACGGCGAACATTTACACAAGTTTTTGTCTTGTTGAGATTTCGACCCATAATTGCGGTTGGCGAGCTACATATCTTGATGTTGATTAAATTCTGTTTTTAATATAGTTTCTTCTTTTTGAACGGCAGCCATATATACTATATATAAAAACAAGACTCTAACAAGTAACTAGAGGTTTTAAGTAGACTTGCATTTCACAAAATAATCATTCGTGGAGCTTGGGTCACAAACTCAATCAACCCACATGATATTCCTTTTCCGACATCTATTTGCGCATAGGAACGAACATCATCGAAACTTACAACCTAGTAATTCAGCCGTTGGTTTATTCAAGGTGTAGGCGATTGTGTTTCTATATATGGTTCCAGATTGATTGTTCACAGTGAAGTTTGTCAAGGACTCTTTTGTTTCTTTGATCCGTAAATTTACTGGAATTTCCTAACCGAATGCAATTGTCTTCCACAGATAGATATCCAGCCACCCTACACTTCCAGAAACATGCATGTAACTTCTTGTTACTGTAGGTTGACTGGGCTGGTTTTTGCTTTTAAACCGAATTTTATATATATTGTCGTTTTTCACTTTTTAGTAACGAACTGTTTTTTTATATTTTTATTTTTCTTCTTATTATTATTTTTTTAATTTTTAGAACGGCAAATTTGTTACAACATATATCAACTATCTTACAAATTATTTTCTTTATTTTGTAGTTAATGTTTATAGTCCGAAGTTTATTTTTGTGAATTATCAAAAATTTGTATCCCGACAGTTGTTCAAATTAACATATATTATTTCGTTTCTCATGCTTACGTATATTAATTTCTCCTCAATTTAATTGGAAAGGAAGACAAGAAATAGTTTTGGCGCCATTTGTTCTTGGTAAAGCTTGTTGCTAGCTGTACTAAATTAAACAAATAATTGTGAAGCAAAATGTACTTTGGTTAATCAAGGTAATTAATTAGTAATACTTGTAATATTCCTTTGTAATTTCTTTTTTCACAATCTACTTGCTAGAGTCTTCATAGAATCTTCCGCCGTTATAAAGTACTTCATTTCTTATATAAATTCATACTTGGCCACCTAAAAAGGTGTATAAGTCATATTAATTAAAGCTAAGCTCATTGGAGTTTAGTTAAAGAGGTAATAAACTATAAGAATGCAATTCCTTATGATATTATTTACAATTTTTTGCGTACGAGAGAAATCCTACCAAAAATCACTATTGGCTGGTAAACTATACTCTTTTAAAAACTTATTCCCTTTCAATCTTCCCTACATTCTGTCACGTATGGAACTGTGTCTTTGGAATCGATTTTAATGAAACAGAAACAATTGTATATAAAGATTATTATTAATATATAATTGATCTAGCAATATCAAAGGTATATCAAAATTATAGCCATTAATCAAGTAGTATGTTACATGTTCAAACTCAGCCCAAATTATATATGATATTGGTGTTCTAGTCTAGTGTGTTAAAACAGCAATACTATTATATTAATCGATTAAAAGTAATAGCTGAGGGGAAAAAGAAATACAGTATTACAGTAAAAAGTTTCATGCAAGAATATATGCTGTATTCTTATAGTTTAATTTAACTTGGCCAAGATTTGAATAAATAAAGAGTTGTATTCTTGATTCTCTTAATATAGTACAGTATTCTTTATTAATCTGAAAAGAGAAGATTGTCTAGAATATATATATTATGGGTTTTATGTTTGAAGTGTATGTAGAAGGCCAATAAATTAAAGTTTAAAGTTGTTTATCAAGCAAGTGGTTGTGGGGTATATAGTGAACTGTTTTAATATACAAGAAGTGGAGTGCGAGTTTGTTATACAGAAAAAGGTTAATGTTGCTAGACGTATAACTTTAACTCGTTATGAAAATTTTACAGAGAGATGTAACATAGGATCAACACCACAAAACGAGTGGTACTTCTTCAGCCACAAGGACAGGAAGTACCCAACAGGTTCAAGGACGAATAGAGCGACAAATGCTGGTTTTTGGAAGGCAACTGGGAGAGACAAATGCATCCGAAACACTTTTGAGAAGATTGGTATGAGGAAGACCCTTGTGTTTTATCGTGGACGAGCTCCCCATGGCCAGAAGACAGATTGGATCATGCATGAGTATCGTCTAGAAGATAACGATGATCATCATGATCCCCTCAATCAGTCTCTAACAACTCCTGTAAGTTCTGTTTTCCTTCTAATGGTGGTTCATATAATCAAATATCTTTATTCATTCTTGAACGTCGATCCACTAGCTAGTAGGGTTCACTATTGACGACGAGGACGGTTGATCTTTTCGAGTAACAATCCACATCTTTGTAGAGTCCCAAAAACCGAAATTACGTTTCAAACATTTACAAGCGCATAGTTTCTTTTGGAATAACTCGCAGCTTATTCCCAAAGTATGCTTCCTTTTTGAACTATGACCATATGTATGCTTATTTGTATTATGTGTTCCAACACTATGCTTTTGCTTAAAAGAATATAAAATTAAAAGTAATAATACCTGGACCCTTCCCAGCCCACCCTCATCCTCTTTTCCCATGCTTTAAACTGAAACGCTTGTTGATGTAAGTAAATGTTTCTTAAACTTTTATAACATTGTTTTACTAACTCATAGAAATTTCAAGTCAAGAAGCAGAAACACTTGCTGCAACTTTTCGATTCAAACTCCAATCATCCCACATAATATTGAACTTTGAGGACCGACTAGATAGACTAGATAGTGAATGGTAAGAAAGAACTCTAATATGGGCAAAAACATCTTCATTGATTATATACGAAGCCTCTGCAAATTGTAAGGGCGTGGAAAAACTTATTATGCCACTTTTAAAAACAGCTTATTAAGCAAAATGCCAAAATGTATCCCAAATCAAAATTCTCAAATTAAACTAGTCATGTTTACGCCAAATGGGACTACTAAAAAAGATATGTATATTGACAACTTTGGATATGTACTTTCATATTGAAACTTGTAGTAATGTATTTTGGGAGTGTAGGTCCGTGTAGGAGCAACTTTGTTTTCCTAAATCATCGGAATATAAAAGGGTTGGAATCTACAAATTTCTACAAGTTAATGTACATTTTTATATTAATGTCATACATAACTTTTTATATAATACGTAATGTTAATTACAGTTTAGCTAGATTGACAAACTTGCTTTTACAATACTCATGAAGTAGGAGAGACAAGAAAAAGATTTTGTTAAAATATGAGAGAAGAGAAAATATGGTAATTGATTTTATTTTTTCAACCAAAAGCATAGTTTTGGAATCAGTTTTACAAACAAGCATACAACTATCCATGATTTGAAGAAAAGGCATAGTCTTGGAGTTTACTCAATAACTCAACATCTTTTACACAAAATGATATAACTAGATGCACAAATACAAACTTAATTTACACAAAAGGGTGATACTAATCAGTTTATCTTGATTTTTTTCCCATGAAAAAATGATCTCTAATGTTTTTCCTGATTTATTTTTTCACAGGAAGATGGGTGGGTAATTTGTAGGGTTTTTAAGAAGAAGAATCTGTTCAAGGTCGGAGGAAGTGAAGGATCAAGAGGTAGCATCGGATCGGATCAACTTAACCTAGGATCAAACCAAGCTGGTTCTTTTTCACAGGCAAACCATCAATACTTACCATACCATCAAGAACAGCACCAACAACTACAAACCTTTGTCGATTTAAGTCTTAACTATGGTCACCTTCCTCACCAGTATCCTCATCTCCAAGCTCAAAACTTCATACCTACTCACAAACCCTTAGGTTATGATTTCTCGAATCTTCCATCTGAAGACTCGCCCGTCATGGTTAAACAACTAATGTCTAACCATGGCGAATGTGATAGTGGAAGCTGTGAAAATCAGCTTCCAGTTGGGTACCAAGCTAGTGAGCCTGGTTTAGAAGTTGGAACATCCTGTGAACCAACTCAAAACTTGGTTAATCCAACTGGAAACGAGTGGGGAATGATGGATAGGCTTGTGAATACTTCACATCTTGGCGCAGCAAATGAAGATGGTGATTCGTCAAAAAGGGTGGTGAGATATGAGAATAATACAAACGCATCATCGTCTTCAACAATGCAACCAATCAATCAACTTTCGTTGCATGGAGAGATGGACCTTTGGCGCTACGGAAAGTAGTCAAATATACTTATTTTTATCTTAAATTTCTTCGTAAGCATATGAAAACATGGATTGAGCTTCAGTTGTAGATGTCTCTAACCATATGAAACTACCCATACTTCAGTTATTACGATTAATTCTGTATCTAATTCTATATAACTACGTACATTGACTAAGAGAATATTACTGCAAATTATTTAGTGGTAGATTAGGCGTACTATTTATAGCCCGTGTGTTGATAATTTCTTAACATACAAGGACAAGATGAATAAATGAGAGGGTGAACCCTTGTGTTATTCGCTTTCTAAAAGTACACGGTAATACATATTTAACCTTAGAATCCTGTTACACAGCTTATTCCCGTTTGTTATCTAAAGATCTTTAAACGCATCAGAGAATACCACAATCATAATCAACATGACCACGCGTGTTGCTAAAAAGAACAACCAATAACACGAAATATATAACCTTCTTTAGACGCGAAGATGTTCCCAATAGCATACCAGTGAGGTAAGTTTGCAGTGACAGTCGAAACACCCTCATCCTTCGTTCTCTTACAAATAGATTGAAGGCTTCCTCATGGTCATGGACCATTACCTTTCTCCCACTTTCAACACGGTTAAAACCCAATTGAGCCATGTTTCTAGCCAGCACAACCGCATCCTCTAATCCCGCTGAGCCACCTTGCCCCAAAAATGGACCCATGACATGCATAGCATCACCAGCAACCACCACTCTTCCTTTATAAAATTTTCGTGTTAGCAAGTCCCATGGTGCACGATATCTTAAGCGTGCAAAAGATAATGAGTTCGCATCTGCATTTTCGACCATTTCTTGAACATCTTGGGGAAAATCACTTAAGAACTCTAGACTTGATCGTCGAATCTCCTCGGGATCTTCCCAAATTCTTTTATCTATTCATCGTATATAACATAATTAGTAAGAGAAGAAGCATTATAGAGCACTAATGTACATAAAATGTACAAATATATGTTGATAAACAGACCTGTAGGAACGTAGGGTTGAGCAATAAACCAGTAGACCATGTTACCATTGATCGGAATCCTTCCAACAAGAACGTTGTCCTTCCTGAAACGAGCAAACTCATGGTCGAATAAATGACCATTTCGGTAGTTCGTAAAACCTCTAACTCCACATAAAGGAAACATCTTTGTAGCCTTGAGGTTAAGAAAGTTGGCAACGATTGACTTGCCACCATCACAACCAATTACAACCTGCAAGCATCAGTAAGGTCCAAAGATAGTGAACTTGAATCATTCAGAAATGCTAATAAAAATGATCGACCTGTTGATCTTGTACTTAATCAAGTTCATACCTTGGCCATAATGGAGCTTCCATCAATGAACCGAAGAACTGGTTTAGTGGTATTCGGGTCGATTTTTATTGATTCTAGTTGACAGCCGAACTTGACTGTTGCTGGAGGAAGTGCAGCATAAAAAGTGTCGATAAGATCCTTTCTTTTCAGGCTTCGAAATTCTCCATCTCTATGCCCGCCATCAATAGACGAATAGTAAAAATTTCGTTCCATAAGGTTACACAGTGTTTTATATGAACAAACCTTAAGACATCTAGCTACAAAATTCTCTAAAGTTGAATTATTAATTTGAAAAGCATTGTTGTTCAAGATTATTAAATCATCCAAAATTTATAGTAAGTTATTAACAAAAATCTCCTCATAATAAATACCAATCTCCTGGCTTTATTTATAAACACATAAACAATGAAGCTAACAACCTTCGGCCTAGTCATGACAATGTATATGGTAGACAACTAAGTGGTTGTGGGTTCAAGTAAAACTAGGCCAAGTGACAACTCGCCGGATATTTATTTAGTATAAGTGAATGTGCAAGTTTGACTTTGAGAAAGAAAGAAAAAATGGAACCAACACAAGCTTCTGAAATATATATTCGGCCATTTGGATATGAGATTCAAGAGTCTTTGCCTGAGCTAGGCCCAACTGGTAGATGTGGACAATTTGATTCATAGATGTGCCTGACCACCGGGCCTTGCATGCTCGGTTGCTCCAATTATTTAAGATATATATAAATCTATAAATCCTTGGAGTTGACTTGACGAAAATGGATCCGTTGGATCTAGCTGATTAATCTTATATATGAAACATGTTGAGGACACAACTATGTCACGTATACATCTAGGCCAAATACACTTCGGTATTTTTTTTTTTGAAAGGCAACAAAAAATAAAAGACCCCAAATAGGGAAAAAATAAAATACAATACACGGCATCCCTCCTCAATTAAACAAGCTAATTAAGAGAAGAAGGGACCCAAACGAAAACAAAATACACCATGATCTCACTGTCACTAAAACTAAACAACTACAGTATTGATACTTTTTGACTTTAACATAGAACCTCACTAAGTACATTGCCACAAAGAGAAACACAAATGACCAAGCCCACAAGAGATACATACTCCCGTAAAACCTGACAATACATAAATCGCAACTAGACAAAGACAAAACATAACCAATTAACATTCACGATGCAACCTGAGATTAGAGCAGGTGTACCGCCACAAACGAATGAAATTGCAGACCCACAAACCAGATAAAGAAAAATGCAGACTCACTGTACCATGAAGCCTTTGACCCATACTGCCAACTCCAAGCTCACATTAGCGGCACAATTGAACCCAACCTTAAAATGCAGCCAACATTGGCCACACTATTACTCATATAAAATAATAAATTGCATATAGTGGAATAAGAGGAAAACCAAGTTTCTGTTTCATATGTAGTAAACTTAGCTTATAAATACTTACATTGAGGTGTCATGTTGTCTCCCACTATCTAGCGACACCATTCGATCCCTATAGTACATATGGTAATATGGCATATTAGTGTCGTTAGATCGATAGGGCAGATTACTAGCAACTAAATAATAGTTTAGTATTTTATATAGAGTAAACAATTTTTTGTTAATTTAATGAAATTTTTTGAGCGGCAGGATGCTAGAGGAAACAATTACATACATCCCAAGGAGACCTAGCAAACCATAAAACCGCAAAACTCAAAAAAGACACCTATACACGATCACACTCGAAGAATCTATGAAAACCAAAACCTACAACTTAGATTCTGCAGGTGACAGTGCGTTAGTGTCTTTTTGGTTTTTGCGGTTTTATGGTTTGCTAGGTGTCCTCCCCGTGGGGAAGTCTTTCGGGTATTTGTAATTGTTTCCTCTAGCACTAGTTTTATTTTTATATATTTGCAGTTAAGCCTTTTAAGATATTCAATCAAGAGTATCCAACCATTGTTAGCACGAGTACCGTACCGTTTAATAGCCGCAGCCGTGCGGCGAAGGGTGTCCGCGACACCAAGCTGATCAAGAGCTCGCCACCCATTTTGCCATATACCAATTGCTGCTCCTGTGATGTTCCTTAAATTATCAGATTTTTCGACTACTACGCTTTTTATGCCTTTTCGGTGAAGTGCGAGCGCTGTGGCTAACCCGCAAATCCCAGCCCCAATAATCACCACTTCAGCATCTTCCATTGCAACTACTATTTTACTAGCTACTTTCTTTTAAGCTGACTATGTTTTGTGGTCCTTTGAAGGTGTGCCATATGTTGGGAAATTATATAGACACGTAGTATGTGAGTGCTGCTTGTCTGTTAAATTTGGTGGACACTAGTTGAGATAAGCAACGGGACCCATGCATTATTTATTTTTAGAGCACATGGAGTTGGGCAATTTTTTGTCTAGCGCCATCCCATAATGCCGTGTATATAAGTCGAGGCCGATACTCTTTTTCGTGCCATAAGGGTGCGTTAATGTTTTTTTTTCCTCTTTAACGCCGGCGTTAAGGTACCACTTAACTGCGTTAATGGGGTGTTAACGTGGGAAGTTATCCTCTTGACGAAGCATTAAGGTGATTTTGTTTAAAAAAAAATACACCTTGGCACTCTAGTCAAGAGGATAACTTCCCACGTTAATGAGAATGTGAAGATATTTATAATTGTCGATGAGATATGACTTAAAATAACGATAAAATTAAAATTCTAATACATCACATTCAAACTTAAAATAACGATACGAATACACAAATTATCCTACGATTCTCATGAAGGTATTTGTAATTGTCGATGAGATATGACTTCTCCTCCCATACTTGCAACACTTGTTCCCTAACCATCTTCAAGGCGACATGAATTTCCAGATCTGTTTCATCGTTTCTTAATAGAGTTTGTAGACCAATTGTGATTGCTGGATGGTCTTGAGGCAGCTCACGCAATCTTTCGATCTCTTGAGCACGATCTTCCTTCTGCAGCATAATTCTTGTTATCTCACCTAGCAATTGTTAATCAGCCTTAGCTCTTTTTCTTGTTCATTTCGTATGCGGGTAAGGATACTCCTTTGCACTATAGATGGATTGTTAGCCATAGTGTTTGTGTGAGGGTATGAAGTGTTGTTAAAGTGGTATTTATAGGGGAAACTAGCCGTTAAAGGATATTGTAACGGAAACTAGCCGTTACCAATTTTATTCGGAAATACAAATACACACAATACGAAAATACAAATACATACAATACGAAAATACAAATACACATAATACGAAAATACAAATACCACTAGTAAAGATATTGCCTTTCGTCACACATGCTCAATTTTGAACTGTCACATTGTAACATATTTACATGACTAAATGTACGGGAATAAAATAAACAGCCACACTTGATCTGACTTGTGCGACCATTTCGAAAAATCTATGTCACACATTTGTGTATTTATGTGACTAGAGGGTAACTGGTAAATATTTTTCGATTATTTAGTCATTTTTAATTCGGGACGTGTGACAGAGACAAATCAGCTTGAAACATTAGTACACTATATATATATATATATATATATATATATATATATATATATATATATATATATATATATATATATATAACAGGAGGCATTTGAAGAAAATGCCACCTCATTGCCCAGTCAATGCCCAATAATTCATTATCAGCCATGTCATCTGCCATGTCATCACATTCAGTCTATGTAGGCAATTTTTATAATTAATTTCGTATTTTTTTTAATTAAATAATAAATGTTTTAAAATTGAAAATTCGGATATTAGTGTAAAAATGACAATAGAGAGAATCGAACTTGGGGTGTTTGTAACATCAGCACACATGATAACCACTAGACCAACACATTTTTTGGATTATATATTGCAAGTCAAATATTATAAACTTATGTAACCAATTATATAGGAGAATCCTTACAACGTAGATAAACCTAATCAAACATATACGGAAAAAAAATTTGCGATTCATTCCTAACATATTTTTTCACAAAATATAGCTTAACAAAATATGTACGACTCTTTTTTCTAACCCTAATGATTTGTTCTACGTTTTTTGATTTTCTGTTTATCTGTTTGCACAGTTATCATGCTATGTGGAACGGAACACTATGTATCTAAGTCTCCCTTCTCAATAAATCATAGTTTTGTGGGCGCTTGGTTTTCAATACCTACCTCAGTTTAGTCACAAAAGAAGAACACTAACAAGGATCAACTGCATGCTTACTACACTGGATGAAATTGAACGATTTACTAAGGTCATTGAAAGGTTAATGCTAATGTACACTCCTACTATCATTATAATTACATCTTTTGTAACTCTTAACAGAAGGAATTATTTCAATTTCATAGGCGGGACATCAATGTGATCGATGACATGTGTACATAATTAACATCTGATCTAACATATCAGTTGCACATGCACGTTGAAAGTATCTTAATGGAAGGGATCGTGGGTTCATGAATAATTATCGATGGGTCGTGTAAACTGATATGGCACCACAAGTTCGAGGTGGACGAGGAGCTGTTAAAGCCGGTAAGAGGCAATGTTCGAGGTGGTAATTTGTGGCGTGAGAAATAATAACAGCAACGATGGCACCACAAGTTCAGGTATTGCTTAAATGAATGATTTATTACTTTTTTTTTTTTTTTTTTTTTGAAAATCAGTTGGGGACACCAATGGTTCATCACATATAACTACTTCTTTCATCATATTTTGTGGTTGCTAACACCGTCTTATTCTAAAAGATGATACTGTAAATGATTTCTAAGTTTCTGTTTGGGGTTTCATTCATAGGCTAAAGCATTGGCAGAAAAAAATCAAATGGGATCTTCAAAATCAGAAGGAAAAAGAATAACGAAAAGTATTCGACATGCATCTTCCTGTTTTGTTTCATCTTTCTGGTGACCCATTTTACCTTTTTTTCTTTTAAGATGTTTTATAATTTATCCATATGAACCACACTTATGTTGCAAATTTATGATGCGAGAGCTTCAGGGACAGAAAACCAAGATATATGATATTTATGCATCGATCGTTGGAACCCTTCTTGACCTCAAAGAGGTACTTCTTATACTCCTTTTCTATTCTTGAAGATAATAGGGAAAGTGAAAGAACATATATGTTTGAGCATCAACCTTTAATATGGAAAAATGTTTGAGTTCAACAGAAAACCAAGATATATATGCTATTTATGCATCTATCATTGGAACCCTTCCTGACCTCAAAGAGGTACTTCTTATACTCCTTTTCTATTTTTGAAGATAATAGGGAAAGTGAAAGAACATATATGTTTGAGTATCAACCTTTAATATGAAAAAATGTTTGAGTTCAACTTGACATGAGTCGCATACATAAATTTTTCTAAAGCGGAATCTTCCAAGTCTATTAGTCATACACTCATACCATTTTCCTTGCCTTTTTAGCCTTTTAGATTGTTTCGGATTGCTTATTTATCAGGGTCAAACACCTCAAAGCCATGTCACAACAGGCTTGGGAGTACAAAAGTATCTCGACCTCCTCCCGTACCAAAGGAGCATGGAAAAGGATCCTGAAAAGAAGAATTACCCTGGTGGCACTTTTGACCCATTGGGCTATTCAAAGGACCCAAAAACATTTATGGCTGAGAAGGTTAAATAGATTAAAAATGGTAAGATACAAGAAAGTGCCCTTTTGATTTATCAGTTTGTATTAGTACATGTAAAAACTACAGGTAAAAAGGGGGGTTTGGGAACACTTAATATGAGTATAGTTATTGAATATATCATGTATGTGTTTATAGTTGGTGTCATCAAGAGCCATGGAATCAAAATGCAATATATCTGCTAATTCTCAACTATATTCAGAAGGCACGTGAGGAGATATACCCTTAACATATATGCACGGCATTAGAAGGTTAACTCATGTGGCTCTTTCAGATGACTTATTGTAGGTTTGTCGATATCAAGTGGAAATAACGAACCGACACACTACAAACTGAAGATTAAGGCATTCTTACTTTTGTCTGAAGCTGTGATCAATAAAATGTGAATCTGATGTTTTTTTAGAGCAAGTGGATACAAAGAAAAGCTGCAACATCCTCACTTCACCTTACTTGGGTATCTGAAAGGGTTCATACGATCAGTGGGATCACGCATTGACGAGTGGTCTAATGGATGTCAAAAAATCTTATAATATATTGATATCTTTGGCTTTTCAAAAACTAAAAATCAAAAGTAGATGGATGGTAATATTTGATTCCACTTAGGCTGTGGGTTAATTCGCTATGTGTGTGGGTTTGTTTTGCGGATTTTGTTACTGTATTAACTTACTATAAGGTAAAATATGAAGATGAAAAGATGGATTAAAACCTGTTGCTGATTTACTTTCTTGATTTCCAAAGATGTGCAGGTCAAAAGACTTCAAGTAATAAGGTTGTGTTGACACACTTTGAAATTTACCCATCATCTACTTTTTTTAGGCTGATGGTACAGTTATCGAGAGTATTACTTTAGCAGTGGTAGTGGCTTCTACCCGTAGTAGTTGGAAAGCCTACGATTTTAGTTATGATGAATCGTAATTTTAGCTGGTATCTAATTGTTGAATTTGAATAAATCATGATTTTAGGTATAGTATACACAATGAAATGGCTATTTAAAATATACTCACGGATGATGAACCACTTTTGTAGCATATGTAGCTGATGTCTTAGAAACAGGACATTCCAGGTTAAATAGGAGCAACCAGCAGCAACACTCAACATCTCACGGTAGTACGGTACTTTGCAATAGAAGCTTCTATGTGTATGGATATAGTGAGTGTGGTCTAGAAATAATATTATTGGTTGTATTAGTTGTTAATAGTTTCTTATTGTCATAGGCATTCCCAAGGGAACACAAAACAAACCGTGTAAGGTCGCGCACAGGTACTCCTTATGTCTAAAATGCTATTTTAATTAGTCACGTTAATAAAACTAATTAGCATTTTAATTGTTATTATAATGAGCCTAATGAAAATGTTTAAAAATAAAGTTTGTCACTTTGCTGCACTTAGAGCAATATTACCCAGTTGTTTCCCTTATTACGTTATGTTAGTACAAGATACTGAATAAACGTTATGTTAGACCAGCTATATTGATATCTATATACAACACTATGGAAGGTTAGTCTTCTATGAATACAATTATCATTGTATACAACAATACCTGAATCAACTATAGTAGTGGGTCTAAACTGTGACCTGTAATATCACAAATCTTTTGGATGAGTCTTGGTCAATGGCTGATCAACTTTTGATGTTTCGCGAAAGGCAGAAATTAAAATACTTTATGTGGAATAACAGAGATTAGATGAATGCATTAGGTTAGTTTTCTTTCCCATTATCACACTTTCAATATTTGCTATTAGGATAGTATCTTATATAATTTATTTTACATATTTTGCAGGACAAAACCATGGACATGAGTGAAGATAACACAAACCAAACATACAGTCAATTTTATTTCCTTTGAAGCACTCTCAACTAATTAAATCTTCAGTCACATTTCCAAATCTGAAGTACGTTAACTGTGTCAATTTACTTTCTAACTCAGATCTATAATTGTGTCTATTCATTTTTTTAATTGATTGCTAATTATGCCGAGTGTGAAAACAAGCTTAGTATTTACGGAGAACGGCTTGAATATGCCGAATCTAAATTGGTTGATCATGAAATCGACCTAAGGCATCAAGAGACCTGATTAAAGAGGCTGAAACTAAGTTAGTTGAGCGTGTGTAAAAGAGCTTAAGGCATCCAGAGACCGGCTTGAAGAGGCTGTATCCGTGTTGGCACATCAAGAAAACGAGATCAAGGCATCAAGAAACTAGATTGAAGAGGCAGAATCCAAGTTTGGTGAACGTGTAAAAGAGCTTAATGCATCACGAGACCCCCTTAAAGAGGCTAAATGTAAGTTGGAAGAATGTGTAAACGAGCTTAAGGCATCTAGAAAAGAGCTCAAAGAGGTTGAGTCTGTATTGACCAAGACCATATGTCATCTAAAATTGGCTGAATCACAATACAAAGAATTGGAAGCAAAGCGAGGAATTTTGCTTCCAAAAATTGAAATTTTGGAAAACAATGTTCAGAAGGAACACAACTTATTGAAGAAGGCTGAAGCCAAGTGTCAGCAACTCAAAGATGAGGTATCGAGACTGCAACATGAAGTTCAGATTACAAAGTCAGTAAATCGGCCCGAATAACTCGGTTTCCAAAGAGTAAACAAGGTAAGTTAATTTCTAGAAAAGCCATAATTACAAGTTTTTAGTATATTATTTATGAATATGAAATTCACAAAATGAATGTTTTTATGTCACTTGGTGTAACATGCAGTTCTGCACAAATGGCAATGCATCAGGATGATCAATTCTAAAAGCATCGCTAGCAAGTTCTTCATATTCTTCCCCATTTGGTTAATACTACGCCTGTAGGTAAGCATGTTATACATCAGTATAATGCTTCAAATGAAGACACAGGTCATGGTGCAAAAAGTAGTTTAGTTTCTAGCTTTTTGTAAACCCTCCGGCAAGCCACCTCAACCAACAAAAATATCTAATGTGGCTAAATGATACATTGAAGCAAAAATCTCTTTGTTGTCAGTCATATCAATATCATTTCACCTTCTTTATACTTTCGTTTTCTCTTTCTAATTGCAGCATCATTAAACATGTTTTTTTTCAAGAGGACTAAGATTTATGTTAACAGGACCTGCTGTGGAAATAAGTTGGAGTGCAACATGGACTAAAGAGGTTGAGAGTTTGATGAGGTAGTTCTTACGCATCCTTATGATCCACATATTTCAAATTTTATCAATTTTTATACTCATGATTCATACTCATACTTTTGTTGCATCCGTATCATGATTGTACAACATGTTTATCAACCACATTGATTTTGATTGTGGTTTCGAACAGAACACAGAGCGAGATTAAGAAACTCTCAAATACATTAAGGACATCAAGTGGTGTAGTATGGATGATCCCAAATGTTTTAAGCATGAGTTATTCTTTTATACAAATCCATAAGTATACCATATGATTGATGATCGTGAGCCTATTTTGGAGAAAGCAATCTGGTAATGTGAAACTCAGTTTAAAAAAAAGGAATTATTTTTTTCACAAGAATGTTATCCATGTACATTCTTGAACATGTGAAAGTGAGTTTAAAAAAGGATTTATTTTTATATACTACTGTGGTGTATCAGCAAAAAAACTTCATGTAACACTAATTGGGAATTGTACGTCCATTTGCATACATCCAAGCAGAGCGTATTGGAATTGACAAATATGGTGGCTATTTATGTGATTGTGAGGTAACACTGATATCATTATAATTATTTATGTGTTAATGACATATTTATCTGTTTCGATGGATGGCTAGAGTAGTATAACTTTTTGATTTATCAAATAATAACTATGCTTATTATCAACATCATAGGCATTTGATAAAATGGCTTCATTATATTAGCTATACAATACATGGTGCTATTGACGTATATACATAGTGCTTTTCGTCCAAAGGTAATATATTTGTAATGACTATTATGTATTTATCTTTGCTTATATTAATTCCTAAAAGTTAATTAAATTGATAAACCTTTGGTTACTTTCAGAGATAATAATTAATAGGGATGTTTATATATGGTTTTGTTACTTTTGATTTTTTGCAAACTAACTGACAGAATGAATATATGTGCTTATTGTTGATTTTTTGTCTTTGTTCTTTTACATTGCTTCATTTAGCTTCAACTTATTGTGTCCAAGCTATATTTGCTCAATCTTTTTAGTTATTGTAGGTATTAAGCAGAAGCAAACAACACATCAACTTTTTAGTTCTAATTTCGTTGTTACGCCCAATAAAAAGCCTGCTATATGTCCCATTTCCGTCGTGTGTGCATAGACTTAGTAAGCTTCGATGGTATACTAAAGATGGTGCCATGGTAATAAAGTTTTGTAAACATTGTTATTAAATACCTATAGCCCTTTTAGACTCAGAACCTCTATTTCTATGTCCCCCGATCTTTTAATCTTTGTGGCTTATTGCGCTATTGTTTTTCATATGTTTATTGTGTACCTCATTTAAGATCAAACTTTGGAAGAATTTAAATGCCGTCAAAAATTAAAGGCTGCGTTGCTAACAAACTATGGACAGTAGGATCAAAAAAGATTAAGTTCGGGATTGTCTCATACCTTTCGCGTTAAGTATGTAGGGAGTTCCGAAAAGTCAAAAACAATAGAGACATGTATGGAGGAGCTGAGGTGAATAGACTTAACCATGTTGCAACATAAAAGTCATCCAGTTTCTTTTCAAAATATAGACTTCAATGGTTTCTCCAAAAAAAAACATCAAAGGGCTCGGTATGCAATTTTTTAATGAAGTTTTGCATCGAATGGTTATCAGATGATCTAACATTACCCCCTATAAGCTTATAATTAGATATTATATAACTTTGCTATAACTATTTTTCTTTTTTTTTTAACTCAGGTATCATTAATGGGTGCTTCCATACAATTAATAGATAGTTGTGAAAAATGAGTCTTTAAACCTTTGTTTATCGACAACGACTTTATGTTTTGGCGAATGCGTGAGTAGATGGTAATAATAATAATAACCAACACTTGCATAGTGGCCAGAAAGTATGGTTTCAGCTTTATTACCACTTATAATCTCTGCCAACATTTCATGTGTACCAATATATTGATTATTTGGTGTAGGCTAACAAAGATGAAGAAGTCGATTTGAGCATTTAAAACAGAAAAGTTGTTTGTATTGTTAATGTTGCTTCCAAAGGGTAAATAACTTTTCCCCTTTACCATTTATCTTATTTCGTTTTAAGGTTTAGTGGTATAAATGTGTTATTGATTATATGTTTTATTTGTTTTGGGGTTGAAACAGGGGATTATTAAATGCAAAGTATCCTAAGTTCATCGAGCTTTACAAAAAATACAACATTAGAGTTACGCATAGGTCCCAATTATTATACAGTGTAACTTAATAAGTGATTTTATTTTGTTGGAAGACAAACTATAGTGTTGTAAAAGAGACTAGCAATTAACATTTTCATATTAGGAATGTATTTAAACTAAAAGCATATACTTTGTAATGGCGGGTAATTTATTAAGTTTTCTTTACTCTTATCGGGTAACCACTCATTTCGTTTGTATTCATTGGAAATTTTTTTCCCACCTTACGCTATAATAAAATATGACAACAATAATTATAAGTCATGCCCGCCCATCGGGCGGGCTTTGAAAACTAGTATATATATATATATATATATATATATATATATATATATATATATATATATACTAGTTTTCAAAGCCCGCCCGATGGGCGGGCATGACTTGTAAATATTGTTGGCATATTTTTCAATAACGAAAGAAGGGTGGTAATACATGGTTGGAAAGTGAACATGTTGAAAGAAAGGTCGTAAGTTTAAAAAATGGACCAAAGTTTGTGATAAAATTGTCGGAGGCTTAAGAAAATTCCACGTTAATAAAATATATATACGGATTAAATCAAATATATTGAAGAACTTACAATAACATGAGGTGATACACTTTCCCAGTCACATGATGACCCGTCCATCTATCTTCATAAAGAAGTTTCTTTAAAACTCGAAACTACCAAATAAAAGTTGAAAAAACAACAACAGAAAAAGATCTTATACTACTAAAGGACCAGCCTCCTCATAAAAGAAAGCCATATCCGTTACTATCTGAAATCACAAATAATCAACTAAATCAATGAGCATACTTGAAGAAAAATTAACTAAAGACAACGATAACTTTTAACAAACATGTGCTTAAATAATCAATTCAGTATTAACTGGCACAATGGTAACTAACCGGCCTGGATAGAGTTAAGTCGAACAATCTTCACCGAACATGGCTTTTATGATAACTGGACCAATTTCTACCTTTGTAGGAACTCCGTTGATAAATAGCATGATGATTCGTGAAGCTACTAAGACAGAATCGGTAGAGTATCCTTCAATTCCTCTTAATGTAAAAATAAGCGTGATTAGCGGAACAACCTAATATGCAATACATAGTTTACAACTGTTCGATATATATTATAATTATGACATTGTGAGTTTTTCATTTCTAAATAGAAAAGTAATTGAAGTATAAATTAGCCGATTGAAGAATGTTCACTTAATTTGGGTTGGGTTTAACATATTTAATAGTTTTAATCAATATTAGTTTTAAACATAACTTATTTCCAGTTTGTTACTAATTGTAAATCTTAAATGAAAGTCCTTGAAGTAATATATGTAAGTTATTATAAGCTAATATGAGATTTGATACCTTTCTGTAGTCTAATAGAGATTCAAATACCCATGAACCTTCTCTACACGCCTATGTAGCAATTCCTTGCAACGTTGCTTCTCTTGGGGACCAAGACTCTTCATTACCTCTACAGTTTCGTATTCTAAACACCACTCATTTCCATATTGTGACTTGAAAAATCATAATAACATAATTAGTTGACTAATGGTGTGTTTGGGTGCATGTTTAAGCATATTATGATTGTCATTTCTCATCAGTTAGGCAACTGATAATTAAGATAAGTGGAAAATTATCAAACTATCTCCATCTTTAAGTGATTGTCTGATTTTAATTATAACAGTCTCAAAATCAGTTAGGAAATGTGTGCCTGAACACTCACTGAAGCTCGATAAGTTAAATCAATAATAAGTTTTCTGTAAGCAAAATCCTAACTGTTTCTAGCTATGTGTGGCTTGGAGTATCCCAAGTCTGGACTTTGTTGTTCATTGCTTGATTGTTGACAAAAAATGCAAAACTTGTTAAGAAGAACGTTTGAGCTAATTGTCGCTATAAGTGATATAATTTCATCACATTTACCAATGAATAGGTCGTTGGGTTATCTTTTATTTCAGCGGGTCACTTGAAAAAAATTTACTTCAAAAGAAGTCAAATGGGTTGAGCGATGCATTAGCCTTTATTTGTAGCCCGATCTAACACATTGCTATTCTTGAAAAAAAAAAGTCTAAATAGATAAAAAGTGGCTACCACCAGCAGGACAACTCACACTGACCTGACCTGTATCCACATTCACTACGTAATTACCCGTTTTGACTAAATACCCGGTATACCCATCTTTTCCATGTCTAGTGGTTATGAAACTAAAAGATGATAAAGATTCTTATTCGACTCAGCAAGATTCCATAAGAGAAACTAATATGGGAAATGTATTAGCAGGTTTTGCAAGTTTCCTATTCTGGAATGCCACAACTCCAACCACCTAAAATTAACTGGAAGTGAATAAAACGATCCAGTTGGCCTGCTGAAGTGGATCAAAACTCATCCACTAAGCCAATGTGATGTAATAGACAACTTATTTCACAATATGAGTATGTATCTGTATTCAAATTATTTATAATTACAAAAGAAAAGAAAAAAAGTAAATCGAAAAATTGCAGCCCGTAAAATAAAGAACTTCAATAGCGTTTGATTCTTATTATATGGTGCTACAGGTTTTAATAAAAGATCAGAAAAGCTCACACCTTTTCAGGATTGCGATAACAGATGCAATCTTTCAGTAGTTATAGGTAAGTTAACACGGGTGAAAAAAGGAGAAGATGTATGGCGAAATTGCATCACCTGTGGTCTGTTACTTGTATCGTCTTTCCCACTTTCATTCTCAACTTCTTCTGTTACATTTTGATGACAATCCGTTGTCCGACTACTAAGTTCTACCTCTTTCGGGTTTGAAATCATTTTTCTACCATCTTCCTTTTTCGATTTATCTTCTTTCTCAATCTTGTTCATGACTACTGCTTTCTTTTGCTCGTTCCTCTTGTATTCTATAAGCATTTACAAAGATTTATTATGTAGCAACAAAGTTCCAAAGATACTAATTCTCTTCGCATCTTCACACTAAGGTTAGTCTCTTTATAAAACTGGATTTTCTTGTCAGCTTTACAGGCCTCGAAACAGATGTTTTTAGTTCTTGAGGTTTGCGGTCTTGAGTCCAAAAAGAGTTTGTGGGAAAATACTTCCCCCGGAGCCCTTCTTGATCCCGTAGCACCGTCTTTATATGCTGCAAAAGATCACGTTTGGATATGTTATCTAATTCTAAATCGCAATCTTATTTACTAATCAACGGGTAAAAAAGATATTTTGTTCAGATAATTAGCTTACTGATCACATGATACGCCTATTTTAAAGATACCAACATGGTTTTCGGTCCTTGCACTAAATTGTGAAGCCAAACTTCATTATTTACACACCATGGTTGTAAGTATCAGTAAGTAAAGGTTTTAAAAATTGAAATATGATGCAAATACCTGTATATTTGATATCTTGATATCTATGTCTATTCATATTTTGATGCAAATTTGAGTGTATCCAAACTCCAACCTCTCATTTGCTAAAATCCCTACAATAATTAGTCAAAAATTAGTGAAAGGAATTGTTTTTGAGCAAGATGTTCCTACATTATAACTTTTAACTCTTGGGTCTATTCAAAAACCAATCCTACCCATATTCTCTTAACGTGTCCAACTTCCCACATCTTGCTCTAAGATGGTTACCTGGGCGATGAGTATTTCAAAATGGGGGGTCTAGCGATCGGTGATATAAAGATACTTGGGAAATAAGTATTTTCTTTTAGAAGGATCATATAGAAGTACCCAAAAAAACCAAATATTCCTTTAAAAGTGTGTTTGGCTAAGCTTATAAAAAATATAAGCTTTACCCAACAACCATTTCTCTGGAAAACTTATAAGAGTGTTTGGATACTCATGATGGAGAACCTAACGTGAATATAACATTATATCAGTCACCGTTATTGAAAAATCAACAGTTAAATTGCTAAAAAGCAATAGGATTAAAAATCAAATATTGATTACAAGTTGCAGCCTCACTCCCTCCTCACTGCCCCTGCTTGATCTAAAATAGGACACATAACAATTAAAGGTTGCTTACCCAAAGTTTGAGATGTATTTAGCGAGATGATTTGTACTTGTCCATCTGCAAGTGAGTCCATGCCAAGTTCTCTAATAGCCTGATTGTTGCAAGAGACATGACATAAACGTAATGCGATTATAATAACGTGATAAAAGCAGAAGCTAATACTTTATAGAAGATTGTACATTTATACCTTGAATACTCTCTTCCTACTGTTATTTTAATCGTGTTCCCTTGTGATCTAGCAAGCTTCAATCAGCCAACGTTAGTTGCATCTTGTCAGTATTTCTTCTTGATCATAGACTAAAATGCCATTGCTACAAACTAATTAAATTTGTTGGCATAAATTTACAATTCTACCCTCGATTCCCGTACTTGCAGCTGTTATCTTAATCTTACCAAGTAGTAGGTTTGTCAAGTAAAAGTGACCTAACGTGCAGTCACAGGGCTTGGCAATCAGTAACATATAAAAAGATAAAGCAAATTCCATAACCTCTAACTTCCATCAGTAAGCTTGTTTGACTTGTTGATACTCTTCTTGAACCAAACACATCATGGAACAATATATATATTACCTGTTCATTAAACAAAAACTTATATCAAATTAAAACTAAAGTAAAGATTATTATACCTGATCTATAAGATCCTACACCCACTTTCACTCACCAACAATTGTATCTCTTTTGCTGCTCACTATCACTATAGCATACACGGTTAATGAGTATAGGTTCTCTCTCGCCATGTTCTTGGGCATGGTTGGGTTTGGTCAGTGGTTCAAGTATGGCAAAAATATCATTAATTGAAGTTGAATATTTAATTTGGCATTGGCCATTGACATTGGCTGAGGAATTAGAGTAGATGCTAACATCTTTTGACCATACAAAAGCTCTTAAAAATACAGTCAACCACAATAAATTCTTGCATACACATATATGGTTTTTAGAAACATAACTGTTATATTCATCATCTGTTCCATTTCTCAATGGCATCCCTTGGTGAGTGACCATCCCTTACTAATTAGAACCAAGGTATTCTTTCTGTATTGGAATTTAGTAGTTAAATATTAGAAACAAAACAGAACATGATCCATAAAGCAATATTTTCTTGGTGAGTGAGACTTGTTAAGTTGCCGATGTAGGTTTACTATGTAGGAGCCTTGAAAATCTTGAATTAATATTAGATAATAGTTAAATTTGGCCATAATTGTAGAGAATCTTACGGGTGCCTTTGCAATGGTGGCATATGGAAGATACTGATAAATTTCCCAAACCAGCTAAGCATACTAATATGATCTAAATCAAAAGTCTATAGCGAGATACAAATTTGTGATCTATAAAACTTTAGGCTTACATCTTTTCGAGCCTAAAGCTCCACTTCTTTAATGCCAATCTTTGATAAAGCAAAATAAATAATAAATATTTAGAACATAACAGAAGTCAAATGTACCAAACCTGATTCCATTAGTATGGTCACTCTTTTGGTCATTTCCCCTTGAGTCAGGTTCCTCCATTGTTCAGACAAGTATCATGTGAAAATATGGATTTGATTTTATATAGTAGGTACTACCTGGTGTTATGACACATTTGCACGGCGTTCATGTTGGTGTCATGTGTTCATTAGTCTGAAGGCTGCAGTCTGCAAGTGAGCGCAAATCATATTACACCAATGCTACCTATTACGGAATGAAAAGTAGTGGTTGATGAAAACTAAGAAATTTGTGGATGAACAAAGAAAAAACCTTCAATTCTATCTAATATTGCGTTTTCCTCCTTTATAGAAGCCCCTAAGTTGGAGTATTATAAACCCAATATGTCACATACAACCAACCGGCAACATGCCTTTATTCACACTTCATAAATGAGTTTTGGACCAGATCATTTAATTAATATGAATTCAAGTTGCGATGATTAGGGCTGAGCAAACGGACCGGATGGACCGGACCGACCGACAAAACCGACCGGACCGAGACCGACCGGACCGGACCGACCACATTCGGTCCGGTCCTCGGTCTAAGCTTTTTGCCAAATTCGGTCCTCGGTCCGGTCGGTCCGGTCCGGTCCGGTCCAGACCGACCAAAAACCCGAAAAAACTTGCCTAATTGGACCGGACCGACCGAAGACCGACCGGACCGGACCGGACCGAGACCGGACCGACCATATTCGGTCCGGTCTCGGTCTATGGTTTTTCCGGTTCTCGGTCCTCGGTCCGGTCCGGTCTTGGTCGGTCCGGTCCGGTTTTCGCCCGATGCTCAGCCCTAGCGATGATATGTTATTAGCGTTTCATACCAGCTGCAATAAAGTTGACCATTTTAGAGCTTAAAAACGTGTATCGTAATTGGAGTGAAAGAAGAGTTGTGGTTTGACTTATATGGTTGAAAGGACCTTTTTTTTGGTTTCAAATTTGAAACTTTATGCAAGTTTGGCCAAAATGTGATGGCTACTTAAAATGCTACTCCGACAAACAGATTAAAACTTTGGATTACAGGTAACAGAGTAACATGCATGAATTCAAAAGTAAAAAAGAGTTGTAGTCTGACTTTTTATCAAACATACTGTTTTCTGAGTTTACTATTTAGATATTTCTCGAAATATGAGAGAAAATTGTGATGGCTAAATAGGACTCTTATCAAATAAACAGAAATATAACATTACCATTCTTAACATTTTAAATAGAATCCATATTAGAGTTTTAATAAAACTCTCCAAACTTCCAGTATTCAGGTTCATGGTAATTCACATTCCTACGCAATAAAGAGTTTATTATTATCGCTTACCTCATTGGACAAAAAGAATGTCATAAAGATGAAACATAAGATGCGTCAGTGGAATCATCTCAGATGAAGGTACCAGAACCCATTAAACCTACACCAATCACAATAACTTTCTTGACGGCCCTTGGATTGAGTCCGATATCAGTAATGTTAGGCACTTGCCAGTGATGAAAAATAAGCTAAACATGTACAATGTTCATAAAGCAAAATATATTTAACTACTATTAAAAAACTCCTGTTAAGCCATGTGTCAAGTCAACATTGCAGTTTTGGATATAAACACCTGGTTCAATGAGCAGAGATGCGGAGACTGAAGCAACTGATAAAGATCATTTTTCACTTACTTTGGAGTAGGGTAGTGGCTAAAGAAAAAACCTTTGCTATCATTTGTCCAACTGATACCCGAAAATTTAACCTGTCACAAAGCAAATCTGTCATCCATTTCTGCTGCAGTGGCAATGGTTCGTATTAGCGAAATCTTATTTATCATAGAAGGTACTCCAAAACCAAGAAACGTAGAAATCGAATAACATTCTTGAAACGACCCACAAATTAACTACACAAAGCATTGTACCTGCGGTGGACGACCGAGCATTCGTACGCCCGGCTGATAAGCCGACATTTCTGGTTATGGATCGTGGGGTAGCAACTAAAAAACCAATGAACGTAACAAAAAGAAGGTCAGTCCTAAAGAATCCAGCTGATGTGAACATTAAGAAAGGAAAACGGTGTAAAATAAAGTGTAACAGATAGTGAACCTGTGTCCCATGGTGTCTCAGCAGTACGGGTCGATTAACCACCAAGCTTATTACACAGTTAAGCCATTGCAGCCAAGGGCATACTCAAGACCACAATAGGAGGTAAGGTTTGAACAATAGATTAGATATACAAATGGTATAGTATAGAAGCAACTAACACAACCATTAATCTGGCACAATAAACACACTGAACAGCGGCCTCTATGTTCATGATACACCTTTCGTTTCCTTCGCAATACCTTTCATTCACACACCAAAATAGCAAAACATGTATCGGTTACTGAATATTACAGCAAGTGTAATGGATTTCTTAGGATAAAAAACATCAAGATGAACTTCCATTGATACTCGTAACCTGCAAAAAAAAAATCAAACAAAACCACCTCATAAGCACAAGAAATTGCTGATTATCTGATTTATTTCATATTAGCGATTTATGTACATGTGCACAACTGCTATCATTACAATAAAATAGTAGTTATCATCAAAGCTTTTGTCTAATGAGTTTAAATTACTATTTGTCTGATCTACGCCACCCCAAACACCCCTTAATCAGATTAAAGCAATCAACAGACACCAACACATTTGAATGAGTTCTAAACAACCTCAAACACCCTTGAATCAACATTGATCGTCGAGCTCTTACAATTTTAGATAACCTAACACACACACTCTATTTACCTCAATAATAATATCTAATAAAGTTTCGAACAACATTAATTTAGAAATAAACATACATAATTAATTACAAATATAAAAAAGCTGACCAGCTGTTGCTTGAAGCTTGTCTCATCATATAACCACAACCTGAAAAATATTTATGATGTTAAGAAGTAACCTATGCAAACTAATATCTAAAAATAATTTATCTAAAAAGTATTATACTTACATGTAGGCAGAGTTTGCTAGCTAACATTGTTAGCAGAAATATCTTTAGAAAATATCACTATAGAGCTCGCACGGATATCCATTTTTGGTAGTGGCAGGTACACACTAATTTGATTACTTGCTGATGCTAAGAGATGCCAAATTACATACATCGTCAACAAATAGCATGTATCTTTCTTTTGAGTTGGGCAGTACCTGTCGTGTTATTGCTACTTTGAAACTCCTAAATACTCAAACAGTCTTTTATGTATAAGTAACGACCAAAGAGATGATTTGTACAAATAACGGGAAATAAGTCTCAGGTCTGCTAAGAACGTTAGTGGAATGTTCAAAATCAAAACTTGGTAGTGTGTGACATACACTTATGATGACGGGGAGCAACATTGAGACAAACTATGTTTTCATTAAAGACTACCATTTTAGAATACGAAACCAATGATTATATTACCTTATTTGGATCCTTCTCGTAAACTCCATAAAAAACTTCTGGCAAACCTTCTCTGATGTTCGGGCTTATCCTGCAAGAAGTCAAAAACTTAATGATCAGTATTTCCCCTGAAATAAAAAAAATTAGTAGTTATTGGTTACCTCCAACGTTGTTTTTTCTTGGATGATATTATTTAACTTTCTTTATCAGTATACGATTTTGTGGCCTTGGTCGGGTCTGTTAAGTTTAAGGATACCGTTGGTCTTTCTGCAGTGTACAATAAGTTTCTTTTTCAGTATTCAGATTGGCGTCAGAGATGCAGTCCTACAACAAATTTCTTTATTAGTACTCACAGGTGTGTCTTTATCAGTATTCAGACCAGCAGAGGTTATACATGAAGAGGTCTACGCAATCATTATACTATGAATTCTAGCAGCATAATAGATGTTGACATCCCAATATAAGCATTTTAATATGATAGCATGCAATTTCATTAAGAATAATAACATGTAACTTACTGCATAAAAGTGCCCCGGGAAATTGGCCACCTTGTGATGAAAAGATACTTCTGTTCTCATTGCGCCTCCATATGAATATCTAACTTGCTACAACCTAGCGAAGATGCAGCCAAATATTCACCATGTTTAGAAATCATGTACTATAAATAGACCATCTTGAAGAAGAAAAGGGAAACTAATGCCTTGTACTTTATGAATAATTAATTGATGAAAATGCAACAAAACAACTGAAAATCCCAACGAATATAGAAAATTAATTTTTAAACCAAACAAAATAAAGAAAGTTGATGTTAAGCTCTCAAACTTGAATCTAATGTATAGAAACTTGCCTTGCTTTCGTCAAAATTAAAGTCAATCAAAGAGCCCGCAAGTGGAAGGTGATCATACTCAGCCATACGGATCATTAACCTCAATTAATAAGGGCACTCAAGCAAAAACCAAATGAACCAAACGTCTATATTAGACGGTTATCAAATTATTGTAATAGTATAGATTGTGTAACAATAGAAGCATACATGATGTTGGTCACTTTTGTAGTGCAATAGAATACTGGGACTTTTATTTAGAACTATCCAACAATTGATGTGTTGGTACGTAAACTTTAACTATTAATTACAGTATATAAAAAGAAGCATGTGAAAATAATTTTAGCATGGATCGATAGTAGAAGAGACTGTCAATAGTATGTATTATAAATAAATGCAGACTTGTAAGTGACATACCATGTCACCATATGCTGTCCATGTTTTAATGTAATTAATAAATCTAAAATATTTTTACCCCTAACTTTGGTTTTGCTCACCTTCCTAGCAAGTGGTATATGATCAACTGGTTTTATAAAAATATATTATGCCGTCAAACTGCAGTAAAACATGCATATACAGCCATCGACAACTCCATTGGCAACTCAGGGGGTATCACATAAGTTATACATAAGGTGTAGCTTAAGAAAAGCTTGTGTATACTCCTCTCAAGCACCTAACCCAACAACAATATAATCAGCAGGTTAATTAATTATATAAATATATGGAGTACTACGTTAATGTCAGAGGCGATGACTAAGCACACACATTTATTATGCACCTTTTTATATAGGTAAGCGAGTGCGATTACAGTAGAGAACAATAACCTAAAGACATATATCAACTTAACTTATTCAAACATCAATAGAATGATTACCATTAGATATCATCATTAACGATCATCTTCAATATCTATTACTCAAATCACCTGCAACAACCATCCAAATACATCGTTAAAATAAAGGAAAAATTAAATAAAAATTGTAACAAATTAAATCATCTGAAACAATTTACCTAATCACAAAGTAATCGTTAATCATGAAGTGATAATTAAGAGCTTGATCATGAGAGAGAGCAATTGATGAACAGAATATTGGGTCATGAATATTGTGTGATGAAGATGACGAATTGATAAATGAAGATGAAGATAGAGATTAGTGGCATGAAACGTTTTTGTTATTGAGAGAGAGTGATACAGAATTAGGTTTTTGCATTGCGTTATTGTATATGCATTTGAGTTTATAATTAATGGTTCCTGGATTTTGAAAAGTTGTTTTACATCTTTATCAATTTTGAGATGGAAACTAAATAACAAAAGTTGGATTGTTTCAGTGGTTGAGACGTATGTTAATATTAGTCTACATCTCAAGTTCGATCCTTGGCACTATCATTTTTACATTAAATTAATCCGAAATTTTATAGGTTTAATAGTAAAAATTAAAACACTAATAATGTGATGACATGGCAGATAATGAATTACTGGGCAATGAGGTGGCGTTTACGTGGCATTATCTACGTGTAACGCCTCCTGTTATATATAATAATATAGATATATATATATATATATATATATATATATATATATATATATATATATATATATACATATGTGACAAATATATATCGCACAATTGAAAAGTGTGACCAAAATAGATATATGATCACATGAGGTAATTGTGTATGTTGCTAAATTATTTAGTCAAGTTTGTCACACATTATTTAAACGTGACTGCTATTATTTGCTGAATATTTAGCCACATAGCATTTGAAATGTGTGACAACTGAAAAGTAAGTTTGAAGTGTTAATCACGATATGCATTTAATAGTGACAAATATATATCACACACTTGACGAGTGTGACCAAATGTCATATATGGTCACACTAAACCATAGAAACATGATTAAGTGTAACAAAAATTCGATACATATGGTCACGTAAGTTAATATGTGTGTCTAAAGTTTAGTGTGTGTTTGCTTTCCAAATCCTAATTAGTATTGTCACACTTAATTGAACCACGATCATGTGACTATAGGCTTTACAATAGTCACACCATATCACAAATGTGTATCTAAATGATGTTTATGGCCATATTATAAGGGTATTATATGTGACCAATACATTCAAAATAGTCACATTGTGAAATATTCATGTGACTATTATTTATAGCAAAGTGTGAAGTCATGAGTTATCATTAACCTTGATATTAGTCACATTGAGTTTTTGTGTGACTAAATCATAGTCATATTTTGTCACACATTACTTAAGCGCAGTCACAATTCGATACATATAGTCACACATTTCTGATAACTTATGTAATTTGATATTCACTTAATTGAGTTCAGTCTATTAGTCACGACTGCACATTGACTACTTTTTCAACCACTGTTTTTTCAACAAAGTGCCTACAATTGAGAATCTTTCATACCAAACACTGTTTTTTTCAACTCTGCACTATATAAAGGCATAACCACATACATGAAAATTGCATATACAAGACAACTGTAACAAAAATATACTGCTAGTACACAGTTTATGCTGCTAGAAGTTATAGTTTTGTATAATCTGAAATCCTTTAAAAGAGTATTCGCAAGTACGAACTAAACAATTAATACAACAACAACAACAACAACAACAACAACAACAACATAAATCCTTTAAAAGAGTATTTGCAGCAAAACAAAAGCTTAAATAGGTTCTGCAGACAAAAAAAAATCCCTAAACAGAGTGTTACAACTTGAGAATGACATGTGCTTCACTTTGATTTTCGTATAACAATACCTTCACAGTCGGTTCGATAGTAGGCATCTTTTTCTTGTAGATTTACTCGCAGCAATATGTTATCATTTTGCTCGTGAATGACTGTACTAAATTCCTCATCGACATCGTCATACGTATCTTTGTAATTCTTGGTAGGTGTTTTAAAGACAATAGACAATTTTTTATCTGCCTGGTCTTTCACATAAAACACTTGTCGTGCTTGTAAGACTAATATGAACGGATCATCCTTGTGGCCTAAACTATTCAGGTCTACCAATGTGTAACCAAGATTATCGCGTTTGACCCCACCATTTTTTGAATTAACCCAATCACATTTGAAAAGAGGAATTTGCCTAAAATGGTAATCTAGTACCATATCTCTTGTAAAATCCCATAATAAAATGCTTTTCTTGTGGTTGCAACTTCTTTGGATATGTGAAGATCTGCTACCTCAACACTAACCCCACAGTTCTGGTAAACTATGCCATCATTACTTTTTGTACGAAATGTATACCCATTGATGTTATATGCCTCGTATTTCACTATGTTGGCGCGTGGTCCAAATGATATCCACCTCACAGTTTCTGATACACTATCTGTGGATATCGCTAACTCTCTTTCAACCTGAATTTCATTACAAGTATATATTACCTTTAAATTGCAGGAACAACTCACTTACATTTATCAACAAACAAACAAGTAGTATAAACAACATACGATTAATTACCTCTTCGTGTAACCACTTAGCAAAAGAGTTAGTGTGCTCATTCTCCAGCAATGCCATTTTTTTACCCGGGTATTTTGTTTTCAAAAATTGCTTGTGTCGCCTGAAACAAAACAATGTATTTGATTATTATATTTGATACAATATTTTAAGCAACGAAATAGACATGTGTTAGTAATACTTACTCGATATACGAGACAATTTCATCTGTATTTTGTATTACATACAAATGTGCTTTCTGAAAGACGTCTCTGGAAAGTACATTTAATTTGCCGGCCGACAATGGCTTTCCATCCTCATTTTCATTGGTTACATGTTTATCAGGTGGGATACCAATAGTTTTCATGGTTTTATGATACTCGCTAAAAAAACTCTATTGTTTCTTCCGCGATAGTCTCCTCAACAATGCATCCCTCTAGTCTATTTCTGTTTCGCACATGTCCTTTAATAACCTTCATACATCTTAAGAAGGGATACATCAACCGAATGCATACGAGACCACATAATTTTACCTCCCTAGTTAGGTGCACTGTCAAGTGTATCATAATATCAAAAAATGACGGAGGAAAGAACTTCTCGAGAAGGCACAGTGTCAGAACAAGTTCTTGTTGCATCTTACCTAGTTCTTGCAAGATGATTTCTTTCCTACATATAGCTTTAAAGTAAAATCAAAACCTGATAATAGCAAATCGTATGGGTGGGTGCTTGATTGAACGTATAGCAATGGGCAAAAACTCTTGCATTAGCATGTGATAGTCATGCGATTTAAGGCCAATGAGCTTCTTATCATTTTGGCTGACCAACGTAGAGAAATTTGAACAATAGCCTTGTGATACCCTGATGTTGCTTAATGTTTCACAAAAGATGTATTTTTCAGCATTCGTTAATGTGTAACCTGCTAGAGGTAGTGTTGTTTTGTCTGGTTATTTCCTAGCAAACAACTCTTTTTTTTTATCCCCAACTCTTCCAGATCCAATCGAGCATTCATTCCATCTTTTGTCTTTCCAGGAACATTCAACAAAGTTCCGACTAGACTTTCAGCAACATTCTTTTCTACATGTATGAAGTCAATACAATGTGGAACAACATTATGCCTCCAATACTTTAGCTTTCGATACCAAATGTTGAATTTCTTCCAATATGGTTCATTTACTTGGCTTGCACTACCCTCTACTTCTGTTGTTTTCCTTTTCTGCTTTGTAATCTTCCCACCTCTGCCTCTCGTATCTTCTTGGTTATTCGATGTGTTATTGTTTGTTCGTTTTCCTTTTCCCCACTTATTTTCAATTAGTTGTACCTCGTTGTATATTTGTTCCCCAGTCAATGGATTTGGAGCATGCTGTAATTCTTCTTGTCCATTAAACACCGCCGTTTGCCTTCTGAACACATGGCTGTATGGTAGATATCGTCTGTGTCCAGCATAACTTTGCTTGGATGAGGCGGAAAGTCTAACACAGTGTGTATCTTTCCTACATACTACACAACCTTTGAATCCACTATATGGGCAGCCACATAATGTACCAAGTGCAGGGTAATCATTTATCGTCCATAACACAGCGGCACGCAGTTTAAACTTTTCTTTTGTACAAGTGATTGAGGCAAAAGCAGTCAACTTAAATTAAGTCAAACTCCTAAGGCTCAATGCTCCGCGGAATATAGTGGTTTCCCCGGGTCGTTATGTCCCGACGAGGTGTGGATGGTTATTAAACGGGTTTGTGATCGGGTGAATTTGGATGGAAAGGGGTTTGAGAGTGATTAAGCTAAGGAATCTAAAATGAAATAGCTTAAATAAGCTATTTGAATAAGACTGTAAAGTTTGGAAAACCAGAAACGTTTAAAACCTAAAACGCGTACGTTTACATTTAAATAAAACGTAAACGTACGAAATAAAAAGTGAAAACTGAAATCTGAAAACCCCCAGGGGGTGAAAATGACTTTTTTACAAACTAAAAGATAAAAGAAATTTTTTAGAAAAAGAAAATAAATTTTTACACTGATTAATTATTTAATATTAATTAAATACTATTTAATACTAATTATTAATATTTAAAATACTTAAATACAATATAATATTAATTAAATACTAAAAAAGTGAAAATAAAATTTCTAAAATTATAAAATAACTAAGAATAAGTTTTAAAATTAAAAATAAGTATTTTTGTCTTTTTGTGCTTTTTCTATTAATTAATTATTAATTACCTAATTAAACTATTTTAAATTAAGAAAAATACTAAATAAACAGTAAAAATTCTAGAAAAATTCCTAAAATTATATTATGATATATAAAGGCTAGGAAAAATATAAAAACTAGGTCTTACTTTATAAAAATTAATTATGATATTTAAAACTTACATATTAATTAATTATTAATTAAACTAAGATTAATTCTAATAAATACTAAATGATAAAATAAAAATCTGAGAAAATTATTATAAATACTTTAATATAATAGGAATTTAAGAAAAATATAAAATAGCTAAGTACTTAATAAAAATTTAAAAATGAAAATTAAAATTAAATTACATTAAATAGAAACTATCACTTAATATTAAATTAATTTTTCTTGATCTTTCTTTTTAAAAACTGATTTACACCTATAAACAACATACTTTTGTAAAAACAAAATTTTTATAACTTAATAATAAGCTGTTGAGAGCTTAAAAGCCTTGACAGTTGACCATAGTTGACCAAGGATGAAAATAAGCTAAAATGGCATTAAGTGGGACCCACAATGTTTGATTCTAGTCCAAATAAGTTATAGGAACTTGTTTAAGCTGGAAAAATCCAAGTGTGACCACAGAATAAGCAATAAGCCAACAAATAAGCACTTGGATTATTTGAACTCAACTAAAAATGGGACAAACTAAAGGGCCAAATCCAAGTGGGGTCCACTGAGTACTAGGTCAAATTATTGGTCAAAGCTTGAACCCTGCCCGAAGGGGAGTTCAAAAAGCCAAGGAGGGGCAAGTGGGACCCACTGAGGTGGCTGGAAACCACCACCAAAGGGTGGTGTTTGGGCTACTGATCTGATGAAGCAGGGTATTCCCCCTGCAGCTGAGTTTGAGGTGATGTGGGGCCCAACAGAAAAATCATAAAAATGCAAGGACCATGGAACATGAAAGATGAGATGGGATAATACAAACCCTAAAAATCCCAAAACCTAATTCCAAATACACAATTCTATAAAAATCCTTGAATTTTTGGAAAAATTGAGGAACATGCACATTGACTTTTTGCTAAAAACTCACAAATTGACTTTTATGGATTTTGATTGATCCTTGTGAACTTGTTATGATTAGTTATGTTGTGTTAACACTAAATGAAGGTAAATGAACAAGATTTAAATCCAAATTGTGAGAATGGGGGACCAACAGATTCAACAATAAACTGTTTTAGGCGTTACATTGAGATTTTGACTTTTCAGGGAAAAATGACCAAGTTTGAGACTTAATGTGTTCTAGTATAACCTAAATGAGTATGACTAAACCATATTCTTCAAACAAAATAGTCCTAAACCTTTCCAAATTAGCAAATCCAAACACACCTTAATTCCTAGGTTTACAATACAAATATGAAATCCATAACTACAAACACTAGATTTAGACTATAAACAGATAAAAAACATTGATTAGAATCTAACTTAACACTAAAATACCAAGAACAACAACAAGGAAAGGATTATGTAAAAATCATACTTGTGGTTCATAGAAGATTTCCAAGCTGTAAAGCATGAATTTGGTACCCATAGCACCACCTATTTCCTTCCAAAAGCACTAATATACCATGTAGTTCCACAACAACCACAATCTAATTCTTCTTCCTTCTTTCTCTTCTTTCACATTGATTTTTTTTATTTTTCTTCTATTTAATTTTATTTTTCTGAATTTTTGTGTTTCTAACCTAAATCTGTTTCAAGTGCATTGAATACTTCAAAAAGCTTATAGTTGGACTGAAATAAGCTCAATCAAACAATAAACAACAACTTATAACAAGTTAAGTAAATTTGAGATTTTGAAAATGGAAATAGTATAAACTGAATTTGGAATTGAAAACTGAAATTGATGATTAAAACAAGTTACAATTACACTGAAATTGAGATTACAATCTTGTTAAACTAAAGAGTACAACTAAAACCAAGTTTATACTAAATTCGACCTTAAAATTATTCTATAACTACTCCTAGTTAACTCTTTTGCTTCTCTTCCTTTTTCTTTATTTAAATGGTTCCTGAAGTCTCTCTCTTCTTTTCCCATCAGCTCCTGCGCCATAGGATTGCTTTGGTTGATCATGGCCGTTCAAATCCTTTTGGCGGGAAATTGACCTTTGGCAGGTTGTGGGATTTCTTGTGAAATTTGTGTGTAATAATTGTAGTTTGGAAGGGGGGACAAGAGATGGGAGAGATGATGTGGAGGAGGGGGGATGTGGGGTGTTGCAGTGGGTTACCAGGGCAAGTTGGGAGGTGGAAGGAGGGGTCAACGAGGGGGGTTGACTGGGGGAGTATATTAAAAACGGACGGGGTATTATATTTTGTATGGTGGGCTTGGTTGGTGATTGGGCTTGGAGAGTTGTGTGGTGGGCTGAGGTAAGATTAGGTATTGGATTGGTGGGATAAGGGTGTTGTTGGATGGGCTTTTGTTGTTGGGTATTTACAAATAAAAAGGGTCCGTTTGTTTTAAGGTTTAATCACAAGGACCAATTTGTAATTTATTGAAAATGAGGGGCTGATTCTGTCAAACATCCAAAGTTATCATAAGGATAAAAATTGCCAAGTTTGAATATTACAAGGACCAAAATTTATATTTTCCAAAATAAAACACCCGAGGACAAATTTTGTAAATTTCCAAATTCCGGGGACTAAACTTGCAATTTTCACCAATCTTTCATTCCAAAGACTATTTTTGACACGTTTTGATTTTCCAAGGATAAACATTGATTTTCCTTTAAAAAATATCCCACCAGGGACCAATTTTGCCAAAATCTGAAACTCCAGGGACCAAACTGTAAATTTCCAAAACTTTTCCAATTTTTCACCAAAGGACTAAATATGACAACTTATGCTTTCAAAAGGACCTTTGGTGATAATTTTCCATATTTTGAATGACCAGGGACTAATTTTGTAATTTTATGAAAGTTGGGGGACTGAAACTGCCAATTTTGCAAACTTTGTACGTTTTTCATTTGTTTTTGCTCATTTTGCATCTAAAACATATAAAACACAATTTTGAAATATTTTCAGTATTTTGATGCATTTCTGAGTATTTTTGTATATTTTGCAGTTCAGATTAGACCAAAAATGATGAGTGTTTGAGCACTCATCAATCCCCCACACTAAACTATTGCTAGTCCCTAGCAATAATTGTTTTGAAAACTTGATGGAATTTAAACTCTTTACCAAAAGCCATCACTTCTGGAGTAGCCAGGTGTAAGAACTGTGGCACACCTGATAACCGTGTGATTTTGAGCAAATCACCAGCTGTCAACTGATTTGATTAGTCTTAACCAAAAGCCGTTTGCTTCTGGACTAGCCAGCTCTTGATGGAATAGTCAACATCTTGGTGAGCTGATTACCAATTATGGATTTTCCACTGCCTTTACCACAAGTCATAATCTTGCGGGCTAGCCAACTCATTCGCTTTATGGGATATGGGGAGTTGAGGAACCATACAATTTTGGGCAAATTGCAAGCCATAAACGGATTTGAGATGTCTTTACCAAGAGTCGTTTGCTCCTGGACTAGCCAATCCCTTTTGTCGGTTAGACCTGGCGGACTAATTACCACAAAAATTTTGAAGCATAAGTGAAAAAATTTTGAAAATTTTTTGAAATTTTGGCTAAAAACGGGGGTATAAGATAGTAAAATGTGATAAAATTCGCTAGAATAGCGAAATACCACCCCACACTTAGCATGATTATTGTCCTCAATATTCAAAATCCCGGCTATTATGCCGACATTTTGAACGTAAAAGGGCAACATTACAAGCTAAGCGTGGAAAACACCATTTTGTTTTTCACTTCATTTGTAACCATAGCATGGGGGACTCCCCCACACTTAGGGTGAAAACCCTATAAGCATGCTACTGTTTTTGTTTACCGAGTCGCTAGCTTGACTCGACCCCGAATTCATTTGTCCTTGGGGAAGCATGATGTGGAAGAAACAATCTCAATCGGACTTTCATTCAAGATGTTTGGACAAACATTTGAAGCACGTGAAAGTTCCACACCGATGAGATAAGTATCCGGCTCAAGATAATGATACATAAAAATGCCGGGATCAAAGATAGTGTCTTCATTCCCGAAGGAGTGAAGAAGAGAGGAAGGAACCTCGAGAACAGGCTCATTAGCCTGAGTTTGGATTTCAAGGGTTAAGCTCATAAACATCCCGGGAGGGTGGGTGGGAATTTGCAAATCCTCAAGATTGAGTGTATCTCCCCCCGGGCTATCATACTCCGGAGGAGTCATAATAAGGTGATCAATGATGGGCTCAGAAGGTATTTTATCAACATCACTGATGTCTCCATAAGATAAAGACTTTTCATCAGTGGGCGAATCATTAAGCCCGGTATTGAGATAGGAATTGAGTGATGGATCATCATCATTCAATAAGTTTTCAAGGAAAAGAATATCCCCCTCTGAATCAAGATAGTTATCATCAACTTCATACAAAGTTGAACTATCTAGAGCAAGGAATGCTTCGACTTCCTCTATATCATCTTTGAAATCAAAGAGATAATCATCACCTCCCGATGGAAGTGGATTGGAGTGAGTGAGTTCATCGGCGAACTCCTCGAGAAGAAAGTCAACATTAGAGTGGGGAAGGGATGCATCAACATACTCAATGTCTCCATAAGATAAACAATCATCACTAGAATCAGAGACAGTCTCAATTTGATCATTTGGATTACTAGGGTGAGAAGGAATATCACACACTTGATCAAAAGTCCCCTGTGACTCTCTCGGGATTGGGACAAGGATCTCAACACTAGACTTTATTAAATCGTCCGATTCCTTTTTAGGAACAGTGCTAAGATGCTCATCCCCCATGTTCAGAGAGTGAGTGTAAACTTCGGGTGTGATAACAACAGACTGAGGGAGATGAGAGGAGCTAGCATTCATGGATTTTACAAGTTCCATTTGATCTTCTGCTAGTAATTTCCCCGTCTCATTATTTTCTCCCTGACTTTCAATGGGAGGAATCACAAATGATGAATCTGAGGAACCCTTATAAAATTGAAGGATATCAAGGGTGTATTCATTATCACTATCATCATCACAGTCTAGAAGAGCAGCTTGACGAAATTTGGCACGTGTTATAGCTGCTTGCTCTAAGACAAGTAATTCTTCCACGCTCAATTTGTTTCTAGCCTCTCGTTCTTCAGCAAGTAATTCTGCCATAGATTTCTCACGAGAGTCTCGAAACGGTGTAGTAACCAACTCCTCCTTAAGTTCTTTTAATAAATCAAGAGCCTTTAGTAAAAGGTCTTGCTCGGTTTCTTGAGGAGTTGTGTGAATCATATCGTACTGTGGAGGTGGGTCTGAAAACGAATAGTCGTAATTGTTACAAGGAAATGGATTCCTTGTTTGACAATCCGAGCTAGAGTGTGGACCTCCGTAGTAATCACAATAGTAAAACTGATGTGGTTGTGGGTTGTATATGCTAGAATTACAATTGCTATCAGGAGACTGCTCATAGACAAGCGTGTTTTCCGATTGACAATCATAACTGTAGTGTGAACCACCACAGTAATCACAACAGTAAAACTGTTGAGTCTCATGATGTGGTAACTGATGGAATGAATCAGTCATGTCCTGGTAGGAATAAGGATTCTGGTTATAGACAGACCCGTTTCTCGACTCTACCATGCCACAGCTGGGGAAATTGCCACCATTATAAGGATTACCACACCAATGGCAAATAAGAAGGTGTGGATGAGACATAGAAAGAATCAAAAGTTCATGGAGGGGTAGGGATGAAGAATCAAAGATGTGAGAGGGTACAGGTGAATGTTTTTGGGTTTTTGAATGAACATTTTGTACAAATGAGAAAGAAAATGTTTTTGTGTTTTTGTGTTCGTTGAAAACTGAGTTTAAAAAGTTTTCGTGAACGGTTTTGTTTTTATAATAAGAAGATATGAACAAAGGATGGTAAATGTACAATGGAATGAATTCCAAAAGCACTAATCAGTAAACCGTTTAGAAAACGCACACAACCTCCCCGGCAGCGGCGCCAAAATTTGATTGAGGCAAAAGCAGTCAACTTAAATTAAACAAGTCAAACTCCTAAGGCTCAATGCTCCGCGGAATATAGTGGTTTCCCCGGGTCGTTATGTCCCGACGAGGTGTGGATGGTTATTAAACGGGTTTGTGATCGGGTGAATTTGGATGGAAAGGGGTTTGAGAGTGATTAAGCTAAGGAAT
Source organism: Artemisia argyi (assembly GCA_030686995.1). Taxonomy (NCBI): domain Eukaryota; kingdom Viridiplantae; phylum Streptophyta; class Magnoliopsida; order Asterales; family Asteraceae; genus Artemisia; species Artemisia argyi. Next base: position 151,450,143 of record CM060689.1, read on the forward strand.
CTACAATGAAATAGCTTAAATAAGCTATTTGAAAAAGATTGTAAAGTTTGGAAAACCAGAAACGTTTAAAACCTAAAACGCGTACGTTTACATTTAAATAAAACGTAAACGTACGAAATAAAAAGTGAAAACTGAAATCTGAAAACCCCTTGGGGTGAAAATGACTTTTTTACAAACTAAAAGATAAAAGAAAATTTTTAGAAAAAGAAAATAAATTTTTACACTGATTAATTATTTAATATTAATTAAATACTATTTAATACTAATTATTAATATTTAAAATACTTAAATACAATATAATATTAATTAAATACTAAAAAAGTGAAAATAAAATTTCTAAAATTATAAAATAACTAAAAATAAGTTTTAAAATTAAAAATAAGTATTTTTGTCTTTTTGTGCTTTTTCTATTAATTAATTACTAATTAATTATTAATTACCTAATTAAACTATTTTAAATTAAGAAAAATACTAAATGAACAATAAAAATTCTAGAAAAATTCCTAAAATTATATTATGATATATAAAGGCTAGGAAAAATATAAAAACTAGGTCTTACTTTATAAAAATTAATTATGATATTTAAAACTTACATATTAATTAATTATTAATTAAACTAAGATTAATTCTAATAAATACTAAATGATAAAATAAAAATCTGAGAAAATTATTATAAATACTTTAATATAATAGGAATTTAAGAAAAATATAAAATAGCTAAGTACTTAATAAAAATTTAAAAATGAAAATTAAAATTAAATTACATTAAATAGAAACTATCACTTAATATTAAATTAATTTTTCTTGATTTTTCTTTTTGAAAACTGATTTACATCTAAAAACAACAAACTTTTGTAAAAACAAAATTTTTATAACTTAATAATAAGCTGTTGAGAGCTTAAAAGCCTTGACAGTTGACCATAGTTGACCAAGGATGAAAATAAGCTAAAATGGCATTAAGTGGGACCCACAATGTTTGATTCTAGTCCAAATAAGTTATAGGAACTTGTTTAAGCTGGAAAAATCCAAGTGTGACCACAGAATAAGCAATAAGCCAACAAATAAGCACTTGGATTATTTGAACTCAACTGAAAATGGGACAAACTAAAGGGCCAAATCCAAGTGGGGTCCACTGAGTACTAGGTCGAATTATTGGTCAAAGCTTGAACCCTGCCAGAAGGGGAGTTCAAAAAGCCAAGGAGGGGCAAGTGGGACCCACTGAGGTGGCTGGAAACCACCACCAAAGGGTGGTGTTTGGGCTACTGATCTAATGCAGCAGGGGTATTCCCCCCCCCCCTGCAGCTGAGTTTGAGGTGATGTGGGGCCCAACAGAAAAATCATAAAAATGCAAGGACCATGGAACATGAAAGATGAGATGGGATACTACAAACCCTAAAAATCCCAAAGCCTAATTCCAAATACACAATTCTATAAAAATCCTTGAATTTTTGGAAAAATTGAGGAACATGCACATTGACTTTTTGCTAAAAACTCACAAATTGACTTTTATGGATTTTGATTGATCCTTGTGAACTTGTTATGATTAGTTATGTTGTGTTAACACTAAATGAAGGTAAATGAACAAGATTTAAATCCAAATTGTGAGAATGGGGGACCAACAGATTCAACAGTAAACTGTTTTAGGCATTACATTGAGATTTTGACTTTTCAGGGAAAAATGACCAAGTTTGAGACTTAATGTGTTCTAGTATAACCTAAATGAGTATGACTAAACCATATTCTTCAAACAAAACAGTCCTAAACCTTTCCAAATTAGCAAATCCAAACACACCTTAATTCCTAGGTTTACAATACAAATATGAAATCCATAACTACAAACACTAGATTTAGACTATAAACAGATAAAAAACATTGATTAGAATCTAACTTAACACTAAAATACCAAGAACAACAACAAGGAAAGGATTATGTAAAAATCATACTTGTGGTTCATAGAAGATTTCCAAGCTGTAAAGCATGAATTTGGTACCCATAGCACCACCTATTTCCTTCCAAAAGCACTAATATACCATGTAGTTCCACAACAACCACAATCCAATTCTTCTTCCTTCTTTCTCTTCTTTCACATTGATTTTTTTTATTTTTCTTCTATTTAATTTTATTTTTCTGAATTTTTGTGTTTTTAACCTAAATCTGTTTCAAGTGCATTGAATACTTCAAAAAGCTTATAGTTGGACTGAAATAAGCTCAATCAAACAATAAACAGCAACTTATAACAAGTTAAGTAAATTTGAGATTTTGAAAATGGAAATAGCATAAACTGAATTTGGAATTGAAAACTGAAATTGATGATTAAAACAAGTTACAATTACACTGAAATTGAGATTACAATCTTGTTAAACTAAAGAGTACAACTAAAACCAAGTTTATACTAAATTCGACCTTAAAATTATTCTACAACTACTCCTAGTTAACTCTTTTGCTTCTCTTGCTTTTTCTTTATTTAAATGGTTCCTGAAGTCTCTCTCTTCTTTTCCCATCAGCTCCTGAGCCGTAGGATTGCTTTGGTTGATCATGGCCGTTCAAATCCTTTTGGCGGGAAATTGACCTTTGGCAGGTTGTGGGATTTCTTGTGAAATTTGTGTGTAATAATTGTAGTTTGGAATGGGGGACAAGAGATGGGAGAGATGATGTGGAGGAGGGGGGATGTGGGGTGTTGCAGTGGGTTACCAGGGCAAGTTGGGAGGTGGAAGGAGGGGTCAACGAGGGGGGTTGACTGAGGGAGTATATTAAAAACGGACGGGGTATTATATTTTGTATGGTGGGCTTGGTTGGTGATTGGGCTTGGGGAGTTGTGTGGTGGGCTGAGGTAAGATTAGGTATTGGATTGGTGGGATAAGGGTGTTGTTGGATGGGCTTTTGTTGTTGGGTATTTACAAATAAAAAGGGTCCGTTTGTTTTAAGGTTTAATCACAAGGACCAATTTGTAATTTATTGAAAATGAGGGGCTGATTCTGTCAAACATCCAAAGTTATCATAAGGATAAAAATTGCCAAGTTTGAATATTACAAGGACCAAAATTTATATTTTCCAAAATAAAACACCCGGGGACCAATTTTGTAAATTTTCAAATTCCGGGGACTAAACTTGCCATTTTCACCAATCTTTCATTCCAAGGACTATTTTTGACACGTTTTGATTTTCCAAGGATAAACATTGATTTTCCTTTCAAAAATATCCCACCAGGGACCAATTCTACCAAAATCTGAAACTCCAGGGACCAAACTGTAAATTTCCAAAACTTTTCCAATTTTTCACCAAAGGACTAAATATGACAACTTATGCTTTCAAAAGGACCTTTGGTGATAATTTTCCATATTTTGAATGACCAGGGACTAATTTTGTAATTTTATGAAAGTTGGGGGACTGAAACTGCTAATTTTGCAAACTTTGTACGTTTTTCATTTGTTTTTGCTCATTTTGCATTTAAAACATATAAAACACAATTTTGAAATATTTTCAGTATTTTGATGCATTTCTGAGTGTTTTTGTATGTTTTGCAGTTCAGATTAGACCAAAAATGATGAGTGTTTGAGCACTCATCAACAAGCATCATATGTAGTTTAATTTTACATTATTTAAAAACTTCTTTTTTTTTTCCAAATGTTGTAGTTTAATTTTTAATTTGAGTACTTCATTTTCTAATTGATTATTAATATGTTTTAGTGACTTATTTTTAGCTATAACCTTTTGACCTATTTTGCATAACCTATTATATTCACTATCTAGGTCTTTTTCGTCAATTGATAAATTTTCGTCACTAAAGTATTCGGTTTCGGAACGTACCTCGCTTGATGTCTTAGCCATAAGATACTTCTCCTCATTTTTGTTTTCTTTCTCATCGTCATCGCTATCACTCCAAGCTCCTCCAACAAACGCCTTTTGATTTTGATCTCTTGGCATCATTGGACATTTTCTGATGAGATGATTTGGATCACCACATTTGAAGTACTTCCTATCACTTTTGCCATTTTTGTCATCTTTATTTCTTTGGTTTGCTTTCCTTTCATCATGCGGTTGTCTAACGAATCTTCCTCGCCTTTTGAAGAATTTCTTGAAGTCTCTTACGGCCATCGCATATTCTTCGTCATCACTTTCGGAGGTTGAACTATCCTCGTTACTAGATTCCTTCCTAGCTTTCAACGTAATTGACTTGCTTTGCTCTCTTTTTCCATTGACAATCTCGGAGTCTTTCTTTATTATTGCTTCGTAGACTTTCAGGTTGCCGATCAACTCATCAAGTTGAAGAGTTGACAAGTTCTTCGATTCTTCAATCGCCATAACTTTAGCTCGCCATTTTGGATGAAGAGCCCTAAGAAATTTCCTAACAAAATTCTTACTAGAAAAATTCTCATCAAGTGCTTTTAAACTTGTGATGATAGTGTTAAACCTAGCAAAAGCATTATCTATTGATTCCTCTTCCGGAATCACAAATTATTCATATTGTTAAACAAGAAGATCTATTTTATTATCTTTAACTTGACTATTACCTAGGTGAGTGATTAGTAAAGAATCCCAAATTTCTTTTGCGGTTTTACACATAAAAATTCTTTCATATTCTTTGTGTGGTAACGCATTATAAATAACCATTTTAGCCTCATTATTTTTTGCTAGTTTCCTTTTCAAATCATCATTTTGTTTTTCAAAAGATACAATTTCATCCATTTTAGTTTCAAGATTATATTGAATAGGGGGAAAATCACCAAAGGTAATGACATGCCAAAGATCAAGATCTTTCGATTTCACATAAGTTTTGAATCTATTTTTCCAATATAAAAATCCATCACTCTCAAATAGTGGTGGTCTTTGCATAGATTGCCCTTCTAAATATTTTTCCGATTCCGTAGATTGATACAAGTTTTAAAATATAGTATATTTTAAAAATCTTGTTTAACGTAGCTCTGATGCCAATTGTGGAAAACTAGAAGGGGGGGTTGAATAGTTTTACGTCTTTTTAGTTTTATGAAAACTTAGTTGTTTAAAAGTCTTGTTTACTCTTAAAACTTTGATTCGATCTTTTGTGAATTCAAGTCTTGAACAATATGAACAACTATATCTAAGTATGAGCAATAATAATAATGCAAACTAAGTATGTGAAATCAACACATGCATAATATAAACAATTATAGCTATATACGAGAGATAAGTAAGTAAACGTTTATTTTATAATCCTTAGTTATATTTTGTATGAAAACTATACTTGATCGAAATGATCAATTAAATGTATGTTACCTTTTTAGTTTGATTGTAAAAACTTTATTTTGTGAATGAAGCTTTTGTTTGATCTTTAAGTAAAATCAATATTAGCACTATATGAGCAACTATACATATACGTCTACGTCTACAAAAGTAATAACGATATAAGCAAGATAATAAGTAAGATATGGAAAGATCTAATCGCGAGACAAAGGATTTATAGTGGTTCGGCTACAAGGACACCTTCCTTGCCCTACTCCACTCCTCGAGTCACCTACTCGAGAGTTTTCTTCACTATGTCAACAAGCTCCCTTATGGCGGAGAAAACCTTACATACCACAACTTCGTCACAACTTATTCACACCTTCTACACAACTTCTTCACGACTTGGCACACCTTCTTCACAACTTGTACACACCACTACTACTTCACAACTTCACACTACTCCACTACTTCTTTTTCACACCACTACTTATTTCTCACTACTTCTATTCACAACTTCTACTCCTAGATCTATCTAGTTACACTACTATCACACCTTTACAATGAATGTACACAACAACTAGACTATATACACAAATCTACAATACTTCACAACTTGATGTTGAAGGAGTATTCTTCTCTTGCACTTTGAGAGATGAGAGGTGAGGGAATGAATCACTTGAAACAAGGATTAACAATTATATGATCAAAGGGTTTTTAGGAGGATGTTTAGAGAGATTTGGATCTGAAAATTTTCTTGCAAGAGGTGGTAAAAATACCAAGTTTGAGGTAGTATTTATAGGGAAAAAATTTCTGACAGAATCTGACAGGGGAGCGTGGCCGGTCCCCTTAATTATGTGCCGGCCCCCTTAAAATTAAGGGGGGCGCCCAGACGAAAACTGCAGTTTTCTTGTCTTTTTCTGGGAAAAGTTTATTTGGTGAAAAACTAACTGATTTTGGTTAAAATTTTGAATTCATATATTTATTATGAATAAAACATTTTCCTTTATTACCAAAAATGTTTTTCAAAAATATATAATAAGTTTATTTACTTTTATAAACTTTGTATTATTTAAATAAACATCCTTTTGATCATAAAATGTATTAGCCACTTGTTTCTTCATACCTTAAGTGATTATGTTGGATGAGATGATATAAACTTGCTTAAAACTTGTTTACGTATTAACTTTGCGTTTAATATTCTTATATTTTGTTATCGTCAAAACTTAAGGATATCGAAAGATATTAATAACGTTTTTATACATTATTTATATTAACAGAAACCTTTGTAAGGCCAGGAATTAACTTTCTTTCAACAAGAATCTTCAGTCCTTGTTCTAACATATGTCCAAGCTTCTGATGCCATGTTACTACAACTCTATGACTTGGACTATGTGAAGCAACAGATGCTTCCGCCTCCTCCACTATCTCTCCCTCCAGTTGGTATAAGTTTGCAGCCACCTTTTCACCTTTCATAAGTACAAGCGTGCCTTTTATAATTTTCAAGATCTTATTTTGTATTTCAACCTTACAATCAAGATAATCCAATTGTCCTAGAGACAAAAGATTCTTTTTTAGGCCCTCCACATGTCGCACATCTCGAATAGTACGAACTGTACCATCATGCACCTTCACCATGATACTTCCAATTCCAATGATCTTTAGTTTTTTATCATTACAACTATACACAGATCTGCCTCCTGAGATAGGTTTATATTGATGAAACCATTCTCTTCTTGCAGTCATATGAAAAGTTGCTCCCGTATCGAACAACCATACATCTGCAAATCTTTTTCATGCCTTCATTTGCAACCGCTGCTTCACAACACAGAACGTTACCATCTTTTGAAGTGCTAGCGATATTTCCTTGAGGATTAGAGTTGCTTAAACTCCTACAATCTTTCTTCATGCGACCCTGCTTGCCACATTTGAAGCATTTAAAATTCTTCTTCTTTCCTAATTTAGATTTACCATATTGTGACTCCCACTGGAGCCAGGTTCCATTGACCTCCCTCTCGTTACCACCAATGCCTCCACCTGTCTTGAACTGGCCTGTCTGTCCTCCCTGTTGTTACGCCTATTTTCTTCTTCTAGAATAGCGGTTGCAACATCATCGAAGACTAGATAGTCCGAAAGAACATTACTGGTTAAGTTGATTATGAGTTGGTCATATGAGTCAGGTAAACTTTGAAGTAGAATTTCAGCACCTTCCTGTGGCTCTATTTTACTACTCAAAGCCGTGAGCTGAGAAAATAGAGTATTCAGGTTATTAACGTGCTCAGTCACTGAAGTAGATTCTGTCATGCGAAGAGCATAAAGTTTCCTCTTGAGAAATATTTTATTGTGGAGCGATCTTGCCTCGTACAATCGAGCAAGATGATCCCAAATCTCCTTTGTACTTTTCTTCTCCTCTATGCTTGACAAAACTCCATCTGCTAATGCCAGATGAAGATTTGCAATAGCATTTCTGTCCATCTCATCCCATTTACTGTCATCTGTGACCTCAGCTGGCCTTTCGTCAATGGCCACTAAACATTTATCCTTTCTAAGGATAGCCCTCATTTTTAATTTCCACAACGAGAAATTATTCCCATTGAATTTTTCGATTTCAAATTTCGCCTCCATTGCTACAATCACAATCTACTTTTCGACAAACTACTATTTGCGGAGAATAGTAACGAATACCTTTTAAGTGAGTATAATCTTACGTATCTTTTGATGTGGAGGGTCCACTAATGTGGCAACCACAGAGCATACGATAAATAATTATACACACACCAACCTTAGCTCTTGATACCACTTGTTGAGAAAAGTGACACCGGACTGAAGCAAACCCATAACTAAAATATGAAATATAATAAAAGATGACACACGGATATAATGTGGAGAACCCCAATAGGGTAAAAACCACGGGCAAGGAAAGATACGTTTCACTATGATGGAAATTTGGAGTTACACCTTCTCTCTATTTACAACGATAAATACTAATCTATTGTAAATAGGAGATACCATACAAGCTCTCAAATTAACTCACAATACTAGGAGATATACACTATGTGTTTTAGTGTTTCTGCTTTGAAATGGGATGCCTTAGATGGAGAATACAAGCCCCTATTTATAGTAGAGGTGCATGGCCATTTTGTACATAAGTTAGACAAATGCATGTGAAAATATGCATTTCTTATCCGAAAAAATCTGATGGCTGCAAGTTGTTGATTTCAAGTTGCAAATCAAGTGGACCACCCTTCTAGAAAACCCAATTATATTCCAGCAAATATATGATACAAAGTTTAATAATCAGGTTTATTTGGAAAGATCAGAGTTTTATGACATAAACCCCACTATGAGATAAACATTTATGGGAATCCGTGAACCTCTTTGGGTCTGCACTAAAGATAAGGCAGCTAGCTTTACTAAGGAAACCCATAGACCTAGGAAATAATGAGTTAGTAATTAGTTTTTCTTTCTTACTCCACAATCTCTCTATTAAATTTTCACGTATTAAAATTCACAAGTAAACATCTTTTATTTTTTTTCTCCACAACATTCAAGTCGCTACTTACTACTGCACTAATATTTTACCAGTTAACATCATCTCTTTCTCCTTTTTATTTTTCTAGATATCCTCTCTTCCTTTTTTTGAAAACTTCTTCCTATAACATGTTCAACTTCAATTTCTAGAATTACAATATTTCACAACCACCAATAATGTGACTCCTCGCACACGCCGACCAACATAACAGCATAACCTTAGCCGGACTATACTAATGCCGAAAATAGCCCCGGGGAATCCTCCTGCCGCTAGACTTCACTATTACTGGAGAGTGGAGATATTCTTTTTCTTCGTTAAATTTGATTGTTTTTTCTTCATATTTTTATGGTTCGAATGATGTATTTTAGTTTCCTTCTTTTGTATATAAGGTTGTTGTATAATTGATTTATAATGGTTGATGGTCGTGGTTTTGGGTGGTGGTTTGATGTTTAAGTGGTGGTTTTGGTGAAGGTTGTAGTGAAAAGATGTGAGAAATAAGTGTTAATACAAATAATGTCTAAAAATGTTATTTTTTGACATCTCTACGTTTTGATAATAATAGAATATAAAAGCATTTTACGTCAAATTTAACATAAACAAGTTATTACTCCTAGAATATTATTTCGTTGTAAATCACTCAATGTATGAACAAACAAATTTTAAACTTAATGAATGATCAAAGAAATAAATTTTTTGCTTTAAACTTCACATTTTTATAAATGTGACAAAACATTTTTTCAAATATTTATTTTACAAAATATTTTTGAAGTATTAAGAAATGTTTTAATGAGGAATTTAATTCAAAATCATAACAGCTATTTCCCTCCCCCCAATATATATATATATATATATATATATATATATATATATATATATATATATATATATATATATATTGTTCGGTTCAAGAGAAAAGTGCATTTCGGTAGAAAAATGAGAAAATAACTGTGATACATTAAAATTTTTAACTGTTATGCACCAATTTTTATTTTAGTGCATCATAGTTAAAAGAAAAAACGGTGCATCACAGTGTTTATTTTAGTGCATCACAGTTATTTTCTCATTTTTCTACCGAAATGCATTTTTCTCTAGAACTCTAACCGAAACCTAAGTAGTTTTCAAAGTTCAAACATTTAAAAACTCGATTAATTATCACGTTTATAACAATTCAAACTCTCATAAGTCAAAAGGCATACATGGTCTCCTATAGTTTAAGAATAAAATGATTCAGAAAGAACCCAAAATCATACAAACTATTCATAAATAAAGCACTTAAAAAATCAATTTTTATAAAAACATCATTACCTCATTTTATTAAGTTATTAAACTAATAAATAAACTCCTCCATATAAGTTTTGATGTGTTGTGCGCCGAAGATCAAACACCACTCCATCTTTGGTGTTAGTGACACAACAATCACCATTAAGTATTAAATATTCATCAGTAAATTATGTGAAAATACTTTGCTTTATTTTTGTACTACTTACGTTTAATTTTCATTTGCGTTGAATGGAAAACGTCACCAATAAAAGGCTCCACTTCTCATTTGGTTTGAATGAAGACCGAAGATGTCACACTAATCACACGAATCATAATGTAAATCGTTCGGTATATTGATGTCATCAAGAACCATTTGAAACAAAAACACAATAAACATTAAGGAATTTACCCACGACAACGACAGTTCCAGTGGCGGCGGCAGCAACGCATATTCCGGCAGCAGCAATAGTGCATCCGGACTGAATCGGTCGTATCGTGTTTTATGCATCCATATAAATAATACTCCTTTCGTGGATCAACATTGACGAATCGTTTTTTTCTTTTGTTTATCGAGATTCTGTGGTGGCTGGGAGGATGATTAGGGTTTGAGAGAGAGATGTGTGAGAGAAAAAGTGATGCACGATTAAATGAATGGTCCCTAAAAATATGGGCCAGTTTTTTGTTTTTTTTTTTTTTTTTTTTTTTGTTTTTTTTTTTTTTTAATAATACGTAGTATTGAAATTCCCCTACTCTTTAGCATTTTTTTAGGATGGATACATAATACCTAAATTACCCTTTCAGCTTTACAAATGACTACCACATCTTTTAATTAATTGCATTAATGGCACAAGTTATATCATCCATTGATAAAATGATCTAATGGCTAAAAAGTGGTTCTCGCAGTTCTTGCAGATAAAGATAGTTCTCGTAAGAAAGTTACACAGTATATATATATATATATATATATATATATATATATAAAATAAGAAGAAGAACCCCCAAAATTACTGTATACTCCTAGAAAAGAGCCACGTTACCCCCAAACAGTTGGTAACTATTTGGCTACTTTACATATATCAAATTATCATCTCTTTCCCAAATAATCAAAACACACATTCATATTCACTCAATTTCCTTTTTTTCCTCTCTCTACATCTGAATGCTCGCCTACCAATCATTTTCCGGTGAACGGGAGAAAGTCTCCAGCATGTTATATCATGTAAACACATAACTTTTTCTCTCCTTTTTATTTTGTTTTGTTTCTTCCTTTTGCGATAATTGTGTTTTGGTCTAATTTGATTTTCATAGTTGTAGGCATGTTGTTCATGGTATCAGATTTTCAGGAAAAGTGGTGAGTGATGAGGTAATTTTTCTTTGAACAAATATATTATATATTTTTGTCTTGCTTTAAATTATAGAACATGCTTTTTATCGAGTTTGGACTAATTAATTTATATTTAATGTAGGCAATGATTTTTATGAGCTCGATATTTTATGAAGGGTTTGAAGAAAATTGGTTCAGATGAAGTAGTATATCTTGGAAGAAGTAAAATGCATAGTGATAATCTTTTGCACAGAACAAAAGTGGTAAGTTAACTTATACGATCTTTTACAAATTGTAAGGTGGTGTGTGTATTTGAAATGTATGAGTTTGTGTGCTATTCATTTAGATCGGCCATTTTTTGTGTATTTGTTTTTGTTAGTTACGGTCAGTTTGAGATTGATTTTTGATGATTATGGTTTATTTATGTATTGTTTGAAGATTTCAACTTGGATGAATTGGGATTTGAAGACTGATGCTGATTTGAAGACAAGAGGATGAAGATAGTGTTTGGTAACAAGTTTTTGAAGATTCAAAGATGCATAAATAATAATAATAATAATAATAATAATAATAATAATAATAAATAAAAATAAAAATAAAAATACAGAGTATGTTGAAATAATGATAATGAGAAATTCATTAATATTTGTATGTAGTAATTTTTTATATTTAATTTCTCCCTAGATAGCTATTATCTTAATTTCTTTTAAAATCGAGAATAATGTGAAAAATATATGAAAATGTGAAAAGAAGATTGACAGTTGAGTTGTTGAGGAGTTAGGGGAGTGGTTGGTAGGTTTGCTGTAGATGATGGGAGAAAGAGTTGGAGGGAATAAGTGGTAAAATATATAGTTGTTAACTTGTGATAAATTTGACAACTAATGAATATTGACTAAAAAGTAAAAGATATAGGGTAACTTTTTAGTCAACAGTCATATTTTTTTGAGCTTATGGTCACAGTAATATACTTGTAACTTTATAAGCATTCTCATACGTTAAAAAGTTCATATGAGATGAGGGTTGGTTGTGAGTTATGACTTGCAAGCTATTTCAATGGGCAGGACAGGAAAGTAGGAAAGGTTAGGTAGATGAATGGGAGACTATGGTAGAGATATTATTTTGCCATGAGGTTAAATTATACAAGTAAAAATGAATAAATAAGTGAGAGGCCACACCATGACTGTCAGTGGCCATGCGTGTAGCATTTAATTTTCTTGGCAAATATAAAGTTTAGTTCAGTTTTAGGGTGCGTTTGGTATCCCGGAATGGGAACGAGGGAATGAATTTTTATTTCAATCATGTGTTTATTTAAGATGCAAATCTTTCAAACATAAGAATGAATGATATATATGTTTCATACTCTATATACATCATAAGGGTAAGGTATAGATCTTTCATATCGAGAGGCCACCACTATTATTATACTCATACCTATTGTGATTCATGGCGGCATACAAGACGCATAAAAATAATAATAAATAAATAAATAAAAAGGCGTGACTATCTATTTTAATAAACTTATATTACCAGTATATTTTTATAAAAGATATGTAGTGATTTTGTTTTTACATCTAAAGATATTGGATTAACTATTAAGTGTGAATATGAGATTGAAAAAAACTCAAATGGGCCGATATATGAAAAATAATTAGAAGTTGCAAAAAATAAAATATATTGCATGCATGATATATCTTTATTGAATGTAAAGTAGGTGTAATAGTAGGGGTAAAACTACAAGTGCATGGATGAAAGGAGAGTTGGTGTATCAGTGTCAATAGAAATTTTTGTTAAAACTTGACGTGAAAGAGAATGATTTGCAAAAAATGGTAAAACTAGAGACGCTGTTTGACCGACAAACAACGTAGTATATGATGAAGTCTAATTAAATCCATATGTAACCCTAAAAATTATGAGGAGAAATGAAAGTATGAAACAACATATATCAAATGTTACACAAAAGCTAGACCACTAAAACCAACGATGAGTTATATATTTTACAAACAAAATAATGAATGTTTTTATTTAGATTTTAGATTTTAAATTTTAAATGAGACCAAAAGACTTGCATGTATGTTACAGTCAAACGACTTCACTATTTATAAATATAAAGAAACTTGAAATACCAAAAAGCGCAAAATACAAAAGAAGGAAGAAAATATATTTACAACAAAATACTCGGGGTATACACCTCAACAAAAAATCAAAGCCTATCAAATAAACCAGAAAATTTGAACTTATATAAGTTCATAAGCATACAAGTTTATGAGTTTATCTAAACACTTGATTAAACTTGCTTATTTTAGCTAATAAACTCATAAATCCTTATGAAAAGATGAACCAAACCCTTTAAATATCAACTTTACTCGCCATGGGCCGTGCTTTAGCACGGCTATAACACTTCCTAGTATATATATATAAACACATATTCCCTCTCATCTCTCAAATCCTTTGTCAAATTTGACGTCTTGATCATTTTATCCAAAATTATCAAGATATATTTTGATTAAAGAAATGTTAATTAAAAACGTCAAGTATTCCTTCCTCGTGCTCATAAACTCCTACGTAGTTTCGATATAACATAAATCTAACTATATAGATAAAAAATATTTTGCTCTCAAAATCGACTTCGCAAAATTTTTTCCTTTTGGCAGGCGCCCCCCTTAATAATTAAGGGGATCGGCTTGTAATCGGGGGCGGTCCCCTTAATGTTTAAGGGGGCCGGCCTACTGGTACTTCCAAACTCATTTTCCTCTTAAAATATTTGCCAAACACTCCATTTTTTCAAACATTTCCTCTCCCCTGCTGCTGTGAACGATACTAAACACCCAAAACCACCAAAATCCTTCACCAAATCACCAATCCGAGCTTGTTTCGCAAGAGGCAAACGTTAACCAAACATATAACAACATCTCTTGTAAGTTTTCCAACATACATTTCATCTAATTTCATTCAATTTAGTGTCTAATCAAAATTAGGTATTTTATTAAAATTTATCTAAATCCGAATTTTAGTAAAATTAAGTCTATGAATTGCATAACTAAATGCTCCCCATAGGATTAGAATGTAGAATTGCTACTCAAACTAAGTCTAACACATTATGTTGTTGAAATTTCTAATCGCCCATAAACTCTTACTAAGATTGTTTTTCAAAAAGCACATTGTTGATATAATTCTTAAAAACTAGTTAAAACTTACTACATTGTAGTGATGTAATATTTTAAAAAACAAAAACATACTTTTCGAATCATTGTAAAAAGTTTTATGAGAATAACATGGGCGTTTGGTTCATAAACAAAGAATACTTAAATGAGTTAATTTAAATCTTGATGCTATTTTGTTAAACTTATTAACACATTACTAGTCTATAGAAGTCATCAAGATATATAACTAATATATATATATATATATATATATATATATATATATATATATATATATATATATTGATGTTTTGGTCGATATTTATCTAGTTAAGGGAGCGTTTGGCTTAACTAATAAAAGGATATTTTGAAAACCAAAATTCACATTTTCACTTTCTAAACAAGTTTAGTGTTAGTCAAACACGTAAGAGATAGCAAGATATATAACCTAATATATATCTAGCCAAATTTCGAAATGACTTATGATGTCTAAAGAGACGTTTGGATAGTCTTGATAATATATCGAACTAATTCCACAACTACATCTTGACATCATAAGATACATTTTAAGCGAGTTAAAAATTAAAATTAAGGAACATTGTTAAACCACTTCCTAGGATACATTTTTAGGTCGAGGTAGGCTTCCGTTCCACATGTATTGCATGTATTTATATATAACATATGCATGTTAATTGCTTTTGTCTTAATTTTATTTTTTTTATATTGTTTATGTGAAAATGCCTAAAACCACGGTTGGTGATGTTTCAAAAACAAAGCAATACATTCCTAAAGTTTCCGCCACTCCCGGCATGTCTCCCTCCGTTGCATGTTTCTATCATCCCATTAAAAATAGAAACATTCACGAGAGTAGAATTGTCGATCCATCCTTTTATGAATCTGATCAAATCGAACGAATGTTCACCAATATTCGTCTCGACTGTCTTCTCAAAATCAACGAACCAATCATTCCCCGCTTTGTCCTCGACTTCTATAGCCAAGTGACGGTGCAAACCGATCCCTATGGCCATCTCCTTATTTCTTTCATGATCCAGAATCAATTCATCACTCTTACTCTTGCTCACTTTGGACAAATCCTCAGAATCCCATACAACGGCCAAGCCTTATACTCAAATGAATGGGATCTTTCATCTCTTGAATGAAATCGACCTCAGGATGGCCCATACTATTCTGATATTCCAAGTCCTGAAGACATTCGTCGACTACTTGAACTAGAACGTGGTATGACTAGTCGTAAAATCAAGTCGAGAAATGTCGATACTCATGCAAATCAAATCCTTCTCAAAGAGCTAAGCCCCGACATGAAAAATTGGGAAGAACTCATTCGCGAGAATGCGTTTGGTACCGGCGGTCACCGTGATCATCTCATGGCCAGCATCGTCCACATGTTGTATTGTGTAGTTGCTGAAGAAAACTACAATCTGGCTTATCTCTTTGTCCATCAAATCATGACTGCCAAAAACACTCCAAATCCCAACCTTTCTTACGGTATGTTCCTCACTCGACTTTATCGTCATGTCATAGAACACTACCCAGATCTTAGGAGTGATTTCTATGAGCTCATTCATCCCACTTTGAATCAACTTACTCTCGTTCGTACTCGCCGATCTCGAAGTGACAAAGGGAAATCTCGTGGTTCTTTATTCTCTATGCCTCGTGGTTCAACATCTCATCGAGGCAATGATGATGATGAGGAGGAAGACACCTCGCATGTTAGTACCCCATCTCCCACGACCTTTGTTGATGATCTTCCCGATCTTGATTATACCGACTATCAAATTCCTCTTCCTCATGAACGTACCGATGAACTTCTCTTCGAACGTCAAACATCCCTGATGAACAGGACTCAGCAAATGCATCAAGAAGTTATAGGAGGATTCAAGTCCGTAGGAAAGATGTTCAGGAAGATTTGGGGAAGAAGAAATAGAATCGTCAATGTGGGACTACTTGATATTATTGTTGAACTATTAGACATTTATGTGTCTTGTTATTTGTCCGACTTATTCGAAAATACTTGTGTTTCATCTTGTTTATTGCTTGAATGATGTTTAGTTATTAGCTATTATTGTGCTAGGATCTTGATTATTATTTAATGTTATTAGTATGCCTACTTTATATTTAGTTTACAATATATTAGTTTGCATGCATGCTTAATTATTATATGCTTATATTTCATCATTCCAAGAGTATATGTTCCAAATAGAGCTTGCTGAAAACACACACTTGAAAACCAACACATTTCTGCAATCTTTTGATTTATGGTCGCCTGGGAAAACACCAGATGGGCGGCCCCCTTAATTTTCCTAGGCGGTCCCCTTAATCATTAAGAGGGCCGGCCTACAATTAAGGGGACCGGCCATCTGGAACTGAGTTTACTG
This sequence comes from Artemisia argyi, assembly GCA_030686995.1. Taxonomy (NCBI): domain Eukaryota; kingdom Viridiplantae; phylum Streptophyta; class Magnoliopsida; order Asterales; family Asteraceae; genus Artemisia; species Artemisia argyi. The sequence continues at coordinate 151,466,994 of CM060689.1, forward strand.
TTTTCTTTTGCATCTTGTGACCTCTTTCTCTAGTATCAGCTACCATTTCTCCTTATAACCTAACTGATTTTAGAATCTCCTTAAACCACTTCAAAAAATTACCTAAACCAACCATTTTCATATTATAAATTCCCTCCAAATGAACACTCTTCACCTCATTATTCTTCACCTCCATCAACTTAATCCACCATGTCTTCACCAAGCACCTCTATCTCTAAGGCTTCAAAGAAACAAAAGATTGTCATCATCCCTCCAAAACAACTCTTCATTGAGTTAACTAATGATGATAACACCACTACATCACCTCCACCAAAATGCTCATCCCCAAGTGCACCAAATGCACCATCTAAAACACCCTCCACTCATGGAACATCCTCCTCTTCCATACCTTCAACCTCATCCATCAATGACTACATAAACTCACACTTATCATCACCACATCCTACCCAAGAACCCCTCTCCACCGAACTTACCATCTCACTTTCACCAATAACACCACTTGATGCTCATGTCTCATCCCCACCAATCACACCACCATTCTTTGTTAATCCCGTACCTTGGAGATTACTTGAAGCTCATGGTGATACTTGCCTTTGTTGCGTCCACAACCGAACCATCATCTTTGGTCTTAGAGATGAAATTCAATACATGTTTTCATATATTGAAAACTTGCTAACCAACCCACCACCACCACCTCCACCTCCACCATCCTCACCTATTGTTCCACCTCCAACATCTTCACCTATTTCTCCACCATCACCTTTCTACTCTCTAAATTAAGCATATACTATGCTTAATAAATAAAGACCTCACAACTTTTTAGCTTGCAAGCTCTATAAAGCTCATGTACTCTTTGTATGATGAAGTACCACTCTAGTTGTTAACTTTCTTAGTTGTTATCCTTGTTATAATCCCTTGATGATGTATGTGTTGTTGTGTATTTTTACACAACCTTTGCTTAAATGAGTGTTGTTATGTTGCTTGATTTATTTTTGTCACTTTATATATAGTTGTATATATACTTGTGCTTCCTATATTTTTGTTTTGCAAGCATTTCATAGCTCGTTTCCTTGGTGCCCCCGAACGAGGGGAGCACACATCAAGGGGGAGTTCTCATCCCATCAATATTTCATAATTAAAACTTGTCGGCATAACCTTTTTGATTCTACAAAAAGGGGGAGAAGTAAATATAAACTCACTAAATTACTTGTCTAAAAACTAATTTTTGATTTAATGAGTTTAAGTTTTGTAATCATCAAAAAGGGGGAGATTGTTGATATAAATAATGCTTAAAAACGTTATTAATATTTTTCAATAACTCTACGTTTTGACAATCATAAAATGTAAACTAGATTGAATCGAAAATTATGACGTAAATAAGTATTTAGTAGTAAATATTCACTTTTACCATCTAATCACTTAAGGTATGTATAAACAAAGTGACTAATGCATTACATGATCAAAGGAGCATTTTCTTAAACACAAGACATTTTATAAAATGACACAAAACATTTTATATTTTTTATAAAATATTTTTGGAATTAAAAGAATATGTTTAAATCATTATAAATATATGAATTCAAATTTTTAACCAAAAATGGCAAATATAATCCAGAAAAACCTTCGCCACAAAAGGACAAATAAGTCTAATGTTCTGGAGGGGGCGGCCCCCTTAATAATTAAGGGGGCCGGCCACGCTCCAGAATAATATTTTTTGTGCTATAAATACTGGTTCATTCCCACAGATTTTCTCACCTTTTTGTACTAAAAACTTTCTGATCTCAATCTCCATTTCTATTCTAAAAGCCTTTGATCATATAATCATAAATCTTTGTTTTCAAGTGATCCAAAACTTCACCCACACAAGTGCAAAAAGAAGAACACTTCTTCAACATCAATATAAAGTAGTATTGTTGTGATTAGTTGGTATTATCTTGTAGTAGTGCTAGATTACTTGTAAACTGTTGTATGAATAAGTTAGTTGTAGATATTAGTTGTATTGGGAAGAAGTATTGTAGAAGGTGTGAATAAGTTGTGTAAAGAAGAAGTTGTGAAGCTATCGTGAAGAAGTTGTGAAGTTGTGAAGAAGTTATAAGATTAGTTCTAGCTAGGATTATAACTCGACATTTAGCTTAGTATCGTTAATCGGTGTAAGCCAAGGTGTGTAAGGTTTCTCCTCCATAAGGAGTTTGTTGACATAGTGAAGAAAACTCTCGAGTGTGGTACTCGGGGAGTGGAGTAGGGCAAGGAAGGTATCCTTGTAGCCTAACCACTATAAATTCGCGTGTTGTGGTTTGATCTTTCCATCTCTATCTTTCATTTCATTTCATTACTTGACTTACATTATTAGATGATATTTACTTACGATTTGCTCATACTCGTTAAAAATTGAATTCACATAAGATCGAATCAAAGTTTTAATAAGCAACTAAAGTTTTTCGAAAATAAACTCAAAAAGAACGTAAAACTATTCAACCCCCCCTTCTAGTTTTCCACGCAGTTGTTCTTATCAGTTTATAACGAAACCAAGATTGAGTTTCTATTAACTGATTTATCGAAACCAAGATAGAGTTTCGTTGAGTCAGATCTGGTACAAGTAGATACCGATTTGCAACAGTTTGTTTAACTGTTTGTGTTTGATTTTTCAGGATGACAAACACCACTACCCCTCCTGTGAATACTAATGTGAATGTATTTGGTGCGCCAGTTACCAACACGATTGTTAATCATGCTGAGAAACCAGAGAAATTCAATGGGCAGAATTTTAAGAGGTGGCGACAGAAGATGTTCTTCTATCTCACTACTTTGAACCTTGCGCGGTTCTTAAAAGAGAATCCACCTCACGTGGAACCTCCTGCTGAAGGTCAATCCTCTAATCAACAGGTTGTTCAAGCCTTGGAAGCATGGAAACATTCAGATTTTTTGTGTCACAACTATGTTCTGAATGGTTTGGTTGACTCTTTGTACAACATGTACTGCAAGACCAAGACTGCCAAAGAATTATGGGAGTCATTGGAACGCAAGTACAAAACTGAGGATGCTGGTACAAAGAAGTTCGTGGTAGCTCATTTTTTGGATTACAAGATGGATGATTCAAAGAATGTGATGAGTCAGGTTCAAGATCTGCAGATTTTGCTACACGACATTCATGCTGAGGGAATGACTTTGAGTGAAACTTTTCAAGTTGTTGGTATCATTGAAAAGTTACCTCCAAGCTGGGTAGAATTTAAGAACTACCTGAAGCATAAGCGAAAGGAGATGAGTGTTGAAGACTTGGTTGTTCGTCTTCGTATTGAAGAGGACAACAAGCTGGCTCAGAAAAACACTTATACGCCTGATTCTGCCAAGGCAAACATGGTTGAGCATGCTTCGTCATCTTCAAAGTCTCATGTCAAGGGAAAAGACAAGGGCAAAGGAAAGAATGACAAGAAGAGCAAAGGGAAGTCTGAGTACCTTGCTCCTAAAGCTGCAATTGTGAAACAGAAGTTCCAAGGGGTGTGTTTCAACTGTGGCCAGCAAGGTCATCGTGCTGCTAACCGTAAGATGCCGAAGCGGGTGACTCCACGTGAGGCAAATATGGTGAATGATGTGGACATGATTGCTATGGTTTCTGACGTCATTGCCATGATCTCTGAAGTTAAACTGGTAGGTTCCAACAACAGGGAATGGTGGGTTGATACTGGGGCTACCCGTCATGTGTGTGCTGATAAGAGTATGTTTTACTCTTTCAGAGCGATTGACAATGGAGAAAAGTTGTACATGGGCAACTCTGAAACTGCTGATATCATGGGCGAAGGAGATGTAATCTTGAAGATGACATCCGAGAAAGAGCTCAAGTTGACTAATGTCTTGTATGTTCCAGAGATTCGCAAGAATCTTGTGTCTGGGTGGCTGTTGAACAAGTTGGTTTTCGTCTTGTTTTTTAGTCTGATAAGTTTGTTCTTTCTAAGAATCAAATGTATGTTGGTAGGGGATATGCCCTGAATGATATGTTTAAACTCAATGAAATGGTTGTTAAGAATGATATCAATAAAATGAATTCTTCTGCTTACTTGATTGAGTCTTCTAATGTGTAGCATGGCCGTCTTGGACATGTAAATTTTAATTCAATGTGCCATTTGATTAAATTTAATTGCATACCTAATTTCCATATTGATTCAAAATACAAATGTGAAACTTGTGTTGAAGCCAAACTTACAAGAGCATCTTTCAAATCGGTTGAATGAAAAACCGAACCACTTGATACGATACACACTGACATATGTGGTTTGAAATCACTACCCACAAAAGGTGGCAATAAGTACTTTATTACGTTTATTGATGATTGTACAAAGTATTGCTATGTTTACTTACGGAAAAGTAAAGATGAAGCTATAGACAAGTTTGTTCTATACAAAAACGAAGTTGAGAATCAACTTAGTAAGAAAATCAAGGTTGTACGAAGTGATAGAGGAGGTGAATACGTGTCTCTGTTTGCTGATTTATGTGCTAAACATGGAATTAGACACGAATTCACAGCTCCTTATTCACCTCAGCAAAACGATATTGCCGAAAGGAAGAACCGTACCTTGAAGGAAATGGTTAATGCCATGTTGATAAGTTCTGGTTTAAGCCATGACATGTGGGGGGAAGCCATTCTAACGGCTACTTATCTTTTAAATAAGATACCTCGTAAGGGAAAAGAAGAGACCCCATATGAACTACGGATGGGAAGAAAACCATCATATGAGTACTTACGAGTGTGGGGGTGACTAGCAAAGGTAGCTATACCGACTCCCAAGGCCCAAAAGATTGGACCTAAATCTGTGGATTGTATATTCATTGGATATGCTAGGAATAGCAGTGCTTATCGTTTCATTATACATGATTCGAAAAATCCGGATATACAAAAGGGTACGCTAATGAAATCAAGGAATGCTTCCTTCTTTGAAAATATATTTCCTTGTTTGACGAAGGAAACTGGAAGTTCATCTTGAATAGATGACGAAGTTGTCCAAGATAAGAGACAACGAGATGATAATGATCTCCAAGATAAGAGACAAGATCAAATCGAGGAAAAAGAGGTTGAACCTAGAAGAAGCAAAAGGGCAAGAACTGATAAATCTTTTGGACCCGATTTTGTTTCTTTTAAGGTAGAAAATGAACCTACTTCTTATCGAGAAGCGGTAACTTCCTCGGAAGGGCCTCAATAGAAAGAAGCCATTAAAAGTGAAATAGATTCTATTTTACAAAATCATACTTGGGAGCTCGTGGATTTACCTCCTGGTTGTAAACCACTAGGCTATAAATGGATCTTCAAGAAGAAGATGAAAGCCGATGGCACCATTGACAAGTACAAAGCAAGATTGGTAATCAAAGGATTTAGACAACGAGAAGGTCTAGATTATTTTGATACATATTCGCCTGTTACGCGAATAACCTCTATCAGGATGATACTTGCTATTGCCGCTTTAAGAAATTTGGAAGTTCACCAAATGGATGTGAAAACGGCTTTTCTAAACTGGGATTTAGAAGAAGAAATCTACATGAATCAACCTAAGGGTTTCGTAGCTCTTGGACAAGAGAAAAAAGTTTTTAGGCTTGTTAAGTCATTATATGGCTTAAAGCAAGCTCCTAAACAATGGCATCAAAAATTTGACCACGCCATGCTAGAGAGTGGATTCAAAATTAATGAATGCGACAAGTGTGTATATGTAAAAGACACAAGTAGTGGATATGTAATCATGTGTTTATATGTTGATGATATGCTTATCATTGCCAGTAAGCATCTATCTAAAAATAGAGGCATAGGTGTTGCCCAATTAGAGTATTCAATTGACACCAGTACCTAATGACAATTACCCGACCTGATTTAGCATATGTGTTAGCAGCCTAAGTAGGTATACTAGTAATCCAAGTTATGCACATTGGGAGCTATGACTAGGGTACTTCATTATTTGAGATACAGTCGTGATTATGGACTGCATTATGAAAGATATCCAGTTGTTATAGAAAGATACAGTGATACAAATTGGATATCTGACATAAAAGATTCTACATCGACTAGTGGATATGTGTTTACACTAGGAGGGGCGGCTATATCTTGGAAGTCTTCCAAGCAAACTATTATAGCTAAGTCCACGATGTAATCAGAATTTATCACGTTAGATAAATGTGAACAAGAGGCGGAATGGCTACGTCAATTCGTAGAGGACATACCAAGGTGGCCTAAACCGGTAACAGCCATTAGTATACATTGTGATAGTCAATCGGCAATTGGCAGAGCTCATAGCATAATGTATAATGGAAAGTCCAGGCATATCCGTCATCGACATAATTTGATACGACAACTACTCTCAACAGGACTTATTTCAATTGACTATGTGAAGTCAAAGGATAACATCGCGGATCCGCTTACGAAAGGCTTAAGCAGAAAGTTCGTTAGTAAGTCGTCTAAAGGAATGGGACTAAAGCCCTTGAAGGAATGAGTTTCTATGAAGGAAAACCTAACCCAGTTGACTGGAGATCCCAAGATCTGGGTTCAATAGGACAACCTAATCATAGAAATGTCGGGGAGTTACTAAATGTTGTAACTTCCTAGTCCATTCCTATAACTATTGTGACTTGTTAAGAGGTTAAATATATGGCTTTAATGATTCAAGATGAAATCATAAAGCATAATGATTCACGGTGAAATCACAAAACATATGTTTTTAATGATTCAAAATGAAATCACCTATGTGAGAGAGAAGAGGAGTCTCTTCGAAGGGAATTGTGGGGGGCGCAATTCCTAAGAGCTCTTGTAGAACCAGGCTAATATTCATGACCATAACGAATACAACTATGAGGACTTGACAAGGTCAGGGAGAGTCTTGTGTGAGTGTGTATTGTCGTCTACATAAACAGATGTTGAGTTCAAGGACATCGCGTCTACTTAGATCTAGGAGACTAAGTGCATCTCACAAGGGAAGGTTCAAAGGGTCACACCTACGTATCCTATGCAGGACTTAACAGCCGAATTTTCGCTGAAACTTTTGTGTGTTTTCAACCGATCTCCATTCATGTGGGGGATTGTTGGAAAAATGATATTACAAAATGAGTTTTTGCAATTTTTTGATACTATATATATATATATATATATATATATATATATATATATATATATATATATATATATATATATATATATATAGTAAAACGTTCTATTGAGAAGCCTAAATTTTGTGAGAACGCGAGATGCAATCCTATCCACTTATTTCATCCTCCTTTAACTTTAATCTAATAGTTAATATTAGTTAATCAACTTTTTGATAATTTCCTAAAAAATTTTGAAAAAATTAAAAAAAAAATCGAAAATTTTCAAAAAAATTACGAAAAAAAAAATTTACGAAAAAATTTTTTCGAATGTTTTTATCAAAAATTTTTTTTCGAAAAAAAAAATTCAAAAATTTTTTTTCGAAAAAAAAATTTCAAAATTTTTTTTTTCAACATAAAAATTTTTCGAAATTTTTTTTTTCAAAATTTTTTTTTCGAAAAAAAAAATTTCCGAAATTTTTTCCGAAAAAAAATTTTTCGAAATTTTTTTTTCAGAAATTTTTTTTTTCTGAAATTTTTTTTGTCACTTGTGAAAAAAAAATTAGAAATTTTCACGAAATTTTTTTTGTCACGTGTGAAAAAACATCGTCACATAGGAAAAAAAATTCGTCGCATGTAAATTTTTTTTTCGTCACATGTGAAAAAATAATTCCGTCACATGTGAAAAAATTTCGTCACATGTGAAAAAAAATTTGAAAATTTTCACGAAATTTTTTTTGTCACGTGTGAAAAAAAAATTCGTCACATGTGAAAAAAAATTCCGTCACATGTGAAAAAAAAATTTCGTCACATGTGAAAAAAAAATTGAAAATTTTTTAACGAAATTTTTTTAGATACGTGTGGAAAAAAAAATCGTCACATGTGAAAAAAAAACATTCGTCGTATGTAAATTTTTTTTTCGTCACATGTGAAAAAATTCCGTCACATATGAAGAAAAAAAATTCGTCACATGTGAAAAAAAAATTTGAAAATTTTTCAAAAAAGTTTTTTTGAAAATTTTTCAAAAAAGTTTTTCGAAATTTTTTTGAAATTTTGCAAAAAAAAATAGTTAGCTAATAATAGCCATTAGATCAAAGTTTAAAGAGGATAAAATGAGTGGATATGATTAGTTCTCACGTTCTCACAAAAATTATATTTCTCACATGAATTGCCATATATATATATATATATATATATATATATATATATATATATATATATATTTCTTGGTAGTTTTGCGTTCTCCTTGACGAGAGCTTCGCAACGAGCTAAAATGTGTCAAATATGGAGTTGATATAAGTGAGATATCGTGTCTCAAAGTAAGTTACATAAAACACAATATAGGGGAAAAATGTTGCATCCCACATCGCTCAAAATATAAAGTGAAAGCTAGTTTATAAGGAAATCTTGGTATATGCTTTCAAATTCCTTTAGGTGAAGTATGCTCCCACTCCTATGTGCACGCGCACAGGAGGGTGCAGATTGTGGGATTTTTGGGCCAAAATGAGTTCGAAGCTTCTGAACTCATGCGAGCCCGCGTGACCTGCGGACACGAATGCAGCTCCGAAGCCTCGCATACGTGCGTATCTTTTTGCTACAGATCTCGTTTCCGTTTTTAATTAGTTTCCAGATTGTGTATTCTTTTATTTTTGGAACTAATTTAAACTTTGAGAATAAGTTATACAGAATCGTTTTAAATAAAAGAAAGATATCGAAATCGGTTTATGTTTATCTGTTATTCTGTTTTTGTGAATAAGATAGGTTAACACTATAAATATAACCTACTCTCATTCAGTTTTTGACACAGAATAACGCAACTCTAGCAGCCGAATTCCAGCATTCTCTTCGATCAGAAGCACACAAGTTTTCGTGATCTTTCAGGCAAGTTTGTCTAGTCCGGCTGTACAATAGCTTTGGACGTTGTACCCTGGGAAACAGACGGCGAATCTGTTTTAAGGGAATCGTTTTTAACACGAGCCTCGTCATTTACTGCTTATTATTTACTCATCGTTAATAGTGTCTGTCTTCTGCTTCTACTCCATTCTGTCTGTATTTATTTTATGTTATTTACTTTCTGTTAATTTTATTATTGTTCTTGTAATCTGATTATAATTATTAAAAGTGTACACCGTTTCCCACAACTTATTGAAGATACAAGTTTTACGAGTACAAGAGATCAAATGAAGGAGAGCAAAACAAGGATCGATACTTTACCCTTGATGCGTGATCACAAGAAAGAAAGGACAAGGACCATAATGGAACCAACTAGCCAACCAATGTCGAGACCAAGCAAAACCCAATACCCTTCAAATCAGAACCAAAACACCAACACTTCGCACCAAAAGGACCATGATCAACAACACCTTTCGAACCAGAAATGCTATGACCAAATTCCACCCTTTCACAGCCATCGTACACCTTGTATACTCCTCCCTTCACAGCTTGAAATCAACAGAACCTGGCAGCCGAATTGTATAAAAGATTTTAGAGTTTTGTAGGTGTTTGTAGAGTGTGTAAATTAGGTCAAACAAATGAAGTGCATCAGGGAGAAATAGGAGGAGGAATCCGGTTCATGGGGGAGGGATAAGATTCCTTCAAGTCTTCAAATTCTATCATGTATCAAGACTTCATTCGTGGCTTATGTTGGGTACATTTATTTTAAGAAAATTCGGGCCTACTAGGGACTTCCAAACATGTGACACATATTTTATATGTACATGTAATACCAAATTTTAATGCACACTTAAGTTATAGATTTGTTTATGTATCTTTCAAGCATTAAAGTTCCAACTTAGGTTATAGATTCATGAATTTATAGATATCAAGTATTTAGGTTCACGTACTTTGGTTATAGGTTGTATCTTGTAACTTTCAAATTCATAAAGTTTATATGCTCAGATTAAGTTCACAAAACTTAGAAAATTCAAATTATATGCGAAATTTAGGAAAGATGGATTTTTGGGTTTTACATATGAAACCTTGGTCAACGAGAAGATCTGACTTATTTTACTTCAGATACACCGTATGACATTCCAGATATGTGACGTATCAATCTCAAGACTTCACCAAGATAATCTAAGATATTGAAGAACATGCGTCGCATGAAGACTGAAGGTACGCCATATCTTATGGCGGTGTACAAATATTCCTGAATATATAATCTTTGACCTCACGCGAAGTTTCCTAGAAGCGCCATATCAACTTAGTTGATACGCCATATCGACCCTGCTGACAGAAAGTATAAATATCCCATTCGACAGCCACATTCGGTGTGACACAAAAACCCTAAGGAGAAGAATACAGACGAATTGGCAGCACAAGACACAACCTAAAGGAAAATTTTAGAGCAGTAAGAAGGTTCTGCTAGTACTTTAATTCATAGGAAAACTAGTTTACTTGTATTAGCAATCTGTTAATGGTTGAGTTAGCGTCTTTTTCACTATTTGATCAGACTTAATTGTTTCCAGCTGTTATAAAGAGTATTTGATTTTTATTTGGTTTCTTTATGCATGTGCTTTGATTACGTATTAGGATTTATCACACCTTGTCAACGTAGGCTCGCACAATTACATCATTAACATCATTTGTATAGTTAATGTAAGCCTGTAAAAGGGATAAATAATACATAAACCTGGTAATCATTAAGTGTTTACACACCTGTAACTAAGACTCCACTGAGAGAGAATAGATTTTAGCACTCATCTTATACAGCTAAGCAATTAAACATGTGACAAGTTTTCCTACTATCGGCTTGACCTCTTATGTGTGTTTGTTTTCTATCTGTGTACGTTTTTGCCATTTGCTTATTCATTCTATTATTTTATTTATTGTCTACTTAATCTACACAGTCGTGCCAATCTCTTAGGAAGAAAAACCCTCTTGCGATCGATTAGGGCATTAGAACTAACTTAGGATTAAATACTGACAGATATCTAGGTGTTAACGTTTCACTCTTAGTGTTCGACACTCTACTTACCAACTATCTACATTGATCGGGTACACTGCTCGTTAGTGTGTGTTATAGGATAAGTCGGCTGAATATAAATTTAAAACTTGATAATATAATCTATTCTACAATGATATACGCACGCATCAATATTCTCCAAGTATGACTGATGAACTCAAGAAGTTGATGACGAGAGAGTTCAAGATGACAGACATAGGACTTATGTCTTATTATCTTGGCACTGAGGTGAAGCAAACGGTTGAAGGAATTTTCATAAGTTAAGAAGGATATGCCAAGGTGATATTAAAGAAGTTCGGCACGGAGAAATGTAATCCCATAAGCACCCCCATAGAACATAAAGTAAAGCCTTCTAAGCATGACAAAGGAGAAGCATTAGACTCAACTCTATCCAAGAATCTCATTGGAATTTTGCGCTATTTGACATGTACAAGACTCGACATCCTCTTTGCGGTTGGACTGATTAGTAATTTCATGGAAGAAACTACTACAAAACATTTGGAGATTCTGAAGAGGACCCTCCATTATATCAAAGGTACCTTAGACTATGGTAAGTCTTATTCAACAAGTGAAGACTTCAAGCTAACTGGGATGAAAAAAAAAAAGACGATGGAAGAAGTACAACAGGCTTCCTGTTCTATTAGGTAATAACGCTTTTGCATGGTCATCATATAAGCAACCTATTGTTAAATTTTCCACTTGCGAAGCAGAGTAGGTAGCTGCAACATCTCGAGACTGAATTGCAAGAAAGGATGTTCGATTGATACATACGAGGTCCGAAGATGAAGTTACAGATATCGACACCAAGCTGCTCGACGAGCAAGATATCTTATGACAATGAATAATGCTTGGACTCATAAAATAAAGTTTAAAGGGGGGGGGGGGGGTGTTGGATCATAAACTTGATTTAGTCCAATAAAGATTGAACTATCCACAAAATTCCAAGCCCATGAGGAAGAAGTTTCTAGAATGACAAAGAATGATCATAGCATATAAAATATCTTAGTGAAATATATGTTAGAAATATCTAGTAAGATTATCTAGATGGAAGTATTTAGATTAGAATGATGATGTAAGTAATTACCATGGAAAATATCTCTGTTCTAGAATCTTCCATGGACTAGTTTAAATAAGTGTTAAGGGACATGCATTTGTAAGCATCAAGCAAAGTTCAAGCAATGAAGTTACATTGTAAACTTTCTCTTAAATATTCCTCTCTTCAAAAGCCTTAAAGGCCCTCGTGTTTCCAACAATCGCATCAAAGATCACCACAATCATAATCAATATGACCACTCCTGTTCCTGAAAAGAACAAACAACAACGAGATAGATATCACCTTCTTCAGCCAGGAAGATGCTCCGAAAAGCATACCAGTGAGGTAAGTTTGCAATGATAATCGAACCACCCTCATCCTTCGTTCTTTTAGAAATAGGTTAAACGCTTCTTCAATGCCTTGGACCGCTACCTTTTTTCGACTTTCAACATGCTTGAAACCCAATTTAGCCATGTTTCTAGCCAGCACGACCGCATCTTCCAATCCTGCCGAACCACCTTGTCCCAAAAACGGACCCATGACATGCATAGCATCACCAGCAACTATCACTGTTCCCTTACAAAATGTCCGAGTTAGCATGTCCCATGGTGTACGATATCTTAAGCGTGACAAAGATAATGATTCCATGTCTGCCTTCTCAATCATTTCTTTAATTTCTTGAGGATAATCACCTAGCAAATCTAGACATGATCGTCGAATTACCTCAGGATCTTCCCAAATTCTTCCATCTGTTCATCAAAATTGAAAGCGAAATTAATGCCATGAGATGAAGAACAACGACAAATAAAGCCATTAGCCATCCTAAATAAACATAATGATAAGACCTCTAGGAACATAGGCTTGAGAACAAAACCAGTAGACCAATTTATCATTTATTGGAATTCTTCCCACCATATTGTTGCCTTTCTTGAAACGAGCAAACTCATAGTCAAAAAAGTGACCATTTGGGTAGTTTGTTAAACCTCTAACTCCACATGAAGGTAACATCTTTGGAGGCTTTAGGTTTAGGAAGTCCGCAACTATTGACTTGCCACTATCACAACCAATTACAACCTATAAGCATAAGATGTATCATTAATGTAGTGAAATTGATTAAATTAAACCTTATACAGTGAATGGATTAAATCAATATTATGAAGAAAAAAAAATGTAGTTTGTGTAAACCAAAGAGCTAAACCAAAAGTTAGACAAAGGTAGAAAAAGGTAGTGAATAGTAAAATGTACTTCGACAAGTGATACTAAGGTGAATCTGAACTAATATGGAGCATTGCAGAGATTATGGAACAGTTCAAAATTATATCATAACTTTTGATCTGTATGGAGTTAAAGAATTGTGTGAAATAGGGTTTTGTTAACAACACGATTCTTTTAATAAACCTGCCAAAAATAGCTAAGCCTTGCTAGCGTGTTACTTGGAAATGTATCAAATAATTCATTACATATTCTCTAACATTTATGTGTGTTTACATTTAAATTAATTTCATTCATAAACGCCAAAGGGGTGTTTCATATTTGTTAATCAGATTTTTAACTTGCTGATTGTGTTTTGATAGGACAAATAAACTGCTTTATATGTGATTATCCAAGTGGAATAAACTGTTTTTTAGCAAGAAGAAGATACTAAATCCCTATAAATACTTATCTTTCTAATCATGCCTCTAATTAAAACTCTGGAAAAAAACTATGTGGTATTGTCATGTTGACGAGGATGATTTGTGATATAATTAGAAAGATAGAAACATTTTTCTTTGATTATGGAGTCTGGAATTGTTCCAAATTGACTATTTTAAAAAAAAGCAATTCCAAACATCCCAAAATAGCAAACCAGAATTGTTCATAAATGCCATTAAAACAAATAAATCCGTAGTTCCGGTACTTAATCTAGTTAATACCTTCGGGATAATGGAGCTTCCATCAATGAACTGAAGAACTGGTTTGGTAGTATTTGGATCTATTTTTATAGATTCAAGTTGAAAGCCAAACTTGACGGTAGCTGGAGGAAGTGCATCAAAAAGAGTGTCTATAAGATCCTTTCTTCTCAAGCATCGAGCTTCTCCATCCCTACATAGACAACAACAAAGTACATTTAGACCATAAGGTTATACCGGTAGGAAAATAATGAATAAACATGCTGGGACACATCGCATATACAGGGCCTGTCTGAGTATTTTGATGCCCCTGGGCGAGACAATCGAAATGCCCCATCGGATGTTGTAAATAGAAAACACACTACTCCATGATTATTATGTACTATGCAAGCGTTAAATATTCAAACGAAAAAATGGTTTTGAAATCCGAACTACATAACAATTATGTACTAAGTGACTAAATACTCAAAACTGTAAAAAATAAACCATCATATTAAGGAACCATGTTAATACAAAAGTTAAAAACCATTTGAACTTTTAGAAAACTACATCAAACTCAACATGAATACGTAAGTTTACTAAAAATCTCGTATGAGTGAATGTAGGTTATAGTTGTGCACGTTTTAGGCTCATCACAGTGGATCGGATAAAATCGATCATGGGGATCGATCGATCGATATTCAATATCGATCGCCCCAATGTGGGATTGTTTGGAAATCGATCGCCGGTCAAGAGGAAAGCACAAATCGTTCGGATTTCCAACCGATTTTGAATCAACACATTCCAAACCAAATTTACCTTTTTTCAAAAATGTAACCGTTTGTAGCATAAAAAAAAACTTTTTTTCCAAAATATTTACCACTTTTCATCCTATAAATACTCACATCAAACCCACTTTCAAACACACAATTTCAAAAACAATTCATCCAAATTCGCATAAAAAACACACACAATGTCAAAGAAAAACACTCCCCAATCAAAAAACCGACAATCCCGACTATCCCAAAATGCACCGGACATAAATTTCTCTCCGCAAAACACCTTTGAACTAACCGGCATAACACCACCACAACAAGGGAACATACGCTTTCGTCCACAATCTTTTGAATATCCAACACAATTACCACACGTCAATCAAGAGAAAACTTATTTTCCGTTCATCGTCCTTTTGTCCCACCACAACGTGTTAATCATCACGAAGAACCAAGTGAGGCGTCATATCGTCCTAACATGGATTTCTTGCATTGTTCCCAACCGTATCAAGAACATTCTCCGATTCGGTCTACTAATATTGATATGAATTTGGATGATTGGGCAGACTTTCATAACTATGGCTATTCGACCCAACATTATCCAAGCCAAGACCAACCGAGTCAAGATGTTTCGATGGGGCAAGGTTCGGGTCACGATTCCTACCTCGGTTCTTTCCACGGTTCTTTGCCCGTTGATGACGATGAGTCTGACGATCGAAATCGAAGAGACATCACCCGTCAAGCAAAAGAAGCCTTCGCAACGTGCTACAAAGGCGAAAGGCAAAGCCAAAGAACCCGAACCGGCCAAAAAAATTGAACCATGGTCTAGCAGAGAAGAGGTCGTTCTTTGTAAAGCTTTCATCTTTGTTTCTGAAAATGCAAAAAAAGGAAACACTATGAATCGGCACAAATTTTGAGAGAAAGTGGTAGCCTACTTTTGGAGAGAAACTGGTTCAGACCGGACAATGAATTCGATCATTTCCAAATGGAAGACTAGAATTCGTTGTCAAGTTGCGAATTTTGGTGCTATTGTTGATAATGTCAAGGGGACACATGGAAGTGGTGAGAATGACCTTGACGATTTGTCCAAAGCTCTTTTGGAGTATCGTACACGTTACGGTAAAGATTTCACTATGGTGGAGTGTTGGAAAGTTTTGAGGGGGCATGATTCTTGGAAGGAAGAGATACCCCTTTTCCAATCGGGTTGTCGAAAGAAAGTGAAGGGTTCAACAACTACGTCGGGGTCAACACAAGGCCCCTCGAATTTTCAAGACTGGGATGATGACGAGGATAAAACGGAGGATGATACTAGAGAATTACGACCACAAGGTCGTGACAAAGCAAGGAGGAAATCATCCACCTCCTCCTCTCATGAAACATCAAAATCATTCATGAGTGGGCTAATAGCGGATTTGTGGAAATCAAGACCGTCAAAGAAGGAAAAAGGTAAAGAGCGTGATGAGTCGTGGAGACAAATCAAGGAACGAGAGCTAGCGATCAAAGAAAAAAATTGGAATATCAACAAAAGCTCTTGCAATGCCAGGAGGAACAAAAAGAACTCTTGAGAACTACCAAACAGGATCAAGAATTGATTTTCTACAACTCGGCTATCGACCCAAATTTGCCCGAACGACAACGAGAGGAACTTATGCGAATTAAAGCGGAAACCAAGGAACGCCACAACCTAAATTATTAGTTTTTAAATAAGTGTTCGCGTGTTTAATTTTTAGTTGTTTAAGTTTTTTATTTAGTTCTAATGGTTTTTATTTCGTATCGTATCTTTTATGTGATATTTACGTTTTATTAATAAAATTTGTGTTTGTGTTAAAAAAAATGTTTTTTTTTAAAGAAAAAAAAATGATGCAATATGGGTTGCCACTGTGATGAGAGAGGTGAATATGGGTTGAAGAGAGAGAATGCTGAAGTGACAGCCGGAAAGATGATTCAATATGAGTTACCACTGTGAGAAGCCTTATATGTTCAAAATCAAACAAGTAGCCACATTCCTATTGTTAATGTCACCAAATTAAATCATTATTTGCTTGATATGTTTTTTCATAATTACGCAAAGCTTTACGATAGCACTGAAATGCTTAAACTAATATGAATAGCATCTAGACGATTCATTGGCATTTGAATACAAGAAATGACAAAATTACAAAAACAATATACTATATTGAAAATATTAAATTAAATATGTTATTCTAATGAAACTTTCTCTTTCTTTTTTAAAACTCTTTTTCTTTTCCACCAAAAAGTCACTTCAACCACCAACAGTCGCAAATACTGGATAACCGATATTCCGATGAAAAAAATATTTAAAAAACAAGACCGCGTTTATATTAGACGTCATCATCAATTAATCTATACATATATTATCTATAATGAAAAAATGGTCAAACTTTTTGTCTTAAAAATTGAGTATTGAAAATCAAATGTGAGAGAAAATTAATGTAATTAATACTTTAATTATAACACACAATTACTTAAAAGTACAATAATTTATTCACATTGTACAACCAATTAAAAACATGTCTATCAAATTAAATACAACCAATTAAAACACAAACCGGGTTGACCCGGTAATTTGACCCATTTTCGACCCAACCTAGCAAGTTGACCCGGTTTAAATCGACAAATTTTTCGACGGAGATGTTCAACCGGTTGAACTACCCGGGTCGAATCGGGTTTCAAAACATTATCCATTACTTAAAAGTACAATAATTTATTCACATTGTACAACCAATTAAAAACATATCTACCAAATTAAATACAACCAATTAAAACACAAACCGGGTTGACCCGGTTTAATTTGACCCGTTTTCGACCTAACCTAGCAATTTGACCCGGTTTAAATCGACCTATTTTTCGACCGGAACAGTTCAACCGGTTAAACCACCTAGGTCGAACCGAGTTTCAAAACATTATCCTTTACTTAAAAGTACAATGATTTATTCACATTTTACAACCAATTAAAAAACATATCTACCAAATTAAATTCAACCAATTAAAACACAAACCGGGTTGACCCGGGACGCTTCAAACCCGGCGGATTAACCCTGTTTAATTTGACCCGTTTTCGACCCAACCTAGCAAGTTGACCCGGTTTAAATCGACCTATTTTTCGACCGGAACGGTTCAACCGGTTGAACCACCAAGGTCGAACCGGGTTTCAAAACATTATTTTTCGTTTATAACCTATAAACTTTTTTTTATCAATAAACTATTTGTCGCTATAAAATCGCGTTGCTATGCACGGGTACTCGTCTAGTTATATAAAATCGACTCATTACACTAAAAAATTTATGCCCCTACTTTTTTTATGCCTTTGGCTGTCGCCCACCCAGGCCTGCCCTAAGCATGTAATAAAAGATTTTAAAAGATGTTAAAAGGTTATAATATCATAAGGCTATAGGAGGTGGAAAATATGTGATTGGTAGCATATTTGAAAAACTTGGAAAAACCTAGCGTTGAACATAATTTTAATAATTTGCTAAAATAATAATAATAATAATAATAATAATAATTTAGACTAAAATAAAATATAGTTAAATATATATTAAATACGGATTACTTACATAGGCATGTCTTGTTGTGTTCCACGATCGAGCAACATGAATCGATCCCTATATATAAACGACCAAAAAATAATAACTTAGTAAACGATACGATGTCAATAGACGCGATAGCATGTTACGATTACCAAAAAAGTATGAAAAATATTTACGGTCAAAATTAAACAAAAAAGATTAAAAAAAATCAAAGTGGACAATTAATATGGGATAGAGGGAGAAGTATCTAAGAACACACGAGTACCTTTTAACGAGGACAGCCGTATGACGAAGAATGTCCGCGACACCAAGCCGATCAAGTGCACGCCATCCGTTTTGCTGAATTCCAATTGCTGCTCCTGTGACGTTCCTGAGACTTTCTGATCTCTCGAATACGACACTTTTGATCCCTTTTCGGTGAAGTGCAAGTGCTGTGGCTAAACCACAGATCCCAGCTCCAATTATCACCACTTCATTATCTTCCATTATAACTGTAAGTCTTACCTCTTTTTTCTCAATCTAGTTATGTTTTGTTTTCCTATGAAAGTTGCCATGCTATATATAGACATATATTACGCGAGTGCTACAGTTTTTTTTTTTTTTTTTTTTTTTTTTTTTTTTTTTTTTTTTTGTCTTTCTGTCAAAGAGAAGAAAGATCATTGAAACTTCGTATCTGATGTGTCTGTCTACTAAATTGGTGGGTCCTGGATTCCATGTTAAGATATGGTAGCCAGACAGACTTAAATAACAATTAAGCTGACCGAATACTTATCTTATTTATTGCTTTGTCGATCGCGAAATAAATATAAACGAGGCATTCCCGTGCTACGCATAAAGTTTGTAACTAAGTATTTATCACCAGTGGCGAAGTTAGAAAATTTTCAGTGCAAGTGCTTTGTCAGGATTAAATTTTTTTTTTCCTAACGCTAATTTTCGGGTAATATGTTCGGGTCGGTGATTCGATTCGTGTCAGGTCAAAAATTAAATATTATTATTATATATAAAAAAAAGTTCCAATCACTAAAAAACTAAACATTTGTCTAAGACAACTAAATTGCAAAGAACTTATATTAGTGGTACACGATTGACGATTTTTGCCAGGCTGTCATATTAAACTTTCAACCCCAATTTCTAATTTCTACTTAAATTCATAATTTCTACTAAATCCTTAAATAAAAGACAAGTAAATTTAAAGACAACAAACCAGAAGGACCGCTGCAGACGGCGGCAGGCGTGACGGAGGCTGGTCGGCCGTCGGCGGTGGCCAGCGGGACTGCAGGAGCCAGGAAGGTGGGAGGAGATGAGGGTCGAAGGGGGAGGGTTTGGGATTTTGTTAATTGTTATTGTTCCGGTTATTTTTTTATTATTATTATTATTTTAATGGGCTAAGTAATTGATTTTAGTTTAAGATTTGATTTGTTAATGGATTTTAGTTTGGGTAGATGGGCTTATGTAAAATGTATTGAATCAATTTTATTGCTTAATGTATAAAAAAAAATTCACAATTAAAATAGGGGGGTCGAAACTGAATATAACGAAATTTTTCTACACAAAAACTATATACCCACTACATCGCAAAAAAAATTTCGGAGGTCGGGCGCCCCCTCCCGCCCGTATATAGTTGCGCCTATGCTTATCACGTAATATTTGTGTAAATTGCCGAATATACTAAGGCTGTCGCGGGAGATTTTTTTTATTGTTGAAAGAAATTTGTTAAAGGTTACGTAAATGTAACATTTTTTTTTTTTTTTTTTTTTTTTTTTTTAGTGTAAGCTTTAGATAATAGGTTATATGTAATGGTTTCCGATAAACTATTAAACTCTTACTAAACCCGCGTGTTGCGCCGGATGAATTGAAAGCGGTTTTTTTTTTTTTTTTTTTTTTTTTTACAGACTAAGAAGTTCATGTTAGCATTTTTCAAATAGACAAACACTGCTAAACCAAAAAAAACATAAATTTATTGTGAAAGTAATAAACAATAGTAAAGAGAAGAGAGGAATTATTATTGAATGGATAATCAATGGAGGTTACAAATGGATATATTTATAAGGGTAATAGTCTAAACTTTAACTTGTTCTTAAAGAATAGGATGAGTATACATAACCCATAAGCCCACACATAATTTATAATATTCCTCCTTGAATATTTATCGTTCATTACACGCCATAAACTGCCTCATTAAAAACCTTACCAAGAAAAACCCAATGGAATAAAAACTTGATGAAGGAAAAGAATGCAGTACGCATAATGCTCCTTCTCAAATTAATGCATATCTTTTAAGCGTCGAAGGCCGATCTTCTGAACCAGTAACTCAAAAACTCTTGTTGGCAAAGACTTTGTGAATAAATCTGCCAAATTGTCACTTGATCGAACTTAACGAACATTAATAACTCCATCCTTTTGTAGATCATATGTAAAGAAAATTTTCGGAGAAATGTGTTTTGTTTTGCCTCCTTTGATATACCCTTCCTTGATTTGAGCTACACATGCCACGTTGTCCTTACATAACATGGTTGGATTTCCTTTAATAGACTTGAGCCCACATTCTTCTTGGATGTTTTGAATCATCGATCTTAACCAAACGCACTCTTGACCAGCTTCATAAAGTGCAATAAGTTCATCATGATTTGATGATGTTGCAGTTAAAGATTGCTTTGTCGACCTCCAAGAAATTGCAATGTCTCCATATGTGAAAACATACCCCTATTTGGGATCGTGCCTTATGTAGATCAAACAAGTAACCAGCATCAGCATATCCAACCAACTTTGATTTCGAATTCCTTTGGTAAAATAATCCCATATCACAGGTACCACAAAGATAACGAAAAATGTGTTTGATTCCATTCCAATGTCGGGGTGTTGGCTCAGAACTATATCTTGCTAGTAAGTTGACTGAAAAAGCAATATTTGGGCGTGTATTACTAGCAAGGTACATCAAAGCCCCTATCGCACTTAGATATGGTATTTCAGGACCAGGAATGTCCTCATCATGTTCTTTGGGGCGGAACGGATCAAGTTCCCTGTCAAGTGAACGACCGACCATTGGTGAGCTTAGTGGATGAGCTTTATCCATATTGAATCGTTTCAATATCTTTTCTGTATAGTTTGATTGATGAACAAATATTCCACTTGACAAATGCTCAATTTGCAAACCCAGACAAAACATTGTCATACCAAGGTCTTTATAACTTTATTATGTCCCAATTAACTTTATTATGTCCCAATTAACTTCATCATATTTTACTTCAACTCGAACACTCAATATTTATACCCAACATATTTTCACAATTTTTATAACTTTATTATGTCCCAATTAACTTCATCATATTTTACTTCAACTCGTCACGGTTTATTTTTAGTTAACTCGGTACCCCGGTTTCCCCTAAACACTAAATATCTACACAAAATACCAACTATATTACACCATCTCATTTTTTTTCTTCTTTTTCTCCACAAATGCCGCCCCCCCCCCCCCCCCCCCCATGACATCTTTCCCCATTTTATGGATCTTGTCCAATTCAATTATGTATATAATTTATACTTATCATTTTTCATTTCATTTTCCTAAAAACAACAAGTAAACTCTTTTATCTTTTCTCTCTTTTGTGTGGATCGGCCAAGGAAGAACAAGCAAGGAGAAACCATAATTTTTCCAAGATCAAGTGTTAATCTTGTCCCTTTTGTTGTTCTTGTTTGGGTTTTGTGATAAAAACCCAAGGTTTTATAAGTTTTCATCTCCATAAGCTCACAAATCTTTCTATGTAAGTTGTCAAACTTTTGTTCATAATTTCTTCATGTTCTTATTATGTTCATATGATTTCATACAAGGTTTACATGCATATGTTAGTATATACCACTCATTTATATATATATCTAACTTTTGAACTCTAGAAATAGATTATTGTTAGATCCTTGTTAGAGTAGCTTGAGTTATGATGTTTAGGAACCCATGACACCCTAAGAAGGTGTATGGTAGGATTAGACTAGCTTTGTGGTGTTTGAAAGTGATTTGGTGATGTTAGAAACTAGATTGAAGTCTTAAAAATGGGTTTTGAACAAGTAAATATACCTTCTGTCCCATTTTGGTTAACCCAGAAAAATCCGTTTTTACCCAGTACCCTTTGACAATATTTTTAGAAAATACTTTTAAAAACGAAACTTTTGGCGAAAGAACGAACTAAAACGAGTTTATAACGAAGGAGATATGATTTTTGTAAACTTAACGACGAAAACTATTTTCTGAAAAACTGCATGCTGTTTGACAGTTTTCGACGAGCAAATAGAGGCGTTAAACGTAACCTAGAGGAGCCGAGCTATTGAAAATATATTAGTATATACTAAAACGAATCCGTGGATATAAAGAACGTAGAAAACGAGCCTAAAACGACCAAGATATACACTTTTGAAACTAGGCGAACTATATATATATTTGACAACTTCTAATAGCACATATTCTCTTAAGTTATGGAAACACTATAAATCAACGCCAACGCTTATTTTCAAACTACGAGTGGTATAGGCTTCATGTGCATGTACATTCATCACATCCCCTCATAATTTAAGTAGATCGTATCATTCGTTCATTATAGGTCGCGGTTAGAGATCGAACCTCATTTCTGTGTATCCACTTTTGTCATCGTAGCTATCGCACCAGGTGAGTCATAGCCCCTACTCTTTTAAATTGTTTTGTCAACTTTTAGGGGAGAATACATGCTCGTTTTTACTTGAACTATTACTTGACTCTTTAAACATGGTTTTGACTTGAACTTTATTATGAACTTATGACTTGTCTTGACTTTTTGAACTTGACTTAAACTTTTGAACTTATGTACCGTACGTACTTTGACTTAAAGTCTCCCTTGTTCGGAGCAACACTATGAAGTCTCCCTTGTTCGGAGCATCCTAAATAATTCTCGCCTTATTGGTGGAGTGACTAATAATTCTCGCCTTATTGGTGGAGTGACTTAAAGTCTCCCTTGTTCGGAGCAACATTATAAAGTCTCCCCTGTCGACGGAGCAGCATCCTAATACGACGGTATTGGAAGGCCATTAATTTGGATACATCCTAATACTACGGTATTGGAAGGCCATTAATTTGGATGCATCCCAACCGTAAGTTGTTGGAAGACCCTAGAGGTGTGTTGTGCAACCTGACTGTATGTCGGAAGACCCTTGTGGTGACGTTTACACTTTTAACTACTATGATACACGTACATATGATTGACATTTTGACATATTATATTGACCACTTGTGCTTGACAACTAGACAAAAACTATTTAGCAGTGGGTTGTAAACACACAGGTTACAAGTCTCTTATGGCGGGACTTGTAACTGAGTGGATTTACGATGCCTTTGCTGTGTGATCACTTTACTATAAACTTTATTTTTTAAACAAACTCTATGAACTCACCAACCTCGTGTTGACACTTTAGCATGTATTTTCAGGTTTTTTTTTAGCAATGGCACGCTACTGGAGGTTTTGGCAGGGCATGGCATGGTCATAGAAGACTCTGATTATTTATATGGGGACCGTATTAAACTATTTTAAGGGCCTACTTCCGCACTACTTTTAACGATGTAAATTCAATATTTTTGGTTAAACGATTTTATTCTAAATAATTAAAGTGAAAACCATTTTTGTACTTGTGTTGTGTTACCGATTGAGTTACACCCCAGCTACACGTATGCTTCCGCTGGACCCGATTTTGGGGGTGTGACATCCAGTCATGGTGAAGTTTAGGAAGGATTACTTGTTTTTGATGATCAAACCTTTCCTTTAAACTTTACCATAATATTAACGGGTCTTTGACAGTTAGATATTCCTTTTTTAGGTCCTTATGAAGATGATGACGCAAGAATATCATGGCTTTGGCACGTGCTTGTGCAGAGGCCGTATTTCTAGTTTGGATCGTTTCTCCCAATTCTTTTGCAGTTAAATGGATCCTAGCATCAAGAGTCCAAGAGATAATCAATCTCTTTGCACTCATGACTCACTCACCCAGCAAAAAATAATGAGTGAGGTGAGCCTTTTTAAATACCTTAACCATTCCCCCCACCAAGCACCCCTAAATATCATATCATTTATCTAACATTAATTACAAACAACTTAAACACACAGTTGTTGCTAAAAAAAATACATGTGAGAAATCATGATATTATATATTTTACACCACATACTAGTTAAGAATGCAACGAGTAAATAAAAATAAAAACATATAACAATAATGAGAGGTTATGTTATTTGATTCTCTTAAGGGAATCATATAAAACTTGACGTTTTATTTTTTTCTAACATAACATAAGGCTATGCAATTGATTCTATTAATTGAATCAAATTATATATATATATATATATATATATATATATATATATATATATATATATATATATATATATATATATATATATATATATATATAGATTTGGGTTAAAATAAAAAGGGTCTTAAAATAAAAAGAATAAAAAGTCTCTGATGCACTAAATTCACTACAAAAAATAGTGCTATTCTCCACATTTATTTTGCCACGGTATGGTCAACCGTGGACTTTTTTTTTATATGAATAATAATTTTGCTACATTTATAGGTGTGACAAATATTTAAAAAATAATTCACATATATAAGTGTGTACAATTACAATAAAGTTACACTTATAGGTGTAGCAAATATCTCCACACTTTTATTTTTGAACATTTTTTGCAATTTTGCCACACTTTTAGGTGTGGACATTCAAAGAATTTTTCCACACTTTTAACCATAAACATTTTGGATAATATCTCCACACTTATATGTGTAGCAAAATTTGTGTGGAATCAATAATTTTACACGTTTTTAAATGTGGCCATTTGGCCTTTAAAGTGTGGAGAATTCAACTAGTTTTTTGTAGTGATTTATAACTATGCTGCAGTGAATTTAAATGTGATGCCGTAACTTAATAACTGCAATGCACTAACTGTAATGTCGTAACTTTTTATAGCTGTGATGCAGTAACTGTGTTGCACTAAAATTTATGACTGTGATGCAGTTACTTAAAAATTTGATGCAGTAACTTTGTAATTGTGATGCACCAAAATCCGCCTTCCTAGACTTTTTATTATAACCCTACCATTTATATATATATATATATATATATATATATATATATATATATATATATATATATATATATATATATATATATATATATATTAGTCATAACATATAAGGTTATGATATTGATATTTATGAAAAGATCATATTAGAACTTGAGGTTCTAATTATATTTTCTTTTTCTTAACCAACAACATGAGGTTGTGTTATTTTGATTCTCTCTTTGCCGAACAAAGAAAAACAATAATAAATGAAAAGCAAACATTTATTGTTGATTTTGAAACGTGTGTCACGATAATAAATGAAAAAAAAAATAATTAATCTCTTTACACTCACTCACCCGGCACAAAATAATGAGTAAGGTGGACTTTTTTGAATACCTTAACCATTCCCCCCACCAAGCACCCCTAAATATCATATCGTTTATCTAACATTAATTACAAATAACTTAAACACACAGTTGTTGCTAAAAAAAATACATGTGAGAAATCATGATATTATATATTTTACACCATGTACTAGTTAAGAATGCAACGAGTAAATAAAAATACAAATATATAACAATAAAGCGAGGTTATGTTATTTGATTCTCTTAAGGGAATCATACAAAACTTGACGTTTTATTTTTTTCTAACATAACATAAGGCTATGCAATTGATTCTATTAATTGAATCAAATTATATATATATATATATATATATATATATATATATATATATATATATATATATATATATATATATATATATATATATATATATATTAGTCATAACATGAGGTTATGATATTGATATTTATGAAAAGATCATATTAGAACTTGAGGTTCTAATTATATTTTCTTTTTCTTAACCAACAACATGAGGTTGTGTTATTTTGATTCTCTCTTTTTCCGAACAAAGAAAAATAATATATGAAAAACTAGAGGGGGGGGGGGGGTTGAATAGTTTTACGTCGTTTTCTATTTATAAAACGGTTGTTAAAAGATAACTTCAATTTAAGTTTTGTTTTGAAAACTATACTTGATCGAAATGATCAATTGAAAATGTATATATTTTATCCTTTTAGATTGTTCGTAAAAGCTTTATTTTTGTGAATGAACCTTTAGTTTGATCTTTGTGTGAAATCAATATTAGCACAATATGATAAGTTATAACAATATGTAAATGTCTATGTCTACGTAAGTAAAAATGATGTAAATAAGATAATAAGCAAGAGATGGAAGGATAAAACCGAGACACAAAGATTTATAGTGGTTCGGCTACAAGGACACCTTCCTTGCTCTACTCCACTCCTCGAGTCACATACTCGAGAGTTTTCTTCACTAAATCAACGAGCTCCTTTTTGGCGGAGAAACCTTACACGACTTTTGCTTACACCAATTAACGACACTAAGCTAAATGTCGAGTTCTAATCGTAGCTAGAACCAATCTCACACCACTAATCACTACACACCTTTTTCACAACTTCTTTACACCACACCTTCTCTTTCACAACACTACTTCTTTTTCGTCACAACACAACTTCTTCTTCTTCACAACACAACTTCTATTTCACTACTTCTCTACACCACTAATCCACCTAAATCTACCTATTACAAAACTTCTACAACTATACAAATAATTTACACTACTACTAACAATATTTACACATCAACAATACTTCTTTATTAGATGTTGAAGGAGTATTCTTCTTTTGCACTTTAAATGGAAAGGGATTGAATCACTTGAAGAAAGAACTTATAATCTTATGATCAAAGGATTTAGGAAGATGATTTGAAAATATTGGGACAGAAAGTTATAGTGCAAAAGTTGAGAAAAAATTGTAGGATTGAACCTGTATTTATAAGCAAAAGTTTCTGACAATAAGAGCATGCCGGTCCCCTTAATTCATTGTCGGCCCCCTTAAAATTAACGGGGCCGCCCCTTATAATTAAGGGGGCCACCCACCTGTAATGGCCAGAAATTTTTGTCTTTTCTGGGCTAGTTTATTTGGTGAAGATTTAACTGATTTTAGTTAAAATTTTGAATTCATATATTTATTATAAATAAAACATTTTCCTTTAATTACCAAAAGTGTTTTTCTAAATATATAAAATGTTTATACAATTTTATATAATTTGTAATTATTAAATAAACCTTCTTTTTATCATAAAATGTATTAGACAATTGTTTATTAATACCTTAAGTGATTAAGTTGGATGTAATGATATTTTGTCACTAAATACTTGTTTACGTAATGATTTTATATTTTGTGATCGTCAAAACGTAAGAACATCGAGAAATATTAAAAACGTTTTTACACATTATTTATATCAACATAATAAACCTCACCTTATATGTTTATCGTTTTAGTAAATTAGTATTGAGCTACAATAGATATCATTAAATAAACCAAGAATGAATGAAAAGCAAACATTTTAGAGTTGTGTTAGGGAAACGGGGTCTACCCCATTTCTCCCTGACCCACCTCCTACTTAGGGTGTGCAGTTGTACTCTGTTTTGTACTTGATATCATTTTTTTTGTCCAAAGGTATAGTGATAGGGAAGTGATTTGCACACTCTCAAAAATGATTGGCACACTCAAATTATGAGTGTGTTGACATTTATACCCTCACATTGTTTGGACTTATTCTTATCCTGTAAGGGTATAAATGTCAACAAACTCACATTTTGAGTGTGCCAATCATTTTTGGGAGTGTGCAAATCACTTCCCATAGTGATACTTTTTTTTTTCAAAGGTATATTTATTTTTAGATCTAAATAATTTTATCAATACAATTTTTTTTCAAGATCACCTTTCACCATCATAAACATCACAACATATCTAAAAAAAATTGTGAAAAAAATGCTAAACTTATTTTTTTTTCAGAAAAAAGATACTCAACTTATTTTTTTCACCATCATCAACTTATACGATTTCAGAAAAAAGAAAAAAAATAACGATAACCATCAATGGTTTCTTTACCAACGAGGACCAACATCACCATAACCATCACAGATCAAAAAAACCAACCACAGATCTAACAATAACAACCCACCAATTTTTTTACCATCTATTTTTTAGATCTAAAAAAGCATCACATATTTTTAGATCTAAAAAATAATCACATAAACCATCACAAATAATTTTTTTTTAATCATAACGAGACCCAGAATTTTTTGCCAAGTGGTATTTTATTACCAAAAACAACCACCACCAAGGATTCTACTTTTCTCAGTCACCCTCGTCTTCTCCATTTTTTTCGTCACTCGATGCCCCCACAAAATATAGAGTTTGATTTACTAAAAGGAGAGGTTATACAAAGCAAACCAACATCAAACCAACTAAAAGGAGAGATTGATTCTACTTTTCTTAGTGATGAGAGTGATATTAGTGATGAGAGAAAGATGGGAGAGAGAGTGTGAGAGAGAGAAAGAGGTGAGAGTATTGATGAGAGACAGATATGGGGCATAGTGTTATCACATGGGTGTTGGGTGCGGGGTCAAAACATGGGGCGGTATCCGGTTTTTTTTTTTTTTTTTTCCTCAAACTTGTAAAAAATTGTTATTCGGAGTAAAAGTTATAAAAGTTGTAAAAAAATATTTTGTTAAAAATAATAAAAGTTGTGTTTTTTGTTTAAATAAAAGTTGTAATTACTTTTTCAAGGTAAAAACCCTTTACTCAAAAAAAAAAAAAAAAAAAAAAAAATTGTTTCGTAAATAATGTGTTAACTTTGTTGTTTAAATGACATGAATAATCTTTATATGTCGTAGGCACAAGACACAAGTTAGAAAAACCCATTTTACAATGCTTTCAGGTGGGCCGAAGAAATCTTTTCTAGTGTCGATGTGATAGAGGATTTATTATAGAACGGACATCTTGGCAAGAAGGTAGTCGTGGGGTGCAAGGCTCCATGATCTTTTAAATGAAATGAATAATCTTCATATGTCGTAGATGTTGTTGTTTTTAAATAATATGTATAACGTTGTCGTTTAATTTAATAATAACAGTTGTTGTTGCAGTTATTAAATGTCAGAATATTTAACGTGTTATACAAACAAAATAATTATACAAAACATTATACATATACAAAACATTATTAAACACAAATATACAAAACATTATACATATACAATAATTATAACAAAAAAAAATCACTAAACGACAAAATAGGAAAAAAGTCAAAAAAATATATATAAAAAGTACACCCTAACCTATTTAGAGAGGGTTAATCTAATCAATAGCCCCCGTTACTATAACTCACCCCAACATTTATTGTTGATTTTGAAACGTGTGTCACGATAATAAATGAAAAAAGAAATTAAAAAAAAGAAGACACAACGAACAATGTATAATAAATTTCGTACTTTTTTTTTTTTTTTTTTTTTTTTTTTCATAATTTCATGTATATCTTTGGAAATTTCAAAAATTGCGTATATATCATTTTTACTAGTTTTTTATGCATAAAATACAATGCTTTTAATGCATCAAAAGGATATACATGTAATTTTTTAAATTTGCAAGGATATATATGTAAAGATTTTTTTTTTTTTTTTTTTTTTTTTTTTTAATTTGAAGCAAACCTCGTGCTGATAAAGTATTGGGAAAGTAATAAACAAAAGTAAAGAGAAGAGATAAATTATTATTGAGTGGATAATCACTGAAGGTTACACAAATGGGTATATTTATAAAGGTATTAGTCTAAACCCTAACTTGTTATTAAAGAATATGATGAATAAACATAACTTATAAGCCATACATAATTTATAACACAATTTATTTAAACATCAATATATATTAGTGTATCTATGCTGTTGGCTTCCACCAAGCTTCCTTACTTGAACCCCAGGGCTTAAAAATCAACATCAATATACTTACTAGTTACTACCTACGCTTTTCTTATTTTATCTCTATTATGTTTGACTCATTTCATATTTGATTTAATCCATGCAGTTACATTTTGAGCAACTATTGGATTTGTCATCTTCTTTTAGTCCAATGTAGTTAACAAATGTCTTCATTCTAGTGAGAGTATAATTAAGGAAACTGAGACACGGCTTCAAATAAAATTGTAACAATCAAAAGGGATTAATTGATGTTAGTGGTTGTTAGCTAGTTGGCTAATCAGCGTCTGAGCTATATAAGCTCTTTAAGATAAGCCCATCCATCGTGGGTTTCATAAAACAACTTATATGGCACAACTAAAGCAGCTTGACTCCTAGAAAAGCTTATAATGTTCTAATAATACAATAAGTTAGCAAGCTGCTCGAGTATTAATTAAATGCATCAGTAACTTGTAGCAACTGTCAATTGACTCTTTTCTTCGGTCAACTCGATCGAATCCATTTTGGTCTTTCTGATACAGCCATGGGTAGGGGTGTTCATCGGTTCGGTTATCGGTTAATCGGTTTATTCGGTTCGGTTTGTTCGGTTAAAATTTTTTTTTGGGTCATAACCGAAAACCGAACCGAACCGAAAATATCTATAACCGAACCGAACCGAGAACCGAACCGAAGTTCGGTTCGGTTATGGGTCAAAACCGAAAACCGAACTTTTTACTTAAATTACACTATTTATATTTTTTTTTAATTTAATTATATATATTTTTGAGAAAAAAAATATTTCAAGCATAAAAAAATGTTTTTTTATATTAGTATAAAATTTTAATGGATATTTTTTATATTTAAAATAATATAAATATATAAAAAATATATATATTTATATTAATTCGGTTTTCGGTTCGGTTTTCGGTTCAGATAGCTAAACCCATATCCAAACCGAAAACCGAATTTTTAATTCGGTTCGGTTCGGTTTTAACAAGTTCGGTTCGGTTATATGTTCGGTTCGGTTTTATTTCGGTTCGGTTCGGTTCGGTTTTCGGTTTATTCGGTTAATTAACCGAACCGTGAACACCCCTAGCCATGGGCCTTCTAGCAAACAATTGACTTGAGACAATTAAAACGCGCCTTTCGGATCTTATTGTGAGAACCAACTTGAGCAAACCACCAAGCCAAATGAAACACTTGGGGCACGTTTGGTAGAGAGAATTTCAGAGAATATAAATTCAGATAATAGAAATCAGTAGAGAATTTTGTTTAATTCTAATGTTTGGTAACAATAAAGACTTGACCCGAGAAATGAAAAAAAAATTGATTTTTTTTTTAATTTTATTTTTTCTAAATAACAATTCTAAAAAAATATATTTAAAAAAATATATTTTTTTATAAATTATATATATATATTTTTTTAAAATTTACTTTTAAAAAAAACTTATTTTTTAAAAAATTTATTTAAAAAAATTTAATTTATTTTTTTATAAAAATTATTTATTCTAAATAACAATTTTAAAAAAAAATTAATTTATTTAAAAAAAAACTTATTTTTTTAAAAATTTATTTAAAAAAATAATTTTTTCTAAATAACAATTCTAAAATAAATATATTCTCAAAAAAAATATATTTTTTTTTAAATTATTTTTTATAAAAAAATTATTTTTAAAAGAAAACTATTTTTAAAAAACCTATTTATTTTGCTAAAAAAAATAAAAAAATAAAAATAAAATAAAAAAACAAAACCTCTCAATTCTTCAAATTCTCCACCAAAACTATGGAAATGGGAGTAACCAAGTTACACTACCCAATTCTCTCAAACTCTCCACTAATTTCTCATCAATTTTCCACTTTTTTTAATTCTCTCTACCAAACAAGAGAATTTGATCAAATTTCATTTCTCTCATTTCTTTTCTCTCTACCAAACGCACCCTTAAGCTTTTTGTATAGTGCCCTGTCAGCATTCCAGTTTTCAACCGCCTGCAATCCATTTTTAAATGGTCGCTCATACATGTGCTGCATATCCAGCTCGGTTACCTGAATATATACGAACTCGTGAACATCAACCATCTTTCTCAAGTTTTCAAATCAAAGAACTACTATTGCAATATACTCAAACACTTCCACAGTGGCTAACCTCGTATTTATAATCTTTACACATAAAAGGAAAAAAAAAAAGCTATAATTGAAAAAATTAAGTGGAGAAAGATATGGTAGTTGTAGAAATTAGAGGGAATACTGAAAATGTATTTATCGGATTCAATTAACTAAATACAATACAAAGACATTAAACGAGTAAACCTAACCCTAAGTGCAAGACGGGCCTAAAGAAGTAGGCCGGTCTATAGGCATTATTAACTAGCGTCCCGCCTCAAACTCACAATGCTACATACGTCTAGATTCCCCTCGCAACTATACAAGTGTTGTGATGGTGAATTGCTATCGCAAGGTACAACAACATTGCACAACGTGCCCTAATCTATTACAAAATATAAATAAAGTTCATGTACTAATGATTTACACTTTTCGTGTTCCAACAAGATCATTGGATGGACAGTACTAGTGACGGGGAAAGTGCGGATTTTAGAATACTTGTTTGTTTACTTTTTGTTTTTACACTGATGAGGCAAAAAATGAACCACTTTTAGGGGGTCATTTAAGCCCGGAATTGAATTTATTTGATCAAATACTACCCTAAATCGTTCCTTTTGTGATTTTAGGTACTTTGGGAGAGAAATCTGAAAAAGGAAGCAATTCGGACGTTTTTGGAGCATAAAAGTGAAGAAAACGCCAAAGACTAAATTTTCTATGCTGAGAACAGTACCTGACGGCGTCAAGAGGAAAATCATGACGGTGTCAAGAGTAAAAGTGGTGACGACCCAATGCAAACCTGACGGCGTCACAAGAAGGGCGTCAAGAGTTAATTTTGTGACGGCCTGCATAAGGGGACTACATGACGGCGTCAGACCCAGATCTAGGCAGTCCGAGGAACTATTTGGCGGCGAGATGACGGCGTCAGACATTTGTTCTTGACGCCGTCACCTACTAAACTCTATATATAGTTTTCTATTTTTCATTCATTAGAGAGGAACTTGTGTGGAGAAACCCTAGGGCCGAACTTTGTAAACCCTAGTTCGTATTTTACAGTATTTTCAAGGGTTTTCAACCCTTGAATCCTTTCATGTGCTATTGAGATTAGTCTTCTCTTAATTCAATCAATATCTCTATGTGTTGGTTGTCTATATCTTGTGCTTGTCTTGATTTCAACCTGCTAGGCTAGATTTATCTTGTGTTTGCTTGGATCTAATGAAACCTAGATGTTAATTATATATATATAAAATGTAAGGTTTGAAAATAATAATAATAGTGTGAAATAAATGTAAACGTCGTGACTCGAGATCGTAAAATGGAAAGTAAAGATGAAAAATATTAATTATATTATACGGCCCTTGTCTTTTCCAGATTTTTACACTTTTTACCCTAATGGTGTTAGCGTTACGTCGTTAGTCCAAAGTTAAATATTTTTACGTTTTAAGTTCAAAAATTAATGGTTTTTACATTTTTCATCCCAAAAGTTTATAAAATCAGTTTTTCATCCTCAAGTTTGTAAAATGACAATTTTTACCTAAAGTTTATAACACTTTTAACCCGAAAGTTATAAAATTTGCAAACTTAGTCCAAAATTTACCAAATTCGAAACTTAACATTTTTATTTCTTAATTAAGCTAAAAACAGCTTATTTAACTTTTCAAAACTGATTATTTTCAAAAAGTGCTTATTTAGAGCTTATTGGGCTTCTAAACGAGTAAACCAAGGCCCGTTAAGCATTTTAAATCCAATGGGCTTACGAAAATTTTGGGCTTGGTTTCGGGCTTATTTTAGGATACTAAAAACATTATGGAACAGCTTATTTGGACTGCTTATCTCGTTAGCTTATTTTCAAAGGATTGGGCCCTAATCCTTAAGGCCCAATCGATGTTTACTAGTTTTTCAAAAAGGTTTTATATCGCGATGCTTTGCACCATTTAAAGGGTCAAGATGTGATTTTTATTACAAATGTTATACACGAAAATGATAGTTTGTCAGGGGGTTTAATAGATTATGAAATAAAATGGTAGGCTCGTTACGTTGGATTAAAAAATATACGTGCGTTTCATGGGTTGAATGGGTCGAACTTTTAAGTAAAAAGACTTAGAAATATTTTTAAGAGTTTTGCATGGTTCAAAGTTACTTACAAACGAGTTTCAAAAATTGTTTATACGTGAGTTTTATATTTAAAACTTTATGTATCTTGATTAGTAGCATAGTAAATATATAGGTGGGATGAAAATACATACATGTTGTTTATATAGATTACGAGTAATAAAGTGCAAGTGTTTGTGATTTATACGTTAAAAATCAATGAATACGTTTTAAGTAAGAATGGAAAAAGTTCGTGTGAGACTTACTACACCAAGATGGTGGGGTAAAACGAGACGTAGAGTCGAGGGGAAGTGAATACGAGAGTGTAGTGTGTATGTCGACTCAACCAAGGTTCACAAACAAGGATTTGTTTCTTCTAGACTAGATTTGAAAAGCTTGCTTTCTAGCCAAAGCGATTTGAGTTAGGAACTTAGAACTAGGACTTAGTTTTTGTAAAATTTGATTTGTATGAAAGCTGGTAAACGAGTGCATGCATGCATGGCTTATAAATTTGGACTTTTGAGTATACTAGTGACCAAAATTTATGGGATGGGATGTTTGCGTGTGTACCAAAAGTCATGAAAGTGTAAGGAGTACATGTTACTCAAGGTTTTTGTTTCTAGCATGTCGACATGCTATCTAGTTCACAAGAAAATGTGGGTTTTGATTATAATATAGAATGGTACTTGTGAAATTGGTTTTAAAATTGTTTGTAGTACTTGCCTAGAATCATAAAAAAAATCATTGTGTGAGCATGAAATAGGGAGGTACCATCTTTGTTTTAAAATGTATGTCGACATGCCATTTATTAGGTGAACGATTTTGAAACTTTGGCTAGGCTCGGTGATGGTTGATCAAATGTAATATTTAGACTTGAAATTGTGTTAGAAATATTTTTAGGACTTCATAGAAACAAGCGGGGTTCAAAATGGTTTGGTTTTGGATTAGTTGCAAAACGTATGAAATTATTTTTGGACAAATACTTTGCCTAGTAAAAATGTTGTTAGACTCGACATGGCTCGAAGTTGGCTAGGTGAGAAACGAGGGAGTGTGAAAATACTTATGTGTCGTGTGTAAGAATAAGGAGTACGAGACGTGTTTCTGGCTTGGTCTAGTCGATTGTTTCGAAAGTAATTAAGAGGATTTGGGCTTAAAAAGTGTGGGCCGTGAATAGTAACAGGCCAAAAATTAATGTTGGGCTTAGTATGAAATTAAGGGTCCGGTTATATATAATTAGGATTAGTGAAAATAATTAATTTGTGATTAGTGAAATGTTTAGTAAATATTTAGTGAAACGTTTACGTGAGTTCGAGAGTGAATAGTGTTTTGTGAATAGTGTATCGTGAATAGTAAAACTTTTGAAAAACATCTCAATATCACTAACCGACTCCAAAAACGATGAATAGTGAAATGATGAATAGTGTTGGTGAATAGTAAACGATGAATAGTAAATTTGAAAAATGTCCTGAAAATGCAGGTTCGTAACGAATAAAAGAAAATTTTAATATTCTCGCGATTTTAGACTATAGTGGTACATGTGTGAGCATCGTTCCAAGCAAAAAGAATCATGAATATCGTAGTGATTTTAAATAACATAGCATATTTGATAAAAAAAAATTGTTATTGGTAAAAACGTTATTAATTAACGAAATGATATATTAGCCTTTGATTTACTTTTAATATTCATAGGGAAATTTACGAGAGTGTACAGTACCCACCCCTCATTCTGAATTCCGTGCCGGAATTCAAGTTTAACAAAATTCCTGTATTAGGAAATTTCGATCAGAGGGTTGTCGAGAGATTTTTATTATTAAGATTTAGGAGACATGGTTTAGTTAGACTTATTTGTGCTAGACAGGATCAAGTAACTGGTGTATTTAAGGGTTGTGAATATTGAAGGTAATGGTTATGAATAGTAAATTAACGGTTAGGTGTACCGTGTCCAAAGGTCGTGAATAGTAAATCCCAACGGTCCGAAATAGTGAATAAGGGCTAGATTTCCACCTACATATACTCTTTTCAAATTTCCATTTCTTCCACCCACCATTTGCCTCTCGTTTCCCATCTCTAAAATGCCGCACCTCATCACTATACTAGCGATTGTGTATGTCGTTCTTGCCGCTATCTACTTAGCGTATGTTCCAGACAAAGACTTTGGATTCTTGGTTGCGATCTTGTTGTTTGTCGTACCCCTCACGGTTCTAGCCATTACCGTGGACAAGATATGGGGGTAATAATCTTGAGCTAGGGTTGTTTTAAATTTAGTCCTTGTCGTGTTTCTATGTATTTTTAACGAATAATGAATAAAACTTGTTTTGTTTTTAGGAATTTGTCTTGTTATTATTTTTAATGATTTGTTTATATTTATCTTTCAGCATAATTAAGGTGATTCATCCTGTGGTGGCTCTTGCTATGGTTATGTTGGTGGGGGTTTTTGTTGTCATAGCGGATCAACCTATTGAAGATTCTGTGGTTTATATCGTAATTATTGTGACGTTAGCACTTCCGATGCTAATTATTTGTTTATTTATTAATTTCCATGGATTCGGATAAAGTTTTGTTATTGGAGTTTTCTGTTAGTCTTTAGGGTTTTTCTATTTGTACTTTTGTTGGCTTCTCGTCCTAATGACGAAGGAATAAGATAGGTATTTATTGTAGTTTGTAATATTTATGAATAGTTCAGTTTATCTCTATTTGTTGCTTTTACATGAAGATTGTTATTTAGAAAATTTGGCATTATAATTGTTCCTTCATAACATGATTCTTCCTAAATTAGACATAGTTGATCAGGCTATGTATAATTGAGGACTAAACGATGTGATGTTTGGCTCAGTCACAATGGTGTTTATGCTTTTCTTTTAAGTTGTTTTAGATGGTGTTCAACGTGTTGTTTTTATAATATAACACGTAATTTCTTTTTAAGAATAAAATAGGAAATTTTTGTTCGTATTATGATGATGAGTCAGAAATTTCTAGAGTAATAACAGTATACTGTTAATGGAATAGGAATTGAAATTGACGTAGATTATAATTATTTCGGGAATATTACAAGGTAGATTTTTCGATACGGTAGAAGAATAATTGTTATACTTAAGTTACATCCATCGTAACTTAAAGTAAAATACGGGGAAGAGATACAATCTCAGGAAATTGTCGAACTAGGATTTATTTATTTACAACAGGAATTTATTCGTCTGCTTCAATCTAGTCATCATTCCTTTGATACTATCGAAGTCTTTAAAGGTTCCTCATTTCTAAGAGTTTTCGCTTTTGTTTATTTCCATTAGGTATAACTCCTTGCCTAATTTCTTGGTTATGGGTGATGGTAGGGTTAGTCATTCCTTCTGGCGTTTTAAAGTGGGTTGGCCTATATTCCATGCAACTTTCATGCTTATTCGATATGTCCGTCTCTCCCCTTGGATCAACTATGTTAGTCCCTTCGAGTACTACTGACACGATGTTGCTTACCAATTCCCTAACATCTTCAGTAGTCATGGTGATTTTGATGATGATGGTGTACATGTATTGTTTACGTTGTCCATCTTCTGAAATCATTAATGAATCTTAACTTAGAATCTATCTGATGTCAGAATATTTTAACTAATGAATTCTAATTATTTCATTGATGATAGACTGAATTGACTCCTTACTGTAATCTAATTTCAAGATATGTCTGTGTTGTATCATAGATAGATAATCAACTCTTGATATGAGATTACTAAGGAACAAACCGATTCGTCCACTAAAATAAATTTTCTCTCCATTTTTCAAGTTCTCTCTTGAAAATTTATTTTTAGACAATTCTTTGGTTTCTGGTGAATTATAGTATGTTTAAGAAGTCTTAACAATTGTAAGAAATCTTACGGTAGATTTGAATAGTATAGTAGAAGTCATCATAATATTAATAACTTGACTAATCGTCTTTGTAAAACGATTAGTACAAGGTCTCTTATTAATATGTCATGGATCTACGTGGAGTTATTTGTTTATCTAGGGAGATAACAAAATGATGAGATTTTCGCATGAAGGTATGAGGATTCATAGCATGCATGCTTGATACGAAAGAAACGATTGATTCATAACAGAGAGATGTAACGGAAGAGGAGGTTATTATATATTATGATTCGATTACAAATTCTGAAAGGTTCAGATTTATTGAACATTTCATGAAATACTAACCAAGTCTGTCTGGTTTAGTAGTTGCAACAGGAATACTTGTAAACTTAAAATTAGTTACGCCTCTGATGTAAATATCTAATCTCTTTCTCAAGTTCAAGTTGTGCTGCATCCATGTTTGAGAAACGTTCCTGACACATGTTCATTTGATTAGCCAGCATAGTCTCTAATGCGGCAACCCTTTGACTCTGGTTTCTTGCTGTGTCTCTGGCCATCCATAGGGTCATTTCAATGTCTTCAATTCTACCATGTGTATGGCCGTGTTCTCTTCTTGCAGAACGGACCCTGGAATCCAAACTTCCAAGTTCCTGGTTGGTGTTGTCTTTTATCTCATTAATCTTTATTCCTAATTCACATATTGCTCGTCTCTCAGCATCCGCTCTTTTGAAAAATGCGTCAAGGTTACGGTCGTACCATTCAAATTTTGTTGGTCGTAAACCTTTTAGCTGTTCAGTGTGAGCCTCTAATATGCTGGCTTGTTGATAAACAAGAGTCCATATTAAATCAGGTGTGCTTATATTGTAGTTGGGGGAATTAGGTGAGGATAAAGTATTAGGGATATCTGGTATTGGGGAATCTGAAGAGTAGGGTAACGGAGAATTTGGCTCAACATTCTTCCACGGCCTCTTTTGTCGTGAACTTTGTCCAACTTCGAATGTTGCCTGACCACCAATCACATCTTCATATGATTTAGTAGTTCTCCTAAGTTTTTGACGTAGAGGTGAACAAATAGGTGACGATGGAAGTGAATTCTGAGTGATTCCTATATTAAGTTGGGGCTGTGATATTTGTACGTAGGGGTCTTCAGTATTCGGAGAATTTTGATTGATAGGTGAGGTATTAGTATTTTAGAGAGTAGTTTTGGCGTTCACGAAAGTTTTTGGAGACATGTTACTGTAGTAACCGAGAATAGTATTTTATAAGTAATTTTTATGTTAAAGGTATACTAGTACGGATGAAATAATAATTGTGTAAGCGCAATTTCTAAACATGCAGAATAATCTTAATAGGTAATGTACTGAGCAAGGTAGTCTGTAGACACGGAAGACACGAAGAGTGTAAGGCTATAAAATGTTTTGGTTTGTAAAAACGGTTATAGTTCGGATCTGTATTAGACCCGTTTCGCTATAACTAAAGCTCTGATGCCAATCTGTAACACCCCCAATTTTTAAAATATTTGCAGCGGAATAAAGATTGGGTGTTACTTCACAGCTCATAGTTTTTCAGTAGAAAATGATTTTCAATTTAGTAAATCTAAAACATTTATCATTCGAATTTTTTATAAATATCAGAGTTTTCAAAAAGAGGTCCCAGTGGTTTCAAAATTTGTTAAATAGGTTTTCGAATGCTAATAAAAATTTATAGCCTTTGTGAGAATTTCGTGCTCCTCCGTCCCATCCTTGCTTGTTATAGACCTGAGATAAACATGCTAAAAATCAACAAAAGTTGAGTGATATTCATAGGTTTAAGTTTAATAGTTGAACACAAGATATAAGTGATAATTGCACCGTCATACAATTATAAGTTAAAAACAGTGGTTATTGCATTAAGCTCATGACACTCATCCGATTAACAGATATCATCATAATGATGGATTATAGTAACAGGGCCCTCGGGATAGGTTCTTGCCAGTAACCTATTAGATTTCAAATAAAGTGCGTTTGGTAGTTTTCTCCAACGCCCAAACGGGGATTGTCAATCCCTAATAGATCTATCCACAATTATTTACGTTCACCCTACGGGTGACTAAGGCTCATGATATGAGGGGCTTTTGACAATAAGGGACTTAAGCAATAACGATATCAGGTAAAGCATACCAAGAAAAATACTTGTGTTCAGTTTGTAAAAACTAGCATGTATCCCCCTCGTGAGGTTTATAAAACATTTAAATAAGTAAAGGCGAGGCTATGAACTCACCTTAGTGGTATAGTGGTAAAAAAATATCGATACTCAGTTTGCAATAAGAGAAGGGCTCCACACACGACCTAGATAATATATGGCAAGTTTTAGTGTTTGATAGTCTTAATGGTTTAATCACGAGTAGTTTTTGAATACGTGAGTCGTTGATTTAACGATAGTAAAACTTGTGGTTTGATAAAGTATCGCAAGTTTTTAAATAAGTTGTGTCTATATATATATATATATATATATATATATATATATATATATATATATATATAATGTAAGGTTTGAAAATAATAATAATAGTTTGAAATAAATGTAAACGTCGTGACTTGAGATCGGAAAATGGAAAGTAAAGATGAAAAATATTAATTATATTATACGGCCCTTGTCTTTTCCAGATTTTTACACTTTTTACCCTAACGGTGTTAGCGTTACGTCGTTAGTTCAAAGTTAAATATTTTTACGTTTTAAGTTCAAAAGTTTATAGTTTTTACATTTTTCATCCCAAAAGTTTATAAAATCAGTTTTTCATCCTCAAATTTGTAAAATGATAATTTTTACCAAAAGTTTATAAAAGTGACACTTTTAACCCGAAAGTTATAAAATTTGCAAACTTTGTCCAAAATTTACCAAATTCGAAACTTAACATTTTTATTTCTTAATTAAGCTAAACACAGCTTATTTAACTTTTCAAAACTGCTTATTTTCAAAAAGTGCTTATTTAGAGCTTATTGGGCTTCTAAACGAGTAAACCAAGGCCCGTTAAGCATTTTAAATCCAATGGGCTTACGAAAATTTGGGCTTGGTTTCGGGCTTATTTTAGGATACTAAAAACATTATGGAACAGCTTATTTGGACTGCTTATCTCGTTAGCTTATTTTCAAAGGATTGGGCCTTAAGGCCCAATCGATGTTTACTAGTTCTTCAGAAATGTTTTATGTCGCGATGTTTTGCACCATTTAAAGGGTCAAGACGTGATTTTTATTACAAATGTTATACACGAAAATGATAGTTTGTCAGGGGGTTTAATAGATTATGAAATAAAATGGTAGGCTCGTTACGTTGGATTAAAAAATATACGTGCGTTTCATGGGTTGAATGGGTCGAACTTTTAAGTAAAAAGACTTAGAAATATTTTTAAGAGTTTTGCATGGTTCAAAGTTACTTACAAACGAGTTTCAAAACTTGTTTATACGTGAGTTTTATATTTAAAACTTTATGTATCTTGATTAGTAGCGTAGTAAATATATAGGTGGGATGAAAATACGTACATGTTGTTTATATAGATTACGAGTAATAAAGTGCAAGTGTTTGTGATTTATACTTTAAAAATCAATGAATACGTTTTAAGTAAGAATGGAAAAAGTTCGTGTGAGACTTACTACACCAAGATGGTGGGGTAAAACGAGACGTAGAGTCGAGGGGAAGTGAATACGAGAGTGTAGTGTGTATGTCGACTCAACCAAGGTTCACAAACAAGGATTTGTTTCTTCTAGACTAGATTTGAAAAGCTTGCTTTCTAGCCAAAGCGATTTGAGTTAGGAACTTAGAACTAGGACTTAGTTTTTGTAAAATTTGATTTGAATGAAAGGTGGTAAACGAGTGCATGCATGCATGGCTTATAAATATGGACTTTTGAGTATACTAGTGACCAAAATTTATGGGACGGGATGTTTGCGTGTGTACCAAAAGTCATGAAAGTGTAAGGAGTACATGTTACTCAAGGTTTTTGTTTCTAGCATGTCGACATGCTATCTAGTTCACAAGAAAACGTGGGTTTTGATTATAATATAGAATGGTACTTGTGAAATTGGTTTTAAAATTGTTTGTAGTACTTGCCTAGAATCATAAAAAAAATCATTGTGTGAGCATGAAATAGGGAGGTACCATCTTTGTTTTAAAATGTATGTCGACATGCCATTTATTATGTAAACGATTTTGAAACTTTGGCTAGGGTCGGTGATGGTTGATCAAATGTAATATTTAGACTTGAAATTGTGTTAGAAATATTTTTAGGACTTCATAGAAACAAGCGGGGTTCAAAATGGTTTGGTTTTGGATTAGTTGCAAAATGTATGAAATTGTTTTTGGACAAATACTTTGCCTAGTAAAAATGTTGTTAGACTTGACATGGAAGGCTGGGATTCGACATACTCGAAGTTGGCTAGGTGAGGAACGAGGGAGTGTGAAAATACTTATATGTCGTGTGTAAGAATAAGGAGTACGAGATGTGTTTCTGGCTTGGTCTAGTTGATTGTGTCGAAAGTAATTAAGAGGATTTGGGCTTAAAAAGTGTGGGCTGTGAATAGTAACAGGCCAAAAATTAATGTTGGGCTTAGTATGAAATTAAGGGTCCGGTTATATACAATTAGGATTAGTGAAAATAATTAATTTGTGATTAGTGAAATGTTTAGTAAATATTTAGTGAAACGTTTACGTGAGTCCGAGAGTTAATAGTGTTTAGTGAATAGTGTATCATGAATAGTAAAACTTTTGAAAAACATTTCAATATCACTAACCGACTCAAAAAATGATGAATAGTGAAATGATGAATAGTGTTTGGTGAATAGTAATTGATGAATAGTAAATTTAAAAAATGTCCTGAAAATGCAGGTTCGTAACGAATAAAAGAAAATTTTAATATTCTCGCGATTTTAGACTATAGTGGTACATGTGTGAGTATCGTTCCAAGCAAAAAGAATCATGAATATCGTAGTGATTTTAAGTAACATAGCATATTTGATAAAAAAAAATTTGTTATTGGTAAAAACGTTATTAATTAACGAAATGATATATTAGCCTTTGATTTACTTTTAATATTCATAGGGAAATTTATGGGAGTTTACAGTACGCCACCCCATGAATGTTATTAAGGAATACAATCCGTCATCCACGCAACTATAACAAGTAATTAACGTGTAAAAGATATTTAGGGAGTAATGAAATCTAAGTAAATACATTTCTCCCACATATTGCTCACAACCTTAGTTTAATATAGTTTATTTTCATTTTTAGTATTTTATTTTGATTGAATCTTAGTATTGGGTTAGTTGATTAGCAACTAATTACGCCCAAATCCTTCAAACCCAAGATTTTTACTTGCTTTCATAAAAAACATAAAAATAAAAAAGAATCATCCCTCATCTCTAGACCTAGTCTTTAGGTTTTCTAATCCTAGCGACACTATTCCTAGCTGAACGATCAATCCCCCGGTACTTGTCATTATACTATACTACATCGGTCAGGTACACTGCCTGGTGGGGGTTGTAAGCTTCTCGAGATCCCTTGAGAGGTAAAGCCTGGTGAA
The DNA here is from genome assembly GCA_030686995.1 of Artemisia argyi. Lineage (NCBI taxonomy): Eukaryota > Viridiplantae > Streptophyta > Magnoliopsida > Asterales > Asteraceae > Artemisia > Artemisia argyi. Next base: position 151,510,703 of record CM060689.1, read on the forward strand.
ATCCCTACGCATCAAGTTTTTGACGCCGCAACCTGGGGAATAGTTATTGTCTTGGTTTGAATCTCTTTTTATTAGGTCTACTTGCTAGATTCCTTTCTAGTAAGATTTTATTTTTATTTTTTTAGGCTCTCTTTAGTCTATCTTTTTATTCGTGCCTTTGTTAGTAAATTAAATTCATTGACTACTCCGTTGACCATTATGGAAAACGCGAATCCACCCCTTTCCCCTAGAGAAGTGGTTGTGTTACGTGAACAAATTGAGAGTGAGATTAGGGAACTTAGGGAGCTTAATAGGTTGATTAAGGTTGAGCTCGACCATGCATTTAGTGACCTAGCTACCGCCTTGTATTCAAATGAGGACCTAGGGCCTAATGATTTTGTGAATGTTGTTGAGGAACTTGAGGAAGGGGAAATAGATCCAAAGCTAAATGACTATTTTAATCTATACCCCACTAAGGAGGAGATTGCATATTATAATAATCTTATTGATAACCCTCGATCTCCTTTTACTAGAATCGAACCTAAGATTAAGAGAGGCGACCCTAAGAATGCTAAGATACCATGTATGATTGGGTATAAACACGTTGACAATGCTTATATTGACTTTAAATCCCCAATCAACATTATGTCCTCGAGTGTTTATAATGATATAGTGAAAACAAGACTTGGACCTAGAAGAGATCCCAAATACCCCGGTGGAGTTTGTAACTTTGTCGGGAGAATTAAAGGTCTACATGTCTTTGTTGGGAATTTCACTTATATTACTGACTTTATGATTGTTGAAGATCTTGCTAATGTTATTGATTGTCGATTATCCAATGTTGTGTTTGGTAAACCATTTGTTGAAGAGTCTAAGTTAGAATATGATGAGATAGAAGGGACAATTCGATTTGCAAGTAACACCGATATGATCACTTATAGGATACCTAATAGTATGAAAGAATTTCGTTTTGTGCTCCGTTTTGACATGGACAACATTGGTGCTTTTGAGGATATCAATGAAGAGGATAAGAAAAAGGGCATGGATTATGTATGGGAAAAGAAGAGTCTTTTCTACAAAGATTGCTTGATTCTTGGACCAAAGTATAAAGTCGATAGGGAATTTGCTCATAGGATTTTAGGAGCGATTGAGAAAAAGGTGATTGGTTTTACAAAGAACATTTACAATCAGAAAGTGAAACCAACGATGAGGTCACGTAGTAACCCATGACCTTGAGTCTAGCTACAAGACTCGTAAATAAAGAAAAGCGCTTCTTGGGAGGCAACCCATGTTTTGTGTGATTTTTATTTTGTTTGTTTGTTATTTGGTTCCGTATGCATGCTTTATTTTTATTGTTGGTAGATCATGTTTCTAAACTAAATAGTGGAAATACTTTACTTTGTTGTTTTGGCCTAGTCTTAACTTCATTCAAAGGTATTTTTGCAAAAGATAAGTGTAAGGGGAAACCCCAAATGTGTTTTTAAGAAACAAAACCGATCATGATTCTCCACAATATTAAGTGAACATGTATATTCGTATTTGTTAGAGTCAAATGCTTGTATCGAGTCATAATGATGTTTTGCAGGATTTTCCAGGAAGTAAGACCAAGTTTTTCCAGAAATTTTCCGGAAACTTAACATAAGAATTTCTGCAGGTCACTTCTGACGGCGTCACGAGTTTACTCTTGACGGCGTCACGTGTAAAAATCTGGAAATTTTACCAGTTTTGTTTTTCTAACGGAGTCTTAAAGTTTTTGTTAAATTATTAGTTTTATAATCTCCAGGAAATCTGCAAACATCATTCCACAAGCATTATATCTTATTCTATTTTCTTGGATTTATTAGTATATGTAGATTGCCGCCGATTTTATGCGAGGTTGCCTTGTCTGTTTTCTCAGGATTTACAGGTTATGTATGACAAGAAGATGATTTATTTTTCTGGAAGGGAAGCTTTGATTGTTCATTTTCTTGGAGGAAGATTTAACCTGGCCACCTTATTATCCATACCGAGCGAATCAAGGGAGTATTTGATTTCATTCTTTTTACTTATCTCACTTTTACATTCTTTACTTGAACATTGGGGACAATGTTCATCCTAAGTGTAAGGGGAGGGTAAAATGATGATACCTTACAGATACACTTTCGCTTGAGTTTGTTTGTTTGATAGTAGATGTGTAATAAAACTATGAGAAATACTTGTTAGTGTAATTTTAGCGCCAAATTTAAAATTTTTTACAACATTTAGGAGTGAAACTTTAGCCATAGCAAGTGTCTCATGGATAGGAGTCGTATGACTAGCACAAAACCGTACTATTCAGAAAAAAATTTCCCCCAAATATGTGAGGTTCGCCTTTAGATTTGATAGGAAAAGCATTTACTATTAGTGCTTATGAGTGTACCGGTAGCATTTAGATTCTAGAACTTGCGTTAGTGATGCATCCCGAGACCGCTAGTGAGACTACATTCGTGTAGTAGGATTTACTACATGATAAGAGGCATTAGGATCACCCTTGTGTTAAACCCGTATCATAATTACTTGACCATTTAAGTCATATTACTTGGCTAGTTAAGTCAACTAATTTTTCCCACACCTTAGCGTTGTACTCATTTTTAGTACTCGAAACCTCTAGTACACCCCTCCGAGCCTATCTTTTCGTTTCTATCTTTAAGCATCTTACTTAAAGGAAGAATTTGTTACACCCCACTTAAATGTACACCCAAATCGCCTTGGCCTCCTGTGTATGCACTCATTTTTTGTGCATTATTGTTATTTATTAAACCCTTAGTTAATTATCTAACTGATTACATGGTTGCTAAGTCGAGTCATATCCTTGTACATATTGTTTTGGGACGATTGAGACTCATGGGTAAAGTACTTATTTTATGGAGTAATGGGGAAGAACATCATATTATTACCTCCCGTATGTGCATTAATTTTAAAAGTACTCCAAGTGTTTTGATTATCTTAATTCGAGTCGTTAGATTAGTTTATTGTAAATTATGTAAAAATTCAAGTGTAAGGGGAATGTACATTCCCTATAATGTATTATTTTGGATGGTAGGGTAAGAGTGTATGCAAAAAAAAAAATAATAATAATAAAAAAAATAAAAAAAAATCAAGAAAAAGAAAAAAAAAATAGAAAAAGAAAAGAGAAAAAACATACGGACTACCATCCCGTTTCATTTTATGTTTATTTTATGTTTTTGTTATTTTTCATTTATTAGCTTAAGTCGAGTCTAGTCTTGGCTTAGCAACGCCATATTGTACATGTAATTAACCAAGATTATTAACTCGCCACCAGTAAAGACTGCCTATATCCAACAAAACCGTGTATTTCATATCCTTACACCTAACGTTACAACCCTTTAAAAGACCTCTTTGATAGTTTATCCTAGGTGCTTACACCCTGTGGTGGAGGTTTGATCCTTTCCCAAGCCTATGGTAATCTATTTTTCTATGACAGGTAGTGAGAGATATCTTCCGTTTCCATATTGTAATTTATACTTTATTACACCCGAGAGATGTGAGTATCTAAACACTATTTGTGAGGTGCTAGCGTATGACCTCCGTGCTTGTCTTTGGTCTTTAGTGGAACGATTATTTGTTGTAATTACTTTTATATTAGTGTTAAATGACCCCTAACTTGTCTTTTGATTAGAATAAAAGCGCATTTGCTTGAGAACAAGCAAATCTCAAGTGTAAGGGTATATGATGAGGCGAAAAATGAACCACTTTTAGGGGGTCATTTAAGCCCGGAATTGAATTTATTTGATCAAATATTACCCTAAATCATTCCTTTTGTGATTTTAGGTACTTTGGGAGAGAAATCTGGAAAAGGAAGCAATTCGGACGTTTTTGGAGCACAAAATTGAAGAAAACGCCAAAGACTTAATTTTCCATGCTGAGAACAGTACCTGACGGCGTCAAGAGGAAAATCATGACGACGTCAAGAGTAAAAGTGGTGACGACCCAGTGCAAACCTGACGGCGTCACAAGAAGGGCGTCAAGAGTTAATTTTGTGACGGCCTGCATAAGGAGACTACATGACGGCGTCAGACCCAGATCTAGGCAGTCCGAGGAACTATTTGGCGGCGAGATGACGGCATCAGACATATGTTCTTGACGCCGTCACCTACTAAACTCTATATATAGTTTTGTATTTTTCATTCATTAGAGAGGAACTTGTGTGGAGAAACCCTAGGGCCGAACTTTGTAAACCCTAGCTCGTATTTTATAGTATTTTCAAGGGTTTTCAACCCTTGAATCCTTTAATGTGCTATTGAGATAAGTCTTCTCTTAATTCAATCAATATGTCTATGTGTTGGTTGTCTATATCTTGTGCTTGTCTTGATTTCAACATGCTAGGCTAGATTTATCTTGTGTTTGCTTGGATCTAATGAAACCTAGATGTTAATTATGTGTTGATTACTTGTTTATGGTTGTATTGGATGAATGATTTCAATGTTAGGCTTAAGAAAACTGGCAGATCTCCATTGTGTAACATGCTTGAACGTCTTAGGAAACATGAACCGATGTGTACTAGGTTTTATTGGTTGTATTTAATGCATGAGTAAATTCTAATGATCCCATGTTAGGAGCTTCTTAGCCGGCTCGACATAGGAGTGAAGTAGGCACTCATAGGATTGGGGAAGTAAGTACGCCACCCCATGAATGGTATTAAGGAATACAATCCGTCATCCACGCAACTATAATAAGTAATTAACGTGTAAAAGATATCTAGGGAGTAGTGAAATCTAAGTAAACACATTTCTCCCACATATTGCTCACAACCTTAGTTTAATATAGTTTATTTTCATTTTTAATATTTTATTTTGATTGCATCTTAGTATTGGGTTAGTTGATTAGCAACTAATTCCGCCCAAATCCTTCAAACCCAAGATTTTTACTTGCTTTCATAAAAAATATAAAAATACAAAAAGAATCATCCCTCATCTCTAGACCTAGTCTTTAGGTTTTCTAATCCTAGCGACACTATTCCTAACTGAACGATCAATCCCCCGGTACTTGTCATTATACTATACTACATCGATCAGGTACGCTGCCTGGTGGGGGTTGTAAGCTTCTCGAGATCCCTTGAGAGGTAAAGCCTGGTACAATCCCTACGCATCATACACCCTTTAAATGTGTATCCCATGTCTTATCCTACCCTATATCGTTCTGACTCTAGTTGTAATTATCTTGTATAGAGGTTTGAGAAATCACTTGTGATTTTGTCATCTCTGTGCAAATGACATTACTGTCTACGAGTACCTTTAAGAATGATTCACCGCGAACCTTATATGTATTTACCCGATGTAACCTTTAAGGATTGTTTAGACCTTGGCTCTAGTGGTGGAAATTTGTATACTTGCCAAGCCTATGATAGAATACACACTATGACTGTCCAAGTTAGTGATCACCCTGAAAATGAAACACATAGATTAGTAAGAGTATGAGTGTGATTTTGATTTCCTTTTCGTGTGGTACTCATTTTTGAGATTTCTAGCATAGATAGTTTTTAAACTCATAACTTCAAGTTATACATGAGAGTTATCTTTCTACAAATTGTTAAAAGGTCTACCTTACGACAAGTAGAAGTCAAGTGAGGGGATATTTAATAACATCAAATAGTACATACTTTTTACTATCAATATCCTTTATTATATGCTCATTATTCTTGTATTTTTATGAGAATTCATACTTAATTGCTTCCTATTTGATTAATAGGACTTAATTACTTGAACATTGGAATGAAAGGATGCGAGATTGAGAAGAAACTTGAAGGAAAACGAAGAAAAGCTGGACTAATGGTATTTACGGTGTAAGTCACCCAAATAGTACTTACATCCTAGTCGCGTTAACACTTCAAAACACCAGGTCAACCAACAGTATTTACAGAGTCAATACACACTTTAGTATACATTTTAACCCTTTTGAAGACTTAGTTTGACCATCGAGACATCAAGACCACGAAGATCTAACAAGCCTATAATGTTTACGTCGTAGTCATGAAGAGTTGCGAGGTATCTTTAATCAGATGAACTTATGGTGTAGGTGCACACTTATCGCTACGTCATACCAAAGACAAAGGCTTATGAAGAATCATGGATCAGAGATACTTACGACATATGTCCTCACTTATGCCTATGTCGTAATGAGTACGTAGCCAACGAATGTTATAAAGACAAGCCCTAATTCAGTCACAAGATACACATCATTCACCACACAAGACCAAGGATGACTAGGGTTTATACCAAGGCCGTTTTCCAGTCAATTCAAGTTGCTTTTCAAGGGAGAACCCACCTTCAATCACATCGATGATAGATCAACATAGTGTAACTGTATCAAACATAATGTTTACTTCATTCATTGATTTTTACACTGTATCTGTTGTGATTACTACCATGCTCAGTTAAACACCTCGTGTGTTAGCCTAGTTATGATCAATTTAATATAATGATTTGATTCCCTATGTTTAATCTGTGTTCTTAATGGATATCTTATATGTCTGTCACATGATCCCCGCGTTTTGGTAGTGATTAGTACTATTTAGTACTCACTCTATCCCATATTAAATGTCCATGTTTGACTTTTCTAGTCTTTATTTATCAATTTTGACTTTAAATATTTTTACTTGTGTTATATAGTTTTTGATAAAAATTATACGCAATGAAAATACATTTAAAGCTTAACCTATTCATATATTTTGTATCAAGTATTATATTACACAAATACAAATATTTAATGTCAAAGTTGAGAAAGAAATATTTTGAAAAGTCAAACATGACATTTAATATGGGACGGAGGGAGTACTTAATAGGTTAGTGAGTAGGACAAAAGCCCAAAACTAGTCTATTAGGTTGATCGAAGGACTGTTAATATTCTTGGTTGTAAGGTGTTGACCATATCACCGCCTAGATAAGAATAGCTACTTAAAAAATGCGGCTAAAGGGTTTTAAAGACCACTAATAGGCGTTTGAATGTCAAGTGTTGGGAATGCTGACATTAGACAAATCATAAAAAATAGGGTAGTTGGACACTTAATGATTATGATATATGATCTAGCTGATTGATTACTATGACCATTAGGATCGATAATTAGTATGATGATAAGGCAAAAAGTGTACCACCTTTGGGGAGTTATTTAAGCCCGAATTCATGATTATTTGATCAATTATTACCCTAAATCGTTTCTTTTGTCATTTTAGGTACTTTTGAGAAGAAATCTGGAAAAGGAAGCATTTTGGACGTTTTTGGAGCGATTAAGTGAAGAAAACGATAAAGTCTCAAAATCCTTGCTGGAAACAGTACCTGACGGCGTCAAGGCCATACAAGTGACGGCGTTAAGATTGGCAAAAGAGGTGGATATGGAAAATACGCATGACGGCCCAGAACTATTTCAAGGCAAAAACGCCTGACGGCGTCACCAAGGCCGTCAAGATTGATTTACAAGTGACGGCCCAGAACTTATTCTCAACATGACGGCGTCAAGATTGGATCTAGGCAATACGACCTTTAATTTGGCGGCGAGTTGACGGCGTCACAAGATATAATGTGACGCCGTCAAGGTGTAAAATCTATATATAGTTTTCTAATTTTCATTCATTAAGTGGTGGAACTTTTGGAGAACTTTTGTGTGCAAACCCTAGACGAATTTTCTGTAACAACAAGGGTTTCAACCCTTGTTCCATTCATGTTCAATTGAAGATAAGTTTTCCAATAATCATTCAATATGTCTATGTGCTATTTGATTTTATCTTATGCTTGTGTTCTTTTTAACATGCTAGGCTAGGTTTTTCTTGTGTTTGCTTAGATGTAATGAAACCTAGATGTTGATTATTGGTTGATGGTTTGTTTATCATTGTTGTGGATGATTGAATTCGATGTTAGGCTTAAGAAAACTGGCAGACTTCCAATTGGTAACTTGGTTGAACGTCTTAAGAAACATGATCGGAGGTGTACTACGATTTATCGGTTGTATTTAATGCGTAGGCAACTGCTAGTGATACTACGTTAGGAGCTAGTAGTCGGCTCGACCTAGAATGAAGTAGAAGCCTATAGAGTTAGGGAATATCGTACACGGCCCTACGACTAATATTAAGGAATATAGCCCGTCATCCATGCAATTGTAACAAGCTAATCAACCGGTAAAAGATATCTAGGGAGTAATGAAATCTAAGTATACACATTTTCTATTAATTGTTTCCACCACACAAATTAGTTTAGTCTTATTTTATTTTATTTTAATTGCATCTTTAGTTAATTGGGTTAGTTGACTAACAACTAATTCCGCCCACTCCTTCAAAACCCGAGATTTTATTTGCTTTTATAAAAATATAAAAATACAAAAAGAATCATCCCTCACCTTTAGACCTAGTTTAGTAGACTTTTTAATCCTAGCGAACACTATTCCTGAGTTGAACGATCAATCCCCCGATACTTGTCACCATACTATACTACAACGAACATGTACACTTCCTGATGGGGATTGCAAGCTTCTCAAGATCCCTTGAGAGGTAAAACCTTTTGCGAGGGTGCAATTCCACGCCTCAAGTTTTTGGCGCCGCAGCCCGGGGAATAGTTATTGTCTAGGTTAAAATTTCTTTTTATTAGGTGTACTTGCTAGATTCCTTTCTAGTAAGATTTTTATTTTATTTTCATAGGTTTCTTTAGTCTATCTTATTTCTTCGTTCCTTTGTTCGTAACCTTTGCCATCCGCCATCATAGAAGGTGGTAATCTCTTTGATCCCATCAACCCACCATAACAAAACCACTCACAAAACCCACCACTACCAAACCAGCCTCCTAGACACCGAACTTTAGGAGAGTACTCCCGTCCTAGCCACCAAGGCTATCGAAACACCATTGAGCTCACTCAAGGAGCCAATGTGTCTCCGTTGCGATCCGACACCATTCGGTTGGTGCAAAGCGGATGTGCATTCCATGGACTTCGTTCCGAAGATCCTAATCAACATCTCAAGGATTTCCTTAAAATCGTTGACTCCATAGACCTTGAAGTTGTAACTCGAGAGACGACCCGATTACGTCTCTTCCAATTCTCTCTACGTGACCAAGCTAGTCAATGGCTTGAGCGTTTACCCGCGGGATCCATCACCTCTTGGGATGATCTCACCACTCGTTTCCTTGCTCAATTTTTCCGACCGGGGAGAACTACTAAGCTTAGAAATGACATCTTGATTTTCCAACAACGTCAAGGCAAAACTCTCTATGAAGCATGGACTCGTTTCAAGGACTTACTCCAAAAAGTCCCTCATCATGGCATAGATCTTTGGCTCCAAGTCCAAATTTTCTATGACCATATCGATATCTCCACAAGGCAAACCATTGACCAATCGGCCGGTGGCAAGCTACGTGATCTAAGTGCGGAAGAATCATGGGAACTCATAGAAGATCTTGCTCTCTATGACAACGAAAGTTGGTGTTAGCATTAAAATATTTATATATAGAAGTGATGGTCATTCTCATATTGTAACTTTGTGTCGTTGGTTAAGATTAGTAATAGTTTAGTCATTGGGCCTTGGTCTTGGTAAGCTAATATGCTATTAGTTATGTTTCATAAGCCTTTATAGATAAAAGAAAGCCAAGCCCAAGACCAAGCCCATGGAAAGCCTTTAGGGCATCCTAACTCTTGTACTATATAAACACCTCAAAGCTCATTTGAGGTGTGTGCTTGTGTGTGTATTGTGTGTGTTTTTAATAAAAGTTCTCTTCATCTCTTATCTCTATTTCATACAAGTTAACGCCACACATACTATACCAAGTCACCATCTTTCCTTCTTCTAGTACTTATATTGGTATTAAAGTTGATATATCTAAGGTCCTACAAGTGGTATCAATCGCCTAACAATGATTTAGGAGTGTTTTTATCAAGTTTTTTGTTAAAAAGTTACACTTTTCATTCATTTGTGTACTTTTTCTTCAAAAAAGGTTTGATTTTTACAAGTTTTGGTGTTAAAGTTGTTGTTTTTATTGAAGTTTTAGTGTTTCTAAGTGTTTTGGGAAAGATTTGATCATTAGAAACTAGTGAAAAAGGAGTTTTTGGGTGAAAAGTTGTATTTTTGAAGTTTTCTGGTCATCCTACGCGTTAGTTGGGTGAATAGTACGATTTCTTAGCTGTGAACCTTACGCGTAAAAAATCTTACGCATAAGCCAAACCTTACGCGTAACTAATCTTACGCATAAACACAAAGTCTACGCATAAACTACTAATCTTACGCATAAGTTTTTTCTTACGCATAAGTTTACTGTTTACGCATAACTTTTGTTTACGCATAACATTTCCTACGCATAAGTTTTTGTTTACGCATAACATTTTCTCTACGCTTAAGTTTACTGTCTACGCGTAAGATTCAAGGTTTACGCGTAAGTTTTGGACTTTTTGACAACCAAACTTCAAACAGCCATAACTTTTGAACCGTAACTCCGTTTTCGACGAATCAGCTGTCAAAACGACCGTGAGACCGAGAAGAAGGACACGTTGAATATCTAAAGATCATTCAAGCCAAGCTTCGAGGCCCAAATCCACTCCGAACGGAAGTTATTGAGGTTTTAAGGTTCCAGATCAAAATTTTCACCATAAAAACTTGCATCAACTTACACTAAACACAACTCCTACTTCATTGAAACGATCCGAGAATCAACTTTATCCATCTACACTTCATCAATGGCTACTCAGCAAGATATTCATGCAGCCGGTGCGGAAAACCGACCTCCGATGCTCGAAAAAGGTGGATATCTCCCATGGACAAGCCGCATGCTTCGTTACATCAAAACAAAGCCTGATGGTAAATTAATGATCAACTCCATTACAAATGGTCCATTCAAGCCACGACAAGTTCAAATTGAAGGTAATCCAAATGCAACACCTCCTACTCAACCATTCGTGCGTGAACAAACAGAAGCAGATTACACAGAGGAAGACAAGAAGCAGATCGCCGCTGATGATATGGCAATGCATTTAATCCAACTTGGATTACCACGGGAGATCTTTGCTGCGGTCGACAGCTGTGAAACTGCTTATGCTATGTGGGAACGTGTTAGGAGGATATGTCATGGAACAGAGATTGGACAACAGGATGTTGAGAACAAACTTCTTACTGAATGGGAGAATTTTACATCCACTAAAGGTGAACAGATTGAATCTTACTACACAAGGTTTTGCACTTTGATGAATGAGTTAATCAGAAACAAGTTGACACCTCGAACAATTGCAACAAACATCAAATTCATCAATAACCTTCCAGAAGAATGGGGTCGTTATGTTACAATTGTCAATCAAACAAAGGATTTACATAAGGTGAATTATGATCAACTCTATGACTTTTTGAAGCAAAACCAAGCTGAGGCTAATGAAGTAAGGAAAGAAAGATTGGCAAAGAATCATGATCCTCTCGCATTAATTGCTACTACACCAACACCGCTACCAGTGAACACACAACAACCATCATCATCTTCCACTCACAACTACATGCAACCATCATACATTCAACAACCAACACCGGTCTACCAACAACAGTTCTACCCACAGCAACGACAAAACATTATTCCACAACAGCAATACCAACAATTCCAAGAACCAGAATTCACTGAAAATGATGAAGCTACTGCAGCATTGACCCAAGCGTTTGCTTTTCTGTCAAAGGCATTCCAAGGACGCTATTCTACACCAACTAACAACAACCAAAGGATTTCATCGAACACTCGCAACAAGCAGATTGCTCAGCCGAGTTTCAATATGGGCAATGGAGGCCAAATGGTTGGAATTTATGGGAATCAGCAAGGATATGCCACTGGCATCAACATGGGGAATCAGAATGCAGGAAATCAGCATGGTCAGTATGCAGGGAATCAGCACGGTCAGTATGCAGGGAATCAGTTGGGTCAGTTTGTTGGAAATCAGAGGGGTCAGAATGTTGGTAATCAGGCGATGGGTAATCAGAATAGAAATGTTGCAGCTCCAGTAGTTGGGAATTTGGGAAATGTGAATCAGGGTAATCCGGTTAAGTGTTTCAACTGTCAGGGTGTAGGTCGTATGGCAAGGAACTGTCCTACTAAGCCGAACAAGAAAGACACAGCATATTTGCAGAAAGCATTACTGTTGGCACAAAAGAATGAGGCAGGGTTTCAGTTAAACGCAGAGGAGAATGATTTTATGGCTCTTACGGATGACATGGAAGATAGAGAGGATATCGATGCGAACTGCATATTCATGGCGAATCTTCAGGAAGCTAAGTATGACACGGATTCTGACACACTTCCTGTTTATGACACCAATGCACCGTCTGAGGTATCCAACTTCAACACATGTCACAATAATGATATATTTGATATGTCTCCTCATGAGGAACAGCATTCTGAGAAGCTAGCACCCACTTATGATACATACCTGGACACGCCAAGTAGTAGCAATACTCCTTCAGCAACTCCAGTTGTGAATCATAATGGAGGCTTCGTTTCACAGCATGCTGAGAATGATGAGGAAACACGTGCTTTGTTTGAATCATTATTGAATAATTGTCGTATTGAAATTGAGAATGTGAAAAAGGTCAATCGCGATGTTAAGGCCGCGAATGTTAAATTGACCGCTGAGCTTGAGAGTTACAAAGAAAATGTTAAAGCTTTTGAATTTCATAACAAAAGATTGTCTGAATTAGAAACTGGTTATCAAAATTCCGTTTCAAGGGAAAAACAATTGCAACTCAAGTTTGATACACTTGATGTTAATTCTTTCAAAAAGATAAAAGCTTTAAACGCGGAAATTTCTGATTTACAAAACTAACTTTCTAAACAAAAGTCAGCTTATACCAATCTTGAAAAAGAAAGGGACGAGCTGAAAAAGGACTTTGCAAAGAAAGAAGACAAACTTTTGGCCGAAATCGTAGAGTCAGAACACATGATTGCTCACTTAGAAGAATTGGTGGTTAAATCGGGTCAGTCAAGTCAAACAATGAAAATGATTTCAAATCAAACTAATCCGGTTTACCATACGAAACATAAAGTGGCTCTTGGTAACAACACCCCCAATAATCTCAAGAAAGCTCAGCAAGAACAGAATGTTTTGTATAATGGTAATGTGATTTACACTAAACATGATCCTCCCGTCGTTCGGGATTCTGTGCAAACGATAGAACATGTCGAAGAGAGCATTACTAAAATGAAACAAAAGGATTTGAAACCCATTGATTACAACAAATTGAACAAACTTTCGGGAATTACTTTTGTTCCACAAAAAGAACCATCTGTGTTTTCCATAAAACGACCATTCTCAAAAATGTTTTCTAAGAAAGTAATCGTTTCCAAATCTCTTTCAAAAATGGAACAAATTTCTTCTAACAACACTTTTAATACAAGTGAGGCTAGAGAAATTCTGGATGACGTTAAAAAGAGAATTCAAGAACTTCAAAACATTGTTGCTTCTAAAACTACAATCGATATTAACAACTGGCATTCCAGTTTTCATATTGAGCAGAAAAAAGTTTTTGAAAACGAAATTACTATCCCACTGAATAACATCAGTGCGAGGGTAATCCATTTTGAAAAAGCTTTCTTAAAAGAAACGGCCGACTTTGTCAAGGACCACAAATCCCTGGTAAATGAAGCTAATGAATCTCGTGAAAACATGAATGTTTTGGAAAATCTAAATGATTCTCTCTTCGAAGCTGTTCTGACCACTGACATTATGTCCATCATTTTACAAACATATTCTGTTCAAGACGATGAAAGATTGAGAGCTGAGACCTCCGAAATTGTTTCAAAATGTGAAAATGCTCTTATAAAGCTTGAAAAAGAAAATGTGTCATATTTTAAACAACTTGATCGAAAAAAGGAAGAATGCAAGTATGACAAATTGTCGTATGAGCGTGCCTTAAAGAACATGAAAGAGCAAAATGATCTTTTGAGGGCTCAGCTTGAAAGTTAAAAAGGAAAGGGTGAGGAAACTAAGTTTGCAAAACCGTCGACTTCGGAGAAACCAAATGTTTCAAACACGGTTCAAAAACCAAAAATGTCAATTTCACGGTTTGCTCCAAAAGTCGATGAGAAAAAGGATTTGACAAAACCAGTCACTCCAACACCCTTGCCCAAGAAAAGTGAAAATGATAAGATTGTTGATAAAGGAAAAGCGGTTGTCGAAACACCAAAAGTGATAGCACCTGGCCTTTTTAGGATTAGTCCCACTAATGCGTCTGCCTCCACTTCTAAGACAAATGCGTGCAAAAAGGATAATTCTAAAGAGTCTAGTAATGCTAAAAAGGACAACAATATAAATCCTAATGTGTGTGCCTTACCTTCTACAGGATTAGAAAGCACCTCTAGGAGCAGCAGACTAAAGCCTAGGAGCAATACAAGGAACAATAGAATCTCGCCTGTTTCTAAGAGTAGTAGCAAGAATAAAGTTGAAGAAGTAGAAGAACACCCTAGGAATTTATCGCTTTGTAATAAGAAACATGATTCATCTGAATGTAATGTCGAAAGTACTGGTTCTAATGCATGTAATGACTCTGTTTGTTTAATATGCAAGAAATGTTTAATTTATGATGTTCATGATGAATGTGTTTCTAAGAATGTGAATGTTACGCCTGAACAGAAGTATGTTCCAAAGGGAACTAGTGCTAGATCTAGATCTATAGAAAGATTAGTTGCATGCTTTAGGTCTACCACTAGTAGTCGAATGCCTAGGAACTACCTTAAGTTTTGTATGTGGAAACCTACTGGTAGAGAATTCATTCTTCAGGATGGCAAATTGAAAGTTGTTCAAAATAGACAAGTAGATACCTTCTATGAATGTGATTCAGATTTTACCCCTAACCAAATGGAACCAAATTTCAAACGGTTTCCAAATACAAACTCTTCTGTTCTTGGCAGGTTATCGAAATATGTCTTTGGATCGTCGACTCGGGTTGCTCCAAGCACATGACCGGGAATTTAAAGCTGCTGATCAATTTCGTCTGGAAATTCATGGAACTGTACGCTTTGGAAATGATCATGTAGCAGCTATTCAGGGTTATGGAGATCTTCGGTTTGAGAATTTTTTAATCACTCGAGTTTACTACGTCGAAGGGTTGGGACACAACTTGTTTTCAGTCGGGCAGTTTTGTGATGCAGATTTAGAAGTTGCATTCAGGAGAAACACGGTTTTTATTAGAAATTTGGTTGGTGATGATCTCTTAACTGGTAATCGTGGTACAAATTTGTATGCTATCGACATCAACCAAATGGCTTCTACATCACCAATTTGTCTTATGACAAGGGCAACCGAAACTAAGTCCTGGCTGTGGCATAGAAGATTATCCCATCTCAACTTCGACACGATCAACAAGTTAGCCAAAGACAACATCGTCACCGGTCTTCCTAAGTTCAAATACACCAAGGAACACCTATGTCCATCATGCGAACAAGGAAAAAGCAAAAGAGCATCATATAAACCCAAAACCGTGCCTAGTTCGGAAGCAAGGTTACATATGTTGCACATGGACTTATGTGGCCCAATGAGAGTTGAAAGCATTAATGGGAAGAAGTATATTCTTGTTATTGTTGATGATTATTCAAGATACACATGGGTAAAGTTTCTGAGGTCAAAAGACGAAGCACCAGGTACCATCATCACCTTTCTGAAGCGTATCCAAGTTCTACTTCAAGCTCCAGTAAGGATTGTAAGAACAGATAATGGCACAGAATTCACTAATCAGGAGTTAAGAACCTACTTTGAAGATGTTGGAATAACACACCAAACATCAGCTGTTAGAACTCCACAGCAGAATGGGGTAGTTGAAAGAAGAAACAGAACTCTTGTGGAAGCTGCTCGCACAATGCTGATCTTTTCTAGTGCACCACTATTCTTATGGGCTGATGCTGTTGCCACTGCTTGTTTCACTCAGAACCGATCCCTAGTACATCCAAGATTCAATAAAACCCCATATGAGCTAGTGAACAACCGTAAACCTGACATCTCTTTCTTTCACGTGTTTGGCGCTTTATGCTATCCGACGAACGACAGAGAAGATCTAGGAAAGTTGAAAGCTAAGGGTGATATTGGAATCTTCATTGGATATTCAGAAAACTCGAGGGCATTCAGGGTGTATAATAGACGTCTAAAAAGGATAATGGAGACGATGAATGTGAAGTTTGACGAAATTTCACAAATGGCTTCTGAGAGATACGCTCTAGAACCCGCGCTTAATCCCATGGCTTCTAATCAAAATGGATTAGGACCCGCACCAAACCAGCAGACTTCTGGACACATCAGTTCAGGACTCGTGCCTCAAGGAGCTCAGTCAACAAACACGGATAAACCTTCAGAACAAAAACTGGAAAACTTCTTCGAGTTAATGTTTGATGAATATTATGGTGGAACTTCGACTAATGCATCTCAACAACATTCCGCTGCACCCGCTCAAAACCATCAACCACCACCACCATCACAAGATGCATCCACAACAATCGAAGCTGAAGCACCAACTACATCAACATCATCTACATCTACTCAAGCAACTCCAGTACTTGAAACTGTTCTACCAAACGTTGATGAGCAAAACCAAAACACAAATTTTCAAGAAGAACCAACAAATAATTCAAACGATGTTGCGTTAGAAGAAGAAGAAGAAGTATTTGAAAACCCGTTTGCATCAGACTCTGCTGAATCTTCTTCAAGGTTACAAGAACCATCTAACACACATTCGTTCAACCAAAGGTACCCTTCTACGTTTCAATGGACAAAAGACCATCCGTTAGTACATGTTATTGGTGATCCTTCAATGCCAGTTCAGACGAGGAGACAACTTGCCACCGATCTCGAATTGTGCATTTACATTTGCTCAATAAGCACCAAAGTACCTAAGAACATTCGGGAAGCAATGGCAGAAAACCCATGGATTGAAGCGATGCAGGAGGAATTTCTTCAATACCTGTTACATGACAGTTGGGAACTTGTTGAACGACCACTTGATAAACGAGTTCTTGATCTCAAGTGGTTGTGGAAGAACAAACTGGATGAGGAAATGACTGTAATTCGCAACAAAGCTCGTCTCGTGGCTAAAGGATATCCACAAGAAGAAGGGATAGATTTCGAAGAATCATTCGCGCCTGTAGCTAGACTTGAAGCAGTCCGGATTTTCTTAGCCTATGCCGCTCACAAAAACATCACAGTCTATCAGATGGACATTAAGACAGCTTTCTTGAATGGAACTCTGAAAGAAGAAGTGTATGTGAGTCAGCCAGAGGGATTCATCGACAAAGATCATCCAGACTACGTCTACAAGCTTAAGAAAGCAATTTATGGTCTAAAACAAGCTCCAAGAGCGTGGTATGACGAACTATCATCTTTCTTGCTTAAAAACAATTTCACAAAAGGAACGGTTGATGACACCTTGTTTATCAAAAAGTTCAAAGATGACATTTTGATTGTTCAAATTTACGTGGACGACATTATTTTTGGATCAACCAATCCTAACCATTCAAAACATTTTGAAAATCTCATGAAAAGTAAATTTGAAATGTCCATGATGGGGGAACTAAAATTCTTTCTTGGTTTACAAATCCATCAATCCCCTCGTAGTATTTTTATCAATCAAGCTAAATATACAATAGAGATTTTGAAAAAACATGGAATGGAAAATTGTGATTCTGTTGGTACACCAATGGTCACTTCACCAAAAATAGGTGCTGATTTGTTTGGGAAACCCATCGATCCGAAAAAATATCGGAGCATGATCGGTTCTCTCATGTACCTAACTGCTAGCCGACCCGATATTCAATTTGCTGTTTGTTTGTTAGCACGGTTTCAGGCAAAGCCTACCGAACTTCACCTCAAAGAGGTTAAACGGATCTTTCGGTACCTACGAAGCACCATTAACATGGGACTTTGGTATCCGAAGGATTCGGGGTTTAATCTAACAGCATTTTCAGATGCAGACCATGCTGGTGATCAAGTTACAGCAAAGAGTACATCAGGTGGAGCACAATTTTTGGGTGAAAAGTGTAACAATTCGCATTTTCAGGATAATTACTATTCCCGGAAAATTTCACTATTCACTTTTACTATTCATTTTTCCCGAAAATTTTCCCGAAAGTTGATTTTTATTTGATATTCTCAAGTGATAAATCATTTCCATGGCAAATTAAAAGTTTGACATTCATAAGCTCATTTTCGTGAAAGTTACTAAGGAATTACACGGAATTACACGTTTTAGGGTAAAACGTCAATCAGAAATTCTACGCACAACGAAATTCAACCCCGTCAGGTGACCCCACATCAGTAAAATATTTTACACACTCATGATTTATTTGAGAATTAATCGTGACTGAGAAAAATATGACCAAAAACTTCCCAACAGGTCACCCAAGCCTGTACTACTCTCGCATGAGCACGCTTAATCGTTTGGGCGATTAACCGTTAGACCACAAAACGCGTTTCTAAGACTATTTGAGTTTTCAACTTCTTAGAAAAATTCAACATATTCTTTCCCTCCTCCATTGACCAAAAATCATCCCTTGATGTTATAAGTCATTTCGTGATTTTTAGGCTTACGGTTTGATGTCTAAAAGACATTTAATACCAACCGACACTAGACTGAGCTCAGTCTAGACATTATAAGTCATTTTAAATCATTTTTATCACATTAGAAAAGTAACATTTTACTTTTCTCAATTTTACGCAATATTCGTACGTTTTACGTATTACGCGTTTTAGACCCGTGTTTCCAGTTTTTAGCAGGGTTTTACACCCAAATGGAACCTATCACTCATTTTATATTTTATTATGGAACTTATTGACATGTTTATCAATACTTTCAAGTTCCATAATTTTACGACACCCGGTTTTACGTTTTGAGGCTTAATCATTTACGATTGGCATTTCCCGGAGTCAAAACTAACCAAGTATCTTGGATAATACCAAGAAAAGTCCACACCCTTGCTCTCCAAGCTCATGAACAGCCTTGGAGGGGGGATTCACCACCCATGTGGCTTGATCTTATGCCTTGTGTCATGAGATGTGAACATGTGTTCAACTTGGCCTCCAAGTGTTGACTAGTCAACAATGTAACCTCCTCATTTGCATATAAATGCTTCTCCTCCCACTCCTTGACCATATGAACGACCCACACACACAACACCCTTCATTTTACTAGTTTACTTCAAGTTCCATCCAAGAAATCAAGTGCAATATCCATACATAAACCCTAGTTTAGTTTTGATTCATCAAAACTACTTCAAATCTTTAGAACTTTGGTGATTTCTCTTGAGTTTGAATCCACTCAAGTCACCTCAATTTTCATCATCTCTCTTTCAAGATTACAAGAGTAGAAAGATTGCATGAAGTGAAGTGGGTTGAAGCAAGTCTATCAAAGTCCTATCCTTACATGTTAACTTCCTTTCATCTTTGAAAGCCAAAAGTTGTGAGCCAAACCCTAACTTGATTCTTGTTAAATAATCATGTTCATGTTATTTACATATTATTTGTGCTATATTATGTCTTGTATTAATGTCCATGATGTATAAAAGTGAGCAAAACAAGTTATTGTTATTGATTGTTACAACAAGTTACTAAAACAAGTAAACTAGTGACTTTCTTGGTAAGACCTGATTAAAATGGTAAAAATATGATGTTGGATCATTACATATTACAGTAGAGGACCTAACAAGGAAACCATATCAATTTGAACCACCTAAAACGAGTAAACGAGTCAAAAGTTATGGCGATTTGAAGTTACCAAAGATTTCCGGCAAAACTGCCAAATACCATTCTGATCAAATTTGAGTTTTGAAAGTCATACTTCTGGTCCGATTCATCAAAAAGTTAAAACATGAAAGTTGTCCGGAATGACGTTTTCGTTCAGGAATAAAGAAGCTCGAGCCCTGAAAACGCTTTCCGAGTGATAAATTTCTTCAAATTCTAAACAGCCCATTTTTAGACAAAGTCATTACATATAGGTTATGGTTTATGAAGACCAAAGGGGTCTTATGACCTATAATCAAGACCACCACCATGGCTAGGGCCAAGGTTGTGTCTCATGACCTTGGAACAAGGACCAAAGGTCATGGCTAGGCCATGACGAAATGACCATACCAACTTACATAGGCGTAAACATGAAACAATGAATTAGGCGATAACATGAACAAGCAATTTGGATCTACTTCACCTAAAAGGAAACCATGAGATATTACCAAGAGAAAATGGTCATTCAAGACTTATGATATATACCCTAATAACAATCTTCATGTACTAATAAACTTTCCTAAGTTTATACAAATATCGGACATGTAACCTTTCGGATCAAAACTTATATCTATATATTTCATCAACTACTACAATAGTAGGGAGCCTCATGTGAGGAGTTCATTATGTAAGCCGTCGAGATGAGTTGTGGATTTACGAGTTAAAGTGTCCTGGCTCCTCGAACGCTTACTAACATGACTTCTGAATTATGTCGGCCCGAACGGTAGTAAACGATACACAAAACATACATGTTTCATGAATCATTACTTTCAAAGACTTACAATATACATCATACCACATCATGGACTAAATGCAAGATATATATATAGGCACTACTTCATATTCTTTACTCCAATCCTAAGTCGCGACATTCTATTATAGGTTGCTCATAGAACCTTCACGATTCAACCGTTACATTCATTACTTGCTATCTTACTTAAGGTGAGTTCATAGCCCCACTTTCGATTACTTAATCGTTTTACAAACCCTTGGGGGAAATACATGCTATTTATAACCGAGCACAATGTTTTTAAATTGTATGCTTACCTGATTGTTTTATTATCACTAAGTACCAGCCTTGCTAAACCGATATCCTTGATTATGAACCATTTAATCACTAGCAATAGTGAGCGCGAATATTAATAATAGGCCTATTGGGATTGACGAATCCCATTTGTATTGACTAAGTTCAAACAAATGCATTAATATTTGAGATTTAGGTATGTTAGCAAAGTATCTACCAGGATAAATCTGCCGATCGATATTGGTACACGTTAACGTTATGGTGTCATAAGCTTAGTGTATAATACATGTTCCGGGCGTATAATAACGTAGCCTACCTGTTTTGTTTTCCAAACATTGGTGTGAGCCTATAACTCACACTACCAACATATTGTGTTCAAACATTTAACAAACTCTATGAATATCACTCAACCTTTGTGTTGACCTCTCAAGCATGTATTTCAGGTTCATGACGATCAAGGATGGAACAGAAGGGCACGGATACTCAAGAGGGCTATAAATTTTATTATCATTCAAAACTCATTTATTATACATTGTAAACATGGAACCAATTGGGACCTCATTTTGTAATCTCTGATATTTATATAATTTGAATGATAAACCTTTTCAAAACGACTCAATTGGAGTTCGTTTTCTATCATTGTGACTATTGTGCCGTCGAGTAACACCCAGTTTGAATTCCGCTGCATCCATGAATTGGGGGTGTTACAGATTGGTATCAGAGCCATGGTTATAGAGAAACGGGTCTAACTGAGACCTAAACTATAACCACATGTACAAACAAAAACATTTTATAGCCTTCCGCTCTCCGTGTCTTCCATCCTCCAGACGATTATGGATTTAGTAAGCATGTTATGATACACAAACATGTTAGTATATTCATATATACCCATTTTGAGCATTTCCCCGTAAGCATTAGTATATTGATATATAAACTCGGTTTATTTTCAATCATTTATCTAAACAATGGACTAAACATATCTACGTATGCCTATTCTAGGGCATTTCGACACAATCACATTCTCCCAATCATGTTCCTACTCCAATATTTTATGTCCAAGACATTGTATGTTACAATGGTCTCATTCATTTTCCAAGACATTGTGAGATACAATGGTCTCATTCATTTCCAAGACATTGTATGTTACAATGGTCTCATTCATTTTCCAAGACATTGTGAGATACAATGGTCTCATTCATTTTCCAAGACATTGTGAGATACAATGGTCTCATTCATTTTCCAAGACATTGTATGATACAATGGTCTTAATCATTTCTCAAATGTTTTGAGTCACACAATGACCTAACCTACTTCCCAGACATTGTGAATTGCACAATGGTCTAACCTACTTCCGAGACATTGTGTTTTGTGCAAATGGTCTCTAGAATTATTCCATCACATCATCAATATCATTTCTTATGATATCAAAAACCCGTCACAATCTATCGATTTCAAAACAAGAAATATGAGATTTCTATAGGACAAACTAATCCATCATCGACAAAAGCTGAACTTTCTCTACATTCATCAAAGTTTTCTTATGAAACCTTCATTATTAAAAGTTTGTGATCCTGGCCAAGTATGTTCTATTTTAGAACTACTTAAAAACTTCCTTTCCATACGTACCTACCCTTACTATCTTCTATGCAATAGAATGTGAAAACATGGGTTACAAGTCTTGTATGGCCGGGACTTGCAACTTAAGGGTTTGACATCGCCTTTGTTTAGTGGACAGTTTCCCGAAAGCAACGGACATATCACAAGTATACCTAATTTAGGTATTTGAAAATTTTATCGAACCTTGGCTAAATATAGACTAGTCACCTATATTTAACCTAGGGACAGTGGAATATAGTCTGACTAACTATATTCGACTTAAAATTTTCAAATACTGAGAGTAGTTGTACTAGGGTTATGTTTAGGTTGATTTCCTACATGAACTCGATAAACCACCAGAATACATTAAAACAATCTAGAGACACGATAATGTCTTACCACTCAGCGAAATCTTAACACCTTATTTGTGTTACCTAATTTCATTCTTGAAATTTTTCATTTATGAGATAATCCAAACTACTATCCTGGGATAGTTATCAATTATTCTCTTCATCCTGTAGAAGTACTATCCTGTTTAGGATACCATTCCATCATAAACTTTTAAAATCTCTTAAGATTTTTAAAGCAAACTCAACATTTATACCTAACAGTATTAATGTTAAGCATACATTACACACTTTTGTTCATCAACATATCACAACATTATCGTCACAACCGTTACAAACACAAGCTCATTAACAGATCTTGATGCACTTTTAAAGCTCAAATCATCCTTAGTTACACCACAAGTACCCTCATCAGCTTTACAAGATTGAATATTCATCTTGTACTTTTGGAACACCAGTATCATCTCGTAATATCCTACCTTGTAACTCACCGGCTAAGTATGAATGTTGTGTCGGGAATTCTTGAGTAGAATGATTTATAATGTCCTTATTTGAATGGATTGGGATGCCTTTCCATTTAAATAAAGAAATTATAAATCATCGAACCATAAGTTTATATTCCTTTAGTTACATTGTTTGGGATGCCTCTCTATGTAAATAAAGAATTATAAACAAGTGGGCTTATTTATATCCGAAATAACATAAATATGAAGTCAATGAACACTAGATACAACAACAGATTACCTACTAGGCTATGATTGCAACGACTATCCCAATTTCCATTAGTACGAGGTTTACATTTTGGTTTTCATAATGATAGTGCAATAACAAACAAACTCATTGCGAGGCCATGTAACCATATGCATGTGCAGTCGTACCAAACTCATTACGGGGCCATGTAACCATACGCATGCGCAGTCGTACCAAACTCATTGCGAAGCCATGTAGCCATATGCATGGGCAGCCGTACAATTCAAAACAGGACTTGGTCCAACCACATGTTCAACACTTAATCCATTATTCGATTCCTATATCAATTGCTATTGATACTTGACAACTATATCAAGTACTATTTGATATTCAACTACTATATTAATTCCTATTAATATCCGACTGCTATATCAATTTCCTTTGATATTCGACTATTACCATACCTTTCCTACATAAAAGGAAGCCTCATCCTACACCATACACCGAAATGACAAATCAAATCACATCACTGGTAATTCCAGACTCTAGTCCTCATAAGTAACCACACCTTTTCATCGATACCACTCCAACATATGACACACAAAGAACTTCGGGACGAAGTTCCCCGTAAGGGGTAGAGACTGTAACAATTCGCATTTTCAGGATAATTACTATTCCCGGAAAATTTCACTATTCACTTTTACTATTCATTTTTCCCGAAAATTTTCCCGAAAGTTGATTTTTATTTGATATTCTCAAGTGATAAATCATTTCCATGGCAAATTAAAAGTTTGACATTCATAAGCTCATTTTCGTGAAAGTTACTAAGGAATTACACGGAATTACACGTTTTAGGGTAAAACGTCAATCAGAAATTCTACGCACAACGAAATTCAACCCCGTCAGGTGACCCCACATCAGTAAAATATTTTACACACTCATGATTTATTTGAGAATTAATCGTGACTGAGAAAAATATGACCAAAAACTTCCCAACAGGTCACCCAAGCCTGTACTACTCTCGCATGAGCACGCTTAATCGTTTGGGCGATTAACCGTTAGACCACAAAACGCGTTTCTAAGACTATTTGAGTTTTCAACTTCTTAGAAAAAGTCAACATATTCTTTCCCTCCTCCATTGACCAAAAATCATCCCTTGATGTTATAAGTCATTTCGTGATTTTTAGGCTTACGGTTTGATGTCTAAAAGACATTTAATACCAACCGACACTAGACTGAGCTCAGTCTTGACATTATAAGTCATTTTAAATCATTTTTATCACATTAGAAAAGTAACATTTTACTTTTCTCAATTTTACGCAATATTCGTACGTTTTACGTATTACGCGTTTTAGACCCGTGTTTCCAGTTTTTAGCAGGGTTTTACACCCAAATGGAACCTACCACTCATTTTATATTTTATTATGGAACTTATTGACATGTTTATCAATACTTTCAAGTTCCATAATTTTACGACACCCGGTTTTACGTTTTGAGGCTTAATCATTTACGATTGGCATTTCCCGGAGTCAAAACTAACCAAGTATCTTGGATAATACCAAGAAAAGTCCACACCCTTGCTCTCCAAGCTCATGAACAGCCTTGGAGGGGGGATTCACCACCCATGTGGCTTGATCTTATGCCTTGTGTCATGAGATGTGAACATGTGTTCAACTTGGCCTCCAAGTGTTGACTAGTCAACAATGTAACCTCCTCATTTGCATATAAATGCTTCTCCTCCCACTCCTTGACCATATGAACGACCCACACACACAACACCCTTCATTTTACTAGTTTACTTCAAGTTCCATCCAAGAAATCAAGTGCAATATCCATACATAAACCCTAGTTTAGTTTTGATTCATCAAAACTACTTCAAATCTTTAGAACTTTGGTGATTTCTCTTGAGTTTGAATCCACTCAAGTCACCTCAATTTTCATCATCTCTCTTTCAAGATTACAAGAGTAGAAAGATTGCATGAAGTGAAGTGGGTTGAAGCAAGTCTATCAAAGTCCTATCCTTACATGTTAACTTCCTTTCATCTTTGAAAGCCAAAAGTTGTGAGCCAAACCCTAACTTGATTCTTGTTAAATAATCATGTTCATGTTATTTACATATTATTTGTGCTATATTATGTCTTGTATTAATGTCCATGATGTATAAAAGTGAGCAAAACAAGTTATTGTTATTGATTGTTACAACAAGTTACTAAAACAAGTAAACTAGTGACTTTCTTGGTAAGACCTGATTAAAATGGTAAAAATATGATATTGGATCATTACATATTACAGTAGAGGACCTAACAAGGAAACCATAGCAATTTGAACCACCTAAAACGAGTAAACGAGTCAAAAGTTATGGCGATTTGAAGTTACCAAAGATTTCCGGCAAAACTGCCAAATACCATTCTGATCAAATTTGAGTTTTGAAAGTCATACTTCTGTTCCGATTCATCAAAAAGTTAAAACACGAAAGTTGTCCGGAATGACGTTTTCGTTCAGGAATAAAGAAGCTCGAGCCCTGAAAACGCTTTCCGAGTGATAAATTTCTTCAAATTCTAAACAGCCCATTTTTAGACAAAGTCATTACATATAGGTTATGGTTTATGAAGACCAAAGGGGTCTTATGACCTATAATCAAGACCACCACCATGGCTAGGGCCAAGGTTGTGTCTCATGACCTTGGAACAAGGACCAAAGGTCATGGCTAGGCCATGACGAAATGACCATACCAACTTACATAGGCGTAAACATGAAACAATGAATTAGGCGATAACATGAACAAGCAATTTGGATCTACTTCACCTAAAAGGAAACCATGAGATATTACCAAGAGAAAATGGTCATTCAAGACTTATGATATATACCCTAATAACAATCTTCATGTACTAATAAACTTTCCTAAGTTTATACAAATATCGGACATGTAACCTTTCGGATCAAAACTTATATCTATATATTTCATCAACTACTACAATAGTAGGGAGCCTCATGTGAGGAGTTCATTATGTAAGCCGTCGAGATGAGTTGTGGATTTACGAGTTAAAGTGTCCTGGCTCCTCGAACGCTTACTAACATGACTTCTGAATTATGTCGGCCCGAACGGTAGTAAACGATACACAAAACATACATGTTTCATGAATCATTACTTTCAAAGACTTACAATATACATCATACCACATCATGGACTAAATGCAAGATATATATATAGGCACTACTTCATATTCTTTACTCCAATCCTAAGTCGCGACATTCTATTATAGGTTGCTCATAGAACCTTCACGATTCAACCGTTACATTCATTACTTGCTATCTTACTTAAGGTGAGTTCATAGCCCCACTTTCGATTACTTAATCGTTTTACAAACCCTTGGGGGAAATACATGCTATTTATAACCGAGCACAATGTTTTTAAATTGTATGCTTACCTGATTGTTTTATTATCACTAAGTACCAGCCTTGCTAAACCGATATCCTTGATTATGAACCATTTAATCACTAGCAATAGTGAGCGCGAATATTAATAATAGGCCTATTGGGATTGACGAATCCCATTTGTATTGACTAAGTTCAAACAAATGCATTAATATTTGAGATTTAGGTATGTTAGCAAAGTATCTACCAGGATAAATCTGCCGATCGATATTGGTACACGTTAACGTTATGGTGTCATAAGCTTAGTGTATAATACATGTTCCGGGCGTATAATAACGTAGCCTACCTGTTTTGTTTTCCAAACATTGGTGTGAGCCTATAACTCACACTACCAACATATTGTGTTCAAACATTTAACAAACTCTATGAATATCACTCAACCTTTGTGTTGACCTCTCAAGCATGTATTTCAGGTTCATGACGATCAAGGATGGAACAGAAGGGCACGGATACTCAAGAGGGCTATAAATTTTATTATCATTCAAAACTCATTTATTATACATTGTAAACATGGAACCAATTGGGACCTCATTTTGTAATCTCTGATATTTATATAATTTGAATGATAAACCTTTTCAAAACGACTCAATTGGAGTTCGTTTTCTATCATTGTGACTATTGTGCCGTCGAGTAACACCCAGTTTGAATTCCGCTGCATCCATGAATTGGGGGTGTTACAAAAAGCTTGTAAGCTGGTCGTCAAAGAAACAGGATTGTACTGCGCTATCAACCGCCGAAGCCGAGTATGTGTCTCTATCTGCGTGTTGTGCCCAAGTTCTATGGATGCGGACACAGCTCACAGATTATGGCTTTACTTTTGACAGAATACCTATGTATTGTGACTCAAAAAGTGCCATAGCTATCTCGTGCAATCCCGTACACCACTCTAAGACGAAGCATATCAAAGTCCGCTACCATTTCATCAAAGAACACGTGGAAGAGGGTACTGTTGAATTATTTTTCGTTAAGACTGATTATCAACTCGCCGATCTATTTACTAAAGCCCTTCCAAAAGAAAGGTTTGACTATTTAGTTCGACGAATTGGCATGCGAAGCCTAACTCCTGAGGAGCTAGAACGTCTTCTCGAATTTTCTTGAAAAATGTTTTCAAAATCGCTTCGCTGTAAATATTTTTGAAAAAAACAAAATACAAAATTTGAAAAACCAACAAAAACAAAATACAACAATATAAAATTTCAAAAAATACAAAAACAATATAAAATCAAAAAATACAAAAAATATTCTTCTTACGACATGTCTCTCGTATAAATCAATATTCTGTACGTTTCTAGAAATGTCATTCAACAATGATACGGACATGTACAGATGCTTGAGCGGGAGTTCTTTTTAATGTTTTTCTAAAACATGTCGTTTCTCAAAATTTTCTTCACAATGGCTTTCGTATACATCAGTACGAAACCCGGACCCGAATGATGACTTCTGATTTTTTTTCAAATCAAGGACTCGTACGTTCAATGACGAACTCTTTTTCAAAAAGTTCGAGTCTAAACAAACGAAAAAGATTTCAAGCATAAACTCGTTTTCAAATTGTATTCTTGAGCACTTTTTCAAGATTGTTCAAAAAGATTTCTCAAAATCTTTCAAATGAGTGCTCAAGATAACTCCCTCTAAACCCTTAATTGATTTTAAATGTGCTATCATTAAGGGGGAGTATAAACAACTAAAATGTTCCGATTTCATGCAAAATCAAATCTGTCTTTCTCTCCAAAAGCTTTTTCTTAATCAGCTGATATCAAAAATATCACGCTATGCTATTTTTGAGGGGGAGAAGACATGATTAAAATGTGATCAAAGATGTTTAAAGTTTGTAACTGAATCTCAGAAGAGCTCGACTCAGAAAGTACCAATGAATTGACGAAGCCTAAAATGTCAGTAATCGAAAAGACTTGTCCTGGACGGGTAATAATTTCAAGCTAGTCCAACTAGTGATGTAAGCGTGTCTCGAATAGGACTTGTCTGAGTAGAATGTACCATATCGAGAGACTTTCTTTGGACTTGACCAGGACGGGTAATAATTTCAAGCTAGTCTAACTAGTGATGTAAGCGTGTCTCGAATCGGTCATGTTCACTGAAAGTGGATCAATTCAAAAAGTGCAAACTCCTCCCGCATGTGTAAATTTCTTAAAATTTACTTGAGCACATGTGAAGGGGGAGTCCTTCAAAATTGCAAAACTCTCGAAGTGGTAACAACAATGTGTTTTATTATCATAAACACTTTGAGAGTTTTTCAATAAATGGTTTCATGGCAATTATAGGATAGTCATGGAGTTATAAGGTGACTAAGGTTAGGAAAAACCGTCCTATGATCCGCCAGAGCTGGAGGGATCTACCCAAGGACAAATCCAATAGATTAGAATTAGAAGTCCTTAGGTATGATTGAAAAAAGGAGAAAATGAGAAAGGAGAAAGAAAGGGTTGAAGAATTAAAAAGAAATGATGTGAAAAAGGGTGAAAAGAAATAGCCCTCCAAATGTTCAACCTTAGGGCAGACACCGGGTTCAACTCATATGCTACTGGTTGTTACTAAGGTGACACTGGTATTGAAGACAAAGACGTCATGGACCCAGTGACGCACTGCACTAAACCTTCTTAACCACTCAAGTTCTCTTAAAAGAGCTTGTTTCATTCTCACGGGGAACCGGCATAATCTATCGACCTGTCTCTTAGAGATAGTTGATATTGAAACAGGAGACCTCTCCCTAATCTCCGCATAGGAAACCAAATGTGCACTTATCGAGTCTAGAGCCCCGAGATTCATCAAAAGATCTCATAGGAACACATGATATTTCTACACTGGTTGTTCATCATTAAGGACGCCAGATGTAAACTTAAGAGTCCTACGCAGATCTTAGCAATCTGCCAGAACATTTATGAGAGAATTCACACAAGTGTTTCTCAATGATTGAATGGAAATTCCTGCCATGGTCAACATCAAGCAGCCCTGACAGCAGGTCTCTTCGGTAATTCTTTATGGGTTACGCTTAGTGTTCGCGGTGGTTTC
This sequence comes from Artemisia argyi, assembly GCA_030686995.1. Classification (NCBI taxonomy): domain Eukaryota; kingdom Viridiplantae; phylum Streptophyta; class Magnoliopsida; order Asterales; family Asteraceae; genus Artemisia; species Artemisia argyi. The sequence continues at coordinate 151,540,527 of CM060689.1, forward strand.
AAACGGTCTACAGTCGTGGAGTGATCCCCAGCGACTCACCCAGTCATTGAGCTACTTAGTAGGTCTTGTAAGCTCTCTCGAGAGTATCTGACATGGGAACGGCCTTGGTAAGGGTTAGAAGGAGTCTTCACACTATGCTGTTGACGATCTCTAATTCTTATCTGTAAGTACCGGATGTTTTATTGCTAACTGTTTATATGCAGGGACACTTCATCACCATGGCGACAGATTCCACATGCTCATACATACATCTGGAAGTTAAAGAAAGCTCCCTCAAAGATCTAAGCAACACAATGTTCAAAGAAAGATTCTACGCCAAAAAGAAGAATCTACAAAGTATAAAGACTAAGGATCAAAGTGAAAGAAAGGGAACTACGTGCATATGAATATCAAAGTCCAAAGATGTATGAGCATGATGGAAAGGCAAACAACCACCACAGACGCAGAAGTGACGAAAGGCAGATAATCCCACATCACAAAGGAACAAAGTACGATGAAAAATCAGTTATCAAAGATCACAAAGCATGAAGGAACAAAGACTAAAGACTACTCTACAACGACACACAAAGTTAAAGATAAAGAACACGGAAGACCCACTCACGTGGAGCATCATTCGAATGACCACCCCTTAGGGGGAGATTGTTAGCATTAAAATATTTATATATAGAAGTGATGGTCATTCTCATATTGTAACTTTGTGTCGTTGGTTAAGATTAGTAATAGTTTAGTCATTGGGCCTTGGTCTTGGTAAGCTAATATGCTATTAGTTATGTTTCATAAGCCTTTATAGATAAAAGAAAGCCAAGCCCAAGACCAAGCCCATGGAAAGCCTTTAGGGCATCCTAACTCTTGTACTATATAAACACCTCAAAGCTCATTTGAGGTGTGTGCTTGTGTGTGTATTGTGTGTGTTTTTAATAAAAGTTCTCTTCATCTCTTATCTCTATTTCATACAAGTTAACGCCACACATACTATACCAAGTCACCATCTTTCCTTCTTCTAGTACTTATATTGGTATTAAAGTTGATATATCTAAGGTCCTACAGTTGGAATGATCCCCGTGATTTGAACAAAATAGTCAAGGCAATATCTTTGCCTTCGAACAATTCAAGCACTCCCGACCGTAGGATCATGGAACTTGAAGACCAAGTCAAGTTTCTCATTAAATCCTACGAAGCTCCTAAGCCTTCAAGCCAAGTGAATAAAATCGCTTCCTCATGCAAATTATGTAGTGGTCCTCATGAAACTCATAATTGCATGGACCTTCCCAAACAAGCTTTTAAGGAATTCGCATCCTCATGTTCTAATGAAGTGGAGGATAGGTGTCTCACCACTAACCGAGGGCCTCAGAATTTCGGCGAAGCCTATGAAGCCTGGAAAGATAAGCCAAATTTTAGAGGGTACCAAACTCGGAGCGTATCCTTCAATGATTCTCCCCTACTCGCATGGTCCAAGCATTATCCACCACAGAACACTTCTAAGCAAAGCTATGAAGATGCATTGCGAAAGTTCATTCTCTCTCAAGAATTACAGCTTTCCACGCTTGAGACTCGATTCAGACAACAGCAAGCCGATATGAACAACAAGGTTAGTAACCTACTGAACGCTATCAATGAGCGCATTGCTAGTAAATCGGCTCAGGCGAAAGAGGTCAAATCCGTTACCGTCATTAATCAGCCAACCTCCCATGTAAAGATAAAGAGTCCTAGTAAACTGTTTAAACATATGTCCCCAGAGGTGAAGGGCACTAAGGACCAAGTTGACCCATCGGGACCAATCCACTTCGTGAACACCATTACCACAATACTTGCTTCTAAACCCGGTCTAAGCCAACAACCAACTGGGGGTGGGATTCATGAAGTTGAAGAAGAATCCTCCAAGAACGATCACGATGTGGCTAAGGGCCATGTGGACTTACCTAAGGACTCTATCACACAAGGGATGAGCAATTGGAAAGAATCCGGGGAGCCTAAGGAAAATCCGAGAACTTTTGGATAAATCAACTATGGAGAAATTGGATGGGGATATAGTAGGAATTTCCATTGGATGTAGAAACAGGATTGAGGATGGCGACCCTAAAGTTTTTAAGATTGCTTGCACCACTAGGAAAATGCTAGTAAAGGATACTTACATAGATCCTAACCTCCCTGTGAATGCGATCCCTTTTTCCCTTTACAACGAAGCCTTCCCTGAACAGGTCGCATGTGAGGAATTCAACCTCGGCAGGATAGTCAAAAGGTTACCAATTACGATTGGGGGATTTACCTACGACGTTGATCTAACCGTGGTCGATGACATGAACTCATCCTTGAGCCCAACTCTAACTAACCTCGCTCTTGGAAAACCATTTGTAAAAGAAACAGGAGTGATCCTTGATGAGAGCGATGGTAGTGCACTATTCTCTAATGATGTCAGGAAAGTGATCTTCCGTAAGGGTAATGAGGAAATATATGAATACCGCCCATCGCTGGATTGTAATACATTTGGAGTATTGGATGGAAGGTCGGGAAAGATAAAGTGACATGATCCGAATAGCCTCAAAATCCCTTGTATGATTGGTCACAAGCATTTTAATAATGTCTACATTGACGTATGCCTTCCCAAGAATGTTATGTCCTTGTTCCATTATAACAATATTTGTAGATGGGGGATGATCTATAAAGGACAAAATGTTGTAGGTAGAGATCATGAAGTTCAAGTATTCATAGGAAATATGACATTCACAATGGACTTTACGATCGTAGACAAAATTGAGGATTATATCGACCCAAGGTTATCGCAAGTTGTTTTCGGAGCGCCTTTTTGTGAAATCACTAACTTAATGGTTGACGACCGGAACGGAATCATGACTCTCACAGATGGAATTAGGAGGGTATCATACCAAACGCCGTATAAGATGAAAGACTTTGAAGAAATTGATTGCGACGGACTTGATGAGCTAGGCTCCCAACTTATTTTATGAGATGATGATGTTCAGAGAGGGTGTAAAGACATCTCTGACTTATCATGTAGGTTCTTTAAGGATGTCAGTAAGCTTGGTTTCAAATATCGGGAAGATGTCTTTGAGTTTGAAGACCCAAAATACCTGCATTATGAAAGCGATCCCGATAGAGAGTTTGAGAATGACCTAGAGACCGTGACCAATGACGAGGTCACGTGATAGCCCGTGACCTTGAGTCTAGCTACAAGACTCGTTAATAAAGAAAAGCGCTTCTTTGTTGGCAACCCAAGTTTTATTTGTTTTGTTTGTTTGATTTCATTTGTTTCCGTATGCGTGTTTTATTTTTATTGTTTGTGTATCATGGTTCAAAGTAAATTATGAAAATGCTTTATTTTATTTTTAACTTCGTCTTAATTACATATACAGGTATTTTTCAAAAGCTAAGTGTAAGGGGAGACCTAAATTTGTTTATATGAACGAAATTGAGCATGAACCACAACAATATTAAATGAACATGTATATTAGTAATTGTTTGAGTCAAATGCTTGTATCAAGTCATAATGATGTTTTGCAGGATTTTCCAGGAATTAAGGCATATGTTTTTCCAGAAATTTTCCGGAAACTTAACATTAGATTTTTCCAGGAACATTCTGACGGCGTCAAGAGTTATAACATGACGGCGTCAGGTACAAAAAATTCTGAAAAATTTTGCAAGTTTTGTTTATACCGGAGTCTTAAAGTTTTTGTTGATTCTTTAGTTTTATAAACTCCAAGAAATCTGCAAACATTCATTCCACAAGCATTACATCTTAATTTGCTTTCTAGGATTTTTAGTATATATAGATTGCCGCCGATTTTACGCGAGGTTTGCCTTGATTGTTTTCTCAGGTTTAACATGTTACATTGGATAAGAGGATGATTTATATTTCTGGAGGGAAGCTTTCAAAGTTCATTTTTTTGGAAGAAGATCTAACCTTGTTGAAACACTATCCACACCGAACGAATCAGGGGAGTATTTGTTTTCATTCTTTTACCTTATTTTCTTTTACATCTTTTTATTGAACATTGGGGACAATGTTCAGCTTAAGTGTAAGGGGAGGGTAAATGATGATACCATAGAGAATACAATTATGCTTGAATTTGTTTGTTCAATAGTAGGTGTGTAATAAAACTAAGAGAAATACTTGTTAGGGCAATTTTAGCGCCAAATTTAAATTTTTTTACAACATTTAGGAGTGAAGCTTTAGCCTTAATGAGCGTCTCATGGATAGGAGTTGTATGACAAGCACAAAAACCGTACCACTCAGAAAAATTTTCCACCCAAAATATGTGAGGTTCGCCTTTAGATTTGTTAGGAAAAACATTCATTATTAGTGCTTATGAGTGTACCGGTAGTATTTAGATTCCAGAACTTGCGTTAGTGATGCATCCCGAGACCGCTAGTGAGACTACATTCGTGTAGTAGGATTTACTACATGATAAGAGGCATTAGGATCACCCTTGTGTTAAACCCGTATCATAATTACTTGACCATTTAAGTCAATTACCTTGACTAGTAAAGTCAATTAATTTCTCTCACACCTTTGCGTTGTACTCATTTTTAGTACACGATACCCCTAGTACACCCCTCCGAGCCTATCTTTTCGTTTCTAACTTTAAGCATTTTGCTTAAAGGAAGAATTTGTTAACAATCCACCCAAAATGTGCAACCAAATCGCCTTAGCCTTCCTTGTATGCACTCATATTTAGTGCATTATTGTTATTTGTTTAAACGCTTAGTTAATTATCTAATTGATTACATGGTTGCTAAGTCGAGTCATATCTTGTACATATTGTTTTGGGACGATTGGGACTCATGGGTAAAGTATTAGTGTTATAGAATAATGGGGATGACGTCAATTATTACCCCCATATGTGCGTTAATCTTAAAAAGTACTCCAAGTGTTTTGATTATCTTAATTCGAGTCATTAGAATAGTTGATTGTAAAGTATGTAAAAGTTCAAGTGTAAGGGGAATGCAAATTCCCTATGATGTATTATTTTGGATGGTAGGGTAAAAGTGTATGCAAAAAAAAAAAAAAAAAAAAAAAAAAAAAAAAAAAAAAAAAAATCGAAAAATCAAGAAAAAGAAAAAGAAAAAAAAGAAAAACATACGGACTACCATCCCGTTTCATATTATGTTTTGTTAGTTTTTGATTAGCTTAAGTCGAGTCTTGTCTTAGCAACGCTATGCTATACATGTAATTAACCAAGATGATTAACTTGCCACCAATAAAAATTGCCTTTATTCAACAAAACCGTGTTTATCATATCCCTACACCTAACGTTATAACCCTTTAAAAGACCTCTTTGATAGTTTATCCTAGATGCTTACACCAAGTGGTGGAGGTTTGATCTTTTCCCAAGCCTATGGTAATCTATTTACTATGACAGGTAGTGAGAGATGTTTTCCATTTCTTTATTGTGATATATACTTTATTACACCCGAGAGATGTGAGTATCTAAACACTATTTGTGAGGTGCTAGTGTATAACCTCCGTGCTTGTTTTTGGTTTTAAATGGAACGAATATTTGTTGTAATTACTTTTATATTAGTGTTAAATGACCCCTAGCTTGTATTTTGAATAGAATAAAAGCGCATTTGCTTGAGGACAAGTAAATCTCAAGTGTAAGGGTATTTGATAAGGCGAAAAGTGTACCATTTTTGGGGGGTCATTTAAGCCCGAATTCGTGATTATTTGATCAATTATTACCCTAAATCGTTCCTTTTGTCAGTTTAGGTACTTTTGAGAAGAAATCTGAAAAAGGAAGCATTTGGGACGTTTTTGGAGCGATTAAGTGAAGAAAACGACAAAGTCTCAAAATCCTTGCTGGGAACAGTACCTGACGGCGTCAAGCTTGGAAAAAGAGGTAGATATGGAAAATACACATGACGGCCCAGAACTATTTCAAGGCAAAAACGCCTGACGGCGTCACCAAGGCCGCCAGGATTGATTTACAAGTGACGGCCTAGTGCTTATTCTCAACGCGTCAAGATTGGATCTAGGCAATACGACCTTTAATTTGGCGACGAGTTGACGGCGTCACAAGCTATAACGTGACGCCGTCAAGGTGTAAAATCTATATATAGTTTTCTAATTTTCATTCATTAAGTGGTGGAACTTTTGGAGAACTTTTGTGTGCAAACCTTAGACGAATTTTCTGTAACAACAAGGGTTTCAACCCTTGTTCCATCCATGTTCAATTGAAGATAAGTTTTCCAATAATCATTCAATATGTCTATGTGTTGTTTGATTTTATCTTATGCTTGTGTTCTTTTTAACATGCTAGGCTAGGTTTTTCTTGTGTTTGCTTAGATGTAATGAAACCTAGATGTTGATTATTGGTTGATGGTTTGTTTATCATTGTTGTGGATGATTGAATTCGATGTTAGGCTTAAGAAAACTGACAGACTTCCAAATGGTAACTTGCTTGAACGTCTTAAGAAACATGATCAGATGTGTACTACGATTTATTGGTTGTATTTAATGCGTAGGCAACTGCTAGTGATACTACGTTAGGAGCTAGTAGTCGGCTCGACCTAGAATGAAGTAGAAGCCTATAGAGTTAGGGAATATCGTACACGACCCTACGACTAGTATTAAGGAAAATAACCCGTCATCCATGCAATTGTAACAAGCTAATCAACCGGTAAAAGATATCTAGGGAGTAATGAAATCTAAGTAAACACATTTTCTCTTATTATTGTTTCCACCACACAAATTAGTTTAGTTTTATTTTATTTTATTTTAATTGCATCTTTAGTTAATTGGGTTAGTTGACTAGCAACTAATTCCACCCACTCCTTCAAAACCCGAGATTTTATTTGCTTTTATAAAAATATAAAAATACAAAAAGAATCATCTTTCACCTTTAGACCTAGTTTAGTAGACTTTTTAATCCTAGCGAACACTATTCCTGAGTTGAACGATCAATCCCCCGGTACTTGTCACTATACTATACTACAACGAACAGGTACACTGCCTGGTGGGGATTGCAAGCTTCTCAAGATCCCTTGAGAGGTAAAACCTTTTGCGAGGGTGCAATTCCACGCATCATATGACCATTCGGACCTTGGAGACATTAGAACCACGGATAAGAACGAGAGTTAGACATTCCTCAGGCATATGATCATTGGGTTAAATAAGGAATAACTATGTTAGCATCATTTTTCCCAACTAAATGACATTAAATCATTTTCACAATTTAGTTATTTAATTTAATTAATTTCTTTAAATTAAACGTGACATTTAATTTATTTTCTTAAATTAGACATTGTAGACTCAAATTGGTAAACCACCCCATAGCTCTTAGGGACGACCTTGGACTTACCTTAGGAACACTGCGTACGACCAGGTACATTCCCCGTATGTTTAGATCTAGGTAATATTTAATTTATAAATTTAAGACCTGATCTCGTGTATCGGCTTCTCAATATAGGTGGAAAATCCACCAAATGGATGTGAGGTCAGCATTTCTAAATGAACTTCTTGAAGAAGAAGTTTATCTAGAGCAACCAGAGGGATATGTTGCCAAATGGAAAGAAGGTAAAGTGCTAAGGTTGAAGAAGGCTTTATATGATCTAAAGCAGGCACCACATGCTTGGAATATTAGAATTGACAAGTATTTCCAAGAACATGGTTTTAAAAAATGCCTAAGTGAATATGCACTTTACGTGAAATTTGGAAATGGAAGTATATTGCTCGTCTACATATACATGGATGATTTGATCTTTATAGGAAATTCTCCAAGTATGATTGATGAACAGAAGTTAATGACTAGAGAGTTCGAGATGACAGACATAGGGCTTATGTCTTATTATATTGGCATTGAGGTGAAGCTAACGGTTGAAGGAATTTTCATAAGTCAAGAAGGATATACCAATGAGATATTAAAGAAGTTTCGCATGGAGAAATGTAAACCCGTTGGCACCCCTATAGAACATAAGGCAAAGCCTTCTAAGCATGACAAAGGAGAAACGGTAGACTCAACTCTATTTAAGAGTCTCATTGGAAATTTGTGCTATCTAACATATACAAGCCTCGACATCTTTTTGCTCTATCTTATATAGTCTTCAAAGAAGCAACCTGTTGTTACCTTGTCCAGTTGTGAAGCGAAGTACATGGCTGCAACATCGTGTGTATGTCACACAATTTGGCTTAGAAGTATGCTAAAGGAGCCACACATGAGCAAGAAGATGCGACTGAGGCCAATGTGGCTAACAAGTCGACAATCGACTTAGCGAAAAACCCAGTCTACCATGATCGAAGTAAGCATATCAACACTTGTTATCACTTTACTCAAGAGTGCATTGCAATAAAGGATGTTTGAGTGATACATGTGAGGTCCGAAGAGCAAGTTACAAATATCTTCACCAAGCCACTCAACGAGCCAGATATTTCAAGTCAATGAATGATGCTTGGAGTCGTACAATTAAGTTTAAAGAGGGGGGGGGGAGGTTGGATCATAAACTTGATCTAGACCAATAAAGATTGGACTATCCATAAAAGCCCAAGCCCATGACGAAGAAGCTTCTAGAATGACGAAGAACGATCATAGCATATAAAATATCTTAATGAAATATCTAAAATGATGTTAGAAATATCTAGTTAAGATTATCTAGATGAAAGTAGTTAGATTAGAATGATGATTTAAGTAATTATCCATGGAAAATATCTGAGTTCTAGAATCTTCCATGGACTAGTATAAATAAGTGTTAGGGACATGCATTTGTAAGCATCAAGCAAAGTTCAAGCAATGAAGTTACATTGTGTTAATACAATAAGACGTAAAAATGTTTATATATATTTCTCGATCTTTCTATATTTTGTCGATAACAATTGTAAAATTATCTCAAGTAGAAATCAAAGATCACATGTTTTTAAACTAGTCATCACAATTATTTTACTAGACTATACATTATTTACTAAGTTACTTATACACTTGTTTTTAGTAAAATACTTTAAGTAAATACATTATTTACCTCATGCATGACATCATACATCATATCTTGCCAAAATACTTGGAAGATTTGCAAGATCACACATGATTTTTGACCTAAAATCCGGACTTTGTGATCCAAAATCTGGACTGTATGATCCAAATAGCCGGATCCCTTGATTTTTGTTGGTCGGATCCCTTCTGAAAGGGATCCGCCTGTTCAGAGGCCATTTTGATTATAAATAGAAGGTAATTTCTTCATTGTTACTTACCCCTCTCTTGCATAATTCTTCTTATATCTTTATATCTCTCTAACCTCGGATCTTAGATCATTCTTGTAGTATATTTTTGGTGATTCTCTCTAAGTTCTTAGTAAAAGACGAGATCACGATTTTTGCATACAAGACTTGCAAGCTTCAAGAGAAGTGTTGTTATCCTTCATCATCATTACAAGATCATTGATTTAATTATTGTATTTAATTCATCACATTGTACCATAAACTTGTAGTGTCAATTTGTGTTGTTCGATTGGTTCTTACATTGTAAAGAATTCAGTATTTAGCTTTGTACCGGATAAACTGTAGGCGACATTGTGAGGTTTCTCCACCGGATAAGGAGCCTGTTGACATAGTGTTTACAAACTCTTAAGTTGGGTACTTGGGGAGTGGAGTAGAGCAACGAAGGTATCCTTGTAGCCGAACCACTATAAATACTTTTGTCACGGTTCTATCTCTTCTTTACTTTACTTTATCGTATTTATTTCTACTTATATTCTTGCATTATCAATACCTCACTATCCAAAAAGTTTCACATATACTTGATCTAATTATTTTGAAACTAAATTTTAATCAGTAAACTATTTAACCCCCTCCCCCTTCTAGTTTTCCACACATTGTAAACTTTCTCTTAGGTATTCCTCTCTTCAAAAGCCTAAAAGTCTCTCGTGTTTCCAACAAACGCATCAAAGATCACCACAATCGTAATCAATATGACCACTCCCATTCCTGAAAAGAACAGACAACAATGCGATACATATCACCTTCTTCAGCCACGAAGATGCTCCGAAAAGCATACCAGTGAGGTAAGTTTGCAATGACAATCGAACCACCCTCATCCTTCGTTCTTTTACAAATAGGTTAAATGCTTCTTCAATGCCATGGACCACTACCTTTTTTCCACTTTCAACATGCTTGAAACCTAATTTAGCCATGTTTCTAGCCAGCACGACAGCATCTTCCAATCCTGCCGAACCACCTTGCCCCAAAAACGGACCCATGACATGCATAGCATCACCAGCGACTATCACTGTTCCCTTACAAAATGTGCCAGTTAGCAAGTCCCATGGTGTACGATATCTTAAGCGTGAAAAAGATAATGATTCCATGTCTGCCTTTTCAATCATTTCTTTAATTTCTTGAGGATAATCACCTAGCAAATCCAGACATGATCGTCGAATTACCTCAGGATCTTCCCAAATTCTTCCATCTGTTCATCAGAATTGAAAGCGAAATTAATTTTATGAGATGAAGAACAATGACAAATAAAGGCATTAGCCATTCTAAATAAACATGATGGCAAGACCTCTAGGAACATAGGGTTGAGCACAAAACCAGTAGACCAATTTATCATTTATTGGAATTCTTCCCACCAAATTGTTGCCTTTCTTGAAACGAGAAAACTCATAGTTGAAAAAGTGACCATTTGGGTAGTTTGTTAAACCTCTAACTCCACATAAAGGGAACATCTTTGGAGGCTTTAGGTTTAGGAAGTCCGCAACTATTGACTTGCCACCATCACAACCAATTACAACCTATAAGCGTCAAGATGTATCATAAGTCTAGTGAAATCAATTAAATTAATCCTTATACAGCCCAAGAGTTGCATGGATTAAATCAATATTGTGAGAAAAAATGTAGTTTGTATAAACCCAAGAGCTAAAACAAAAGTTAGACAAAGATAAAAAAAAAGGTAATGAATAGTAAAATGTATTTCGATAAGTGATACTAAGGTGAAGCTAAACTAATATGGAGCATTGAAGAGATTGTGGAACAGTTCAAAATTATATCATAACTTTTGATCTGCCAGGAGTTAGAGAGTTGCTTGAAATAGGGATTTTGTTAATTATACGACTCTTTTAATACACCTGCCAAAAATGCCAAAAATAGCTAAGCCCTGCTAGCATGTTACTTGGAAAGGTATCAAATAATTCATTACATTTTCTCTAATATTTGTAATATTTGTGTGTGTTTAAATTAATTTCATTAATGGAATTCATGGATGCCAAAGGGGTGTTTAAGATTTGTTAATCAGATTTTTAACTTGCGGATTGTGTTTTGATAAGACAACTAAATTGCTTTGTATGTGATTATTTCTATGTGGAATAAACTGTTTCTCGTAAGAAGATGCTAAATCCTTATAAATGCTTATCTTTCTAATCATCCCCCTAATTAAAAACTCGGGAAAACATCAATGTGGAATAAACTGCTTTTAGCAAGAAGATGTTAAAAAGCAATTCCAAACATCCCAAAATAGCAAACCGGAATTGTTCATAAATGCCATTAAAACAAATAAATCTATAGTTCTTTTACTCAATCTAGTTAATACCTTGGGGATAATGGAGCCTCCATCAATGAACCGAAGAACTGGTTTGTTAGTATTTGGATCTATTTTTATAGATTCGAGTTGACAGCCAAACTTGACGGTGGTTGGAGGAAGTGCATCAAAAAGAGTGTCTATAAGATCCTTTCTTCTCAAGCATCGAGTTTCTCCATCCCTACATCCATCATCGATAGACAACAATAAAGTACATTTAAACCGTAAGGTTATACCCGTAGGAAAATAATGAACAAACATGCTGGGACATATTGCATATAGAGGGTCGGTCCTTAGTATTTTGATGCCCCTGGACGAGACAATTGAAAATGCCTTATCAAATGTTGTCAACAAAAAACACACTACTATGTATTTATTAGATGTTTGACTTCAAAAAAAAATTGCATATCAACCTAAGATTGCCCACAGTAAGGACCTCCAACGACTTTCATTTTGCCTGCAACATGAGCTTTTTCTCTCCGGGTACTTATATGCGATTTTTTGCCACAGTAAGGGCAACTTTAATTTTTTATTTTTTGTTTTTTTTCAAATTTTTTTAACATCAAAGTTAAATTTCATTAATAATAACACATTATATAAAATTCAAATAACATTTATTTGTTGGGAAGGGATCAAGTGAGAAGAAAAACTAAAATGAGAATAATAAGAAGAATTTCTAGCCACACATTTTAAAAATGAGGGATTTTTAAGGGGAGATGCATCTATTTTTATAGATGCATCTGAAATATGTAGTTGTTGTTTCTTCTTATCCTTCTCATTTTAATTTATCTTCTCATTTGATCTTAACTCTTTATTTGTTACCAAAATTAAGTATATAAACTCCTAAACGTAATATTTTAAGTGAATATAATGTTTTTGTTAAAGGTATTGGTGTTTTGGGCTTCCAACTAAAATTAATGTGCAGTACAATACAGTTTTTTATCAGTTTCTGTTCCATACTTTTTTTTAGTTTAATATTTTTGACCGATTAAACTTTATATTTTTATTCTATACTTTTAGGTTTATATTTTTATAATATAAACAAAATTATAAAAATAAAAAACCGAAAAAGTAAAGAGAGTATCATTTGTATTTTTGAGGGAACCACATCACGAAAAAATGATTTCGAAAGCCGAACTACATTTTTTTTTTTTTTTTTTTTTTTTTTTTGAAAGGTGAATTTCAACTTAGAATCGACCACCTTCGCGGAAAGCGAAGGCCCCAACCGCCACCCCGCCAGACTATGTTGTCTGAACCGGGTCCACGCTGATCTCAGGTGGCAACGGGTTTCCCCCGGAAACCGTACTGCCTCCACACAAGTTTTACCTTGCTGGAGAAACAGCCGGATGAAAACCGGGCCATGCTCAGGATTCTAACCCCAGCGGCTTGGTCTAAGGGCTTCGAATCCATCATTGCAATATATCTCCGGAACAAATGGTCTGCAAGTGGACCACAAGTGAGGACTTCCCGGGTGGTCACCCACCCGGTACTACTCCCACTTGTGGGTGCTTAACCAAATAAGCCCCACCCACTAGACCATAAGTCCTTTGATGAAAGCCGAACTACATAACAATTTTGTACTAAATGACTAAATACTCAAAAATGTAATATAAAAAAAAACATATTAAGGAACCATGTTAACACAAAAGTTAAAAACTATTTGTACCTTTAGAAAAACTACATCAAAGTCAACATGAATACATAAGTTTATTAAAAATTTCGTACAAGTAAATGCAGGTTATATGGTTGCACGTTTTATATGTTCAAAGTTCTTATTATAAGGGTCCGTTTGGTTTGTAGATGAGTTTATGATTTGGATTTTGATTTGAATTTGATATAAGAAATAACAAATATATTTTATAAGTTAAAATAAATATTTTATATTATTTTATATTAAAATATATTATTTTATAAAATTTATATAGACACAAGTAAAAGGTAGGCCCACCACTTTTAGCCATTCCTCCACAAATCCGGTCTAAACATAGATGATTCAAATTGATAACTATTGCATTGACATCCAACACTAAGGGTGCGTTTGGTTGTAACTGGGATTAGAATTGGATTTGAATTTGGGAATGATTTGAATAGAAAATAAGGAGAGAGAAAATAATATTTACTCTTTTCGTTTCAAAATAATTGTCAAAAGACAAGAAACACATAATTTAATAAAAATGAGGTCACTTTAGTTTTTAACCACCCAAAAAAAATATTCCCCTACTATATTTTCTAGTTTTTACTTAAAAGGTAAAATGAGCAATTATTTTAAGACATCCAAATATAAAAATGTAGACAATATTTTTGAGACAGAGGGAATATATAAAAGAAAATTATAATTTAATATAAAGTAATGTTTTTTATTTATTTAATAATGATTTTATATTTAAATTTTAATATAAAAGAAGAGATAGATAAAGACATTAGTGGGTGAGCTCACATGAAAAAATGTGCAAAATATTAAATCCGGATTTTTTTTATACCAACTGAGATACATAGGAATAAGATCTATCACATTTGATTGATTGATTCCGAATTTGTGAGACTCGCATGACAACCAAAGACTTAAAATTTGCTTTCTATCATTCAATTCTCTTATCAGCTGCCTTAGCGCAGTTGGTATTGCAATGAAGATTCGAATCTTGGGTCAGGAGACCGGGGTTCGAATCCGAGCAGCGTCGGGGTTTAATCCGGCCGTTTCTCTAGCAGGGTAAAATCTGTGTAGAGGCGGAACGGTTCCTCGCGACTCCGTAGAGCCACATTCCGTACACCAGCGTAGACCCGGTTAAGACAACATAGTCTGGTCGGAGTGGTGGTTAGGGCCCTGGTCTTCGGGGTGGTAAACCTAAGTTGGAAATTTACCGGTCAAAAAAAATCATTCAATTCTCTTGATACCAATCATCCAAACGGGCCCTAAATTATTCAACCAAACATTTGTTTTACATAATCATTTCCCAAACCCCACCCCACACTGATAAACCGAACGCACCCTAAATGTCACCAAATTAAATCATTATTTCACAGTTTGAGTTTTTTTTTTTTTTTTTTTCCTTCTCTTCTCATAATTACGCAAAGCTTAAAGATAGCACTGAAATGCTTAAACTAATATGAATAGCATCTAGACGATTCATTGGCATTTGAACAAATAAATTACAAGAAATGACAAAAGTACAAATACAATGTATTATTTTGAATATATTAAATTAAATATGTAATTCCAATAAACTTTCTCTTTCTTTCTTGAAGAATATAGTAGAATAACAATGTATTATGTTGAAAATGTTACTCCCTCCGACTTAAATTTTTTTTTTTTTTTTTTTTTTTTTTGAAAGGTGAATTTCAACTTAGAATCGACCACCTTCGCGGAAAGCGAAGGCCCCAACCGCCACCCCGCCAGACTATGTTGTCTGAACCGGGTCCACGCTGATCTCAGGTGGCAACGGGTTTCCCCCGGAAACCGTACTGCCTCCACACAAGTTTTACCTTGCTGGAGAAACAGCCGGATGAAAACCGGGCCATGCTCAGGATTCTAACCCCAGCGGCTTGGTCTAAGGGCTTCGAATCCATCATTGCAATATATCTCCGGAACAAATGGTCTGCAAGTGGACCACAAGTGAGGACTTCCCGGGTGGTCACCCACCCGGTACTACTCCCACTTGTGGGTGCTTAACCAAATAAGCCCCACCCACTAGACCATAAGTCCTTTGATCTCCCTCCGACTTAAATATACTTTCATTTTCAATTTGTATAAAGTTTGATGAATTTTCACTAATAAATCTATTCAACAATAAAATATCTTATTTCTTTACTAAAATGTCTTTGATGAGTTAAAATAGAAAAATGAACAAATATTTTGGTAAAACCAAAAATAAGAAAATGAACTTATAATTAGAGACGGATGGAGTAAATTAAATATATATTCCAATTAAACTTTCTCTTTGTTTCTTGGATTATATTGTAGAATAGCAATTTATTTTTTCAAATGTACTGATTTAGTACGTAACTTTAAAAAAGTTGCAGCAACATAACGAACTTTAATAAGTGAATTTGGTATGTGATGATAACGTGTCACGTTATAAATGATCTCACGTGTCAGACTTTCAGGTAACGTCATCATCACGTACCAAATTAAAATATTTACAAAATTCATTATATTTACACAACTTTTTTAAAATTTACGTACCAAATCGATATATTTGAAAAATTACATTGTTATTTTTCGACTTAATCTCTTATTTTTTTAAATTCTTTTTCTTCTCCCCCTAAGTCACTCCAACAGCCAACTATGGCCAATATTGGATAACCCAAAAATTAAATTCCATTGCAAAAAAAAAAAAAAAAAAAAAAAAAAAAAAAAAAAAAAAAAGGCATTTTTCGAAAACAAGAACGCATTTATATCAGACATCATCATCATCAAAAACCTCTTTATCTATACTACTATATAATGTATTTGAGACTATTCTATAATTAGAAAGACTTAAAAATTCAGACTTTTACTTACTAATTATGAAAACAACCACCCCTAACAATCACCCCAACAATTTATAACCACCTCAACAACCACCCCAACAACCACTTTCCACCACCCCACTTCCCTCCTCTTCACCCTCAACAATCCGCCCCCGCATCGCGCGGGCACCTTTCTAGTAATATAAAATCGACTCATTACACTAAAACCCCTACATTCGTCGCCTACCTAGGCCCGGTGCATCTAATAAAAGCTTTAAAAAAAGTTAAAAGGGTATATAAATATACTAGTTTTCTCATAAGGCTATACGAGGTAGAATATGTGATTGGTAGCATATTTGGAAAACTTGAGAAAACCTACCATTGAACATAATTTTATCTTTAATTTAGACTAAAATAAAGATAGCTAAATACATTTTAAATACAAAATACTTACATAGGCATGGCTTGTTGTTTTCCACTATCGAGCAACACGAATCGATCCCTATATATAGACGACCAAAGAGTAATAACTTAGTAAACGATATGATGTCAATAGACGCAATAGCATGTTACGATTACCAAAAAAGTATTAAAAATATTTACGATCAAAATTGAACAAGAAAGACTAAAAAAATCAAAGTGGACACTTATATGGAATGGAGGGAGTAGTACGTGAGAACACACGAGTACCTTTTAACGAGGACAGCCGTATGACGAAGAATGTCCGCGACACCAAGCCGATCAAGAGCACGCCATCCATTTTGCCGAATTCCAATTGCTGATCCTGTGATGTTCCTCAGACTTTCTGATCTCTCGAATACGACACTTTTGATCCCTTTTCGGTGAAGTGCAAGTGCTGTGGCTAAACCGCAAATCCCAGCTCCAATTATCACCACTTCATTATCTTCCATTATAACTATAAGTCTTACCTCTTTTTTCTCAATCTAGCTAGTTATGTTTTGTTTTCCTATGAAAGTTGCCATGCTCTATATAGAAACATATTACGCGAGTGTTTTGTCTACTAAATTGGTGGGTCCTGGATTCAATGTTAAGATATGGCGGCTAGATAGTACTAATGAGCAACTTGACCGGACACTTACTGTATTTATTGCTTTGTCGATCTTGAAATAAATTGCTGACATCAATGTTTTTAAGATGGATCTTACTTTAAATCGTTTTCGTCTTTGTTACATTGTAAATTAAGATCAGATCAGAATCTTAAGATACTATTATAATGTTACTTTTTTAATATGCATTATAAAATTACCCAAATCTACATATTATTATATATCATATATCATATATCATGAAAATACATTTCAAAATTATAATTATAAAGTGTTTAAACAATTAACCTCTTGTTTTTCATATTATAGAAAACTTCATACATAAATTTTAGATTTTCTCTTTTGATTCTAGAAAAGTAAGAGCGAATCGATCGAGATCTTAAGATCATATGGTCAAGATCGGGATTAGATTAAAATCCTATCTCGCAAAGATCATACATAGGATGTGGATCGTTTTTGCTTTATAGTATCTTAAAATCGTAAGATACAAGAATCACGATCGGGATCTTAACAACCATGGTCGACATAGTTAACAGAAAAGCAAACACGGCAAAGATCAAGTTTGTTGTTTATGGGAGATTTTTTGCTATTTTAGGGGAGTATGTTTCATTATAAAGGGAGATTGTTTGATTTTTCAAGAGAGATTTTGATACTCAATGGTTACTTCACGAGCTTTGATTGGTTATTTTACTGATTATCAACCGGAAGCTTGCGTATTAAAATTGATCATGATGAATCATAATCATCATGAGGGGGAGAAATTATTTGGTTGAAAATCTCAAGAAAATACTTGCATTAGTGAAGAAATTGAGATCAAGAAGTCATTTCTCTAAAGTAGTTTGGTCAAGAAGATATGGTTTAACTTCATAGTTTGTTACTGTATTTACGGTATTTTGGTCAAGAATTATTATTTGATTGAGAGATTAGTGACATGTTCATAAATGATGAAGAGAAGTTACTTCATCAATAAGTGGTAGTGTCTTACAAAGCTCAAAGTTTTACCAAGATAGTTATTTCAACAAAGTTTTACCAAGATAGTTATTTCAACAATATTATGTGATTACTTCTCATCAATATTTGTCACAACTCACCATTTCAGATCATTTCAGGTCATTTCCCGAACTTTGGAAAACACTATTCATCAAACACTATTCATCAAAACACTATTCATCATATTTGGTGTCAGTTTGACATTCAGAGAAGCATTCAGAAATTTTACTATTCACGGAACACTATTCATTGCGGGAAAAGATTTCATCATTCACGTGCATTACACATTTCATCGTAAATTTAGTTTACGGGTATTCAAATTCGCGTAACCGTATTGGTTTAGGTGCGAATTCATGCATTATCAGTAATGACATTTCATACGGACTGGAGATAGTCTGCATATCATTAGTAGGTCATTTACATGTTATACCACTCTTAGGATTTTCAAATTTGTATATATTTGATACATTTAACGTTTTCTTATAATTATTCATAATAAACGTTAACACACGGTTTATACACGACGAATATATTTAAATATTCCCACAATGGTCCCGACATATTTTTATATCCATTTTATCATCATAAAAGTTATAACATTCAATTACCCAGTATTTTGGAAATTTATTTATTTATAACGTAAGCTTATGAATATTACGACGGTTTTCGTGAAAACTAAACAATAATCACCCGATCACTCAGTAATTGTACCCAACATAATTTTAACATTTTTATGACTTTATTAAGTCCCGGTCAACTTCGTTAATATTTATTTCTAGCAAACCCGGTACCCGATTATAACTAATACTTACACATAACTACAACTAATAATACATTACATTTCCTAAGTGATTAAAACCGACTTTGCTACTCTTTTATACATTGAAAACCGGCCATGAGCACACCCTAAACCACTTGACTTTTATTTTCTAACTTCATGCATACATGTGCTCATATTATACTATATAACTTATAACTAGTATTTACAAAAACCACTAAAACATAACTTACACTTTTCCAAGAATCATAAACTCATTTTTTGTCATCTCTTTCACCCCAAAACCCAAAACCCATGAATTTCCCCAAGATCCATGATCAATCCATTAGTCAAAGTTGTTCATTTCATCATCCTAATCAAGAATCATAACCCAAAAACACAAGTAATCCAAGGTTTCTCATCATCTCATCACCTATTATTTCAAAGTGAGTATGCAAAATTATTTTCATGTTTTCATCTAATTAACATATGTATCTTATGGTATTCATGCTTAATTTCATGCACAAACTAGTTATACCACTTTATTTTTGTATGCTTTTTGAACATACAAACCCTAGATTGTGATTTAGGTGTTCCCTTGTTAAATTAACTTGATTACTAGTCATTAGGAACCCATGGCACCCTAAGAAGGTGTATGGTAAGATTAGTATAGTTTTGTGAAGTTTGCAAGAGATTTGGTTGAAGTAGAAACTAGTTTTGAACCTTGGAAATGGATTTCTAACAAGTTTATAAACATGCTGTCCCATTTTGTAAAATTCTGGAAAATCAGTAAATACAAAGTAAACTTTGGCAAAATTTTTAGAAAATACTTTCAAAAACGAATCCGTAGGCGAAAGAACGGATTAAAAAGAGTTTATAACGAAGAAGTTATGATTTTTGCAAGTTTATTGACGAAAACTATTTTCCGGAAAAATACATGCTGATGGACGTTTTTTGTCGGACAAAAAGAGACTTTAGACGTAACCCGGAGGGGTCAAGCTTTCCAAAATATATTACTACATGTTAAGACGTAACCATGGATATAAAGAACAAGTAAAACGGGCTTATAACGATAAAGATATTCACGTTTCAATATCGGCAAAAATCCTCTATAATTGGCAGCTTTTAGAAATAATAATAACACTACGTACTAAATTCTAGATTTTCTAGAAATATTAACCAAGTACCCTATTTCATAACTAATGATGTATTAGTGATTACAAGTATATTTTCATTACTACAAGGCGTTATTTCAAGGATTTCAAACCGAGGATTTCAACACAAACATTGGTACATACGATATATATATAGGTATATATATTGCAACTAGTTTTATTTTTCTAATAGCCAAATTTTTCCTAAATCTTGGAATATATATTTTTTTGATAACAACAAGTGTTTTTCAAAGAGTAGAGTGGTATAGGAAACATGTGCATGGACATTCATAACATCATTTGGTGATCTAAAGTAGATCGTTCATCATTCACATTAGGTTGCGGCTAGTGTGCGCGCCTTGTCTTTCAGTTCATTACATGTTCATGGTACCATCATATCAGGTGAGTTTTCATAGCCCCGTTTTCAATTCAATATTTTGATTTCAAATCCCACGGGGGGAATACATTGCATCAATCATTTTAGTACGAGCCCAAGTACCAAACATATGTACATTGCTTAAGTTACCTTACCATTCAGTTAAAGTCCCCTGTTATTATCATGGACCGTTAATTTGCCGGTAAGCGAGAGTGAGTGGATAGATCTATCGAGGGTGACGCCTCCATCCGTGGTATTTATTACCGACAGGAAGCGGATGCATTTCATTTCTGTCACAGTTGAGTGTTCTGGTAAAACACTCAGGAGGGGCATATAATTTCATCAGTCTAGCTTCGGGGTCATGAGCTTAAGGTCTATTGTACAATTTTCATGAGATTTTTATCTTGCACTTTTACTTGTGGTGGCCGTACATCATTACATTTTACAAACCTATGGAATTCACCAACATTCGTGTTGACGTTTTAGCAATGTATTTCAGGTTATTAAGGTAGCTCATGTGACATGCATTTGGACCTTCATGGAGTCGCGGGGTCGACGCGTCTCATCATTATTTCATGCACTTATGTAAACATTTGATCTAGTATGACTTGTTTTTCATAAACATGCAACACATTTTGGGGACCTCATTTTGTAAACTCTGGATTATTTCAATGATCAAATGCAGTATTTTCCAAACGACACTTTAGGTCGTTCAATGTAACTGTAACTGTGGTGCTATGACAGACACCCCCAGGTATTCCATTCCGCTGCAAGTCAGGTAAATTGGGGGTGTGACAGATTGGCATCAGAGCTAAGGTTATAGCGAACTAGGATGTATCTTGGACCCTAGACTATAACCGCATCATCATAGCATCTCATCATTTCATCATAAGTGCATAATCATGATACATGTTGTTTCATGCATACCCTGTGTGAGTTATTTATACTCATATTCGTATATATATATATATATATATATATATATATATATATATATATATATATATATATATATATATATATATATATATATATATATATATATATATATATATATATATATATATCATTTTATTGACCTGGTTCACAAGTGACATGTCTTCAGATACTCACCCTGACATCCTTTTATCGGATTCCGACATTGAAGATGCCTTGTCATCTTCCACTACCATTATACCACCAGTTGCACTTACACCACCATTAGTACTATTGATTTGCCATAGGAACAGAGTTTTCCTATCATTCAGCCCGTACATAGAATGCCTTTTGGTAGTGTATTCAGAATTAATCTTAATGGACTTATTAGGGTGCTTATTGCAAGGAAGATAGTGTGTTTTCTTTCCATCACTAGTAGGGCACTTACTACTCAGGTACTATCACCACCATCAGTTACTTATTACACTATTGGCCTTCCCACAGTGCGTACTTTAGTTTTACCTCTTAGATGTCGCGAGGTAGCGCGGAAGAGGGTAGTATTCCGTTCACTAGTACCATCATTGTCATTTTCCTTTTCCATTCCCACTTGCCATGAACTAGATGACACCTAGTAGATAACACAAATATCACGGACTCAACAGGAACATCCGCAGATTCTTCAGGAATGGTTCAGAACCTACATTATCTAAGATTTGATCGATGCACAACTTCAGACACCACTTCAGGACTATCTCGACCTTATGATGCCACAAACCTGATTTCACACAGAGGGACACCAGGAAGTCCCTAGACCAGATTTATATCCTCACTAGCTTTTACTATTATCCTAGCCACGGAAGGTTTGGGACATAGTCTAAAGAACTTGTTGTCTTTTGATTGTTGTACAAACAAATATATCAAGTGTGACTCTACTATGTAAGAAATGGTTGTGCTATTTGTGATACCGGTTCACGTAGACCGAAATTTTCATGTATTATATTCATGTGTTGTGAATATGATGACTTTGATTAACTATATCCTCATGGTCACTTATGATTTGATGAAGAGAAATTTAAGCAAACCACTCCAAGCATGACGCAAGCTGCTGTTGGACAAGTCATTGCCAAGAACATAGTCACCGCCCTCACTAAGGAACTTACTCACGTGGAATTTATGGGGTGCAATCCTCCCTCCTTTAGCGGAACTAGAAACACAAAGGAATTTCTCAAATGGTTCGAAGACATAGAAACAATATTTCAATGTGGCGACTGTCGTAAGGAATACAAGGTTAAGTTCGCCACATGCACTTTTCAGGATCATGCCCAGGAATGGTGGACCAAACATATTAAGATGGTAGGAGTTGATGCTGCCTACTCACACTCTTGGGAGAAACTAAGAAGGATGACGAGTATAACATTTGGTGTAGGATGTGAATTACGAGCAAAGGAACAGGAAACACTAAACTTTACCATGGTAGGAAATGATGTTGACGAGTACACTACTCATTTTTATGAGTTAACACGACTAGGTTCTGCAATGGATGAACCAGAAAGCAAGAAACTTGAAAGGTACATTGGGGGACTCTCAAATGAAATTCGTATGTTGGTCATCGCATGGGAACCCGATACCATGTCTGAAGCCATCAAAATGGTGATCGAGGCAAAGGAACTCATAGTTCACGCCGAGACATCAGGAAACAATAGTGACAATAAAAGGAAGTGGAACAACAATCTAGGTTGTAATGCTGCTCAACAATCACCCAAAGGACAAAAAGTGAATAGAGCCTTTGCTGCAGAACCGCACACAAAGAGAAGGTATATTGGAAAGTTATATTACTGCAACCTGTGTAATCAATATCACCGAGGTCATTGCAGTGAACCGTGTGGAGTGTGCAAGAAGCGGGGTCATTGGACCGAAGACTGTAGGAAACTCACAAATCAGAAAATCCCAGGGAGTTGCTTCAAATGTGGAAACTTTGGGCATTTCAAGAATGACTGCCCGGAGCTAAGGGACAAGGAAAATCAGGAACTTGGAATCAAGACTGAATCGCTCGAGGAATAGCGTGAACTGTTGAAAGAGAACCGCCAGGATATTAACAACATCAAGGATAACAACAATGCTTCAGCAGGAGGAGCTTTGTTTCAATATATAAACCGTAGTTTGAGCCTTTAGGGTTGTACTTTTCCTTTTGTACTTACCGTTGGTACGATGACATAACCTAGTTGTATTAAGCACTTTCCAGTCCAATGTAGTATCTATCCTTTGTTACCTCTGTGATAATCATAACCATCGTTTACTCCATTTTCTATCCCAATTGCTCAGACTTCAATCGTTTCGCAACATTTTAGCATTGTCTCATCAGGAATTAGGTTGATTTCGTTTTTGACGAATTAGTAGACTATTACCATTCGACAAGATTCACCCACATATCCAATACACCATTCAAGCTATTTTACTATCATATGGGGAAACTGTTTTACAGAAAAATTTCTGAAGTAAGCTATTTTATTACCATCCTATAAATTGATTTTCTGTCATTACACCAAGTATTTACTATTATTACGCGAAGCAATTTTCATGTTACTTGAAAGAAAACATCAGGACACCATTTTTTATAACAATGCGTTGAACACCATCTAAAACTTTTGATAAAAGTTATGATATTTTGACAAAATCCAACATCGCATCATTAGTCCTCAATTATACATAGCCTGATCACCTATGTAAAATTCAAGAAGGATTATGCCATGAAGGAAATAATTACCTTTTCAAAGGATTGTTAATAACAATCTTCATTCGAAAGCTTTGTAAACAAAGGAACTCTTTCATAAACATCCCTTTTGCCGAACTATCCCTGGATACTTACCCCACCTGTCACCCACTTAGCCATTAAGTTGGATTTTCCCATTGACTTCCCTAGGAGAGACTTTCCATATCAATTACATGCAGGATTCCTTTATACAATAAAAGCAATGAAAGGATTACACAACTACTAACCAGAACTAGAAGTATATAGAGAGAGAATTCATAACTCAACAACAATCCTCAGATACTGCGAGACCATCCTAATCACCATCTCTGACTTAGTTGTCCAATGTCATTATTTAAGGGTACTAGCTATACTGAGCTACATGATTGAACTCAATAAATGTCCGCAGGACAACACAATAGAAATAAACCAAGCTTCTAATTGAGACTGTAGAGCATTTCATTTAAACATGGCCTCATCCATACCTGAACTTTCCTGCAGTAAGTTTTCACAAAGGACAATTGTTTGAATCAAGAATATCGATGTAGATTCCTCTAAGGCATTATGTCTAGAAATTTCAGATAACCTCACCTTCATACCAAGCAAGGGATCAAACCAGAACATATCTCCTCATCAACATGGGAAAACAGAATAGACATTCATCGACACAACATCAAGTGATACCTTCGTCTTGTCAATTACAACGATAAAATATTTCAGGACTTAAGTTAGTCTAAATACCTATGCTTGTAGTTATGCTAGATAACCACCAATAGACATTATCCAACCTCAGGAACTAAGTGTTAGACATCTATGCATTTAAGTGAACATTTCCTATTCTACCATTTTATCCTTGTTAGTGTTTTCACTTTTAAATAAAGTTGATGCGTTTACATAAATCACCTACCTTGTGGAAAAATGATTTCTGAAATTCCTATTTTGAACAAGTACGATCCTTTTTGGTCAATCTTTAGCAACACTATTGTACAATGAGAAATATGCATAGACATCAAACTTTGGTAAGCAGTCTTAAATCACAACTTGTTTGAAAACATTTTTTTTTTTTTTGCTTTCATAACTACTGAAATTTTGAATCATCAAGAAAAATATTACTCAGTAAATCATTTGCTCCATTTTCTAAATTCGTTTATTCAGAAAAGGATTTCAACTAAAACTCACAATCGCGAGACAAATTTCCAGAACCAATTTTCCTACAACATCGCTTATGCATTTAGGATTTGTGACTTGACAATAAAGAATATTTGGAATATGTGATGAAGGAATTAGGAAGGACATCAAAAATTAATCACGAACTTCAGTAGTGGAGACCAAACCCAATAGACAAGGAAAAACATATGTCTTATCATCCGTTGGAACAAAACACAAGGAATCAAATTGTCACCTATATTCTATCCCTTTCAGTTAACGCCAAGTTCGAAGGACCGAACGTTGTGGAATTAGTCACAAAGGTTTATTGTACCCATTTCAGTTATTCCTGTTAAGGAAACCGAATTCACCGTGGACTTCAGGTAATCATTTTAGAATTCCCTTCAGAAACCCATTTAGATGTGAACATCACCTATCATTCTCAGACCGATGGTCAAAGCGAGAGAACAATTCAAACATAGGAAAGTATGCTCAGAGCATGAGTGATTGACCCTATAAATGGTTGGACTAATCACTTAACATAAATCAAATTCATCTACAACAATAGTTATCACACCAACAGCGAGAAACTGGCAGGAGTTAGGTTG
This sequence comes from Artemisia argyi, assembly GCA_030686995.1. Taxonomy (NCBI): domain Eukaryota; kingdom Viridiplantae; phylum Streptophyta; class Magnoliopsida; order Asterales; family Asteraceae; genus Artemisia; species Artemisia argyi. Next base: position 151,566,248 of record CM060689.1, read on the forward strand.
GTACATAACACACATCATTCGGATTGGGTATCCTGAACAACAAACCATCCAGATTCAGGTAGGAGAACAGATTAAGTTAAAAGCATTGTCTTGGATTGGCATGATACAAATGGGATAACAAGAAAGGTTGAACCTTTAGCATATTGGACCATTTAAGATTCATTTTAGAATCGACCAACTAGCATACAAACTTGAGTTCTGGCAGAATTCAGCAGTATATATTACCAGTATCACATTTACAACATTAAGAAGCGCAGACCATCTATTGATGGGCCAAACTCAGAAAAAGCTCAACTCACAAGTCCAGTAGGTATTCACGAAATAACCAGAAATTTTCTACAAGTCAAAAATCAGTTACAAGTTCAGTAAGTTGTAAACCATTAAAACTTCAAGTTCTGCAGAGATATGCAAAAAGTTCTGCCTAGGAAAGGCATGACATCATTCAGAAAACTTGGAAAGTTAAACCCGATATACACTGGACCATGTAATATTTCAGACCGAGTAGGCCGAGTGGCTGTCAGACTTGAACATTGTCGGAGAACAACAGGATTACACAAACGTATTTCACATTTTCAAATCCCCAGAAATGACTTTCAGACGAGTCACTCATAATCCCATTTGTAAAGGAATCCAACCCAAAGTCAAACATAAACCTGGTAGGAGAACAAACAGAAATCATGGACCGAGTGGTCGAACAGTTGAAGTAGAGTCGAATTCCTATCGTTAGAGTTCGCTGGAATTCTCGAATATCATCACCTTTTCACCAATATGTTTTCAGAAACCAACATAAACTGAACTTCGGGACGAAGTTCCTTTTAGAGGGGAAGAATGTCACAACTCACCATTTCAGGTCATTTCCCGAACTTTGGAAAAACACTATTCATCAAAACACTATTTATTAGTTTACTATTCATCATATTTGGTGTCAGTTTGACATTCAGAGAAGCATTCAGAAATTTTACTATTCATGGAACACTATTCATTGCGGGAAAAGATTTCATCATTCACGTGCATTACACATTTCATCGTAAATTTAGTTTACGGGTATTCGAATTCGCGTAACCGTATTGGTTCAGGTGCGAATTCATGCATTATCAGTAATGACATTTCATACGGACTGGAGATAGTCTGCATATCATTAGTAGGTCATTTACATGTTATACCACTCTTAGGATTTTCAAATTTGTATATATTTGATACATTTAACGTTTTCTTATAATTATTCATAATAAACGTTAACACACGGTTTATACACGACGAATATATTTAAATATTCCCACAATGGTCCCGACATATTTTTATATCCATTTTATCATCATAAAAGTTATAACATTCAATTACCCAGTATTTTGGAAATTTATTTATTTATAACGTAAGCTTATGAATATTACGACGGTTTTCGTGAAAACTAAACAATAATCACCCGATCACTCAGTAATTGTACCCAACATAATTTTAACATTTTTATGACTTTATTAAGTCCCGGTCAACTTCGTTAATATTTATTTCTAGCAAACCCGGTACCCGATTATAACTAATACTTACACATAACTACAACTAATAATACATTACATTTCCTAAGTGATCAAAACCGACTTTGCTACTCTTTTATACATTGAAAACCGGCCATGAGCACACCCTAAACCACTTGACTTTTATTTTCTAACTTCATGCATACATGTGCTCATATTATACTATATAACTTATAACTAGTATTTACAAAAACCACTAAAACATAACTTACACTTTTCCAAGAATCATAAACTCATTTTTTCTCATCTCTTTCACCCCAAAACCCAAAACCCACGAATTTCCCCAAGATCCATGATCAATCCATTATTTTTCAAAGTATAAAGCATCAAAGTTGTTCATTTCATCATCCTAATCAAGAATCATAACCCAAAAACACAAGTAATCCAAGGTTTCTCATCATCTCATCACCTATTATTTCAAAGTGAGTATTCAAAATTATTTTCATGTTTTCATCTAATTAACATATGTATCTTATGGTATTCATGCTTAATTTCATGCACAAACTAGTTATACCACTTTATTTTTGTATATTTTTTGAACATACAAACCCTAGATTGTGATTTAGGTGTTCCCTTGTTAAATTAACTTGATTACTAGTCATTAGGAACCCATGGCACTCTAAGAAGGTGTATGGTAAGATTAGTATAGTTTTGTGAAGTTTGCAAGAGATTTGGTTGAAGTAGAAACTAGTTTTGAACCTTGGAAATGGATTTCTAACAAGTTTATAAACATGCTGTCCCATTTTGTAAAATTCTGGAAAATCAGTAAATACAAAGTAAACTTTGGAAAATTTTTTAGAAAATACTTTCAAAAACGAATCCGTAGGCGAAAGAACGGATTAAAAAGAGTTTATAACGAAGAAGTTATGATTTTTGCAAGTTTATTGACGAAAACTATTTTCCGGAAAAATACATGCTGATGGACGTTTTTTGTCGGACAAAAAGAGACTTTAGACGTAACCCGGAGGGGTCAAGCTTTCCAAAATATATTACTACTTGTTAAGACGTAACCATGGATATAAAGAACAAGTAAAACGGGCTTATAACGATAAAGATATTCACGTTTCAATATCGGCAAAAATCCTCTATAATTGGCAGCTTTTAGAAATAATAATAACACTACGTACTAAATTCTAGATTTTCTAGAAATATTAACCAAGTACCCTATTTCATAACTAATGATGTATTAGTGATTACAAGTATATTTTCATTACTACAAGGCGTTATTTCAAGGATTTCAAACCGAGGATTTCAACACAAACATTGATACATACGATATATATATAGGTATATATATTGCAACTAGTTTTATTTTTCTAATAGCCATATTTTTCCTAAATCTTGGAATATATATTTTTTTGATAACAACAAGTGTTTTTCAAAGAGTAGAGTGGTATAGGAAACATGTGCATGGACATTCATAACATCATTTGGTGATCTAAAGTAGATCGTTCATCATTCACATTAGGTTGCGGCTAGTGTGCGCGCCTTGTCTTTCAGTTCATTACATGTTCATGGTACCATCATATCAGGTGAGTTTTCATAGCCCCGTTTTCAATTCAATATTTTGATTTCAAATCCCACGGGGGGAATACATTGCATCAATCATTTTAGTACGAGCCCAAGTACCAAACATATGTACATTGCTTAAGTTACCTTACCATTCAGTTAAAGTCCCCTGTTATTATCATGGACCGTTAATTTGCCGGTAAGCGAGAGTGAGTGGATAGATCTATCGAGGGTGACGCCTCCATCCGTGGTATTTATTACCGACAGGAAGCGGATGCATTTCATTTCTGTCACAGTTGAGTGTTCTGGTAAAACACTCAGGAGGGGCATATAATTTCATCAGTCTAGCTTCGGGGTCATGAGCTTAAGGTCTATTGTACATTTTTCATGAGATTTTTATCTTGCACTTTTACTTGTGGTGGCCGTACATCATTACATTTTACAAACCTATGGAATTCACCAACATTCGTGTTGACGTTTTAGCAATGTATTTCAGGTTATTAAGGTAGCTCATGTGACATGCATTTGGACCTTCATGGAGTCGCGGGGTCGACGCGTCTCATCATTATTTCATGCACTTATGTAAACATTTGATCTAGTATGACTTGTTTTTCATAAACATGCAACACATTTTGGGGACCTCATTTTGTAAACTCTGGATTATTTCAATGATCAAATGCAGTATTTTCCAAACGACACTTTAGGTCGTTCAAGGTAACTGTAACTGTGGTGCTATGACAGACACCCCCAGGTATTCCATTCCGCTGCAAGTCAGGTAAATTGGGGGTGTGACAATATTAATATCCTCTTCACCAACAAATCAATCAAGGACAAAAGGAAAGACGTTGACAACCAAGATCACTACTTCAAGAGATGGATAATCAATTGAGGGGGAGCAAAAGACATAAGATTCAAGGTTAAAGACAAATTTTCGAATCTTCTACACAACTCAATTGATATCATCTTATTCAAGATCTTTTGTTAGCAACAAGCATCTATTGAAATCTACATTCAAGATCAAGTTCCTCAAAAGTGATTTCATCTTCAAAATGTTAAAGAAAAAGATTTTATACGTGCTTTCAAAGAGTCATGTTGCAGATAAAGATCAAGACTACCAATTATCTTTGAGAACGCTGATTTTGAGTTCAAGAATTAAAGAATAAACTTGAGTTGATACCTTCACGTATAAAAATGTTGCTGCAAGGTCGTACTCAACTTAAATACAGAATTCTTAGCAGCTCAAAGATACGTTTGGTTCAAAAACGATTAACTACCTTAACAAGAAAAAGATCGACTTGATTTGCAACGAAATTTGCAACGAACCTCTAAGATGAAGGACGAAGGTCGAATGGTTTTTTTTTAAATTGTTGAAGATAACGGTCGTTACCTACTTAACGTCAAGTTAGTGATCAAAGACTGACTTTGCAATAGATGTATAACATGAAAGACCAATTATTTAAATTATGAGAGGAGTAAATTTGCAACGAACCTCTGAGATGAAGGACCATTTTTGTACGAATTTTTTTAAAAATGTTAAAGATAACGGTCGTTAGTTGACAGTTGTTAAGTAACTAACGACCGTTAGTTACTATAGCAGAAATTATTATTTTAAAAATTTACTATTCACTGTGAGTGCTTTACATTATAGTGAAAATTATTTTTTAATGAAGTGTGAATAGTAACCTCACGCTAAATGTAATGTATATATAATAACTAATGTTAAGGAAAATAAGCCAATAATGGAGGACGATAAGTTAATTTTTTAAATTTATTGAATATTAAAAGGAAAATAAGACAATCAAAAGTTCAGAATCAAAATTTAATGCCACATGTGGCCAACTTGCGTACACACCAGGTAGTCTCATTGCTTTCATCACTAGCAGTCAACTCGTAGTATTAATCTATGATATACCGGTCTCCCTTTCCCATCCTTATTTACGAAGGCCCACATGCATAACTACATTACAACTTGAGCGCTAAATAATTATTGAGAGAGCCGAGTCTTATATCTCAGTCTCAACAGAAGGTAAGCAGCTCGTTAGCTAAAATACCCTCAATGACGTGGTAAAATGAACAATGAAATAATTATAATATCCTCAATGACGTGACACTTAACGAGGAATTTAACGAAAATTAGCTCTAGGTGTCATTTTTGCAAAAAAATGAAACGTAAAGGACGTTTTTGCAAAACTTTTTTTCTCGATGTCTTTTTTGCGCATTTGAACAACTTTAGTGACTAAATTTGCAATTTATCATTTTCATTATAAACATTGGTATTATATATGCTTATACTATTAGTCCATTATAAGAGTGCTCGGTACAGTCTCGCGCCAAAGGTGATGCTTTGAAAAAAAGAAGTGTCACCTCAATACTTTTTGCATATGACACCGGTTTGAGTTATGACACCAAAACCTCCTCTATGGTATAACACCATTTTCTGGTGCTGTCATGTTTTTATTTATTTATTTATTTTTACTTTGTTTTTAAATTTTAAAATAAAACAATATATTTAACTAAAAGACTTATTAGTAACTATATAAGACTTTTATCACTCCACAACCCTAAATCTCCTCTTGATGAACAAATACGCATTTGACACCCTTTGCTGTCACCAACAAATATCCACAACCAAACTTTGATAGATCTTTCATTTTTGATTCTTGATTGTTCGAACTTCAAAAAAAAGACACCTTGTTTTATTTTTTTCGTATATCCGAACACTAAACACAACATGTTCTCATCTTGTTCTTCGAATATATTACAAACTCACGACATCTATACGGCTTCAAGATCTTTTAAATAAGGTATTTATAGGATTTTTAAGGGGAAAACGGTCACAAACACCCCTCCAATAGCTACTTTTTTTTTCCACCCGTGTTCCAACATTACGTATTCAAAAGAAAATAAAAATAAAAATAGCTTTGGCGTAAGTTGGTGGCCACGACGCCAAGACCCACCAGCCCACTTGCGGTGTGGTGTCTCGCGCCATAGGGTGGCCCCGAAGGCTTTGCCTTGAGCCAATAGCCCTTGTACCGAGCTCTTTAAGTGTCTTTTTTTACATTGTTAGTCTTTGATATACTTACAATGTTAGTCCCTAAATTGTTTTTCTTATATTTTTAATCCTTACAATCTATAACATTTTGTATAACTTTATTGTGGTCATTATCTAAAAATGTAAGTAACTAAACACTTTTTCGAATTGTGTTTAATGAACTTTATTTTTCACTATTATATACCTAACTTTTAAATTTTGATTTTTGTGTGTATTTTATGACCATTCTACTTTTACATTTTTAATCACCCTGTTAACATCGAATAGCATAATGGTTATCGTACATTAGCAAAATACACACGAATGTCAAAATTTAAAAAGTTTGGGTATATAAAAGCAAAGAAAAAGTTGGCTATAGAACACTCAAAAAAGTGACAATTTAGTTACTTTTTTAAGTAATTATCTCAAATTTATTTAATGAAATGTGTTTATTTTAAAGAAAACGAGGAAAAAAAATGGGAAATGCGGGTGTTTTTGAGGTTTTGTATTATAAAAATGTTATAGTGTAAAAGTTGACATGACGCACCTATAATATGACGACTCTTTTCTATAATTAAACAAAACCCCTATTGGGAATTTTTCATTTAAAAAAAATCAATTCATATCTTATTTAGTAATAATTGTATTTAAAAAAAAGATTATTTTCTTATTAGGTAACATTTTATATTTATCCATAACACAAGTAGAACATAAATACAAAAAATATAAATAAGATACAATTAACACAAGTAGAAGATAAATACAAAAAATATAGATAAGATACAATTAATAATAGGATTAAAAATTTTAAATAATTATCTTTAATAATAAAAAAACTATAATTAAACATCATAAATCAAACAAAACAAAAATTAAATTATTTGTTTTTTAATAAATAAAAATATATAATTCAAAAAATACCCACGCGTGCACGGGCATTATAACTAGTAACATGGACAACATCTAGCTTTCTAGGGGAGAAAAAACTCTTATTTTCTTTCAAATGAAACAGTACACTTGTTAGCTTATTAAGCACGGAGTAATACTTAATTCAACCTTTAAAATAATAATTTCAAATAAAAGTAGTACGATAAACTCGATCAAAGTCTCTCTATCGACTTTTATTAGTAGACATTTAACTTGACATAAACCACATTACTAAAAATCTTAGTTAATCCAATCACAAACTAGTGTGAAAATTATGCAGAGAAAAGTTCTATCAAGTTTTTTCTACAAACTGAGGGACAAATCACCACCATCCATCTAGTTTGATCTAATGGTAGTGATTACCTAAAATTTTTCATGGAAACCTAAGTCCATGTTTTTTCCCCCCTTTTCTTTGTCTTTTTTTTATTTATTCACTCTTTTTCTTTTTTTCTTTTTTCTTTTGCCTTTTTTTTTAACTCACGTGATACTCTTTTTTCCTTTTTCCTTTTTCTTTTTTTTAAATGACGTATACTATAAATCTAGATTTTTTTTTTTTTTTTTTTTTTTTTTTTATCACGTTTTTTTAAATCCAGTTATTTTTTTCTTTTTTCTTTTAAATAAATTCATGTTTTTTTCACATTATTACGTTTTCGTCCGTTTTTGTCTGTTTTCATATGTTTATATACGTTCTCAGATGTTTTGTCCGTTTTCGTCCGTTTTTTACGTTTTCGTTTGTTTTCAGCCGTTTTTATATGTTTTCGTGCGTTTTTTTTACGTTTTCGTCTGCTTTAAGACTTTTTTGTCCGTTTTCAGCAATTTTTATACGTTTTCAGACGTTTTTGTCTGTTTTCATGTGTTTTCATCCGTTTTTATACGTTTTGATACGTTTTTGTGCGTTTTCGTCCGTTTTTACACGATTTGTCAGTTTTTATATGTTTTCATCAGTTTATATCCGTTTACATTTGTTTTCGTCTATTTTCTTAAGTTTTCATCCGTTTCAGATGTTTTCGTATGTTTTTATACATTTTCAGATGTTTCCGTCCATTTCCTACATATTCGTCTGTTTTCTTACGTTTTCGTCCATTTTTATAGGGTTTAGTCCGCTTTTAAAATTGTTTACACTTTTTCAGACGTTTTCAAACATTTCTGAATATCACAAGTGATATTCTGTGATACTGAGACGTTTTTGTACATTTTTGTCCGTTTTCTAACATTTTCGTCTATTTTCATACGTTTTCGGCAGTTTTTATACGTTTTCAAACGTTTTTACCCGATTTTTCGGTTTGTTTTTTTACGTTTATCAAACGTTTTCGTCCATTTTAGACATTTTTTTGTCCGTTTTTATCCGTTTTCATACGTTTATAAACGTTTTCGTCCGTTTTTATGTATTTTTGTCCGTTTTCATTTGTTTTCATACGTTTTCAGCAGTTTTTTTTTTCTTTTTTTTTTTAATGTTTTTGGCAATTTTTTATACTTTTTCATCTGTTGATCTGTTTTCAACAATTTTTCATATGTTTTTGTTCATTTTCAGGCGTGTTTTTACAGTTTCATACGTATTCGTTCGTTTTGTTATGTTTTCGTTCGTTTTCATATATTTCTAAATATCACAATTGATATTCTTAATATCATAAGTGATCTCCTGTGATATTCAAAATCTCACTTGTGATATTAAGAATGATATTCATAAACATATGAAAATAGACGAAAACGAACGAAAACAGACGAAAATGTAAGAAAGTGAAAAAAAAAACGTGAAAATCACTTGTGATATTCTGAATATCACTTGTAATTTTCTGAATATCACTTGTGATTTTCATGTTACAAAACATTAGTTGAAAATCAATTGTGATATTCTGAATATCACTTTTGATTTTCTAAATGTCACTTGTGATATCCTGAACATCACAAGTGATTTTCTACTAATGTTTTGAAACATGAAAATGACAAGTGATATTCTGAATATCACAAGTGATATTTAGAAAATTACAAGTGATATTCATGTTACAAAACATTAGTTGAAAATCACTTGTGATATTTAGAATATCACTTGTGGTTTTAATGTTACAAAACATAAGTTGAAAATCATTTGTGATATTCAGAATATCACTTGTGATATTTAGAATATCAGTTGTGATTTTTTGAATATCAGTTGTGATTTTCTGAATATCACTTGTGATTTTCTGAATATCACTTGTGACATTCTGAATATCACAAGTGATTTTCATGTTACAAAACATTAGTAAAAAATCACTTGTAATTTTTTGAATATCACTTGTGATTTTCATGTTACAAAACATCAGTTGAAAATCACTTGTGATATTCAGAATATCACTTGTGATATTCTGAATATCACCTTTGATTTTCTAAATGTCACTTGTGATATTCTGAATATCACAAGTAATTTTCAACTAATGTTTTGTAACATGAAAATCACAAGTGATATTAAGAAAATTACAAGTGATATTCATGTCACAAAACATTAGTTGAAAATCACTTTTGATATTTAGAATATCACTTGTGATTTTAATATTACAAAACATTAGTTGAAAATCACTTGGGATATTCAGAATATCACTTTTGATATTCAGAATACCACTTCTGATTTTCTGAATACCACTTGTGATTTTCTAAATATTACAAGTGATTTTCATGTTACAAAACATTGGTAGAAAATCACTTATGATATTCAGAATATCACTTTTGATATATAGAAAATCACTTGTGATATTCTGAGTATCAAGGAATAATACTTTTGATATTCAGAAACGTATGAGAACGTCTAAATATGGCCAAAAACATTTAAAAATGGACGAAAACGTATGAAAATGGACGAAAACGTAAGAATATGTACGAATACGAACGAAAAAGTTTGAAAAAGGACAAAGATGTATAAAAATGGACGAAAACGTCTAAAACGAACGACAAGTAAGAAAACAAACGAGAATTTATGAAAATGGACGAAAATAGATGAAAACGTATGAAAACGGAAAAAAACATATAAAAAGGGATGGAAACGTATAAAAAACGGACAAAATCGTATAAAAAGGACGAAAACATATGAAAATGGACGAAAACGTATATAAACATATGAAAACGGACAAAAAACGAACGAAAACATACAAAAACAGACGAAAACATCTGAAAACGAATGAAATCGTATAAAAGTAGACGAAAACGCTGAAAACAAACAAAAACGTAAAAAATAGACGAAAACGTATGAAAACGGATAAAAACGCCTGAAAATAGACGAAAACGGATGAAAACGTATATAATGGACGAAAATGCATAAAAGCCGACGAAAACGTACGAAATCATATAAAAATGGACGAAAACGTATAAAAACAGACGAAAACGTAAAAAATGGATGAAAACGTATGAAAATGGAAACAAACGTCGAAAAACGTATATAAACATGTGAAAACAGACAAAAACGTAATGAAGTGAAAAAACGTGAATTCATATATTAAAAAAAAACACCTTGATTTAAAAATAACGTGATTAAAAAAAAGCCTTGATTAAAAGGTAACGTGGCTCAAAAAAAAAAAAAAAAGCCTTGATTTATAGAAACGTGACTAAAAAAGAAAAGGCAAAAAAGGGAAGGAAAAAAATATATAAAAAAAGTGAATTAATAAGAAATACAAAAAGACAAAGGAAAAGGAAAAATAGACATGGATTTAGGTTTCCATATTAAATCTTAGGTTAATCCCTCTCATTAGATCAAATTAGATGAATGGTGGAGATTTATCCCTCAGTATGCAACAAAAACTTGGTCTTTAACATAACTCATCTCAAATTATGCATATGCTTGTTAATTATCTGGACTAACAAGATAAGATGGTATAGTTCCTATGTTTCATTTTAATTGTTCATCTTATTAATTTTGTTTGTCTAAAAGAAACCGTTCATTTACAACAAATAAAAGTAATAATTTACCATTTTATCTATTTTACCTTCAAATATTTTTCATTTCGTAAAATTTGCATTTAATTGATGCATTAATTAAATCCATGCTAAACATGACATTGTATTTACTTGGAGGCCAAACTTATTACAAATGTCATCCAATGTATAAATTTTGTCCGTGGACATGCTTTTCGTGATAGAATGAGTAACAATATGTTTAACTAGTATTCATTGTAGCACCCCCAACTCAAAATATGGCAGCTGACATGCTGGGGGCACTACGCAAATAGAAACCAAGCACATTTATAGCTAACGACCACAACACGGGACGTTTATAAATGTTGCAAAACATATCATTCGAATTATAAACCGTTTAGAGTACAAAGACTCTTAAATCAAAGTAGCAGAGGAAAAAGTAAAATAGAGTATGCAGCGAAAAGTTAACAAAGTTTAGCAGCGGAAAACATTTAACAAAGTTTAGCAGCGGAAATAATTAAGACACACCAAGGTTTTACGAATAAAATAAAAATAAAGGTAGTAAAGATAATAAAGCTGCCTTGACAGAAAGACTCCATCGACCTTGCCACTCTACCAAGCCCATGTCATAAAGCTCCAAAATTAATTAGTAGTAGTTCCTGAGAAACACATGCTTAAAAGTCAACACAAAGGTTGAGTGTAATCCATAGGTTTAAAATAATAAGTTGAGCACAAGGTTTTAATTGTAACACCCCCAATTCAAGGATGCAGCGGAATTCAAACTATGTGTTACTCGACGGTACAACAGTCATAATAATAGAAAACGATCTCTAATTGAGTCGTTTTAAAAGATTTATAATTCAAATTATATAAATATCAGAGATTACAAAATGAGGTCCCAAATGGTTCCATGTTTACAATTTACATTAAATGAGTTTTGAAATGATAATAAAATTTATAGAAAACAAACTCTAAATGAGACGTTTTGAAAAGTTATAGAAAACAAACTCTAAATGAGACGTTTTGAAAAGTTACCATTCGATTAATGAATTCAAAGTTACAAACATGAGATTCCAAAGTATGATACATAAATGTATACAAATGTTTTGAATGGTAAATGATAAAAGCGTAAGTCTTCAGAATATGCAGCTTGACTCTAAGTTCCACGCACTAGCTATCGCCTTACTAACCTGAGATAAACATGCTAAAGTGTCAACACAATGGTTGGTGAGTTCATAGAGTTTGTCTTAAAACAGTTAAAAAGTCTTAAAGAATATTCGCACAGCAAAGGCATCGTGAATCCACTCAGTTGCAGGTCCCGCCATAAGAGACTTGCAACCTGTGTGTTCATAACCCACTGCTAATATATAGTTTCTCAGGATTATATTCACCCATGGTCACGTCATTTTGGACCCATAGGCGGGGAACCACCATCCCAAATAGTACATGTCACCCAACGTCTCGAATCTTGGACTTGGGTGGGGGGTGTAGGCCCATACTAGTACTATTAATACCTCTCCTTTGACATCATAGAGTATTGTGTATGTACGTAAATACAAATCTTGTATTTAAATTAAGCAAATACAGTGTAACAAGTATGTATAACGCAATCAAGTATAATGCCAATCAAGTATAACACAATCAAGTATAAATGTTTTGAGTATTTGTACAAGTAAGCAAGTAGTTGAGCATGTATCTCCCCCAAAGAGTTAAAACAAGTATAAAAGAGTAGGGGCTATGACTCACCTTAAGCTTAAGTAATGAGAAATGAAAGTGGTAGTCGAATCGCGAAAGTCTCTAAGAGCAGCCTATAATAGAACGTTGCGACTTAGGTTTGGAGTAACGTCTAAGAATACGAAGAATTGCCTATATATGTCTTGCATAATGTTCATGATGTAGTACTTTAGTATATAGTGTAAGTCGTTGAATATAAGTGGTCTATGAAACATGTATAGGTTGTATATCTCTTACTACCGTTCGGGCCGACATAATTCAGAAGTCATGGAGTAAACGTTCGAGGAGCCAGGACACTTTAATTCGTAAATCCATAACTCATCTCGACGGCTTACTTAATGAACTCCTCACATGAGGCTCCCTACTATTGTAGTATTTGATAACATATATATATATATATATATATATATATATATATATATATATATATATATATATATATATATATATAAGCTTTTTGATCTTTAAAAGTTATATGGTCTTTAGCCGTGGCTTTGCCGTGACTTTGGTCATGTTACCATGGTCTTAAGACTCAACCTTGGCTTTAGCCATGGTTGTGGTCTTGGCTTTAGGTCATTAGACCTCTTGGTCTTAGTAAAACATAACTATTATATAGTGACTTTGGTCTAAAAATGGGCTGTTAAGAATTTGAAGAAACTTATCACTCAGAAAGCATTTTCAGGGCTCGAACTTCTTTGTTCCTGAACAAAAACATCGTTCCGGACAACTTTCGTGTTTTAACTTTTTGATGAATCGGACCAGAAGGGTGACTTTCAAATTGGCAGAATGCAAAACAGTATGGTATAGGCAGTTTCGGCGTTTTGGTTTCGCTAACTTCTTATGGCCGTATCTTTTGACTCGTGTACTCGTTTTAGGTGATTCAAATTGCTATGTTTTCCTTTTGAAGTCCTTTATAACAGTAAGTAAGTGTCAAATATCATAGTTATACTATTTTGGTCGTGGTTCTCCATAAAAATCACTAGTTTGCTTGTTTGCTTGTCATAAGTTAACATATGTATACCAATACTTGTTTTATCCATTTTTAAACATCATGAACACAATAACAAGAACATATATAGCATGAAAGGAACACAAAGAGCATGAAAATGATAATTAAGCAAGGAGTATGTTAGGGTTTGCTTACAACTTTTGGCTTTCTAAAGAAAGGAAGTCAAGTATAGAACTAGGATACTAAACCTAAGCTTGTAAACCCTTCACCATAACCCTTGCTAGCCTTGATCTAACCCTTGTGAAAACCATTTAACTTCAGCCCTAGTAACCTTGTGTAGCTCCTAATTCAACCATGGAATCACCAAACAAACTTAAGAACTAGGTAGAGAATACTAAGACCTTGAACTTTGTAGTGTAACTTGTATATTGAAGATCAAAGGATCATGGTGCTAGGTATAATAGATGTGGCGTTTTTATGATGAAGAAAGGAAAGGAGAATGAGTTTTTCTAAGTAATATGTGATCATTTATATAGGCTAGGATGAGGAGGTTAGGAAAGTGTTAGGAAAGTGCCTAAACTTGGTGACAAAGTTGTAAATAAGTATGATCTAATGGCTAAAGTCATGAGATGATGCCACAAGTGTGAATCCCCCCCCCCTAAATGGCGGTTTGCATAGGATAAGGGTGACTAGATGAGTAGTCATGGTCTTTGGATGATAATATCCTAAGTATGTAGCTAGTTTTGACTCCGTAAAATGCTAACCGTAAGTTTTTAAGTCACGAAACGTAAAACCGGGTATCCTAAAAATATGAAACTTATAAATATGCTAGAACTTATCAATATACTCCATAATAAAATATAAAATGAGTGGTAGGTTCTATCGGGTGCTAAAACCCTGCTAAAAACTGGAAACACGGGTCTAAAACGCGTAATTCGCGTAAAACGCTGAACTGAAAAACGTAAAATTCCGAAACTTTTGGAATTGTCCTAAAATGAGAGAAAATCATATTTCTATTGTCTAAAATGTTTTATGGACATATCGGGATGCTGGAATGACGTTTAAACCTAAAAGTAAATCTCGGACACGGCTTTGTATTTTTGCATAAATGATCCGACGAGCGTCAAACTCTCGGATTATCGTTAAAATAGTTTAACTTACGAGAATATGAAATAAAAATTTCTGAGATGAATAGTCAAAAGTGAATAGTAAAAAGTGAATATTAAAAGTGAATAGTAAAAAGTGAATAGTGAAATTTTCGGGAATAAAAGTTAACCTGAAATTGCGAATTGTTACAGTCTCTACCCCTTAAGGAGAACTTCGTCCCGAAGTTCAGTTGATGTTAACTACTTATGATGTGTCTAAGAGAATTCGGGATTTCAGGATCTCTAAAATAGTGGTGTTCACTCTGATTCGTCTAAGGTTGTGGTTAAGGAGTCGTATCGGCTACAATTAAGCCCACTTATTTATAACACATTACTTACATAAAGAAGCGTCCAAATTTATGTAAGTAAGGGATCATAAACTTATGGTTCGGTGATTTACAATTTCTTTATTTAAACGAAGAGGCGTCCCAATCCATTTAAATAAGGAGATTCTAAATCATCCTACTTAAGAATTTCCGACACAAAAATCCGCCTTCTGAGGCCGATAGTAAGATAATCAAGTCATCAAATCCCTAAAGCTAAGCAATAATATTATTTAACTCAAATCTTGTGTCTCATCAAACAAGAACTGTCACAAGATCAAGTTTAATAATTAGTTATTACTGAGCTCCATGTTTTTAATGACTCGGCTAATCTCTGGGGTTCCTTATAATACTAAAGTCACATCATCTAACAGCGTGGAACTAAACCAACAACTACCAAAAAGTGTATGTGTGTGTAGTGTGTGTAAGGAAAATAAAGAGGAGAGTCTTAACGTATATAGCAGTTATAGTCTAGGCACTAAATGCAACCTAGTTCTCTATAACCAAGGCTCTGATACCAATCTGTAACACCCCCAAAATACCGCAGCGGAAGACTGTGTCATAGGGGTGCTACTTCATAATACAAAGTACAAGTTATAGAAAACAAACTCTAAATGAGACGTTTTGAAAAGTTACCATTCGATTAATGAATTCAAAGTTACAAACATGAGATTCCAAAGTATGATACATAAATGTATACAAATGTTTTGAATGGTAAATGATAAAAGCGTAAGTCTTCAGAATATGCAGCTTGACTCTAAGTTCCACGCACTAGCTATCGCCTTACTAACCTGAGATAAACATGCTAAAGTGTCAACACAATGGTTGGTGAGTTCATAGAGTTTGTCTTAAAACAGTTAAAAAGTCTTAAAGAATATTCGCACAACAAAGGCATCGTGAAACCACTCAGTTGCAGGTCCCGCCATAAGAGACTTGCAACCTGTGTGTTCACAACCCACTGCTAATATATAGTTTCTCAGGATTATATTCACCCATGGTCACGTCATTTTGGACCCATAGGCGGGGAACCACCATCCCAAATAGTACATGTCACCCAACGTCTCGAATCTTGGACTTGGGTGGGGGGTGTAGGCCCATACTAGTACTATTAATACCTCTCCTTTGACAGCATAGAGTATTGTGTATGTACGTAAATACAAATCTTGTATTTAAATTAAGCAAGTACAGTGTAACAAGTATGTATAACGCAATCAAGTATAATGCCAATCAAGTATAACACAATCAAGTATAAATGTTTTGAGTATTTGTACAGGTAAGCAAGTAGTTGAGCATGTATCTCCCCCAAAGAGTTAAAACAAGTATAAAAGAGTAGGGGCTGTGACTCACCTTAAGCTTAAGTAATGAGAAATGAAAGTGGTAGTCGAATCGCGAAAGTCTCTAAGAGCAGCCTATAATAGAACGTTGCGACTTAGGTTCAGAGTAACGTCTAAGAATACGAAGAATTGTCTATATATGTCTTGCATAATGTTCATGATGTAGTACTTTAGTATATAGTGTAAGTCGTTGAATATAAGTGGTCTATGAAACATGTATAGGTTGTATATCTCTTACTACCGTTCGGGCCGACATAATTCAGAAGTCATGGAGTAAACGTTCGAGGAGCCAGGACACTTTAATTCGTAAATCCACAACTCATCTCGACGGCTTACTTAATGAACTCCTCACATGAGGCTCCCTACTATTGTAGTATTTGATAACATATATATATATATATATATATATATATATATATATATATATATATATATATATATATATATATATATATATATATATATATATAAGCTTTTTGATCTTTAAAAGTTATATGGTCTTTAGCCGTGGCTTTGCCGTGACTTTGGTCATGTTACCATGGTCTTAAGACTCAACCTTGGCTTTACCCATGGTTGTGGTCTTGGCTTTAGGTCATTAGACCTCTTGGTCTTAGTAAAACATAACTATTATATAGTGACTTTGGTCTAAAAATGGGCTGTTAAGAATTTGAAGAAAATTATCACCCAGAAAGCATTTTCAGGGCTCGAACTTCTTGGCTCCTGAACAAAAACGTCGTTCCGGACAACTTTCGTGTTTTAACTTTTTGATGAATCGGACCAGAAGGGTGACTTTCAAATTGGCAGAATGCAAAACAGTATGGTATAGGCAGTTTCGGCGTTTTGGTTTCGCTAACTTCTTATGGCCGTATCTTTTGACTCGTGTACTCGTTTTAGGTGATTCAAATTGCTATGTTTTCCTTTTGAAGTCCTTTATAACAGTAAGTAAGTGTCAAATATCATAGTTATACTATTTTGGTCGTGGTTCTCCATAAAAATCACTAGTTTGCTTGTTTGCTTGTCATAAGTTAACATATGTATACCAATACTTGTTTTATCCATTTTTAAACATCATGAACACAATAACAAGAACATATATAGCATGAAAGGAACACAAAGAGCATGAAAATGATAATTAAGCAAGGAGTATGTTAGGGTTTGCTTACAACTTTTGGCTTTCTAAAGAAAGGAAGTCAAGTATAGAACTAGGATACTAAACCTAAGCTTGTAAACCCTTCACCATAACCCTTGCTAGCCTTGATCTAACCCTTGTGAAAACCATTTAACTTCAGCCCTAGTAACCTTGTGTAGCTCCTAATTCAACCATGGAATCACCAAACAAACTTAAGAACTAGGTAGAGAATACTAAGACCTTGAACTTTGTAGTGTAACTTGTATATTGAAGATCAAAGGATCATGGTGCTAGGTATAATAGATGTGGCGTTTTTATGATGAAGAAAGGAAAGGAGAATGAGTTTTTCTAAGTAATATGTGATCATTTATATAGGCTAGGATGAGGAGGTTAGGAAAGTGTTAGGAAAGTGCCTAAACTTGGTGACAAAGTTGTAAATAAGTATGATCTAATGGCTAAAGTCATGAGATGATGCCACAAGTGTGAATCCCCCCCCCCCCTAAATGGCGGTTTGCATAGGATAAGGGTGACTAGATGAGTAGTCATGGTCTTTGGATGATAATATCCTAAGTATGTAGCTAGTTTTGACTCCGTAAAATGCTAACCGTAAGTTTTTAAGTCACGAAACGTAAAACCGGGTATCCTAAAAATATGAAACTTATAAATATGCTAGAACTTATCAATATACTCCATAATAAAATATAAAATGAGTGGTAGGTTCTATCGGGTGCTAAAACCCTGCTAAAAACTGGAAACACGGGTCTAAAACGCGTAATTCGCGTAAAACGCTGAACTGAAAAACGTAAAATTCCGAAACTTTTGGAATTGTCCTAAAATGAGAGAAAATCATATTTCTATTGTCTATAATGTTTTATGGACATATCGGGATGCTGGAATGACGTTTAAACCTAAAAGTAAATCTCGGACACGGCTTTGTATTTTTGCATAAATGATCCGACGAGCGTCAAACTCTCGGATTATCGTTAAAATAGTTTAACTTACGAGAATATGAAATAAAAATTTCTGAGATGAATAGTCAAAAGTGAATAGTGAATAGTGAATAGTGAAATTTTCGGGAATAAAAGTTAACCTGAAATTGCGAATTGTTACAGTCTCTACCCCTTAAGGAGAACTTCGTCCCGAAGTTCAGTTGATGTTAACTACTTATGATGTGTCTAAGAGAATTCGGGATTTCAGGATCTCTAAAATAGTGGTGTTCACTCTGATTCGTCTAAGGTTGTGGTTAAGGAGTCGTATCGGCTGCAATTAAGCCCACTTATTTATAACACAAAAATCCGCCTTCTGAGGCCGATAGTAAGATAATCAAGTTATCAAATCCCTAAAGCTAAGCAATAATATTATTTAACTCAAATCTTGTGTCTCATCAAACAAGAACTGTCACAAGATCAAGTTAAATAATTAGTTATTACTGAGTTCCATGTTTTTAATGACTCGGCTAATCTCTGGGATTCCTTATAATACTAAAGTCACATTATCTAACAGCGTGGAACTAAACCAACAACTAACACTTTAGTTTATGTTTTCGACTTAGAAAGCCATAAGGTCTTTAGCCGTGGCCTTGCCGTGGCTTTGGTCATTGCTACCATTGTCTTGAGACTCATCCTTGGCCTTAGCCATGGATGTGGTCTCGGCTTTAAGGTCATTAGACCTCTTGGTTTTACTTAGCCATTGCCAATACATGGTCATTTGGTATTAAAAAGGGGCTGTTAAGAATTTGAAGAAAAATATCACTCGTTATGCGTTTTCAGGGTTTGGGCTTCTATGCACCTGAACGAAAACGTCGTTTCGGACAACTTTCCTATTTTAACTTTTTGATGAAATGGAACAGAAGGGCCTCGAAAAAATACGGATTTCAAACAGAATGCTATTAGGCAGTTTCGGGTCTTTAGGTTTGCTAACTTCTTTTGGCCGTATCTTTTGACTCGTATACTTGTTTTAGGTGGTTCCAATTGCTATGTTTTCCTTGTTAAGTCCTCTTTAACAGTAGGTAAGTGTCGAATATCATGGTTATACTATTTTGGTCGAATTTCACAATATATGTCACTAGTTTTCTTGTTTACTTAACATAAGTTAACATATAGTTTCCATAACTTGTTTTAATAGTTTTTATACATCATGAACATAACACAAAGACCATATATAGAATGAATGAAATATAATAAGCATGAAAATGATATTGAGCAAGAAAGTGTATTAGGTTTTCTTACAACTTTAGGCTTTCTAAAGAAAGGAAGGTAACAAGTAAAGATAGGACTTTGATTGAACTAGGATCTCTAGCTTCCAACTTCTCGAATCTCTTGACACCAACTTGTGACTACTTGAGAAGGCACTTGAAGTCTCTACAAGACACTTCTTGTGTGGATGGAAGATCACCAAAGGATGGAAGAAACAAGGACTTTGGATCAATCAAAGCTTTACAAGAGCTTTGGAATTGATATGGAACTTGTATTATTGAATAATACTTGAAGTAGAGAGAAAATCATGAATGTGTTTGTGTTTGTGTTTGTGTTTGTGATGGTATGAACGACCAAAGGATTAGGGGAGGGGGTTTTATAAGTCCTAGAGGAGGTTAGTTCATAAGAGTTCATGGCTTAGAATGGAACACACGACAACTACTTTGAAATGTTTAG
Source organism: Artemisia argyi (assembly GCA_030686995.1). Lineage (NCBI taxonomy): Eukaryota > Viridiplantae > Streptophyta > Magnoliopsida > Asterales > Asteraceae > Artemisia > Artemisia argyi. The sequence continues at coordinate 151,586,391 of CM060689.1, forward strand.
ACCATAAGTCTTTATATGGCTCTTAAGATAACACATGAATGCATAAGGTTTCCATGGCTCTCACCAAGCCACCAAGGCCATGGTGATGCACCCCTTGGTCGTTCCTTATGAGTCATATAAGTGACTAGATGAGTTTTGATCATATCTTTCTTTTACGGAGTCAATTTAGTCCCGATAATTGCTAACAGTAAGTCGTTAAGTCGTGAAACTTAAAATCGGGTATCTTAAAAATATAAAACTTATAAATATGTTAGAACTTATTAATATAACCTATCTTAGCATATTTAATGAGTGATAAGTTCTATCGGGTTGCTTAAGCGCTGTTAAAACTGGAAACGCGGGTCTAAAACGTGTAATTCGCGTAAAACGCTGAACTGGAAAACGTAAAATTCCAAAACTTTTGGAATTGTCGTAAAATGAGAGAAATTCATATTTCTATTGTTTATAGTGTTTTATGGACATATCGGGATGCTGGAATGACGTTTAAACCTAAAAGTAAATCTCGGACACGGTTTCGTGATTTTTGCAGAAATGATCCGACGAGTGTCAAACTCTCGGATTATCATTAAAATAGTTTAGCTTACGAGAATATGAAATAAAAATTTCGGGAGTGAATAGTAAAATTTTCGGGAATAGAAGTTAACCTGAAAATGCGAATTGTTACGTTAATCATACGATATAAGCAACAAATGCAAATACCAGGGAAATCAAGGTAACACCCAATATGTAGAGGCAACACGTGCATACATACGGTTGATGGTACTAAGCTCATGACACACAAAACGTTAACTGATTGATCCTAAACGGTCAACGAAGTTAACCAATGTGAGTGGTCAACCAAGTCAAACGTCTCAGACCAACTAACCAAGGAGTACAGTGTATTCCCGGGTTGTTATTTCCCAGCGAGGTGTGCAATTGTATTTGAAAACATTTTAAGTGATCGGGTGATTTAACAGGAGGATCAGGAATTTGATTTGTATGATTACACTACGAGATTATGATTGAAAATAACTTATAAACACTATTTTAACAATTACTGATGATCAGATAACCTAGAAACGTAAGTTAAACCTAAAAACGCGCGTTTGAATTTAAAATAAACGCGAACGTGCAAAATAAAAAGTGAAACGTGAGCAAATAAAGTCCTACGAATATGAAAATTATATTTTTACAATCCTAATGTTATAAGAAAATTTTTGGAAAATTAAAATTATTTTTACAACTATTTAATTAATTACTATTAATTAATTACTAATTATTAATTACTTTTTAATTAACTAAATTATACTAAATTACAATTAATTATGAAAATTAACTAGAAAAATGAAAATCAAATTTAGGAAAATCTAAAACATTATAAAACTAATTGTAGAACAGAAAATCTATTTTTCCTACTTTTTAATTAATTATTACTAATTAAAACTAATTATTTAATTAATTTAAACTAAATTAAATTATAAAAAGTAATAAATGACAAAAGAAAAATCTGAAAAAATTACTAAAATTATTTTAACCTATAAGGAACTTGAGAAAAATATAAAAATGAGAATTGCTTATAAATAAGCAGAAAAATACGCCAAAGGGCTTAAATAGAAGCTATAACTTTTGGAATTTTTGATTTTTCTGGATTTTTCTTTTACAAACCTATTAAGCTACTGAAAATAATCAACTTTAACGAAGACAAAAACTTTAGAACTTAAGAATAAGCTCAGTGAGAGCTTATAAGCTTGACAGATGAGCTTTTGGCTCAATTTGATGACTTTAAGCTTAAACAAGCTTCCAAAACAAGCTATAAAGATGAAACAGAAGATAAATAAGGTGTGAACAAGCTAAAGGTACAAGGAAGAAGCTAAATGGTACAATGGCTAATACTGGCAAACTCAGAATAAGCAAATAAGCACTTCCATTATACCCTGTGGAACTAGCAGGCCTGCATGTATGTTTATGACCATATTAAGCTTATCAAATAAGCTAATAAGCCAATAATAAGCACTTAGGTAGCTAGTGGGGCAGGTGGGCTTTCCAAAAAGCTAAGGCTCAAGGTGTGGGACCCACAAATGAGCATTTGAGAAGCCTTGGAATTTTGGCTTATTGTACTGATTCACTCAGTGTAGAGGTTGGATCAGGCCAACTTCTAGGCCAAAATAGGCTAAGGTCCAGGGATGTAAGTTCCAATATAAGCACAGGTCTAAAAAGCTAAACTAATAAGCTTTTCAAAAAGCTCAAAGTTAGGCTCTAGGGCCCACAAATGAACTCAGGACAGGCCTATTGAAAATGGGTAAAAAACTGGGTAATGGTGCAGGGCATATACCTTGCCCTGCAGGTATGTTTGAGCTTATTTTTAAGCTGCCCAATGAGATGCAAACCCAAATTTTCTTCTTGGTTCAAACACATAGACCACTAAAGAACTCAAAACAACAAGAATTAAGTACTTTCAATCTATATTAAACCCTACACATTATTTTAGAAATCTGTCCATTTTTACAGTTATAACTTTTGACTTTTTAAGATATTGGACTAAGTTGACTAAAATGAGATTTAAAAGATCCTAGCTCATTACTGATGATGTTTTAAGTTAATAAGAGACTGAATTATGCTATAGAAACTACTTATGCACCTAATGGCATGAATACGCAACCTAAATCCTATCTTACTGATGCAAAAATGAGTTCAGAAGAAATTTTGACTTTTGCTAAACAAATACTAAATTTTATAACATTGATGAACTAACTATGACTACTGAAACATGTTTGAACAGAACCTAACAACTGAGACAGATGCAACAGTGGTTAAACCCACTAATCCAAACACTACCTTAATCACAAGTCTATTTTGAAATTTGTGAAACAAAAAGAAACACAGATTAATGACACTCATTCTAAACCATTTGTATTAGGTGCAAGGCTTATAGGAACTCAGAACACAGACTTAAACCACCACTACTACTTATACTAATTTGCTCTAAATGACAGTTAATACTAAGCTATGGAGTAAAACAAATTTTAGTGATCAATTACCAATTAATGAACTATAAACTGACTTAATTAACACAAGTAATCATAAATAATCATACACTAACAGATGATGAACAAGGAATAGTGAAGTGAGAAAAATCAAGAAGTTTCCTTACAAAAGCCTTCCTGCTAAATTGAGATGAACCAAGGACCATAGAACACTCCCTAATACTCCCCAAGGAGTTCTAACCCAAAGCCATCCCAAATACACTGTGCTCCAACCATCTTCACAGTAACCTGCATATTTTTTTTATTTCTTTTCTATTTTTCTGGATTTTTTTTATATTTTTGAGTTTTACTTCTAAACTGAGTTTTAAAGTCTCTATAAGCTTTAATAAGCTTGTTTGGGAGCCTATGTGAGCCTATGAGTCAAACATAACAACCAGAACCAACAATCAAAATATTTGAGAAATTTTGAAATGTAATGAACTTCATAACCTGGGAATTACTGAAACTTGAGTTTTATTGATTAGAAATTTGAAGCTTACAGGATTACAATTGAAACTACAACTTGCTCACTAATTAAAACTTAAAAACATTCAAACATAAATTCGACATAATTTAATTTAAGCTAAAATCTACTACTTTCCTCTGGTGCCTCCTTGTTCCATTTGTAGTGACAAAATTAGGGTTTGGGACTCCCATTTGTCCTTTCCCAGCACTCTTCATGACCCTTGGATAACTCTCTCTTTATCTTGGCCATTTAATAATTTTGGCGCCAAAATTCATTTTGGCCTTTTCTTTTGATAATTGGTGCCAGAGATGATAATTTGGAGTGTTATGTTTGTTTGGTTAGCTGGGGGGTTGGAGTATTGCAGTAGGTGAAGGCAGGCTAGGGTGATGATGGTGGTGTTTGGAGGGTAGCAGGTAGTGGGATGGTGAGGTGGAATGGGTGGTGGTCAAAGGTCAGGGGTTGACCCTGCGTTTTATTATTAAAACTAGAATGGAGGTGGGCTTGGTGTTGGTTTGGGCCAGGTAGTGGATCAGGAGTTATAAGGTGTGGGCTTGTGGATTGGACAAGGGGGGTTTGGGGTAATAATAACTTTGGTCCGTTTGGTTTGTAGTAATATTTCACAAGGACCATTCTTGTAATTTCTGAAAATCCATGGACCATTCTTGACATTTTCTCAAACTTTGCTTCACGGACCAATCTTGCCATCCTATAAATCCACAAGGGTATTTGTTGTAATTTTCCATTTTAAAAACTCCCAGGGACTAACTTTGCTAATTTTGAAACTACAGGGACCAAATGTGTAATTTCTCAAACTTTTTTACCCAAGGATCGTTTTTGATAATATTTGACTTTTAAATGCCTTGGGTTGACTTTTCTTTCATTTTAAACCTTCAGGGACTAGTTTTGTCAATTTGTGAAACTTGAGGGACTGAAACTGCCACTTTTGCAAACTTTGTTCATTTTCTATCTGTTTTTAAACATTTTGCATCTGAAACATATAAAACACAATTCCTGGAATAATTTCTGTATTTTGATGCAATTCTGAGTGTTTTTTTTGATGTTTTGGCAGTTCAGATACGATAAAAATGATGAGTATTTACACACTCATCATTAACCAAACCAATCGTCAGTAACTTTGTACTGGCATAAATAATAACCGCGGAATTTCATAATATAAAGTGCTCCCAAGGCCGGGTACTTTCCAATACCCAACAAAATCAAAAGTAGTACACCCGCGTTGCCAAGCCCTTGACAACCGGGCGGGATGGTCAATCCTATAGGCCAATAAACTAAGTTCGCGCACTCGCAAGTGACTAATGGCTCATGATCTGAGGGTCTTTCTGGCAAGACAAGCTACTTAGCACATCGTCAAGAAATATATATCATTTAGAAAAAGCATACCAAAAATACTTGTGCTCAGAAAACATTTAAAGCATGTGTCTCACCCCATGGGTTTATAAACATTTAAAATATAAAAAGCGGGGCTATGAATCACACCTTAACAATAGCAGTAGCAGGAAACGAGATATAGTAACCAATCAATAATGCGTCACATCAAATGAACCTCAGCACAACCTAATCAGTATAAATGGCATAACTCAGAACTATACTCGAATATCTCAATAAACAATGCTTGAGTAAAAGTTTTGTAAATACAATGGCATTTGAAAGAAATAGATTTCGTAAAGTCTCATGTGGGAGACAAGAAAGTTAGAAAAGAAATAAGTCGGCGTAACGACCAAATACGCAAGAAATACGAAAGAACTCCTCGAAAAAAGTCGTCGAAAAGAAATGGAAAGAAAAGAAATAAAAATAGAAGACACACTCAAATAAAGATAAATAATAACACGTAAACAACAAGTCTCGGATTTTACCCGTTTTCCCAAAATAACGTTGAAATAAAAAGGGTTTTGAAATAATAATAATATATGGTAAAATGATTTAAAGTTTATAAGAATTTTATAAAATTTCGGCATGACCTGCCCGTTTATATAACGTTTCCCGAGTCAACGACTCTTTTATTTTTAAACAATATATATATATATATATATATATATATATATATATATATATATATATATATATATATATATATATGATTGGATATATCATTCGCGTAGTCCATTAGTTATTTAGGTTTTATCGACCATTTTGTATTTGTTCGGGTTTCAGGTACGTTAAGATCATTACGGGCCTAACTTGCCCTACCGTCTCGTGTACCAAAGGGTCCATAATATCCAAATAACCAAGGCCGTAAATCCAATACGTCCAGTTCAAGCTCATAATGTCATAAGAATGAAAATATGTCCAATATTAATCCACTTAACTATAACAATTTCATTTTAGATTTCATATTATTATTATTATCCGTTTTATTATTTTACCGTTTAACTCATATCATAATCCCGAGACTTAGTAACCAAACCGATACTCAAAATAATCGCCACAATAACAACTATAACTCCAAAAATCAACCCAAGTCAAATAAAAATAAACCCAAAACTAAACCAAATCCAAACCCGAGCCTCACCCTCTCCTCGGCTCAAACCAAACAACCAAATCCAATCCAAACACTACCAATCCAAATCCAAACACCCAAACAAAAATAACAATAATATATTAACTCACCCCACCACCACCCATGGCTCGGTGGTGGTGGTTCTCGGCTGCCGAGCCACAAACAAACCAAACGGACCCTCAAAATTACATATAACTCAAAAAAATATATATACTCCCTTCGTCACTAACAACAATAACAACACCAACAATAACAACACCAAGACCCTCATCGAGTCACGAGTTGACTCGGTGAGTCCATTCCGAGTCGCGGCCGAGTTGGGTCAAACGAAAACCAAAGGGAATCCCACACAAGTTTGAGTTTAAAAATATTATAACATTTTTATAAAAGATTTTATATAAAAAAAATCAAATTTAATTAAAAATAAAAATTAGGGTTTTAAAAATAAAAGAAAATAAAGAAAAAGGTGTGGCGGGGTGGTGTTACCGTCGGTAGGATGGCGGCGGGGTGTGGTGGTGACCGTCGGTGGTGGCGGGGTGTCGGCTGTGGTGATGGTGGTGGCGCGTAGAGGGTGATTGGGGGTACGGGGGTGGTACGGTGGTGTCGGGGGAAGCCCGATCTATCAATCGGTGTAATAAAAAGTTGGCCGGAAAATTTTCCGGAGAGGTGGTCGGCCGGAATCCGCTTGTGCGCCGACGAAGGGGCGGCGGCCGGTTTTTCAAGAGAGAGAGAGAGAGAGAGAAGTGAGTGTGGTGTGTGTGTGTTTTATTATATGAAAAATGAGAAAAGTGGGGGTTAATGGGGTATATATATGTGGGAAAAAGTATAGGGTGTGTTTGGTAATAAAAGAAAGTATAAGGTAAGGTAAGATGGGTAGTTTAGGGGCCAATGTTGCCAACGTAATAAACTTCTAACGATAAACGCTCCAGGGTCCAAACGACATAGCAAACGGACTTGAAAATTTACGAAACTTGAGCCATTGTTCACGAAATAATTTTTCCAATAAAATCAAGCATAAAATTCAGGGTTTTTCCCAAACTCAAAATAATTCAAGTAATTTGGCAAATGCAATACAATTCGAGTGTTCTAGGTTGTGCTGAGTCAATCAAGGAATAAAGTTCTCGTTTCCAATATATCTCACGTTTCTCAAGCCCAAATAATCACAAAATAAAAGTTTTAATGTGTCTCAGGTACGAAAATAAATATTTGGCTAGTAATAGGTTTTAGAAAAAGTACCGGGAGTTACATCACATACATATTATTTAGAAATCCGTCCCGGATTTAGTTTAAGTTGCCAGTCCCGGCTTTGAAAAGATTTGGGTACTTGCGTTTAAACTCGTCCTCGCGTTCCTAAGTATACTCTGGTCCTCTCTTGGAATTCCAACGAACTTTCACAAGAGGAATACGACTCTTCTTCAATCGCTTAACCTCGCGATCCATGATTTCAACAGGCTCCTCAACAAAATGCAATTGTTCATCAATCTCAATCTCCTCAAGCGGAATTACAGCGGTCTCATCGGTCAAACACTTCTTTAAATTCGACACGTGGAAAGTAGGGTGAACTCTACTGAGCTCCGGTGGCAATTCTTGCTTATGTGCCACAGGACCAATCCTCTTCACAATCTTAAATGGTCCTATATAATGGGGATTCAACTTTCCTTTCTTACCAAACCCGATCACACCTTTCCAAGGCGATACTTTCAACATAACCCTATCTCCTACCTGAAACTCCAGGGGTTTATGTCTCACGTCAGCGTAACTCTTCTGACGGTCACGAGCAACTTTCAATCGGTCTTTAATTTGAGCAATCTTCTCGGTCGTCTCACGAACTAGATCTGGACCAATAAGCTGTGCTTCTCCCACTTCATCCCAACATATGGGTGATCGGCACTTCTGACCATAGAGTGCTTCAAACGGTGCGGCCTTAATACTTGCATGGTAACTATTGTTGTAGGAAAACTCAATCAAGGGCAAATGGACATCCCATCCATTTTCGAAATCAATCGCACATGCACGTAGCATATCTTCCAAAGTCTGGATGGTCCTCTCGCTTTGACCATCGGTCTGTGGATGGTAAGCGGTACTCATGTCAAGGTTCGTGCCAAACGAATCTTGAAGTGACTTCCAAAAGTTCGAAGTAAACCTGCCGTCTCGATCTGAGATAATAGACACCGGCGCTCCATGTCGAGATACCATCTCTTTCACATAGAGCCTGGTCAACTTATCCATACTGTAGTTCTCTTTGATTCGCAAAAAGTGTGCGGATTTAGTCAATCGATCGACTATTACCCAAATAACATCAAATCCTGTCGAAGTCCACGGTAACTTGGTGACAAAATCCATTGTTATTCTTTCCCATTTCCATTCTGGGATCTCAGGTTGCTCTAGTAAACCAGAAGGTTTCTGATGTTCAGCCTTAACCTTGGCGCACGTAAGACACTTACGGATATAATCGGCAATCTCAGCTTTCATATTGGGCCATCAATACAACTTCTTCACATCCTGATACATCTTATCAGATCCTGGGTGAATAGAATACTTCGACTTATTTGACTCGAGCATAATCAAGTCTCCCAGTCCTCCGAACAAAGGTACCAAACTTCTTCCTTTGTAACACATAGTTCCATCTGAACGTTTCTCAAGTTTCTCCTTTTTGATCATCCCATCAACTTTCTCTTCCTTAAGCTCTCCTCTTTTCACGACTTCCTCTTGAGCTTGTAGAATCTGAGCGGGTAAATTCAAGTTAATCGTCAAAACTAAAGCTCGAACGCGTAACGGTTTCAAACGTTCCTTGCGGCTCAATGCATCAGCTACAACATTAGCTTTTCCAGGGTGGTATCGTATCTCGCAATCATAATCGCTCAACGTCTCCAACCATCGTTGCTGTCACATATTCAACTCCTTCTGATCCAAAATATACTGTAAACTCTTGTGATCGGTAAAGACGACACACTTAGTACCATAAAGATAATGTCTCCACAACTTAAGGGCAAAAACCACGGCTCCTAACTCCAAATCATGAGTGGTATACTTCTCCTCATGAGTCTTAAGCTGTCGAGAAGCATATGCCATAACCTTCTCTCGTTGCATCAAAACTGCTCCTAACCCTTGATACGAGGCATCACAATAAACCACAAAATCTTCTACTCCATCTGGCAAAGCTAAGATCGGTGCACTACAAAGCTTCTGCTTCAAAGTCTGAAATGCCTTCTCTTCTTCTTCTCCCCATTCATACTTCTTATCCTTGTGGGTCAATGCAGTCAACGGTTTAGATATCTTGGATAATCCCTCGATGAATCTCCTGCAATACCCAGCCAATCCTAGAAATTGACGAATTTCTGTGGCGTTAACGGGCGTTGCCCATTTCTCAATCGCCTCAATCTTAGTGGGATCCACATGTAATCCTTCACTATCAATTACATGACCCAAAAATTGAACCTTACGAATCCAAAACTCACACTTAGAGAACTTTGCGTACAATTGCTCATCCTTGAGTAACTTAAGAATCGTAGCCAAATGTTGCTTGTGCTCTTCCTCGCTCTTTGAGTAGATCAAAATATCGTCGATAAAGACTATCACGAACTTATCTAGATAAGGCTTGCATACTCGGTTCATGAGGTCCATGAACACTGCAGGCGCATTGATCAAACCAAAAGGCATCACTTGAAACTCATAATGACCATAACGGGTCCTAAATGCTGTCTTGGGAATATCCTCTTCCCGAACCCTAAGTTGGTGATAACCAGACCTCAATTCAATCTTAGAGTAGTAACTCGATCCTTGCAGCTGATCAAACAAATCATCAATCCTTGGTAACAGGTAGCGGTTCTTCACAGTTAGCTTATTCAATCCTCGGTAGTCGATACACTTCCTAAACATTCCATCCTTCTTCTTCACAAATAACACTGGAGCTCCCCAGGGTGAAGAACTTGGTCGAATAAATCCTTTATCCAACAGCTCTTGCAATTGTTTCTGTAACTCCTCCATTTTCGATGGCGTTAATCGATATGGTGCACACGCAACAGGTGCAGCTCCTGGAACTAAGTCGATACGAAAATCCACTTGTCAGGCTGGCGGAAGTCCCGGCGAATCTTCAGGAAACTCACGCACTACAGGAACATCCTCGAGTTGCTTCTCTCCCGACTCCTTCTTAGCCACGTGTGCTAGGAATGCGTGCCATCCTTTCTCAAGATATTTCATGGTCTTGAGACATGATATGATATTCAGGTGAGTTCCACTCCTATCACCTCGAACAATCAAAATCTCATCATTGAGAGGGATATGAACAACTCTTTCTCCACAAACAATGCTCGCTCGATTCTTGGATAACCAATCCATCCCAACTATCACATCGAAGCCTCCGAACTCGATTGGCATCAAATCAATACTAAACGGGTGATCTAACAGGTTAAGGGTACAACCACGGATCACGGTGCGGGTGTCAACTAGGTTACCATCAGCTAACTCAATACTATATCTAATGTCTAATAGGGTAGTGGTAAGTCGGAGTAACGGCGCAATCTTAGAAGACAAAAAACTCATATCGGCACCCGAATCAAACAAAACTTTAACACGAAGGTTGTTGAGAAGAAACGTACCAGTGACAACATTCGGATCTTGATGTGGCTCTCCATTTCCCATCACGTACACTCTACCTTGAGTACCTCCATTTCCTTGTCCAACATTCTTTAGGCATTGTCCCCCGTAGTGTCCACACTCTCCACATCCAAAACATGTAACCACAGGCTGGGAATTTGCTCCTGTCGCCACAACCCTATTCTTACAAAACCTCGCAATGTGACCAACCTTCTAACACTTCGTACATCTCACAGTACACGGTCCAATATGATGTTGGTGGCACTTCCCACAAAGAGTTTGTTGTCCAACATTCACTCCTCCTTGCGCGGCCACAAATGCCTTAAAAGTCTTCTGTCTCCTATTCTGTTGGTGATGGTGATTGTTGTTACGATACTGATTGTTGTTGTAGCGGTTGTTGGGGTTGTTATAGTGGTTGCTCCTTCTATTATCTTCCCATTTTCTCTTGTTGTCAAAGTGATTACTCTTCTGAACAGCACCATGCTTAGTCACCTGATCCATAAGGCGTTCAGCCATGCTAATAGTGTCATCCAATGTCTCAGCATTGTACGACGTCACATTTCCTTGAATACTCGCAGGCAATCCACAAATAAACTTCTCTAGCACCTTCTCATTATCGGGCACCATGTGAGCACAAAACACCTTCAGTTCTTGGAAACGTCGCACATAAGTAGCAAGATCAAAACCCTTCATAGCCAAATAATAGAACTCAGTATCCAATTTCCTCAAATCACTACGAGAACAGTACTTCTTAACCATAGCTTTCTTGAAATCTTCCCATGAAGTATTATAAGCATCCTCCATTCCCTTTTCCTGAACATAAGCATTCCACCAAGACAAGGCAAGCTCCAACAATGTGCCTATCGCATACTTCACCCTATTGTTCTCAGTACAATTGCTCCTATGAAACACCGATTCCACTTTCTCAAACCATTGAGTCAATCCAACAGCTCCTTCAGTTCATTTGAAGGCAATGGGCTTACAATCCAGGAATTCCTTAAAAGTGCAGAAATGGTTGTTGGGAACAGCTTGAGCTCTAGCCGGTCCAACATTCTGAGGAACACCTGCTTGCCTGGCAAGTGCTGCTGCAACACCCTCATCAATCATCTGCTGAATAGCATCTGGGGTCATCTTCCTAGGAGGCATAATTCTATCAATCAATACAAAGCACAACACTTGTAAGTATTTGATTAACGTGTCAGAATCATAGCGCAAGATAAAGCATCGTCACATGAATAAAATCATATTATAGCATAAGTCAACATCAATAATAGTACATCACCATAATACATCATAGATTTCATACTTGACATTGGTCTTACAAGATATGCAAAACAAGTACAAGTTTCGAATAAAATCTACCAACTGAAGAATTCAGTTTAGCATATACTAGGTAAACTACCATTAAGATACTAACTACTATAAATGATCCCATCACTGATCTCCTGAACGATCTCCATACATAGCCATCACATCAGTGCTGTCATAAGACCTAAGGCGGGTCATCCTCTCTGCATAGGCCTGTCTCTACATCTCATGCAACTCACTCCATAACTCGCTGATACTAGTACGATAGTGTCGACTATCATCTCCTGCATACAACTCTGTCTAAGACAACTGTCTCGCCATCCTCCCAACCTCTATCATCCTCCTATCCAAAGAATCCAAGCGTCCCTGAAACTCAGCATACGTCTCCTCCACAGGGTTCAACTTAGCACTCTGCCTATATAAACCAACCTGTAACTTATCTGCTACCTTCTTCCCTTCCTTCTTCTCCTTCATCAATTCTATGACAGTAGATGGTCGAAAACACGTAGTCCTGGCCCTCGACATGTAACGACCCTGACACCAGGTCAGCTCCTCCCTCAATCTGCTCAACTCGTCCCCAATCACTGAAGACGTAATGCGTGGGTCTGCTGACGACTCCTCAACTTCACAAGTGAACGCTAACTCTGTAGGCACGGCCTCTGTCGATGTCACCTCGGAAATTATAACATGCTCCAAACTCTCAGGAGTATTCGACTCATAAGTCACATCCGACACAACAGGTGAAGGCGGTGGAGGAACATCCTGATCCTCCTCCATAAACTCCTCATCATCATCCTTCTCGTCATCATCATCGTCATCCATCTCCTCATCTCCATCATCCTCAATATCAACATCATCCTATAAGCCTACCTCATCATCCAAACCAACATCAACATCTAACTCAACATCATCTCCTAAAGGCAATGGGTCAACAACGGGTGGGACTGGAACCTGATCACGGGGAACTGGACAGACAAGATACTCTACAAGAGTATAAGGAAACATAAAAATTCTAGCCAAATTTTTGCGGAAAACCATTTTATAAGCCAAAGCATGATAGTGGAAAAAGTCCAAACCAATCTCAATATATATATATATATATATATATATATATATATATATATATATATATATATATATATATATGTAAGGTTTAAAAGAATACTAGGGCGCGAAGTGGCACGGAGGGCTGTCGGCTTTCTGTCTCAAAACATTTTGACTCCAGGAAAAAGTTTATAGTCGAGTGCGAGCTCGTTCTATATAAACGGTGCTCTGACACCATTCTGTAGCACCCCAACTCAAAATACGGCAGCTGACATGCTGTCTACGCAAATAGAAACCAAGCACATTTATAGCTAACGACCACAACACGGGACGTTTATATATGTTGCAAAACATATCATTCGAATTATAAACCGTTTAGAGTACAATGACTCTTAAATCAAAGTAGCAGTGGAAAAAGTAAAATAGAATATGCAGCGGAAAGTTAACAAAGTTTAGCAGTGGAAAACATTTAACAAAGTTTAGCAGCGAAAATAATTAAGACACACCAAGGTTTTACGAATGATATGAAAATAAAGGTAGTAAAGATAATAAAGCTGCCTTGACAGAAAGACTCCATCGACCTTGCCACTCCACCAAGCCCATGTCATAAAGCTCCAAAACTAATTAGTAGTAGTACCTCAGAAACACATGCTTAAAAGTCAACACAAAGGTTGAGTGTAATCCATAGGTTTAAAATAATAAGTTGAGCACAAGGTTTTAATCATACGATATAAGCAACAAATGCAAATACAAGGGAAATCAAGGTAACACCCAATATGTAGAGGCAACACGTGCATACATACGGTTGATGGTACTAAGCTCATGACACACAAAACGTTAACCAAACCAATCGTCAGTAACTTTGTATTGGCATAAATAACAACCGCGAAATTTCATATTATAAAGTGCCCCTAAGGCCGGGTACTTGCCAATACCCAGCAAAATCAAAAGTAGTACACCCGCGTTGCCAAGCCCTTGACAACCGGGCGGGATGGTCAATCCTATAGGCCTATAAACTAAGTTCGCGCTCAATCGCAAGTGACTAATGGCTCATGATTTGAGGGTCTTTCTGGCAAGACAAGCTACTTAGCACATCGTCAGGAAATATATATCATTCAGGAAAAGCATACCAAAAATACTTGTGCTCAGAAAACATTTAAAGCATGTGTCTCACCCCATGGGTTTATAAACATTTAAAATATAAAAAGTGGGGCTATGAATCACACCTTAACTATAGCAGTAGCAGGAAATGAGATATAGTAACCAATCAATAATGCGTCACAGCAAATGAACCTCAATACAACCTAATCAATATAAATGGCATAACTCAGAACTATACTCAAATATCTCAATAAACAATGCTTGAGTAAAAGTTTTGTAAAAACAATGGCATTTGAAAGAAATAGATTTCGTAAAGTCTCGTGTGGGAGACAAGAAAGTTAGAAAAGAAATAAGTCGGCGTAACGACCAAATACGCAAGAAAGACGAAAGAACTCCTCGAAGAAAGTCGTCGAAAAGAAATGGAAAGAAAAGAAATAAAAATAGAAGACACACTCAAATAAAGATAAATAATAACACGTAAACAACAAGTCTCGGATTTTAGCCGTTTTCCTAAAATAACGTTGAAATAAAAGGGTTTTGAAATAATAATAATGTTTGGTAAAATGATTTAAAGTTTATAAGAATTTTATAAAATTTCGGCATGACCTGCCCATTTATATAACGTTTCTCGAGTCAACGGCTCTTTTATTTTTAAACAATATATATATATATATATATATATATATATATATATATATATATATATATATATATATATATATATATATATATATATATGATTGGATATATCATTCGCGTAGTCCATTAGTTGTTTAGGCTTTATCGACCATTTTGTATTTGTTCGGGTTCCAGGTACGTTAAGATCTTTACGGGCCTAACGTACCCTACCATCTCGTGTACCCAAGGGTCCATAATATCCAAATAACCAAGGCCGTAAATCCAATACATCCAATTCAAGCTCATAATGTCATAAGAATGGAAATATGTCCAATATTAATCCACTTAACTATAACAATTTCATTTTAGATTTCATATTATTGTTATCCGTTTTATTATTTTACCGTTTAACTCATATCATAATCCCGAGACTTAGTAACCAAACCGATACTCAAAATAATCGCCACAATAACAACTATAACTCCAAAAATCAACCCAAGTCAAATAAAAATAAACCCGAAACTAAACCAAATCCAAACCCAAGCCTCACCCTCTCCTCGGCTCAAACCAAACAACCAAATCCAATCCAAACACTACCAATCGAAATCCAAACATCCAAACAATAATAACAATAATATATTAACTCACCCCCACCACCACCCATGGCTCGGTGGTGGTGGTTCTCGGCTGCCGAGCCATAAAGAAACCAAACGGACCCTCAAAATTACATATAACTCAAAAAAAATATATACTCCCTTCGTCACTAACTATCAAACAACAACAATAACAACACCAAGACCCTCACCGAGTTACGATTTGACTCGGTGAGTCCATTCCGAGTTGCGGCCGAGTCGGGTCAAACGAGGACCAAAGGGAATCCCATACAAGTTTGAGTTTAAAAATATTAAAACATTTTTATAAAAGATTTTATATATAAAAAAAAAATCGGATTTAATAAATAAAAATTAGGGTTTTAAAAATAAAAGAAAATAAAGAAAAAGGTGTGGCGGGGTGGTGTTACCGTCAGTAGGATGGCGGCGAGGTGTGGTGGTGACCGTCGGTGGTGGCGGGGTGTCGGCTGTGATGATGGTGGTGGCGCGTAGAGGCGCGTAGAGGGTGATTAGGGGTACGGGTGTGTCGGGGGAAGCCCGATCTATCAATCAGTGTAATAAAAGTTGGCCAGAAAATTTTCCGGCGAGGTGGTCGGCCGGAATCTGCTTGTGCGCTGGCGAGGGGGCGGCGGCCGGTTTTTCAAGAGAGAGAGAGAGAAGTGAGTGTGGTGTGTGTGTTTGATTATATGGAAAATGAGAAAAGTGGGGGTTAATGGGGTATATATATGTGTGAAAAAGTATAGGGTGTGTTTGGTAATAAAAGAAGGTATAAGGTAAGGTAAGATGGGTAGTTTATGGGCCAATGTTGCCAACGTAATAAACTTCTAACGATAAATGCTCCGGGGTCCAAACGACATAGCAAACGGACTCGAAAATTTACGAAACATGCGCCATTGTTCACGAAATAATTTTTCAAATAAAATCAAGCATAAACTTCAGAGTTTTTCCCAAACTCAAAATAATTCAAATAATTTGGCAAATGCAATACAATTCGAGTGTTCTAGGTTGTGCTGAGTCAATCAAGGAATAAAGTTCTCGTTTCCAATATATCTCACGTTTCTCAAGCCCAAATAATCACAAAATAAAAGTTTTAATGTGTCTCAGGTACGAAAATAAATATTTGGCTAGTAATAGGTTTTAGAAAAAGTACCGGGGGTTACATTCATCATATGACAACACAACTAGGCTAGCGCAATGTATCTATTGAAAATGGAATTGTAACGGAGTTCCACTTCTCACTAAAAGATTGGGGAAACATGAATGTAAACAGTTGCTGGATAAATCAAGGGTAAAGTCAATGATTGGAAGAACAAGTCACTTTCTTATGCTGGAAGAATGCAGTTAATAGCCTCAGTGATTGGGTGAATGCAAATCTATTGGGCTTCAGTCTTTTTGTTGCCTAAATCAATTTTGAAAGATATTGAAAGCGTTCTTAAAGGATTTCTGTGGTGTCAAGGTGATCTTGATAAGGGTAAGGCTAAAGTTGCTTGGAAGACAATATGCAAGCCAAAAAGTCAAGGAGGATTAGGATTCAAAGATTTGGGCAAGTGGAATGAAGTTCTGCTCACTAAGCAAGTTTGGAATATAGCAGCTCATAAGGTAAGCTTGTGGGTTAAATGGGTCCATATGGTCAAATTGAAAGGTCAAAATTTCTGGGAAGTGAACCCTGAATATAATGATAGCTGGAACTGGAAAGTGATCCTTGGACTTAGAGATCAAGCTAAACAACACATTGAGTATAAGATTGGCAATGGAAGAACTGCATCAGTATGGTATGATAAATGGTGTGACAAAGGTTCTCTTATTAAGTATATAAGTAGGAGAGATCTTTATAATGCAAGATTTGACAACAATGCTTCTGTTTCTGACATCATTTATGATGGTCAGTGGGCATGGGATAATGTGTAGAAAACTAGTTTTCCCGAGCTTCTTAATATTCCAGTTCCTGTTCTCAATGAGGAAAGTGATAAAATTCTGTGGAGAACTATTAAGGGTCAACTAAAGTCATTTACTGTTAAGCAAGTGTGGGAGGATTACAGAGATAACCATGCTAATGTTAACTGGTCAAAATTTGTATGGTTTTCAGACCTTGATAGATCTTTGAGCACTCGTAGATCATTAGTTATGTTAATGTAATCACTAACACACTAAAAGAAAATCTCTGAAACTTGTATTCTAAAGCGGAAACAAACACAAGTATAAACAATCTGAATACTAAGAATACTTGATCCTCTATGGATCTTTTAATAATACTGAAAGTGTTTTCTAAAAACGTGTACACAATACATAATCGTGTGTTCCTTTTATACACAAGGAACCCTAAACCGTTTCACAAGAAACGTATCTTCTAAAAACTTTAAAAGATATGCATTATCACTTCCTAAATAATATCATGCATATCCTAACTATATTACATAATATACGGAATATCTATTTCCGCAGAAACTAATAATGCTGAAACTAGTCTTCAGCAGATACACTGCTTCAGCAGGAGCCAGCTCTTCAGCAGTAACCTTCAGCAGAATTCTTATTTAGTAGAATTCCAAACAATCCTCCCTTTATCTTGAATTTGACATGGTTAAGTTCAAGGTTCTTGATAGATCTTTAACGTGACAAACCAAGAGGATTGAATTCGAACACCATCAGCAGAATCTCTATGATCAGCACAAACTTGAAAACTCCATTCTTTGCAGCAACAAAGGATCAAATGTACATCAAAACAGATTAGTTTCATACTATTCTCATCACATCCAGGTGTGTTAACTCCTGTGAGATGTGAATCATTGAAAATAATGGATTTGATGTCTCTTTACCAATAGCCATCACTACTGGAGTATCCAAATGTTTAAGTTCGAAAACTATGGTACACTGATGACCATATGATTTTTAGCAAATCATCAGCTATAAACGGATTTGAGTTGTCTTTACCTGTAGCTGTTTGCTCAGGACTAGTCAATTATTTGGTTGATTGAATCACCTTGGTAAATTGAATACCAAATATGGTTTTCCAATGCCTTTACCACAAGCCATACACTTGTGGGCTAGCCAATTATTGGGAATCCATAAAGGAAAAATCCATGGTCAATTGACAACCATCCAACTCTTAGCTTTTAAGCATGGGTGAGTTGAGTACCCAATAGTTTTTAGCAAACTATTACAGCTATCAACAGATTTGACATGTCTTTACCAAAGCTGTACCCTTTGGACTAGCCAACTTTTTGATGGAATAGTCAACATCAGGTAAGTTGATAACCAGAGAAGGTATGGAAAGAACTAATACCATAACCTGCATACAACATACACAAGACTATACAAACTTGTTAGGGTTTTTTTTTTTTTTTTTTTTTTTTTTTTTTTTTTTTTTTTTTTTAAATTAAGAATAAGAAAAAATAAATAAAATATATAACAAAATACCATCAATCAGATGCAGCTCTGGGAATCCTGATCCTGATCTTGAACAATCTAACCAAAGATTCAGCAAACAACCTAGCATTCCCAACTGGAGTAGGAGGAATCTCTAACTTCTGTTGAAGCATTTTCTCCATGAGAGGCACTGTCAGAGGATACTTCTTCCCAAGAAACATGATAGCCCTGAGTCCAGATGTAGACTCCAAGACATGAACATAAGGCACAGGATAAAATTTCCAACTCTGTACTTTCCACCTCTGATTGTTCTTCCACACATCATAACCAGCACCAGTGGGAGTAGAAGAATCCATAAGCACTTTAAGATCTCCCAATAGATACAATCCTGCACCTGTAGGAGTATGAGTAGCATAATACTTTTGGACCAACTCATTGAGAGTGACCAAGTCCTGATGATCCACAAGATGTAATATTTCTTGTAGGAATGTGAATGACAGAGAAGTTCTATCAAGTCTATAAATGGTGTTAATCTGACCATTCTTAGACAATTCCCAATGAACCAGAACATCTCTAACACCCTCTAGCCAATCATCAGGGGATCCTTCTTTGATAAAAGAAGAATCAGGAGCATTAACATCTACTACTCTGTGTGCTGAATGTGAATGCCTCACTCTTGCCATTCTCTTGGCCCTTCTCCCAGGAATGTATATAGCATCATGTGGTGAAGAAGGTTCCTCAGGAGCTACATCCTTAGCAGATACATCTTCTACACCATTAGTTTCCACTGATGGAATATCTAAGTGAACATCAGTAGAATCCTGAGTAGAAGCAAGTGTAGCAGATTCATATTGTTCATCCATTGCCTTCCTGATCTATTTAGCCCTAGCAGCTGCAAGCTTTACTTCTCTCTCATTCAGCTCATGAAATCTTGCCATTTCAGCTTGTTGATCATCATCTAACCTCTTTGCAGCCTCTTCACCCAATCTCTCCTCCTCCATTTGTCTTCTTGTTCTCTTTCTAGAAGGAAGATCCTCTGCTACAACTTTGGCTTTTCCTTTATCAACAACAGATGAAGCAGCAACAGTTGTTACATCAGTAGAAGTATCAGGTAAAGGTACTTGATCAACATTAGGAACATCCATATCCATAGTAGAACCAGCATCAGCAGAAAATGATAGAGATATATCAGACACACCACCATCAAGTTTGACTTTCTTAGAGTGTGGTTCTGCATCAGCAGCAAGGAGATTAGGAACAAGCTTAGGAGTACTCATTCCATCCTTTTCACATCTTGACTTGCTTCTATTATACTGAAGAACCAATTGTTCATCTAAAAGAGCCCAAACTTGTTTCCTAGGCCAAGCATTATTATATAGTGCACTGCTTTGAATTTTCACATAAGTTCTCATAAAATCCCTTTGCTGTGCTTGAGTAATTGGTTTATCCCTTTTGGCTTTGGCAATTTGCTCATCTGCTTCTTTCTTCCTTTGTTTCATAACCTTAACTATCTCAGAAGCCCAATCACCTTTATTCACATCCTTTCCAAGAATATTTGCAGCCAAACCAGGAGTAGCAATCACTTGTTCACCAATATGCTGCCAGTCTGATTCATCAAAATTTGAAATAGCAGCATCCAATTCTCTCTGTCTTTCAAGAGGTAAAGTAGATATATATCTGTTTTGAGCAAATTGTAACTCTTTGTCATATTTAGCTTGCTCTTGCTTTGCCAAGTCTGTGCTTTTCTTGTGATCTTCCCATTCTTTCAAAAGTCTTTCTTGCTCAAGTTTTTCTTCTTTTGAGATAAGACCAGTAGCACTCACTTCATTAACATCAGCAAAATCATCATGAGGAATGACTAACTCTTCCAAAGGATCTGCAGGAATATCTTGAACATCTAATTCAGTGAGATTATCAGCAGATCCTGTAGCATGAAGAGTTGCACTGGTGTCTTCATGAGAAACTTGCTTAGGAACAGATGGATCAGTGGTAGGTGAATCCATATACTCTTTACCAGCTACAAAGAATGTATCTACTGATGCATGAACCCCATTAGTAGTCTTTTCAGCAACAATATCACTAGTTGGTTCATTCTCCTGAAGAGTATCACCAGCATCTGTCATAAGAATCTCATCACCACTAGATACCTTAGAAGATTCAGCAGCTTTCTTTGCCAAATATTGTCTTCTACTTCTTCTGCTGAACTGAATTGGCTTCTTAAGTTTTGAAACTTCAGCCACTTTGGGAGAAGAAGCATGAGTCTGTCTAGCAACTTCAGCCAAGATCTCAAGGGAGTCCAAATTTCCCTCCTCATGTACTTCATCATCATCATCAATCACAACCTTTCTTGTCTTCTGCTGATCAAGTTGTGCTTCCAAATCCTGAACCTTTCTTTTCAACAGTTCAATCTCACCACCAAGAGTAGATTTGGTATCTGCAAGCTCCTTTTGAAGATCATCAGTCCTTTTAATATACCTGCAAAGCAAATCATGTACAGAGGTGAGAGTAACAGGGTCCTCTGCTCCACCAACAGATTGCTCATTGGTCATGGGAGCTTCATTGAACCTACTAGAAGAAACAGACATATGTACAACATTAGGAGAGCCTGCATCATATGGCTCTCTTATAGGACTAGGTGTGGGTAGTCTTGTAATCTCATGCTCAAGAGGTGTAGATACCTGGGTACCAAGAGACTGAATTGTCTCTTCAACCTCAGCAACAAGCTCATCAGGAGCAACCTGAGAAGGTGATGGAACAGGACTAGGTGACAGAGGTAAAGGGGAAGGTGGAGGCTGGTCAGTAGAAACATGCAATGCTTCAGCAGTTGTAGATGGCTCTCCACCTTGTACCACTGAAGGATTACCATCAGCAGCAACACCAAAAGATGATGGATTACCATCATCAACAGCATGTTGAGAGGGCATATCACCAGTAGCATCACCCTCACCTACATCATTATTGCCATGTGGCAACATAGCAGCTAACAGAGGGCGATGTACCCCATCATAGTTAGTTTGCATAGAGGCAAGTAACTTAGAACCAAGACTCTTAATGGGTACATGAATTCTGTCTTCTGTGGTTATGTCTAAAATTATTTGTAGAAACCTAGGGTACATTAAAAACTTATGCTTTTGCTTCTCAATATTTTCTATCATATTATCAAAAATAAACTTTGAGAAATTATAAGTTAACCCTTTAGAAAGACAGACAATACCACAACCCAATTGGGTAGAGAACTGATCCCAGCCACCAGACTTGTTGCTGATACATTGGAGCAATATATGCACCAAAAACCTCCACTTGGGACAGAACTGATTCTTAAGCCACTTAGTTGTGTCAGTGCTTTGATAACCAGCTTCCCTCAACCCAGCAAGTATCTCTTCAGTGTTGGAGTGAAAAACTCCATTCTCATCATCCAGCTGAAGCTTTGTCCTTATCAATGATTCAGTCACCACATACTCATTTTGCATCAATAGTAGCCACGATCTCTGTGTCAGATCTTTTCCTAGCAGATGCCCAAAATTGCTTCACCATAGATTCATATATCACATTTGGAGAATGTGTTATAGCATAATGAATCTTTGAATGCTGTAGAAACTCCACCATTGAATCATACAGTTCATGACCTTTAGTCTTTTTCAGAAAAGCAACCTTGTTATGATCTTTCTTGAATTGAAGTGTTGCCATTTGAAGGATTCGTGAGAGACGGTTATGAATTTGGCAAATAAATGATGGGTTTAAATTGATTGATGAGGGAATAATTTAGTTTTGGCGAAGATATGCAAAGTAGGTTATAAATGGAAGTTCCCCAATCGTGGTCAAGAATATCGAAACAAATCGTTGACCATATCTGACGTGTAAAGCGGTTCTATCCAATTTCAAAATTACCCTTCAGCAGAAATGAAAGTCAATTTGCTGATGAATGGTCAATCAGTAAAAACCACTCAAGAGTAAAAATATCTTCAGAAAATATCTTGATTTTTGCTGTGCCACCCAACTCGCATTAATTATCATAAAGCCTTGACTTCGCCTATTTAATAACCCCCAAATCACACTTTTACAGATATCAATTACTCCCAATTCTTATCAAAACCCTAATTTCTCAATTAACCCCAATTCTTCACCAAATCATGTCTTCCAAACCTGAAATCATCGACCTAACCTCCTCCACTTCCTCCTCATCATCATCAAGTGATGGGTGGAGTGGTTACTTTCCACCTGGTGAACATCCACCAAAGAAACCAGATGTGAAATTCCCAAGTCCCTCATCATCAAAGGATCCAGCCAACGTTCCCTCTGATTTAGATGATTCAGATGCTGAGAGAGAGCTCGAGAGAAGGTGGAATGCATTGGAGAGAGGTGAACCAAGCAATGCCCCCATTCCTGCTGAGAGACAATATGTCTCTCCCTTCATCTTTACTTCTGATGAAGACTCTTCAGAGGATGAAGACGAAGATCCATCATTCCTTCCTCCTTCCACACCAGAGAGATCCCAACCAAGGCCAAAGAAGACTAATCCATCTCTACCAACATCACGAGATGTGGTGTTGGGTCTTCCTGCTCCAGGACATGGTGCTTCATACCATGGACACAGGGGAAAGGGCAAGGAGGCAGAGGTGGTGGGTAAGGGGAAAAGAAAAGTGGAGTAGTTGATGATGGGATGTTTCCAGGGACCAAAGATGTAAAACTAGGTTCTTGAGCATCTTCTTGCCTTGAACCAAAGATATAAAACTAGGTTCTTGAGCATCTTGGTCGTCATTATCATCATTCTTCCCTTTCCATTTTCTCCTTCAGCTTCTTCATCATACTGGTCATGCATATCTACCAGCCCTTTTGTAATAGATGATAGAAGCTTAGTATTAGTTTGGTAGACTCAGTATAGGAATGGTCTTTGTATTCCACTTTGAAGTTGATTGTAAGCTGTAAATTGTTTCTTGAATGAATGAACAACTTTTCTTATTTGTCAATTTTTAAATTTTACTTCAATAGAAGCAATGAATCTCAGCATATTTGACTCTTCAGTAGAAACAATTCTCAGCAAACAGGACCACATTCCCTTTGAAACAGCTCTTGGTGAATTTCAAATAAAGATCAGCAACTTCACATAAGGACATTCTGCAAAACAGACACAAAGTAACAAACAAAACAACAAATCTTACAGAAACATTAGTTGGTTAGTGTTAGCCAAACAATAATATACAGAAATTATACAAAGTTTACAATGACAATCCTCCCCTGAGGCATATGCCTCCCCTGAGGCTTATGCCTCCCCTCAAACTTTGCAGTCAAGGGTTAAGCATACCAATATGGACCACTAAGTGTTGAAACCTAGGTCCATCAAAAGCCTTAGTTAACAAATCTGCTACATTGTCATCTGTGTGAATCTTTACCACTTTAATCAAATGTTTTTCATATGCATCCCTTATAAAGTGGTGCCTGATTTCAATATGTTTGGTTCTATTATGAAAAACTGGATTTTTAACAATGCAAATGGTACTTTGATTGTCAATAAAAATGGTGGTATTCATGAAATTAAACCATAATCCAGCAATTGATTCTGAATCCATAGAACCTGTCCACAACAATTGGCAACAGCAACATACTCTGCTTCAATAGTAGAGGTAGCAACAATGGTCTGTTTCTTGCATTGCCAAGAAATCAATCTTCTTACAAGAAATTGGCAACCTCCAGTTGTGGATCTCCTATCCATATTGGCACCAGCATAGTCACTATCACTAAATGTTTTCAACCTAAAACGAGACTCTTTTGGGTATCAAAGGCCTAAATTGGGTTGGCCTTTGAGGTGCTTGAAGATCTTTTTGACAGCATTCAAGTGAGAAGTAAGTGGAGTGACCTGGTGATACGTGGGAATCGCACCAGGCTTTACCTCTCGAGGGATCTCGAGAAGCTTACAACCCCCACCAGGCAGAGTACCTGATCGTTGTAGTATAGTATAGTGACAAGTACCGGGGGATTGATCGTTCAACTCAGGAATAGTGTCGCTAGGATTAGAAAGCCTAAAAACTAGGTCTAGAGGTGAGGGATGATTCTTTTTGTATTTTTA
This sequence comes from Artemisia argyi, assembly GCA_030686995.1. NCBI lineage: Eukaryota > Viridiplantae > Streptophyta > Magnoliopsida > Asterales > Asteraceae > Artemisia > Artemisia argyi. The sequence continues at coordinate 151,611,082 of CM060689.1, forward strand.
TATTTTTTATAAAGCTAGTAAAAATCTCGGTTTTGGAAGAGTGGGTGGAATTAGTTGCTAATCAACTAACCCAATAACTAAGATGCAATAAAAAAAAATGAAATGAAATCTAATTAAACTAGTGGTGTGAACAATAATAGGGAGAGTTGTGTTTACTTAGGTTTCATTACTCCCCAGATATCTTTTACAGGTTGATAGTTTGTTACAATTGCATGGATGACGGGTCGTATTCCTTAATACTAGTCGTAGGGCCGTGTACAATATTCCCTAACTCTATAGGATCCTACTTCACTCCTATGTCGAGCCGTTAGAAGCTCCTAACATGGGATCATTAGAATTCTCCTACGCATTAAATACAACCAAAAATCATAGTACACCTCTGATCATGTTTCTTAAGACGTTCAAGCATGTCACTAATGGAAGTCTGCCAGTTTTCTTAAGCCTAACATCGAATACAATCATCCGTAACAACTATAAACAAACAATCAACCCATAATTAACATCTAGGTTTCACTACATCTAAGCAAACACAAAATAGATCTAGCCAAGCATGTTAAATTCAAGACAAGCGTAAGATATATTCAAACAACACATAGACATATTGAATGAATTGAAAGAGTACTTATCTCAATTGAACATGAAAGGTTTCAAAGGGTAAAAACCCTTGAAAAAGCTATAATATTCGAACTAGGGTTTCTCTCCAAAGTTACACCCTAATTGTTCCTCTCTAATGAATGAAAATTGCAAAACTATATATAGATTTTATAGGGTGACGGCGTCAAGAAGGAAATTTGGACGCCGTCAACTCGCTGCCCATAATGAAATCGGATTGCCTAGATCCACTTTTGACGCCGTCATGTGCACTTCTGCTCTGGGCCGTCACTCTTATTTGGACCATGACGGCCTATGGTGATGCCGTCATGTCCCTAGTGTAAAACTCTTCTGGATCGTCACGGACTTTATCCACTTCCACCTCTTGTATTACTCTTGACGCCGTCACTTGAAGACTCTTGACGCCGTCAGGTACTGTTCCCAGCAAGAAAAATTAATACTTTGCCGTTTTCTTCACTTTTATGCTCCAAAAACGTCCAAAATGCTTCCTTTTCCAGAATTCACTCCAAAAGTACCTAAAATGACAAAAGGAACGATTTAGGGCATTATTTGATCAAATAAATTCGAATCCGGGCTAAAATGACCCCCTAAAAACGGTTCATTTTTCGCCTCATCACCTGGTGCCTAGAACAAGCACTCACAGCAAATGTAATGTCAGGTCTAGAAGCAGTAAAATACATCAAAGAACCAATCATGGACCTGTACAAATGGATATTCACAGGAAGATCAGGTTCAAGATTGTTCTTTGGTTTGGGAGCTTCATAGGGTGTAGTGGCAGTTCTGACATTTTCCATATCAAATTTCTTCAACATATCTCTTACATACTTATCCTGACTGATAAAGATACCATCAGGTTTCTGCTGAACTTGTAAACCCAAAAAGAAAGTGAGATCCCCCGTGGCACTCATCTGAAACTCTCCCTTCATCAAGTCCTCAAACTCCTTACACCATTCTTCTTTAGTGGAACCAAATATGATGTCATCCACATAAACTTGCACTAGAATGATATCCCTGGAGTCTTTCTTAAGAAAGAGGGTCTTGTCAATGGTACCTCTTCTGTAACCATGCTTCAGAAGAAATGCAGAAAGCCTAGCATACCAAGCTCTTGGTGCCTGATGTAGTCCATAGAGAGCTTTAACAACCTTATAAACATGATTAGGATGACCTGGGAATTCAAAACCCTTGGGTTGAGTCACATAAACCTCCTCTTCAATCTCACCATACAGAAAAGCACCTTTTACATCCATCTGATATACCATAAAACCCATATAAGATGCATAGGCCAAGAAGATCCTGATTGCTTCAACTCTAGCCACTGGTGCAAAGACTTCATCATAGTCTATGCCTTCCTCTTGCCTGAACCTCTGAGCCACTAATCTTGCTTTGTTTTTCACCACAATACCCCTAGCATCTCTTTTATTCTTCAAAATCCATTTTGTCCCTGATGATGTACCCTCCGATTAGCTCGAAGGACACCCCTTCGAGCGTAATCGTAACCTACATAATCGAAGGCTCTGGCTAACCTCCTAAAACTTTCCTTGGCGTAAAACTAATCATCAATGATCTAGTTACCAAGTGGGAATTCGCCAATCGAAGGATCAAGCCCTTCGGGGTATCTCTCGATAAGTTTCAAGGACGGAACAATGCCAAGCCCACATATTGGTAAGACCAAGTCTTACCCACGTCTCCTCTTTCTCTTTAGATCCCCCGCTAAATCAGGAGGAGTGGGACACTAACCCCTAGCGGTTACTACAAATCATGGGACGTCCCCATGATCTCTATCAAACGTGTGACCACTCTGCAGGACCGTTTTCTTCACCTATAAATAGTCCTGGATGATGACAAATCTGGTATGCAATCTATCTCACCTTACTTTACTACGCATATACTTAAACTCTCATACCAATCACTCATTCACACGCCGGAGGTGGTTCGCAGGGTCCATCCCCTGCGCAATCAGTTAACGTAGTGTTTTAGTATTTCTTATTTCAGGTTATATCCAAGCTTCGCGCAATCACAACACCCCTCATTTTCCTTTGATCATCATCGAAGGCCTGGTAGTGCAAAATATTGTACAATCAGTGGCGCCATCCGTGGGACCCGCTACAATTAGTCCCGTTATTTCCAAGCAAAATAACCAAGTCAAATACACTCGCTATTATTCCGGCATGAATTTAGAACGAGAAGTTACACCCCCACCGGGTTTCTCGTCCTTAACCCCTTTACCCGTAACAGATGCCAACAACCTGCCGCCAATCACGGTCTCCACCTTTACTACACGATCTCATCCTGAAATAACACCCAATCACCATGCATCCACTTCGGCCAACCCATAACTCATAATTAGCCCCGCCTTTGTCGACGCTAATTATGAAGAGTTAGAGTCCTTGCTAAGCGCTCGAAGGAGACAAATCAGAAATACGGAGATGCGTAGGGAGTTATAATATTCCAGTGATGAGTATGATGAGGAGATCGAAATGGAACCGAGACCTTCAATCTATAGGGCTCACCACCCTATCCTGCGCATTGGGTCACCTGCAAGTAGAAGGGTTGAAGGAAGAAGCGTAGGCTTCGAAGGAGTTCCCGAGAGAACACCCATGAGGAAGGAAGGAACTGTCGCCGAAGGCTCTAACGGGAGGAGTCGGCAGAGGGAGAACACGGAGGTAAACCTACCCCCATTATTAGCAGCTCACTTAGGAAGGACCGAAGGAGGAATCCCTCTACAGCCCTCCCACGCGTCTGGTGTGGAGGGTAACCTAGGCCCAGTCAACACAGGAGGGAGTCTTCCCCCCATTGGCCTGCATCCTCAATTCCCGGTCCAGAGCTACCCTCCGATTCTTTATCCCCAAATCAATGGGCAACCTGGCAATCAGTATCCCTCACAAACCGCTGTGCCCTATAATCCTTCCATGGTATACCCCCCGTATACCATGTATACTGGTTACACTCCAAACACGAGTACGCCTCATCCTTTCTATGTTAGTCAGCCTTCTTTGGGAGTACCCCCTCCTATTAATCCATACAATACTGTTCCGATGAATGTACCACCGTATGCCCATCGATATGCTGAGCCCGTGGGCCCCACTACACCCTTCGTGAGATGGATCAAAGATTATCCCTTGCCGGATGGTTTAAAGATACCTTAACATATAGGCACTTACGATGGGAAGGGGGACCCAGATAATTTCCTACATTTATTTGAAGGAGCTATAAGAATGCAGAAATGGGCCATGCCAGTAGCCTGTCACATGTTCACATATACCCTCCAAGATTTAGCACGTATTTGGTGGAATGGGCAGAAGCTAGGAAGCATTATCAACCTTGACAATTTGAAGGCTAAGTTTCGATCTCACTTCAGCCAACAGAAGAAATTCACAAGAACGCACTTCACGGTGCACAATATTAAGCTGAAGGAGAACGAAAGCACAAGGAATTTCGTTACTAGATACACTGACGAAACCCTACAAATTCTGGGCTTACATGAAGAGCAACGCATTTCTGGCTTCGTCCATGGTCTATGTAACCGGAACCTTGTGGAGTTTTTATCTACAGATCTGCCAGCAACATACAAAGGCCTTATGGAAAAAACATATACATGGATAGAAGCCAAAGAAGTGTCCACCAATGGGGCTCCGACAGAGAGCAATAAGGGAATGAAGCCATCTTCATGGGAAGGACAGAAGAACAAGCACAAAAGCCATAATAGGTTTACTCCATACCACAAGAGTTCAAACTCTGGTTTATGGGAAATCCTAACGAAATCCCCAAAGGAAATTTTGGCTACTAAGAAGGCAGCAAAGACCTTCGAACTCCCTCCTCGCCTAACAAGCAATGGGAGGAACCGAGACACGACCAAGTACTGCCACTTCCATGAGGATGTTGGTCATGAGACGAACAACTGCAGAGAACTAAAGAAGCAAATAGAGGAAGCTGTCAAATCAGGACAGTTGACACAACTAATAAAAGGCATAAGGAAGGGTAAAGAAAAGGTCACCGATTCTAAGAACTATACTCATGAGGTTCCAATCCTTATGGTTCGCAGGGAGGGCCCGAACCAGAAAAGACAGGAAATTGAGGAAGGAACACCCAAGGTGGGGGAGGTAACGTTTCCACCACTAAAGGACCAACCTCCCTTAGATGATCCTGTAGTCATAAAAGTCCTCATTTTCAACCGAGAAGTCAACAGGGCCTACATGGACTGCGGAAGTTCTTGCGAGATCATATACGAACACTATTTTCTGAAGCTCAAACCTTCCATAAGGGCACAAAGGGTGGATTCGAATATACCTTTAATAGGGTTCTCAGGAGAACACTCATGGCCTCTGGGAGAAATCCCTTTAGACGTAACCATTGGCGAAGGCCGACTGGCAAGGACTGAAACCCTCACATTAATAATTGTAAGGTCAGACTCTCCTTATAACCTATTGATAGGGAGAACCGCCATGCAGAAAATGGGCATTGTAGTATCAACTATACACGCAGCAGTCAAGTTCCAAACGGCCAATGGAATAGGGACTGTACTATCCAATTACAACAGGAAGGAGACACCAGAGATGGGAAAAAAGATTAAAGAAAATCCTCAAGAGCCTCCTAAAGTTATCTTGAGCTGTGGGGACGCCGAAGAGCGTATCGTAATAAACGAGCTTCATCCGGAGCAGACGGTCATGATAGGAAGAAAACTCCCTGCTACCTTCAAAACGAATCTTACACAGCTCTTGGAGGACAACAAAGATATCTTCGCATGGACGTACTCCGATATGACAGGGGTTCCGAGAAGTCTCATGATCGATGGCAAACCCTTTGGAACGGAACACAAACTCAATGAGTTTAAACACATGGAGCCTATTAAACAAAAGCGCCGAAGCCTTGTGCCAGAAAGAAACACCGCAGCTTGCAAAGAAGTAGACGAACTAGTACAGGCAGGCATACTTAGAGAAGTCAAATATCAAACATGGGTAGCCAATCCAGTTATGGTAAAGAAAAATGACAGAGGATGGCGTACGTGTGTTGACTTTACTGACATCAATAAAGCATGCCCAAAGGATTGTTACCCCTTCCCAGAAATAGATTGGAAGGTAGAATCCTTATCAGGGTTCTGCCTAAAATGTTTTCTAGACGCTTACAAGGGTTACCATCAGATACAGATGGCAGTAGAAGACGAGGAAAAAATAGCTTTCTACACAGGAAAAGGCGTCTATTGCTATAAGAAAATGCCCTTCGGTTTAAAAAACGCAGGGGCAACTTACCAGCGTCTGGTGGACAAAGCCTTCAATAAACAGATAGGGAAAAACTTGGAGGCATATGTCGACGACATGGTCATAAAGAGCAGAATAGAGGAAGACCTGCTCTCTGACATTCAAGAAAATTTCAACCAGCTACGAGCCATAAATATGAAACTAAATCCGAATAAATGTTCATTCGGTGTTGAAGAAGGACAATTCCTGGGGCACTTGATCACAAAGCAAGGAATCAAAGCAAACCCTTCTAAAGTAAAAGCTATCACTGACCTACAAGCCCCAAAGACATTGAAGGAGGTACAAAGCCTTAATGGGAAACTGGCTGCCTTGAGCAGGTTCTTATCAAAAGGCGCAGACCGATCACTACCGTTCTTCAAAACCCTTAAAGGATGTATGGACAAGAAGACTTTCCAATGGAGTGTCGAAGCTGAAGCTGCTTTCCAAAAATTGAAGGGATTCATGGAAATTTTGCCAACACTCACAGCCCCAAATAATGGAGAAACACTGTATATGTACATCGCAGCATCACACGAAAGCATCAGCGCAGTGCTCCTGGCAGAAAGAGAAAAGAGGCAAGTTCCGATCTACTTTGTCAGTCGGGTTTTACAGGGAGCCGAATTAAACTACCCAGAATCGAAAAGGCTAATTCTTGCTCTAGTCCACGCCGCAAGACGCCTCCGAAGGTATTTTCAAGCTCACCCCATTACGGTATTAACTGATAAGCCCATCAAACAAATATTATCAAAACCCGAGAAGTCAGGGAGAGTAACTAAATGGGCCATTGAACTAGGGGAGCATGAAATAGAATACAAAAGGGCGAAACTCCATAAAAGGTCAAATACTCGCAGATTTCCTCGCCAAAACTCCTTCCGAGCCAAGAAACGATAAAGAAATTCCCAAAAAGAAGCCCTTGAAAGAAAAGGCAGGTTGGAGGTTATTCACGGATGGAGCCTCAAGCTCCGATGGTTTAAAAATCAAGCAATCATTCACATCCGTGTACCACCCTCAAGGCAACGGTCAAGTAGAAGTTTCTAATCGAGATATTATAAATGGAATCGAAAGAAGGCTAGTACGAAGTCACCAAGGGTGGGTAGACGAACTACCCCAAGTTCTCTGGGCTCATAGGACACATCCCAAATCGAGTCATGGAGAAACACCTTTCAGCTTCACTTATGGCACAGAAGCTGTCATCCCATCAGAAATAAGCGTAGAAACGGAGCGCATCATGAACTTCGAAGACTCGGAAAACGAGGAAAAACTTTGAGAGAATCTAGATTTGCTTGAAGAACGAAGAGAAATAGCTTCCATCAGAGAGGCTACATACAAGCAAAAGTTAGAAAAATACTACAATAGCAGGGTTAGACCCTCGAGTTTCAGACCAGGGGAATATGTTCTTCGACTTAATAGCGCAAGCAAAGCCGAATACGAAGGGAAGTTAGGACTAACATGGGAAGGACCTTACGTAGTAGATGAAGCCTACGGTAACGGAGCCTATAAGTTGGCAACAATCTCTGGAGATAAAGTTGACCGGACATGGAATGGCACTAACTTTCGTAAGTTTTACACATAAAACTTACAACCTTTCGGAGCGTTCGTTTGTTCCAATTTATTTGACAAGCTCTTCTCATTCAGGAAAGAAGCATTAATGGTAGGCGTCCTAGTATTCATTTCATAAAATGATGTAATCCTCCCTACCCAATTAATGACACAACGTATTTCCTTTAAATCTCTTGTTTCATTTTTTACAACAAAGATTTTCTCAACCAAGTACTACAAGTCTCAATGTTCGAAGGATGATATTTATGTCTTGCACATGACATCCATTATAATTCACATTGACTTTCCTAAAGCGTCCATGGGCATTAGAAGCCCTACGACTATAGGATTAAGATGGAGTGGGTCGCAACCCTCTGTCAGCAATTAAATTATACGATTGCTTAAAAATCTTGGTTCAAAATACACACAATAAGGATACTCATCCACAGTAACCTTAGGTTGTATACTAACGTTAATAACTAACGTTGAGAGAATAGAATAACATAATCAAAGGATAAATAAACAAAATATCCTAAACATCAAAGTAGCAAAGAAATAACATATTCGGAGGGTACAAACCACCCTCGGGATAAACCATTGTCAACAAGACAGTGTTTACGCATTCTTTGATGAGGAAGGACCTTCTTGACGAGAGGGAAACCTCACACCAAAGGCCCTCTTAGTTGGAGAAGGTGGCCGAATCCTATTAGGCTTCTGGGACAACAGTTTTTTAACGGAAGCCTCCGGATCTTGAGTAACCTTGGACAGAAAGGGAATGTCTGCCGAAGCAAATGCATTGCTGGCATCATCATATTCCTTCCCATGAGAAGTACGATAGTAAGGAACCTTCGATAAAATCACAGGCTTCCCAGTTTCGGCAATCTCTTCCAAGGTAGTACATTTCCCATGGAATATGGCAGCGTTCACCAACTTGGCCACCACTTGTCCAACCTCATCACTATGATACAATTCCATTGCAATATAAGGAATAACCTTAGCTACAATATCCGCCCTATCTCTTTGAAAACTTTCACATCGAAGGTTGAGGGCATCTGTCTCCTGTTGCAATTTGGTTTTTTGATCAATAAGCCTGTTCTTCTCAGACTTAAGACTTGCATACTTTGACTTAATTACATATACTCTCTCTTTTAGCCCAATCGCTTTGGCTTCCTCCATTTTGAGCCTACCACACTCAACTTGGGCTTCCTTTAGTCGAGTAGCAAGCTTCATGGTGTTGGATCGAAGATCTCAAACAATGGGATCCTTCTCTATATCCTCCGTAACCTTGTCACACTTTGACTTCAGGTCAGTGATTAACCGCTCTCTATGTTCTTCCCGAGCTAGGACTACATTTAACTCTTCTTTAGCATTCTTAACAGTCTTTATCAACTCTCTTGTTCGACTGTTAAGATGATTATCAAGCATAGCTTGCCTTATGTAGCTTTTATCATGAAGATCACATAATTGCTCTATCGACATATTGTCAAGGGTTCCTTTCCAAGGGCCTGGAATAACACCTTTGTTAGCCTTAAAGTTTTGTTATATTCGGGAATTGCATTAGTCTTTAACTACAAGGACTAGTCTTGCCATTAGTGTAAAGATTACCTTGTATTCTTTGTATAAATACCCCTCCTAGTCCCAACTAGGAGGGTGGATGTCTCATTGTATCACAAGGTGTGTGTGGTTTCCTTCTTTCTCTCTCTAGAAAACACACACACCTTACCCTTTCTTGAAGCTAATAATATACCATGTTTACTCTTTATTTCGAGCATCCCCGACCTCCTGAAGGTGTTTCTTGATCATAACAAGTGGTATCAGAGCTAACCGGGGGCGAATCGTGGTGTTTTTGGGTGTAAAATCGTGTTTTTTTTTTTGATGAAAAAATCGAATCGGGTTACTGTTCATCGGCATGCTTATCGAGTTTGGTGTAAGTTTTCGAGTTTGGGATTAAGGTGTTATCGAGTTAGGTGCATGTTATCGAGTTTGGATGTGAGCTGACTATCGAGTTTGGGTGTTATATATCGAGTTAGGGCATGTTATCGAGTTAGGTGTATCGAGTTAGAGACTCATATCGAGTTTGGGTTAATAATCTATCGAGTTAGGATTTTGGCTTATCGAGTTTGAGATATACTTATCGAGTTTGAGATTTTGTTATCGAGTTTGGAACTCAATTTTGCCGAGTTAGGCTGTTTCACCTAATCGTTTATCGAGTTAGGTTTTTCGGTTATCGAGTTAGGGGGAAACTCTGCCCAAACTTTTCAGACTTATCGAGTTAGAAACCAAAGTAAGCTTATCGAGTTTGGAGTTATCGAGTTTGGGGTTACCGAGTTTGAAGCATTATCGAGTTAGGGATGGTTATCGAGTTTGATGAGGTTTATCGAGTTAGACACCAATGTTATCGAGTTAGGCACCAAAAAAAAAAAAAAAAAAAAAAAAAAAAAAAACGTTCAATTTTTATTTTTGAGTAAATTTTATTTTTGAGGGGAGACTAAACGTTCAATTTTTACGCGAGATTTTAATTTTGGTATAACGTTGAAAATTTTGGCTCGAAATTCAAATTTTTAGGCCAAAATTCAAATTTTTTCGGTGAAATTTTGCGTAAAAATTTTTAATACTCAAATTTTTCAGGTAACCTTTGTATTGTATTTCATAGTGATTTCCAAATTATGGGCGAGAAAAATTTCCAATTTTATTTTTGGAAGGAAAATACGAAATCACTACGAATCACCCGATATAGAATTTCAAGCTTCACCAAAACACACCACGGATTGCTTAAACGATCCTGATCAAGAATCACAATCAAATAACAACGGCTAGTATCGGATATTTGTGAATATGGGGATAATTCGTTATTATTTATTCGGGTTTGAAGTAACGTTTTACGGGCGCGTGTACTTATTTCATCTTCTTTCTTTCTTCACTTCCGCGAAGATGACTTGTTTGGGCATATATTGATAGTGACGAAGACTTGGATTATCTAGTTTTCATAGGTCAAGGGGTGGATGGACGAAGACCTAGATAACTATCACTTAAAGGAGTTACGTTGTAGTGCTCAGTGTCTCACGTAGTTGAGGATTATTCAAGATGGATTGTGCTTATTACACTTTTTTAGGGGTATATGGTACACCGTTCTTAGTCACAAGGATAGTACAAGCTTAAGTCACAAGTCTGAGGGATTTTACTTCATTCTCAAGTTCGTCATATCGGGTTATCTTCATATGGGGTTACTACAAGAGTCGTTGTTGATTCAGAGGTTGATAAAGAGTAAGACAATTTCAAATGGTATTGTTAGTAGATTGGGTTTATCGACATCTTCTCACGGGCTTATGTGATTAATGATAAAGTGCTTTCAGTTAATACTTCATGTACACAATATTATGCTGATTCCGATGAGATCGCAATCATCAGGGGAGAGAAATGTGTACATCGAGGACGCACAACAAGTTCACGTGATCGGGCTTACTGATTTATGAAATGATTTGTGTCGGAGATTGGTTGATTCTATATCCTTATCCTCTCAACTTTTTCTACGTACTTCTACCTTATCCACCTTCACCAATTTCGGGCAACAAATTCAAGATGATCGGTGTTTCAACTTGTTACTTTGGTGTTATCATTTCATGTGTACGTTATGGACTGATTTACTTTACGCAAGATAACTGGAATGCATTTGGTGAGATGAAGATGTTGATATTCAGTTCCCCCGAATGGTCAATCTTAAAGAAGGTCGAGTCTACAGTCTGTTCTACATTTTCCGCTGCGAGTTAGAAGACTAAAGACGGTTTGCATTTAATTATTAAAAGACTTCTTCAGAATCAGGGCATTCATCAGAAAGGTTGTTAGTTTGGGGGAGAGCACTAATTAGGGGAGAGTGATAAGTCATACTTAATCCCTAATTAGATTTGCTCACATTGTTCTTCTGCAAGTAAAGAGATGGCGGCTGAGAAGATTCAGGAAGCTGAATGAAGCAATGTAGTTTGATGACCACTCTCGGAGCTGCTGCACCTATGTTTTGTATTTAATTTTACTTGTAGGGAACGTTGTAAGCAATTCCCGTATAACATCACTTTGGGGAGAGATTGTTAGCCTTAAAGTTTTGTTATATTCGGGAATTGCATTAGTCTTTAACTACAAGGACTAGTCTTGCCATTAGTGTAAAGATTACCTTGTATTCTTTGTATAAATACCCTTCCTAGTCCCAACTAGGAGGGTGGATGTCTCATTGTATCACAAGGTGTGTGTGGTTTCCTTCTTTCTCTCTCTAGAAAACACACACACCTTACCCTTTCTTGAAGCTAATAATATACCATGTTTACTCTTTATTTCGAGCATCCCCGACCTCCTGAAGGTGTTTCTTAATCATAACAACCTTCAACCAATCGGTGGCATGCCTGTGAATTGGGTAGTCCTTCAGTATTCGGTAACCCTACACGTTGTCAAATTAAGAACGGTGTGAAACTTCCTAATAATTTTGTGGGAACATAATAAGCTCTTACCATGTATGTGTTCATCATCCGAACCCTCGGAGGGTATGGTACCAACAGCCTTCTCTTGAAACTTCTTCTTTTTAGAGGCCCTGGATAAAAGAGTGGGTATGTCAAGTTCCCTCTTGGTTGGGGGCTTCGAGGTCTTCATTTCAGTTCCTTTCCTTTCGCGTACCCTGCTAGCTATACCAGAGGTACCGACATATGTCTTGGACACATCACCGGAAGAAAGGATCTCTACATCAGGTAAGGCTTTGATAGCCAAAGGCACTTCCTCAATATTAAGGGGAATCGCCTCTTCAGTTACTATTGTTGCCTCAAGCATCATAGCCTCCACGTCATTATTATTGACTGAAGTTGAAGGGGAACCCATCCTGTAGCTGAATTCTCTAGGTTCCCTAGGAATAAAGCTAGCTTCTTTGGCATCATCAGATACGATGAAGTTCCTAAACGCCATTGCTCCAATATAAACAGATACATAAATATAATCAGATATGTTATTTATTTATAATAAATCCCATATACATACTCTGGCCATCACAATGGATTTGTGGCAACAAAGGAGATCCCTCCCAATAGTCCATAAGGCCAGCCATAAAGAGGACGGGTTCTGGAAAAGTTTGCACATCAATAGGATGTCTGGCAAGACGTTGATAAAGTGGTTCATCCTAAACATTGAGGGGAAGTTGATCATTGAATTTCTTATGGTCGAAACGGAATGCTTCATTCAAGAGTGCTGGATACCCTGGAGGTGTGATTGTATCTTGTATATAAAATAATTTCCCTTTCCAGTTTGCTATATTTGTGAAAGGCTTCGTGATTAGCACGGGCACGTTTTCATCATTCCTCTTTAACAATGTCAACCAATCTCCCCCGGGACACATGTTAAGGAAGCCTCGAAGCACATTTAGTGTAGGCTCATACCCATATGCCTTACACATTATTATGTAGGTAGTAAGTTTGGCTAATCCAAATGGATTAAACCTCGAAATGTGCACCTCATAATATTTTAGCAACTCTAGAAACAATGGGTGCAGCGGTATTCTTAGATTTGAGCGGGTAAATGCATGAGTATAAAAACCCACATACCCTTTTGGGGCATCATAAATGCTTTGATTACTTTTTGGGAGAATAACTTTATGTTGTTTGGGTATTGGGTAATCATCTAGAAAAAGGGCTAGGGCTTCCCTGGAAAGAGTACATTTTTGTTGTCTTATAATGCGTTTAGCATCCATGCTCATGGTTATACCTAAAGTAACTAATTTTAAAATGGGGGAAGAATCTATCTTTTGATTGCTGCAGATCACGGATTTGTGGTAGTTGCAGAGGAAAGAGTTATGATTTAGAATTTGGGGTATACTGATATTTATATAGCACATAATTCCATATACTCAGTACTTTAAATTTTGAAAGATGGTTGAGTTTACCGATAATTCTGCCGTTATATTTTTCTGATTCAACAGATACGTTATATGCACGCGCATTTAATGCATCTTTGTATTTCAAATATTTGCTTATCTATTCTAGAGAATATGGTAAAAATATTACATTACGATAAAGTTGTAAGCTACATATTCTTGTGTGCATATCTGACTTTCAACTGGGGGGCTTGATGATGTACCCTCCGATTAGCTCGAAGGACACCCCTTCGAGCGTAATCGTAACCTACATAATCGAAGGCTCTGGCTAACCTCCTAAAACTTTCCTTGGTGTAAAACTAATCATCAATGATCTAGTTACCAAGTGGGAATTCGCCAATCGAAGGATCAAGCCCTTCGGGGTATCTCTCGATAAGTTTCAAGGACGGAACAATGCCAAGCCCACATATTGGTAAGACCAAGTCTTACCCACGTCTCCTCTTTCTCTTTAGATCCCCCGCTAAATCTGGAGGAGTGGGACACTAACCCCTAGCGGTTACCACAAATCATGGGACGCCCCCATGATCTCTATCAAACGTGTGACCACTCTCCAGGACCGTTTTCTTCACCTATAAATAGTCCTGGACGATGACAAATCTGGTATGCAATCTATCTCACCTTACTTTACTACGCATATACTTAAACTCTCATACCAATCACTCATTCACATGCCGGAGGTGGTTCGCAGGGTCCAACCCCTGCGCAATCACTTAACGTAGTGTTTTAGTATTTCTTATTTCAGGTTATATCCCAGCTTGGCGCAATCACAACACCCCTCATTTTCCTTTGATCATCATCGAAGGCCTGGTAGTGCAAAATATTGTACAATTAGTCCCAATTGCAAATTTACCATCGGGGAGAGGTACCAGTATCCAAACTTGTTGATTCTTAAATTGCAGCATCTCTTCTTGCCTTGCTTCAAGCCAACTTGAATCAGCAAGTGCTTGAGGAACACTGGTTGGCTCCATTTGAGAAAGGAAGCAAGCAAACAGGCAATGTTTAAAGTCTGTATGATTGTCCCTTTGTTGATTGTAAACATAGGAAATGAAAGCAACTTCACCATATTTAGTGTTCTTCACAGTACTTCTAGTTTGAACAGGTGCTTGAGGATCACCAATAACCTTTGATAGGGGATGAGCAATATTGATCCTTTTAGTTGCTGTGGGGTTGACATTAATGGTGGTGTCAAGATTGTTCACTGTGGGTCCAAATTTACTGTCATAGGAAGAGGAGTTGAAGATGCCAGCTTTGGGTTGGTGATTACCAAGTTCAGAAGGACTTGGAAATTTGGTATATGGTTTCCCAAAGTCTGTGGACACTTCAGTGGAAATGGGAGATTGTGCAGCAAGACTATCAATAGATTTTATCACATCAGAAGGAACCGGAGAGCCTTTAGTAGAACCGTCAGAAGCATCCTGGTTTCCACTGACTGCTTGTGCTGATTGTTGGAGTAAAGCCTCAGTCTCTTTTGAAAACTTCTCACTAAGCCTCTTAGCTTCCTGAGTGGCTGCATGTTCTTGCTTTTGGAGTCTAGCAAGATCCTCTATATAGTGTGACTCATCTTCATGCTCATTAGCAGAATGGTTAGGAGGAAAAGAAGGTACAACAATGGTTTGTTCATCTTTCTCAGAGTCACTCTCTGAGTCATCATCCAAGGTACCTGCAGGGTTAGTAGGAGACTCTTTTGTACCTGCAGATTGGTTAGAAACATGTCTAGTATAACCCAAGTGATCAGTTAAGTAATCCAGGTCAAAATACCAAGTATGACCTTGTCCTTGAACATTAGGCTGATCTTCTAGGAATCTTAGGTTAAGGGTCTCCTCTATCCTTTTAGCATTTAAATTGTACACACTATAGGCCTTGCTATGAGCTGAATAACCCACAATATATCCCTCATTAGCTTTCCCATCAAACTTTCCCAGTGTATCACTAGTATTCAAAATGGTCACTTTACAACCAAAAGGTTTAAGGTAATGAATATCAGGAACTTTCTTAGTGAGAAGTTCATAAGGTGTCTTGACATGAGGTCTAGTGATGGATACCCTGTTCAAAACATAACAAGCAGTGCTTACTGCTTCAGTCCAGAACATGGTGGGTAACTTAGAGTCTGCAAGCATGGATCTTGCTGCCTCTATTAAGGTCCTATTCTTCCTTTCAGCAACCCAATTTTGTTGTGGGGTCCTTGGAGTGCTGTAGTCCCTTTTTATCCCTTTAGACTTACAAAGTTCTATTAATATTACATTTTTGAACTCTGTCACATTGTCACACCTAATGCCTTTAACCTTTTTATTTAGCTGGTTTTCAATCAGGGTAATGAATTCTTTTAAAGTTGGAGTTGTTTCATCTTTAGTTTTCAAAAGAAATACCCAGCAAAACCTGCTATAATCATCAGTGATAACCAGGCAGAAGTACTTATGATCAATACTTCTGATAGGAGTTGGACCAAATAGATCCATGTGCAGCAACTGAAGAGGTTCTGGGATGGTGCTCACAGCTGTCATGGCTTTGTATGAGGCTCTGTGTTGCTTTCCTTTGTTGTAGGCAACACAATTATGTTCATTGGTGAAGACTTTTGAAGGAAGTCCCTGAATCAGACCAAGTTTAGAAAGCTTGTTAATGGTCTTGAAATTCACATGAGCCATCCTCCTATGCCATCTTGTAGATTTATCTAGGGAAGCTTTGGCCACCAAACATGTTAGATCACCTTCAGGTTGGACATCATTCAGATTGAATGTGTACAAATTGAAGGTTCTAGGAACTCTTAGCAAAATGGTTGTATCTTCAGTAAGTTTGAAGTCCTTTGAGAGCACAAGACATTCATCCTCTAAGAAGAAAACTTTATTCTTGGTGTCACAGATTTGTGATACTGAGAACAGATTGAAGTGCTGAAGTTCCTTCACATAATATACATTCTCAAAATCCAACAGAGGTGTTTTAATTGTGCCTTTCCCAGTGATTTTGCCATCTCCTCCACCAAAAGTCACATTGCCTCCTCCTTCTATAGGTACAAAGTCATGCATCTTATCCTTGTCCCCTGACATACTTCTGGAACAACCACTATCTACTATGCCTACTTCTGGACTCTTCAGGGGATGATCCTACAACAACAACAAGATAATATACAATAGTTAGTACACATTAGAGGCTCAAGTCATTGATGACTTGAGCCTGTATTGAAAATTAGGTCCCTTCTTTGGCTAAGAACAACCTGCTGAGGGCTTCACAGCAGTATCCCAACACCCTTCACCAACATACATAGAGTCAAAATGTCTAGGCCAATAATCATTATGAAAATAAGAACTAGTGGGTCTCACATATGGTCTAGTACTAGTTCTTCTCCAAGAAGAATATTTGTCAGCAGAACCGTGTTTCTGCTGATGTGGAACAAAAGATGGTATATCATTAACATTTCTCCACATTTGCCTAGGTTTCCTTTGACTAGTATATACACCCATTCTTTGCTCATGAAAAGTACAATCCTTAATCAAATGAAATTTACTTCCACACACAAAGCATTTCTTCTTTTTAGAAGATTTTTTCAAAGTGAAAGATGTTCCATAACAATGAAAAGAATTCAAACCACAAACATTAACAGAATTGTTTTTGACAGAATTAAAAAACATTGTTTTGCAAAGAATTAAATAACAAGTCTTCAGAAGAAACTGTCTTGGAATCAGCAGTAACTCTAACAGGCTTGTGGGGAGTCTTGGGTGTGGTCTTGGGAAGGTCTGACTTTTCACTTGAATCACAACTGGTATATGCAGTAGACCCTTGGTTAGAGGACTTGTCACTGTCAGAACAAGAGACAAAGTCAGTAGATTTAGAATCAGGGTCTGGCAAGTCACTTGACTTTTTGCCATAAAGATGATGTGATCCATCAAAGTCAACAGTTATGGACAGGTCTGTAGGCATGTGTTCTCCTCTAATAGGTCCAGGTACAACATGTAATTTACCTTCTTTTACATAGTTAGCTAATCCTTTTGGTGTTGATTTACCTAGGTCATTCCTAGCTTCTAAACCAACATATTTTTTAAATCCTAAACCTATTCCAGAGTTAACAGCCTGACTACCATAAAGTACACTAGCTAAGTTATCACCTGATATTAACCATGATTTATGTCTTGCTACTTCCTCATCTAGTTTTTCTTTAAGCACTAGATTTTCTGAAACTACATCAGCTTTCTCTTTCTTAGTATGCCTTAAATCAATCTTAGCACATTCTAAATCACTTCCTAACACTTTTATTTTCTCTTCATATTTAAGCTGATTCTTTTGAAACCATACTTTTTGTCTTTCTAAAGTTTTTAAAGCCTTTTTATAAGCCTCAACTTCTACATAGCATTCATTATATTTAGGTTTCAATTCATCATATGCTTCTTTAAGTTCATTATATCTTACACTACAGCCAAAAACACAGTTATGTACCTGAGATATGCCCATTAAGGAAACTTGATCATTCTTATCTGCAGGGCAGTATGCCAGCATATTCACTTGCTCGGAACTAGAAACTTATTCTACAACAGGCTCATGAGCAGTCCAATTGATATGTTCATCCACAGTGACCAAAGCTTTGGAAGTTCCAGCTTTAGAGGTTCCAGCTTCCTTTTGATTCTGCTGATAGGTAGTATATCTAACCTCATCACCAGTCTTCCTATCTTTGCATTCCCTTGAGAAGTGACCCACCTGACCACAAGTAAAGCACTTGACCTTCCTTCTGTCAAATCTAGCAGGATCTCTTCCCTTAAAGCCAAACTTTCTCCCAGACTTATTTTCAAACCTCTTGATGTTTACTGAGATCATTGCCAACTGCCACTTCAAATTCATCTCTTCCATATCCAAGGGATCCAACTATTCAAAATCCTCATAAGCTAGACACTGCTGATGTTCATATTCAGCAACAAAAGAGTGAAGAACCTCTTCCATTATGTTACTGGATTTTGGTTGAGAAGTTGATTTAGTGTTGGTGTGGGAAGTTGAAGCTGAGGAATATGGGCTTGAGGCATGATGCACCTGATTGGATGTGGTGCTGACAAAGGCTGAGTGAGTGGATGTACTAATGGGACTTCTAACATCAGGCTCAAGAGATTTAAGTCTGTTGTAGAGGTCATCAAAAGAGAGCATATCTAATCCACCTTTAGCTTTGAGAGCAATGCTTACTTGCAACCAAGATGGTGGCAAAGATCTTAGGAACTTAGCATTGCAATCCTCATTATCTAGTCTAGCCTTCATCTGATTTAGTTGACTCAAGATCCTATGGAACCTGTCATAGCCCTTGTGGATTCCTTCTTCCTCGGATATCTGAAACTCTTGAAACTGTTGTTTCAGCATTGATTTCTTCATCCTCCTTGACTCCTCATTCCCACCAAATCTAGCCTTGATTGCCATCCAAATGTCCTTAGCATCTTCCATGAAGTGAAAGTCACCTATGTGGTCATCTGGTATAGCCTGAAGGAGAATGGTTCTGACTTTATTCTCCCTTTGAACGGCTAGAACTTCTTCAGCAGTTTTAGGACCCACGATGGTAACCACCCCATCAGCATCTTTGACGTGTTTCTTCAAGCTGTTACCCTTACGGACAACTTCCCAAAGATTCCAGTCAATGTTTGTGATCCATTTTTGCATCTTCATAGACCACAATTCATACTCCTCTGCATTCTTAAGGTATGGGAATTTGGCATTGCTGTTTGTCAGAGTGAGTTGTTGGAAAGAAGTGGTGTTGTGGTTCTGAGTTGCATCAGATTCATCATCTGTTCCAGGCATTGTTTTTGGTTGTTTTTGATTGAGAGGGAGTAAGATTGATGTTTCTTAGTATCACAGAGACTCTCCCAAATCTCTGATACCACTTGTTGAACCTAAGACCTTGATAGATCTTTGAGCACTCGTAGATCGTTAGTTATGTTAATGTAATCACTAACACACTAAAAGAAAATCTCTGAAACTTGTATTCTAAAGCGGAAACAAATACAAGTATAAACAATCTGAATACTAAGAATACTTGATCCTCTATGGATCTTTTAATAATACTGAAAGTGTTTTCTAAAAACGTGTACACAATACATAATCGTGTGTTCCTTTTATACACAAGGAACCCTAAACCGTTTCACAACAAATGTATCTTCTAAAAACTTTAAAAGATATGCATTATCACTTCCTAAATAATATCATGCATATCCTAACTATATTACATAATATACGGAATATCTATTTCCGTAGAAACTAATAATGCTGAAACTAGTCTTCAGCAGATACACTGCTTCAGCAGGAACCAACTCTTCAGCATTATCCTTCAGCAGTAACCTTCAGCAGAATTCTTATTTAGCAAAATTCCCAACAAAGTCATACTTTTGTTCTATGGATGGCTATTTTGGGAAGACTGCAGACTCAAGATAGGATCTTACAGTGGAATAATGATATGAACATGAGATGTTCATTATGCAATATATGTATGGATTCACATGACCATCTCTTCTTTCAATGCAATTTTGTCAAGAGTGTGTGGGAGCTTATCAGAGGCAAAAGCTACATACAGTCTTTCAAGAATAATTGGCAAGAAAATATTGATTTCTTGGCTACTGATTCTTCTAGCACAATTAAAAGTGTGGTGAGGAGATTGATTATTGGGGCTTTTGTATACTTCATACGGCAAGAAAGAAATAAGAGACAGTTTTGCAATGAAAAGAGGTCTGCTCAAATTTTAGCTGATGTTATCACTAATACAGTCAAGATGAGGTTAACTGGCCTAACAGTTTTGAAGTCTACTAGTTTTGCAAGTGGCTAAAGACTGGGAAATAAAGTTCAAGTTCAAATAAAATCAGTGGGGCTAGTTGGGACATAGTTTCATGAGGTATTGATTTAACTGATTCTATCATAATGAGTGTTTGGAATATGAAGAGAATTGCAGATGGCTAGTATTTTGGGTTTGATCTGGTGATTGAACATGGTATATATTGTGCCTATGTATCTGGAAGAGATAATAGGACAATGTATTGCTTAGTCCAGTTATTTAGTGAAGTCACCATAAGGTAGTTTCGTGCATATTGAATGGTCACAGTTGGATAAGCGATTGAAGACATGATCTTAGCATTAAGCTATGCAGATACAGAAGTTTTGATTGTATCAGCAGAGATGAAACTCAATATAGTTGAATGCTCTGCACATTTGGTTTATAACCATATAGATCATAACTACATTACAGGTTTGAGTCTATATTGAAAGCTTACTATACATTAATGGCCTTGTATCTTGGGTTTCTTTTAGATTTTGATCTTTTAAGTTTCAAATAACAAGTTCAGTAGGCCTTTGTTAGGTAACTGATCACTGTTTTTGAATGCTTTCTAGATTATTATCTTAATGAGACTCATAAAGTAGGTTCCCAGTGTATGTAGGGTATGTGAGCTTTGGTGGGCAGTGTATGAAGATAGGAATTGTGAGGAGTGAAAGATGAACCTACATGGTCCTATCTATACACTGCCAAGGAGGAATGGTGGTACTCACCGTAAGGAGTGTGTTCCTAGCTGTGTGAAGCCATTGTAGTAAATGGAAATGTAGCACAGCTAGTATAGCCCTTACTTGTGGAGTGGTAAAGGGTGCCTAGTGATGCCAAGCTCTGTTTCTACCTTGGTTATTGTGGTGACAGGATGAATGATCAAGGTGGAAAGAGCTTGGAAATGTAGCTAGATGGTTATGTGCAAATTAAAAGGTGAATAAAAGTGGATGAAAGAATGCTTGAATGAAGAATTGAAGACTTTGTGCTGATGTCTGATATAGTATAGGACCGCATATTGTGTAATATCAAATATATGTTGTTATCTGATATAGAATTGTCAATCTTTGAATGTGTTCTGTTTGGATATGTCCAATTCAGTTTATGTATTCAAGCATTGCATAATATTTGGAGCAATAATATATTTCACCTTTTGCACCAAAAGAAAAAAAAATTGTAACGGATTTTGCCATTATAAAAACAAAATAAGAAAGTGTTAAGTCTGTGCAATGAACAGTAAATATGTGCAACTGTTTTCCGATGGAAGATAATCCATTGGAATTAGCGAGCATTTAGACACCGAGCATTTTTCCAATAACTGTGAATTTACAAAGGATTTGCAACATCATAAATTAGTTGCGGGTTTGCAAAGAGTAGAAAGTTAATGCATTTGTTGCGGGTTTACAACATTATTAAAATCTTTAATACTATATAGTTATAATACCTATACACACGTGGGTTTTTACATAATTTTTTCATTATGTGTGAATATTGATTAATATTTTGTATGCAGTTTTTGTTGGACGAACAATTTGACTTTATTTAATTGACATGATATTAAGGTTGATATTGTTTAAATTTAAAATGATATCATGTAAAGGTGACAAAATAGGTGTGTCGGTCGGGTTTGGGTTATGAGTCTATATGGGTATTTCCAGAAACATGGGTAATTAGGTATAAATGGATCCAGATCCAGATGAGTTATGTTCAGGTCTAGATGGGTTTTGGTCCGGTCAGCAAGAAAAATATCTTTTTGGCTTTTAAAAGATGAAAAAAAATAATAAAATAAAATAAAATAAAACTGATAGACCTGCCTAGACTCGTTAGGTAAGTTTTATATAATTACACTTTATATGAAATACTCAATTAGATTTATCTATAATATTTAGGGAGACCAACTAAACCGTTCCCTATTAACTATTTACCAAACTAGACATATAATTAACCAATGAATCTGTTAGATATTGTGACTTCACCTCCTAAGGGTAGTTTGGTATTTTTCATACTACATAACTTAGCTAGTATTATAAGGGCATTTTGGCACTATCTTAAGTAGTAAGTTTTCTTTGTAATTAAGCTTCTTAATGTTGGTTGTGATATCTTATAAAGGAGAACTAGAACTAGCCTTTGTAATTCATAATTTTGATAATAAAATTACCAGTGCTCCCAAACTTTTGAATTTCGTTATGTTTCTGTTCTAATTTGTTGCTGCTATACTTTTGCCTCTGATAATCTATACCTAATCTTAACAGAATCTTAAATTGTCACCTCTCATGTTTTAGACATTATGAGTGTTGATGACGAAAAATGCTTTTCTAGATATTTTTATTTAGACTTTTAAAGTTTAAATTTTAAAAAAGTAACCACATGCAACGTTGATATATTGTGTATTTATTTTCATCTTACTCTTGTTGGATTACCATTATTCAATGGAGAACTTGTATCTTTAAATCTTGAAAATTGTTGGCGAATCAACCCAATCTATACATATGTCTTCTAATTTTTTGTAGGGTTGGCTCATTGTTTAACATGGTTCAGATCAAGGCTGTTAAGATCGAGATCCTACTATGGATCATTTTTTTTTCTTTGCAAGATCGGAATCGTAAGATCGGATCGAGATCGGAAGATCCTACTTAAATGTTTAAAAATCTTATTTTTCTATTAATTCGTATTCAAAGATGATTGTATAATAAATTAGAGAAGAAGAAAAAAGTTCTGAAAGTTATAGTAATATGAGAATACGACGTGTAATACTCTAAAATACAAAAATATTTAATCGGTAATTAAGGCCGCTGAATCTTTTAATCAAAAAATCTATATATCTTGCTCTTATTAAACATTTACAGTAATCAATGCTTACTATATTGTTTTAATTTAATAAAATTCATTAATTTATAGTTTATTAGTAGTTAAATTAAGGGAAGTATGATCGAATCGGATTGAGATCTTACGATCCTATAGTAAGATCGAGATTATACTTAAGATCATATACTTTTTAAGATCCTACGAAGGATCAACTAATTTTTTTTTAACGGGATCGTAAAATCGTAAGATCTTAAGAGCTAGATCAATATCTTAACAACTATGGTTCAGATGTCTATTTCACCGTGTAGGCGTATATATTAATTTGAAATAAAGTCTAAATATCAAACATACTAATGTTACTTCTGAAATAAAATTTTAGTTTTTCGTAGTGTATGCATACAAATTGTTATGTCTCAAATGTTCGCTGTGCAATATTTTGTTCAGTTGTTAAAAAGAGTTGGACACTTACATTTTATTAAACAAATACGTATTACGTACGAGTGTCTAAGTTATAACATATGCATACATCAATACATACTAGAACGGTACCCGCGCAATGCGGCGGCGGGTACCTGTAACTATATTTTGCGTTATTCGATTATTCGGTTACACATTTAGTTGTTTTTATGTTTTATAAGTAGAGATGGTAGAAATGGTTAAGCTAAAAAAATTTAGTTTAAACAACCAACATGCTTCCTAACAAACTTCCTAACCAACTTGCTTCCTTGCAAACTTCATAACCAACTTCCTAACTAACCTGCTTCCTAACCAATTAATTTTGAAATTCTTCCATAATAAGCAAGTAAAAGTCTGAATTTTAAGTATTTCTAATTATAGAATAGTCCCAAATACATTATATAGTAGTATAGATATATAAACCGAAATTTCACTTTTGTTGATGTGATTTCTTGAGTAAATGTAAGAATGTAGATATGTTTTCGATTATAACTCATATCGAGATTTTTTTTTTTGGTTTCTTCTTGTAGAGCTATAAGTTAAGTTCCTAGACACCTCAATTTCCTCCGAGACACCTAAATTTCCTCTGGGGTATACTCCAAATTCCTCTTTTAAACAACAGGGCTCTATATCGTGTAATAAGTCAATGGACGGCGCCTCTAAACAAAGCTCTGGTTTTTCTTTGCTTGAACGTTTAGAGGAAACAATCAAGGTAGGGACGGCTTTGGGTCTTAACATGGATGGTTGTGAACAAACTCTTGCTTCTTTAATAGCAGATAATGGAGAGTTGTTAGTGAATAAATGAATGCTTTATCTTTAAATATTCAAGGTTTTGGGAACCTTAAAAAAAGGAGTTGGGTTCGTGATCTTTGTAATAGGTACATGGTTAATTTTCTTGCTTTACAAGAGACCAAAGTGTCTCATATGGGCATTACGTCAGGTTTGGGGCAATTCTCAATTCGACTTTACCTCTACTTCTGCTAGAGGCATGTCGGGTGGTATTTTATGTATTTGGAACAGCCTTGTGTTTCAAAAATCCAATATTTCATGTAATGAAAATTACGTGATTGTTGAAGTTCTTTGGGTTCCAAATGATGTTCGCTTAATGTGGATTGTTGTTTATGCCCCTCAAAGTCTATCTAATAAGATTTCTTTATGGTCTTATTTGTCGAATATTATCAGTAACTGGGAGGGGACTTTGGTCGTGATGGGTGACTTTAATGAAGTCCGAGATGCTAGTGAAAGATTTGGTTCAGTTCTTAATGAGAGGCAAACATACATCTTTAATGAATTCATTATCAACTCATCTCTTATCGATATTTCTTTAGGAGGCTTCAAGTTCACGTTGACAGACAAGTGGGGCTCTAAGATGAGTAAGCTCGACCGTTTTTTGATTTCTGAAAGTTTCTTTCCTCACGTTACAGGTGTTGTGTTGGAAAAAGGCATTACTCATCATCGTCCGATTTTGCTTAAAGATTTCAAGGTGGACTTTGGTCCTACCCCATTTCGTTTTTTTCACTCATGGTTGGAGATTGATGGCTTTCAAGAGTTGGTGGTACATACTTGGAAGCATGATGGTATCGTTGAGTCTAGTGGCTTCATCTCTTTCAAGAAAAAACTTCAGAATCTCAAGCGAGTCATTCGTGATTGGGTTGCTTCTAAAAGAGCTGATGATACCAGGCTTAAAAGAGAACATCAATCGAAGTTAACTCTTATTGATGCTAAGCTTGATCAAGGTTGTGCTAGTGAGGAGGACTTCTCTATTCATAGAGAGTCGACGAGAATTTTGAATGATCTTTAGTCTTTGGAAAACAAAGACTTAGCTCAAAAAGCTAAAATCAAGTAGGCCATTGAAGGAGACGAGAATACTAGCTTTTTTCATGGCACGCTAAAGAAAAAACGGAGACAACTTGCTATTAAAGGTATTCTTAAGGATGGTGATTGGATAGAGGACCCCATTATGGTAAAATCTGAATTCTATGAGCATTTTCGCAAGTGGTTTCAACTATCTACTGAGACCACCCCCTCGTTTAACATTGATATGCATAATAAGATTTCTTCTTCCCAAAGTGAATACTTAGAGCTCCAATTCTCTCTTGAAGAATTTAAACGGGCTGTTTGGGATTGTGGCTGGGACCGTGCCCCGGGGCCTGATGGATTCTCATTCAAATTCATCACGACTTTCTGGGATCTTCTTAAAGAAGACGTGGTTTCGTTTTTTCCATGAATTCTTTCATATTGGTTCTATTCCAAAGGGTTGCAACTCTTCGTTCATTACCTTGATTCCGAAAGTCTCAAATGCTAGGTTCGTTAATGATTTTCATCCTATTAGCCTATTGGGTGCCAATATAAAATCATTGGTAAGCTTCTAGCTAACAAACTCAGTTCGGTTATTGGCACTTGCATCAGCCCCAAGCAATCAGCGTTTATCAAAGGTAGAAACATTCTTGATGGTCCTCTTATACTTAATGAAGTTATGGTCTGGCATCGCAAACGTAAGAAAAACCTCATGGTGTTTAAAGTTGATTTCAAAAAAGCTTTTGACTCCTTGAGGTGGGATTACTTGGACTTGATCATGGAAAATCTTGGCTTCGGGCGAAAGTGGCGTTCATGGATTTTTGGTTGCCTTCATAATGCTCGTTCTTCCGTTCTTGTCAACAGGTCTCCAAATTCCGAATTTGACATTCGTAGGGGATTACGGCAAGGAAATCCTTTATCTCCTTTCCTTTTCATCTTAGCTATGGAAGGTTTGCATATGCTTACGTGCAAGGCTGAGGATTCGGGGATCTTTAAAGGTGCTTCGTTTGGTCATGATAATATGCATATTTCCCACTTAATCAATGCAGATGATGTTATATTCGTTGGAGAATGGTCTTGGTTGAATGCTCACAATCTTCTTTGCATGCTTAGATGTTTCTTTCTTATTTATGGCTTGAAAATTAACGTTAATAAAAGTAATCTTCTAGGCGTTTGTGTTCCTGATGATATCGTTTCAGCTTTGGCTCACTCCATTGGTTGTAGGGCTGCTAGTTTTCCAATGAATTATCTTGGCGTTCCAGTAGGTTGCAATATGGCTAGGTGTGCCAATTGGAATGCTATTATCTAAAGATTTTCTTCCAAGCTCTCTCTTTGAAAAGCTCGCTTGCTATCGGTTGGTGGTAGGCTTTCTTTAATCAAATCAGTGTTGGGGCATCTTCCAACATATTATATGTCAATTTATCCTACGCCTTCATCATCATAAAGAAGTTGGAGTCCATGCGCAACTGTTTCTTTTTAAGAGGGGACTTGGATGAAAGGAAAATGACTTGGGTACCAATGGGATAAATGTCTAGCTAGCAAAGACCTTGGAGGTCTCGGCATTGGAAGTATTCTTGGTCCCAATATTGGCCTTCTGTTCAAATGGATATGGAGGTTTCTTCGTTGTCCTTCGGATCTTTGGGCGAGGGTTATAAAATGCATTCATGGTTCTCATGGAGGAATCAATGCTAACCTGAGTATCTGTTCTAGCTTTAGTACTTGGGGTTCTTTCCTCTATTAATCGCTTCAAACAAAAAGGTATCGACCTGCTCTCTTATTGTACGCGCAAAGTTGGTGATGGTTCTTCAACCAGGTTCTGGGAAGATGTGTGGTGTGGTGATTAGGCCCTCAAAGCCCTTTTCCCTCGCATTATCTGCTCGACACGGACATGCTATGTCTCGTTCAAAACCGTGTTCCTTTCCAAGCCTTGAGCTCTGCTCTTAGAAGACTTCCTCGAGATGGTACGGAAATGGTTCAATTCACTGACTTACAAGCTAAGGTCGAAAATATTGTGCTTTCGGATCAAGGTGATACTTGGCATTGGGCTTTAAACTCTTCCAGTTTTTCTGTTGCGTCTGTTCGATCTTTAATCGACTCCATCGCTTTAGACGTATCTCCTATTGGAACTCGTTGGATTCGTAGCATCCCGATTAAAGTCAACAATTTTTTATGGAGACTTATGCTTAACAAGCTCCTGTCAAGAGTTAATCTTGATAGAAGAGGTATTGATGTTGGTTCGACCTTATGTCCTATTTGTCAGTTAGACGTTGAAACGAACAATCACACCTTCTTTTCTTGCGATATGGCTCTGGGCTTATGGGCTAAGTTGGCTAGGTGGTGGCACCTTGACATCCCCATGTGTGCCAATATTTCAGAATGGTACGAGTGGATCGGCTCTTTCCATATGCCGAATAGGGTTAAATCTTTTCTTGAAGGCGTTGGAGGGTCGCTTATGTGTTCTATTTGGAATTATAGAAATCGGTTGATCTTCTCTAACTCTCCTCCTATGAAGGCGTTGCTTTGGGACAATATTGTTTCTCAATCGTATTTGTAGATTTCTTCTAGAAATCCGAAGTTATGTATTTCTTGGGTTGATTGGCTTAGATATCCTATAGACTCTATAACTCCTATGTAATGTTTGTTACTAGCTTTCGCTAGTTTTCTTATAAAATTCACCGTTCAAAAAAAAAAGTTCCTACACAATCCACATGTGAAATTATTCGGTTAATTTTATAAAAAGTGCAGTATTGCACAAAAGAATGTTATTGT
This sequence comes from Artemisia argyi, assembly GCA_030686995.1. NCBI lineage: Eukaryota > Viridiplantae > Streptophyta > Magnoliopsida > Asterales > Asteraceae > Artemisia > Artemisia argyi. The sequence goes on from CM060689.1 coordinate 151,638,959, forward strand.
TGGAATTTTAGAACCCTAATAAGCTAACAATTCGTGTTTGAAGGTTACAAACCATCAAAATAAAGTGAATACCTTAATCTAACAAAGGTCTAAAAATGCTAACAGAGGAAGCTTGCAGCCTAAAGTAAGTCCCATATGTATACTCTTGGTGTGACATACCTTCAAACAGGAATAGCAGTGTGGCGCAAGGTCTCAGCGACACCAAGCTGATCTAGAGCTCGCCACCCATTTTGGCAATTTGGATCGCGGTTCCACTGGTGTTCCTCAGAGTTTAAGATCTCTCAAATACTGCACTCTTTTTGGACATTTATCTGTGTGGATCAAGATTTCAAACTTCTAGACAGCATATATACTTTAACAAGTGACATATTGATAAAAAAAAAAAAAAAAAAAAAAAAAAAAAAAAAAAAAAAAAAAAAAAAAGACAAATCAAAATCAAACTCTATGGATACACATATGAGCTTTCCATTTAGGAGGTGATTTTTACTGCACAAAGTACACTACTACAAACGGTCAAGAGATACCCCGGTTTGGCCAGGTGCATATGAGTCAAACACTCATCCCCCCAAAGTTTGTAACAGAAAACCTCATCCGTTTACCCGTTTAAAGTACAGTATTACAAACATATGGTACAAACGCCAAATCAACAAAGTTTATGTGATTCAGTTGATAAATGTGATCAACCTACATTTACAAGCAACAAATAACATACTTAAGTTTATTGTGGATATATGGCTACTTCAATTGTGCAATCATGAAACTCAAGCAATAAAGCATAGATATGAAACCCAGGCTTTTTAGAAAGGGTCCTGCTTTTTACTTCCCTAAAGATCCCAAAAAGTGATTAAAGACTACCACAGTCATAGTGAATGTGACCATAAGGGTCCCGAAAAAGAAGAGCCAAGAGCATGATAGTTATTAGCCTTCTTAAACAAGAAGGAGCTCCAAATAGCACCCCAATGAGGTAACTTTGCAAAGATAAAAGAAAGAACCTCATCCTTCGTTGTTTAACATATAGCTCAAACGCTTCTCCAACAGACTTAGTAGTTAGCTTTCTCCCACTTTCATTATGGTCTAAACCCAATTGAGCCATGTTTCTAGCTAAAACTACGGCATCTTCTAACCCTGCAGAACCACCTTGTCCCAAAAATGGAGCCATCACATGCATAGCGTCCCCAGCAACCGTCACAGTTCCTTTACAAAATGTGTCGGTTAGCAAGTCCCATGGTGCTCGATATCTTAGGTGTTTAATAGACAAGGAAATGGCATCTGCCTTTTCTATCATTTCTTTAATTTGTTGGGGATAATCGCCTAGCATATCTAAGGTTGACTGTCGTAACACCTCAGGATCTTTCCAAATTCTTTCATCTATTATGACAAACAAAAATGACCAAATTAATATATACAACTAACAAATAAGTTATTTAGTAAACGAGCTAATTTAGGTGAAACTATGATCACAGATCAAATGAGTAAACCTTAAAAGCGCGGTACAAAAAATAAAGAAAACAAGCTAAGAATAAAACAGGTCGAATGGGTCATACACGGAAAAATTAAACCCGTCATACGTTGTGAAATGTGTATTTAAGATGGTTACAATGCCCTCGTCATAAATTAGGAGATGTGTATCTATATGGTTAAAATGTCATCGTTAATTCGTATTATCTCAAATAATTGTCTAACTATTTTGGTTTATGTTTTTATAATCATTTAGCACACAAAACAACCCGGCCCTGCACATCTGGATGTACGCAATAAATAGCCAATTTTGACTTGTGACCCGACTTGTATAACCACCCGTGTTGCCATATCAAGTCATCAAATCTAATTTAAGTGCCAGTCATAAATTATCAATGATTCAGTTCTAATTAAGTAAGCTTGTGATAAGCAACCTGTTTGAATGACGCACGGCTGCTTACAGTACCAAGAGACCAAGTTATTATTAATCAGGATTCTTCCAACTACATTGTTGCTATTCATGAAACGAGCCATCTCAGGACCAAAGGCATGGCTTGGGTATCTTGTTAAGCCTCTAATCTCACCAAATGAAAACATCTTCAAAGGCTTGAGACTGAGGAAATGAGCAACAACTGAATTGGCTCCATCACAACCAATTACAAACTACAAGTTGTCAAATTTTGGTAAAATAAAATAATGTGAGCTGGGTTACAAAATGTGAGCAAAGCGAATAATATCACCATGTTGGTCGTGTGATAGAGGTGTTATAGAAACATTAATAAAACAAATCAGTTTTAATACCTTGGCAATAATAGAACTTCCATCGATGAACCGGAGAACATGTTTAGCAGTATTTGGGTCTAGTTTTATTGATTCAAGTTGTCTTCCGAACTTGACAGTACCAGGAGGAAGTGCAGCATAAAGAGTGTCTATAAGATGCTTCCTCCTCAGGCAAAGATTTTCACCATCTCTTCAAAATTACAAGCTCATATTGTTTAGTAAGACAATTAGCCAGAAAATTAGGAAGGTAAAGCGATTTAACAGTTGAGCGAGTATAATCATATATCAATATTCATGTTGTCTGTGAAAAATATAACTATGTAAGCACATGTACAAGCTCGTTAATTGTTTTATCAAAGAACGTAGATCTTTGTTAAAAGTTATTTTTGTGATTATTTAACAGCGAGAAGTCAGAAAACTTTAACCAAATTCACATTAATGAAAGTGATAATTACTTTTTATTGTACGCATTTTGTTATGTTTCAAAGGTTCGTTGTGAATCTTCAGTTAAATTGTTAAAACAGTTTTGACACTTCTTTTTCTCATAAGACTGCAATTACCATGCGTATGTATATCAGTATATGTCAATACATTCAAGATGAAAGTTCACATTATAATATGTAATTTCTCAAGTCATACTTAGATTATAACTCACATCGGGATTTCTTTTTGTCTCCCCTTATCAAGCCATACTTCGCGTTCCCTACAAACGCACGAGTGTGACAATTAGTGTGATTAGTTCAGCAGACAATGACACTTTATAAACCATCAAAATATTTTAAAGTTCTGAATCTAACAAAGGTCTAAAATGCTAGCGAAGAATGCTCGCTGCCTAAAGTGTGTCCTATTGTAACAAGCACATTCGCGAACCTTACAGAAAGTTGGGTGGCCTCCCCATATATTATCCCTATTTTTTATATAGACTAGAAAGATGCCCGCGCAATGCGGGGCGGATTATTGGGGTGAAGAGGAGAGAGGTAGGGTGGTGGAAAGTGGTTGTTGGGGTGGTTGTTGAGGTGGTTATAAATTGTTGGGGGTGGTTATAAATTGTTAGGGGTGGTTGTTGAAGTGGTTATAAATTGTTTGGGATGATTGTTAGGGGCGGTTATTTCTATAATTAGTAAGTAAAAGTCTGAATTTTTAAGCCTTTCTAATTATAGAATAGTCCCAAATACATTATATAGTAGTATAGATAGTAACATATTTGAATTTTCAACCGTTTTAAGATTAGTAATCGTTTTGATACAAGAGTAACGTACTTACCTTTCAGTATAGTAGTGTTATCATAGTTAGCATACATGTACTTTATTTAGTTCTACTATATGATGTGAAAATTTTTCATTATCATATCTACAACTTTTTTTTTACCTACAAAAGTTAATAAACTGCTACATGTTATTGACACGCCAAATTTACTCCTAGCTATAGTGAGTAGAGATTCTCCTTAATAAGATTTTTGGTCAGTTTGGCATTAAAATGCATGGACCCTAACTGCTGAACTCAAACGAATTTTATTTGTTACATAATCATTATTTATTTTATTATTATTATTCTTTTAAAGATAGAAAAACAAGATTGATTATAAGAACCATCACCCTTTGGGCAGGTAGGTTTAACGGTCTTATATACCCTTAGTGTGACGTACCTTTGAACAGGGATAGCCGTTCGGCGTAGGGTCTCAGCGACACCGAGCTGATCAAGAGCTCGCATTCCATTTTGGCGGATCATTATCGAGGTTCCAGTGGTGTTCCTCAGAGTTTCTGATCTCTCAAATACTACGCTTTTGATTCCTTTGCGGTGAAGAGCAATGGCTGTTGATAGACCGCAAATCCCTGCACCAATTATCACCACTTCTTCATTTTCCATCACTGCTTAGTTATGTGATGCCAGTATTATTCATGTGCAATTTGATTATTTAAAACAAAGAATTGTTGTGAAACTAATAAGGAGAGAATAACAAGAACAAGAAGAAAGATAAAAACAAAGGAAGAATTGTATTATTCATTTTACAATTTTACAATTGAGGTATGTATATATAGTTACAAGATGCAATGCTCTAATAAAGATAACTACTAATACTAATATACAGGGAGATTATTTGCACACATTACTTTTTGATTTGCACACTCCAAAGTACAACCCGTTAATGCATAAGTAGGAGTGTGCAAATTATTTTCCTAATATATATGGACATCTATTCCATATTTAACAATAACACTATCTTTTAAATGTCCATTTGTGGATTATGCTTCGTTGAAAACTTACTAAACAAAACCCAGTGGGACAAAAATCTAGTGAAGGAAAAAGAGTACATAATTCCTTTATACGCTCGGGGACGTTGCCTCATTAAAAACCTTGCTGGAAAACCTATGAGGACAAACCGTGGCCAAGGAAAAAAGAGTGCAACGCGTATCTTCTCTCCCCCTCATAATCACATCACTTAAGGCCATTGAGTCAATGAAATGCACATTGAAGTTTGATAGAATCACATGAATAAATATTCTCTATGTGTTGTTCACATATCCATTTTAAGGATTAACATACGACATACATCTCATTTAAGTATATCATCATACATCACAAGTTACTCATTGCCAACAAATTCAAAGTGAATAATATATTATATCATGTATGACCACTAGCGGGAACTTTAAATATTTCATACGCATTTTAGTATCACTCTGCGCAAAGAATGTCTGAGTCCCTCTTCCTTTCCTGAACCTGTGAGAACACTCTAAGAATATGCCAGCAAAGACCTTATTCACACATTTAAATTTATAGTGTGATCATCTTTATAAATCAAGGGGGTCTTTTCAACATCATGTGACCTCATAAACATGAGATTTTTTTTTTATCCATATAAAGATATAACTTTGTTTTTAGTTTTTTTGTTGCACACAGATTTCATCCTTAAATTATTTCATTTGTGTTATGTAATACTTGATGAAAATTATTTTAATGAAAGTACATTTAAAACTCAATCAATTCATATATTTTGCATCAAATATTACATAACACAAATAAAATAATTTAATGTCAAAGTTAAAATAAAGACTTTAAAAGTCTATAATGGACATTTATTTAGGGACGGGGGGAGTAATAAAAAGTTTACGGGTTATACGATATAATATTAATTTAATTGTAGATGATGTTATCGTTTTTAATCAAATGTATAATAGCCCACTAACATTACCTGTAGTTTAAGTGTATTATAGGCGATCAACATTACTTAAATTTTAAACATTTTAAGTTTAAGGAATGCATATGCATACATTATAAGTAGTAGAGATAGAGATATATTCAAAATGTATAGGTCGGGTACATGTGTGGTTTTGATGATTAGAATATTAGATATGTATATATGAAATTGTTCCTTATCTTTGCTTTTTTCTATTTTTAATGGGATGTAATTCTACACTTTAAACTCATGAGCTGCTCAAGGTTCACGAGTCAAGCTTAAACAAGCTCATCTCGGAGCTTTAGCTTTGTTAATTGAATTCAGTTGGTGATAACTGGAGGTAAGATCACCAACAGATTTCGTTTGTTGATTATGAGAGAAAAAAAAATGTTGGTTATGGCTTCTAAGCGTGCTACCTATCGACCCGTAAGGAGCACTGTCTCTTAGCCGTCATTATTTATCAATGTTTGAAATCAGGTTAGATTGTATAACTGTATAAGCATGCATTTTTAATCAACTAAAGTATAGCTGAGTTTTGCTTAAAATCTCCTTTACCTCCACTAAGTACCAATTTAATAAAAATGCTTATGACTAGTATTGCAAAAGTCAGCTTAGGCGCCCGATTAACCGGTTCTTAGGTTCTAATCATCCATTCGCCACTTCGATTTGCGTTAATCACCTAAAAATGTCGGTCAACGACGGCCCAATGGTGGTTAAACTCACCGGAAACTTGTTTATATAACTTCTAGTCGTTATAATTCACGGGATTTGAACCCACCACCATACATACTCAAAATAGGTAAAGTCCTTTCCCCTCCTTTCGAGAGGTTGGTGTGACCACTTTAGGGTAACTTTCACTTAGCGAAAATTGAACTTGATGCCTCACATATTTAGTTTGATAATTACAAATCTTTTGCCACTAGGTCACCCCATAGTGGTATAAGATAGTAAGTTCATGTACAAAGTGTAGAGAGATAAAGATGATGGGATGTTTTTACAGAAAGAAAGAAGTGTTGTGGGAGGGAAATGAAAAAGTAAGATAGGGTTTTAAGTGTTTACTTCAAAAATTAAAAAAACTAATAATAACTTTAAATATTTATTTATATATGTGTGTGAGGTATAACAAGCATTTCTTCTATGTGATACATATAAGTTTTATAATGTTTAATTTTATATATACAAAATTCTAATCCGGTTAATCGCTAGGTGATATTGGCCGTTCACAAAGGGCTTAATGCTTTTCGCAACCTTGCTTGTGACAATAAATTTATCAATAAAAACTTAATCGTTGAAGTCATGTAAGTTATTGTGGATGTTTAATGGCCATCCGCATGGTCTATAAAACACGAACAATGAAAAATAAACAAGTAAAAAACTATGTGGCCAAAACCCCAATATCAAGATCTCCAGATCAAGGATGTAACTTAAATAACAAACATGTGTAAAGGGTGTTTATAGAATTACTTACTTGTTCATGCTAGCGTAAGCTCCAAGTAATCTTCTAACTGCACAGAATCAATTTCTTGATCTTCTCTGGATGCTTTAATAGATCGATTAAGGTTTATGGGGAGAACCAATTTTGTTGGTTGCATCAGGTATCCACCAGTACCACACAAGTAGAACAAGAGCTAGATCCTATGCACAACTGAAACTAAGGAATCGACCTAGGTCAATTTAGCGTTCGAATCCCCCTGGGGTCGACCTTATGGAGAGTGAGAGGGGGTGAGGGATTCGTTTATGGTTAGGAGGGAGTGGATGGAATTCTTGTTCAGGGTTTCATTGTATTTATAGGCTTTTTAATGGTAATTCTACCATAACTAGAACTCAGGTAATTATCCTTAACTACCCAAGTCAAAAAAATTTAACCAAATTCACATTAATGAAAGTGTTAATTACGTTTTACTGTATGCATTTTGTTATGTTTCAAAGGTTCGTTGTGAATCTTTGGTTAAATAGTTAAAACAGTTTTGACACTTCTTTTCATCATAAAACAGCAATCCCCATACGTATGTATAGCAGACTATCAGTATATGTCAATACATACAAGATGAAAGTTCACATTATAATATGTAATTTATCGAGTCAGTCTTAGATTATAACTCACATCGGGATTTCTTTTTGTCTCCCCTTATTGAGCCATACTTCGCATTCCCTACAAACCCACGAGTGTGACAAATAGTGTGATTAGTTCAGCAGACAATGACACTTTGTAAACCATCAAAATATTTAGAAGTTCTGAATCTAACAAAGGTCTAAAATGCTAGCGAAGAATGCTCACTGCCTAAACTGTGTCATATTGTAACAAGCACGTGCGCTAATCTTACACGAAATGTATTTTGAAGAAGAATATAGATGGTAACATATTTGAATTTTCAACCGTTAACGTACACTACAAGAAATAGGAGAACAGGCGACGAAGACGATCCCGTCGACACAATGTCGACGGCATAACGCACAAAACGACAAAAAACACGCTTGACCGAGCCAGGCTGCGTTGAATTTTTTGGTTTCATACGATCCCGTCGACATGTCGACGGCAATATAATGGTCAAACTATTCAACCTCAATAATTGCCAAAACTTGGGCGCGAAATTATCCCGCTAATACGCTCCCGTCGACATGTCGACGGGATAATATAAATCACGAATCAAAGAGTAATTAACGTATGATTAACGTTAATTACTGTGTTTGGTTTCAATTTCCCGTCGACATGTCGACGGGATAATTGTAACTACTTAATTATCATAAAATATTGGCCAATAGAATGGCGGGATTTTTTCCCGCCTGTTTTTCCCGGCGACATGTCCACGGGATTACCTACCCATTTTTTTTTTTTTTTACTTATATATATATATTCTCATAAAATCGTGCATAACCATAGCATCTCGGCTCGTTCGTTTAACATCTCGCGTATAACCATATCATCTCGGCCCGTTCGTTTAACATCTCGTGTATAACCATAGCATCTCGGCTCGTTCGTTTAACATCTTGTGTATAACCATAGCATCTCGGCTCGTTCGTTTAACATCTCATGTACAACCGTAGCATCTCGACTCATCCGTTTAACATCTCATGTATAACGATATCATCTCGGATCGTTCATTTAACATCTCATGTAGCATCTCGGCTCGTTCATTTAACATCTCGTGTATAACCATAGCATCTCGGCTCGTTCGTTTAACATCTCACGTATAACCGTAGCATCTCGACTCATCCGTTTAACATCTCATGTATAACGATATCATCTCGACTCGTTCGTTTAACATCTCATGCATAACCGTATTATCTCGGCTCGTTCGTTTAACATCTCGTGTACAACCATATCATCTCGGCTCGCGATTGTCGACGGGAACGTTGTTCCCGACGAGGCACAGCCGTCGATATGTTCCCGTCGACATGTCGACGGCAACAGATAGTGCCGTGGACATGTCGACGGGAACGTCGTAAAAATGTCGCCGGCGAAAGCGTCGATTGTACTAGTGGTACTTACCTTTAAGTAGTGCTATCATAGTTATTAGTTACCATACATGTACTTGATTATGATATATGAAAATTTAACATTATCATATCTACAAATTTACTCCTAGCTATAGCAATTAGAGATTCTCCTTAATAAGATTTTTGGTCAATTTGGTACTAAAATGGATTCTGATAAACATATTTTCCTGCTAAACTTAAACAAATTTTTTTAGTTATATAAACAAGATTGAGATTATATGAACCATCACCCTCAGTCAAAGTTATATAAAAAGTGGCCAGACTAGTCCGACCAAACCAGGCTTAAGAGCACAAACAAGTCTGGGTGGGTAGGTTTAACGGTCTTATTTAGTGTGACGTACCTTTGAACAGGGATGGCCGTGCGGCGTAGAGTCTCGGCGACACCGAGCTGATCATTTTGAACTGGTGAGCTCGCATTCCATTTTGGCGATGGCTGTTGCTAGACCGCAAATCCCTGCACCAATTATCACCAGTTCTCCATTTTCCATCACTACTTGCATCACTGATTGATTTTGTTATGCCAGTATTACTCATGTGCAATTTAGATTAGTTAATACAAATAATATTTTTATGGTCAATTTTCAATACTTTTTTATTGAGTTTAAAACTAATTGTGTTTTCAGGTGAGGATATATCATCATTTAGGGTTGTTCATCTATAACTTTTATTTATACTCTTCAAATTTTAAATTTTTAGATTCAAGCGTTAAAAACTGAAGAAAGCATGTAAACTTTAACAAATCAACATAGAGTACAATTAATAAAAAAAAAATCTGAGAATCTCAACACAAATAATGATGTACAGCTTGTGTAAGCACTGTGCATTTTCAACTACCCATATAAAGAAAATGCTACAAATTCACAAACTTGGTTGGAACAAATTTTCAAACGGCAAAATCTGTCATCCAAATTTTGGAGCTACCCGTTTTCAGTTGTCATTGCTCAAAACTTGATTTTAGTTTCACGGTGCACGATAAAACAACTTTCACCTAAACTACAAGTTAAGCAGGCAGCCCCAATCCAAATTTAGGTGACACAGGGCACTTTATGCTAACTTGCTAAGATAACCATAAGTTATATGTACAAAAAATCATTTTCAACAAAGACATGAATTAAGTGTATATATGCCAAATAGTCTTATTTACATATAAAACATTCATGATTTGAATAAAATCCACTAATATCGTCTCCATTTTTCGACCTCTCTGTGAGTTGCTTTGATCAGCTTTTTGGTGTTCACGACAACCTCGTCTATCAGATAACCAATCTCATCCCTGGTATCAACAAGTCAATGTTCGGAAAGATCAGAACTATGGAAAACGTATATTGGAGAAAAATAGTTTAAAATTATTTTTAAAATAAAAATTTTTGGTTACCACTTGCTACCACCAAACCTAAACTAACAATTTGACTGGATAGCATGAAATGAGGGACTATAGTTGCAAATTATATACTTGGTCATTATCTGGGCTATAATATTTGTAGGTTATAGTAAACTGTTAAAACAATATATCAGTTGGGCGTTCGTTTTGTTATATCTATCAAGGATAAAGACACTAGACAAGAATAACCAACTAGCAAAGGTGTAGTAAGCATTGAAATTATTAGGCCACCGGTCACATAGCTTTTCAAGACAAGACTGACATCACATGATATGATACTAAACAAATAATTTAGTTTACTAAACAAATAATTTAGTTAATAGAGCATTTATATGTGCACACGCCTGCACATGTAAAACATATAAGTCTAAATAACAACTAAGAAAACACATAACTGTAACTAAAGCATTTAAACTCTCTAAAATTCCTTCAAGCTTTCCATACTTTCAAACAGTTTTGAACTTTCAGATAAAATTAAGACCAAAATGGAAGCCCACTACTAGCTCCTTGTATTTGGAAACTGGTCACCACAACCCAATCATATTCAAGCAGGTGTATATTGGTGGTATAAATATCCTACACAACTAAGAGATCTTATTTTTGTTAATAAAAGTACTCACTAGTTTCAGCTGATTTAAATAAAGGTGAAGATGGGAAATTTAGCAAGGACTTATGGGTGATGATGAAGAGTTCAGAAACAGAAATTTAAATAGGTGATAAGAAACATAGCAGACCAAACCAGTAACAGTTCAATTTCAGCAAATAGCAGCAAAGATGCTGAAGAAAGTTCTAGCACATATGTTCACATTACTGAATCATTAAGCAACAAACACACACCACACATGCGAGTGTAACTTACTGAGTAGGAAGACTGCCAGGTCCACTGAATAACTTGCCAACATTTGAATGTTTCCGATTCTCATCATAAGCAATGCCCCTCCCTGCACCATACCCAAATCCTAGACCAACTCCACATCCAGCACCAAACCCAAAACCAACTTGCAGACCTGGAATTCCAGGACCTAACCCTGCACCTGAAGTAATATTCATTTTAGGTAACCAAAGAACAAATTCACTTGAAAAACTGTCGTATTTCCATCTTAATTATGCTAGTAATAGCACTTTTGCATTCGCCACTAAAGATAAATACTATGTTTTAGTATCTATACTGCTATATAATGTATTTGGGATTATTCTATAATTAGAAAGGCTTAAAATTTAGACTTTTACTTGCTTATTATGGAAAGATTTCAAAATTAATTGGTTAGGAAGCAAGTTGGTTAGGAAGTTTGTTAGGAAGCACGTTGGTTGTTCAAACTAAAATTATTTGGCTTAACCATCTCTATTTATAAAGCATAAAGAAAACTAAATGTGTAACCGAATAATGCAAAATATAGTCACAGGTACCCGCTGCCGCATTGCGCGGGTACCGTTCTAGTAACTTAAAATAGAATAAAATAGTAATCTACTTGCATTCAATTCCCATTCTAGGAAATTTACTTTTTATCAACTCCGACTGAGTAACAACTAGCTTCTAACTTCATCTGTTTAACACAATTTAGTAGAAATAAGTTGTCATTCCCATAAACTTGAAAGTAGGTGGCTGCTCACAGTAACTGGTTGCCTAAGATGGAAGACGTATCAGTAGATGCTAAATTGCCTAAAAGAACTGGATTTATGCGATTCCAACTTAAAAACCTTGAATAATGCAATCACACATAACTAGTCAATCGACAGTTTTCTTTCAACATTTCCTTTTAAAATATAGAAAGACATCAAGTTAGTATTCATTATCAACTACAAAACCACTTGTTCCAACTTCCAAGGAATCCCATGTTAACAAATATGAAAAGCTTATTAGCAAACACAAACGAAAATAATCAGTAACACCCAATTAAAATCAACAATTTCCACTACGAAATTATGAACCACACATCACTTAAGGAGTAAAATTCTTAATCCATTTGTACAAGAACAGTATCTACAACATCAATGAAGTCACTATTTTCTCAAAGAGCGGACATTTAAGGGTTATGCTAGGGAAAATGATGGCTCCGATATTGTTGAACCATCAATGGAGCTTTTGTCCCAAATATTGAATAACATATCCCTGATGTAATTGTGAACCCTAATCTATTTCGAGATAATAAGACTGGCTAGCTAGCGACGTTATGTTTTCTGGTGTTATTTAAGGGGTGTTTGTCTTCGCTTATTTGATGGGCATATGAGTTTATCCACTTAGCTAGTGAACTAAAATATGCTATAAGCTCAAGTTGATAAGCTCATAAGTCCATCAAATAAGCGAAGGCAAACACTCTCTTACCCAAAATTAAGCAAAGTAGCATCACAGCTAGTAAATTACTAAAATAGTATATGAAGTTTGCTCAGACTCACTAAAATCATCCCTCTTAAAACCTAACCGTTTTAATGGTCAATGAGAGGAAATATTTGTTGCATAAAACATTGCCTCTCTCGAAAACCATACATGCAATTGTTTCCAAGAATATTCCTCACGTTGATCATATCAACAATTAGTTTCCAAGAGGAAGTTTCAGTGATTTTTAATAAGCCAACGAAACCATTTTACAAGTAGTAATTTAGGTGTTGTTTGTTTTTTCATATGTTTCCCCGTCTTGTAGGCCTTGGATCCATTTGGTACCATGTTCTCAAACATGAAAATCCTTATGTAGGAAACGCCAACCAACAAAAATATTCAGTAACACCAAAATAAAAATCAGCAATTTCCACTACAAAATTATGAACCAAACACCACTTAAGCTAAGTAAGATTCTCAATCCATTTGGAATTAAAAGGAGCAGCGTGTTTAACATCAATGAAGTAACTATTTTATCGAAGAGCGGGAGCTTAAGGGCTACATTAGGTAGACTGATTGCTCCTAGGTAGTCGAACCACCAATGGAACTTCAGGACTACATATTGAATTACATATCCCTAATGTAAGTGTCAACCCTTATCTAATTCAAGATAATAAGATTGACGGGCTAGTAAGGTTATGTTGTGTGGTAATTACACAACATTAACCAAAGTAAGGTGGTGTTCGTTTGTCAAGGAAGAACTTTTCTGCCTCTTATGCCTGCAGACATTATGTTTACTTTTTTTAAGCAGGCAAACGTAGACAATTCTGAAAAAGAGTGTTTGTTTTCCTTTCTTTTTTCAAACATAAGAGGTAAAAATGATTACCACTTCTTGTTTCTTGAAGACTTCAGATCCACATCTTCAATAGCACACATGACATTGTAGAATAGACATAAAATATCTTAAAAAACAAACAGCGCCTAACATAATAAGGATGGTAAATTACTAAAATGGTCCATGTGGTTTACTCAAACTCACGAAAACTAACACGATGTTCTCAAACATGAAATGCTTATTTAGGAAGCAGATATTCAATTGCAAATCCTAATATAATTGTAAACCGCAATCTAATTCAAGATAATAAGTCCGACTAGCTGATAAGGTTATGGTGTGTGGTGCTATTTACACAAATATATGGTCCATCTCATCTAGTCAAACTCATTAAACCGCCCCTCTTGAAAACTAAGCCGTAATGGTCAACGCCACGAAACAGTAGTTGCATAAATCGTCCAATCCGACAATTCGTTTCCAGGATGACGGGTTAGCGATTTTGAGCAAACCAAAAGAACCATTTAACCCGTAGTTATATTACTCTTATACTAGTCATTGAAACCCTTAAAAAACTATATATCTAACAACAACAATGTAACAAATCAGACTAAGGGGGTGTTTGGATTAGCTTATTTAGCCGGCTTATGAGCTTATTTAATTTCGGAAAAAAGTCAATAAGCTCACTTGACTATCTTGAGGTTATTGGCTTAAGCCAATAAGAAGAAGATGATAAGGTGAAGAAAGTGGGCTTATTGGGTTTTTTTTCCAGAATGAAATAAAGCTAATAAGGAGGCTAAATAAGGTGATCCAAACACCCCTAAAAAAAGAGTACCTCCAATGAGTCCAACACCGAAACCAAGGCCGCAACCAGCACCAAGACCAAAAGCGGGACCCAGTTTACCGAGTTTGTCGGAATAAACTGCCGGAAGCTTCCATAGTAAACCCCTGTCGTCGTCGTTATTGTTGTAGTTATTGTTGTAGTTATTGTTGTTGTTACGGTTAGGCATTTTCTGGTAATTGGATTATGTGAAATATGATTAGTGGATGATGGTTTGATCAAGTGAGAAATGAAAAGAGGTTGTGTGTTTGATAGCGTACGGGTTAACGGTTTTGGTATGGTCCACGTTTTTTTCTAATTGGCTTAGGGGTGTTTTATGCCTAAACAGCTAAACTAGGTAATCATATGCCTAAACCTGTGTCTCAATTGTTTATTGGTTTATGAAATAATGTGTCCTTTAGAGCTCCCAATGTCCAATTCGTCGTTTTTTGCCGTGCCTACGTGGCCTGTTCTTCGTCCTTCGCCGTGACACCGCCCCACCCTGTTGTGGCTCGCCAGGGAAAACCTCACCGTCTGCACGGCGAGGTAATGTTCTGACACTTTAAACGTTGGAGTGGGTCATGGTAGAGGAAAAATACCGTTTTCAAACGATTACTTTCTTTTCGTTTATTATTATTATTTTTTTAATAAACCTTAACACTCCTTATATATACACATATTATTGCCCAACCGGCATGTACATTTACTGTAGGCAAGTTACGGAGAATCATGTACTCGTGCATTATAATGCATAACATGATTTTGGAAGATCAACAATTTGCGATATGCGAAGCTAGCGAATTGTATATTCCCCCGCAACCAAATTTACAACAGTCATGGATTGAACGTTGCGCAGTGCAAAGAAGAAAAGCCAAAGAACTACATGATAAACGCAAACACTCAAGGCTTCAACGATGTCTCATCGAGCATGTTTGGCAACGATATCAATAGGAACAAATTCAACAACAGAATCCGAATAATTAGTTTTGTTATAATTTGATGTATTTCTTAAGTTGCGTATGTTTTTTTTTCATATCTTTATTTTACGTTTCGTATGTTTTTTATTGTGTTGTATTGTATTTTTATTTTTAATGAAATGAATTTAGTTTATTTGGCAATTTGAATAAAAAAATAAAGTTGTAAGTGGTAGGCTCCAAATGAGTAAGTTAAGGTTAGTTATGAGTGAGGGGGTTAGTTGTGGAGGTTTGTTATAGTGATGTGGTACCCGTGGGCCCCGAATGAGTAAGGTGGGTATGTCATGGCACCTTGCGCTCTTAGTTGCAACTAACTAAGGCTGTAAACGAACTGAACGTTCAGTGAACATTTCATGAACCGTTCGGTAAAAAATTCGTTTATGTCCGTTCGTTTATTAAATGGACAAACATGAACAATATTTGACGTTCATTTAGTTAAATGAACGAACATGAACAAAAGTCTCGTCTGTTCATTTATGTTCGTGAACATCCGATTATGCGTTCGTTAAAGTTCGTCTATGTTTATTTATCTATTTATTTTCATATATCATATCTTTTAATTTTATAATTTTAAAATTTGGTTTGTTTAAACAAAACAACACTTATATAAACATTATATTGTGAAGAATTCAATAAAGTTTATGTTTGTTTGTCTATTTTCACTTATGTGTAATCGTTTATGTTCGTTTAGTGTCTTAATTAACGAACATGTACAACTCATTTTCTAAATAAACGAACATGAACAAGAAAATTCGTCCGTTTAAGCATTCGAGTCCGTTTATTTGTCCGGTTAAAATTAAATGACCGAACATGAACAGCCCTACAACTAACAGGATGGTGGCATGCAAATTTAGGCATGAAATTAGGCACAATGTTTAGGTCTCTCTATCATTTCTCATTCAAAATTTTATATGTCGGGTACAAGTGCGGTTTTGATGATTAGATCATGTATATATAAAATTGTCCCTTATCTTTTGCTTTTTTCTATTTTTTACGGGATGTAATTCTACACTTTAAATTAATGAGCTGCTCAAGATTCACGAGTCAAGCTTAAACAAGCTCATCTCAGAGCTTTAGCTTTGTTTGGAGCTCATTTAACTTTGGATAGTAAAACTAAGTTTGTCATATTTTATTATTGATTATATAGCTTACAAATTAAGAACCCTTTGTAAGTCTTACAAACATAAGCCAGCTACAAACGGCTAACCTATAATCTATCATCCATTCTTTTGCTGAAGAAGGAATAGCCAACTCCATGTAAATGCCTTTCCCAGCTCAAAGGCAATGACTAGTATATTCGGGGTACCGATAAAGCAAATTCTAGTTTTATAGTTTGACGGTTTTAAAGGTGGTATTGGAGTGGGTATGAAGAGCTTATTGGAGCAGTGAAAGGAAGATACTTATTACCAAAACTCTTATGACGATGATGAGTTTGATGATTGTGGTCTGACCGATGCTCAATTTAAGTTTGCTAATGCTTATGACATTAGTCTCTGTGGTTAGCTTAGATAGGTCATTATTTGTTTTGCATAAGTATGGCATGTTATTTGTTATGTTTGTTTAGGCCTTAAGCACTGTAGGCGTTTTTGGTTTGCCTTTTTGGGCTAAGGTGTGGGATTCACCCACATCCGTTGTACTTAATTCTTTTTTGGAGTAACAATATTTTACCAAAAGTAACCTTTTAACCTAAAAAAAAATCTATTATTAACAAAAAGAAAAAGAAAAATGGACCTAAACTTTATACTCGAATCATCTATTACCCCCAACCCCTCTCAAAGAAAAAGGCTATGTAAATATACTAGACGAGTACTCGTGCATAGTAACGAGATTTTATAGCGACAAATCGTTTAGTGATAAAAGAAAGTTTATGAGTTATAAATGAAAAATAATAAAAGTTAGGGGTGGCAAATCTTGCCCAATTTGTAATTTTTGGGCGATTTTTGACATTTTTTTAAAAGTTAGGGGTGTTTTTTGCCCCCTTTCGAATAATACAATTCAACTTTCAAGCAATTACTCATTTTTTTTCCGACCAATTCACTTGTCACTGGTAACTATAAAACATTCCAACTATTTTAATTTTAATTTATCTCATTTATTAACTATTTTATGCATAATTATTTAATACTCTAATTAATTGATAGATAAATTTAATTAGTTGCATTTTTATTCATTTGTCCTAGCAGATTTTCTCAAATTTGCAGTCAGATTTTTTTTTTTATTTTTTTATTTTTTTAAGAAAAAATAATTAAATATAGTTAAGACTTAGATGCTTGATCTTTTTTTACAAGATGAATTAAAGGGGTTTTTAGGACTGTTCCGAATGTTTTTAATAGTTGAATTATAATTTGCTCGTTTTAGCCCGTGCCCGTTTGACCCGATTTATAATTTGTCCGTTTAGGCCGTGCCCGTTTTAACCCGTGCCATTTTAGCCCGTGCCCGCCCGTTTTGCCACATCTAATAAAAGTTTGAAGATTTGGGGATTAAACATAATGTTTTGAAACCCGGTTGAACCGTTTCGGTCGAAAAACGGGTCGATTTAAACCGAGTCATGTTTTTAATAACTGAACCCGTCGTGTATTAGTCCTTATATTCAAAATTATATATTTTTCCCAGTTCAACCTGTTGGTCCGGTCCAGTTTTCAAAACTATATGCAACATCAACTTGTTAGCTTGTATGAAGTTTTGTGTGTTTTATTAATTTGTATAATGTGTATAATAACATATACTTTTCATTTTAGGGTGTTTTAAAAATAATATTAATTAGTGTGTTTAATTATTTTATATTTTATATTATGTTGTAGCTTGTTTAAATTGTATATTGTAAAAATTTTATTGTACTTTTTAGTAAGATGTGTTTTAATTGATTGTTTTTAATTTGATATAGATGCTTTTAATTGATTGTACCATATGAATAAATTATTGTAATTTTAAGTTATGGGGTGTTTTAATAAGAATATTAATTACACAATTCATTTTCGCTCATTCTTGACTTTCAAGATATCACTTTTCAAGGTTTGACCATTTTCTCTTTATATACCGGAGGTAAGATCACCTATGAAAAATAATAATAATAATAATAATAATAAATAAATAAAATAAAAAAATGGTTAGGGGTTCTCACGGTGCTGCCTATCGACCCCGTAAGGAGCACTGTCCCTTAGCTATCATTATTTATCAATTTTTGAAATCAAGTTAGTTTTGTACATGCATTTTTTATCATCTAAATTATAGCTGAGTTTTGCTTAAAATCTCCTTTACCTCCATTAAGTTCGGATTTAATAAAAATGCTCGTGACCAGTGTTGCAAAAGTCGGCTTAAGTGCCCGATTAACCGGCTCTTAGGTGCTAATCATCCATTAGCTGCTTTGATTTGTCTTAATCGCCTAAAAATGTTGGTCAACGATGGCCAATAGTGGTTAAACTCGCCGAAAACTTGTTTATATCAGTTTCGTAAGATAGTGAGTGTTATTATTATTTTATTTTTTTTGCAACCATAGTTTCAGACCTTTTGGCCGACTAATTCACGGGATTTGAACCCACAAACCATACATACTCAAATTAGGTAAAGTCATTTCCCTTTATTTTGAGAGGTTGGTGTGGCCACTTTAGAGTTGTTTTCACTTAGCGGAAACTACACTTGAGACCTCATATATTTTAGTTTGCTAATTACAAATCTTTTGCCACTAGGTCACCCCAGAGTGGTTATAAGATAGTGAGTTCCTGTAGAAAGTGTAGAGAGAGAAAGATGATGGGATGTTTTTACATAAAGAAAAAAGTGTTGTCGGAAGGAAATAAAAAAGTAAGCTAGGGTTTTAAATGTTTACTTCAAAAATAAAAAGTAATAAGAAATTTAAATACTTATTAATATATATGTTTGAGGTATAACAAACATTTCTTCTATGTGATACATATAAGTTTTATAATGTTTAATTTCATACATACAAAACTCCAATCCGATTAATCGCTAGGTGATATTGGCCATTCACAAAGGGCTTAACGCTTTTTGCAACCTTGCTTATGACTAGGGATGAGCACGGTACCGGTACCATACCGAACCCGTACCGAATTGGTGGTACCGAATTTTTCCCGAGCATAAATTAGTGGTACCGGTACCGTACCGAACGGGATTCGGATACCGGAACCGGGAAATCGGGTTTTTCCCTTTTTTTCGGGAATTTCCCGATTTGGTACCGGTCTCGTACCGAATTAGTGGTCCCGATTTTTTTCATCCTTATTTCGTAGTACCGGTACCGTACCGTATATCGGGAACGGTACCGTTTCGGTACGGTTCGAAATGCTCATCCCTACTTATGACAATAAATTTATCAATAAAAACTTAATCGTTGAAATCATGTAAGTTATTATGGATATTTAATGGTTATCCACATGGTCTATAAAACATGCACAACGAAAAATAAAAAAATAAAAACCATGTGGCCAAAACCCCAATATCAAGATCTTGAGCTCAAGGATGTAACTTAAATAATAAACATGGGTAAAGGGTGTTTATAGAGTTACTTACTTGTTCATGCTAGTGTAAGCTCCAAGTAATCTTCTAACTGCACATAATCACTTTCTTGATCTTCTCTAGATGCTTTAGTATATCGATTAAGGTTTATGGGGAGAATCACTTTTGTTGGTTGGATAAGGTATCCACCAGTACCGCACAAGTAGAACAAGAGCTAGATCATATGCACAACTGGAACTAAGGAATCGACCTAGGTTAATTTAGGGTTTGAATCCCCTTGGGATTGACCGTATGGAGCATGAGAGGGGGTGATGGATTCAGTTATGGTTAGGAAGGAGTATATGGAATTCCTATTAAGAGTTTCCTTGTATTTATACGCTTTATAATGGTAATTCTACCATAACTTGAACTCATGTAATTATCCTTAACTACCCAAGTTTAAAATTTGTCAAACTTGATCCTTTCCATATATAATATGGGTTGAACCAAGGTTGTCAGGATCGGGATCCTACCTATGATCGTTTTTGGCTTTGCAAGATTGTAATCGTAGGATCGGATCGGGAACGTAAGATTCTATGAAAATGTATATATTTTCGCATAGGGGTTGTAGTTTTATACTTCTATATATTTCTAAACACAATTCCACAAAACAACTAATACCAAAATTCTAATATAACTAAGCTGAGATAAGAAATCAGGACCTAGGCTTAAATGAAAAAAAAAGCCCAAAAAACATAAGCCTAAGATAGCACAAAGTCACAAACAGAGTCTTCAATTCAGGTGTTTCAAATTGATATATTATACTCTAAGCTATCCATGTGTACTGAATACCAAAAAAACAACTGCAACACTCGGGACCAAATCAATATTTTCAGCAAAACTGAAGCTAAAGTACAGCAGACATCAAAGGCATATCATCACACAAACATTCACTTCCAAACATACCATCATTAGATATATTGTTAAACATATTTGCACAAAGTTAGTTGTTGCTTGACTTGCTTCAACTGCTAAACAAAAGAGATACTACATACGTTCACCTACTTCATGTTTCAATCATTAAATAAACGCTTTTGGATACAAAATAAATACTACACAAAAGGAATACAACTAGTTTATAAAGCCTAGCCTAAATTACCAAAAGTCCAAAATAAGGCCATCAATATATGATTTGTAATTGTTCCACTTCCTCAACTTCATTTTCCTCTTCAAAACATAAGTTGATTCTTCTCTAGACGGTCATTTCCACCTAAAAAGTGAAGTATCACAAAGCCACTATCAGGTTTATGAAACTTTATACAAGAAAAAAAATGTGGTGTATATCAGCTTACCATATTGATTTCTTATAGCATGTTCAAGAAAATCATCATCTCCACTAGCACTATCTATTGTTGACTCATTTGCATACATGTTTGTCAAATCTTCATTGTCTTTGTTAATCCACTCATCATCAGAATCAACATCTTCAAAGTCAAAAATTTCATGTTGCTCGACTCCAAAATCTTCCTCTTTTCATGTCCTTTCTTCCCTTCCACTTAACTTTAAATTATACATCACATAGACAAGATCATTCATTTTCTGTTGTTGTAAATGATTTCTTCGTTTAGAATGTACCTAAACAATTAAAAGAGAAAAACATTTAACAAATTAGATAGCAATCAGTGGTGTAAGATAGGCTAAGGATAATAAGATATATCGTTTCAGGTTACCATCTCAAAATCACTCCAATTTCTCTCACAGCCCGATGATGAACATGTCAAGCTCAAAACACGAATGGCAAACTGTTTGAGTTCTGGTGTGTCATCTCCAAATGAATCCCACCAATCGGTCGGAGATTTATCATTCCTTGTTAGCTTAGTTGTGCTACAATTAAATAGCTCCTTCGAATTCTTGAATAAATCAAGTTGCAGATAAATCTGTCTTTGTTAGGTTCTCATTGTCACACATTTTTTCAAGACATTCATAAAATATCTTTTTGCTAAAACCACAATCTTTTCCAAAGTCGAGACTGTATTGCATCTGTGGATTTAAGTAGTAACTTGCTACATGAAGCGGCCTTTGAAGCTGAGTTTCCCATCTTTCATCAATTATATCTAATATCAGGTGATACCTAAAAATATAAGAGAGAAAGGAAATGTGGGGGATGGTTGTTTACAATTATAAATTTATACTAGATAAATAATGATAGTGCGAGATAAGATAAATTACCTCGATTTAACATCTTTGAACAAGAATTTGATATCTTTCTTTGCTTTGACCATGGCATCAAAAATGAAACCCATAACAGGTGACTCTGAATCAACCATTTGAAGTACCATTATCAAAGGAATTGCAGCAGTATAACATGTGTAAACTGATTTCCAAAATCCTACGTTATCAAGAATTATACTCTCAATATTCTTCCCTGCCTCTCATGTTGGAACATTACTAGTTTCCCATTTTTCAGATGCAAACATCGAGATTAATGCACCTTTTAGCTCATGCAACCGACAAAGTGTAAGATAGTAAGTAGCAAACCTCGCTGCTCCCGGCCTTAGGAGTTCCTTACCATTTGTTAACTCTTTCAATAAACATATGAGACGAGTCCTATTATAAATGAAACTTACTCGACTTAAACTCCTCAACCTGAGTCGTTGCAAAAGGCTTTTAGAACTACCCCAGCTCCCATCAAGTTTAGCTATTCTCCTAGCATACGAATGCGACTCGCTTACAAACGTGGGAGATTTTTATGTGGATTGTAAAAGATTAAGGTATGCCTCACTTGTATGCTTGAATATGGTAATTAATGGGAACAGATTTCTATAATCCATGCTTGAGGTACGTATGGCTGTGTGCGTTTGAATATCAATCTTTATGCAGATAATAGTAACGGCAATTATTATAAGCTAATGATTTTGTTTTCAATAAATTAGAGAGAGAATGCTGAAGATCAATGTGTGATTCTCTACCTTCAAAGCCTTGAGATTCCAAAGGGGTTTACACCTTGCCTTCGAGATGGGGATGAATGTACATTGCAACTTCCAGAGAACTGGTGCAGTGACTTCTGTGGATTCTTAATGTGCATTGTTGGGAACAATGACTTTTATCAAACAATAACAATCAAGCACTCAAGCAGGTGATGGGTGGTTTACCGGGAATGGATTCTGAAGATGATGTGGTTCGGAAGGAGAGTGATTCTGTAGATGATGTGGTTCGGAAGGAGAGTGATTGTTTGGAAGGAGAGTGATCCTGAAGATGATGTGGTTTGGAAGGAGAGTGCTGGTGATGGAATAACATGGGTGGGGTATATTCCTTTTGCTTCACTGAGACACACAAACTGGTGGGACTCAACGTACAAAAAGCTTTCCTTCTCCATTGACCCCAATAATAAGTCAAATATTGGTAAGTGAGTAAGACTCGTTGGCAGAAAAGGAGGAAGTGGTCCAACAACAGAAACATCAGAAGAAATATCAACAGATTCTTCTGATGGAAAATATGATTACACAACTGGATTCGAGATTAAACATGATTCAAAGGATTATCTAGTGATTTCCCAAGTCGTTTCTATTAGTGGGCAATCCAACATGGATCCTCAAATATTAAGAATATGGCTTTTCTTCTCAAACTTATCGTTTGAACCAGACTTGGCAATGTAACTTAACACATCTATTATTTTGTCATTTTGTGTAACCGACTTTAAAATTACCTTTTGATAACATAATTTGATTTCCTAAACCATTATGTGTATATTTAAAAGATGATTACACAACTGGATTCAAGATTAAACATGATTCAAAGGATTATCTAGAGATTTTCCCATGTGGTTTCTAAGACATATCCAAATTTATGGCGTTGTAACTTACATGTGGTTTGGTGTCGGGCTGTTACATTAGGTTAGCATTTTGAGTTTTTGGGTGTTGCTTTGTTTCCGTTTTATTTAATGCATTGTTTCCGTTTTATTTAATGCATTTCTTTTCTAATACACGAGGCATTACCACCCGTGCGTTGCACTCGGGCTCATCTTTGTTAATAGTCTGTTTTTGTTAGTCAATATAAAATCATTATTTTTAATCTAATGAGTATTTATGTTATTTGAAAGTCGTAGATTAATCATGCTTTATTGTATATAGTGTTTATTTTTTTCTAATTTTAATTTTACTTAATATTAATCATTAAATTTGAATGCCCTTTCAATATCCCTCTCTATAGGTTATATATTCATAGCATAATATGGAAATTTACATTTTAAAAAATAATACACCTATGTCTTCTCCTATTGTTTCTTCTCTTGTTTTCTTAGGGCGGTTAGCTGATGAATCTAAGTCAAGCTATGTTAAAGATATGATGCTCGTACATTATAACCGAGAAGTTAAATCTACATTTGCTGATGAAGAATATTTAAGGGAAGAAGTGATTGAAATTATTGATCATGTGAATCACAGGGAGTTGATTATAAAAGAGTTGAAGATTATTGGTGCATGTGATTCTTCTATTCAATCTATTGATGATTTAAGAAGAATGCAACGGGAATATTTGGATGAAGTTGATAGGTTGATGTTTGTTGTAACTCAAAAACATGTTCGGCTTCGTGCTCTATTATCTTTTATTGAGAAGTTGGAAGCAATGAAAATTGATATTTATATTCAGTTTTTAAGATTTTTATTTTATATATAAATCAAGAAGTTTTCATATGATAATGTTATTTGTAGTGTTTTTTTTATGAATATTTTGTTATAATTTGCACCATTTGAGGGATACTTTATGTAATATTGCCATCTTTTTTTTTAATGTTTAGTCATCTTTATCATAAGTTGAAGGGCTGAATGTGTCATTGCAAAATTTATGTCTAAAACTGATTTGATATTCTGCATGGGAAACTAAACCGATTGTTTTCATTAATGTATGACTTAAGTTTTGTAATCATTAAGTCTATCAAGTTCAGATTCAGTTTGGTTACCACTATTTATAATTCATTATAACTTCTTTTTTGTTTAATACTCTATCATTAACTATACCTAACAAATTAATCTTTTGTTTTCTAAATAAACAATGAATGAATGCCTCGCCTGAAACTCCACTCATTGACGAACTCAAAGAATTATCTGGATCGGATAAGCTTCACAGAGCTTTTAAGTTTCTTTTTGCTCATGAATACACTGAAACTGAAGTTTTCATCAGGTGGATTGGAGAGCGTTGCCATGACTTGGAAGGTAGTGTTGAAAAAACAAAGGCAAGATTGGATGAAGTGTTTTCTCTAAACCAAGATGATGAATTAGCTGTCAGTGATGTTTATGAAAGCTTGCACAGGTCTCTGGTCAGGCAGCGTAGGAGGTTGGAGGCACTTACTGCCGTCCTGGTTGAGGTCCGTGCTGGCTTGACTGAGAAGAAGCAAGACATGGATCTTATGGACTGGCATGAAGATTAGTTGGTGGGCTGCTCTTCGGAAGCTTCTTTTGGTTGGTTAATCATCTTAGTTTTTAATGATGTTTTTGTGAATGGAATGCCATGGAACGCTGTAATCAAAATAATCACTTTATTAGTAAAATGGTTATGTTATTAATGTTTTTATTTTTATTTACGTTTATTTTTTTCCCCATTTTATTTTTATTTTTTTTATTTATAATTATTAATGAGTTGGGTGTAACAGCTTGTGTGTTTGGGAAGTTTCACTTTTTTTAGCTATACACACTAAACACACACTTATCTTCGATAGGTTTTATTTGATCTTTCAAACAGATCTAGGGTTTTGATATTTTTAGGGTTTCGCTGCAATCAATCATGATTGAACAAATATATCTTAATCAAAACAGCTGGATATTGTTTAATTTTATTAGGGTTTGGGTATCTAACCTAAAACCCCAAATTAACATCGACCTTATTTTCAGGTATGAAATTTATTAATTTACGATTACATTGATTTGTTGTATTTTTGGTTTCTTTGATGATATGTTCATGTTAAGTATTCATTTTTGATTTTAAGTTAACAAAAATAACTTGATGTCAAATTATTTTGGCCACACTTAAACTATGTATCCAGTTCATATCTATTGAAATCTTAGATATTTCAAACGAATCTATCGATCTGTCACCTGCACCATTTGCACAGGAGGTTATGTGTGATTTCTATGCATTCATAGGAGAGCAAAATACCCTGTTTATAAGTTTTTCATAAAATCTTAGCCTTAGTTTATATTGTTTGAAATAACAATGTTATTAAACTTTTTAAATGATTGACATAAAGCATATGAAATTTTTATCTGCTGTTAGTGTAATCGATAAACAGATATGGCTGTGATATATCAAATTGTATGTTTAGGTTAGATACCTTTGGCAATCTGAAAAAACAGCTTGCCGTATAAGGAATAAAAGTTAACATTTTTTAGTTCTAACTACATCATCATCAAATTTGTCTCAACAGACATTTTATTTAATAACTTTTGAGTATCAATTGGAGTTTAATTGATTGCTTAATATTATGCTTGCAAGTAGCCACTCAGGCCTGCATCATTGGCTTAAAGAAATAACTCAATTTGCTTTAGCTTATATTGGATTTTTGAGTTTAGTTGATTGCCTAATATTATGCCTGCAAGTTACCACTCAGGCCTGCAGCTACCCTCACTCACTTAACAATCCAATCAGGCCCATATCAGCTTCTTTTTAAGCTGTAATAAAAGCTCTAATTTAACTCAAACTTGGCTCACATATACTTTGAAGAAGTCAGGTACTAACTTTTTGAAATTGATTCATATATTTAGATGCAGTTAGATTAGTTGCATAATAAAATTACAATAAATAGACTATGCACTCCTAAGTAGAATTGTCGGCTTACTTTTTAAAATGCTGCTATGTAATGCAATTTGGAATCCCTTTGGTGCCAAACATCGTTGTTCTTATAACTAACCATAGTTAGATTGGTAAATAGATATGAAAATAAAACTAAGTTTTGGGATACACATAAATTTCTCATGCCCAATCTCACCATTTTTCTATTAATAGTTAAGGTTGAGTGCTTGCATAAAGTGTTCCATCCCAAGATTATTATTTTATTTCATTACATAGGAATATTTTTTGCATCAAATTTTCAGATCAACCAAACATAAGCTAATGTTCTTTCATTTTTTCACATATTCCTCCTGCTCATGAATACCTTCCTTCGTGTCAAGAGACATCTCCATCAACAGATTGAGCATATTGCAATCCCTACCCATAGTTTTCTTCAATGCTTTCAAACATCCAGCAGTTACCCCATGATCTCCCAGATTTTCCATATCTGAAATCATCATGCAACACTTGTGAATGACCATCTTAAGATGATCACGACACTCATGAAGCAAAAATTCAAAAGCCTCTCCTACATCAATCTCTTGCTTAAACCAAACCCTCATACGGTCATGTAAGCGTGGAGAACCGGCGTTTTCCTTAAGCACATCTAATATATGAAATTGTGCCATCAAATAAATGATCAAATATAAACTTTCCTTATAACTGATTTGGATTTATACATGTCTAACTATTAGAGGTTGCCTAATTTATAGCCATAATTTTAATGTGAAAAATGAAACAGTCATCATATGGCTGATCATATTCATCAATAATGAAAAGTAGTTTAGTATATGCCTCATCATATGATGTTACTCATGTTTTATTTTTTGGGTGATGCACATCAGACATAAAAATAGATATTAATCAAAGGGAATGGTATTCAGATAAATTTAGGTAAGTATCTTTCCCCTATTCTTCGCTAGTGATTCATCCATCTTGATTGTTATTGATAATCTTTGAGTGACATCTCCTGATTGGAAATTGTTTACAAATCATTTTGAAAGGCCATTTAGATATGGTTAATGTGAACGTTATTCTTGGTATTAGAACCGTGGCTCCTATATTTGAACCGGTAATGATTTATGCTTGAATAAGCAATCTTCCTACATGCTTGGCAATAAGCTGGGTGCCATTGCACAAACCCTGGCTTGTATTAACATTTCTTATGAGCACAATTTGTAACTCTTTTTTGAGCTTTAGGACGTGAGGTGGCATTTGCTGAATATCTATATACTGTGACATAGTGTTTGTATGTAACCACCCGTAATTTTACCTCATGAATAGTAAATGCTAACTTATGATTTGCCAATCATTATGATAATTAAAAACGTTTTTACCGATAACAAAAAATTTTGTTTGTTAGTCGAGTTACATTTTTATGATCACAACGACGTTTGTGATTACCGTTTACCTGGGAACGCGCTTACACACGAATCTAGATAGTCTAAGTATCGCGAATTAATTTTTATAACTAACGTTTACTAAGTAACGTAATAATTATATAATTATATATATATATATATATATATATATATATATATATATATATATATATATATATATATATATATATATATATATATATACGCATATATTCAAATAATTAACCAAATGCGTCCTAATAAACTCCCGAGCTCACGAAAATTTCCACGAACACTCCGTAACTACTTATAACTTCGACACGACTTTCGAGACAAGCCAAATGGGTCTATACTTCCATTGGGCCTTGGCCCAGTTTCGACTACACACCACACACCCAAACGGACCCTCTCTATTTTTTCTTTCTTTTCTCATAGCCCAGTGCACACACAAACACAAGCCCAAAACAATGTGAGCCCAAAACCCTTTTATTATTTTCGAAACTCTTGTCCTAAACCCCAATTACTTTGCCCCGTTTTCTCCAAAAATCTCCACACGACCTATACATATTTTTACCTACCTTGTGTGCCCTTCCAACTGAGAATCATAGGAACCAAACCATTTTAGATGTTGTGTACGTTTACTCGTTCAAAGACGATCAAAGCTCAGCTCGAATCCAACCTTTCTAAAAATCCTAAAAATTTATGTGTCCTAGCCATATTGTCTCGTACCATTCCTATACTACTCCAAACGACTTCACCACAAATATAACACGTTTTACTTAACCCTTACCTACCTAGTAACCACAAACAAAGCCAAGACAAACATATATTATGTTATTTTGTTTCTTTCTTTGCGTTAACACTTGCACAAGGACGATCCATTGCTACCAACTCTCCTATTTCTTCTTTGACCTCAATAGCAATCACAACAAGCCATTTAACCACGTTTGCTTGTGGTGAAAGTTGGATCTTTTGTGCCAAGGACTCCAACGAGAAATCATGACTACTTGGTGGTTTCTTGTGACCGGTTTGTGTACAAGGATGATGCCAACCCCCAACCTCACTATTTGGTAATTATGAGCTCAATATTAAACCCATGTGTTAAAAGGAATTGACCTTCCTTGAGACAAAACCCCAAACGCAAACCATGGAGACCCTTGTCTCCTTTCTCTTGTTCTAAACTGCCATAAGGAAGATTCAGGCTTCCACTTCACTATTCTCCCCTATTACCCGTGCCACAATTGAGCCTTGGTCACCAAGGGTCACATTTCACACGTTTTTGAAACTCCTATATATATATATATATATATATATATATATATATATATATATATATATATATATATATATATATATATATATATATATATACATGCATGCATGCAATACGAGCTCATGCACACCAATAACAATCACCACGCAAATTTTTCTAAGTTCTTAAGGTCCTTGTGGGTACTTATAACTTTGGTGAGCCTTGGGAAGGCTTGCATCAAGTAGTTATATACGTTGGGAGACTTGTGTGTACGTGGGAGAAAAGTTCGAGCCTTCCTTGTTCATTCTCAACTCATACGATTTGTTTCTACTCCACCATACTTGGTGAGGTGAGCAACTCATTTCATTTTCTCACATGACTTACTTTTATACACGACACATTTACTTTCTTGTTTTTCTTATTATTTATAGCTATAACATATATATATATATATATATATATATATATATATATATATATATATATATATATTATTAGTGAAGCCATAAGTATAACACGTAAGAAACTAAGTTTAGTGAAACATTTAGCGCTAATAATAACATATAAGCACTCCTATAGACGCGTTACTAAGTCCCCTTGACCATACGATTTCAACCCCAACACTTAGAAAATATTTTGAAACATAAAAATTACCATACACTTGATTAATGTCGATACACTTTGGTCTCGTATCTTTTAGACCATACACACGACATAGCGTTTTTAAGACTTAATCTATTATTTCACATGTCAAACTAACGAGGCACAAAAATAACTCACTCTCACAAACCCTTTTTATCCTTCGTATAACCCCAAAGCTTGGTTGAGATTTTAAGAACTTAAAACAACGATTGGGCTTATAAGCCCATTAAGTCAAAAATAAGCTTTTCGAATAAGCTGGGTCTAAAAGCAGTCTTTCAAAGTTTTTAGTGTCTAAATACAAGCACAAAAGTTTCCTAAGCCCAATGATACTAAAAACCTTAACGGGCCTTGAGTTAAGCTCGTTAAAGGCCCATTAAGTGTAAAATAATCCCTTTTTGAGAAATAAGCTATTTTAGAACTTAAATAAGCTGTTTTAAACTTATTTTGAAAATAAAAATGTTAAGTTTTGAAGTTGGTAAGTTTTGGACTAAATTTGCAAAAGTTTTGTAGTCGAGGGACTAAAACTGTCAAAATGGAAACTTAAGGTAAAAACTGTCATTTTGACATCTTGTGATGAAAACTGTAAATCTAGAAAATTTTTTGGTAGAAATTGTAAATATAAAATAGTTTTGGACTATAAATGAAAATAAATAACGTTTTGGACTAACGGTGTAAGGTTATGCCGTTAAGGAGTTAAAATGGAAACTTTTCAAAACTTAAAGGTTTTAATAAAATATAAATGTTATAATTTATATATTATATATATATATATATATATATATATATATATATATATATATATATATATATGTAACTTTCTTACGAGAACCACTTTTATGTGCGAGAACTGCAAGAACCGAATATAAACCATTAGATCATTTCATCAATGGATGAGATGACTTGTGCAATTAATGTAATTAAACTAAAGATTAGGTAACTTGTGTGTAAATCTGAAAAGGGTAATTTAGACATTTGTTAATCAACCCTAAAAAAGTGGGTGGTACCAGTTTATTTACGTATACACTCTCCTCCCTCCCCTAAAAACCTAAAACCACCCTAATTTTTTCATCCTTTGAAGCGCAGCCACCAAAAAAAAAGATCAAATATATCCTTCCTTGTTTCTCCTTTCAATCGCAGTTACCAACAAGATATCATCACATCCACTATTGATTCGAACCACAACCTTCTTTATGTCCCCACAAATATGGGTCTTATCCTCAATCAATAAAAAATGATTTATGCTATTAGGTAAGTTTTCATATTTTGTTCTCATTCATGTATATAACTCGATATTCGATGTGACAAATTTGAATCAGATTTGAATTTTCATTTTAATTTTAATTTTCATATTAATGATTGTTTGAATCAGATGTGACCAATTCGATGTGACCAATTTTCGTATTAATGTTTGTTTTAATTTTCGTATTCGATGTGACCAATTTGAATCATTTTATTTTCTAGTTTGGATCTTAAACATTAATGTATTTCAGATTTGACGTGAATAATAATCTGCGTGTCTCCACTTTGTTCATCTATGTGTTAAAAGGTTGGTTTTCTTTTATATGCTTCTACTTTTTTGATCTAATTCATTGTTTTTAAAATTCATTTTATGTTGTTGGAATTGTTTTTAGTTTATTACATATTTTTAGTTAATGAAATCAACAACTAATCAATGTCTATATAAGGATGAGGATACAATATTATGACATATCTGTTTATACAAATAAGTGAGTCACAAAAGCGTGTTGGGGTATTTCATATGTTTCGATTTTTTTAGTTAAATACGAAATCTATATTTGGATATTACCTAGTCGATAAGCCTGTTGTTTTGTTTTTGTTTTCTTCAATTAAACATACTTGTTTTCGGTTTGGTTCAAAAAACATATATGTTTTCGGTTTGGTTAAAAAAAAACATATATGTTTTGTGTTTGGATTATAAAACATATATGTTTTGGAAAGATACATATATGTTTACATATAAAACATATATGTTTTGTGTTTGTTGTTTAATTATTTTCATGCATGCTTGTTTCAGATTGATTGATGAAGATGATGATATCATTCAAGACCAGGAAGTGGATGAACATGATTATACATGAAGATAATTTGCGACCTTTGGAGATATATGATTATTTCATGTGTTTTTGTAATTGTAATCAAATGAAATGTAACATTTAAATATATCATTCTTGTTTTTTTTATAATGAATTATGTTCTTTAATATGCGTTTATAAAAATATTGGTAGGTTGATTAAAAAAAAGTGTTAGATAAAAAAACCTTGACTATTTGGGGAAAAAAAACATGTATGCACTTTGACTAATTGAAAACATGTATGCACTTTGACTATTTGGAGGAAAAAAAACATGCATGCACCTTTGCCTAAAAAAACATTTATACACCATGACTATTTAAAAACATGTTAGCATAAAAAAAAAAAAAAAAAAAAAAAAAAAAAAAAAAAAAAAAAAAAAAATCGAATTTTAAGATGTATATAAAAACGGTAATTATAAAAAAAAATAAAAAATAATATGAAAATCTCTTTTACTATTATACCCTTTTGAATTAAATAAAAATAACAAAATGATATGGGGCATTAAATGATGTACATTGTGTATTATTAGTTATAAAAAGGTGGTTCTAGCAGTTCTTGCAGATAAGGTGGTTCTCACAAGGAAGGGACCCATATATATATATATATATATATATATATATATATATATATATATATATATATATATATATATATATATATATATATATATATATATATATATATATATATATATATAACGTACTAAAGAAAATAATAAATATATATAACTTTTAAAAATTAGCACATTCTCTCGAATCTATTCCACTCTTCGACACCCATCTACCGTTGAATCACCGATCTCATCTCTACACTACGTTAACAAGAACATGCTCACAAGTTATATTTTTAAATATAACTATTGTTCTTTAACTTCAGGCATTTAAACACACATGTTTAAATTGCTACGAGTCAACTAACAAAATAATATAATAAACAACTTTCGTGATAAACTGAACTTAGACTATCAAACTCTGAAAACTTGCCATATATTTTACTTAGGTTGTGTGTTGAAGCCGTTTCCACCAGTCGTTTGAATAACGATACTAGTACTACCAAGATATCCAGGTGTGTGTTCATAGCCCACTCTTTAAACTTTTAAACTCTTTTGTGGGGAGATATGTTGAAACTAAGACCTTGATAGATCTTCTGAGCACTCTAGAATCGTTAGTAATGTTAATGTAATCACCAACACACTAATAGACAATCTCTGTAACTTGTATTTTAAAGCGGAATCAAAAACAAGTTTTAATACTAAGAACAATTGATCCTCTATGGATCTTTAATAATTATCAAAGTGTTTACTAAAAACGTCAATCAATACATAATCGTGTGTTCCTTTTATACACAAGGAACCCTAAACCGTTTCACAAGAAACGTATATTCTAAAACTTCTAAAAGATATGCATTATCACTTCCTAAATAAACTCATGCATATCCTAACTATATTACATAAAACACGGAAAAACTATATCCGCAGAAACTAATCATGCTGAGTCTAAACTTCAGCAGAAGCAATCTATAAGCAGAATCTGTGTCTTCAGCATAAACCATCAGCAGATTCTTCAGCAGAATTCTCTCTTAGCAGAATTCCCAACAATCTTCCCCTAATCTTGAATTTGACATGGTTAAGTTCAAGATTCTTGATAGATCTTTAAAGTTACATACCAATAGGATTGAAATCAAACATTATCAGCAAAGAATCATCATCAGCAGGATCTCTATGATCAGCACATACTTGAAAACTCCATTCTTTGCAGCAACAAATGACCAAATGTACATCAAAACAAAATGAGTTTCATACTATTCTCATCACATCCAGGTGTGTTAACTCCTGTGAGAGGTGAATCATTGAAAATAATGGATTTGATGTCTCTTTACCAATAGCCATCACTACTGGAGTAGCCAAATGTTCTAAGTTCGAAAACTAGGGTACACTGATGACCACATGATTTTTAGCAAATCATCAGCTATAAACGGATTTGAGATGTCTTTACCTGTAGCCGTTTGCTCAGGACTAGTCAATTATTAGATGAAAGATCATCTTGGTCAACTGATTACCAAATATGGTTTTCCACTGCCTTTACCACAAGCCACATACATGTAGGCTAGCCAATTATTTGGAATCCATAAAGGAAAAATCCATGGTCAATTGACAACCATTTCAACTCTCAGCAATGAAGCATGGGTGAGTTGAGTACCCTATAGTTTTGAGCAAACTATTACAGCTATCAACAGATTTGATGTGTGTTTACCAAAGCTGTACCCTTTGGACTAGCCAACTTTTTGATGGAATAGTCAACATCAGGTAAGTTGATAACCAAAGAAAGTGTGATTAACACCAAACCTGCATACAACATACACAATACTATACAAAAATGTTAGTTTTTTTTTTTTTTTTTTTTTTTTTTTTTTTTTTTTTTTTTAATACTAATAAAAGAAATAAAAATATACAACAATATACTATCAATTTGAAGCTGCTCTGGAAGTCCTAATCCTGAGTTTGAACACTTTCACCAGAGATTCAGCAAACAACCTTGCATTCCCAACTGGATCAGGAGGAATCTCCAACTTTTGTTGAAGCATTTTCTCCATCAGAGACAATGTCAGAGGATACCTCTTGCCAAGATCCATAATAAGTCTGAGTCCAGATGTAGTTTCCAACACATGAACATATGGCATAGGATAAAACTTCCAACTCTGAACCTTCCTTCTCTGATTGTTTTTCCATATGTCATAACCAGCACCAGTAGGAGTAGAAGAATCAAACAACACTTTGAGGTCACCCAATAAATACAATCCAGACCCTGTAGGAGTATGATTTGCATAAAATTTGTGAACCAAATCATTGAGAGTGAGCAAATCCTGATGATCCACAAGATGTAGTATTTCTTGTAGAAATGTAAAAGATAGGGAAGTTTTATCTAGTCTATAAATGGTATTGATCTGTCCATTTTTAGTCAACTCCCAGTGAACCAAAACATCTCTAATTGCCTCAGGCCAATCATCAGGGGATCCTTCTTTG
Organism: Artemisia argyi; assembly: GCA_030686995.1. Taxonomy (NCBI): domain Eukaryota; kingdom Viridiplantae; phylum Streptophyta; class Magnoliopsida; order Asterales; family Asteraceae; genus Artemisia; species Artemisia argyi. The sequence continues at coordinate 151,673,829 of CM060689.1, forward strand.
ATAAATGAAGCATCAGAAGCATTCACATCTATTAGTTTATGTGCTGACTGTGAAGTTCTAACTCTAGCCATTCTCTTAGCTTTTCTTCCAGGAACATAAATGGCATCATGAGGTAAAGAAGATTCATCAGGAACTTCAGCTTCAGTAGATACACCTTCTGCAACATCAGTTTCCACTGATGGATTATCCAATTGTTCATCAGTAGAATCCTGAGAAGATTCAAGTGCAGCAGATGCATATTGTTCATCCATAGCCTTCCTCATCTGTTTGGCTCTAGCAGCTTGAAGCTCTACCTCTCTTTCCTTAAGCTCATGAAATCTTGCCATGTCAGCTTGTTGTTCATCATCCAAACCTTTTAGCAACCTCTTCACCCAACCTTTCCTCCTCCATTTGTTTCCTTGTTCTCTTTCTAGATGGAGGATCTTCTGCTATCACTTGAGCTTTACCTTTATCAATACAAGATGAAGCAGCAACAGGTGGTACATCAGCAGAATTGACAGGTAAAGATACCTTATCAGCAACAACAGGAATATGTATATTAACAGATGAACCAGCAGCAGCAAGAGTGGTAGGAACATTTTTAGAAGCACCCATTCTATCTTTGTCACACCTAGACTTGATTCTATTATACATCTGAACCAACTTTTCATCTGAAAGTCCCCACACTTGTTTCCTAGTCCAAGCATTGTTATATAAAGCACTGCTTTGACTTTTCACATATGTTTTCATATAGTCCCTTTGCTGTGCTTGAGTCATGGGCTTATCTCTTTTTGCTTTGGCTCTTTGCTCATCTGCTGCTTTCTTCCTCAACTTCATTTGTTTCACAATTTCAGAAACCCAGTCCTTTTTATCTACCTTATCACCAAGAATTTCTGCAGCTAAGTCAGGAGTAGCAATCACTTGTTCTCCAATATGCTGCCAGTCTGACTCATCAAAATTTTGAACAGCAGCATCCAATTCTTTCTGTCTTTCAATAGGCAAGGTAGAAATGTATCTCTGTGTAGTAGACTGATATTCTGAATCAAACTTGGCTTGCTCTGCCTCAGCCATATCTAAACTCCTCTTATAATCTTCCCATTCTTTAAAGAGTTTTTCTTGTGCAACTCTTTCTTCAGCTGTAACAATCTCATTCTCACCCACTTCAACCCCTTCAGCAAAATCATCATGAGGAACATCCAAATTTTCCATAGGATCAGCATTTAATTCTTGAACATCTGAATTAAGTATATTATCAGCAGATCCTTGAGGCTTGAGGGTTTCAGTGATGTCATCAGAAGAAACTTGTTTAATCTCAGATGACTTATGAACATGAGAATTCAAATACTCTTTCCCTGCTACAAAGAATGTGTCTACTGATGCATGAGCCCCACCAGTAGATTTGTCAGCAGCAATGGCACTCGATGGTAGTTTCTCCTGAAGAGTATCAGTAGCTTCTGCCATTAGAATATCATCACCACTTGAAACCTTAGAAGATTCAGCAGCTTTCTTTGCCAAATATTGTCTTCTACTTCGTCTGCTGAAGTGAATCGTTGGCTTAGGTTGAGATACTTCAGTAGCTTTAGGAGGAGCAACATGTGACTGTCTAGCCACTTCAGCTAGAATTTCAAGAGAATCCAAGTTTTCCTCCTGAGGCACTTCAGCAGTATCCATTATAACCTTGCTTTTCTTCTGCTAAGTCAATTGTGCCTCCAAATCCTGAACTTTTCTTTCCAGCATCTCAATCTCACTACCAAGAGTAGACTTGGTATCAGCAAGCTCCTTTTGGAGATCATCAGTCTTTCTCATATACCTGTAAAGTGAATCATATACAGAAGTGAGAGTAACAGGGTCCTTTGCTCCACCAGCAGATTGCTCAGTGGTAAATGGAGCTTCATTGAACCCAGCTGGAGAAAAAGACTTATGTACAACATTGGGAGAGCCTTCATCAAATGGCTCTCTCATAGGACTAGGTGTAGGTAATCTAGTGAACTCAGGCTCAAGAGACTGAATTATCTCTTCAATCTCATGAGTTTGCTCAACTGGAGCAACCTGAGATGGTGAATTAACAGGACTAGGTGACATATGGGCAGGGGAAGGTGGTGGTAGGTCAAAAGAAACAGGTTATGGTTCAGCAGTTGTAGCTGGCTCTTCCTCAATTACCACTGAAGGATTACCATCAGCAGAAACACTAGAAGATGATGGATTACAATCATCAGCAACATTTTGAGGAGGCATATTACCAGCATCATCACCCTCAACAACATTATCATTGTCATGTGGCAACATAGCATCTAACAGAGGGCGATGTTCCCCTGTATAATTTGTTTTCATTGAGGCAAACAACTTAGAACCAAGACTTTTAACAGGCACATGGGTCCTATCTTCAGTGGTTATGTCTAAAATAATTTGTAAAAACCTAGGGTACATTAAGAACTTATGCTGTTGTTTATCAATATTTTCTAGCATATTTTCAAAAATAAACTTTGAAAAATTATAAGTTAGACCCTTAGAGAGACAGTCAATACCACAACCCAATTGTAGAGAAAATTGGTCCCATCCACCACACTTGTTGCTTATACATTGGAGCAGCAAATGTACCAAATACCTCTACTTGGGACAAAATTGATTCTTCTGCCACTTAGTTGTTTCAATGCTCTGATATCCAGCTTCCCTTAGCCCAGCAAGAATCTCCGCAGTGTTGGAGTGATATACCCCATTCTCATCATCCAACTGAAGCTTTGTCCTGATCAAACCTTCTTTCACCACATACTCTACACCTTCAATTACAGCAACAATCTCTGTGTTAGATCTCTTTGCAGCAGATGCCCAAAATTGCGTCACCATTGATTCATATATCAGATTGGGACAATGTGTCAAAGCATAATGAATCTTTGATCATTGTAGAAACTCCACCATTAAATCAAACTCTTCATGTCCCTTAGCCTTTTTCAGAATAGCATACTTGTTATGATCTCTCTTCAATTCAAGTTGTGCCATTTGAATGAATTTGCGTGAGATGGTTATGAATTACTAAACGAATTGTGGGTTTAAATGGAGTAATGGGAGAATAATTTAGTTTAGGCAAAGATATGCAAAGTAGGTTATATTTGGAAGTTCCCCAATCGTGGTCAAAATTATCGGAACTAATTGTTGACCAAGTCTGACGTGTAAATTCAAATCTTCCAAATTCAAAATTACCCTTCAGCAGAAATGAAGGTCAAATCTGCTGATGAATGGTCAATATCAGTAGAAACCAAGCAAGAGTAAAAATATCTTCGGTGAATATCTTGATTTTTACTGTGCCACCCAACTCGCATTAATTATCATAACGCCTAAACTTTGCTTATTTAATAACCCCAAATTACACTTCTCAGACATCAAATTATCCCCAATTCATCTCAAAACCCTAATTTCCCAATTAATCCCAATTCTCCCTCAAATAATGTCTTCCAAGCCTGAAATTATAGACTTAACCTCCCCCTCTTCCTCCTCATCTGATGATCGTCCACCATATCCCTCAGAAATCGATGATTCTGATTATGCACGTGAGTTGGAAAGGCAATGGAATGCCTTGGAGAAGGGGGAAGCAAGTAATGCTCCCATTCCTGCTGAGAGGCAATATGTCTCTCCCTTCATTTTCACATCTGATGAAGACTCTTCAGAGGATGAAGACGAAGATCCCTCATTTCTTCCTCCTTCCACACCAGAGAGACCCCAACCAAGGCCTAGGAAGAGAAATCCATCTCTTCCAACATCACGGGGTGTGGTGTTAGGTCTTCCTGCTCCAGGACCTGGTTCTTCATACCCTGGAAGCAAGGGAAAGGGCAAGAGGACAGATATCGTGGGTAAGGGGAAAGGGAAAATGGTGTGATGTTGGTGATGAGGTTCTTGAGCATCTTCATCGTCGTTTTCATTATTCTTCATCCTTTTCTTTTTCCATTTTCATCTTCAGCTTCAGCTTCTTCATCATACTGGTTATGCATCAGCTTTTGTAATGGATGATAGGAGCTTGACTGATTTAGACTTGTATAGGATTTCATCTTGTAATAACATTTGAAGTTGTTTGTAAACTGCAATATGTTCTCAGAATGAATGAAAGACTCATTTGCTAATTTTGATCTCTGTATATTATGAATCAGTAGAAATCAATCTTAGCCTCCATTAGACTTCAGAAGAAACACATCTCAGCAACCATACTAACATATCATGGTTAAACTCATCAACAACTTGCAATGGCATTCTGAAAAATAGACACAAACTAGCAAACAGACCAAGCAAACTTGCAACACATTAGTTGGTTAGTGTTAAAAAAACTCAAAAAGTATACACAATCCTCCCCTGAGGCATATGCCTCCCCTGAGGCTGATGCCTCCCCTTAAACTTTGCAGTTAAGGGTTAAGCATACCAATATGGACCACAAAATATTGAAACCTAGGTCCATCAAATGCTTTGGTTAACAAATCTGCCACATTATCATCTGTGTGAATTTTTACCACTTTAATTAAATGTTTCTCATAAGCATCCCTGATAAAGTGGTGCCTGATTTCAGTATGTTTGGTTCTATTATGAAAAACTGGATTTTTAACAATCAAATGGTACTTTGATTGTCAATAAAAATGGTAGTATTCATGAAATTATACCCATACTACAGCAATTGATTCTGAATCCATAGAACCTGTCTACAACAATTGGCAGTAACAACATACTCTGCTTCAGTAGTAGAGGTAGCAACAATGGTCTGTTTCTTGCATTGCCAAGAAATCAGTCTTCTTCCAAGGAATTGGCAACCTCCAGTTGTGGATCTCCTATCCATATTGGCACCAGCATAGTCACTGTCACTATAAGCTGCTAGCTGAAAGGGAGATTCTTTTGGGTACCAAAGACCTAATTTGGGTTGGCCTTTCAGGTACTTAAAGATCTTTTTGACAGCATTCAAGTGAGAGGTAAGTGGAGTGACTTGGTGCCTAGAACAAGCACTCACAGCAAATGTAATATCAGGTCTAGAAGCAGTCAAATACATCAAAGAACCAATCATTGACCTGTATAAATGAACATTCACAGGAAGATCAGGGTCAAGATTGTTCTTTGGTTTGGGAGCTTCATAGGGAGTAGTGGCAGTCCTGACATTCTCCATATCAAACTTTGTCAACATATCCTTTACATACTTCTCCTGATGAATAAAAATACCATCAGATTTCTACTGAACCTGTAAACCCAAAAAGAAGGTGAGCTCCCCCATGGCACTCATTTGAAATTCTCCCTTCATCAAATCCTCAAACTCTCTACACCATGCTTCTTTGGTGGAACCAAATATAATGTCATCCACATAAACCTGCACAAGAATAATATCCCTGGAATCTTTCTTTAGGAATAGAGTCTTGTCAATGGCACCTCTTCTGTAGCCATGCTTCAGCAGAAATGTGGAAAGTCTAGCATACCAAGCTCTGGGAGCCTGATGAAGTCCATAAAGAGCTTTGACAACCTTATACACATACTCAGGATGATCAGGGTCTTCAAATCCCTTAGGTTGAGTCACATAAACCTCCTCTTCAATCTCACCATACAAGAAAGTACCTTTGACATCCATCTGATAAACCATAAAGCCCATATATGATGCATAGGCCAAGAATATCCTGATTGCTTCAACTCTGGCCACTGGTGCAAAGACCTCATCATAGTCAATGCCTTCCTCTTGCCTAACCCCCTGAGCCACTAATCTTGCTTTGTTTTTCACCACAATACCCCTTGCATCTCTTTTATTCTTCAAAATCCATTTTGTCCCAATGGCATATTTACCATCAGGGATAGGAACCAATATCCAAACCTGCTGATTCTTAAATTGCAGCATCTCTTCTTGCATTGCTTCAAGCCAACTTGAATTAGCCAGTGCTTGAGGAACACTGGTTGGCTCTATCTGAGAAAGAAAGCATGCAAACAGACAATGTTTGAAGTCTGTGTGATTGTCCCTCTTTTGATTGTAGACATAAGAGATGAAAGCAACTTCACCATATTTAGTGTTTTTGACAGTGCTTCTAGTTCTAACAGGTGCTTGAGAATCTCCAATAATCTCTGATAGGGGATGAGCATTATTAATCCTCTTTGTTGCTGTAGGGTTGACATCAATTGTGGCATCAAGGTTGTTGACAGTAGGCCCAAACTCAGTATCATAAGAAGCTGAGTGAAATAGACCCGGCTTGGGCTGATAATTGCCAAGATCAGAAGGACTTGGAAATCTTGTAATGGGCTTCTCAAAGTCTGTATAAGCTTCAGTAGAAATGGGAGATTGTGCAGCAGGAGTATCAGCAGCTTTGAGCTCATCAGTGGGAATAGGAGTGCCTTTAGTAGAACTGTCAGCATCATCCTTGTTTCCACTGACTGCTTGTGCTGATTGTTGAAGGATGGCATCAGTCTCTTGTGCAACCTTTTCACTGAGTCTCTGAGCTTCCTGAGTAGCAGCATATTCTTGCTTCTTAAGTCTAGCAAGATCCTCTGCATAATGTGACTCATCTTCTTGTTCAGCAGCAGAATGATTTCCTACAAAATGGTTAGGTGGAAAAGAAGGTACAACAATGGTTTGTTCATCTTTCTCAGAGTCACTTTCTGAGTCATCATCCATGGAACCTGCAGGGTTAGTAATTGGATCTTTGGTACCTGCATTTGGATTAGAAACATGTCTTGTGTATCCCAAATAATCAGTCAATTAATCTAGGTCAAAATACCAAGAATGGCCCTGTCCCTGAGTATTAGGTTGATCTTCAAGAAATCTTAGGTTAAGGGTCTCTTCTATCCTTTTGGCATTCAAATTATAAACCCTATAGGCCTTGCTATGAGCTAAATAACCCACAATGTATCCCTCATCAGCTTTCCCATCAAACTTACCCAGTGTATCAGCAGTATTCAAAATGGTCACTTTGCAACCAAAAGGCTTAAGGTAATGAATGTCTGGAACTTTCCCAGTAAGAAGTTCATAAGGTGTCTTGACATGATGTCTAGTGATGGATACCATGTTCAAGACATAGCAAGCAGTACTTACTGCTTCAGTCCAAAACATAGTGGGTAATTTAGAGTCTGCAAGCATGGATCTTGCTGCCTCAATTAAGGTCCTATTTTTCCTTTCAGCAACCCCATTTTGTTGTGGGGTTCTTGGAGTACTATAGTCCCTTCTAATCCCCTTAGACTTACAGAATTCTATGAAAACAACATTTTTGAACTCTGTTCCATTGTCACACCTAATGCCTTTAACCTTTTTATTTAGCTAGTTTTCAATTAAAGTGATGAATTCTTTCAAAATAGGAGTTGTTTCATCTTTAGTTTTCAAGAAGAATACCCAGCAAAACCTGCTAAAATCATCAGTGATAACCAAGCAAAAGTACTTATGATCAATACTTCTGATAGGAGTTGGACCAAAGAGATCCATGTGCAGCAACTGAAGAGGTTCTGAGATGGTGCTCACAGCTCTTATGGCTTTGTAAGAGGCTCTGTGTTGCTTTCCCTTGTTGCAAGCAATACAATTGTGTTCATTGGTGAAGAGTTTTGAAGGAAGGCCCTGAACAAGACCAAGTTTAGACAACTCGTTGATAGTCTTGTAGTTTACATGAGCCATTCTCCTGTGCCACTTTGTAGATTCATCTTGGGAAGCTTTGGCCACCAAACATGTTAGATCTCCTTCTGGTTTAACATCATTCAGATTGAATGTGTACAAGTTGAAGGTTCTAGGAACTCTCAGCAAAACAGTTGTATCTTCTGGAAGTTTGAAGTCCTTGGAGAGCACAAGACATTCATCCTTAGAGAAGAAAACCTTATTCTTAGTGTCACAAATTTGTGATACAGAGAACAGATTAATGTGCTCAAGTTCCTTCACATAATAAACATTTTCAAAATCTAACAGAGATGTTTTAATAGTTCCTTTCCCAGTAATTTTGCCATCTCCACCACCAAAAGTTACACTGCCTCCTCCTTCTATAGGCACAAAGTCATGCATCTTGTCCTTGTTCCATGACATACTTCTGGAACAACCACTATCAACTATACCTACTTCAGTACTTTTCAAAGGATGATCCTATAACAACAACAAAAATTATACAAAAGTTAGTACACATTGGAGACTCAAGTCATTGCTGGCTTGAGCCTGCCTTGTGGATCATTAGTGGTAGGTCATGTAGATGTTTTAGATCCACCATTGTTCTTGGGCCTGTAATGCAAATTAGGTACCTTCTTTGTCCAAGAACAACCTGCTGAGGGCTTCACAGCAGTATCCCAATACCTTCCACCAATATACATTGAGTCAAACTGTCTAGGCCAATATTCATGAGAAAAGAAAGAACTAGTAGGTCGAACATAACGTCTAGTACTGGTTCTTCTCCATGAAGAATGTTTTTCAGCAGAATTAGATTTCTGCTGATGTGGAATAAAAGAAGGTATTTCATTAACATTCTTCCACATTTTCCTAGGTTTTCTTTGACTAAAACATACACCCATTCTTTGCTCTTGAAAAGTACAATCCTTAATCAAATGAAATTTACTTCCACACACAAAACATTTCTTCTTTTTAGAAGATTTATTCAAACTGAAGGAAGTTCCATAACATGAAAAAGCATTCAAACCACAATGATTAACAGAATTGTTTTTAACAGAACTAGAAATATTGTTTTGCAAAGAATTAGAAAACAAGTCTTCAGAAGAAACTGTCTTGGAATCAGCAGTAACTCTAGCAGGCTTGTGGGGAGTCTTGGGTGACGTCTTGTGTATGGTCTTGGGAGTGGTCTTAGGAATGTCTGACTTCTCACTTGAATCACAACTGGCATAAGAAGTAGACCCTTCATCAGAAGACTTGTCACTGTGACAACAAGAGACAAAGTCAGTAGATTTAATAATAGGGTCTGGCAAGTCACTTGACTTTTTGCCATATAGATGGTGTGATCCATCAAAGTCAACAGGTGTGGACAGGTCTATTGGCATATGTTCCCCTCTAGTAGGTCCAGGTACAACATTCATTCCCCCTTCCTTAACAAACTTTACAGGTGTTTGAAATGCTAAGGCTGGTTCAGGGTCAAAAACACTAGACATATCAGCATAAGTTAATTCTTCAGGATCTATATATTTCTCATATCCTAATGCTTTTCTAGACCTAACAGATTGGCGACCATCAATCAATTTATTTAAATTAGAGGCCCATTCTTGCCACTTCATACGACCAACCACCTCTTTATCTAACTTAACTTGTAATTCTTGTTTTTCTTTTTCTACATCAGATTTTTCTTTTTCAGTACGTCTTAAATCTATCTTAGCACATTCTAAATCACTTTCTAGAACCCTTATCTTTTCATCATATTTAAGTTGATTCTTTTGAAACCAAACCTTTTGTTTTTCTAAAGTTTTTAAAGCTTTTTTATAGGCCTCAACTTCTATATAACACTCATTGTACTTAGGTTTCAATTCATCATATTCTTGTTTAAGTTCATTGTATCTTACACTACATCCAAACACACAATTACGTACCTGAGAGATGCCCATCAAGGAGACTTGTTCCTTCTTATCCTCTGAAGGGGAGTAAGCCAGCAAATTCACTTGTTCAGAAGTAGAAGCTTCCTCTTCAGCAGGTTCATGATCAGCCCAATCAATCTGGTGATCCAGAGTCACCAAAGCTTTGGAAGGTATAGCTTTAGAAGTCCCTGATTCCAATATATATGAGCCATATCTAACTTCATCACCAGACTTTCTTTCCTTGCACTCTCTTGAAAAATGGCTCATTTGACCATAAGTGTAGCATTTAACCTTCCTTCTGTCAAACCTTGCTGCATCTCTTCCATTAAAACCAAACTTTCTCCCAGACTTAGTCTTAAACCTTTTGATGTTCATAGAAATCATTGCTAGCTGCCATTTCAATTGCATCTCCTCCATCTCCAATGGATCCACCTGTTCAAAATCCTTGTAACACCCCAACCCGACAAGGGTAAAAATGTCACAATAATATGGTGTTACATCAGAACAAACAGAAGAGATCAAAAGCGGAAGTCTTAAATAAATAACTTACTTTAAATAACTATGGTCAAGAATCTTCAATTCAACTTTACTCTCAATCCCAGAAACCAACCCAAAGCTAGCTTGAATACCTACAGCGGTGAAAGAAAATGCGGCTGAGCTTAAAAAGCCCAGTGAACGGATATAACAATAATAACTGAAATAAAATGCTGAAGTACAAATGATATATTTTGTGGAAAAACATATTTGATTATCACAGATAATACGGAAATAAAATGCATAGGTTAGGTAAGGAATTCATACAGTCACCTGTACGAACAGAGTCAGAACCATAATCATACCATAAGCTCAGAACAGAACATATCATAATCACATCATAATCATATAAGTGGAGTAGCTAGCTCCCAGAATTTGTGAAGGATGTGTATTGCACACACAGCCACATTCACCAGACAAATCATATCATATCATATCATATCAGAAACAGAAACAGACACAGATCTAGGATGCATCCATACGCCCCTTCCCAACATATTCATTTGCAGCCAAACCAAGGGACGTGGTAGAACATCACTCTACTGCCCTAGAGTCATGTCAGAGGTGCATCTCTTACACGGACATGGAACCCCCATGCCTAGTGAAACTCATGTAATCAGATGGTTCATATTTAAGGGTTCAAAACATAATTTTCATATAATAAAGTTTAAATATCAAAGTTTATCATAGCAAGGTTCAAAAACAGAAGGTTCATAGCAAATGTTCAAATAAGAAGTTTCAAAACAGAAAGTTCATAACAGAGGTTGTAATCACGAAGGAAACCTTAAGAGTAAGGTCAGAATATCCGTACCTTATGCAAAGCAAACAAATGAGAAAAGAGTCACAAGAGGTGGACCACTCCCTTTTCATGGAACCTATACGAATTCATACTCACAAATTACCGATAAGCTCATTTAAATCAATATTTCCCTTTTTAGCTTTCTTTCTATTTTTAGTAACTTTCTATTTTTAGCAAGTTTTCCGAATTAGCACTTTTATACTTTAGGGTCATAGATGACAATTAAATAATATTTAAAAATTAAAATGACTAATATAATATTTTAGGGCTAAATATGTCAATTTTATAAGTTTAGGGTCTAAAATATAAATTATCAAAAATTAAATATTAAAAGCCAAATAAATTTTTTAAAGTTGATTTTAATAAATTAATATTAAGATAATAATTTTGGATACCGTCATTATAATTTAATATAATTTATTAACGTACCCATGGTCTTAATATTTGTGCCGCGACACCCAAACTTTTTATAAAATCATGTACAACTTGTTTATAACCCGACATCGTTCACTTCACTCATATACACACGACTTATATTAAATATACGACACACTCCCAAAATTTCGAAACCAAAACAATTCGTCACACTTCTTGTGACACAAAGCCAAGTCGTAACCCTTTTTATTTTAACTAGACCAACAAATTCAATGCAAATTCCTTTAGCCAATCTTTACATTATACGCATGAATTAAAAAGTCCAAAATCCAAAACTCAAAGTCGATATTCGTATGTGTAATATACGTGTATATGAATTGGGTGGGAGCCACCCTTTATGATTCTATGTTAATTTTGAGATAGCATACTTGTCTCTTCCTTAGCCGATTCATGCATGCATTTGGTAGGTTCATTCTTAACGTCTCAATGCTTGTATACACATGATTCAATAACAGATTTAAGGTTTGAAAATCATTCGCTACATATCACTACATGTCACACGTTAAGATATAAATAATATAGATCAATTTATACTTGTTTTCCTTCGTTAATTTATGTCAGACCCTTTTTTATATTTCATGTAAGATGGAAAATTGTATAACATGCTTTCTTTTATTTAGCCTATACATATAGCAATAAAACATGAACATAGACGTGTGATAAACATCAAATGAGGAGAAAAGAGACCAAGGAAGATGTGTGTTACCCTTGGTTCGATTGGCAGAAAAGTGAAACACAAGAACCCCAACTATTACCGAAACCAAACAATTCAAAGCTAAGCAATTCCAGACCCCTTCTCGAATAGCTCAATCCCCGATCAATAAACACTCCTTTTTGCCTCCTTCTTGATGTCGAACAGAATGAGAAGAGAGCCAGAAGATTTGTGTCGCTATTTATTTTTTTTATTAGAGTTAGGGTTTGGTAATTTTTCTTGGAGCGTGAAAAACAAAATAATACACCGGATCCTTTTAATCTTTGTGGAATGGGTCGAATGGGCCAAGATGAACCAAAAGAAATTATGGACTCAAACACTCTTTGGGTCCTTTGAATTGTTAATGTTTGTGTGCAAAAGAACGGGCCTAAAATAATTATTCATGTTGCACAGTTAATTTTCTCGAATCTTATTTTAGGTTCTTAAATATATATTTTGGAATTCAAAATATGTTAAAACTTTTAATTATGAGGTTTCGTTAAATTGTTTAGATCATATATAGTATATCTCAAATTTATTATAGCTTATTTGATAATTTATAAATATTTATTAAAATTTTAGTCGTAAGGGTATTTTAGTCATTTATCATGTTTTAAAATTTCAGGTATTACAACTTCTTCCCCTCTAAAAAGAAATTTTCGTCCGCGAAAATTGAATAGGCAGAGTAGACAGAAACGAATCGGATTGTAGAAATTGCCAGAACGGAAGAAACACAGAATCTTTCAGTTACAGAAATAACCTTAATTCAGAATAACCTTTCTAACATATTTCAAACGGACAAACAGATCTTTCTATCAGATTCTCATAACTTCATGTCTTATTCAAATCAGATCATAAATCAATTCAACGGATGCGTACTAGCAACATATAACTAATATCAGAAAACAAACTGAGCGCGGAAATTCAGACGATAAAAAACTCTATAATGAGTTTTAAATTTCTTAACGGATGAACAACGATCAACAAACGTACGATGAGAATTCGAACTTATTCAGATATCTAACGATGAAAACAGAGTACAGACGAATAGAATAAATCCTAAAGTCTCACTTATCGCGAATAATTCAACTAGCAGAAATTTAATGCTCCTCAATCACTTCCCAAGATATCATATGCTCACAATGAGAGTACGTTATATGATGTAAATATTATCACGTTAGCCAGGCGTCATAATATTTGCATTATATAAATATATCTTCATGGCGACCATACTTTATCTCAAGTCATGAATAAAACAACCTAATAGCAACCTGACAATTCTTCTCTTCTTCCTAGCATTTAGCAGAATCAAACATCATCAATGAAGTCGAACGGAAAACGAAATGTATCAGAAAATAACCTAAATCTAACAGATCTATCATAATAGAGCACAATACTTCCAAATTTCACCAAAATGCTCATAACCATCAACTTAACGAACTTATGCTGAATTATCATAATAATAAACTTCCAAATGAGAACTTAATAGTCTAATGATTCAATCACACCAGTGTCAATCTTCCTCATTATCATGTGATATCCTAATCATTATTAACGGAAATAACTTAGGGAAATCAACCTATACCCAGATTATTGTCAAAATTATACCTTCCAAAGAAAACCCTTAATAAACATAGTTTCATTATCATAATGGAATGAACAATTTCCTATATTCGTGACTAATAACCTCCAAATCTCTCATAGGAATAGAAAAGGTTCATGGAAAATCAAATAGTATCAAAACTTAATATGCCTAACTTAAGCAGAAGAATTCACAGAATATATTAAACACTTAGGGTTGTAATAATCTTCCGAATGGTCAAACTGATTATCAGAGATGGAAATCAGAATCAGAAAGTGAAACTTAAATGGTGTAAGGCTTAATCATATAGTTCTCAAGACATTCTAAACTTACTTGGTTATAGAACTTTAGGTCATGTATAACTATCTAATCTCGGAAAGAATGGTCTTACCAGGCTTAACTAAAGGCAGAGGTACGAATCAGAGTGATGCGAAAACGATGCTACCTAAACCAATATCCTAGTCTACCCAGTCCTCACCGGTCACGACTTAAGTCCATATAGAGAAGTCCTAAAGCAAATCCTCAAAAGTTGTTTCATAATTCCTATGGTGCAAAACTTAAAGGCCTAATACTCACAGGTCATAACCTAAACTCTACGGATTATTAATCCGCCGATCAAACCTGGCTCTGATACCATAAATTGTAACACCCCAACCCGACAAGGGTAAAAATGTCACAATAATATGGTGTTACATCAGAACAAACAGAAGATATCAAAAGCGGAAGTCTTAAATAAATAACTTACTTTAAATAACTATGGTCAAGAATCTTCAATTCAACTTTACTCTCAATCCCAGAAACCAACCCAAAGCTAGCTTGAATACCTGCCGCGGTGAAAGAAAATGCGGCTGAGCTTAAAAAGCCCAGTGAACGGATATAACAATAATAACTGAAATAAAATGCTGAAGTACAAATGATATATTTTGTGGAAAAACATATTTGGTTATCACAGATAATACGGAAATAAAATGTATAGGTTAGGTAAGGAATTCATACAGTCACCTGTACGAACAGAGTCAGAACCATAATCATACCATAAGCTCAGAACAGAACATATCATAATCACATCATAATCATATAAGTGGAGTAGCTAGCTCCCAGAATTTGTGAAAGACGTGTATTGCACACACAACCACATTCACCAGACAAATCATATCATATCAGAAACAGAAACAGACACAGATCTAGGATGCATCCATACGCCCCTTCCCAACATATTCATTTGCAGCCAAACCAAGGAACGTGGCAGAACATCACTCTACTGCCCTAGAGTCATGTCAGAGGTGCATCCCTGACACGGACATGGAACCCCCATGCCTAGTGAAACTCATGTAATCAAATGGTTCATATTTAAGGGTTCAAAACATAATTTTCATATAATAAAGTTTAAATATCAAAGTTTATCATAGCAAGGTTCAAAAATAGAAGGTTCATAGCAAAGGTTCAAATAAGAAGTTTCAAAACAGAAAGTTCATAACAGAGGTTGTAATCACGAAGGAAACCTTAAGAGTAAGGTCAGAATATCCGTACCTTATGCAAAGCAAACAAATGAGAAAAGAGTCACAAGAGGTGGACCACTCCCTTTTCATGGAACCTATACGAATTCATACTCACAAATTACCGATAAGCTCATTTAAATCAATATTTCCCTTTTTAGCTTTCTTTCTATTTTTAGTAACTTTCTATTTTTAGCAAGTTTTCCGAATTAGCAATTTTATACTTTAGGGTCATAGATGACAATTAAATAATATTTAAAAATTAAAATGACCAATATAATATTTTAGGGCTAAATATGTCAATTTTATAAGTTTAGGGTCTAAAATATAAATTATCAAAAATTAAATATTAAAAGCCAAATAAAATTTTTAAAATTGATTTTAATAAATTAATATTAAGATAATAATTTTGGATACCGTAATTATAATTTAATATAATTTACTAACGTACCCACGGTCTTAATATTTGTGCCGCGACACCCAAACTTTTTATAAAATCATGTACGACTTGTTTATAACCCGACATCGTTCACTTCACTCATATACACACGACTTATATTAAATATACGACACACTCCCAAAATTTCGAAACCAAAACAATTCGTCACACTTCTTGTGACACAAAGCCAAGTCGTAACCCTTTTTATTTTAACTAGACCAACAAACTCAATGCAAATTCCTTTGGCCAATCTTTACATTATACGCATGAATTAAAAAGTCCAAAATCCAAAACTCAAAGTCGATATTTGTATGTGTAATATACGTGTATATGAATTGGGTGGGAGCCACCCTTTATGATTCTATGTTAATTTTGAGATAGCATACTTGTCTCTTCCTTAGCCGATTCATGCATGCATTTGGTAGGTTCATTCTTAACGTCTCAATGCTTGTATACACATGATCCAATAACAGATTTTTAAGGTTTGAAAATCATTCGCTACATATCACTACATGTCACACGTTAAGATATAAATAATATAGATCAATTTATACTTGTTCTCCTTCGTTAATTTATGTCAGACCCTTTTTATATTTCATGTAAGATGGAAAATTGTATAACATGCTTTCTTTTATTTAGCCTATACATATAGCAATAAAACATAAACATAGACGTGTGATAGACATCAAATGAGTAGAAAAGAGACCAAGGAAGATGTGTGTTACCCTTGGTTCGATTGGCAGAAAAGTGAAACACAAGAACCCCAACTATTACCGAAACCAAACAATTCAAAGCTAAGCAATTCCAGACCCCTTCTCGAACAGCTCAATCCCCGATCAATAAACACTCCTTTTTGCCTTCTTCTTGATGTCGAACCGAATGAGAAGAGAGCCAGAAGATTTGTGTCGCTATTTATTTTTTTATTATAGTTAGGGTTTGGTAATTTTTCTTGGAGCGTGAAAAACAAAATAATACACTGGATCCTTTTAATCTTTGTGGAATGGGTCGAATGGGCCAAGATGAACCAAAAGAAATTATGGACTCAAACACTCTTTGGGTCCTTTGAATTGTTAATGTTTGTGTGCAAAAGAACGGGCCTAAAATAATTATTCATGTTGCACAGTTAATTTTCTCGAATCTTATTTTAGGTTCTTAAATATATATTTTGGAATTCAAAATATGTTAAAACTTTTAATTATGAGGTTTCGTTAAATTGTTTAGATCATATATAGTATATCTCAAATTTATTATAGCTTATTTGATAATTTATAAATATTTATTAAAATTTTAGTCGTAAGGGTATTTTAGTCATTTATCATGTCTTAAAATTTTAGGTATTACAATCCTCAAAAGCTAGAAACTGATGATGTTCATATTCAGCCACAAATGAATGAAGAATATCATCCATTACACTACTGGATTTTGATTTAGGAGCTGATTTAGTTTGGGTTTGAGAAGATGCTCCTGAGGTGTAAGAACTTGAGGCATGGTGCACCGGATTGGATGTGGTGCTAACACAGGCTGAGTGAGTGGATGGACGAATGGGACTTCTAACATCAGGCTCAAGAGATTTAAGCTTGTTGTAGAGGTCATCAAAGGAGATCATGTCCAATCCACCCTTGGTTTTGAGAGCAATGCTGACTTGCAACCAGGATGGTGGCAAAGATCTCAGAAACTTAGCATTGCAGTCCTCATTATCTGGCCTAGCCTTCAGCTGATTAAGTTGACCCAAGATCTTGTGGAACCTGTCATAGCCTTTGTGGATTCCTTCTTCCTCAGATATCTGAAACTCTTGAAACTGCTGCTTCAGCATTGACCTCTTCAACCTTCTTGATTCATCATTCCCACCAAATCTAGCCTTGATTGCCATCCAAATGTCCTTGGCATCCTCCATGAAGTGGAAGTCACCCATGTGGTCATCTGGTATAGCTTGGAGCAGAATTGTCCTTACCTTATTTTCCCACTGCACGACTAGAACTTCTTCAGCAGTTTTGGGGCCTACAATAGCAACAACCCCATCAGCATCTTTGACATGTTTCTTCAGGCTGTTACCCTTACGGACAACTTCCCAAAGATTCCAGTCAATGTTTGTGATCTAGTTTTGCATCTTCATGGACCACAAATCATAGTTTTCAGCATTCTTCAGGTATGGGAATTTAGCATTACTGTTTGAGAGATTGAGTTGTTGGAGAGAAGTGGTGTTTTGGTTCTGGGTTGTTTCAGTTTCGTCATCTGATCCAGACATCTTTCTTGATTCTTTTGGATTGAGAGGGTGTAAGATTTGTGCTGCTTAGTATCACAGAGACTCTCCCGAGGCTCTGATACCACTTGTTGAAACTAAGACCTTGATAGATCTTCTGAGTACTCTAGAATCGTTAGTAATGTTAATGTAATCACCAACACACTAATAGACAATCTCTGTAACTTGTATTTTAAAGCGGAAACAAACACAAGTTTTAATACTAAGAACAATTGATCCTCTATGGATCTTTAATAATTATCAAAGTGTTTACTAAAAACGTCAATCAATACATAATCGTGTGTTCCTTTTATACACAAGGAACCCTAAACCGTTTCACAAGAAACGTATATTCTAAAACTTCTAAAAGATATGCATTATCACTTCCTAAATAAACTCATGCATATCCTAACTATATTACATAAAACACGGAAAAACTATATCCGTAGAAACTAATCATGCTGAGTCTAAACTTCAGCAGAAACAATCTATAAGCAGAATTTGTGTCTTCAACATAAACCATCAACAGATTCTTCAGCAGAATTCTCTCTTAGCAGAATTCCCAACAACATACAAGCTTCAAACCCGAACACAAGCTTCTTAGTATGCTATGCCTGATGTTTTTATTGCTTAAGTAGCTATTGGCAAAAGCCCCTCAATCATGAACCTTAATCACTTGCTAGTGAACGTGAATACCTAGGAATAGATCTATTTGGGACTGACAATCCCCGTTTAGTTTAGCTAGGATGAGCGACTAGGCGCACGGTATTTAACAACTCATAGGTTACTGGCAAAGACCTATCTTGAGGGCACTCCTGTTATATTAGTTTACATCACACATTGATGCCTGTCTAATCGTTGCGTGTCATGAGCTTAATGCAATAACAAACTTGATTTTTAAACTTGTTAATTGTTTATCGATGCAATTAACACACTTACTTGTGTTCAAACTTTAAACTTAAACCTATGGACATCACTCAACTTTTGTTGACTTTTAGCATGTTATCTCAGGTAACTAAGGCATGGATTATCAAGGCACAGAGAAGGGCATCAACCCGGGCACAGGTTTTCTAAGATAAACGTTTTCTTATCATTCAACAAAATAAAACATATCTGCGAAGATATGACTTGTCTTTCTAAAAACCATTTCTATACTCAGATATTTTAAATGAATGATAAAATGTGTTTTCAAAACGTTTACTATGATTGTGACAAAGATCCACTACGTAATACCCCGGTAAGTCTTCCGCTGTCGTTAATCGATTTTAGGGGGTGTTACAGATTGGCATCAGAGCCATGGTTATAGCGAACCAGATGTATTTTTAAAAACACTGAACTATAACTACTTTTCAAAAAGGATTGTTTTCAAAAACATAAATATCTCATGCCCTCCGTGCCGACGTACTTCCAACATTTAAGAATGTTACCTATTATATGAGTTTTAGCAAGGCTAACACGTTTATAATTTTAACTTACATTTACTATTCAGATTGTTACAGTACTATGTCTCCATACCCCATCGCAGTATCGTCTGACTCAGAAAGTGAAGACCCTGCGTCTCCTACTTCAGACTTTGCTCTCACAGTGATGCCTATGTCACCTGCTACTGATCGACACATGCAGCGTCAACAGTGGTTACCTGCATCCGACTCAGAAAATCCTTCTCCCGCATCTTCCCCTTCTCAAACTTCTCCGACTGGTCCGATCCGCCGACGAAGACGTGTTCGACGACTTCAACCCTATGAACCCGAACCCTTTGGCCGTCTGTTTCGCCGACACGAGGGAGGCCCTGTCCGTAAGATCACTGCCCGGAAGAGGGTATGTGCACCTGCAGACTCTGCTATACCTCTCCTAACCCCTGAGCACTCTAGGACACCATCACCTGCACCGTCTTCTATTCCATCCCCTACCATCTTCTACCGACAGATCACTACCGTGCCACTACCATCCTCTACCCCGCCTATATCCCCAACCACTCACAGCGACCCTTTACCGACCCGTGTTAAGGAATGCTACTTGATCCCTTCTTCCTCAGATCCTTACGCCCAGGTTGCAGCAGAGGCAATAGCTCGTCGCAAGACTCACAGGAGAGTCGATGCTCGCTGATAGTCTTTCTTGCTTCCGATCATCCGCCGATGGAGATTCCAGGAGGGAGCCCCTAGCACAGCTGAACTAGGAGAGAGCTCATCAGCCGTCATCTCGAGGAGTCTTCTGGTCACCAGAGAACCCCTTCACCACACCGTACCCCTACTCGCCGCCCGCCTAGCTCAACACGAGGATCGACTAGACTACATCGTTGGCATCCTGAATGATTTGCCCTCAGAGCAAGTCGAGATTCTTGGAGATAAGGTAGAGAACCTTGTCATAGGCCAGCTAGCTATGGAGATAGCTTTCGATCACATGGGTACTCAGCTTGAGAAGGTCAGAGAGACTATGACTGTGTTGCGCGATGATGTTTCTTCGACGCAGACAGCGTTAGAGGCACTTGACTCTGTAGTCGACCAGCTCAGCTCTCAGGTCCTGATTTACCGACTCATGATTGATGATCTCCGTGCCAGAGATCGAGCCCGAGATCAGACAGTAGAGATCTTGATGGATATGGTTATGAGCCTTCAGCGACGTCTGGATGGTGCACCTAGAGGACCATAGATCAGAGATGTATTAGTATAGCTAAGAGTTCTCTTAGACTACCAATGTTGTATTAATAAGGAATCTTGTATCCATATGTTGTAACAATCTATCGAACAAGTTATTAATCTTCTATTGTGTGGATGTACTATATTAATATTGATTTATGTTTCTCTATGGTTGTTTCTCATATTCATATTGCATTTTTATCTTATATGTTGTCTCATGTTGTTGATGTATGCATGATAATTAGATCTTTTATATTCGTCATGTATGTTGTGATTTGATTCAGACATGTCGTGTGGTTATATAAAATCCACTTAGAACCCTTAGGATACTCCAAAAACTCGGATTGTTTATTTAACATGATGACTAGATTCAATTCCCCCACTCTTCGTAAATTCTACTCTAGCGTTATAAGATCTCTAAACCTATGTTCCTTGCATGTTTATAGAAACATGGCACGCACCCGAAGAGCAACAGCTACCCCTGAAACCGCAACCACCACACCAGTAATGACTCCGGAAGATATTTGGAAGGCGATCGCCTATGGTGTGAATGCAGTCTTGGCAGAGCAAGCAACAGCTAATGCCCGCAACAGCGGTACTAGCATGCCCACTGGAGAGAGTGTGGCAGCCACCCATCGCCGATGTACTTACAAAGACTTCATGAGTTGCCAGCCTACCTTCTACAAAGGAACTGAAGGTGTTACCAAACTAGCCCACTGGTTTAAGCGAATTGAGACTGTCTTTCAAAGGAGCGGTTGTACCGACGACATGAAAGTTACCTTCGCCACAGGAACACTCATGAAAGACGCCTTATCCTGGTGGAATGCCACAGTCCAGACTATGGGAACCACGATAGCCTATCAGCTCACATGGGTGGAATTCAAGGCCAAAATACTGAAGAAGTATAGCCCCCGTTCTGAACTAAGGAAATTGGAAGATGAATTCCACCAGCTAAAAGTCAAGGGTGTTGATCTCAAAACCTATAACCGCCGATTCCAAGAACTCATGGTATTATGTCCTACGGTTGTACCCGACCTCGAAAAGACTTTGGAGAAGTACGTTGAAGGACTTCCTCGGAGTATTGAGGGTGACGTAACCTCATCCAACCCCACTTCTCTCGAAGCTGTAATCGAACTTGCCCAGAAACTCCTTGACCGAGAGGTCAAGTGTAGCAATGAACTCAAGAGGAAACTCGATGACAAGAGGACTACTCATTCCAACTCCAACCCTAACTCCAGCCCTAACTCCACCAACAACCCTAGCAACAAGAATAGTATCCCTTACCACCACAACCGTCAAAACCAAAAACAAGAAGCCATCAAAGCTTACACTACTACAGATAGCAAAGAATACCAAGGCTTAAAACCTCAGTGTAATAGATGTAAACTACACCACAATGGACCATGCACCACCAAGTGCATGAGATGCCATAAAATAGGACACCAAGCCAAAGATTGCAGGAGTCCAGCTACTGGAAGAAATCTTCAACCCATAGCCCCAGCCTGTTACACTTGTGGAGAAATAGGACATTTTAGGAACCGCTGCCCAAAAGGAAATGGCCAGCAGAACGTGGCTCGAGGAAGAGCTTACGTGATCAAAGAAGAAGATGCTCCGTCAAACCCCGATGTTGTTACGGGTACGTTCTTAATAAACCAACATAGTGCTAGGATTTTATTCGATTCTGGAGCAGATAGGAGTTTTGTGTCCACTAGATTAGTCCCCTTACTTAACGTAGAGCACTCTAAGCTAAACACTGCCTTTGAAGTTGAAATGGCCAACGGAAACCTAATAAACACCGACGTCGTCCTGTGAGATTGTACTATAATCTTGCAAGACAAGCCTTTCCCCATCGACCTCATGCCTATCCCCCTCGGTAGCTTCGACGCCGTCATTGGTATGGACTGGTTGTCCAGACATCATGTGAGGATTCTTTGTGACGAGAAAACCATCCATATCCCTCTCCATGACGAAACCCTCATCGTTCACGGTGACCTGAATAAGACTCGATACAAAATCATCTCGTATGTCCGAGTAGTCAAGTACATGAATGAAGGATGTCAAGCATTCATGGTTCATGTAACGGAAGACAAGTCGAAAGAGAGATGACTTGAAGACGTTCCGGTCGTCAATGAATTTCCCGATGTATTCGCCGAAGACTTGCCCGGTCTTCCACCTGAGCGTCAGGTGGAATTCCAAATTGAACTCGTGCCTGGAGCGGCACCAGTTGCGAAATCACCCTACAGACTAGCGCCGTCTAAACTTAAGGAACTATCTGAGCAACTGAAAGAATTGTCAGATAAAGGTTTTATCCGACCAAGTTCATCACCTTGGGGAGCTCCTGTCTTATTCATTAAGAAGAAAGATGGATCGTTCAGAATGTGTATCGATTACCTGGAATTGAACAAACTCACGGTAAAGAATCGGTATCCATTACTTAGGATCGACGACTTATTTGATTAGTTGCAAGGATCGAGTGTATACTCAAAGATCGACCTGCGTTCAGGTTACCACCAACTTAGAGTCCGGGAAGAGGATATTCCCAAAACCGCCTTCAGAACCCGTTACGTACACTACGAGTTCCAAGTAATGCCATTTGGTTTAACCAATGCACCTGCTGTGTTCATGGATCTCATGAACCGAGTATGCAAGCTCTACTTGGACAAATTCGTAATTGTGTTCATCGACGACATCCTAATCTACTCCCGCACTGAGAACGAACATGCAATCCATCTGAGGACAATCATGGAATTACTCAGGAGAGAGCGATTGTATGCCAAATTCTCGAAATGCGATTTCTAGATCCGTATCGTACAATTTCTTGGTCATATTGTCAATAGTCAAGGTATTCATGTAGACCCCGCCAAGATCGAAGCTGTGAAAGATTGGGCATCACCAACCAACCCCACCGAGATTCGCCAATTCTTGGGTCTTGCCGGTTACTACAGGATATTCATTGAAGGATTTTCAAAAATCTCGAAGCCCTTGACCGAACTGACTCAGAAGAACAAGAAATTTGTTTGGGAAGAAAAACACGACTCATCCTTCCGTCTCCTGAAGCGAAAGCTTTGTGAAGCTCCAATATTGGAATTACCCGAAGGAAGTGAGGACTTCGTGGTATACTGTGATGCTTCGTATCATGGTTTAGGAGCCGTATTGATGCAGCGAAACAAAGTGATAGCTTACGCTTCACGACAACTTAAGAAACACGAGGAGAACTATACAACCCACGACCTAGAATTAGGAGCCGTAGTATTCGCCCTTAAGTTATGGAGACACTACCTTTGTGGCACCCAATGCACCGTATTCACCGACTACAAAAGCCTCCAACACATCCTAGACCAGAAGGAATTAAACATGAGACAACGTAGATGGTTTGAGTTACTTAGTGACTACGATTGTGAAATCCGTTATCACCCCGGTAAAACCAACATTGTGGCAGATGCCTTAAGTCGGAAGGAACGACTTAAACCTCTTAGGGTTAGATCATTAGGAATAACCATCTCTTCACCCCTTCCTTCCCAAATATTCAACGCACAAACCGAAGCCCTTAAGGAAAACAACCAACCTAAGGAAAAGATTTATGGCATGCGAGAAACCCCCAACGGTTTTGTGAAACGAGCTGATGGAACGCTCTGTTTCAAAGAGAGAAGTTGGATTCCTCTCTATGGAGGTATAAGAGACCTCATCATGCATGAATCTCACAAGTCAAAATACTCCATCCACCCCGGTTCTGACAAAATGTACCACGACCTAAAGAGACTTTACTGGTGGCCAAACATGAAAGCCGACATTGCTGAGTTTGTCGGGAAATGTTTGACTTGTTCACGAGTAAAGGCAGAATACCAAAAACCTTCAGGATTATTAACCCAACCCGAGATACCCGAATGGAAATGGGAACGTATTACCATGGACTTCATCACCAAACTACCCAAAACCTCCACCGGTTTAGATACCATCTGGGTCATAGTAGATCGTCTAACCAAATCCGCTCACTTCCTACCGATCAAAGAAACTGACGAGATGAGTACGCTCGCGCAGTTATACCTCAAAGAAATAGTGTCACGACATGGAGTGCCTATTTCAATAATCTCCGACCGAGATAGCCGTTTCACCTCTCATTTTTGGAAGACTTTACAAAAAGCCTTGGGAACCAAACTAGATATGAGCATGGCTTATCACCTCCAAACCGATGGACAGAGTGAGAGAACCATCCAAACTTTAGAGGACATGCTTAGAGCATGCGCCATCGACTTCGGAAAAGGTTGGGATAAACACCTACCTTTGGCCGAGTTTTCCTACAATAATAGTTTCCATGCCAGTATTAAGGCAGCACCCTTCGAAGCACTTTACGGTCGAAAGTGCAGATCACCTATCTGTTGGGCCGAAGTTGGAGAGACACAATTTACCGGGCCCGATCTCGTTCATGAGACCGGAAAAGATAGTGAAGATCAAACAACGTCTGCAAGCTCCCAGGGACAGGCAGAAGAGTTATGCTAACATAAGACGAAAACCCATGGAATCCCAAATAGGAGACAAGGTCATGTTAAAGGTATCTCCTTGGAAAGGAATGATATGTTTAGGAAAACATAGAAAACTAAACCCTAGATATATTGGTCCCTTTAGGATCCTAGAAACGATAGGACCGGTTGCTTACAAACTAGAACTACCCCTAGAACTTAACCGAGTGCACGACACCTTCCATGGATCGAACCTAAAGAAATTCTTGTCCGATGAATCTCTTGTTATCCCTTGGAAAGAGATTCAGCTCGACGACAATCTTGTCTTTACGGAAGAACCCGTGGAGATCATGGATAGGGAGGTCAAACAACTAAAACACCACCGCATCCCCATTGTTAAAGTTCGCTGGGACTCTAAGCGAGGACAGGAGTACACATGGGAACGCGAAGACCAAATCCGCGACAAATACCCACACCTCTTCTCCTAGGCATCACCGGAGTACACTGTAAGGGGTATGTACTGTAACCACCCGTAATTTTCCCTTATGAATAGTAAATGCTAACTTATGATTTGCGAATCATTATGATAATTAAAAACGTTTTTACCGATAACAAAAATTTTTGTTTGTTAGTCGAGTTACATTTTTATGAACACAACGACGTTTGTGATTACCGTTTACCTTGGAACACGCTTACACACGAACCTAGATAGTCTAAGTATCGCGAATTAATTTTTATAACTAACGTTTACTAAGTAACGTAAAAATTATATAATTACATATATACACATATATATATATATATATATATATATATATATATATATATATATATATATATATATATATATATATATATATATTCCAATAATTAACCAAATGCGTCCTAATAAACTCCCGAGCTCACGAAAATTTCCACGAACACTCCGTAACTACTCATAACTTCAACACGACTTTCGAGACAAGCCAAATGGGCCTATACTTCCATTCGGCCTCGGCCTAGTTTCTACTACACACCACACACCCAAACAGACCCTCTCTATTTTTTTTCTTTCTTTTCTCGTAGCCCAGTCCACACACAAACACAAGCCCAAAACAGTGTGAGCCCAAAACCCTTTTATTATTTTCGAAACTCTTGTCCTAAACCCCGATTACTTTGTCCCGTTTTTTCCAAAAATCTCCACACGACCTATACATATTTTTACCTACCTTGTGTGCCCTTCCAACTGAGAATCATAGGAACCAAACCATTTTAGATGTCGCGTACGTTTACTCGTTCAAAGACGATCAAAGCTCAGCTCGAATCCAACCTTTCTAAAAATCCTAAAAACTTATGTGTCATAGCCATATTGTCTCGTACCATTCCTATACTACTCTAAACGACTTCACTACAAATATAACACGTTTTACTTAACCCTTACCTACCTAGTAACCACAAACAAAGCCAAGACAAACATATATTATGTTATTTTGTTTCTTTCTTAGCGTTAACACTTCCACAAGGACGATCCATTGCTACCAACTCTCCTATTTCTTCTTTGACCTCAATAGCAATCACAACAAGCCATTTGACCACGTTTGCTTGTGATGAAAGTTGGATCTTTTGTGCCAAGGACTCCAACGAGAAATCATGACTACTTGGTAGTTTCTTTTGACCGGTTTGTGTACAAAGACGATGCCAACCCCCAACCTCACTATTTGGTAATTATGAGCTCACTGTTAAACCCATGTGTTAAAAGTAATTGACCTTCCTTGAGACAAAACCCCAAACGCAAACCATGGAGACCCTTGTCTCCTTTCTCTTGTTCTAAACTGCCACAAGGAAGATTCATGCTTCCACTTCACTATTCTCCTCTACTACTTGTACCACAATTGAGCCTTGGTCACCAAGGGTCACATTTCACACGTTTTTGAAACTCCTATATATATATAGTTAGGATCAAATAAGAAGAACAATAAAAATAAGAAGGATAAGAAGTAATCACAACCACACATTCTAGATGCACCTACAAAAATGGATGCATCTTCATTCAAAATTTCCCTCCCATATTGAAATGTGTGGTTAGAATTACTTCTTACCCTTCTCATTTTAATTATTCTTCTTATTGGATCCCTTCCCAATATATATATATATATATATATATATATATATATATATATATATATATATATATATATATATATATATATATATATAGGGTAAGGATCCAGTGAGAAGAAAACTTAAAATGAGAAGGATGAGAAATAACTATAACCACACATTTGAGATGCATCGACTTGATTTAGATGCATCTCTATTCATTTAGATGCATCCCAATTAATTCCGAAAAGTGATTTGAAGTGAAAACGATGGAAAATAGTACTAACAACAAATTTGACCCGCAGAAGACGAAAAATATATAGGATTTGTCTAACTTGATGAAATGCATCTAATATATGTATATACATCTATTTTTTTGCTAGAAAATATATTATGGTGCATCTAAATGATTAAGGATGCATCTAATTTAAGTCAATGCATCTCAAATATGTGGTTATAGTTATTTCTCATCCTTCTCGTTTTAAGTTTTCTTCTCATTTGATCCTAAGTCTATATATATATATATATATATACATATATATATATATATATATATATATATATATATATATATATATATATATATATATATATATATATATATATATATATATATATATATATACATGCATGCAATACGAGCTCATGCACACCAATAACAATCACCACACCAAATTTTTCTAAGTTCTTAAGGTCCTTGTGGGTACGTATAACTTTGGTGAGCCTTGGGAAGGCTTGCATCAAGTAGTTATATATGTTGGGAGACTTGTGTATACGTGGGAGAAAAGTTCGAGCCTTCCTTGTTCATTCTCAACTCATACGATTCGTTTCTACTCCACCATACTTGGTGAGGTGAGCAACTCATTTCATTTTCTCACATGACTTACTTTTATACACGACACATTTACTTTTCTTGTTTTTCTTATTATTTATAGTTATAACATATATATATTATTAGCGAAGCCATAAGTATAACATGTAAGAAACTAAATTTAGTGAAACATGTAGCGCTAATAATAACATATAAGCACTCCTATAGACGCGTTACTAAGTCCCCTTGACCATATGGTTTCAACCCCAACACTTAGAAAATATTTTGAAATATAAAAATTACCCTACACTTGCTTAATGTCGATACACTTTGGTCTCGTATCTTTTAGATCATACACACGACATAGCGTTTTTAAGACTTAATCTATTATTTCACATGTCAAACTAACGAGGCACAAAAATAACTCACTCTCACAAACCCTTTTTATCCTTCGTATAACCCCAAAGCTTGGTCGCGATTTTAAGAACTTAAAACAATGATTGGGCTTATAAGCCCATTAAGTCAAAAATAAGCTTTTCGAATAAGTTGGGTCTAAAAGCAGTCTTTCAAAGTTTTTAGTGTCTAAATACAAGTCCAATGCAAAGCCCAAAAGTTTCCTAAGCCCAATGATACTAAAAACCTTAACGGGCCTTGAGTTAAGCTCGTTAAAGGCCCATTAAGTGTAAAGTAAGCCCTTTTTGAGAAATAAGCTGTTTTAGAACTTAAATAAGTTGTTTTAAACTTATTTTGAAAATAAAAATGTTAAGTTTTGAAGTTGATAATTTTGGACTAAATTTGTAAAAGTTTTGTAGTCGAGGGACTAAAACTGTCAAAATGGAAACTTAAGATAAAAACTGTCATTTTGACATCTTGTGATGAAAACTTTAAATCTAGAAAAGTTTTGGGTAGAAATTGTAAATATAAAATAGTTATGGACTATAAATGAAAATAAATAACGTTTTGGACTAACGGTGTAAGGTTATGCCGTTAAGGGGTTAAAATGGAAACTTTTCAAAACTTAAAGGTTTTAATAAAATATAAATGTTATAATTTATAGTAAAATATACTAGTTTCTAAGCCCGCCCGATGGGCGGGCATGACTTATAATTATCGTTGACACAATATACTATAGCAAAAGAAGGCGGGTAATTGTAAAGAAGTATTCCCAAAAAAATTATATAACATGTCTAAAAAGTATAAAGCATGTCTAAATACTACCTACATTTAAATGGTGTAACGTGTTAAACAGTTTAAATGGGTGCACAGGTCGACCCAGTTGGATCACCTTGTGTAAATGAGTGTGTAGCCATGATACACATATGAGCATATATTTCACACAAAGATGAGCTATTTTTTTTGTAACCATTCCATATTTCTATCGTACCTAACAACCACCGTCATGACTTAACCACTAAAAATTTATCTCGCAAACCAAAAACAACCACCTCCGGCTCCAATGACCAAAACGACTTGAGCATTTTAGATGTTGTCATGAAACATATTACTACACTTGAATGTCGAAAATATAATGTTCCCCACAAAATTATGTGACAGTCTTGTTTAGGCAGAAACTAAAAAGTATAAATTTTGTAACTTCTACTTCTTGATGCTTGAAAAGACATCTTCCTTGTGCTTAAAGAGACATATCTGATTTTACTTAAAAACACCAATGTCATCATCCTAATAATAGTCCCAGTCATAATACCATCCAAACACTTTAGTATGCACATACCTTCCAAAAAATCATAACATGCTATAGTTGTGTAAATGAGTCTTCACATGATCATATAAAACATCGCATGACTTAATCAAGATAAAAAAAACGTTTGCTTCGCAGCTACCTCCCTTACCATTTTTTTGCTTCCCGGTAAAAGATGTTAGTCTGCCAAGTCTTTGATGAAGGATTCCCATGGTTCTGTAATTACAAAATATTTATCATAGTTTAACATATAAAGATTACCAAAAACTTAATTCGTGTGTGAGAAATTGCACATATAGGCATATGGCGCACAACATTTTATTCAAGTATAATGAATAAGAAAGATCACTGCTTGATCAGCTATAATATGAACACAAGTCACCCTTCCTTAGTACCTAATAATAAAGGAAAAAGACAAATGAAGAGCATCAGTTTCGCATCGGTTTCAGGCTTTCAGCCATATTAGGTAGAGTGATAGACAAGCATGTCAACTATTAAACCATAACAAAAAATTACATGTTTCGACCTTTACCAGCATTCTTCATCTTCAAATAACAGTTAGACGTACATGATTTAACTCAAACAACAGCAAAGTTTATTACACATTAATTCAGGTTATTATGACCCACAACTAATTTATGCACTCGTTACAGTTACAACAATGCACATATATCAAATAATATGATCTTTACAGCTTATATGCTTTAGGGAAACAACTTAGCTTACTACTTAACCTGATTGATCAATCTGACCCAAATTAACCCATTGACCCATTTCATTTCAATACAACCATTATCAACAAAATACAACAATTTCTATATAATACTTATTAATATCTTAGCTACAAATATTGGACACTAACCTGGAGTTCCTCTTCAGAGCTTCTAAGTGTCTCACCACATTCTTTCAAATTTAGAAAACATTTATGCAGCTGCACAAGAAAAATTAGAAAGCATGAAAACAACAAAATTTACAAAGTAGATAACACGAACATACAATTTGACTATCTTATTCTTATTATTCAATTCGATATCACACGGTAGTTTTTAAAGCACAATACCAAATAGTCTCAAAAACTTATTATGAATCCAGATGATTTGTTGAAAGACATAGATCAACAATATCAATTATTAATGTTATCTATTGAATTTTTGCACTATTTATAAAACTGTTTCGGCCTCATTCTAATAGTTGATTTTTTTGACAAATTAGTCACAAACCGGACCTGTGTGCTTTGGCTTGTATGAGTCTAGAAAGTTACCTTTGAGCTTATAGAGAACCCTTTGAGCTTCAAATACAGCCTTGACAGTCCAAGTTTGGACTCTCACCTCAATCATCTGCAATCCACCATTACTTATAATCATTAATCACTTTAATAACACCATGATCATGTATCATAAAGTTGACCTGTAACCATGCATTACATATTTCACTGATCCACCCTTTGCCATAAATATCACCAGTTATATTAGTTGACCAATGTGCTGTGTCCGTACTTCCTCTTTCTTAGATATCCACATTGGTGCTAGTGCTCGAAGGTCATTTATATGCATGGCTAAAAGCCCACCAACTTTGTCACATATTTCAGGGTTCTTAGTGTGCAATTTGGCAAGTATATTATCCATCCCACCAAATGTTCTAGTTAATTCATACTGATTATACCTTTGACCAATACAACAGAAATGGAAACCTAAGAGGCCATCAGATTTATATAAAGAGACTAAAATGGATCATGAAAATGACTATTTGTACCCGTATTATGCAGCAACAGGTCTGCCTTTTTCTGCACCAATCTCCCATGGAAAAATAGGGCCTT
This sequence comes from Artemisia argyi, assembly GCA_030686995.1. Classification (NCBI taxonomy): domain Eukaryota; kingdom Viridiplantae; phylum Streptophyta; class Magnoliopsida; order Asterales; family Asteraceae; genus Artemisia; species Artemisia argyi. The sequence continues at coordinate 151,705,004 of CM060689.1, forward strand.
GGATCATGAAAATAACTATTTGTACCCTAAGTCGTGTTCTAGTGTCCCGCCTTTTCCATCCCTCTCTCTCGTTCCCAGCTGCATGACCCTAGCCAGATGTATCGACCTTTAAACCAACACAAACCGTGACCAGAACCAGAAAAGAAACCAATATATGTCCTGAAAATAAAAGCTTAGTTAAACGTTTAATCTTTCTTATCATCGGGCTAATGTGCAAGTCTAACACATACTTATATTCCTAATGTTTTCGTCCTCTTTGACACCAATAACATTTCATAAATCTGAAGTTGCAAAATGGGTCAAAAAGAAAAAATTAAATATGTAAGAAGTTGTGTGGATATTCGACACTGTTTCAGAAGCTCTAATTGAAGGTGTCAATGCGACAGTAACTGCTTACATATTTGAAAGTCGAAACATGTGTGTAACATTAAGCATCTATCGGCTGCACATGCACTTGTTAGCTTCTTAACCTACACAATAGATATGGCCAATGTTTCCAGCTTGATCATTCGGACCTCAATCTGTAAGGAAACAAAAATGTAGCATATATAAAAATTGACCTCCATAACACAAAATCATCTTTCAAAACAAAAATAAGAAACCATAATGATAAAATACCTTACAAATTCTAACAACCCAAACCTGGAACCTGAGTAAAATACCAAATGTCAAAAAAAAAAAAAAAAAAAAAAAAAAAAAAATCAATCAGATACTTCAATGTAGCAAAACTAAACAAATTGAAATAGTTTTGTCCTAAAGGATTCATGCCTTACTCATGAGGTTCAAAGAGTATATCATTAGATTTGTAATTATCAACCCTCTGTGTATAGAGTTCACCCTTCATCCTGCATTCCAAAAAAATTCAACTTACAAATAAAAAACACTATATCAATTACAAACAAAATCAAGGAAATAGGCATCCAAAATCGTTCCTTTGGGTCATTGAAAGGGCTTTTGCTAATTCATTCATGTAAAATCAAGTTTAGCCGCCTCAGACATCCTATTAAGTTTTTTTTATCCGTTTTGAATTCTGCATTTTACGTCTATCAAATGTTCCATTGGTTGTGGTAAGGGGTACACTTCAATAATCATTTGGAGAAAGAGCTGATTTGCTGCTCATTTTAGGAATATGAATAGCTGATATAATTAACTCAACATGTATTAAGAAATATACTTGCCCATGCACCAACTCAACATGTATTAAGAAATATAACTTGCTCAATGAAGTTATATGGTGGTGTGATGGCTATTATCAAATAACGTCTATGTAGCAAGAGAATTATAAACATTATTTGTTCTATGTGTGCATAACTGTATTGACCATAAGGTTTTATTTAGTAATTGAAAACTACTAATGACTAAATAAGTGCAACCTTCCTAAGCTCGAGAGCCTACACAGGAATGCCGTTGTCATTGCTTCACACACTCAGATGAGCTTGAGATACAGTGCCAAACTTACTGAAGTGATCCCGCAAACCATCGGTGTTTGGATCAGCTCTCTACACAAAGAAATAATGTTTGGACCAGGGAGGAAATTCATATATCATATGTGTATATCAGCTCATTACATAAATGAGGTATGTTTGGATCAAAAAGCTTAGAGTAGACCAGGTCACCAATGAAACGAACAGACTAAAGGGCGAATTGGTATATTGGGTATTGGTAGAGTTGGTCAAGTGTTTGCATCATGTCTAGCTTCAATCTTACACAAGCGGCAGTGATTTACCAGGTTTGCCAAAAGGCGGCCACACTCACAGTGGTCAACTTAGTAGGGGGCTAGCCGCTAGCTTATTGGTCATCAAAGAATAACCTGATATTGCATTTATCGATATAAAGCTAAAAGAGCACATAATCGGAAAGAGTTTGCATATAGAGTAGTACATACTTTATATTTCTAGACAATTTCTTTCAATAACGGCTGAATCCAGCAAGTCCCTCAGTTCTTTTAGAATCTTAAAACTGAAACCCAAACATGAACATTAGGCACAAATAGATATCATCTGGTATTCTACAACTAAAAGAATATAGAAAGTAACCTCAATGAAGGAGACGCGCAATTGGAATTCCGATTCATCTTTCAGCATCTCAATCTTTTGAAATAGTGTATGCATAACTTGTATAATAAGTCCTCTATGGGAACTCTCTTTTGGATTATTACTAAAACCAAACGTCACAAATAAGAATACCAACGAAACAAAAATAGGAGTTTCACCACTCAAAGGTAACAAATTACCTGTTTGGCAAGGTTGCAAGCACGATCAGGTGAGTTAAAGATCTCATAATAAAACACCGAGGAGTTAAGTGCAAGTCCAAGCCTCATTGGGTAGTGATAGGAGAAGGTGTTATGCCTCTATACATTGCTCCTCTCCAGCACAAAAATAATAATTAAAAACTGCTGTTTGAATTTCTATAAAAATTTGGCACTAAAATGTTCATATATTACTCATACCTGTTGTTTAAATTGTTCTTCCTTCACCTCATAGCTAGATAGTGCATCATTAAATCATCTAGCAATTCATTGCCCATAATTTCTTCAGATTATATGCAACAGTAAATTTACTACAAACAATAATTGTTTTTTCTATTTTCTTCTAATACTTGAACCCACTCGAAGTAGCTAACTGTCACACCTCCACCATTTGCATATATATATATATATATATATATATATATATATATATATATATATATATATATATATATATATATATATATATATATATATATATATATATATATATATATATATATATATATCAGGAAGTACTATCTCACCTTTATTTGATAGAATCTATATAAAAACATATCTTATTAGAAATAGTGAGATAAATTTTAAAACTTGGTGAAGAAACCTATTCCTAATAACAGTATGTAGTAGTTACTGAATGATCGAAGAAATCAAATGATAATGTTACCTCATCCGCTTCAGGATCAGTAGGATGATTTGCACCTTCTATAACGAACTTGGCTTTAACATCTCCTACATTTTTTCTTCAATAGGCAAATTTGAAGAAAGAAACGAATCAAGTTGAAGTTAAAGAATGAAATTTACTACAATCTCTATTACAACATTACCACATTTGAACCCAGAATGACCCATTGTCCATTTTCATATTGTCATGAGTTGAATAAGATCACACCAACTTGTTAGTTGATATCTACATGTTTTGGCGGAAAACATATAAATAGTATCATGTCAGAAAGTTGTCATTATACTTATGATTGGATGTGCAAGTAGCTCCCCAAAGTGGTAGACGTTCTCTCCCAGCAATGCAGATAAAGATAGATCAAAAGCAAGATCCTAAAGAGAAAAATATAAAAAAATTACAAAGAAAATTCAATATCGTATGAAACTTAAATGTCAAAAGTTGTAACAGGAGTTGAGACTGCATACCAGCTTAAATGAATCTAATAGGGATTCAACTGAGGTGTATGTCAAATAAAGAAGAGCACTCTTGTTAATCCACGTTCTTAAGTGCTACCATCAAACAACTAATTAATTTTACAACAATCGATTAATCTAGCCATATTGATCAAGAAACCCAAAATTCATACAATTAAAAACATTAAATCATCGACAAAACGGTAACTTTTTTTTATCATCAATGGGCAATGCAACAATTACATTAAAAATAGGGATACAAAATTAGCATTAGTATAGCCGAAAATACAATAGCTAGAGACACATAAACTAATATGCTTACTCCAGTACTTTAATCAGTTAACCACTATATTGCATTAGCGAAATCCACTCGCACCTTCCTTCATTCAAACATTATTAACACTATAAAACCTATTTAAATAAATCAAAATTAGTTAAGCATGATGGGCATGTAGTAACATTCATGTTGGTACACGTCAACACACTGGTCTATCTTATCATGCATGTTAATTAAAATTTTTTAGCTTAATTTGTAACAAATAGTCGATCTATCTCCTCCATAGATGGCAGGACATTACCCAAATTCAGTGATACATATGACTCTAGCTATCCTAAAAAAATGGCACCAAGTCATTATATTTAAAGACCTAAATTAAATCCTGCATAGAAACATGCCTACTAAGAAATAACTAACATGATTAATCATATTAGCAAACGCCCCATAGCGGCATCTGAATTATATAGAAGAGTTTAATCAGATACAGAAGCAATTGAGGGTGCAAAAACACATTGTGACAATGAAATTAGTGACTGATGCAAACAAAATAAGGTGCTTGATAGATTGGGGTTAACCGATTTGATTATGTATTAATTGAATTTAGGGTTTTGATGATGAATCAGTGAAGCGTTTGACACATTTGTTGAATGTTTTGAGGGTTTTAGGGTTTTAAGAGTCTCCGAATGTTTTGAACCGAATTCTTGTAAAACCCTAAACCCTTTAAACATACCGAAGAAAAAATCCTGGATATGAATGCTCTTTATCAATTTTGCTATTTATCAATTTTGACTTGCAAAATAAATAACAAAAATTGGATCAGTCCAGTGGTTGAGGTGTATGTTTAAGTATGGAGAACATCGCATGTTCGAACCATGCTAGCTCCAATTTTTAATTCCGAATTTTAATACCTTTAATCTTTGCTTAGGTGGACAAAAGGTGATGACATGGACTTTAAAAAACCCGAATTTAATTATAAAAATTGCTTACATGGCTAGAATGCGATGACATGGCTGCTAATTATAATTACTGGGCAATGAGGTGGCGTTTTCTTGATTTATCTACGTGTAACGCCTCCTGTTATATATATATATATATATATATATATATATATATATATATATATATATATATATATATATATATATATATATATAACGTACTAAAGAAAATAATAAATATATATAACTTTTAAAAATTAACACATTCTCTCGAATCTATTCCACTCTTCGACACCCATCTACCGTTGAATCACCGATCTCATCTCTACACTACATCAACAAGAACATGCTCACAAGTTATATTTTTAAATATAACTTTTGTTCTTGATCTTGAGGCATTTAAACACACATGTTTAAATTGCTACGAGTCAACTAACAAAACAATATAATAAACAACTTTCGTGATAAACTGAACTTAGACTATCAAACTCTGAAAACTTGCCATATATTTTACTTAGGTTGTGTGTTGAATCCGTTTCCACCTGTCGTTTGAATAACTATACTAGTACTACCGAGCTATCCAGGTGTGTGTTCATAGCCCACTCTTTAAACTTTTAAACTCTTTTGTGGGGAGATACATGCTTCAAACCCGAACACAAGCTTTTTAGTATGCTATGCCTGATGTTTTTATTGCTTAAGTAGCTATTGCCAAAAGCCCCTCGATCATGAACCTTAATCACTTGCTAGTGAACGTGAATACCTGGGAATAGATCTATTTGGGACTGACAATCCCCGTTTAGTTTAGCTAGGATGAGCGACTAGGCTCACAGTATTTAACAACTCATAGGTTACTGGCAAAGACCTATCTTGAGGGCACCCCTGTTATATTAGTTTACATCACACATTGATGCCTTTCTAATCGTTGCGTGTCATGAGCTTAATGCAATAACAAACTTGATTTTTAAACTTGTTAATAGTTTATCGATGCAATTAACACACTTACTTGTGTTCAAACTTTAAACTTAAACCTATGGACATCACTCAACTTTTGCTGACTTTTAGCATGTTATCTCAGGTAACTAAGGCATGGATTATCAAGGCACGGAGAAGGGCATCAACCCGGGCATGGGTTTTCTAAAATAAACGTTTTCTTATCATTCAACTAAATAAAACATATCTGCGAAGATATGACTTGTCTTTCTAAAAATCATTTCTGTACTCAGATATTTTAAATGAATGATAAAATGTGTTTTCAAAACGTTTACTATGATTGTGACAAAGATCCACTACGTAATACCCCGTTAAGTCTTCCGCTGTCGTTAATCGATTTTAGGGGGTGTTACATTATATATTTAGGTGGGTAGATAGTAGTATTATTTAAACTATGCCATAGAAGGTTTAATGAACTGAAGCATTTATTAATAAGCAAATGAAAAGTGTTGGTGAGTTGTTGATGACTTTCAGTAATAAAATCAATTTACTCACTCATAAAGACACTTTATTAGTTATTCAAAAGAAGTTTAGTAACTGAATTTGCATGCACAGAGTACTTTAGAAAAATTTAAGATTGTTTTCCTTTGTGTTACTGAATTTTCACTAATTGTGGACTATCCAAATTCAGTTTAGTAACTGAATTTTTATGCAGATAGTAGTTTAGAAGTCTAGTTACTGAATAAGTCACAGAATCATAGAATACAGCTGTGGAATTATATTGACTGATATCATGGATTTGGGAAGATCTTTTTTTTTTCTTTTCTTTGTGATACTAAATGCTCACTAATAGTGGACTATCCACATATACAGATAGTGGAAGTTTCCGTAATTGTCTTGCCTTAAATGGTCCAGGACATAGACGTGTAGCTGTTCTCTTTGATTTTTTTTCCATAATCTTAGAAAACATTTGTGTGAGATTTGATTTTGAGTGTGATTAGATTAACGGCTCTGTAAGAAATTATGTTAATTACTTTAAAAATGATTTCTTTATGATAGGGATTGTATAAGAATTAACCCACTATGCAGACTTTGAACATGACAAATATATGAAGTTTGAATTTATTTATGTTGCATTTGGATTTGAAGGTGAATAAACTAATGGCATGTATTGCAGTCCATAAATGGTAAATCACATATTTGCACAAAGTGAATAATAAGTTGGAATCAAATGTAAAATTTAAACATGCATTTTTAAATTTTATAAAATTTTATTAAAAGTGAAAAATTCTAAGATCAATCTTGAACTTTGATTCCTCATTACATTCATAGTCACAACCATGACTATTATCCTTCTCTTCATAATTTGAGTAATTGGTAGTATGTATAATCTGCAACGTTGTAGGTTCCATTTCATCATAATCTGGGTAATTGGTAGGAAACATAGTCTGCAAGTGTGTAGCTTTATTTGCTTCTTTTGGATCTTATAAGGACAATACCAATTCACAGTCTTCATTTTTTTGTATTTAGCTTTGAAAGCCCTTTGCCTCAATTTTTTGATGTTTATGGGAAGTTCAAAATCAAGGTTTTCTTCTACCTGCCTCTTTAGAACCTCCAGCCTTCTGATTATTTCTTGCGTGTTCGGATTAGATTTTTCACCTGCATTCTCATCCTATAATGTAAATTAACTTTGTGAATGGCATGGTAAATAATAAACTTACCATTCATTAAACAGATCTATTAATAATTTAGTTTTCCTAGATAGATATAACAAACAAATATTAACATAGTTTGGATCTCCGATCTTCCTCACTAATCCCTTTTGCTATTTAGTCAGACTTTGTGCAAAGTTCTGAAGCAGACTCATTGCTAGACTGTTGAAATAACTAAAGAAATCACTGAAGAAAATCAGAGTGATCAACTATGTTGAACATCATTTGTCAATATTAAAAAACGAAAAATGCTGTGGACTTTAGGCTTGACTGTTTCCACTATAGAGTTCACAAAAGTCTTTGTTTGTCAATATTGACATCTATTGTTCTAAGTCTGTTATGCAATATACACTATGCCCGATAAACAAGAGAATAAAATGTCAATGTCAATTAATACAAAACCTAAAATTGTTTAATCAATTCTTGTAAACTGTTAAGTTTACGACTGGGCCAACGCTTAATACGTATAGCTCTACATTGCCTTTTTAAAGAACTTAAACCAACACCAAGCTTTTTTGCAGCCTGATCGACATGCATGTACAAGTGCTGGGTGATCATCTCCCTGCTGAATTCCATGAATATTTAATATGGATTAGTGATATGTGGGATTGAAGAAACAACTGAATCAGTGGTCTTATATAAGCCTTACCAAGTCTTTGATATTCCCAGCAGTTACAAAAAGGTTATGTAACTTCTAGTCATTCATAAAGCCAATTTACTCACCCATAAAGACACATAATTAACTATAGAAAAGAAGTTTGATTACTAAATTTGTATGCAGTTCTGTATTTATTGGGATTGGGGGAAGGGTTATTTATAAAACAAAAATGTTTATCAAGCAATTATTAAAAAGTATGGTTTGATACCTGGAGATGTGTGACAGATCAAAATCTATGTTTAGGTTAGATGTCTGAAACTCAAATTCCATTTTCAACTGTTTGAACAACTTTTGTTCAGTTTGATGTTATTGATGATGTGTCGAATTTAGTGTTTCTCATGCATTTATTTGTTATGACTGTAAGATAAGTATGGCATTTCATTTTTTCAAAAAGTCAATCTATTTTAAGAATTTAGAAATATTCAAGCTAACTAATATGCAATAGTTGGCTTGTATTCCATTGGTCCAAAGAGTTTTTCAATTTATTTTAAAATATTGGTAAGTTCAAAGGTAAGTATTATGCAATATTGGCTGGTATTCCATTGGTAAAAAGAATCTTTATATCAGGCTATTTATAAGACATTTATTCTGTAACCGGGTTAGTTTTAGTGTTTGAAAGTTAGAAAGTTAAAAGCTAAGTAGAATGCAATATTGGCTGATATTTTATTAGTTCAAATATTGATTAATTGAGTCTATTATAAGTAACTGTATGAAGATCTTAAGAAAAAAAATAAGAGAAAACATTGTGAATAGAATTGATAGAAATAAAATTGTTACAATGAAATTCTTATACTACTTATACTATTGCCTCTCTTGAACTCTACTTGATAGGTTAAGCTGATTGAATGAATAGCAATAACATTGCCTTGAAATATAGTCTTTACAGCCTCATTAAGATGCCTTTCATATATATATGATATGTTGAAGATCAAAATCCATGGTTGGATTAGATGGCTACAAATTGGGCTAATGGATATAGAAGGATGATCTTGCTAAATCAGTGTTAGACGATTAATGTTTAACACAATCTGTTCATTGTTCATATAGAAGACGTAGCATAAATTATAAAACAAAATTCAGATGGCATTAATTTTTATAAAAAACCAAACAAAACATAGGTTTCTCATACAGAACAAATAAACCATGCTACAAAATAGTGCATTCTTATTTTTTTTTTCTTTCCTAAGCTACTGCTATTTAGCAAAAGTTAAGATGATGTTATGATTCAATAAAGACACCAATTTCAAGCCTTGTGTCTTCAACTGCTTATTCAGGTTCATAGTCGCTCACATCGTCTCTGCAAAAGTTAAAAAAAGACATTCATTTCAATATTTGTAGCAATATCAAATTAGTAGTAAAACTTTGGTTGGGATATTACCGCTTTGTTTTCTTTTTGGTTACAACCTCGGAATCACAATTATCATATTCCAGTGTCTCATTTCCAATAGGGCCTATTGCACTTTCGACCTTGGCATCAGATTTATCATACTCCGGCAACTCACTTCCAAAAGGGCCTATTCCAGTTTCTAAGTCCACAATAGCAATGCTGTAATTAGACAATGACAAAAGGCAAGTTAGTACACCCATACTAATAAATAGGATATAATTATGTTAATATTATCTATTATTTAAAAATGCTAGAAATATCGGAGGCTAACCTTTTCTTTGTTTCATCCTCTGAAATTATAGATGGAATGCACAATGCCGAAGCTTTGATCAATCTTTTCCGCTTAGGCTTCACAGATTCAAAATCGTTGAGAATGTTTACACCGACGTCTGTGATGAATTCAAAAACACCTGAAAGGTATTCATCTACTTAAACTCATACATATTATTCAAACTGTGAAAGAAAATTCAGTGTAAATTGAACATTACCAATCAAGTAATTCTCATCCATAGCTTGTAGATCATCAAATGGCAAGAGTTCAAAAGGATGCCTCACAAAACCATCTGACTTCATCGAAGATATTCTAGCAGTGGTGTCACCATGAAATTGAATGATGTAAGCACTATTTCCAATAATCGGATATTCTTCTGTATTTGGAATTACAGCAAAATCATTAATGATATAGATGTTGCCATCTTTCAACCTATTTACAAAGCTGCGTGTTGTCTTGGACATGGCAGTGAAATGCATTATATTACCCTAGACCAAAATTCGAATGTAATTGTTAGCTTATACATAGAAGAATCATACATACATGTTTCATTTACTTTCAGGAAAAGTACCTTGGAATCAGATATGAGAAAATCAGTACTTAGATAGCGGCAAATAGCATCATTGATGTCCCATTTTTTGCACACCATGGCAACAATGGGACCTGTTACATTAAGATCAAGCTGGTCAAGGAACACTTGGGATTCAGCCTGCGCAACTGCTTTTGACATGGTGTATGCTTTTACTAAGAGGGTGAACTGGGGTAAATGTAAGAGTGTAGGCACACCTTATTTATAGGCTTTCGAAGCCTTTGGGTTGTAATCTTTGTAACTGCATAGCTCCATGATTTGTATTCCATTATTAATGTGGAATAAGTGGCACAATTATGAAGCAGGTATAACTACATGATGGTTTGTGTACCTGCAATTGATGTGAGTTTTGTAACTCTAACATGGTTCTTATTCATATTCCTTAAACATTCAATTGTAGCAAATAAAGATACATTAAGTGAGAATTGCATCAAGCTCAACTCGAATCACTAATTCCACACCTACGTACTTACCATGAAGCATGAAAATTAAATAAACGTACTTACGCATGAAGCCTCCGCATTTATAAGGGGACTGAATCTATTTATATATATACATATAGATATATCGTTACTTGGTAAAGACATATCCAAAAGTACGTGTTGCTTCCCTACATTATTTTATACTATATATTGTTTACCCACAATTTCATTATTGTAGCACACAAAAACTTAACACAACTGATATTTTGTGTATCCGACTTCAAAATTACCTTTTGATAATAAAATTTGATTTCCTAAACCAATTCCTGTAATGATGTATATATATATATATATATATATATATATATATATATATATATATATATATATATATATATATATATAAGGTAACTGTAACCACCCGTAATTTTTCAAACATTATTTTAATAATAAATTTCTATTTATTATTACCTAGTTAATTATTTGATCATATACGAGCTCACTTGACTAAATCACAGGAAGCTGTCCCACGTACTGTGACACACATTGACATTTGAAGACAATCTATTTCTATCAGACAAATATGAGATATTAATTATCTGACACCATACGAACTATTTAAAACCCAAAATAAAACATGAGGCTATCTCGCATTTATTGAAAAACGACACCGCACGTGTGCCGACACCGCGATAGTATGGCTTAGGTCTAATAATTAAATATCGGGATTCAATAAAACACGGGGTTCGTTTAATTCCCCTCTAGCATAACGAAATCAAGAGCAGCTCCGCACCTCACTTTATCTAACTCGTTATCCTTTTTATTTAAAGATGTCACTTTAAATTAAACAATGATGGCCAAAATTTATCTATACTACATATAAAGGAAAAATGGTCAATCTTGAAAAAATAGGTCAATCTTGAAAGTGGAAATCTTGAAAAATCTTATTAAAGGAAATTATGAAATATAATTAATACTCTTATTAAAACACCACATTACTTAAAAGTACATTGATTTATTCACATTGTACAACCAATTAAAAACATATATACCAAATTAAATACAACCAATTAATACAAATCACAAACCGGGTTGACCCGAGATGCTTCAAAGCCGACGGTCTGAACCGGTTTAATTTGACCCATTTTCAACCCAACCTAGCAAGTTGACCCGGTTTAAATCGACCAATTTTTCAACCGGAACGGTTCACCCGGTTGAACCACCCGGGTCGAACCGGGTTTCAAAACATCATGTTTAATTCCCAACTTGTGTAATCAAAATATCACTACAATTATATGCCGCTAGGAGTGGCAATTCGGGTCGGGTTCGGGTTAACAGGTTAGCGGGTCTAGAATCCCAACCCGAACCTGAACCATTTAAATTATCAGGTCAACTATGTCAACCCTAACATGTTTACACATAACCCAAACCTGTCTGACCCGTATATATACTTGGGTTAGCCGGTTAAATAGGTTACACAGGTTGAATATGTTAAACGGATTTCGGGTTGACCCATTTAACACGTTTTATATACAAAAGTACGCACATACATGAGTTAAATAGGTTAAACGGGTTTGCGGGTTGACCCGTTTAACCCATGTAACCTATATAATAAAATATAAATAGTTTTTACTTTATGTAAAAAAATCTTAAACAGGTTGACAGGTCGACCCGCTTAATTTATTTTCAACTCAAACCTGACAAAGAGGTTAGTTGGGTCGACCCAAACCTGACCCGAAAGTTATTATAGACTTAACACGAACCTGTTAATTTGCGTGTCTATTTCATGTCGGGTTTCGTGTCGGACAAAAATTGTCAACCCTATTTGCCGTTATAAATCCCGTTGCTATGCAAGGGTACTCGTCTAGTTTACAAAAATGTATAAAACTTTAAAAACGTATTACCCCACCCCATTATCCCCATAAAACAGACGCAACTCTTCCCCACCATCTGCTAAACCCACAGATCCTGTATGACAACAAAACTACAAAAATGATCCATGGCATCACTGAGGCCGATCAGTCTGATCCCTTTTGTCTAAACCTCGAAGTCAACACATAAGCACAAGAGCTGACGAGGCTGTGAATAAGCTATACCCTTTTTGGGATACCAACCGACTGCCAAACGAATTGAGGAGGGGCAAACCCCATTGTGTTAATCCTTTTTTTTTTAATCCAATCAGCTCACTCTCAACCCATCACTCAAACAAATCGCATCAAAAATCAAAAGAGTTGGCTGTGGTGGTTCCTGCTTGGATGGGATTGGGATTACTCGTGCTCAACTGCTCTTGTTGGTTTCTCCTTGTCGATTCGTACTATTGTAAGGATTACCCTGATTCCATACTTTGTTATGTTTTTGATTTTTGGTATCGATCGACCTAAACATGTTCTTGAGTATTAAAATTTTTTGCTGTTGTTGTTGTTATTGTTGTTGATTTTGTGTGGCAAGCTAATGAAAAATCACGACTAAAACTAGATTGGCTCAAGAGGAAGTGCTTATTTGCTTGTGACGCATTAACTGATAAATAATCTTGTTGGACAAAGAAAATAATGGAATTTTGATTGTATTTGGTTTGTGTTAAGGATTGTTTGTTTGTGCGACGAGGCCTTTTCAAACCAATAGGGGTGCGTGGCCTTTGCTTAACATGGTCGTCAAATACAAATTTCACAACAGAAAAACTCACTTACTAAATGTATAAACTGATGGGTTAAACCATATTTTGTGTTTGGATCGTGTGTCGACCACTGTCCAACAGTGGGCGAGATTGGTTTTACCATTTGGCATTCTTAATGACTATTTCCAAAAGCTATAGACTAAAAATGGGTCATGTTTCGCTTAGTGTCGAGACCACTGTTAGTAACCTTGGTCTTGTCCTCTGTCACTCAATGTTCAATCTCAAAATTTTTATATACTTATGTGTCAGCTTTGGTGTAGTATTGGGTTAGTTTTGGTTTAGGACTTGAAACAGATTTGTTTGTTTTATTACTGGCTGAAAGCCCACTTGTGTTTACTAAAGGGTGCGTGAGATACGAAATACACCAAAAATAATCTTTGCCAAATATTTTACTTTCATATATTAGTCTAAAGATAAATCATGGTACGTAACAAATAAAAGAATGTAGTGTGATGCATACTTGGATCGTCATTCTAATCGGATCACAATGGTTGTTTCGTCGGCCTATTTCACGATTCATTCCCGACTCACTCGACTCCTTTATGCTCGACATTAATTTAGATCATACTTTTAAATCTACTAAACATATTTTATAAGCATGTCATAAATTATACTAATAGTCAAAGCTTAATTTTTCACGACATTAAAACTATGAAAACTTATAATTTCCTTAGTACAACCTACAATGATTTACTTAGACTTTACGATAACTTATTTAAAAAAAATAATATAACAACGGTTTATTATTTATCGTGACACCTATTCACAACGTATACGTATACATGGGTCATACCCGATTTTCTAAGAATCCTACATTTATAACTTATGAGAGTATTTTTTTAACTCTTTTAATAATTTTCCATACTAACTAATATTTGACCGTGTATACTTTTAACGGCCTTTTTATAACTCGAATTCGTCTAATATATAAATGCGATTACTTTTCGTACATCGTCTTTCGGTTACCAACGAACCAAAGACTCATTCGTTCTTGATACTTTTTATTATTGTTCATGAATACTTAAGCACTTCCGAAAGCCATTGCGAGCCAATACTTAGAAAACTATTTAAACTTAAATGCTGCCACACAAACAACAATAACACTAACACTCTGAAACTTTTAAACTTCATCGAGTCTCAAACTTAAAGCTGTAAACTAAACTTTCCATACAAATTTAGGTCGCGTGTCGGTGCCGCACACTATTACCATTTGACTTTACTCTATTCAAACTGCTTTACTAAGGTGAGTTCATGACCCCTACTTTTACCTGCTTTATAAATGTTTTGGGGGAGAATACATGCTCGTTTTTAACTAAACCCAATACTTGTTTACACTTAAACGCATTACTTGCTTTTACTTGAACCTGACTTATTCACTTATTGCATACTGGATTATCTTATTATGGACACAAGTGTTTAAATCATATATGTGAGTTTATAGTCCCACTTTGCTTACACTTGTTTTACAACTATGGGGTGAGAAACATGCAAAACGTGTTCTGGACCACAATACTGTTTTATTCTATCAAAACTATTGCGCAGTTAGCCTAAGCCCCTGAACCCACTGTTATGCCCACCTTCATGAACCGTTAATTCCTGCTGGGAAGCGCGATTGATATGAATAGATCTATTGGGGGTGACTCCCCCCGTTCGGTTGGCCAGACGGGTCAATGCGGGCGTATACCAAGTCGGATTACGAGTGTACTGGGTTAAACACTCGCTATGGGCCCCTATTATTATATATGTGCTACATGTAGCGCACTGAACTGTCGAGCTTCGGTTGCATGAACTTAGTGCTAGCGTAATAGACTTTTACTTTTATGTGACATTATATTCGTTGTAATGATCACATCTTTGCCTATGGTCCAACTTTATGCTTAATACTTATGGTCTACTTTACTGATATTTTCATGACGCTGTAGTCACTAAAACTGAACTTGATTTGTATGTGAACGTTTATTCACACTCGAAAACCTTGTGGTCCACATTACTACATTTACTCGTAAGTAAACTATATTTTCATGACATTGTGAGCGACACAATGGTCACAAAACTTTGATCGAACTCACATTTCTTTTGTACTAAATTGCTATTTACACAAACCTATGAACTCACCAACCTCGTGTTGACACTTTTGTACTATTGTAAGGATTACCCTGATTCCATACTTTGTTATGTTTTTTATTTTTGGTATCGATCGACCTAAACATGTTCTTGAGTATTAAAAATTTTTGCTGTTCTTGTTGTTATTGTTGTTGATTTTGTGTGGCAAGCTAATGAAAAATCACGACTAAAACTAGATTGGCTCAAGAGGAAGTGCTTATTTGCCTGTGACTCATTAACTGATAAATAATCTTGTTGGACAAAGAAAATAATGGAATTTTGATTGTATTTGGTTTGTGTTAAGGATTGTTTGTTTGTGCGACGAGGCCTTTTCAAACCAATAGGGGTGCGTGGCCTTTGCTTAACATGGTCGTCAAATACAAATTTCACAACAGAAAAACCCACATACTAAACGTATAAACTGATGGGTTAAACCATATTTTGTGTTTGGATCGTGTGTCGACCACTGTCCAATAGTGGGCGAGATTGGTTTTACCATTTGGCATTCTTAATGACTATTTCCAAAAGCTATAGACTAAAAATGGGTCATGTTTCGCTTAGTGTCGAGACCACTGTTAGTAACCTTGGTCTTGTCCTCTGTCACTCAATGTTCAATCTCAAAATTTTTATATACTTATGTGTCAGCTTTGGTGTAGTATTGGGTTAGTTTTGGTTTAGGACTTGAAACAAATTTGTTTGTTTTATTACTGGCTGAAAGCCCAATTGTGTTTACTAAAGGGTGCGTGAGATACGAAATACACCAAAAATAATCTTTGCCAAATATTTTACTTTCATATATTAGTCTAAAGATAAATCATGGTACGTAACAAATAAAAGAATGTAGTGTGATGCATACTTGGATCGTCATTCTAATCGGATCACAATGGTTGTTTCGTCGGCCTATTTCACGATTCATTCCCGACTCACTCGACTCCTTTATGCTCGACATTAATTTAGATCATACTTTTAAATCTACTAAACATATTTTATAAGCATGTCATAAATTATACTAATAGTCAAAGCTTAATTTTTCACGACATTAAAACTATGAAAACTTATAATTTCCTTAGTACAACCTATAATGATTTACTTAGACTTTACGACAACTTATTTAAAAAAAAATAGTATAACAACGGTTTATTATTTATCGTGACATCTAGTCACAACATATACGTATACATGGGTCATACCCGATTTTCTAAGAATCCTACATTTATAACTTATGAGAGTATTTTTTTAACTCTTTTAATAATTTTCCATACTAACTAATATTTGACCGTGTATACTTTTAACGACCTTTTTATAACTCGAATTCGTCTAATATATAAATGCGATTACTTTTCTTACATCGTCTTTCGGTTACCAACGAACCAAAGACTCATTCGTTCTTGATACTTTTTATTATTGTTCATGAATACTTAAGCACTTCCGAAAGCCATTGCGAGCCAATACTTAGAAAACTATTTAAACTTAAATGTTGTCACACAAACAACAATAACACTAACACTCTGAAACTTTTAAACTTCATCGAGTCTCAAACTTAAAGCTGTAAACTAAACTTGCCATACTAATTTAGGTCGCGTGTCGGTGCCGCACACTATTACCATTTGACTTTACTCTATTCAGACTGCTTTACTAAGGTGAGTTCATGGCCCCTACTTTTACCTGCTTTATAAATGTTTTGGGGGAGAATACATGCTCGTTTTTAACCAAACTCAATACTTGTTTACACTTAAACGCATTACTTGCTCTTACTTGGAACCTGACTTATTCACTTATTGCATACTGGATTATCTTATTATGGACACAAGTGTTTAAATCATATATGTGAGTTTATAGCCCCACTTTGCTTATACTTGTTTTACAACTATGGGGTGAGAAACATGCAAAACGTGTTCTGGACCACAATACTGTTTTATTCTATCAAAACTATTGCGCAGTTAGCCTAAGCCCCTGAACCCACTGTTATGCCCACCTTCATGAACCGTTAATTCCTGCTGGGAAGCGTGATTGATATAAATAGGTCTATTGGGGGTAACTCCCCCCGTTGGGTTGGCCAGACGGGTCAATGCGGGCGTATACCAAGTCGGATTACAAGTGTACTGGGTTAAACACTCGCTATGGGCCCCTATTATTATATATGTGCTACATGTTGCGCACTGAACTGTCGAGCTTCGGTTGCATGAACTTAGTGCTAGCGTAATAGACTTTTACTTTTATGTGACATTATATTCGTTGTAATGATCACATCTTTGCCTATGGTCCAACTTTATGCTTAATACTTATGGTCTACTTTGCTGATATTTTCATGACGCTGTAGTCACTAAAACTGAACTTGATTTGTATGTGAACGTTTATTCACACTCGAAAACCTTGTGGTCCACATTACTACATTTACTCGTAAGTAAACTATATTTTCATGACATTGTGAGCGACACAATGGTCACAAAACTTTGATCGAACTCACATTTCTTTTGTACTAAATTGCTATTTACACAAACCTATGAACTCACCAACCTCGTGTTGACACTTTTTAGCATGTATTTTCATGTTTAAGGCGATAGCTAACTGTTGAAGGCTTTGGCATAGCATGGCATGGTCATAGAAAACTCTGACATATATTTGGGACCGCTTAAACTCTTATATGGGCCTGTATTTCCGCACTATTTTTAAACGATGTAAATTTGAATATTTTTTGAAAATGAAAGTTATTCTAAATGGTTGAGATAAAAACCGTTCTTTGTACTTGTGTTATGATACCGATTGAGTAGCACCTCAGTAACATGTATGCTTCCGCTGGACCCGATTTTTGAGGGTGTTACAGTAACTTGTTCCCTTTCCACTAAAAAACTAAAAAATAAAGAAAAAAAATCATACTAACACCCAACTATTGTAAGTTTGTAGCCATCATATTCTTATAGGAGTTGAAGGTGTACACGAGTCGAGCTTTAAATGACGTTTAGCTCGGGCAGGCTCAAGTTCGAACAAGCTCGTCTAGTTTCACAAGCCAAACATTGAAACTAAATATTCGGTACAAATTATTCAATTCGAACCCCTCTTATTGCATTGTTATCATGTGTGCGATGTTGCATAGGCAGTTTTGCGTAAGGTTAATTCTATTAATAATACCTCTAATATTGGACCCTATAATATCCGAAATATCTCAAAAGGCTTCACCCAACTTATAATGCGACATTTAGGCAAAATACATGAGATTGTAATTTTTCGTTATTTCATGTGATGAGAAAAAATATATACACAAGGTAATTTGTCGTTTTTATTTGGTTTCCTAAAGTGTATTTTTGAACTTAAGGAATACATCAAATCGTCATAACAGATCAAAAGAGAAGAAAGTTTCCTAAAGTGTATTTTTGAACTTAAGGGTTACATCAACTATATATAAGTTTAAAACAAAGTTGTGAAACCAACTGACTAGTTTCTAGTTTTACTTAAATTTGACTTGAATCCATTTGACCAAATACCTCACATGCCCGTGTCGGGTTTGTCCCCCTCTATATTATCAAGAAACTAGGTTGACACAGTTATATACAACATGATCAACTAAATATACAGGACCAATTCCTAGTAGATGAGAAGCAGAAACATATTGTATGGATTTGAACTAATTGAAGTCATCTGAGAATTTTGGGTTGTCCTAGATTGAAGTACATGATTCGATGTCCTAATAATCTCTAATCAAGTTTCTTTCAATTAAAACAAGGTCACTAGGAAAAATAGGAGAAAGGCAACAGTCAAGGAGGATTAAGACGACATTACACTTCGAAACCATCTATTTGTCATAGGATTTTCAAATTAGTATTTTGTACTAATGACTAGATTCACTAGGATTTTATGCTTTTTTAGCAGAATTATTTGTACGCTTTGGATCATGCCTAGTTGACCCAAAACACTTATCATTCAGAGTCTTTATGAATAAGTGGTGTGTCAAATATTATTGGAATAACAGTACAATTTTTTACAATCAGATGATTAGAGTGGTTGTTCGCATTGACAACACACATAAGGAAAATTTCAACCTATTTGCTCCATTCGACCGGTTATCTTATTATTAAATGTCTTGATCTAACATTCCAAACCATATGACCAAAGAACACATAGCTTTATTTCTAATCTATGACTTTTGTAAATTAACCTAGAATCTTCATGGTTACATGCCTCTGTTAATTGTTGTTGTTTAAACAATCCTTTGGTGCTCCAAACGGGTTTCCCACCAAAAGTCATAATTTTTCCCCAACAGTCATGAACCTTCACTGCCAACCGAATTTAACCGCTTTTAACCGAATATAAATAATTTTCGGTTGGGTTTTATAGACCAGTGTTGATCTCTTACAGGATATAACAAACTTAAAAACTTTCTCTGTATTTGCTTTGATTTCTCGTGCCTTAGAAACAAAGTGTTGTTCTCTGTCTATCCAATTGAGGATTTCGTGAAACTCAAGTCATATAGGGTCGAAATACTTCAATCTGATAGTGATCTCACACGATTCAGAGAACATATCAGGATTATTACCACCCACACACACCGAAATTCTAACAAATCCTTGTAAGATCAATTGTTTTAAACTCAACACATTTATGTTGATTCCTTGTGCGTATGAGACGTAGTGAACTGCAAAGGTTATTTTGTTTGTGGTTATATTGATTTCTCCAATACCATGTGTGAGAATTGAACCAACATGGTGTTCTTCATCATTGATGAAAAAACTTTCCTTGAATTTGACAAACAAGTCTTTAGAGGGAGTCATGTGTTTTGTGATCTTTGAGTTTACGTACCAAACTGAGTTCCAAGATCCTTTATTGGTTTCTTTTATTATGTAGTCTCCATTTATGACAACCCTTTCGACATGTGTTTGATGAAAAGGTTTCAACGGTTTGAAAGATTGGCTGTTTCGATGCTTGTTTTATGAAAAAGTGTCGATCTTTTCTGAAAAAGAGTTGATCATCCCTCAACAAGAGTCGATCTTCGTTGGACAATCCCACGCGAAGTGCCCCTTTTCTTTGCAGCGACGACGAGTAGATTTTCGGTTCCTTGTACCTCCAATTTCTCCACCAAGATCCCATCTTTGAAGAAGATTTGCGAGTTCCATGCTTCATTTAAAACTTTGTAATTTTCTGTTTTGAATGTTGTGAAGTTTTTTTTTTTTTTTTTTTTTTTTTTTCAAAACTGGAAGTTCCTTTCCTTTGGCTGTACCACTGTTGTTGTTTAAACAGTCCTTCGTTTAAATGATAGTGCTTATGATGTTTAAACATTCCTTCATTCAAATGATTGTGCTTCTTGGTGGTTGACACCTGCTGTTCGAACAGTCCTTTGTTCAAACATATAGCCTTTTGTTTATGTTTACCAGTTGACGCCATAATACTTTAAACATGAACAAGAACAATAATCAACGGGAAACTAAAATTGTATTTGAATAAATGTGTATGTATCGATTGTGTTCTAGCCTATACAATACATCTATTTATACACTAGCACAAACGACGCCTTTCCCGGCGACATTTTTACGCCCTTCCCGTCGACATGTCGACAGGAACAAAACATCGGTTGTGTTTTGTCGGGAACAGCGTTCCCGTCGACAATCGTCGTCGACATTGTGGGTCCCACATCGTTTTCCAGTCAAACGATTTTGCTGTCCGTCAAATTCTAGCCGTCGACATGTCGACGGGAACGTATAACTAATTAACGTTTTAATTAAGAAATGATAATTAAGTTTTATATTTTGCCGTCGACATGTCGACGGCAACATTAAACAAAAAATATTGATTATTTAATTATGCCGTTGACATGTCGACGGCATAATTTTAAAAACAATATTCATTTTTTAATGATGCCGTCGACATGTCGACGACATAAATAAAAAAACAATATTTTTAGTTTAATGTTGTCGTCGACATGTCGACGGCATCATTAATAACAGCCTGCTAACAGCAGGCTGCAAATATAGCAATTTTCCAGATTTTTTTCAGATTTTCCGGAAAAAATCTACCAAAACCTGTAACTGTAATAGCACCTATAACCACTCAATATCAACATGTCCTAAACGTATAACTCGCCATCAGCTAAAACACTTGCAAATTATCGCTAAACACCCTCAAAATGCATAAAAACATATAAAGTCTACAAAACGGGGTGTGGTAATATCTAAACCTAGCTGCCATATCCACAAATGTTTTAATATCCGCGACGTTCAAGTCGCCAAAAGGTTAAACTATACAATACTAACATATGGGTCGCCAAAATATTGTTTCAAGCATAAGTACAACATAAAATACCCAAGTTTGTACCTCTACATCCCAAATCACTCATGATCATCAGCAGAACCCTCATCATCGCCAGAACCATCCTCATCGCCTCTGCGACTCCCGCTCCCACCAGCTGAGCCACTACCTCTAGCGCCACTGCCCGAGCCATCCACGTGCTGAGAACCTGCCTGACTAAGATACTGGTGCCATAGCGGGTTGGACGACATAAAACCTGTCACCAAATCAAACTTTAAAAGACATTTCCAAATATCATTTGCCGTTTTACAAAGAAATAATCTTTCATATTCAACTCTTGGTAGAGTTTTGAAGATAAGTAATTTGGCTTTAGTATTTTTATCAATTTGGTTTGAAGATTATTATATTGATTTTCAAAATCCATTTTGGTTGGTTTAATATCACCAATTGAAATGATATGCCAAAGATCAAGATCTATTGACTTCACATAATTTTCAAATTTATTTTTCCATTCAAGAAAATGATCATTTTCAAATAATGGTGGTTGTTGCGTAAATTCCCCTTCTAAATATTTTTCAAATTTCATAGATCGTTACAAGCTTTAAAATACAATCTATTTTAAAAATCTTGCTAGACGTGGCTCTGATACCAATTGTGGAAAACTAGAATGGGGGGTTGAATAGTTTTGCGTCTTTTTCGTTTAGTGAAAGTTTGCTTTTAAAGAATTGATGCTAATTGTAAAAACCTTTGAAGCTAAAGTATAGATATAAATTAATTCACATACATCACATAGACACTACTTATTTAAAGTGTTGAATAGAAATTATAATTTCATATATCTCACTTAAATATAAGTTTGTATTTATATATGTATATATGTTTTAATAATTGTATATACTTATATTTTACTAATGTACAATCAATGTTGTAAATGGAATCTAGTTTGATCTTTATGTGAAATCAATATATGCACAACACACAATTATAACAATGTATGAAAAGCTAATAAGTAAGCAAGCAAAGAGTGAGAGATGGAAAGATCAAACTGAGAGACAAAGGATTTATAGTGGTTCGGCTACAAGGACACCTTCCTTGCCCTACTCCACTCCCCGAGCACCGAACTCGAGAGTTTTCTTCACTAAGTCAATAACCTCCCTTATGGCGGAGAAAACCGTACACACCAAAAGCTTACACCAATTTACTACACAAAGCAAAATGTCGAGTTCTAATCGTAGCTAGAACCAATCTCACAACAAATATCACACCACACCTTCTTCATACCTTTTCACTTCTTCTATACTTCTTCACACCACAAGTATCTTCACGCCTTCACAAATACTTCACAACTTCAATGTCTTGCAACTTCACAACTTCAAGGCACTAACGTCTTCACACCTTCAAGTCACTAATGTCTTCACAACTTCAAGCCACTAATGTCTTCTAGTCTTCTTCACTTGGAAGCTTCAATTTCTTCACTACTAGTTACTATTGCTACTATCTCCTATTACCACTACTATCCAACACTACTTCTTCACTTCAAGTTCCACTCCACACTTACAACAATTCTAGATTTTATAACTAAATCTAGCTAACTAATACATACACCTTATTCACCAAAATATGAAGGATTTACAAGAAGAGATAAACAAGCAACTTAGATAGCAAGATGATACTAAGTTGTAATACTTCTAATAGAAGTATTCTTCTCTTTGCACTTGAGTGTTGAGGCTTGAATCACTTTGAAACAAAGATTAATGTATATATGATCAAAGGATTTTTAGAGGATGGAAATGGATGTTTAGATCAGAAAGTTTTTAGTGCAAAAAGGTGAGAAAAATATGTGGAATGATCCAGTATTTAAGGGGCCAGAAAATACTATTCTGGAGCGTGTCGGTCCCCTTAAATAGGGGGCGGTCCCCATAATGATTAAGGGGGCCGCCTAGTATAATTAAGGGGGCCGCCCTCCTAAACGTTGGATTTTCTTGTCCTTTTGTGAGGGAAATTTTTCTGGATTAGATTTGCCATTTTTGGTGAAAAATTTGAATTCATAAATTTGAAATGAATTAAACATATTCTTTTAATGCCAAAAATGTTTTATAAAAGATATAAAATGTTTTGTGATATTTTATAAATATCTAGTGATTAACAAAAGTGTTCCTTTGATCTTATAATGCATTAGACACTTTGTTTATTCATACCTTAAGTGATTAGATGGTAAAGGTGAGTATTTACTACTAAATACTTGTTTATGTCATGATCTTTGGTTTGATGAGTTTTCGGTTTGTGATTATCAAAACATAGAGATATCGAAAGATATGAATAACGTTTTTAGTCATTTATTTATATCAACAATCTCCTCCTTTTTGATGATTAGAAAACCTAAACTCATTAAATCCAAAAATTAATTTTTAGACAAGTATTTAGTGAGTTTATATTCACTTCTCCCCCTTTTTGTAAAATCAAAAAGGTTAAGCCAATAGAAAGGAAGCTCCCCCTTGATGTATGCTCCCCCTCGTTTGAGGGCACCAAGGGTTCGAGTATTGGAATTCTTGCAAGAAAAATATTAGAAGCATAAGCATGGCAAAAGAGAATTAAAAACACAAATTAAGTCATTCATTAATAGAAAATGATTATGTCAACCCATAATCATTGTTACAAAGGCCATAAATATAGAATACTAAACTAAGTAGATCATCCTAATGTGCCAACAAGGAGTGTCACCAAACTTTCTTGAATCCCCAAATGGTTGAGGAGTTTTATTTGAAAATGAGAAACATAAGCATATAAAATGCTTGGTGGTTTAGTGGAGATAAACTTTTGGTTGCATGGTTGTTGGTGAGTTTGGAGATGTGGAGCTTGTAGGTGGTGGGTTTGAAGTTGGATTTGTTGTTTGAGGGTTTTGATGTTGTTCAAGTGATGGTGTTTGTTGAGATCTTGTAAGAAGATACTCAATCCAAGTGAAGTGCGCATTCAAAGCTATGGTTTGTTGTTGAAGAAAGATGCAACGAGGGCAATTGTTAACATGCTTCTCAATTTGGTTGATGTTGTGTGGTGATGATGGTGAGCTTGATTAGGGTGGATCTAAATTGCGTTGAGCAAGATGTAATGCTAAAAGAGCACTAAGCTCATGAGTCTCTTTTAGCTCCTCAACGAACTTCAAGTGTTCGGAGGAAGGTGTTGGTGGTGGAACATGATAGTTGTCTTGGGTGAAGGTTTGAACATGCAACATAGGAATGGCATGTGAAGTTGTAGGATGTGGTGGTGGTACTCTTGGTGGTGGAGACATGGTTGAGCTTGGGTAGTCATGAAAACATGAAAAGGGTGGAAGAGGTTCTTCATGAGTGAGTGGTGTTTTTGTTGAATGAGCAACATGTGAAGTATTGATTGTGAGGTTGGGATTGTTGTTTTGGGATTGAGCATGCTCATCATAATGAGAAGCATTAATGAGGGCATGAGTGGATGATAAGTTGTGAGATGACTCATTAGTGTGCGTTTGAGGTTTAGTTGTTGGTTGACTTGGAACAACATCACTTGAGTTATGACAAGAATCAAGTTTCCTCCTCCAAATGGGTTTGACGGAGATCCTTGCGGTTCTTGAAATCTTTGGTTTTTGGTTGTTGGGAGATGACATATTTGGGTGTGATGGCATTAATGATGGGAAGAGGGTATTTATAGTGTATGAGAAATGTGGTTTAGGAAGGTAAATTTTGAGAGATAGTATGGGACAAAATATGTGTGTGAATTTTGGGAAGTATAGGCTGAAATGGGTCAAAAAGTGATAAAGAAAACAGTATCCCCGACCATCAGATGGCCGGTCCCCTTAATTAGGGGCCGGTCCCCTTAAAATTAAGGGGGCTGCCTTATATAATTAAGGGGGCCGCACATCTGGTGATTCCCAGAATGCCAGAAATGGGGTTTTGGCAGAAAATTTTCAAAAAGGTTGTGTTTTTGGATTTGGATTCAAGTAAGTTCAATTCTTTGAGGCAATATAGGGCATATAATTCATGAATGTAGAGAGTGATATAGAAATAATTAAATTAGACAATTAATTTCTTATAATTATGCTATCTATTAATTTATCAATTAAGATATGTAACTAAGGAAGCAATAAAACAAATTAGTTAAATATGCAACTATATGAAGATGATAACATGTAGGCTAGTGCAAACATATTGAGAGTTGCTTACAAGTAACAAGAGGGAAGATATGATTATATGGACTTCAAGACTTGTTACAAACAAGATTCATATGGGCAAACCATGATTCTCATGAAACGATTTGATTAAATTGTGAATGTCATTTCCACAGAAGTGTATGACACATGTGAGATAATCAAATATGTTTTAAACAAAACGTTTTTAGTTTTATTCAACAATGTTTTGAAATAAATTCAAGTGTGTATTACAATAGAATAAATTGAATTTTGTTTCATATCATGAAAAAAAAAATTTAATCCTGATTTTGATTAAAATAAAGTTATGGTAGCTTATAGTTAAACATGTTGTTTAAAATAAATAATATAGATATTTGAAAGAATTTTATTCAAAAAGAAGGGTTTTAAACAAGATGTTTTGATATTGATAATCAAGAAGTTGCAAGTAAAGGATTTGATATGAAAACTTATCATACTCAAGAGAATCAATTAAGCCCATTGTCACATATAATCATCTCTAATGACAACTAAAGGTATGAAAGAAAAATGGTAGAAATTTATGATCCAAATGCAATGAGATAGAGATGGACATAGTAAATCATCTATGAATACAAGATAGACATGTATATATACATATATATAAATATATGTATACAAAGAGCATCATAATATTAAGTTACTAACAAGTCTTAATCATAATTCATCTATTAATGCAACTAGCAAGATCATATGGCTTAAATGATAAGTATTCTATTATAGATCATAGAAGATCTTCAATATAAATGAAGACTAAGAAACATGAAAATAGATTTAACAACAAGAGGATTAATTATCCTAATATCATATATGCATGTATTAGTATTAATGATCTAAAAACATGGCAACTTATAAATTAAATCATATTCATATACTAATTAAAGCATACTTTAATATAATGTAATATTGGCAAGTTTTTGAAAAGAAAACTTACCTCAGGTCCAGCTTTTCTTTAAGAGTGGGCATGAGAATAATGGAAGACATCTTAAAAGTTTGCCCAAAACATGTCGAAGTAGCAAAGTAAAATTCCAACGCAATAAAAATCAAGGGAGCTTGATCCGAAATGCTTAATCGATTATACCAATCATCACAAGTCGTGAAAACTAAGAAAAGTAGTGCTTTGAAGCCTTCGTATTGAAATAGTAACGGACACACCATAAAACCAATACTCCAAAAGTGAAGAACAAAATGCCGAGACAATAAATGACCGCAACAACGTCATAGGCAAAACATGTGCAGAATGTGAACCATAGTGATATGAACCAATAGTTGTCAAAAGTAAGTGAGCAAGGTGAGCAATCCACAACTTAAAAGTCTCTTCGTTCGTTAATTACCTAAACATGATGAAGAGCTTGGTACCCAGATTCTCATGGGTCCGAATTGGTTAGTTGAGAACATCCATTGCATTCAAATGCACATGATGAGGATGTCGTCGAGAAGTACAAGAATTCATCAATAGTTTGTTTTAAACAACAAACGATGACTTTCTTGACTGGAGAGATAAATAGTGAGCGTAAGTAATATTAGTTCTAAATTTCTCCACTAGGTTTAACAAATTTTATTTGTTTTGATGCATTTGTTGAAGGATCATTTACGGTAAATCCTAAGCCGGTTTTATCATAAAATGACTTTTGAATGTTAAGTAAATATTTTAAAGATCTAGAGCTATTTTCAAATTTTGCTAATATTTTTGCTTTTTCATTTTCTATTTTAATTTCATGTTTATAGTCTTGACAATATTTACATTTAAGATCAATTTCAATATTGCTTTCAAGTCTAGACATTTTATCTTCTAAAATTATTTCCTTTTCAAAATTGTTTTCAATGAATATTGAAGATTTATTTTTAGGAATCATTTTTTAGTCAATGTTGCAAAAATGTTTGAAGTTGTTTTCCAATTTTGAAAATTCTAATATAAATTGATCATAGCAAAAATGTTCGATTACGGATAGTACCTTATTAGTAGTTGTGTAATCTTCACATGCTATATGTTGATCAATTCCATCGTCCATGTCGCTCCATGTTTTACTTGTAGTTTCGCTTAGATCGAGAGGCATGTAGTCCTTGCCATCAATACTTGTATTCCCATTTGTTTGAATATTCTCACAAGCCGTATTATCATCGTCTTCTTCGTACTTGTTGCACCATGATTTATTAACACTCTTTCTTCGGATTTGGCTCATGTATTCTTCGTTATTGATACCTTCAATGATCACATTTGAACTAGTAGTACATGTATTTATTTCAAGTAAATATTTATCTATTAAATTTTCTAGAGTAACTATTTCTTGTGCAATATCAAGTTTATCATCTTTGGTTTTACATTTCTCTTGGTGAAACTTTAAAAGACATTTCCAAATATCATTTGCCGTTTTACAAAGAAATAATCTTTCATATTCAACTCTTGGTAGAGTTTTGAAGATAAGTAATTTGGCTTTAGTATTTTTATCAATTTTGGTTTGAAGATTATTATATTGATTTTCAAAATCCATTTTGGTTGGTTTAATATCACCAATTGAAATGATATGCCAAAGATCAAGATCTACTGATTTCACATAATTTTCAAATTTATTGTTCCATTCAAGAAAATGATCATTTTCAAATAATGGCGGTTGTTGCGTAAATTCCCCTTCTAAATATTTTTCAAATTCCATAGATCGTTACAAGTTTTAAAATGCAATCTATTTTAAAAATCTTGCTAGACGTAGCTCTGATACCAATTGTGGAAAACTAGAAAGGGGGGTTGAATAGTTCTTTTTCGTTTAATGAAAGTTTGCTTTTAAAGAATTGATGCTAATTGTAAAAACCTTTGAAGCTAAAGTATAGATATAAATTAGTTCACATAGACACTACTTATTTAAAGTGTTGAATAGAAATTATAATTTCATATATCTCACTTAAATATAAGTTTGTATTTATATATGTATATGTGTTTTAATAATTGTATATACTTATATTTCACTAATGTACAATTAATGTTGTAAATGGAATCTAGTTTGATCTTTATGTGAAATCAATATATGCACAACACACAATTATAACAATGTACGAAAAGCTAATAAGTAAGCAAGCAAAGAGTGAGAGATGGAAAGATCAAACCGAGAGACAAAGGATTAATAGTGGTTCGGCTACAAGGACACCTTCCTTGCCCTACTCCACTCCCCGAGCACCGAACTCGAGAGTTTTCTTCACTAAGTCAATAACCTCCCTTATGGCGGAGAAAACCGTACACACCAAAAGCTTACACCAATTTACGACACAAAGCAAAATGTCGAGTTCTAATCGTAGCTAGAACCAATCTCACAACAAATATCACACCACACCTTCTTCACACCTTTTCACTTCTTCTATACTTCTTCACACCACAAGTATCTTCACGCCTTCACAAATACTTCACAACTTCAATGTCTTGCAACTTCACAACTTCAAGGCACTAACGTCTTCACACCTTCAAGTCACTAATGTCTTCACAACTTCAAGCCACTAATGTTTTCTAGTCTTCTTCACTTGGAAGATTCAATTTCTTCACTACTAGTTACTATTGCTACTATCTCCTATTACCACTACTATCCAACACTACTTCTTCACTTCAAGTTCCACTCCATACTTACAACAATTCTAGATTTTATAACTAAATCTAGCTAACTAATACATACACCTTATTCACCAAAATATGAAGGATTTACAAGAAGAGATAAACAAGCAACTTAGATAGCAAGATGATACTAAGTTGTAATACTTCTAATAGAAGTATTCTTCTCTTTGCACTTGAGTGTTGAGGCTTGAATCACTTTGAAACAAAGATTAATGTATATATGATCAAAGGATTTTTAGATGATGGAAATGGATGTTTAGATCAGAAAGTTTTTAGTGCAAAAAGGTGAGAAAAATATGTGGAATGCTCCAGTATTTAAAGGGCCATAAAATACTGTTCTGGAGCGTGTCGGTCCCCTTAATTAGGGGGCGGTCCCCTTAATGATTAAGGGGCCGCCTAGTATAATTAAGGGGGCCGCCCTCCTGAACGTTGGATTTTCTTGTCCTTTTGTGAGGGAAATTTTTCTGGATTAGATTTGCCATTTTTGGTTGAAAATTTGAATTCATAAATTTGTAATGAATTAAACAAATTCTTTTTATGCCAAAAATGTTTTATAAAAGATATAAAATATTTTGTGACATTTTATAAATATCTAGTGATTAACAAAAGTGTTCCTTTGATCTTATAATGCATTAGACACTTTGTTTATTCATACCTTAAGTGATTAGATGGTAAAGGTGAGTATTTACTACTAAATACTTGTTTATGTCATGATCTTTGGTTTGATGAGTTTTCGTTTTGTGATTATCAAAACATAGAGATATCGAAAGATATGAATAACGTTTTTAGTCATTTATTTATATCAACAATATATATATATATATATATATATATATATATATATATATATATATATATATATATATATATATATATATATATATATATATATATATATATATGTCGGGTTAATTACAAGATTATGTTTCAATGAATCATTAAAGTGCGTGTTTGGGAAAATAAATAAATAAATAAATAATAATAATAAAAAAAAGATACTTACATTTTTCGAGCCTCATCCTGCAACCACATACCATTATTGTCGCAGTGTGTGTCGTAAAACGACTGGATGAGTGACGGGTATTGTTTGTCCTTGCTGTTCTGAAACTGTATATACACATGCATATATATAAGATGAAACAAATTAAAAATGACAAATCAAACACCATATTTATTTTAATTAAACTTAAATACTTTTATAAAATTAAAATTAATTACTTTTATATAATTAAAATTTTTAATTAATATATAATTATAATTAAATAATTTTATAAAAATAAAATACTTTTATAAAAATAAAATATGTCTTACAAAGTCGTGGCAAATAGCGGCCAATGACTTGGAACCGTGGCGGCTGTACACCGTCAACTTCTTTCGGTTCTCCTTGTTCACAGCAGCACGCTTCAGGTTCTTCTCGTTCATGTAAAACTTGATATGCTCCTCCCACACAGACCATGGATGTGATTTTTTTTTATGGAAGGAGGAACGACTCGCCAAAATGATGATCGGTTCTCTGGGAGCTTCAACATCAAGCGGTTCTGGATCTGCTCCAACAAGGTGCTCAAACTGTCATGAAAAAGATCTTAGAATAAACATGCTGGAGGCACAAAAACAGGTGCCGGAGGCACAAAAACGGGTGCTAGAGACAAAATTAAGGATGTTGGAGGCAAAACTTGACATGGCAACGTATCCCAACCACGACCACGCATGTCACTCGGATGCAATACTCCGTGACCTTTTAGGTGACATGGATAAATTTCATATGTAGTACTGTTATCGTTGTTGTTGCTGTTATCGTTGTGATTGTTGTTGTTGTTGTTTGCTGTTGTTGTTGATGTTATTGTTGTTGTTTAATAAAATGTTGTTGTTGTTGTGGTAACTGATGTTGAACGTCCTTTATATTTTAAATTCGTATGCACAAATAATAGAACTGAAGGAGCAATAATTATCAAACACAAAGGCAAACTGTTTATTTAAAACAAGCAAGAGTTCTCAACCACATGCATTTTCATATAGACTCAAACTAAACAACTCGACAACCAAACTAAACAACTCGACAACCAAAGGAAACAACTCAAACTAAACAACTCGACAACCAAACGAAACAACTCAAACTAAACAACTCGACAACCAAACGAAACAACTCAAACTAAACAACTCGACAACCAAAAGAACAGATCAAACGAAACAACCCGTTTATTTTTTTTTTTGCGGCTACTTCCCGCTTTACTCGAACTCGCACCATCTTTTCCCTTCCTTGCTCTCTTTTCCTTGATATGTGTAAACGTCGCTTCAAGATTTGTGACCCTATTTCCCATATTATCAAGTTTGGTTTCCAACATACTTTCAGCTTCGTCGTCACCTCCAACAGCAACAACTTGAGCTTCAGCAGCATCTAGCTCGTCCATGTACTCTTTGTAGTACGACTTTTTCCTACACCATTCGATAATCTTGTCTCTCATCCACGGTTCAGCGTCCTTAAAAGAACCATATTCCTCATAAACTGCATGACCAAAAGTTAACATAACTTCATTAAAGAGGAGCTCGTGTGACAAGATTTTTGAGTACTCCTCTTCAACTGTGGAACCACGCCAAGTCATGTGTGTCTTGTAAGAATTGACGATTGACTTATTTGTGAGATGTGTAAAATGAGACGGAAATAATTTTTTGAGAATGTATATAGGTAAAAAATGAGACGGAAATGTATTTGTGAGGATATATATAGCCTGATTTTTGGGGAGATATTCCCGTCGACATGTCGACGGGAAAAAGAACGCGGGAAAATTCCCGCCCAATATTTTATCCATTTATTAAAAATATTTATAATTTAGTAATAAATTCCCGTCGACATGTCGACGGGAATCTCAAAACAAAAATTTATTACCTTTAATCACACGTTAATTGTGGGAAAAATCGTGATTAATATATTCCCGTCGACATGTCGACGGGAAAATACTAGCGGGTAAATTTCGCGCCCAACTATAGTGAATTATTGAGGCTAAAAAAATATGTTGAAATATTCCCGTCGACATATCGACGGGAAAATACGTGTATGAAAAATTCAACGCAGTGGGGCTCGATCAAGCATTTTTTTTTGTCGTTTTCTGCCTTATGTCGTCGACATGCTGTCGACGGGAAACAGGTCGTCGCCTGTTCTCCTTATCCTTGTAGTGATAGTAGTTGAAAGGACACAATGGACCAACACGACGATTCAAAATAGTTATAGGAAGTTAGTTATTTACTAACTTCTTTGTTTATTAAACTATGTAATATATTATTATCTAAAGTTTTATTCCCAAAACAAATGATAAATGATATTTAAGATCCAACACTAATAGCAGAAGAGATTATTCAAAAAGAGACTAGGATCCTTTGTATCTTTTATAATCTACAAGATAATCTTGTCACATGTGTGTAAGTATACATATACAAACATAGCTACAATATTGGCTATTTGGACTCCAATATATCATATATGACAACCGTGAGTATCAACATTTATTGGAAAAATACTGAAAATAGTCAATATCCAAGAAGTACATACCATAAATCCAGTTACATCACATATTTGCTTCCCAGGGTGCATTGAGGGTGGTGAATCAATATAAACATCTGCAAGATGATATAAATTCCCAATTGAATAGTAGTCCCACATCGACACCCCCACACAACATATGTTCAAAGCAAAACTGAATTTATGTAAATCCTAACAAAAACCGATTATTGTATCTCAATATATAAACACTATCTGGCAATACCATTATAGACGTAATCTACCTGAAATAGCTAGTTTGACAATAAAAGTGTGCATTTTTCATTTTCATTGAAAACAAAACCAATTGTCATTTAACTAGTGAAAGAACAAAACATATACTAATGTAATATATTAGAAAACTACTTACCTTTGTGATGACGTATAGTCTATATATGGGCCACGAGCCCAAATAATAAACATTACTAAGGCCAATAACCACCATGCGTGGGCTATTATAACTTGGGCCGCATTAATAATGGGATTGGGCTCACGTAGATCCAAGCCCAATTTAACTATATACGGTAAAGATAAGGATCTCCTATATATGGAATAGATATCCTTAACCCGAATAAGCACCACGTGTGCGAAACGTAAGGAGCACGAACCCTACAAGGATTCTGCGCCTATATAAGGAATGACATAATTCTCATTAAAGGTACGATTCACAAAACCCTAAACTCTTTACGAGAACCCTAAACCTATTACTTACTCTCACGCCGGAGTCTAATCGTGGGATACAATCCCACGATAAGCCTAACGGTGTTTGTTTATTTTCTTAGTGCGCAGGTTTCAAGCATTAAGAAGCGAATTGGTACGAGAGCAAGAGCCCAAATCAGGAACGCCCAACTTTTGTATCAACACTTTGTGTTCCGCATTCGTCATTGTACAAATTGACATGCTAGTTACTTCACTAGATTTAGTAAAAGTTACAATTGATTATTGCACAATGCATCCAATCTGCAATCACTTTCTTAAGTTAAAAGACTAAATTGACATGACAACTTGTACAGTGGCCAACTTGGAACATCACCAACCTAGCTATGATCGTTATTCTATGACATTAGCTATAAAAAAAAAAAAAAAAAAAAAAAAATAATAATAAAAAAATAAAAAATCAATATCTCCAAGGGGAATGCTTATTTACACTAAGTTTAGCAGTTTTACACAAACAATCAAAACTGCTTATATTCTAATGACATAAGTAGATAAAACACTTGAATAAATAAGCAATCCCAAACAACCTCTAATAGGGTCTTTAGTATTGCTTAGCTGAAACTACTTCTCATAGCAACACGCCTAGTTTTTAGTGTTTATTTACACTGGAATAAGCAAATTCATCCAAACACTAAAACTGCTTACATGCTTAAAAAATTGAGCAATTTGTTAAAGAACCCCAAAGACCCTCATAAGTTTACCAAATAGATGATGATTGTTGTGTTTGTGGGTGGGTGGGTCGGTGGGGGTTGGGGGGGGGGGGGGGGGGGTTAATGTTGCTCTTCTTCTGTATGTTACATTTCATAAAAATACAACAAGTTTTTGTGTTAGATGGAGGCAAAAAGATTTGATTATCTATCATTTTGGGGGTGAAACATTCAAATGTTGATCAATCAATAATCAGAATGCTAAATACTCATTATCGAAACATAACCACATAAGCAAAAATAATAAATAAAAAAGTAAATAATTATTTTAAGACATCCAAAAATAAAAATACAAACATTTATTTTTTAATAGAGGGAGTAGTTAAAGAAAAATAAGTAGTCGTTTAAATTTATAGGATTTGTTATGGATAATAATAGTATGAATATCCATATCTTATATCATATTGATTTGAAGCAATAGAGTTATATTAAGAGATCGACTATGTATCTTGTAGATTATTTTATCATAACCTATAAATATACTTCCATGTGAGATGAATAATACAATTATTCATTCTTTCTATCTTGTTGTTCGAGCTTTTATGGATTGAAAACTTTTGTGTGAAAGTATCATCCTAACATAGATTGTGTTTGCACTTTCAAAGTCTC
Organism: Artemisia argyi; assembly: GCA_030686995.1. Taxonomy (NCBI): domain Eukaryota; kingdom Viridiplantae; phylum Streptophyta; class Magnoliopsida; order Asterales; family Asteraceae; genus Artemisia; species Artemisia argyi. Next base: position 151,739,933 of record CM060689.1, read on the forward strand.
ACATCTATGCCAGTGACAATAATTGCGTACCGACATTCCCATTGGGACCACGCTTGCACTTTCGAAGTTTTAGTGAGTGACTTGCATTTTGACTAAACCACATGTTCGGTTTTCACAGCTTTTATCTAAATCTGATATTTTTAATAATCACGGATATATGTGCTTTCAAATAGAGATCAAATTTAAGAATATCAGTTATTATTATGTATGAAAAATATGAAGTCGAAAAAACTTATATTATGTTGTTATTATGCATTAAAATATGAATTAATAATACAAATCAGTTAAAGTTTAATCTTAAATTATATGTGCAACTGATATTTTGAAAATGGTTTGATGACTCAAAGAGACCTACTGTGTGTGACGGTTGACTCCACATGGTCATAAACGTCAAAGTGATGCACAAAAGTACAAAAGTAGAATTAGAACTAACAAAATAAGGTCGCCCGTCGGCTATGCACTCAAATAGCAACAAAGTATTAGAGGTTAAATTCGAGTGTCAATTTTGGCACATTTGCAAGATCTGTGGGCTAGGGGCTACCAACTCTGCAACTCATGCTTGTTTCTTTCATTTTCGTTTTATTAAAATGCACGTAGTAGGTGTAAGATTGAGCTACCGGTTAGGTTTTATGAGGTCATTGGTTTTACTCGTTTCTCGTTGGTCTTTGTTCGTTTAAAGTTTGTATATTTGCAACATATTATAAGCGATATCGATCAAGTGTCTTAAAAATTAAATGTTACATACAACATACATTCACGGTAGATAAGAATGTAGGTACAAACGAAACTGAAGTTAGATTAGATTCACTCTTCATCTTCTGATTATCTTGCCAACTACTATACATAGTGTTATACAAAAGGCAACAAAACAATGAGAACCAATAAGCAAAACAACCAAGAGCACAAACATTTAACTCAGCTGGTCATGAAGTGATCAAACTTACGTTCACATAATAGAAGGATTAGATATCTTTTCTCTTATTAGTCACCTTGGTATAATAAGTCTTGTGATGATTACAAGAAACCTATCCATTTACATTAAAGTTTTGAAGTATACACTCAAATATATACAACTTTAACCTAACACAAGTCTATCACTCTATCATCTTTGAAATCAAACTTCTGAAATAAATGTATAACAGTATAGTCCTAACACATATATTATTTTCATATGTACTATAAGAAATGGATCATGTGAAAAGAAAAACTATAATGAGAAGAATAAGAAGAATTTCTAGCCACACATTTGAAATAAGATGAAGAATTTTAAGGGTAAATGCATCTACTTTTATAAATGCATCTGAAATGTGTGGTTGTATTTTCTTCTCACCCTTCTTATTAATTATAATTTTTCTTCTAATTTGATCAAAACTCACGTACTATCAGTTTGACGGGAGTTGATTTTATGTTTATAAAATGTATTATACATGTTTAATGAATATCTACTATCATTAACATGCAACAAAATCAAATACAAAAATGTCAATTCCTGTTTGTAAAAAACACATTTGTCCAAAAGCTACAATTCATTTAACATATATTTATCATTCTAGAAGAATATCTAGTGATTGAAAATACATGAAAAGACGGTGCCCAACGTGATTACAAACGTAGTCTCTACAAATTTATCCATAGTAAAGGGGCGGACCAAGGGGTCCACGGAAACCTCATGGATTTGTGCCCCGTAGTGTAATTTTTTGTAAAAATCTCGATTTTTTGAAATGAACCTGGTCTTCTACTTTTGTTTCATATGTTTTATTCAGTTGTCCATCATATTATCAAAAGAAAAAAATGTTCACCTGATCACTTATAAACCTGACTCTACTCTAGTACCGTCTAGCATTACTAGGGATGGCAACGGGTCGGGTTCGGGGCGGGTTTTAATGTATCCGTATCCGTACCCGTACCAGTTTATAATATCCATACCCGTATCCGCCCCATTAACCATCGGGTACCCGATTAATATTATCCATCGGTTTTTCGGATTTCTCCGCGGGTTTCGGTTATCCCCAATTGAATAATATATGGACAAAATGATGGTATTAAGATTAAGTCACACACTAAAATCCACCGAAAAAACAAAAGAAAACACCCTAATATATTATTTTTTGTAAAGTTAAAGAAAATGAATATCGTATCAAACGATTTAATGCTTTTGAATAATTCATGTACAAAATAAAATATATTATGTAAAAGAGATACGTATATAAAAAATATAATGGAAGAAATTATATATAATGTATATTATATATTCTAGTTAAATATAATATCAATAAAGCGGATGTAGATTCGGGTAAACGGATACGGGTAATCGGGTGGGTATTACCAGAACCCGTACCCGGCTAAAAAATTATATCAATACCCAAACCCGCATCCAAATCCGCCAACCCGCCCCCGAACCCGACCCAACCGGTTCGGGTTTCGGTTTTCCCCGTCGGTTTCGGGAGCTTTTGCCATCCCTAAGCATTACCATTAACTTCAGGGATTTGGCCGTACAATAGCAACATACTTTCCCAAACGTTCCAATTTAGTACGCGTATTTTTTTTATATTTTTTTTTTTTTGTCATACTTAATGTAATGAACTTTCAACTTTTGTAACAATCTACCTCTAAGGTGACTGGCAACCGGGTAAAAAGTTTGAAAACCAGCTAGAGGTATATATGGCATTTATCTTAATTATAATAACTTATAACACACCCCACACACTCCACAATTACCCCGCTCATATTTTCCCCCAATTCTTTCAAACCCTAACCCTAACCCTAATTTCATCATACCAATCAAATGTTCTAATCCATCAATTTACACTTAATAAAATGCGTTTAACAGTAAATTTCCATCATGACGGTACCTTCACTCCCTCACCTCCTCTCATGTATAAGGAAGGTGATGTATCCAGAATACCAGACATTGATTTCATTGGTATGAGACTCATTCGCTAGTCGAAGCTGATATCAGGAGCATGTCAGTTCCCCGTTAAAGGTATTTACTTTCTTATACCTAGTAGAGAGCTAAGTAATGGTTTAAAGGAGATTAAGTATGATAATGACCTAGCTGAGTTTGTTGCCCTAGGTTTTAAGAATGAAAATGAAATAGATTTGCATGTGGAATATTATGGATATGATTTAAGGCTTTAAGCCATTGGTTACAAAATGAGATAGGTCCTAATGAGGTTTCAGATGATGAGATAGGTGAGATGGAAGACATTAAAGGATATGGACATGATGATGTTGTAGGAGAAGAAGATGTAGAGATACCAAATAGGACTATTTCAGACCCATTTCTTAATAAGTTATGCAATGGCAACTTTATTAATGACCACATTGAGTGTCACACCCTCGCCGAAGGCGGAAACACGAGGTGCAACGAATCAATATACATTGCCAAAGAGAAATAAAACAATACCATAATTTACATTAAAGGAAAAGTATATCATTACAACATTGTTATAGCCGACCTTGGCAATTTAAAATATAAAGTTTGGTTTCCAAAAGATTGCATTTTAGTACATAATGATCCGTAGTGACATGTGAAAACTTCATTATGTAAAGACCTTGAAGAAAAGCTTACTGACGATCACCTGAAATGCACGAGAGAAAACGGGTCAACAATGAAAACAGTTGGTGAGCACACACGTTTTATATAATATGAGAAACCATTAGAGAAAGTTCACAAGCCAAAGGCGTTGTCAAATATTATGTCTTGTAGTCAAGCACCCGCGGTCATAATAAGTCACAATATAAGCACCACATATATAATAATGTATGCCATGCAAAGCCCCTAATTAAATAATATGCGTCCCGTAACATAGTGGACGAGAGGTTGGCCGACCTCTAATAGCGCTATCCATACTACTAATAGGTGACGAACAATGCAAATGTACGAACAGTACATCATACAACTATTATATACGATTAAGAATGCTCCAAACATGGGAGACTTAGCACGCTCCACCAATAAGGCGAGACTTTAGGGTTAAGAACGCTCCACCAATAAGGTGAGACTTTGCACGCTCCACCAAAATGGCGAGACTTTAGGTCATAGCACTTACAGTACATTAAGTTCAAAAGTTCAAGTTAAGTTCAAGAGTTCTAAACAAGTTATAAGGTCATGACAAGTCAAAAGAGTTCATAATAATCAAAGGGTTCAAAACAATGTTCAAAGTGTTCAAAGTATATATCTTACGGTTCAAAACAAAGTTCAAAGAGTTCAATTAATAATTCATGCATCCACCCCAAAACGATTAAAATGGTTAGAAAAAGGGGTTCGTGAATACTCACCTGCTACAAGCGATATGATGACAAAATGTATGAACTGAAATAAGGCGCGTACACTAGCCGCAACCTAATATGAATGATATGATCTAAGGTAAGCAATGATACAATGCTATACATGCAAGTACGTATGTTATCGATACCACTCGTTAGTTTTGAAAATAACGCTAATCGTCGAAAAATACGTTTTTGACGTCTCGTTAGGTTAATAAACACTTTCCATGTAAATAGGTTGGAACGGTTCTCCACGATCCTCGTTTGGTATTCTATCGGCAAATATAAGGTTTTCGACGTAAAAATAACATTTTCATTACTTTGAAAATATGACCAAATGGTCTTGCAAAACTAGTCGTAAAATGGTGAATATTAAGACTTAGGAAAGAAGCTCGGTAGTTTTAGGAAGATTTTCACCTTATCTAAAAAGTCATAGAACTGAAGTTTGTCCATACGGGTCTCGATCATAAAGATAAATAGCCACGAAGTGAGGTGTTTGGGCTGTTTCGGCAGATTCTGGGCAGTTTTCGGGAAAGTTTGGAAGGCTATAAGTTATTCGTTGTAAATCCTTTTGACAAACGGTTGGATGTTTTGGAAACTAGGCTGGGTGAACTAACTCTTTATCAAAGATATAATTTTTCCATAAATGGGTGTATCAATAAGATAAATGGCTCTCAACATGATGTATCACAAAAGTAGTTTTTCTATACTTTAGAATTATTTTGCCACAAAGCTGATGGAAATAAATAGAGTTTCGTCGATTTTGAAACGTGTATATCTTGGTCGTTATAAGCTTGTTTTCTACGTTCTTTATATCCCCGGAATCGTGGGACAACATACTAATATATTTTTGATAAGTCGGGATGGCTAGATCAAGTTTTACACCTCAGATTGGCCCTTGAAAATCGTGGGACAGCAAGTACAATTTTCAGAAAATAGTTTTCGTCGTTAAACTTGCAAAAATCATATCTCCTTCGTTATAAACTCGTTTTAATCCGTTCTTTCGCCAAAAGCTTCGTTTTTGAAAGTATTTTCTAAATCCTTAGCCCAAAGTTACCCGGAAACCCCTGAGTTTTCTGTATTTTACAAAATGGGACAGCAACTATTTATATTGTGAGAAAAATAGATTTTCTAGTTTAATACTTGTCCAAATCCACTCCAATCAACTTCAAAACAACTCTTAACCTACCATACACCTTCTTAGGGTGTCATGGGGTCCTAAACATCACCAACCTTGGTGGGTTTCATGGGGATAATCATAGGCTCTATATATACTCATATAATTAGAAAAATATTTGAAAAGTGGTATGAATAACATAAATACTTGTATGCTTTGCTAGTAAAACTTGAAAATACATCATGTAACTAATGAAATGAAAGTATGAGATGATGAAAAATAACACTTGAAGCTTACTTGATATATATGGAGTTTGGAGATGATTTGATTAAGAAATCAAGGTTTTTATCACAAAACCTTAACAAGGAATACAAATAGGACTTGATTATGACTTGAACTCCAAAAATTGATGGTTTCTTGTTGTTGTTCTTGTTTGGTCATGGCTAGGGAGGAAAAAGAAGAGAAAAACCTCACTTTTGATTATTAAAATGAATATGAATATGTTATTTGTGTTTATGTATGAAAATATCTAGTATAATGGCATTTTGGTAATTATTAGCTCAAGTTGAAGTAACTTGGAAAGGGGGGGGGGGGCACATGTGTGGATGAGTATGTGAGAAGCTTGGTAATATCTGGTTTACAGAGTCAGTTTTGGTTCCGTTAATCGCTAAACGTAAAGTGTTAAATCGCGAAACGTAAATCCAAGTATCGTAAAAATATGAAACTTGAAAGAATGACTAAACTTGTCAAAATACTCCATAATAAAATATAAAATGAATGGTAAGTTCCATCGGGTTGCTTAAACGCTGTTAAAACTGGAAACGCGGGTCTAAAACGCGCAATTCGCGTAAAACGCTGAACTAGAAAACGTAAAATTGCAAAACTTTTAGAATTGTCGTAAAATGAGAGAAAATCATATTTCTATCGTTTATAGTGTTTTGTGGACATATCGGGATGCTGGAATGACGTTTAAACCTAAAAGTAAATCTCGGACACGGCTTCGTGATTTTTGCAGAAATGATCTGACGAGCGCCAAACTCTCAGATTATTATTAAAATAGTTTAACTTACGAGAATATGAAATAAAAATTTTCAGAATGAATAGTGAAATGATGAATAGTAATCGGTGAATAGTAAATTGTCGAAGTTTGGAAATAACTGAAGACGTGGAAAATTACGGGTTGTTACATTGAGACTCCTGATCCTACTGAATTTACTCAAGGTACTCCTAAGGATATAGATAGTGATGAGGAGAATGTAGATGCAAAGTATAAAGTTACTCCTGGGGTAATTTATCCAGAACATGACCCTAGTCTTCCATGGAATCAGATGAAACCTACATTGGGTTTGAGGTTTGAACACCCAAAACAACTCAAAGATTGTTTAACCAATTATGGGGTGGCTAATGGATATCAGTTGTGGTACAGAAGAAATGATTACAGAACTTTGATGGTTCTATGTGGAAGGAATACTGATGAGGGTAGAAGTGGAGGCTGGAAAACTAAGAAAGGGAAAGATGAGGTTGTGCAGATAGGAACACCATCTAAGAAAGGCAGATGTAAAGGTGTTCATATAGGATCACCAGTTAAAAAAGGTAAAGAGATAGTTGTGCATGGTGCATCACCATCTAAAAAGGGCAAAGGTAAAGGTGCTGAGACAAAGAAAAATAAGAAGGTTAAGAAGGATGGTTGTTCATTCAGGCTTTGGGCATCATGGGTGCAAGATGGCAGTTCCTTTTAGATCAAAGCCTTGATCCTAGAACATACATGTTGTAGGAACTTTGATTTGGGAGCATTGGTAACCTATAAATGGCTTGCTAAACAGTTTGCTTTTAAAGTGGTCCAGGATCCCACAATTAGCTATAGAGCAATTAAAGAACTAACTAAGAGGAAATATCTCATCAATGTGAGTGTTGGCCAGTATAAAAGGGCAAAGCAAAGGGCCTTGTTTGATCATGAAGGTGGGCTGATTGAGCATTATAGTCGGTTATGGGATTACAGCCAACAAATATTGAACACTAATCCTGGTTCTTCTTGTTATATGCATCTGGTGGTGCAGGGCCATCTGGTGTGGCTGCAAGTGATGGTGGAGGGCAAAGTGGAGTAGGAGATACTAGTTTTGTCTAATTACTGGATTAATTTTTGCTTGTTTTTTTCTTTGTATTTACTTTGTTAACCAGGAATATTTATACATAATGAATATGTATTTACTTTGCAGGTACAAATGGAGCAATCAGTGACAGAAGACACTATTCAAGACTGTGATGCCATTCCTACTCAACAAAGTAATACAAAGAAAACCATTGCAGCTGGGACTTTTAAGAAAGCCAGTTTGAAAAGAAGGCCAAAGTCAGAAAGGATTACAAAGAAGGGCAAGCCATTCAAGTTTCTGGTGTGTGCTTATTCACACACCTTTTTCTGTCCATATTAAGACCAAAACAGACAAAACTAACCATAATTGCCAAAGATATTGTACTTTTGTGTTTGTAATCGTGCAGGAATGGATATTTCAGAAATTTGCATAAATCATGCCAAAAAGGAAAAAAACGAGCACGAGGTTGGAAAATGTGTCAAAAGCCAGAGCCGAGGAAGCAAATTACCACTTTTGAGCTCAGATTGTCAAAACACACATTGTAGAATCACAAAATGCCAAAAAAGGTCCTTGGAGCAAAAGTTTGCAAAATTGGCAAAAATGGTCCCTCAAATTTGGAAATTGACATAAATGACCCCTGAGCATTAGATTTGGATGAAAAGTCAACAAAGATCCTTGGGAATTCACAAGTTGTCATGATTGGTCCTTTGATGAAAATTTTGAAGAAATTACAAGTTTGGTCGCTACACTTTGAAATTTGGCAGTTTTAGTCCCTGGACTTTCAAAATATGGAAAATAACATTTAAGGTCCTAGGGATATTCAGACTTGGCCAGTTTAGTCCTTGTAACAACTTTGGATGCTTGGCAGAAACACCCCTCCCAATTCAAAAAAATACAAAATTGGTCCTTGTATAATTCCTACACCAAACGGACCCTTTGTATTATTAACTACCCAAAACCAAAATCCAAATCCAATCCAACACCCTCACCTGAAACAAACCCACCACCTAAGCCCATTTCCCCCTAAGCCTATTTCCCTTTTATTAGTAATAAAACAGGGTCAAACAAAACGGTCAAACCAACCCCCTTTCCCTCCTTCCTCCCCCAACTTGCCTGCAACCATGTCACCTCCACCGCCCATCCCACTAGCTCTTTCATCATCCCCAACCCACCTTGCACCTAACAAAACAAGCTACAATAAATGCCAACCCCCTGGTACACGCAACCAGACTCAAATTGGTCTTAACAATTTTTCCCGCCAAAACCAATTCAAGGGCTGAGATCACTTGTATTGAACCAAAGGTCAGGGTTATTGATGGGAAAGGATCAGAAGAACTCAAGGAACCCTAATCTTCATCTATAAAAGGAAGAATACAGAGAAAAGACAGAGTAGTAGTTTATTAGCTTAAATTTATGTCGTATAACTTAATTCTTCATTTTCCTTTGTAATTTTTAGTTTTAAAACCTTGTACTAAGCATCTTAGTGTAATTGAAACTGATTTCAACCTTCAATTTCAAGTTTTCAGTTTTAAATTCCAAATTTGCATTTTTACTTAGAAATTTCAAGTTATTGTAATGTTGTTAAAAGCTGTTGTTTAGGGACCCTTAAGCTCACATAAGTTCATTTAATAGATTCCGTAATCCATTAGAATCATTTAAACCAGTGTTACTTATAAACTCAAAAATACATAAAATAATTGAAAAAAAAACAGGTTAAGAAGATGAAGAAGGCTGGAGCAGGGTTAATTGTGGAAAACCTTGGTAATAGTGCTTTGTGGAAAGCTTTAGGACAGGTATTTGGTCCCTGGTTCTTGGTTATTGGCAGGATTGCAATTTGTAAGCAAAATTCCACTTTTTAGCTTTCTACTGTAGCACTGCTTATTCTTGGTACTCTGTGCTTATTTAGTGTCTCTAGTCATAATATTGCTTAATTAGTAGTATTAGTTCATTTGAATCCATTGTACTCAAAATCTTAGTTTAAACTGTCATTTTAGTCTTTTATAGCATCTTAGGAATTTGTGGTTCAAGCTTATGTTTCTGTGCTTATTTTAGCTTACTAAATCATAATAAGTCATTAGAAACCTGTTTCATAGTCTTAAATACTCATTTGTTTCAAAAAGCAAAAATCAATGAAACTAGTCATTTTCCATTTAACTCAAGTTCACAACATAACCTTTGGTAAGGTTGGTTTTTGGTTTAAAATCAGTTCTCATAGCTTATTTATTAGCCCTAGATAAGTGGTTAAGTTTGTCTCATCATTTCACTTTGAAAAAACAAAAATCAGGTTTTTATCAGGTTGTTTGGATTAACCTGGCATTCTGTGTTCTTTTGATTATTAATAGCTAAAACCAGTTGGATTATGTCACAGTGGGTTTATATAGAAGACTTGAATCATAAAATCTAATGCTCATTTTCAAAAAAGTCAAAATCACCTTTGATCTCACCTCATTTGATCACTATTAGGATTTAGGGTTCAAGTAATCATCAAATCAATTCAGAAGTTGTTAGTATAGCTTAATTTCATCTCCTTGTAGCTTAAAACAACTTGTTCAGTCACTAGGACTTAATCAAATCTCACAATAGTCAACTTAGGATCATAATCTAAAAAGTCAAAAGTGCAACTCTTTCAGAAATCCATATTTTGTAAGATTTTTCATGGTCTCAGTTTTAAATCTTTACCCTTGAGCTTTTTGGAAGTTAAAGTCTCGTAGCTAAACTAGTGAATCCATATTTTGTATCATTTTTAGAAAATTTTCTAATAGCTTATTGGTTAGCTTATTTGGACCTGCAGGGCAAGCATATGCCCTGCACCAGGGCACTTGTCCTTTTAAGCCAAATTTCAAAAGCTCCTCCTGAGCTTATTTGTGCACTTTAGGTCTTGACCTTTGGAATTTTAGGAAGCTCATCAGTCTAGCTTTTCATATCAGAGCTTATTTTGGATCTCAGTATCCTTACCCATAGCTTAATTTGCCTATTAAGTTTCCCTGACCATTCCTGCTAATTCATCAGCAGGAATTCAAGCCATTCACACAAGCCCCTCCTTGGCTTATTAGTGGACCCCAGGGTTTGCTTATTGGCTTATTGGAAAGCCCCCCAGTATAGCTTGTTAGATCTAGTTTCATTTTGGACCCCTGATCACTCCTGTAGGCCCCACACAGGCCTGCATTACCACCATTTTGGCCTGTCTTAGTATCAGGATTTGGATTGTGCTTATTTGAGCTTCCTGACTTATTCAGTGAGCTTATTCAGTTGTTTAAGCTTATTTTGTGTGCATCTCATTTGGTTATAGCTTATTTTGTATGCGGTAGCTTGTTAGTAGCTTATTTCACTCAAATCCATCAAAACCCTTAATAAGCCATCCGTTAAGCTCAATAGCTTGTACACAGCTTATTTTTGAGTTCCAATAAATTTGTTTTCATAAAAGTTACTTAAAATCAGTAGTTTAACAGTTTTGTAAAAGAAAAATAAGAAAAACCAAAAGTAAAAAAAGTGAGAGCTTCTATTTAAGCCATTTGGCTTATTTTTCTACCTTTTTAAAAAGCATTTTTCAATTTTATATTTTTCTTAATTTCCTGTCATATTAAAATAGTTGTGAAAAATTTTTCATAATTTTCTGATTAGATTTAGTATTTATAATAATTAATTTAAGTTTAATTAGTTTTAATTAAAATTCCAAAAATAAATTTCCTTTTTGCTTATTTATAAGCAATAGTGCTTTTTATAATTTTTCTAGGTTTGTATAATCATAAATTATTTTTAGGAAAATTTTCACAATTTTCACTGTTCATTTTCTATTTTCTATAATTAAATTAGTTTAAATAGGTTTTAATTAATAATTAAGTAATTAATTTCTAAAGTAGCTTATTTATAATTTTCATAAACTTTTTATATTTTTTTAGGATTCCTGTAATGGTTAATTAGTTTTGTAAAAAATTTTATAATTTTCTAAGTCATTTTAGTATTTTTCTTAATTTAAATTAGTTTAACTTAGTTATTAAATAGTTTTTAGTTAATATTAAATAAATAATTTTCTTTTTTATAAAATTTTCTTTTAATATTAAGTTTGTATAAAAGTCATTTTCACCCCCTCTAGTTTATTTCTGTTTAAATCCCACTTTTTCTGTACGCAGTTACGTTTTGTTTTAAGTTTGAATTACGTTTTAGGTTTTAATACATATGTGATTCCTGTAATTGTTAATACTGTTAATCTCAATCATTTCCATTAGTGTAATCAAACCCAAATCATTATCTGGTTACTTTCTCATAATCACTTATTCCCATAACGTTTAAAATACAATTTCGACCTCGCTTGGACTTAACGACCCGGGGATTCCCTATACTTCACCGGATTATACTTGCACTCCTACTCCTGGGTTGACCTATTGACCACACCTGGTTGACTGGTTAGTTTGGGAGGAGTCAAATTTTGGCGCCGCTATCGGGGAGGTCGTTGCATGTTTCAAAACGTTTTAGGTTTAGTGGTTTTTCAAAACCCTCACTGTACAAATTTCACCATTTTTTGAAAAAATCATAATCATATCAAAAAGTCATTAACACTTTTCCTAATGTGTTAACAACACCAAAAAAATCATAAACAACAAAACAAATCGTGAAGTTAAACTTCGTTTTCTTTAAGATTACAACCTATACAGGTGGTAAAGGCAAGTTCTGACATTAAATTGTGAACTGAAAAGAGATCCATTTTTCTCTTCCGCCACCCTGCGAGTAAAATATACTATTGAGAAACATTCGACAGAATACCTACCAAAAAAAACATTTTGTTTTCTTGTTAATAAATTACATAAAATACACTATTGAGAAACATTCGACAGAATACCTACCAACTGGGGGTATGAACATTAATAAGGTCCCAAACCAAATATAAAAACTTGCCTTTGTATCCTTCTGAATTGGTGTACCTTTTTCAAAGAAGCCATTCACATTGTGATTATTAGTTTAAGTTCTGTTGTTTTGCCTCGGTCTTGTTTTAATTGAAACTATTTTTAGTGCATGCGCACTCGTTCACAATCAAGGCGTAATCGTAATAAAAGTGTAACCGATTTACGTACTGTTGAAGAAGAACCACCTTTAAAAATGGACGACGAGACCCCACATCCTCCCAAGGATGACGCAGTTCCCGATGGCAGAACCATGGAGGAATTGTGTCAGCTTACCATGCACGGGAGAGGTGGACCCATTGCACCACTCACTATTGGAGCCACGGACTTTGGACTAAAGCACCATATGATACAACAGGTCCAAAATTCGTGCCAGTTCCACGGATTGCCAAGTGACGATGCTAACAAGCATCTCGAAAAATTTTTAACTGTCACCCAAAGCATGAAACAAAATGGCATCACCGAAGACGGCCTTCGTTTGTACCTTTTCCCATACACTCTCACTCATCATGCGACTGCCTGGTTCGATCGTCTTCCAAAGAATTCGATCCACACTTTTGATGAGATGATTACCAAATTTTTGGCCAAATACTTTAAACCATCCATGGTAACAAAGCTGAGAAATGATATCAGCAACTTCAGACAGCTTCCCGATGAGTCCTTATTTGAGGCATGGGAACACTATAAACTAGCAATTGATCGATGTCCCAATCATAATATGCTTCTTGTCACCATTATAGATACCTTCTATAATGGTTTGTCACTTCGTCATCGTGACACCATCAATGCTGCTGCTAGGGGCACCTTTATGAAAAGGACCCTTGAAGAGTGCTATGATTTAATCGAAAACATGACTGCCCATCACAATTTTTGGGATTCCTCAGCTGAGAGGAATGACTCATGTAAATCCGTCACTCCAGCAAACAATGATATAGTTGTCCTCTCCAAAAAGCTTGATGATTTGTCTACAGCAGTTTTACGTATCCATAACACAAATCAAAATCATCATGTCAAAGTTGTCAACCCAAGTTGTGAAACTTGCGGTGGTCCACATCCGTACACTGAGTGCCCAGCCCCCAGTGGCTTCGCTCATGAAAACGTGTACGCAGCTCAAGGTTTCTACAACGCGGGAGGTAATTCTTACCAACCACCAGGGGACCGAAATCTTTTGAGCTACCATTCCGATAACTACCTTGGACCACCAGGTTTTAATCAGTCTCAGAATCAAAATGGTCAAAATCATAACTAGAATTTTAATTAGAATCAGAACCAAAATAGAATGAACCAAGGTTTTCAAAACCAGGTTTTCCAAAATCAGAACCAAGGAAACTTCAACCGCAATCAAGGTCAAAATAATTACCATCAGGGTAATTTTCAACAAGGAAATAATTTCCAGGGTAATAACAACCAGCATCAAGGGAATTTCTAGAACAACCGAGCTCAAAATTTCCCTAACCAAACTCAAGCCATTGTTCCAACTGGACCATCATCTGATGAGTTGTTGAAACAATTTATTAAATCCAAAGAAGAAATGAACAAGTTGTTGGTGAGCCAAATTTCTGAACTCAAGAAGTCTTTAAATGATCGACCCTCACGCTCAGGTACACTACCGAGCAACATGATAGCTAATCCGAGGGACGATGTAAAGGCGATCACAACCAGAAGTGGAGTTTCTTATAAAGGACCCACAACTTCGTCTACCTCTTCTCCTATCCAGGTAGAGGAACGTGAAACTGAGGCTACAATGTACACGGTACTTCCTACTAACAACGGAGGTACCAATAACGTCCCTCCTCCAGTTATCCTAGTCCCGACCCCCACAACAAAAGTCGTGTTTGAAACTCCCAAGAATCCTGTTGAAAATCCAAAACCTAACTCGAAACCTTCAATTCCATATCCCTCACGATTACAAGACCAAAAGCTCCGCGAAAAAGCAAACCATCAGATGGAAAAATTCTTCCAAAATTTTCAAGACTTACACTTTGACATCAATTTCGCGGATGTTATTCTTTTGATGCCCAAATTTGCATCAACGATCAAAAACCTATTAAGCATTAAGGAAAAACTGTTTGAGATGGAAAGAACTCCACTCAATGAAAATTGCTCCGCGGTTCTGTTGAAACAGCTTCCCGAAAAGCTGAGAGATCCGGGAAAATTTCTCATTCCATGTATTTTCCCGGGAATGGTTGAATGCTTCACCTTGGCCGATCTTGGTGCAAGCATCAACCTGATGCCTCATTCAGTATGGAAGAAACTCTCTTCCGGAACTCACTCCCACCTGCGTAACTCTTGAGCTTGCAGATCGTTCTATATCGCGTCCCCTCGGTATTGTCGAGGACGTATTTGTAAAAGTCGGAAAGTTTCATTTTTCGGCAGACTTCGTGATTCTTGATTTTGATGCGGATCCAAAGGTTCCTCTCATTCTTGGAAGAGGATTCCTAAGGACGGGTCGTGCTTTGATCGATGTACTCGATGAGGAAATCACATTACGTGTGGGTACTGAAGCAATAACTTTCAACCTTGATCAGACTTCGAGGTACTCCTCAAACTATGATTCTAAATCGGTTAACCGAATAGATGTCATTGATGTTGCTTATGAGGAGTATGCTCAAGAAGTCCTTGGTTTTACCGATGATTCTCCGAGTGGCAATCCCACTCCCTCCTCTCAACCTATAATCGCCAATTCCTCTCCTTCCCTCACTCCGTTTGAGGGAAGTGACTTCATCCTTGAGGAAATAGAGGCCTTTCTCAAAAGTTATTCAATTCCCGCTGGAATTGATAACCAAGAGATTGACCCGGAGGGGGATATCTTTCTCCTTGAGAAATTGTTAAACGAAGATCCCTCTCCTCTTTCCGTTCTACCACAACAACTTCATAAAGAGGAAATCAAATATGTTGAGAAAACTGATGAATTTCCCGAGGTCGAACTTAAGGACCTACCTCCTCATCTCAAATATGCATTTTTGGAGGGTAATGATAAATTACCCGTTATAATCGCAAAAGATTTAAGTGATGAGGAGAAAGCTGCTCTTGTAAAGGTTCTAAAGTCACACAACCAAGCCATTGCTTGGAAACTCTCTGACATAAAGGGTATTATCCCAGAATTTTGTACACACAAAATCTTAATGGAGGATGACTTTAAATCCATAGTTTAACATCAAAGAAGGGTTAATCCTAAAATCCACGAAGTTATCAAAGAAGAGGTTCTCAAACTTCTTGATGCTGGATTAATTTACCCTATTTCTGATAGTCCTTGGGTTAGTCTCATTCACTGTGTCCTAAAGAAGGGTGGCATAACTGTTGTCACAAATGAAGAAAATGAGTTGATTCCGACTCGATTAGTCACAGGGTGGCGTGTGTGCATCGACTATAGAAAATTAAACGAAGCCACCAATAAAGACCATTTTCCTCTACCCTTCATGGACCAAATGTTCGAGAGATTGGCAGGGAATGAGTACTATTGTTTCCTCGACGGTTTCTCGGGTTATTTTCAGATTCCCATTGATCCACTAGATCAAGAGAAAACCACATTCACATACCTTTGATAAGGCGAAAAGTGTACTGCTTTTAGGGGGTCATTTAAGCCCAAATTCGAGATTATTTGATCAATTATTGCCCTAAATCGTTCCTTTTGTCATTTTAGGTACTGTGGAGAAGAAATCTTGAAAAGGAAGCATTTTGGACATTTTTCGAGCGAAAAAGTGAAGAAAACGACAAAGTTTCCAAATCATGCTGAAATTGGTACCTGACGGCGTCAGGAATTGCATGTGACACCGTCACTCATTGACAAGGAGGTGGATAATTAAGTTACATGAGACGCGCCAAAATGTTTTGGAAGATTAACACGTGACGGCGTCACCAAGGCCGTCACGTTTCAAATACAAGAGACGGCCAAGACACAAGTTACACATGACGGAGTCAGATCTGGATCTAGGCAATACGAGAAGAATTATGGCAGCGATTTGACGGCGTCGGACCTATAACGTGACGCCGTCAGACCCAAAAATCTATATATAGTTTTCTAATTTTCATTTGTAAAGAGAGGAGAATTTTGGGAGAACTTGCCCTAGGTCAAATTTTACAGTGTTTTTCACCCTACGTTCATACATGTTTCAATAAAGATAAGTCTTCCAATAATCATTCAATATGTCTATGTGATGTTTGATTCTATCTTATGCTTGTCTTTACTTTAACATGCTAGGCTAGGTTTTCTTTGTGTTTGCTTAGATGTAATGGAACCTAATTATTGATTATTGGTTGATTGTTTGTTTATAATTGTTATGGATGAATGATATCGATGTTAGGCTTAAGAAAACTGGCAGACTTCCAATTGGTAACATGCTTGAACGTCTTAAGAAACATGAATCGGACGTGTACTATGATTAATTGGTTATATTTAATGCATAAGTAACTACTAAGGAGGCCATATTAGGAGCTAGTTGTCGGCTCAACATAGGAAGAGGTAGGAGCTTATAGAGTTAGGGAAGATCGTATACGGCCCTACGAGTGGTATTAAGGAATATAACCCATCATCCATGCAATTGTAACATACTAATCAACTAGTAAAAGATAGCTAGGGAATAGTGAAATCTAAGTAAACACGTTTGATTCGTTGTGTTTTGGTGTGTTGTAACCTCTCGTAAATTTCCCTTATGACTAGTAAATGCACACGAACGAATAAAACAATGTTACGATAACTTAACATGATTTTACGGGTAACAAATTTTTTTTTAATGATATGGCTTGATATTGAACCACTACGATAACTGTGATTGACCGTTTACCCAGGAACGATGCTTACACACGACCTAGATAAACTATGATTATTGCGAACGATAAATATATATAAAACGTTTATATTTATAACAATACGTTTCGTCTAAATACCGTATACTATTTATATATTTCCCGAACCTACGAAACTTCCCGAGAACGCTCACTAATATTTTTGAACTTCGACACGATACTCGAAACACAACATGTGGGCCCCCAACACCCAATGGGCCACGGATCCAATTTATACACCAAACGGACTCCTTTCTTTCTTTCTTTTTTCTTTTGGGCCAACACAAACCCTGAGCCCAGTTACAAGCCCAAACGCACCCTATTTTTATTTTCTTTTCTTTCTTCCTGTCACGACCACACCCAAAACCACCCTATTTTCTTGCATTTTCTATACACGACATACATATATTTTTACTTGTCTCATCTCCCCTAGTACCCAAGAAACAGAAATGATATTTGTTACACTCCCTCACACATGTTTACTACCCTAGAAACCACCCAAGCAACGAACCAAACTCAATATTGAAAGATAAGACCAAAACGTGGCATGATATTCCCTAGCACCACCCATGCTTCCCAATGGCAACAAAATGAACCCTAAACACAATGTGAAATGTCAGGAATGAATAGAGGAGATCTCACAAGATCCTAGCTTTGTACAAACCCGATTGGGCAATAGTTGTGGCGTTACTATTCGCCTAACATGCATACACCAACACTTGTGAGCCTATCTTGTCCATACACCCTTCAAAACTCACTATAAAAGAACTCACATGCAACCTCAAACGTTACATGCACTAAAACGCACCATTACACCAAAAATAGTAACGAGAAGGAGTGTTGGAGGACATACGGATTGCCAAGAAGAACCACTTCTCAAGTGAACCTAGGAAACCAAGCTTGGAGCCTCTTGAACCCTTGGTGGAACGTGAAGTAAACCACGAAGCTCTTGCACCATTACACGATCCTTACACGTCATTTTACACCACCTTTTATAGGTGAGGTGAGGCCTTGAAACCTTTCCTTCTATTTATATATACATACGTACATGATTTATGCACAATCACTTGATATCAATGATGAGGCGAAAAATGAACCACTTTTAGGGGGTCATTTAAGCCCGGAATTGAATTTATTTGATCAAATATTACCTAAATCGTTCCTTTTGTGATTTTAGGTACTTTGGGAGTGAATTCTGGAAAAGGAAGCAATTCGGACGTTTTTGGAGCATAAAAGTGAAGAAAACGCAAAAGACTTAATTTTCCATGCTGAGAACAGTACCTGACGGCGTCAAGAGGAAAACCCTGACGGCGTCAAGAGTAAAGTGGTGACGACCCAGTGCAAACCTGACGACGTCACAACAAGGGCGTCAAGACTAAATTTTGTGAGGGCCTGCATAAGGAGAATACATGACGGCGTCAGACCCAGATCTAGGCAGTTCGAGGAACTATTTGGCGGCGAGATGACGGCGTCAGACATTTGTTCTTGACGCCGTCACCTATCAAACTCTATATATAGTTTTCTATTTTTCATTCATAAAAAGAGGAACTTGTGTGGAGAAACTAGGGCCGAACTTTGTAAACCTAGGTCATATTTTACAGTACTTTCAAGGGTTTTCATCCCTTGAATCCTTTCATGTGCTATTGAGATAAGTCTTCTCTTAATTCAATCAATATGTCTATGTGCTGGTTGATTATATCTTTTACTTGTCTTGATTTCAACATGCTAGGCTAGATCTATCTTGTGTTTGCTTAGATCTAATGAAACCTAGATGTTAATTATGTGTTGATTACTTGTTTATGGTTGTATTGGATGAATGATTTCAATGTTAGGATTAAGAAAACTAGCAGATCTCCATTGTGTAACATGCTTGAACATCTTAGGAAACATGAACCGATGTGCACTAGGTTTTATTGGTTGTATTTAATGCATGAGTAAATTCTAGTGATCCCATGTTAGGAGCTTCTTACCTGGCTCGACATAGGAGTGAAGTAGGCGCTTATAGGATTGGGGAAGTAAGTACGCCACCCCATGAATGGTATTAAGTAATACAATCCATCATCCATACAACTATAACAAGTAATTAACGTGTAAAAGATATCTAGGGAGTAGTGAAATCTAAGTAAACACATTTCTCCCACATATTGCTCACAACTTTAGTATAATTTAGTTTTATTTTCATTCTAGTATTTTATTTTGATTGCATCTAAGTATTGGGTTAGTTGACTAGCAACTAATTCCGCCCAACTCCTTCAAAACCCGAGATTTTTACTTGCTTTCTAAAAAATATAAAAATACAAAAAGAATCATCCCTCATCTCTAGACCTAGTCTTTAGGTTTTCTAATCCTAGCGACACTATTTCTAGCTGAACGATCAATCCCCCGGTACTTGTCATTATACTATACTACATCAATCAGGTACACTGCCTGGTGGGGGTTGTAAGCTTCTCAAGATCCCTTGAGAGGTAAAGCCTGGTGCAATCCCTACGCATCAAGTTTTTGGTGCCGCAGCCCGGGGAATAGTTATTGTCTAGGTTAGAATCTCTTTTTATTAGGTCTACTTGCTAGATTCCTTTCTAGTAAGATTTTATTTTTATTTTTTTTAGGTTCTCTTTAGTCTATCTATTTTTATTTTTTTAGTAAGATTTTATTTATTTTTTTTTATTAGGTCTACTTGGACGATGGGAACATCTTTGAACCCGTCATCCCACCACAACAAAACCCACCACTAGAACCTCTTAGGCCCCGAACCTTAGGAGAGTATTCCCGACCTAGCCACCAAGGCTATCGAAACACTATTGAGCTCACCGGAGCCAATGTGACCCCCTTGCGATCCGACACCATCCGGTTGGTGCAAAGCGGATGTGCATTCCATGGACTTCGTTCCGAAGATCCAAACCAACATCTCAAGGACTTCCTTAAAATCGTAGATTCTATAGACCTTGATGTTACAACTAGAGAGTCAACCCGATTACGCCTATTCTAATTCTCTCTACGTGATCAAGCTAGTCTATGGCTTGAACGTTTACCCGCGGGATCCATCACCTCATGGAATGATCTCACCAATCGCTTCCTTACCCAATTCTTCCCACCGGGGAAGACTGCGATGCTTAGAAATGACATTTTGATGTTTGAACAACATCGGGGTGAAACTTTCTACGAAGCATGGCCTCGTTTCAAGGACCTCCTCCATAAGGTCCCTCATCATGGTATAAACCTTTGGTTATTAGTTCAAATTTTCTACGACCATGTTGACTATCACACTAAACGTACAATCGATAGGGCCGCGGGAGGTAGATTGCGTGATAAGAACGCCTAGGAGTCCTGGGCAATTATTGAAGAGCTTGCCGCCAATAATCAAGAGATGTGGGAGTTTAATCATACTATAAAAGCGGCCATCAACGCAATCTCAACACCTGAAGGGACTACCGAAATCCCTGATGAACTCCTATGTAAACTCGAGGCAAAAGTTGACTATTTTGAGGAAAGGCAAAGGAGACCCTTAAGTCCTAGACGGGCTACTGTCAATTCTGTCTCGAAAACGACTTCAACGCCGTTATCAGAGTCACCCTATAAAGAGAATGTCGAGACTTTTCAAAACTATGCCCCACCTTATTCCCCTCCCGAGAAACTTATCTCGGAATTTGAAGCCAGAATGAGAGAATACATGTCAACTCATTCCGATCAGCTCGCTAGATTCGAGGAAGCAGTTTATAAGCAAAAAGAGGAGATGCAAGAGAAAATGAATGAGATGATGAGCCTGATGGAAGAATATACCAACCAGAAAACCCCCGAAAGGATGTTACTAAGGAAAGAAAGCGTCGTCCCCACTACCCGATTTGTTAATTCCATCGCAATTGTCTACAAGGATAATGAAAAGGTAGAAACCCCTACTGAACAAACCTTAGAAGAGCCACCAAAATCCCAACCTTTAAGTTACTACCTGAAACATGATATAAACGAAAACACTATAACAAATTGGATAAAGGGTGACGGGCGTAACCAACCTTCCAAACAAGGTTCTGAGAAGGAGGAAGGGGAAAAAGATGAATATGATACGTTACCTGGGGGGGCAATATTCGAGAAATTATTGGTACAAAAAGTGGCTACTAAGCAGATGGCGTGTGGGAACTTTGAGATACCAGCTAGCATCGGGGATTTGAAATATCTTAGTGCTTTCGCCGACCAAGGATCGGAAGTAAATCTTATGCCCCTAACTATTTACATCCAACTAACGTCAAAAATGCCAGCCCCCACTCGTGTTAGGCTGTCACTAGCTGGACACTCTTACGTATACCCCCTAGGAATCGCAGAAGATGTGTTGATTAATGTCGCAGGATTCATGTACCCCGTTGATTTTATGATCATCAATGATAAGGGAGATGGGTGCATGCCAATAATCCTTGGGGCACCATTCCTCACCACCGCTAGGGCTGTCATTAAGTATGAAGGCAGGAAAATTGAGCTTAAATCAGGAAAAAGAAAGATTAGCTTCCCCATGACCCCGCGATGTGGGCACGAGAGTTTGAGTTGGAGAAAGCTTAAAAACAACATTGACACGTCACCTATTCGTGTTCAAGAGAAAATACTTGCATGGGAGGCAAGAATCAAAAGCTACAAGGAGGCTAAACATGAAAGAAGCAAAAGCAATGAAGTTCACGTCGAGTTCGAACACAATCAACCAGCAAGAAGCCATGTACCATTCGAGGAAGGGAACTTAGTACTCTTAAGACACATGGAAATAACGATACCACCTGATAAACCGAGTCCCTGGTGGTATGGGCCTTTCACAATTGAGAGCATGAGCCAAGATGGGATGACTAACCTGAGAAGTAAAGTAGGTGGAGAGGTGATTGCAAGTATCGACAGATTGAGGCACTACCACCACAATAGTAATGATCACAACTACATGGGGTACATCATCTCAAGGGATGAGGTCACGTAGTAACCCATGACCTTGAGTCTAGCTACAAGACTCGTAAATAAAGAAAAGCGCTTCTTGGGAGGCAACCCATGCTTTGTGTGATTTTTATTTTTGTTTGTTTGTTATTTGCTTCTGTATGCATGCTTTATTTTTATTGTTGGTAGATCATGTTTCTAAACTAAAAAGTGAAAATACTTTACTTTGTTGTTTGGCCTTGTCTTAACTTCATCCAAAGGTATTTTTGAAAAAGATAAGTGTAAGGGGAAACCCCAAATATGTTTTTAAGAAACAAACCGATCATGATTCTCCACAATATTAAGTGAACATGTATATTCGTATTTGTTAGAGTCAAATGCTTGTATCGAGTCATAATGATGTTTTGCAGGATTTTCCAGGAAGTAGGACTAAGTTTTTCCAGAAATTTTCCGGAAACTTAACATAAGAATTTCTGCAGATCACTTCTGACGGCGTCACGAGTTTACTCTTGACGGCGCCACGTGTAAAAATCTGGAAATATTACCAGTTATGTTTTTCTAACGGAGTCTTAAAGTTTTTGTTGAATTATTAGTTTTATAATCTCCAGGAAATCTGCAAACATCATTCCACAAGCATTATATCTTATTTTGTTTTCTAGGATTTATTAGTATATGTAGATTGCCGCCGATTTTATGCGAGGTTGCCTTGTCTGTTTTCTCAGGATTTACAGGTTATGTATGACAAGAAGATGATTATTATTCTAGAAGGGAAGCTTTGATTGTTCGTTTTCTTGGAGGAAGATCTAACCTGGCCACCTTATTATCCATACCGAGCGAATCAGGGGAGTATTTGATTTTATTTGTTTTACTTATTTCACTTTTACATTCTTTACTTGAACATTGGGAACAATGTTCATCCTAAGTGTAAGGGGAGGGTAAAATGATGATACCTTACAAATACACTTTCGCTTGAGTTTGTTTGTTTGATAGTAGATGTGTAATAAAACTATGAGAAATACTTGTTAGTGCAATTTTAGCGCCAAATTTAAATTTTTTTACAACATTTAGGAGTGAAACTTTAGCCATAGCAAGTGTCTCATGGATAGGAGATTGTATGACTAGCACATAACCGTACCATTCAGAAAAATTTTCCACCCAAATATGTGAGGTTCGCCTTTAGATTTGATAGGAAAAGCATTTACTATTAGTGCTTATGAGTGTACCGGTAGCATTTAGATTCTAGAACTTGCGTTAGTGATGCATCCCGAGACCGCTAGTGAGACTACATTCGTGTAGTAGGATTTACTACATGATAAGAGGCATTAGGATCACCCTTGTGTTAAACCCGTATTATAATTACTTGACCATTTAAGTCATATTACTTGGCTAGTTAAGTCAATTAATTTTTCCCACACCCTTAGCGTTGTACTCATCTTTAGTACACGAAACCCCTAGTACACCCCTCCGAGTCTATCTTTTCGTTTCTAACTTTAAGCATTTTACTTAAAGGAAGAATTTGTTACACCCCACTTAAATGTACAACCAAATCGCCTTAGCCTTCCGTGTATGCACTCATCTTTAGTGCATTATTGTTATTTGTTAAACCCTAAGTTAATTATCTAATTGATTACATGGTTGCTAAGTCGAGTCATATCCTTGTACATATTGTTTTGGGACGATTGGGACTCATGGGTAAAGTACTTATTTTATAGAGTAATGGGGAAGAACATCATGTATTACCCTCATATGTGCGTTAATCTTAAAAGTACTCCAAGTGTTTTGATTTTCTTAATTCGAGTCATTAGATTAGTTTATTGTAAAGTATGTAAAAATTCAAGTGTAAGGGGAATGTTCATCCCCTACGATGTATTATTTTGGATGGTAGGGTAGGAGTGTATGCAAAAAAAAAGAAAAAAAGAAAAAAAAAATCGATAAAACAAGAAAAAGAAAAGAAAAAAATAGAAAAAGAAAAAGAGAAAAAACATACGGACTACCATCCCTTTTTATTCTATGTTCATTTTATGTTTTTGTTATTTTTCATTTATTAGCTTAAGTCGAGTCTAGTCTTGGCTTAGCAACGCCATATCGTACATGTAATTAACCAAGATTGTTAACTCGCCACCAGTAAAGACTGCCTATATCCAACAAAACCGTGTATTCCATATCCCTACACCTAACGTTACAACCCTTTAAAAGACCTCTTTGATAGTTTATCCTAGGTGCTTACGCCATGTGGTGGAGGTTTGATCCTTTCCCAAGCCTATGGTAATCTATTTTGCTATGACAGGTAGTGAGAGATGTTTTCCATTTCCATAATGTGATATTACTTTATTACACCCGAGAGATGTGAGTATCTAAACACTATTTGTGAGGTGCTAGTATATGACCTCCGTGCTTGTCTTTGGTCTTTAGTGGAACGATTATTTGTTGTAATTACTTTTATATTAGTGTTAAATGACCCCTAACTTGTATTTTGACTAGAATAAAAGCACATTTGCTTGAGGACAAGCAAATCTCAAGTGTAAGGGTATATGATGAGGCGAAAAATGAACCACTTTTAGGGGGTCATTTAAGCCCGGAATTGAATTTATTCGATCAAATATTACCCTAAATCGTTCCTTTTGTGATTTTAGGTACTTTGGGAGTGAATTCTGGAAAAGGAAGCAATTCGGACGTTTTTGGAGCATAAAAGTGAAGAAACCGCCAAAGACTTAATTTTTCATGCTGAGAACAGAACCTGACGGCGTCAAGAGGAAAACCCTGACGGCGTCAAGAGTAAAAGTGGTGACGACCCAGTGCAAACCTGACGGCGTCACAACAAGGGCGTCAAGACTAAATTTTGTGACGGCCTGCATAAGGAGAATACATGACGGCGTCAGACCCAGATCTAGGCAGTCCGAGGAACTATTTGGCAGCGAGATGACGGCGTCAGACATTTGTTCTTGACGCCTTCACCTATCAAACTCTATATATAGTTTTTTATTTTTCATTCATAAAAATAGGAACTTGTGTGGAGAAACTAGGGCCGAACTTTGTAAACCCTAGGTCATATTTTACTGTACTTTCAAGGGTTTTCATCCCTTGAATCCTTTCATGTGCTATTGAGATAAGTCTTCTCTTAATTCAATCAATATGTCTATGTGCTGGTTGATTATATCTTTTACTTGTCTTGATTTCAACATGCTAGGCTAGATCTATCTTGTGTTTGCTTGGATCTAATGAAACCTAGATGTTAATTATGTGTTGATTACTTGTTTATGGTTGTATTGGATGAATGATTTCAATGTTAGGCTTAAGAAAACTGGCAGATCTCCATTGTGTAACATGCTTGAACGTCTTAGGAAACATGAACCGATGTGTACTAGGTTTTATTGGTTGTATTTAATGCATGAGTAAATTCTAGTGATCCCATGTTAGGAGCTTCTTAGCCGGCTCGACATAGGAGTGAAGTAGGCGCTCATAGGATTGGGGAAGTAAGTACGCCACCCCATGAATGGTATTAAGGAATACAATCCATCATCCACGCAACTATAACAAGTAATTAACGTGTAAAAGATATCTAGGGAGTAGTGAAATCTAAGTAAACACATTTCTCCCACATATTGCTCACGACTTTAGTATAATTTAGTTTTATTTTCATTTTAGTATTTTATTTTGATTGCATCTTAGTATTGGGTTAGTTGACTAGCAACTAATTCCGCCCAACTCCTTCAAAACCCGAGATTTTTACTTGCTTTCTAAAAAATATAAAAATACAAAAAGAATCATCCCTCATCTCTAGACCTAGTCTTTAGGTTTTCTAATCCTAGCGACACTATTTCTAGCTGAACGATCAATCCCCCGGTACTTGTCATTATACTATACTACATCGATCAGGTACACTGCCTGGTGGGGGTTGTAAGCTTCTCAAGATCCCTTGAGAGGTAAAGCCTGGTGCAATCCCTACGCATCAATTTTTTGGCGTCGCAGCCCGGGGAATAGTTATTGTCTAGGTTAGAATCTCTTTTTATTAGGTCTACTTGCTAGATTCCTTTCTAATAAGATTTTATTTTTATTTTTTTTAGGTTCTCTTTAGTCTATCTATTTTTATTTTTTTAGTAAGATTTTATTTTTATTTTTTTTTATTAGGTCTACTTGGACGATGGGAACATCTTTGAACCCGTCATCCCACCACAACAAAACCCACCACTAGAACCTCTTAGGCCCCGAACCTTAGGAGAGTATTCCCGACCTAGCCACCAAGGCTATCGAAACACTATTGAGCTCACCGGAGCCAATGTGACCCCCTTGCGATCCGACACCATCCGGTTGGTGCAAAGCGGATGTGCATTCCATGGACTTCGTTCCGAAGATCCAAACCAACATCTCAAGGACTTCCTTAAAATCGTAGATTCTATAGACCTTGATGTTACAACTAGAGAGTCAACCCGATTACGCCTATTCCAATTCTCTCTACGTGATCAAGCTAGTCTATGGCTTGAACGTTTACCCGCGGGATCCATCACCTCATGGGATGATCTCACCAATTGCTTCCTTACCCAATTCTTCCCACCGGGGAAGACTGCGAGGCTTAGAAATGACATTTTGATGTTTGAACAACATCGGGGTGAAACTTTCTACGAAGCATGGCCTCGTTTCAAGGACCTCCTCCATAAGGTCCCTCATCATGGTATAAACCTTTGGTTATTAGTTCAGATTTTCTACGACCATGTTGACTATCACACTAAACGTACAATCGATAGGGCCGCGGGAGGTAGATTGCGTGATAAGAACGCCTAGGAGTCCTGGGCAATTATTGAAGAGCTTGCCGCCAATAATCAAGAGATGTGGGAGTTTAATCATACTATAAAAGCGGCCATCAACGCAATCTCAACACCTGAAGGGACTACCAAAATCCCTGATGAACTCCTATGCAAACTCGAGGCAAAAGTTGACTATTTTGAGGAAAGGCAAAGGAGACCCTTAAGTCCTAGACGGGCTACTGTCAATTCTGTCTCGAAAACGACTTCAACGCCGTTATCAGAGTCACCCTATAAAGAGAATGTCGAGACTTTTCAAAACTATGCCCCACCTTATTCCCCTCCCGAGAAACTTAGCTCGGAATTTGAAGCCAGAATGAGAGAATACATGTCAACTCATTCCGATCGGCTCGCTAGATTCGAGGAAGCAGTTTATAAGCAAAAAGAGGAGATGCAAGAGAAAATGAATGAGATGATGAGCCTGATGGAAGAATATACCAACCAGAAAACCCCCGAAAGGATGTTACTAAGGAAAGAAAGCGTCGTCCCCACTACCCGATTTGTTAATTCCATCGCAATTGTCCACAAGGATAATGAAAAGGTAGAAACCCCTACTGAACAAACCTTAGAAGAGCCACCAAAATCCCAACCTTTAAGTTACTACCTAAAACATGATATAAACGAAAACACTATAACAAATTGGATAAAGGGTGACGGGCGTAACCAACCTTCCAAACAAGGTTCTAAGAAGGAGGAAGGGGAAAAAGATGAATATGATACGTTACCTGGGGGGTCAATATTCGAGAAACTATTGGTACAAAAAGTGGCTACTAAGTAGATGGCGTGTGGGAACTTTGAGATACCAGCTAGCATCGGGGATTTGAAATATCTTAGTGCTTTCGCCGACCAAGGATCGGAAGTAAATCTTATGCCCCTAACTATTTTCATCCAACTAACGTTAAAAATTCCAGACCCCACTCGTGTTAGGCTGTCACTAGCTGGACACTCTTACGTATACCCCCTAGGAATCGCAGAAGATGTGTTGATTAATGTCGCAGGATTCATGTACCCCGTTGATTTTATGATCATCGATGATAAGGGAGATGGGTGCATGCCAATAATCCTTGGGGCACCATTACTCACCACCGCTAGGGCTGTCATTAAGTATGAAGGCAGGAAAATTGAGCTTAAATCAGGAAAAAGAAAGATTAGCTTCCCCATGACCCCGCGATGTGGGTACGAGAGTTTGAGTTGGAGAAAGCTTAAAAACAACATTGACACGTCACCTATTCGTGTTCAAGAGAAAATACTTGCATGGGAGGCAAGAATCAAAAGCTACAAGGAGGCTAAACATGAAAGAAGCAAAAGCAATAAAGTTCACGTCGAGTTCGAACACAATCAACCAGCAAGAAGCCATGTACCATTCGAGGAAGGGAACTTAGTACTCTTAAGACACATGGAAATAATGATACCACCTGATAAACCGAGTCCCTGGTGGTATGGGCCTTTCACAATTGAGAGCATGAGCCAAGATGGGATGACTAACCTGAGAAGTAAAGTAGGTGGAGAGGTGATTGCAAGTATCGACAGATTGAGGCACTACCACCACAATAGTAATGATCACAACTACATGGGGTACATCATCTCAAGGGATGAGGTCACGTAGTAACCCATGACCTTGAGTCTAGCTACAAGACTCGTAAATAAAGAAAAGCGCTTCTTGGGAGGCAACCCATGCTTTGTGTGATTTTTATTTTTGTTTGTTTGTTATTTGCTTCTGTATGCATGCTTTATTTTTATTGTTGGTAGATCATGTTTCTAAACTAAAAAGTGAAAATACTTTACTTTGTTGTTTGGCCTTGTCTTAACTTCATCCAAAGGTATTTTTGAAAAAGATAAGTGTAAGGGGAAACCCCAAATATGTTTTTAAGAAACAAACCGATCATGATTCTCCACAATATTAAGTGAACATGTATATTCGTATTTGTTAGAGTCAAATGCTTGTATCGAGTCATAATGATGTTTTGCAGGATTTTCCAGGAAGTAGGACTAAGTTTTTCCAGAAATTTTCCGGAAACTTAACATAAGAATTTCTGCAGATGACTTCTGACGGCGTCACGAGTTTACTCTTGACGGCGCCACGTGTAAAAATCTGGAAATATTACCAGTTATGTTTTTCTAACGGAGTCTTAAAGTTTTTGTTGAATTATTAGTTTTATAATCTCCAGGAAATCTGCAAACATCATTCCACAAGCATTATATCTTATTTTGTTTTCTAGGATTTATTAGTATATGTAGATTGCCGCCGATTTTATGCGAGGTTGCCTTGTCTGTTTTCTCAGGATTTACAGGTTATGTATGACAAGAAGATGATTATTATTCTGGAAGGGAAGCTTTGATTGTTCATTTTCTTGGAGGAAGATTTAACCTGGCCACCTTATTATCCATACCGAGCGAATCAGGGGAGTATTTGATTTCATTTGTTTTACTTATTTCACTTTTACATTCTTTACTTGAACATTGGGAACAATGTTCATCCTAAGTGTAAGGGGAGGGTAAAATGATGATACCTTACAAATACACTTTCGCTTGAGTTTGTTTGTTTGATAGTAGATGTGTAATAAAACTATGAGAAATACTTGTTAGTGCAATTTTAGCGCCAAATTTAAATTTTTTTACAACATTTAGGAGTGAAACTTTAGCCATAGCAAGTGTTTCATGGATAGGAGATTGTATGACTAGCACATAACCGTACCATTCAGAAAAATTTTCCACCCAAATATGTGAGGTTCGCCTTTAGATTTGATAGGAAAAGCATTTACTATTAGTGCTTATGAGTGTACCGGTAGCATTTAGATTCTAGAACTTGCGTTAGTGATGCATCCCGAGACCGCTAGTGAGACTACATTCGTGTAGTAGGATTTACTACATGATAAGAGGCATTAGGATCACCCTTGTGTTAAACCCGTATTATAATTACTTGACCATTTAAGTCATATTACTTGGCTAGTTAAGTCAATTAATTTTTCCCACACCCTTAGCGTTGTACTCATCTTTAGTACACGAAACCCCTAGTACACCCCTCCGAGTCTATCTTTTCGTTTCTAACTTTAAGCATTTTACTTAAAGGAAGAATTTGTTACACCCCACTTAAATGTACAACCAAATCGCCTTAGCCTTCCGTGTATGCACTCATCTTTAGTGCATTATTGTTATTTGTTAAACCCTAAGTTAATTATCTAATTGATTACATGGTTGCTAAGTCGAGTCATATCCTTGTACATATTGTTTTGGGACGATTGGGACTCATGGGTAAAGTACTTATTTTATGGAGTAATGGGGAAGAACATCATGTATTACCCCCATATGTGCGTTAATCTTAAAAGTACTCCAAGTGTTTTGATTTTCTTAATTCGAGTCATTAGATTAGTTTATTGTAAAGTATGTAAAAATTCAAGTGTAAGGGGAATGTTCATCCCCTACGATGTATTATTTTGGATGGTAGGGTAGGAGTGTATGCAAAAAAAAAGAAAAAAAGAAAAAAAAAATCGATAAAACAAGAAAAAGAAAAGAAAAAAATAGAAAAAGAAAAAGAGAAAAAACATACGGACTACCATCCCTTTTTATTCTATGTTCATTTTATGTTTTTGTTATTTTTCATTTATTAGCTTAAGTCGAGTCTAGTCTTGGCTTAGCAACGCCATATCGTACATGTAATTAACCAAGATTGTTAACTCGCCACCAGTAAAGACTGCCTATATCCAACAAAACCGTGTATTCCATATCCCGACACCTAACGTTACAACCCTTTAAAAGACCTCTTTGATAGTTTATCCTAGATGCTTACGCCATGTGGTGGAGGTTTGATCCTTTCCCAAGCCTATGATAATCTATTTTGCTATGACAGGTAGTGAGAGATGTTTTCCATTTCCATAATGTGATATTACTTTATTACACCCGAGAGATGTGAGTATCTAAACACTATTTGTGAGGTGCTAGTATATGACCTCCGTGCTTGTCTTTGGTCTTTAGTGGAACGATTATTTGTTGTAATTACTTTTATATTAGTGTTAAATGACCCCTAACTTGTATTTTGACTAGAATAAAAGCACATTTGCTTGAGGACAAGCAAATCTCAAGTGTAAGGGTATATGATGAGGCGAAAAATGAACCACTTTTAGGGGGTCATTTAAGCCCGGAATTGAATTTATTCGATCAAATATTACCCTAAATCGTTCCTTTTGTGATTTTAGGTACTTTGGGAGTGAATTCTGGAAAAGGAAGCAATTCGGACGTTTTTGGAGCATAAAAGTGAAGAAACCGCCAAAGACTTAATTTTCCATGCTGAGAACAGTACCTGACGGCGTCAAGAGGAAAACCCTGACGGCGTCAAGAGTAAAAGTGGTGACGACCCAGTGCAAACCTGACGGCGTCACAACAAGGGCGTCAAGACTAAATTTTGTGACGGCCTGCATAAGGAGAATACATGACGGCGTCAGACCCAGATCTAGGCAGTCCGAGGAACTATTTGGCAGCGAGATGACGGCGTCAGACATTTGTTCTTGACGCCTTCACCTATCAAACTCTATATATAGTTTTCTATTTTTCATTCATAAAAAGAGGAACTTGTGTGGAGAAACTAGGGCCGAACTTTGTAAACCCTAGGTCATATTTTACTGTACTTTCAAGGGTTTTCATCCCTTGAATCCTTTCATGTGCTATTGAGATAAGTCTTCTCTTAATTCAATCAATATGTCTATGTGCTGGTTGATTATATCTTTTACTTGTCTTGATTTCAACATGCTAGGCTAGATCTATCTTGTGTTTGCTTGGATCTAATGAAACCTAGATGTTAATTATGTGTTGATTACTTGTTTATGGTTGTATTGGATGAATGATTTCAATGTTAGGCTTAAGAAAACTGGCAGATCTCCATTGTGTAACATGCTTGAACGTCTTAGGAAACATGAACCGATGTGTACTAGGTTTTATTGGTTGTATTTAATGCATGAGTAAATTCTAGTGATCCCATGTTAGGAGCTTCTTAGCCGGCTTGACATAGGAGTGAAGTAGGCGCTCATAGGATTGGGGAAGTAAGTACGCCACCCCATGAATGGTATTAAGGAATACAATCCATCATCCACGCAACTATAACAAGTAATTAACGTGTAAAAGATATCTAGGGAGTAGTGAAATCTAAGTAAACACATTTCTCCCACATATTGCTCACGACTTTAGTATAATTTAGTTTTATTTTCATTTTAGTATTTTATTTTGATTGCATCTTAGTATTGGGTTAGTTGACTAGCAACTAATTCCGCCCAACTCCTTCAAAACCCGAGATTTTTACTTGCTTTCTAAAAAATATAAAAATACAAAAAGAATCATCCCTCATCTCTAGACCTAGTCTTTAGGTTTTCTAATTCTAGCGACACTATTCCTAGCTGAACGATCAATCCCCCGGTACTTGTCATTATACTATACTACATCGATCAGGTACACTGCCTGGTGGGGTTTGTAAGCTTCTCAAGATCCCTTGAGAGGTAAAGCCTGGTGCAATCACTACGCATCAATCAATAAATCGTAAAATATAAAAACAACACATATGTTTTATACGTCGTACTATTATTTGGTTAAGTTATTAACGAGAACCTACAAAAGATTTGAACTAATACTAACGAATACACGATAAAAATCACACGTTTCTAAGTCACATTGGACCTATACGATTTCACTAAAAGACTTAGTTTATTTTTCAACTTTTATAGTTATACGCATTAAGTTTTTGGCTTACACTTGGACCTCGCCATTTCAATATTCGACACACGACCCCCTAATATTTTTGTACGATCTAATTGTCTACCTTGTATACTAACGAGAATGATAAATTATTCGACTTAACAACTTGATTTAGTCACTTGAACGAGCCTAAAGCAAAACGAGTTTTCATAAGATTTTCAGAAACTTAAAAACCTTACATGGGCCGTTAAATCCAAAAAGCTAGTTTTAGCTTATTCTAATAAGCTGATCGTAAAAGCCCTTTTGAAATGTTATTAGAACTTAAAAATATGGATTTTGACAAACTCAATGTTCCCCCAAACCCCTTGGATCGAAAATTGTTAACGGGCCCTTAATTGGACTCGTTAGGCCCATTTTGTGAATAATAAGCAAAATAAGCTAATAAGCTATTCTACACTTCCTGAGCTTATTGGAATAATAAAAATGTTAAGTTTTGAATTTGGTAATTTTTGGACTAAATTTGCAAAATTTCGATAACTAGGGACTAAAAGTGTCAAACATGTAAACTTTGGGTAAAAAAGTGTTAAAACAGTTTTCTAAAGGTATAAACAGTTAATATTGAAACTTGGGATTGAAAAATGTAAATATTGATATAATTGGACTTAAAACGTAAATATATATATATATATATATATTTGGACTAACGACGTAAATATTTTCCGTTAAGGGTAAAATGTGTAAATTGGAGAAACTTAAAGGATTAAATAATAATATTGATTTTTAAATAATAAATTTTATATATAATTATGTATATATATATATATATATATATATATATATATATTGAAATAATAGAAATAATAAACGTAACTTTATCTCTATATATATATATATATATATATATATATATATATATATATATATATATATATATATATATATATATATATATATATATATATATATATATATAACGATAATTAAAGTTTAGACGATAAAACAATACGTAACCATTATCTATTTTATCTACGACGTAACACATCGCCTATGCACATTATGGATTATTCGTAACTAATAATAAACGTTCGCAATAAAACGAGACTTAAAAACTGAAACTTGCCATATCTTTTAGGTTGTGTGAGAAGCCGTTGCCTTGCATCGTTGAGATTACGTTTATTCTACTGTACTACTAAGGTGAGTTCATAGCCCACATTTAACTTGTTTTTGTGGGGGGGATACATGCTCAAAAACCGAACACAAGTCTTTTCCTGATATTATTATTGCTTAAGTAGCTATTGCCAAAAGTCCCTCGATCATGAACCTTAATCACTCGAAGGGTGAACGTAAATAATTGTGAATAGATCAATTAGGGATTGACAATCACCATTTGGTTGCTAGAGGAAAGTCACCAAATGCACTTTATTTGAATATAATAGGTTACTGGCAAATACCTATCTTGGGGGCTATATATATTTCACATCATTATTACGGATAATTTTGATGTCTGTTGAATCGTTGAGTGTCATGAGCTTAAGGCAATAATGAATGTGATTTCTAACTTGTTTATTTGTATCTATATACAATAAGCACCTATCTCTTGTGTTCAAACTCTTAATTATAAACCTATGAATTTCACTCAACTTTTGTTGACTTTTAGCATGTTTATCTCAGGTAACTAAATGGAATGGATGGCAAAGGCACGAAGTGGGCAAATAAAGAAACGTTTATTTCTCTTTGAATAAAAACTTGTTGTTGAATAATAAAACCTCTTGGAATTATGAATATTTGGTATTTTGAATAAAACTTAAAACGTCTCATTGAGTCGTTTTCTATAATTGTGACAAAGATCCACGATATAATACCCCAAAAGTCTTCCGCTGTTATTATAAGTCTTCCGCTGTATTGATCGATTTTGGGGGTGTTATAGATTGGCATCAGAGCTACGGTTATAGTGAACCAAGTGTTTTTGGAACATTGGACTATAACTACACTTTAAACGGGACAAACTTTTTATAAAATACCATCCTACGCCCTTCGTGCCTGAGCATTCCAATAATTGGTAAAAGTATTATTTACTTTATAGCATTTTAAATTGATTATAATTATGCTTACATTTACTAATCGGGAAATTATTACAGTGTCATGTCTTCGAACACCCACCCTATCAGCTTGTCATCAAACTCAGGAACTGAAGATGTTACTTCAGCTTATGCTACCTCACCTATGCCTATGTCTCCTGCTACTGACAGATACATGCAAAGCCAGCAATTTCTGCCAGCATCTGACACAAAGGCTTCTCCTCTGGCATCATCTGGTCCTATTCGCCGATCTAGGCAAATTAGACAACTTCAGCCGTATGAAGCAAGTACTGCTGTACCAGCACCAGCTCTTGTCATACCACCTGAATCAGTTGTGCCATCACCACCTGCACCACCTGTGATACCACCACTACCTACTATCTTCTACAGCCAAACTACTACTGTGCCACTAACACCATCACCCATAGCATCACCACCTGCACCTTACCGAAGTGTCCCAATATCACCTCACCAAAGGACTTACCCAATCCGCCTAACCACCTCAGAATCTTGTGTTCAACGCAAACGCCGAAGGACCCACAAGCGAGTAGATGCTCGTACATGGTCTTTTTTGTTTCCAATCATGCGATATTGGAGATCTCAAGAAGGAACACCAACAACAAGGGAACTTGGGGAAAGTTCGTACTCTACCTCCCGAATTCTTCCAGTCACTGGGGAACCCATACATCACACCATACCATTGTTAGCTACAAGAATGGTTCGCCACGAAGATCGACTTGATTCCATCGCTAGTATACTCAACAAGATTCCGCATGAGCTTCTAGAAACCTTTGAAGATGATATGAACAGTCTCATAATTGGTCATCTTGCAATAGAAGATAAGGTTGAAAAGTTGGATTCTTTATTTTGGGAATCAATGGAATTCATAGGAGCACTATGTGGGGCTAACACTTCAACAGAAATAATGATGGGAACTTTAGACCGAGAACTTGAAAGGATCAACACTGAAAACCTACGCCTTAGGCAAGCCCTGCTAGAATCTCGAGAAAGGGAAAGGACTCGAGATCAAACCATGGAAACCATGTCCACTGCCATTCAAGAACTCCAAAACCGCCTAGACAAAGTCTTAGGGAAACCATGAGACCATCGCCTTGCTAGTGAAATCAATGTCCAACAAATAAGAGTATCTTGTCGTGTTTTGTAAACATTTGCACAAGTACCAATAAGTGTTGTAACACCTTGACGTTGATTTATGGAAATTTATTTTATCTTTATTTACGTTGCAAACTTTATACATTATATCGTAATATATTAGTTCATGCAGGTCAAACTTATTCGTAATTCCTATGTGTGTCATTCCAACATACGATAATTACGACTTAGACCTTTTCAATGATTGAATCATTGTAACTACGATCTATATTTACTATTTATTACTCGATATGTATTTCAATGTGATAGGAATATTATAAATGTTCTAATGATATACCTTCTTTTATAATAGCAACATGGCTAGAACTAGGAGAACAACCACGACCGCCGCACCAACGAACCCTGAAGTTATGACCCCGGCAGCGATCCAGCAAGCAATTGCTGATGGTGTCAATGCCGTTTTAGCTGGACAAGCCCGTAATAGAGATGGAAATGCACTTGCACCCCGCTACTGCACATATAAGGACTTTATAGCGTGCCAACCAACGTATTTCAAAGGAACTGAAGGAGTGTCGGAAGGGTGAATGTAAATAATTGTGAATAGATCTATTAGGGATTGACAATCCCCATTTGGTTGCTAGAGAAAAGTCACCAAATGCACTTTATTTGAATATCATAGGTTACTGGCAAATACCTATCTTGGGGGCTATATATATTTCACATCATTATTACGGATAATTTTGATGTCTGTTGAATCGTTGAGTGTCATGAGCTTAAGGCAATAATGAATGTGATTTCTAACTTGTTTATTTGTATCTATATACAATAAGCACCTATCTCTTGTGTTCAAACTCTTAATTATAAACCTATGAATTTCACTCAACTTTTGTTGACTTTTAGCATGTTTATCTCAGGTAACTAAATGGAATAGATGGCAAAGGCACGAAGTGGGTAAATAAAGAAACGTTTATTTCTCTTTGAATAAAAACTTGTTGTTGAATAATAAAACCTCTTGGAATTATGAATATTTGGTATTTTGAATAAAACTTAAAACGTCTCATTGAGTCGTTTTCTATAATTGTGACAAAGATCCACGATATAATACCCCAAAAGTCTTCCGCTATCATTAAAAGTCTTCCGCTGTATTGATCGATTTTGGGGGTGTTATATGTGTGCAAAAACAATTTATCAATATATCAACAAACGTGAGGTCTAAGTTATCGTGAGACAACTAGACGTAGAGAAATACAAGTAAACCTTTTAGGAAAATAATTACCTCGCAAAACTCATGAAAGTGATATTAAATTGTGAGACCGGGAAGTGATTTCCCGGGTCGTACCCCAACGAGGTGTGAATAGAAAGCTTCGAGTGAGATTGAGATTAAAATCTTGTATGTTGGAAGGATTGTTTGGTTTTGTGTTACGTTAAATTAACGAGGATTGTGAATTAACAAACGTAAGCGGATTATAAACAACCTAACGGGAAATAAAAGGGTAATAGGTAAACTAGTGAAGTCCTAAAACACTACGGGAAGCAAAGTTAGGTATCGGGAATCCTAAAATGTAATTTAAATTAAAAACGCAAAAGTTATTTAAATTAAATGCGAGTGTGCGAAATAAAACGTGAATTAAGTAAAAGAAAATTTTTGAAAAAGAAAAATATTTTTATTACTTTTTTAATTTTTTATAATGAATTAAAAACTAAAATAATTAAACAAACCCTAGAAAAATAGTAAAACAATTTGGAAAATTAAGAAATTTTTTTGGAAAGTTTATTATACTAATAAGAGGCTAGGAAAAATATGGAAATGAAATAAGTAGATAAAATAAGCAGAAACAAGCAATACTAAAAGCTGATAAGTTTAAATTAACAAAACAGATAGAACTATAATAAACATTAAACTAGCTATATCCTAACAAGAAAGAGCTGGTAGAGCAGTTGGTTATTGGTTGTCTGTTTGTGTGTTGTGTGAGCCAAATGACCCAGGTTCGATTCCCATCATTCCCACTTTTTTATAAAACATTTTTGTTTTTCAAATTTTTTTTTTTTTTTTTTTTTTTTTTTTTTTGCTAAGTCTTATAACAACAAAACACAACTATAACAAAACCACAATAGCTGGAAATCTAGAATTGAGCTTATACAATTACAGAACCTCAACAAGTTTAACTTTTGTGCAAAAGTGAGTTTGAGCCTTTGAAACGAAGTAGTAGCTGGTGGCAATTTAATCACACAAGCAAGACTCAATCAAGCATAAACAAGCACAATCACTAGCAATATAAACAAGCCAATATAAACAACTAGCTTAGATAAAAAAAGAAATGAGAAACCTAACAAGCTCAGTCCCTATAGTAGCAAAACTGAGTTCAAAAGGCAACAAAACGGGGGCACAACAAGCTAACAAATAAGCGACCTAAGGAAAACGAAAAGCACATCAATTAAACTAGCACTAGAAGCTACACAATTCAACAACAATCAGGAAAATGGGTCAGATATGTAGTGAGTTATGGCCTAATGAAAATGGGTCAGACAGGGCAAGGCTGAGTGCAAGGGTATTCACAGTCCTAGGGGGGCTAATTTAGGGGCCTCGTTAACTGTCATAAAAATTTCATAAAAATAAAATAAAAATACCGGCATGTACGCAAGCTAGCAGAGAAGCCATGAACCCATTTTCATGTCATAAGTACCAAAGACGAGTGAGTTAAAAATGTCCTTTGGGGGCTGTTGGGGAACTTGTAACTGATGAGCTGTTATAGGTGGGGATGAGTCAGCCACGAAAATAAGCCACGAGTATGCTGTAAACACCAAAATAAACTCAAACTAAGTGAGGTTAGCGTATAACCTAATAGTAAGACCAATCTCGAAACCTAATTTCAGTATTCCTAGCTGAGAATTTAAGTTAGAAAAAGATGGTTTGGGCAGATAAGCTGCAGAACCAGTGGGTCAAATGGGTAAAAATAAGTGGGGAAATTGAGCTTTAAGATTCAACACAATCTTCAAGTCCTAAAGTCTATACTATGAATTACATATACAATGGAAACTAAAAGCTAATATTACCCTAAAGTTGACTCAAATTTGAGATAAAAGAGGGTCAGGACTATTTGTTTTCTGATGTGCAGCAGCTAAAAATGGGTACAAAATGCGGTTTGCAGGCCAAAATTAACCCATCAATTCAATCATGAAATACAAAAGGGTCTCAGTTTTGAGAAGCCTAAACTACAACATACTAGTAAGACTAATTCCAAACCTCCAAACACATTCCAACATATCTAAAGTTAAGCTTACAAATGACAGATCAAGTATATAGAAATTTGGTTAAACCTACTTGCAACTAGAAACTATTAAACAAGGACTTAGAAGGCATGTAAAATCAACTATAATAAGTGAACACAAGCACCAACAACTCCTAACTTCTACTGACTTCACCCCAAGATGTGATGAACAATTTTTACCCAAAAAGTTAAGCTAAAATTCAGATAGTTAATTGCAAACTAGGATTAAACTAACTCAAGACAGAATCAAGGGCTATGATAAGCAGAAAATAATTATGACAGCAAGATAAAAGAACTTTTACTCTTTCATTGAATTGAGAAAACAAATACAAGACACTTGAAAACTTAAAGATATTGAAAGCTTTTAATACACCACTGATAATAAAAACCTAATTACTTGACTACTAAAACCTAATTTTTTTTTTACTAAAAAAACTAACTGCCAATGTTGGCTTACATAAGTCCTATTTATACTATGATAACTAGGGCTTCACTTGGTCTTGCATGTGTTTCTTCTCTGAGTAAAAAGCAGCCACAATCAATCTTGTGCTTCTTTTAGCCAATCCCAACCATCCAATTAAAGCTTAAGTAATCATGGTCATTTATTCATTTTTGCCGCCCAAAGGGTGTTGTGGATTTCCATCGTGGCAATGGTATCTCGTGGAGGGGGGTGGTATCATGTGAAGGTTGGGGAAGATAGTGGGATATGCTTTTGAGGAGAGGGGAGATGGTGATTTGTTTGGCGTGTAATGGAGAGCAGGGAGGTGGGAGAAGGGTTGCGTTTGTTTGACTGGGAAAAGGAAATAAAAGCAGGGAAAGGGGGCGTATTTTTTATTAGTGGTGGGTTAGGGGTGTTTGTAGATTAGGCTTTAGGATTAGATTGGGCTTGCGGGGGGGGGGGGGGGGGGGGGGGGTGGGTAAAGGGGTAGTGTAGTGGGCTGGTATTGAGGGTTTAGTATTGGTTTTGGATTAAGGTTTAGTTGTTATAACATAAGTCCATATGGTATTTAGTTATAAGTACAAGGACCAATAATGTTATTTCCTGAAACTTTGCGGGGTCACTTCTGCCACTTTTCCAAATTACTTCCAAGGGTCATATTTGCCAGCTTGTATTCCAAAGGACCATGATTTATAATTTTCCCACTTTAAAGTGCCCAAGGACTAAAACTGACAAAACTCAAACATGAGGGGCCAAATTTGTAAATTTTCCAAACTTTTTACTCAAAGATTATTTTTGATGATATTTAACTTTTAAAGAACTCGGGTTGACTTTTCTTTCAAAATTATTTTACCAGGGACCAGTTTTGTCAATTTGTGAAAGTTCGGGGACCGATTTTGACAACTCTTCATATTTTGCTTGTTTTTCGTCTGTTTTCAATCCATTGTACCTGAAACACACAAAAACATACTCCAAGGATATTTGTGATGTTATTTGACCATTTTGAAGTGTTTTTGATAGTTTTGACTCGAAAATTAGATGAAAAGATATGTGCAAAAAGGCACATATCAAATCCCCCACACTAAGCAATTGCTAGTCCCTAGCAATTTTTTTTGTTAAAATTTAATGGATTTAAAGTCTCTTTACCAAAAGCCATTACTTCTGGAGTAGCCAAATGTTTCAGTTCAAGTAAGAACTATGGTCCACCTGATAACCATGTGATTTTGAGCAAACCACCAGCTGTCAACGGATTTGATTTGTCTTTACCAGAAGCCGTTTGCTTCTGGACTAGCCAACTCTTGATGGACACAGTCAACATATTGGTGAGTTTATTACCAATTATGGTTTTCCACTGCCTTTACCACAAGCCATAATCTTGCGGGCTAGCCAACTCTTTCACTTTTTTAGGATATGGAGAGTTGAGATACCATACAATTTTGGGCAAATTGTCAGCCATAAACGGATTTGATATATCTTTACCAAGATCCGTTTGCTCCTGGATTAGCCAATCCTTTCGTTGGTTAGACATGGCGGACTGATAACCACAAAAAATTTTGAAGCTCAAGTGAAAAAAAATTTAAATTTTTGCCAAAAACGGAGGTACTAGATGGTAAAATGTGATAAAATTCGCTAGAATACCCCCCCCCCCCCCCCCCCCCCCACACACTTAGAATTGAATATTGTCCTCAATATTCAAAGTCCCTGCTATTATGCCGACATTTTGAACGTAAAAGGGCAACATTACAAGCTAAATGTGGAAACACCATTTTTGTTTTTTTCACTTTATTGGTAACCACAGCAGGGGTACTCCCCCACACTTAGGGTGAAAACCCCATATGCATGCTACTGTTTTTGTTTACCGAGTCGCTAGCTTGACTCGACCCCGAATTAATTTGTTCTTGGTGAAGCAAGATGTTGAAGAAACAATCTCCATCAGACTTTCATTCAAGATGTTTGGACAAACATTTGAAGCACGTGAAAGTTCCACACCGATGAGATAAGTACCCGGCTCAAAATAGTATAAACTATAAGCGGTGATGCCGGGGTCAAAGGTAATGTCTTCATTCCCGAAAGAGTAAAGAACAGGAGAAGTCACCCGATAGGTGAAAAAGAGAAAGAAAGTCATGATAAACATCTTGACTAACTCATCATCATCATCAGGAGGATTCATGGATTCATCATCATGAATTTCATCATTTAAGCTCATATGATCAAGACATATCCCGGGTGTGTCTAGATCAAAGTAGAAGTTATCATAATCTGGTGGAGATATGATATGAGTGAGTTCACAGGAGAACTCCTCGAATGTGAATGAATCATATTCGGGATTGATGTGAGTGAGTTCATAGGAGAACTCATCGAAAGTAAATGATTCATAATCGGGGAGAGAATTATGAGAATGAGAAGTGGTACTGCCACTAATCTTCTCTCCCATATGATCAAAAGTAAAGGCTTCAAACTCCGAAATAGGATCGT
This sequence comes from Artemisia argyi, assembly GCA_030686995.1. Classification (NCBI taxonomy): domain Eukaryota; kingdom Viridiplantae; phylum Streptophyta; class Magnoliopsida; order Asterales; family Asteraceae; genus Artemisia; species Artemisia argyi. The sequence continues at coordinate 151,781,843 of CM060689.1, forward strand.
CGGAGAAAATGTCACCATCCTTAATGGGGATAGGAGATGAAATGGGTTTCTCTTTGAAAGCCTCAATTTTAGAGATGAGGTGACTGACATTTAATAATGTAGCACGAAGGGCTTCATCTTTGATTTTAGTGTCAGTTTCATCATTCTCTTCTTCTAAGTTGACTAGCTTAGAAGGTAATCCTTCCACATGACTGATGTTTCCAGAAGATAAAGAATTTTCATCAGTATGTGAAGTACTAAGCTCGATGTTGGGATTAGAATTTAAAAGGTTTTCAATTTCTCCCGGGTCGGCTTCGAAATCAAACAGATCATCATCACTTCCCAATGGAAGTGGATTGATGTGAGTAAGTTCATCTGTGAACTCCTAAGGTGAAGGTCAACATCAGAATGAGGCAGTGATGCCTCTACATACTCAACTTCTCCATAAGATGTACAATCATCATCAAAGTCGGAGAAAGTTTTAAAATGATCTTTTGGATTTTCGGGAGGGGAAGATGAATCACACATATGATCAAAAGTTCCCTGTGACTCTCCTAAGATTGGGACAAGGTTCTCAACACTAGACTTTATGAATTCGTCCGATTCCTTTTCAGGAATAGTGGTAAGATGCTCATCCCCCATGTTCAGAGAGTAAGTGTGAACTTCGGGTGTGATAACAACAAACTGAGGGAGTTGAGAAGCACTACCAGTTATGGATTCTTCAAGTTCCATTTGATCAACGGCTAGTGACTTCGTCACATTATTTTCTCCCTGATTTTTCATGGAAGGAACTACAACTGATGAATTTGATGAACCTTGACGAATATCAAGGGTATCTTCATCATCACTATCATCATCGTCATCGTAGATGATAGTTTTACGCATTCGAAATCTTACTCTAGCTGCTTCTTCTGCTTCTTCAGCTAGTATTTCTTTGTAAGACATCGGACGAGGTACTTCTGGAGCAGGTTTGTTAACCAATTCCTTAAGATCATTTAAAGTATTTAAAACATTTTGCAAAAGTTCTTGAGGAAATGGTTGAGGTTGTGTTTCAAAAGTTTGGTATTGTGGAGGTTGGTCATGATAATTGTTGTCATAAGGAAAAAGATTCCTAGTTTGACAATCGGTGCTAAAATGCGGACCTCCACAATACTCACAACCGTATTGTTGTGAAGTTGGTGCATTTTGAAACGATTTTGCATTGCAATTTTGATAACACGGATTATGCTCATATGAAATGAAATTGTTTTGTGGCTCATTGCAAAAGCTCGGATTAGAATCGTAAGCGAATGAATTACTCGAGCCACAAAACAAACAACTTCCGTTTTGAATATCATTACCACATCATTCACACGTGCACCAACGACATGGTAGACCGAAAAATGGCTCACCACAACCGATGCAAGGAATAAACAATTGCCATAGAGAAGGAATCGGACCATTCAAAGAATCAACAAAATAATTCGAATGATTATCAAGTCTCAAAGAACATTTTGAAAAATCCGGAGGTGGGACAAGTGGTGTGCTTTGAGAGCTAGGAATTTCTACCACTTCCGTTATGGTCCCCAGTTTTTGTTCTTGATAAACGTGATGATCAGGCAAGTCGTTTATTTTAGTCACCGTTTTAAGCTCAGTACGTTTGCTTGATAAACTTCGAATCGTAAATCGTGAGAGGTGTGGATCGACTCTTGACGGTTTGCCATTAATAGCACGTATTTCGGGATGTGAGGGGTAGTCGGAAGAATTTTGAGAATCATTGAAAGCATTCGGATATGCTTTGCACCATTTACAAAATCCGTCTCTAATATTACTTCCACACCGCTCACACCCACACTTGTAACAACGAAGATTGTCATCCACCGGACCTTTACAATGAAAACAATGATAGTCGAGTGATGACATAGGAATTAAACATTAATGAGGGAGGTATAAGAAGGTGAGAATCAAACGTATAGGAGACGAAGATTATTTTTGGGTTTTTCAAAAAACACAATAATTAAAACAAGACCAACTCATAAAGACAGGGGAACTTAAACCAATAATCACAAACGCAAGGTTAACCTTTAAGGACAAACGTACAAGGAGCGGGAGAAAAGAATGGATTTCTCACTAGGGCGAAGTTCGTTGGATCGCCCTATACCGTTTCGACTCCTTGTAACGTAAGCTTATCGATTAAAAGTTTTCCAAAACGCAAGTGATACAAAGGCAAGTTTTGATCTTTTCTTTGGGAACTTATTATGGTCACACCCCCAGTTGGTAGGTGTTCTGCCTTGGTTTGCGGTGGTAAGTTTAATGTTGTTATTATTATACAAGGAAACGGGAAAATCTTTTTGTGTTTTTCTTATCTTTTATAGATATAATACATATATAGAAACAAAAGAAAAATATTTTTTGGTTTTTTATAAGTTTTATGAAAGCGTAACTTCTTGCGAAGGTTCTACAAGACTAATCGTCTAAACCTTATCGAGACTTTCGACACACAGCCTCCCCGGCAGCGGCGCCATTTGATTCGTTGTGTTTTGGTGTGTGCAAAAACAATTTATCAATATATCAACAAACGTGAGGTCTAAGTTATCGTGAGACAACTAGACGTAGAGAAATACGAGTAAACCTTTTAGGAAAAAGATTACCTCGCAAAACTCGTGAAAGTGATATTAAATTGTGAGACCGGGAAGTGATTTCCCGGGTCGTACCCCAACGAGGTGTGAATGGAAAGCTTCGAGTGAGATTGGGATTAAAATCTTGTATGTTGGAAGGATTGTTTGGTTTTGTGTTACGTTAAATTAACGAGGATTGTGAATTAACAAACGTAAACGGATTATAAACAACCTAATGGGAAATAAAAGGGCAATAGGTAAACTAGGGAAGTCCTAAAACACTACGGGAAGCAAAGTTAGGTATCGGGAATCCTAAAACGTAATTTAAATTAAAAACGCAAAAGTTATTTAAATTAAACGCGAGTGTGCGAAATAAAACGTGAATTAAGTGCTACGCTAGTCCTACGGGTATAAAAATTATTCTCCTACGATTCTAAAAGTAAAAGAAAATTTTTGAAAAAGAAAAATATTTTTTTTACTTTTTTAATTTTTTATAATGAATTAAAAACTAAAATAATTAAACAAACCCTATAAAAATAGTAAAACAATTTGGAAAATTACGAAATTTTTTTGGAAAGTTGAGTATACTAATAAGAGGCTAGGAAAAATATGGAAATGAAATAAGCAGATAAAATAAGCAGAAACAAGCAATACTAAAAGCTGATAAGTTTAAATTAACAAAACAGATAGAACTATAATAAACATTAAACTAGCTATATCCTAACAAGAAAGAGCTGGTAGAGCAGTTGGTTATTGGTTGTCTGTTTGTGTGTTGTGTGAGCCGAATGACCCAGGTTCGATTCCCATCATCCCCACTTTTTTATTAAACATTTTTGTTTTTCATTTTTTTTTTTTTTTTTTTTTTTTTTTTTTTTTTTTTTTTGCTAAGTCTTATAACAACAAAACACAACTATAACAAAACCACAATAGCTAGAAATCTAGAATTGAGCTTATACAAGTACAGAACCTCAACAGGTTTAACTTTTGTGCAAAAGTGAGTTTGAGCCTTTGAAACGAAGTAGTAGCTGGTGGCAATTTAATCACACAAGCAAGACTCAATCAAGCATAAACAAGCACAATCACTAGCAATATAAACAAGCCAATATAAACAACTAGCTTAGATAAAAAAGAAATGAGAAACCTAACAAGCTCAGTCCCTATAGCAGCAGAACTGAGTTCAAAAGGCAACAAAACGGGGGCACAACAAGCTAGCAAATAAGCGACCTAAGGAAAACGAAAAGCACATCAATTAAACTAGCACTAGAAGCTACACAATTCAGCAACAATCAGGAAAATGGGTCAGATATGTAGTGAGTTACGGCCTAATGAAAATGGGTCAGACAGGGCAAGGCTGGGTGCAGGGGTATTCACAGTTCTAGGGGGCTAATTTAGGGGCCTCGTTAACTGTCATAAAAATTTCAAAAAAATAAAATAAAAATACCGGCATGTACGCAAGCTAGCAGAGAAGCCATGAACCCATTTTCATGTCATAAGTACCAAAGACGAGTGAGTTATAAATGTCCTTTGGGGGGCTGTTGGGGAACTTGTAACTGATAAGCAGTTGTAGGTGGGGATGAGTCAGCCACGAGTATGCTGTAAACACCAAAATAAACTCAAACTAAGTGAGGTTAGCGTATAATCTAATAGTAAGACGAATCTCGAAACCTAATTTCACTATTCCTAGCTGAGAATTTAAGTTAGAAAAAGATGGTTTGGGCAGATAAGCTGCAGAACCAGTGGGTCAAATGGGTAAAAATAAGTGGGGAAATTGAGCTTTAAGATTCAACACAATCTTCAAGTCCTAAAGTCTATACTATGAATTACATATACAATGGAAACTAAAAGCTAATATTACCCTAAAGTTGACTCAAATTTGAGATAAAAGAGGGTCAGGACTATTTGTTTTCTGATGTGCAGCAGCCAAAAATGGGTACAAAATGCGGTTTTGCAAGCCAAAATTAACCCACCAATTCAATCATGAAATATAAAAGGGTCTCAGTTTTGAGAAGCCTAAACTATAACATACTAGTAAGACTAATTCCAAACCTCCAAACACATTCCAACATATCTAAAGTTAAGCTTACAAATGATAGATCAAGTATATAGAAATTTGGTTAAACCTACTTGCAACTAGAAACTATTAAACAAGGACTTAGAAGGCATGTAAAATCGACTATAATAAGTGAACACAAGCACCAACAACTCCTAACTTCTACTGACTTCACCCCAAGATGTGATGAACAATTTTAACCCAAAAAGTTAAGCTAAAATTCTGATAGTTAATTGCAAACTAAGATTAAACTAACTCAAGACAGAATCAAGGGCTATGATAAGCAGAAAATAATTATGACAGCAAGATAAAAGAACTTTTACTCTTTCATTGAATTGAGAAAACAAATACAAGACACTTGAAAACTTAAAGATATTGAAAGCTTTTAATACACCACTAATAATAAAAACCTAATTACTTGACTACTAAAACCTAATTTTTTTTTCTAAAAAAACTAACTGCCACTGTTGGCTTACATAAGTCCTATTTATACTATGATAACTAGGGCTTCACTTGGTCTTGGATGTGTTTCTTCTCTGAGTAGAAAGCAGCCACAGTCAATCTTGTGCTTCTTTTAGCCAATCCCAACCATCCAATTAAAGCTTAAGTAATCATGGCCCTTTATTCATTTTTGGCGCCCAAAGGGTGTTGTGGATTGCCATCGTGGCAGTGGTATCTCGTGAAGGGGGTGGTATCATGTGAAGGTTGGGGAAGATAGTGGGATATACTTTTGAGGAGGGGGGAAATGGTGATTTGTTTGGCGTGTAATGGAGAGCAGGGAGGTGGGAGAAGGGTTGCATTTGTTTGACTGGGAAAAGGAAATAAAAGCAGGGAAAGGGGCCGTATTTTTTATTAGTGGTGGGTTATGGTGTTTGTAGATTGGGCTTTAGGATTAGATTGGGCTTGAGGGGGGGTTTTGGGTAAAGGGGTAGTGTAGTGGGCTGGTAATGAGGGTTTAGTATTGGTTTTGGATTAAGGTTTAGTTGTTATAACATAAGTCTATATGGTATTTAGTTATAAGTACAAGGACCAATAATGTTATTTCCTGAAACTTTGCGGGGTCACTTCTGCCACTTTTCCAAATTACTTCCAAGGGTCATATTTGCCAGCTTGTAATTCCAAAGGACCATGATTTATAATTTTCCCATTTTAAAGTGCCCAGGGACTAAAACTGACAAAACTCAAACATGAGGGGCCAAATTTGTAAATTTTCCAAACTTTTTACTCAAAGATTATTTTTGATGATATTTAACTTTTAGAAAACTCGGGTTGACTTTTCTTTCAAAATTATTTTACCAGGGACCAGTTTTGTCAATTTGTGAAAGTTCGGGGACCGATTTTGACAACTCTTCATATTTTGCTTGTTTTTCGTCTGTTTTCAATCCTTTGTACCTGAAACACACAAAAACATACTCCAATGATATTTGTGATGTTATTTGACCATTTTGAAGTGTTTTTTATCGTTTTGACTCGAAAATTGGACGAAAAGATATGTGCAAAAAGGCACATATCAACATTTCTCTTATTATTGTTTTTTCTCCACATTTACTTTCGTGTTATTTCATTTTTATTGCATTTGTAGTTATTTGGGTTAGTTGACTAGCAACTAATTCCACCCACTCTTCCAAAAACCAAGATTTTTACTTGCTTTCCAAAAACCATAAAAATACAAAAATAATCTTCTCTCACCTCTAGACCTAGTTTAATTAAGTTTTAACCCTAGCGAACACTATTCTTTGAGTTGAACGATCAATCCCCCGGTACTTGCCACTACACTATACTACATTGGTCAGGTACACTGCCTGGTGGGGATTGCAAGCTTCTCAAGATCCCTTGAGAGGTAAAACCTTTTGCAAGGTTGCAAAACAACGCATCAAGTTTTTAGCGCCGCTGCCGGGGAATAGTTATTGTCTAGTTTGAAATTTCTTTTTATTTGGTCTACTTGCTAGATTCCTTTCTAGTAAGATTATTATTTTTATTTTTATAGGATTTCTTTAGTCTATCTTTTTTCTTTGTGCCTTTGTTAGTAAATTAAGTTCATTGACTATTCTGTTTGCCACTATGGAAAACGCAAATCCACCCCTTTCACCTAGTGAAGTTGCTTTGTTGCGTGAACAGATTGAGAGTGAGATTAGGGAACTTAGAGAACTCAATAGATTGGTTGATATTGAGCTTGATTATGTGCTTAATGACCTAGCAATAGCCATGGACTTAGATAAGGAATTAGAACCCAATGACTTGGCAATTGTAGAAGATGTTAAGGAAGAAGAAGAGGGGGATCTAGATGATGATTATTTCAATTTATATCCCACTAAGGAGGAAATCGCTTACTATAACAATCTTGTTGATAATCCTCGACCCCCTTTTGTTAAGATTGACCCTAAGATTAAGAGAGGTGACCCTGAGAATGTGAAGATACCATGTATGATTGGGTATAAATGCATTGATCAAGCCTACATCGATTTCGAATCCCCAATCAGCGTTATGTCTTCAAGTGTTTATAATGATATAGTAAAAACAAGACTCGAACCTAGGAAAGATCTCGAATACCCCGGTGGAGTTTATAATTTTGTCGGGAGAGTTAAAGGTTTACATGTCTTTGTTGGGAACTTTACTTATGTCATTGACTTTATGGTTGTTGAAGACTTGGCTACTGTTATAGATTGTCGCTTATCCCATGTTGTATTAGGTAAGCCATTTGTTGAGGAGTCCAAGTTAAAATACCATAGATTGGATGGAACAGTCCAATTCTCTAATGAAACCAATAAGGTCACATATAGGATGCCTAATAAGATGAGAGAATTCCGTTATGTTCCTCAACTAGAAAATGATAATATTAGTGCAATTGAGGACATTAACGAAGAAGATAAGAAAAAGGGAATGAATTTTGTCTGGGAAAAGAGGAGCCTATACTATAAAGATTGCTTAACCCTAGGACCCAAGTATAAAGTTGACATGGAAATAGTTCAAAGGTTAAGAGAATCGATTGAAAAGTGAGAAAGGAAAACGTAATAGCCCGTAACCTTGAGTCTAGCAACAAAACTCGTAAATAAAGAAAAGCGCTTCTTGGGAGGCAACCCAAGACTTATTTGTTTTATTTGTTTGTTTAATTTTATTTGTTTCCGTATGCGTGTTTTATTTTTATTGTTTATGGTTCATGTTTTCAAAGTAAATTGTGAAAATGCTTTATTTTGTTGTTTAACTTCGTCTTAACTTCATATAAAGGTATTTTGCAAAAGATAAGTGTAAGGGAAATCTAAATTTGTTTCTAAGAACGGAATTGGACATGAACCACAACAATATTAAATGAATTTGCATATTAGTATTTGTTTGAGTTAAATGCTTGTATTGAGTCATAATGATGTTTTGTAAGATTTTCAGGAATTAAGGCATGAGTTTTTCCAGAAATTTTCTGAAAACTTAACATAAGATTTCTGTCAGAACACTCTGACGGCGTCAGGATTATAACCCGACGGCATCAGGTGTAAAATTCGAAAAAAATTTGCGAGTTTTGTTTTTCTGCCGGAAACATAAAGTTTTTGTTAATTCTTTAGTTTTATAAACTCCAGGGAATCTGTAAACATTCATTCCACAAGCATTATATCTTAATGTGTTTTCTAGAATTTTAGTATATATAGATTGCCGCCGATTTTACGCGAGGTTTGCCTTGATTGTCTTCTCAGGTTTAACAGGTTATATTGGACAAGAAGATGATTTATATTTTTGGAGGGAAGCTTTCAACGTCCATTTTCTTGGAGGAGGATCTAGCCTTGTTACCACATTATCCACACCGAACGAATCAGGGGAGTATTTGCTTTCATTCTTTTACCTTCATTACTTTTACATCCTTTTTATTGAACATTGGGGACAATGTTCAGCTTAAGTGTAAGGGGAGGGTAAATGATGATACCTTAGAGAATGCAATTGCACTTAAGTTTGTTTGTTTGATAGTAGGTGTGTAATAAAACTAAGAGAAATATTTGTTAGGGCAATTTTAGCGCCAAATTTAAAATTTTTTACAACATTTAGGAGTGAAGCTTTAGCCTTAATAAGCATCTCATTGATAGGAGTTGTATGACTAGCACAAAAACTGTACCACTCAAAAATTTTCCATCCCAAATATGTAAGGTTCGCCTTTATATCTTTAGGAAAAAGCATTCATTATTGGTGCTTATGAGTGTACCGGTAGCATTTAGATTCTATAACTTGTGATAGTGATGCATCCCGAGACCGCTAGTGAGACTACATTCGTGTAGTAGGATTTACTACATGATAAGAGGCATTAGGATCACTCTTGTGTTAAACCCGTATCATAATTACTTGACCAATAAAGTCATAATTATTTGACTAATAAGTCAATTAATTTTTCCCACACCTTTGCGTTGTACTCATTTTTAGTACACCCCACTGAGACTGTCTTTTTCGTTTCTAACTTTAAGCATTTTACTTAAAGGAAGAATTTGTTAACAATCCACCCAAATCGCCTTAGCCTTCCGTGTATGCACTCATCTTTAGTGCATTATTGTTATTTGTTTAAACCCTTAGTTAATTGTCTAATTGATTACATGGTTGCTAAGTTAAGTCATATCTTGTACATATTGTTTTGGGACGATTGGGACTCATGGGTAAAGTACTATTGTTATGGAGTAATGGGGAAGACGTCAATTATTACCCCCATATGTGCGTTAATCTTAAAATTTACTCCAAGTGTTTTGATTATCTTAATTCGAGTCATTAGAATAGTTGATTGTAAAGTATGTAAAAATTCAAGTGTAAGGGGAATGTAAATCCCCTATGATGTATTACTTTGGATGGTAGGGCAAGAGTGTATAAAAAAAATAGAAAAAGAAAAAGAAAAACATACGGACTACCATCCCGTTTCTTTCTATGTTTATTTTATGTTTTTATTAGTTTTCATTAGCTTAAGTCGAGTCGAGTCTTGGCTTAGCAACGCCACATTGTACATGTAATTGACCAAGATGATTAACTCGCCACCAGTAAAGATTGCCTTTATCCAACAAAATCGTGTTTATCATGTCCCTACACCTCACGTTATAACCCTTTAAAAAGACCTCTTTGATAGTTTATCCTAGGTGCTTATGCCAAGTGGTGGAGGTTTGATCCTTTCCCAAGCCTGTGGTAATCTATTTGCTATGACAAGTAGTGAGAGATGTTTTCCATTTCCATATTGTGGTATATACTTTATTACACCCGAGAGATGTGAGTATCTAAACACTATTTGTGAGGTGCTAGTGTATAATTTCCGTGCTTGTTTTTGGTTGAAGTGGAACAATTATTTGTTGTAATTACTTTTATATTAGTGTTAAATGACCCCTAGTTTGTATTTTGATTAGAATAAAAGCGCATTTACTTGAGGACAAGCAAATCTCAAGTGTAAGGGTATTTGATAAGGCGAAAAGTGTACCGCTTTTAGAGGTCATTTAAGCCCAAATTCGAGATTATTTGATCAAATATTGCCGTAAATCGTTCATTTTATCATTTTAGGTATTTTGGAGAAGAAATCTTGAAAAGGAAGCATTTTGGACGTTTTTGGACCGAAAAAGTGAAGAAAACGACAAAGTCTCCAAATCATGCTGAAATTGGTACCTGACGGCATCAGGAATTGCATGTGACGCCGTCACTCATTGACAAGGAGGTGGATAATTAAGTTACACGAGACGCGCCAGAACTTTTTGGAAGATTAACACATGACGGCGTCACCAAGACCGTCACGTACAAAATACAAGAGACGGCCAAGAGACAAGTTACACATGACGGCGTCAGATCTGGATCTAGGCAATACGAGAAGAATTATGGCGGCGAGTTGACGGCGTCAGACCTATAACGTGGCACCGTAAGACCCAAAAATCTATATATAGTTTTCTAATTTTCATTTGTAAAGAGAGGAGAATTTTGGGAGAACTTGGGAACAAACCCTAAGTCGAATTTTACAGGGTTTTTCACCCTACTTTCATACATGTTTCAATAAAGATAAGTCTTCCAATAATCATTCAATATGTCTATGTATTGTTTGATTCTATCTTATGCTTGTCTTTACTTTAACATGCTAGGCTAGGTTTTCTTTGTGTTTGCTTAGATGTAATGAAACCTAGTTATTGATTATTGGTTGATTGTTTGTTTATAATTGTTATGGATGAATGATATCGATGTTAGGCTTAAGAAAATTGGCAAACTTCTAATTGGTAACATGCTTGAACGTCTTAAGAAACATGAATCGGATGTGTACTACGATTAATTGGTTATATCTAATACATAAGTAACAACTAAGGAGGCCATGTTAGGAGCTAGTTTTTGGCTCGACATAGGAAGAGGTAGGATCTTATAGAGTTAGGGAAGATCGTACACGGCCCTACGAGTGGTATTAAGGAATATAACCCGTCATCCAAGCAATTGTAACATACTAATCAACTAGTAAAAGATAGCTAGGGAGTAGTGAAATCTAAGTAAACACGTTTCTCTTATTATTGTTTTTCTCCACATTTACGTTCGTGTTATTTCATTTTTATTGCATTTGTAGTTATTTGGTTAGTTGACTAGCAACTAATTCTGCCCACTCTTTCAAAAACCGAGATTTTTACTTGCTTTCCAAAAACCATAAAAATGTAAAAATAATCTTCGTTCACCTCTAGACCTAGTTTAATTAATTTTTAACCCTAGTGAACACTATTCTTTGAGTTGAACGATCAATCCCCCGGTACTTGCCACTACACTATACTACATCGGTCAGGTACACTGCCTGGTGGGGATTGCAAGCTTCTCAAGATCCCTTGAGAGGTAAAACCTGTTGCAAGGTTGCAAAACCACGCATCAGCCCTTATGGAACTTTTGCCTACCGTCGTATGCCATTTTGCTTATGCAACACTCCTGGCACATTCCAAAGGTGCATGATGGCTATATTCCACGACATGATCGGGAAAACTATGGAGGTGTTTATAGATGACTTCTTGGTCATTGGGGATTCTTTCCAATCTTGTCTCTCCCATTTGGAAAACATGCTGAAACATTGTAAAGAAACAAATTTGTGTCTAAATTGGGAGAAAAGCCATTTTATGGTCAAAGAGGGAATTGTCCTCGGCCATAAGATCTCAAAGAACGGGATTGAGGTAGATAGTGAAAAAGTTGATGTAATTGCTAAACTACCTCCTCCCACAACTGTCAAAGGTGTTAGAAGCTTCCTCGGTCATGCGGATTTTAACGTAGATTCATACAAGATTTTTCCAAAATCACCCGGCCTATGACCCATCTCCTTGAAAAGGAAGCTCCTTTCATCTTCTCACCCGAGTACATCGAAGCTTTTTCAACTTTAAAGAAAAGGCTTACTGAAGTACCCATCCTTGTTCCCCCGATTGGGACCTGCCCTTTGAACTTATGTGTGATGCTAGTGACTTTGCAATAGGTGCGGTCCTGGGGCAACGCAAAACAAAACACTTTCAGCCGATACACTCTGCAAGTAAGACAATGACCGAAGCTCAAAGTCATTACACTACAATGGAGAAGGAACTCTAAGCCGTTGTGTATGCCTTTGAAAAGTTTCGGCCATATTTGATCTTGACAAAATGAATAGCGTATACGGACCATTCGGCTTTAAAATACCTCTTTGCTAAACAAGACACAAAGCCGAGATTGTTCCGTTGGGTTCTCCTCCTACAAGAATTTGATACCATCATACGTGATAAAAAGGGAGCGGAGAACTTAGCGGCTGATCATTTGTCCAGACTAGAGAACCCTCACCAAGACGTGCTCAAGAAACAGGAAATTAATGAAAGCTTTCCTCTCGAAACACGCAATGTTATCTCTTTTCGTGGAGATGCTACTACCCCATGGTTTGCCGATTTTGCAAACTATCATGCGGGTAACTTTTTGGTGAAAGGGATGTTGTCCCAATAGAAGAATAAGTTTTTCAAAGATGTTAAACACTATTTATGGGACGACCCCTACTTGTTCAAAATTTGTACGGATCAAGTCATCCGACGTTGTGTCCATGGCCAAGAAGCCATGGAAATTCTTAAAGCTTGTCATGATGGACCCACAGGGGGACATCACAGCTCAAACTACACTGCCAAAAAGGTGTTTGATTCCGGATTCTACTGGCCCACAATCTACAAGGATGCCCATGATCTAGTCAAAGCCTGTGACGCTTGTCAGCGTCACGGGAATATTTCTAAGAAGGATGAGATTCCTCAAAACGCGATCCAAGTCTGTGAAATCTTTGACATCTAGGGCATTGACTTTATGGGTTTGTTCCTGTCTTCACAAGGGAATAAATATATACTCGTGGCGGTCGATTACTTTTCAAACTGGGTGGAAGCAAAAGTTCTACCCACCAACGACGCCCGAGTAGTTGTAAAATTTTTGAAATCTCTCTTTGCTAGGTTCGGTACTCCACGTGCCATAATCAGTGATCGTGGTACACACTTTTTCAATGATCAATTTGCAAGAGTGATGCTGAAGTACGGTGTAACTCATCGTCTTTCGACCTCATATCACCCCCAAACAAGTGAGCAAGTGGAGGTTTCAAATCGTGGTATAAAGAGAATACTAGAGAGGGCAGTAGGTGAAAACCGTGCCTCTTGGTCGGACAAACTGGATGATGCACTCTAGGCTTTTTTCACAGCTTACAAAACACCAATCGGGTGTACTCCATACAAGCTGGTATACAGGAAGGCATGTCATCTGCCAATTGAGCTAGAGCACAAAGCCTACTGGGCCTTAAAACATGCCAACTTCAACCTCCAGACGGCGGGTGATCACCGCAAGGTTCAACTAAACGAATTAAATGAACTTCGTGATCAAGCTTATGAGAATTCTTTGATTTAAAAAGAAAATACTAAGAATATCCATGACTCAAAAGTAAAGAACCGCGTTTTCAACGTTGGTGACAAAGTCCTTCTTTTCAATTCAAGATTAAAGATTTTCTCATGCAAGCTAAAACCCGTTGGTCTGGGCCATTCACTGTTGCAAAAGTGTTTCCATATGGAATTGTTGAGTTATCTCAACCCGACGGTTCCAACTTTAAAGTGAATGGTCATCGGTTGAAACACTACTTTGGAGGGGACATAGCACCCATGGTTGTCCTGGATCTCCAAACTTTCCCCATGAACCAATGAATTCGGGGATCGAGTCAAGCTAGTGACTCGGTAAACAAAAAACATTAGCATGCACATGGGTTTTCATCCATGTTTCTGACTTCTCTCTTCTTTCTAATAAAGTTACGAGAAGGGGGCAACCTCTTCTGCATCTGTTGTTTGGTTATTGTTGTGTTTGTACATGTAATTTTCCCGAAGTATGATGGCTCTCGTGCTCGTATTTTTGTCCTTACTCCACTCGAGTCTCATGCTTCATTGTTCAGAATTCTGATATCCTTATTTACTAACTTTATCTTTTGGCATTACTTAATAAACAGCCTTAGATACAAAGTAGGATGACCCTCACCCTTGAAACATTGAGGACAATGTTTAACTTTAGTCTGGGGGGTATCTTCGATTTGACTTGCAGCATTCACGTGCCGTTTACTTATGTAACTCCGTTTTTCTCGAAAAATCAAAAAAATTTGAAAATTTTTCATCAGAAAAGTACAAAAAAAATGAGAAAATTTGAAAATTTTCTGCAAAAATATAATAAGTTTTGACACTTTGTTTTGACTTTCCGCTGGGTAGAGTAAGAATAGAAATTTTGACTTCACCGGGCGTGTTGAGCCCTTGCTTGTTCCCTTAACTCATTTGGCTAAGCATCCGCGGATCTCATTACTTGAGATTTTAAATTTGCGGAGAACGAGGAATGATAGTAAAGTCATTAGTGTGATTAGACGCTAAACGTGGAATAGTTGGATTTCTTTAGAGCTCATAATGGTTACTTGTAGTCCTTGCTCCCGCAAGATTGAAACCCCAAAAATAAAATAATTAGAATTACACATTTTCAAAAGTTGTCTAAATTTTCGCTCACATTACGTGATGGCATAAGCATTAAATGGGCCTTGGATCCTTTATTCTGAAAGGCGTTTAGGTCTTGGAACTCCCCGTTTTGTTGTATGCCACATGAGTTTCACAAATAACACCATTAATATGTAATAAATGCCAAAAATATGTAATAATCCTTGCATCCTTTGTTCTGAAAGGCGCTTAGGTCGGGGAGTTTCACCGTGAAGCTCCGTATGCTTGAGGCAAAGTAAATTAAAATAAAGTTATAAGTACCAAAAATAATTGTAGTTTGACAAGGGGATCCTTGCATCCTTTGTTCTGAAAGGCGCTTAGGTCTGGGAGATTCACCGTGAAGCTCCGTATGTTTGAGGTACAAGTTATATATATAAATCCAAGAAAAAATGGAAAAAAAAATGAAAAAAGTGAAAATGAAAAAAAAAATGATGATGAAAAATGTTGAAAAATGAAAAATGAAAAAATATAATAAATGTGGTGTGAATGTGTGAGCCTTTTGAGTTAAAATTTAAACGATTTTTAAATCTGCCTAAATCTATTAGACTTTAAACTTATCGGAACGAAAATGAGAAATCATTTCTTTAACAAAGTCTAGATACAATAAAACTTGGGAGCAGGAATTTACAATTAGCATATATGAGTAGTGTTAGCATCTAATGACATTTTTTGTTATGATTTCGTTTTTACGCTTAGCTTGGGAACTTGTGAAAAATCAGGGACGATGAATTCTATCCGTATGGACACTTTTCTTTGATCTGTGTTTCTTACTTTGTGACCCTAAACGTTATTGAAAAATGATGAAAGTCAAACATCCTGTCACACAATAAGTGTAAAAAGTACGTAAATAGTAGTGTAGGAAATAAAGTTGAAAAACGGGGTGTTCTCTGAAATAAATGATTTTGTACTCCCTTTTGAACATTTTTCTACTTCTTCAATGTTAATAGAAAGAGTTATGAAAGTTATTTATCTCGTAGGGCGTGAAATGATCCCATTGCGTGAGGACACGACAATACCTTCGTCTGGGGATTTTGGTGTGTGCTTATTCACACACCTTTTTCTGGCTATATTAAGACCAAAACAGACAAAAACTAACCATAATTTCTAAAGATATTGTACTTTTGTGTTTGTGATCGTGCAGGAACGGATATTTCAGAAATTGGCATAAATCAGGCCAAAAAAGGACAAAAACGAGCACGAGTTTAGAAAACGTGTCAAAAGCCGGAGCCGGGGATGCAAATTACCACTTTGAGCTCAGATTGTCAAAACACACCTTGTGGAATCACAAAATGTCAAAAATAGTCCTTGGAGCAAATGTTTGCAAAATTGGCAGAAATGGTCCCTCAAGTTTGGAAATTGACAGAAATGGCCCCTGAGCATTGGATTTGATGAAAAGTCAACAAAGGTCCTTGGGAATTCACAAGTTGTCATGATTGGTACTTGGATGAAAAGTTTGAAAAAATTACAAGTTTGGTCCCTACACTTTGAAATTTGGCAGTTTTAGTCCCTGGACTTTCAAAATATGGAAAATAACATTTAAGGTCCTAGGGATATTCAAACTTGGCCAGTTTAGTCCTTGTAGCAACTTTGGATGCTCGGCAGAAACACCCCTCGCATTTCAAAAAAATACAAAATTGGTCCTTGTATAATTCCTACACCAAACGGACCCTTTGTATTATTAATTACCCAAAACCAAAATCCAAATCCAATCCAACACCCTCACCTAAAACAAACCCACCACCTAATCCCATTTCCCCCTAAGCTCATTTCCTTTTTATTAGTAATAAACCAGGGTCAAACAAAACGGTCAAACCAACCCCCTTTCCCTCCTTCCTCCCCCAACTTGCCTGCAACCATGTCACTTCCACCGCCCATCCCACTAGCTCTTTCATCATCACCAACCCACCTTGCACCTAACAAAATATGCCACAATAAATGCCACCCCCTAGTACACGCAATCAGGCTCAAATTGGTCTTAACAATTTTTCCCTCCAAAACCAATTCAAGGGCTGAGATCACTTGTATTGATCCAAGGGTCAGGATTATTGATGGGAAAGGATCAGAAGACCTCAAGGAACCCTAATCTTCATATATAAAAGGAAGAAGACAGAGAGAAGACATAGTAGTAGTCTATTAGCTTAAATTTATGTCGAATAACTTAATTCTCCATTTTCCTTTGTAATTTTTAGTTTAAAAACCTTGTACTAAGCATCTTTAGTGTAATTGAAACTCATTTCAACCTTCAATTTCAAGTTTTCAGTTTTAAATTCCAAATTTGCATTATTACTTAGAAATTTCAAGTTATTGTAACGTTGTTGAAAGTTGTTTTTTAGGGACCCTTAAGCTCACATAAGTTCATTTAATAGCTTCTGTAATCCATTAGAATCATTTAAACCAGTGTTACTTATAAACTCAAAAATAAAAAAAAAATACAAAAAATAATTGAAAATATAAAAATCATGTTAAGAAGATGAAGAAGGCTGGAGCAGGGTAAATTGTGGATGGCCTTGGTAATAGTACTTTTTAGCTTTAGGACATGTATTTGGTCCCTGGTTCTTAGTTATTGGCAAGATTGTAATTTGTAAGCAAAATTCCACTTTTTAGCTTTCTACTGTAGCATTGCTTATTAACTGCTTATTCTTGGTACTCTGTGCTTATTTAGTGTCATCTAGTCATAATATTGCTTAATTAGTAATATTAGTTCATTAGAATCCATTGTACTAAAAATCTTAGTTTAAGCTGTCATTTTAGTCTTTTATAGCATCTTAGGTATTTGTGGTTCAAGCTTATGTTTCTGTGCTTATTTTAGCTTACTAAATCATAATAAGTCATTAGAAACCTGTTTCATAGTCTTAAACACTCATTTGTTTTAAAAAGCAAAAATCAGTGAAACTAGTCATTTTCCATTTAACTCAAGTTCACTGCATAACCTTTGGTAAGGTTGGTTTTTGGTTTAAAATCAGTTCTCATAGCTTATTTATTAGCCCTAGATAAGTGGTTAAGTTTGTCTCATCATTTCACTTTGAAATACCAAAAATCAGGTTTATATCACGTTGTTTGGATTAATCTGGCATTCTGTGTTCTTTTGATTATAAATAGCTAAAACCATTTGGATTATGTCACAGTAGGTTTATATAGAAGACTTGAATCATAAAATCTTGTGCTCATTTTCAAAAAAGTCAAAATCACCTTTGATCTCACCTCATTTTATCACTGTTAGGATTTAGGGTTCAAGTAATCATCAAATCAATTCATAAGTTGTTAGTATAGCTTAATTTCATCTCCTTGTAGCTTAAAACAACTTATTCAGTCACTAGGACATAATCAAATCTCCCAATAGTCAACTTAGGGTCATAATCTAAAAAGTCAAAAGTGCAACTCTTTCAGAAATCCATATTTTGTAAGATTTTTCATGGTCTCGGTTTTTAATCTTTGCCCTTGAGCTTTTTGGAAGTTAAATTCTGGTAGCTAAACTAGTGAATCCATATTCTGTATCATTTTTAGAAATTTTTCTAATAGCTTATTGGTTAGCTTATTTGGACCTGCAGGGCAAGCATATGCCCTTCACCAGGGCACTTGTCCTTTTAATCCAAATTTCAAAAGCTCCTCCTGAGCTTATTTGTGCACTTTAGGTCTTGACCTTTGGCTTTTTAGGAAGCTCATCAGTCTAGCTTTTCATATCAGAGCTTATTTTGGATCCCAGTATCCTTACCTATAGCTTAATTTGCCTCTTAAGTTTCCCTGACCATTCCTGCTGATTCATCAGTAGGAATTCTGATGCGTGGGAATCGCACCTTGCTTTACCTCTCGGGGGATCTCGCGAGGCTTACAACCCCCACCAGGCAGTGTACCTGATCGTTGTAGTATAGTATAGTGACAAGTACCGGGGGATTGATCGTTCAGCTTAGGAATAGTGTCGCTAGGATTAGAAAACCTAATTAATAGTTCTAGAGGTGAAAGATGATTATTTTTGTATTTTTATATTTTTATTAAAGCAAGTAAAATCTCGGGTTTTGAATGAGTGGGCGGAATTAGTTGCTAATCAACTAACCCAAAGCTAAGATGCAATCAAAATAAAATAATAAAAATGAAATTAAACTAATTAAACTAAGGTTGTGAGCAGTAATTGGAGAAATTGTGTTTACTTAGACTTCACTACTCCCTAGATATCTTTTACATGTTAATTACTTGTTACACTTGTATGAATGACGGATTGTATTCCTTAATACCATTCGTGGGGTGGCATACATAACTCCCCAACTCTATGAGCTCTTATCTCCTCCTACACCATGACCCAGCACAACTATAGGGATTGTAAACAGTGGCTCATGCATTAAATACAACCAATAAAGACCTAGTACGCCTCGGTTCATGTTTCTTAAGACGTTCAAGCATGTTACCATTTGGAGATCTGCCAGTTTTCTTAAGCCTAACATATAAATCATTCATTCAAAACAAGAATAGACAAGTAATCAACACATAATCAACATCTAGGTTTCATTTGATCTAAGCAAACACAAGAGAGATCTAGCCTAGCATAGTAGAATTGAGACAAGAACAAGAGATAAACAACCAACACATAGACATATTGATTGAATTGAAAGTACACTTATCTCAATTACAATGCAAGGTCTCAAGGGTTTGGAACCCTTGAAAAACCTGTGAAAGAGGCACCAAAATCGTCTTTAGGGTTTCACCAAAACTTCTCTCTATTTAATGAAAAAACTAGAAAACTATATATAGGAAAAACACTCTGACGGCGTCAAGAGTTAAATCTGACGCCGTCAACTCGCCGCCATATACTTCCTCGGACGCCCTAGATCCACTTGTGACGGCCTATGTGACGCCGTCACCACCTTCGGTATTTTATTCTTGGCCACTTTGACGCCGTCACCTCTCCATCTGACGCCGTCACCAGCTACGGTAAATTATTCTTCATGTCTGACGCCGTCAAGCTTTTGGTCTTGACGCCGTCACCTTGTATTTTCAGCTTGGATTTTTGGTACTTTGCCGTTTTCTTCACTTTATGCTCCAAAAACGTCCAAAATAGCCTCTTTTCCAGAATTCACTCTCCAAACACCTAAAATCACAAAAGGAACGATTTAGGGCAATATTTGATCAAATAAAGTCGGATTCGGGCTTAAATGACCCCCTAAAAACGGATCATTTTTCGCCTCATCATATACCCTTACACTTGAGATTTGCTTGTCCTCAAGCAAATGAGCTTTTATTCTACTCAAAAGACAAGTTAGGGGTCATTTAACACTAATATAAAAGTAATTACAACAAATAATCGTTCCACTAAAGACCAATAGACAAACACGGAGGTCATACACAAGCACCTCACAAATAGTGTTTAGATACTCACATCTCTCGGGTGTAATAAAGTAATATAACATTATGGAAATGGAAGATATCTCTCACTACCTGTCATAGCAAAATAGATTACCATAGGCTTGGGAAAGGATCAAACCTCCACCACATGGCGTAAGCACCTAGGATAAACTATCAAAGAGGTCTTTTAAAGGGTTATAACGTTAGGTGTAGGGATATGAATTACACGGTTTGGTTGGATAAAGGAAGTTTTACTGGTGGCGAGTTAACAATCTTAGTTAATTACATGTACAAGATGGCGTTGCTAAGCCAAGACTAGACTCGACTTAAGCTAATAAATGAAAAATAACAAAAACATAAAATAAACATAGAATAAAAACGGGATGGTAGTCCGTATGTTTTTTCTCTTTTTTTTTTTTTTTTTTTTTTTTTGCATACACTCTTACCCTACCATCCAAAATAATACATCATAGGGGTATAAACGTTCCCCTTACACTTGAATCTTTACATACTTTACATTTAACTAATCTAATGACTCGAATTAAGAAAATTAAAACACTTGCAGCACTTTTAAGATTAACGCACGTATGGGGGTAATAAGTGATGTTCTTCCCCATTACTCCATAAAATAAGTACTTACCCATGAGTCCCAATCGTCCCAAAACAATATGTACAATGATATGACTCGACTTAGCAACCATGTAATCAATTAGAAAGTTAACTTAGGGTTTAACAAATAACAATAATGCACTAAAAATGAGCGCATACACGGAAGGCTAAGGCGATTTGGGTGTACATTTAAGTGGGGTGTAACAAATTCTTCCTTTAAGTAAGATGCTTAAAGTTAGAAACGAAAAGATAGGCTCGGAGGGGTGTACTAGGGGTATCGTGTACTAAAAATGAGTACAACACTAAAGGTGTGGGAAAAATTAGTTGACTTAACTAGCCAAGTAATATGACTTAAATGGTCAAGTAATTATAATACGGGTTTAACACAAGGGTGATCCTAATGCCTCTTATCATGTAGTAAATCCTACTACACGAATGTAGTCTCACTAGCGTTCTCGGGATGCATCACTAACGCAAGTTCTAGAATCTAAATGCTACCGGTACACTCATAAGCACTAATAATGAATGCTTTTCCTATCAAATCTAAAGGCGAACCTCACATTTTTGGGTGGAAAATTTTTCTGAATATACGGTTATGTGCTAGTCATACAATCTCCTATCCATGAGACGCTTGCTATGGCTAAAGTTTCACTCCTAAATGTTGTAAAAAATTTTAAATTTGGCGCTAAAATTACACTAACAAGTATTTCTCGTAGTTTTATTACACATCTACTATCAAACAAAACAAACTCAAGCGAAAGTGCATATGTAAGGTATCATCTTTTTACCCTCCCCTTACACTTAAGATGAACATTGTCCCCAATGTTCAAGTAAAGAATGTAAAAGTTAAAAAGTAAAGAGAATGAAATCAAATACTCCCCTGATTCGCTCGGTATGGATTTTAGTTGGCCAGGTTAAATCTTCTTCCAAGAAAACGAACAATCAAAGCTTCCCTTCCAGAATATAAATCATCTTCTTGTCACAAATAACCTGTAAATCCTGACAAAAGTAGACAAGGCAACCTCGCGTAAAATCGGCGGCATCCTATATAAGTTACTAAATCCTAGAAAACAAAGTAAGATATAATGCTTGTGGAATGAAGTTTGCAGATTTCCTGGAGATTATAAAACTTAATAATTCACAAAAACTATAAGACTCCGTTAGAAAAACAAAACCGGTAAAATTTCCAGATTTTAACTCTTGACGCCGTCAAGAGCAAACCCTGACGCCGTCAGAATGGACCTGCAGAAATTCTTATGTTAAGTTTCCGGAAAATTTCTGGAAAAACTTTGTCCTACTTCCTGGAAAATCCTGCAAAACTTTATTATGACTCAATACAAGCATTTGACTCTAACAAATACGAATATACATGTTCATTAAATATTGTGGATAATCATGATCGGTTTGTTTCTTAAAAACATATTTGGGGTTTCCCCTTACACTTATCTTTTGCAAAAATACCTCTAGGTTGAAGTTAAGACTAGGCTAAACAACATAATAAAGTATTTCACATTTTAATTGAGAAACATGATCAACCAACAATAAAAACAAAACATGCATACGGAAGCAAATAACAATCAAACCAATAAAAATCACACAAAACATGGGTTGCCTCCCAAGAAGCGCTTTTCTTTATTTACGAGTCTTGTAGCTAGACTCAAAGTCGTGGGTTACTACGTGATTTCATCATTGGTTCCACTCTCTAGGTCGTCTTCTAAACCAGTTTTGTATTCCGGACCTAGTTGCAAGCATTCTTTGTAGAAACCAAGCATTCTATTTCTAACATACTCTACTCCTCTACGTCTATCGTCATCATTCCTATAATAAGCCGCTTGCTTACGTTCCTTTTCGAAATTAGAGAGAAGGCGGTATTGCTCAATCTTGTAGGGCATTTGATAAGCAACCTCATCATTCTCTTCCTTGAATCTAACTATCCCTAACGTCGGATCATAACTCATCCTAGTGGCCTCAACAAATGGTTTCCCAAATATTATTTGACTTAGGCAAGCATCTATCACCGGACGCGTGTCTTCCACTATCATAAAATCAATCTCATAGGTGAGATTCCCTATAATCACATGTACTCCCTTAACTCTTCCTGCAAAATTACTTATCCAACTTTTACCGGGCATTATCCTAAAATTGAGTTGCTTCTTCATCACCCAATTGTAATAAGTCCTAGACATGATGTTCACGGGGGATCTAGGGTCTATGTAAGCTTTCCATACATGCATGTGCCCGATATTGCATGGGATATTAATGTTAGAGGGGTCTCCCATTTTGATCAGGGGATCGCCAAAGATATATGTTGTCTCGGGACTATCGAATAAATACTTATGGTATTCCCGTTCTTCCTTGGTTGGCAACTTATCAAAATATTCCTCTATAGGTTCTACCTCCTCTAATTCCCCATCCTTATTAACCTCAACTTCCCTACTCTCATCCTCACTATTGGCTTCTACTCTAACTTCATCTTTGTCACTCTCCTCTATCTCCCTATCTATCGGCTTAATGGTGACAACATTGACAAAGTGGACATGTTTGGATGATGAGGGGTCCTTAGCTTGGATTCCACTATTGGTGTCCCTAGTGTCCTTCCTAGGTGTGGCTAATGTTTGGTTGTTGAGGGCTTTCAACAAGTTGTCGATTTTGTTGGTCATCTCCGTTTGTTGTTGGTTGAATTCGGTTTCAAACCTAGCTATGCGGGCTTCTTGAGATGCCATGAACTT
Source organism: Artemisia argyi (assembly GCA_030686995.1). Lineage (NCBI taxonomy): Eukaryota > Viridiplantae > Streptophyta > Magnoliopsida > Asterales > Asteraceae > Artemisia > Artemisia argyi. The sequence goes on from CM060689.1 coordinate 151,805,091, forward strand.
TGACATCAATCCTTCAAGATTGTTGGTACTACCATAGTTGTTAGAAGGATTGTTGTTGAAGGTACGGTTGGATGGTGGACCGTTTGATTGGTAACGATTAGGTGGGTTGGATGAATTGGGTTGATTTTGTTTCCACCTAAGGTTTGGGTGATTTTTCCATGAGGGGTTATATGAATCACCGTATGTGTTTGGCTCGGGCTTGAAAGTGTACCACTTATCTCCCGCTTCGTCGGTACGCGTGGATGCGTAGTCCGCAAAAGCTGTTCCGGGGAGTACCACACAATCACGAGTGTCATGGGGACCACTACATAATTCGCATGAAGAAGTGATTTTGTTCACTTGGCTTGAATGCTTCGGAGCTTCGTAAGATTTCATGAGAAACTTGACTTGGTCCTCAAGTTCCATGATCCTACGGTCGGGAGTGCTTGAATTATTCGAAGGCAAAGATATTGCCTTGACCGTTTTGTTCAAATCACGGGGATCATTCCAACTTTCGTTGTCATAGAGAGCAAGATCTTCTATGAGTTCCCATGATTGTTCCGCACTAAGATCACGTAGCTTACCACCAGCCGATTGGTCAATGGTTCGCCTCGTGGAGATGTCGATATGGTCATAGAAGATTTGGACTTGGAGCCAAAGATCTATGCCATGATGAGGGACTTTTTGGAGTAAGTCCTTGAAACGAGTCCATGCTTCATAAAGAGATTCATTTTGACGTTGTTGAAACATCAAGATGTCATTCCTAAGTTTAGTAGTTCTCCCCGGTGGGAAAAATTGAGCAAGGAAACGAGTGGTGAGATCATCCCATGTGGTGATGGATCCCGCGGGTAAACGCTCAAGCCATTGACTAGCTTGATCCCGTAGAGAGAATTGGAATAGGCGTAAACGGGTAGTCTCTCTAGTTTCAACACCTAGGTCTATGGAATCTACGATTTTGAGGAAGTCCTTAAGGTGTTGGTTTGGATCTTCGGAACGAAGTCCATGGAATGCACATCCGCTTTGCACCAACCGGATGGTGTCGGATCGCAAGGGGGTCACATTGGCTCCGGTGAGCTCAATGGTGTTTCGGTAGCCTTGGTGGCTAGGTCGGGAATACTCTCCTAAGGTTCGGGGCCTAAGGGGTTCTAATGGTGGGTTTTGTTGTGGTGGGATGATGGGTTCAAAGATGTTACCACCTTCCATGATGTCGGATGGTAAAGAGTTACGAACAAAGGCACGAAGAAACAAGATAGACTAAAGAAGACCTAAAAATAAAAATAAAAATCTTACTAGAAAGGAATCTAGCAAGTAGACCTAATAAAAAGAAATCCTAACCTAGACAATAACTATTCCTCGGGCTGCGGCGCCAAAAACTTGATGCGTGGGAATCGCACCTTGCTTTACCTCTCGAGGGATCTCGCGAGGCTTACAACCCCCACCAGGCAGTGTACCTGATCGTTGTAGTATAGTATAGTGACAAGTACCGGGGGATTGATCGTTCAGCTTAGGAATAGTGTCGCTAGGATTAGAAAACCTAATTAATAGTTCTAGAGGTGAAAGATGATTATTTTTGTATTTTTATATTTTTATTAAAGCAAGTAAAATCTCGGGTTTTGAAGGAGTGGGCGGAATTAGTTGCTAATCAACTAACCCAAAGCTAAGATGCAATCAAAATAAAATAATAAAAATGAAATTAAACTAATTAAACTAAGGTTGTGAGCAGTAATTGGAGAAATTGTGTTTACTTAGACTTCACTACTCCCTAGATATCTTTTACATGTTAATTACTTGTTACACTTGTATGAATGACGGATTGTATTCCTTAATACCATTCGTGGGGTGGCATACATAACTCCCCAACTCTATGAGCTCTTATCTCCTCCTACACCATGACCCAGCACAACTATAGGGATTGTAAACAGTGGCTCATGCATTAAATACAACCAATAAAGACCTAGTACGCCTCGGTTCATGTTTCTTAAGACGTTCAAGCATGTTACCATTTGGAGATCTGCCAGTTTTCTTAAGCCTAACATATAAATCATTCATTCAAAACAAGAATAGACAAGTAATCAACACATAATCAACATCTAGGTTTCATTTGATCTAAGCAAACACAAGAGAGATCTAGCCTAGCATAGTAGAATTGAGACAAGAACAAGAGATAAACAACCAACACATAGACATATTGATTGAATTGAAAGTACACTTATCTCAATTACAATGCAAGGTCTCAAGGGTTTGGAACCCTTGAAAAACCTGTGAAAGAGGCACCAAAATCGTCTTTAGGGTTTCACCAAAACTTCTCTCTATTTAATGAAAAAACTAGAAAACTATATATAGGAAAAACACTCTGACGGCGTCAAGAGTTAAATCTGACGCCGTCAACTCGCCGCCATATACTTCCTCGGACGCCCTAGATCCACTTGTGACGGCCTATGTAACGCCGTCACCACCTTCGGTATTTTATTCTTGGCCACTTTGACGCCGTCACCTCTCCATCTGACGCCGTCACCAGCTACGGTAAATTATTCTTCATGTCTGACGCCGTCAAGCTTTTGGTCTTGACGCCGTCACCTTGTATTTTCAGCTTGGATTTTTGGTACTTTGCCGTTTTCTTCACTTTATGCTCCAAAAACGTCCAAAATAGCCTCTTTTCCAGAATTCACTCTCCAAACACCTAAAATCACAAAAGGAACGATTTAGGGCAATATTTGATCAAATAAAGTCGGATTCGGGCTTAAATGACCCACTAAAAACGGATCATTTTTCGCCTCATCAAATTCAAGCCATTTACATAACCCCCTCCTTTGCTTATTAGTGGACCCTAGAGTATGCTTATTGGCTTATTGGAAAGCCCCCCAGTATAGCTTGTTAGATCTAGTTTCATTTTGGACCCCTGATCACTCTTGTGGGCCCCACACAGGCCTACATTACCACCATTTTGGCCTGTCTTAGTATCAGGATTTGGATTGTGCTTATTTGAGCTTCCTGGCTTATTCAGTGAGTTTATTCAGTTGTTTTAGCTTATTTTGTGTGCATCTCATTTGGTTATAGCTTATTTTGTCTGTGGTAGCTTGTTAGTACTACATAAGAGTTACTTAAAATCAGTAGTTTTTTAGTTAAAATACATTTGTTTTCATAAAAGTTACTTAAAATCAGTAGTTTAATAGTTTTGTAAAAGAAAAATAAGAAAAGCCAAAAGTAAAAAAAGTGATAGCTTCTATTTAAGCCATTTGGCTTATTTTTCTGCTTTTTCAAAAAGCATTTTCCAATTTTATATTTTTCTTATTTTCCTGTCATATTAAAATAGTTTTGTAAAAATTTTCATAATTTTCTGATTAGATTTAGTATTTATAATAATTAATTTAAATTTAATTAGTTTTAATTAAAAAACCAAAAATAAATTTCCTTTTTGCTTATTTATAAGCAATAGTGCTTTTTTATAATTTTCCTAGGTTTGTATAATCATAAATTATTTTTAGGAAAATTTTCACAATTTTCACTGTTCATTTGCTATTTTCTATAATTAAATTAGTTTAAATAGGTTTCAATTAATAATTAAGTAATTAATTTGTAAAGTAGCCTATTTGTGATTTTTATAAACTTTTTATAATTTTTTAGGATTCCTGTAATGGTTAATTAGTTTTGTGAAAAAATTCATAATTTTCTAAGTCATTTTATTATTTTTCTTAATTTAAATTAATTTAAATTAATTATTAAATAGTTTTTAATTAATATTAAATAATTAAATAATTAAATAAATAATTTTCTTTTTTATAAAATTTTCTTTTAATATTAAGTTTGTAGAAAAATCATTTTCACCCCCTCTAGTTTATTTCTGTTTAAATCCCACTTTTTCTGTACGTAGTTACGTTTTGTTTTAGGTTTGAATTACGTTATAGGTTTAAATACATATCTGATTCCTGTAATTGTTAATACTGTTAATCTCAATCATTTCCATTAGTGTAATCAAACCCAAATCATTATCTGGTTACTTTCTCATAATCACTTATTCCTATAACGTTTAAAATACAATTTCGACCTCGCTGAGACTTAACGACCCGGGGATTCCCTATACTTCACCGGATTATACTTGCACTCCTACTCCTGGGTTGACCTATTGACCACACCTGGTTGACTGGTTAGTTTGGGAGGAGTCAATTTCCAACAGATGGTTCAGGTTCAACTGCTGAGAAAGCATGGGATGTTGATGAAGTGCTTGTAGAAGATTGATGTTTAAGTGTTTGGTGTCTTTATGTTTATGCAGTCAAACATTGGGTCCTGTATGTTTACTAAACAATATGTTGGTAGGGGCCATTCCAATAAACAATGTGGATTGGTATTAGTAAACAATGTGGTTGGAGTAAACATGATCTTGGATTGTGTAACAGTATGTCCACAAATTTTCTTTTAATGGTAGTAATGAATCCAAGGTTAATGTGGTCCTATTTTGTGCATTTAGATCAATAATGCATTTGTGACTATGTATTGTGAGTGCGATTGTGACTGTGTATTCACTTTTACAGCAATAATGCATTGCATCAATAATGCAACTGCACCAAATAAACCAAAACCATGTTCAAAAAATGGACCATATTCATTGATAGATAAGGACCATACAAAGGATATTACAGAGACATTCATAGATAGATAACAACCATTGTCATTGGGTTATAACCCATAAATAAACAGCCAAAAGCTTAAGACACATATATTTAACTAAACAGACATCTTATTCTAGGCAATGTGACTTTTTTCCTTTGCCCTTATTGTCTTCAACTGGTCCTAAGGGCTTTTTGACTCCAAAAGTCTTACTTTTTATTGCAGCCCAGGTAGGGTTATTTGCAAGCCCTAACACTTGCATCCTTTTACCAGGAACTTGTTGAAGTGGTTCAACATTTTTGGCTTTTGACTTTTTGGAACCTTTAGATTGAACATTAGCAGGAAATTTGAATCCCAAGTTGGTTTTGAGCTTAAATCATCTTCAGAGCTGTGGTAGCTTGAAACATAGCTTGAAATAGATGATGAGTTAGAGCTTGAAATGGTTATCACTGTAACAATCGTGGTTTTAGCAGGTTTGTCAAACCGATAGTGTTGACCCGATTAATTTTTGTTTGGTGGCTTAGGTGTTTTCATGTGTGGGTTTGGTATTTGATCGTTTATGTGTGAGCATCGTTATGTGTTTGTTTTGGTGTTGGATTCGGTGAAGTTTATTTCGTTTACTTTTTGTGTCGTTGGAATGACTTTCGAGGTTTCTAGCGTTTTCGTGTTAGTCGAGTAATTTTGGTTCGGTCAAGTGAAGGGGCGTTAATGAGTTACGTGGTGTTCGGTTTTATGGGTTATAATAATAATAAGTGTGAAATTCTATTTTTGAAAACTTTGTTTTGAAAATGATAATTATTCGAGTTGTCATAAAATGAAGGATTATCGCGTAAGATGTTAGGTTTCAGTATAGGCTTTTATAAAACAACAGGACACAAGGTTTTAAGTGTAATAATTAATATTAATTGATAACGCTTAAATTATACATGTTTTTAGGTGCGTTATTGTTAGTTTTGTGCATCATTTTTGGTCATATTTGTACGTATTTGTTACTTAATCATGGAAAAGTGTTTGTACAAGCAAATGTAGCAAAAAACAGGAAAAAGTGATGAAAAGATGAAGAAATGAAGTGAATATGCATAATTGGAGATTTTCGAGAAGGAATCGAGTGAAGAATCACACAAGGACTCAAGGATTTGATAGATTCAAGATTTCTACGTTCATATGTCGAGATAATATCAAGTTCTATGGAAGGAATTAGCACCAAAGTGTAGGAGAAAGCATGCGACAAATAAAAATAAAGAAAAAGTCAAGAATTGGTTACAGGTTCAATCCAACCGATCGGTTGGAGCCCGTAACCGGATTGGTTGGAATTGACCAGAAGATCCAACCGATCGGTTGGATGAAATACCGATCGGTTGGAAGGTGACTGTTTTGACAAGATTGCATTTAATGGCATTTTTACTCCTCATTATCATGGATGGCTGATCATTTCTCACTAATAACTTCTTGGGAACGTTTTTACTTGAGAATTAAGTGACTTGGAGGCTATTTAACCACATCTAAGCTTACAACCAAAGTGTACCACAAAATTCTAAGTAAAAACTTACACCAAATTATTACTATCTTAATATTTCTCACCCAAAAGGTTGCTACAGCAGTAAAAACATCCAGGGAAGCCTTTGAGTTAAAGTCTCAATAGTTTGGTTGAGTGTGTGGAGTTGTTTATTGTATTTGGTAGTCGATTGGAGGCGTGTGGTTGCTATAGTTCCACGGTTTTAGTTCTTGTAATTCTCAAGCTAGGTACACCTTGTTATTTACAATGAACTCTTGTTACTTTGAATATAATGAATGTTTTGTTTACTACTTGTGTTTTAATATAATTGATATGGAGTAATTTGGTATATACTTGTGTGAATGATGTAGTTAGTCATGGAGTATTCTTTTCTTTAAAAAGGTGATGCATGAAAACTCTTCTTAATTTATGAGTTTATTGGGATAATATCTAATCTTTGCTTAATTTGTTGATAAAAACATCTTTGGGGAATATTGGCCGAAAGGGTTTTCTAAATGTTTTTATTCCAAAAAGTTAGTGCACGAATTAGTATGGGATATGATGTGTGACGAGCATCATGTTTACTCTTTAAAATGGATTTGAGAAGATTTCATCACGAAATTAGGCCAAAAGGATTCGTAGGAATTCATAAGTAAAGAATTGCTTTTAAACAACATTGTGTTAATGAAATTATTATTCTAGTTATCTTAGGCCGAAAGGAAGTAACTAGATGATTGAATTAGTAATGGTTTAACATGATATATACCATTGATTGTTAGTCATTCATATAAAAGTTGTGCATCATAACAAGTTTACACCAAGCTTAACATGAATACTCAAAATGATTGATTGTAGTATTTCACACAAGTATATGTTTTAATTAATATTGTTTCTTGAATACTTGAATTTTCGATAATAATGATTGACAACCCTTTTATAAAAACTAGTTTTCTAATACTTTGATCTATAAATCCCTTGGGACGATCTCGACTTACCCACCTTTACTAAAACGGACAAGTATACTTGCTCGTATGTGTTAAATAGTTAATCGGATAAGCGTGTTTATAAATTTTAAAACTTGTACACACCGTGAACACATCATTAATAAAATATATATATATATATATATATATATATATATATATATATATATATATATATATATATATATATATATATATATATATATATATATATATATATATATATATCGATTATATGGGGTTTTAGGGGGAAAAAAGAAACCAAATTTTAGTTTAATTACAATTTCTAATAAAGAGGGTTATCTAGAATAATTATAGGGTAGTATAAATACAAAACCAAAACCCTCTCACCTCTTTTTCTTGATTATACGGTCGACCAAGTGGAGGAGCAAAAGAAAAAAAATTAGGGCTTCTCTATTTTGAAGAAAAACAAGACTTGCTTTCTAAAAATAACCAATAATCAAACACAAAACAGCTACAATTTTCCTAAAAAAACCACACTAGACTTGCTTTCTTTCAACTCCAATTGCAGCAGCAACATTTCATTCTCCATAGTGGACTTTTGAAAGTCAATCTCCCTTTTCAAATCTCTTATTTTTTTTCATTCAATGAGTACTTTTCTTCTTTCAAACGTTTTTCCTTTTGAACCAACTTGAAAACCTCTTGTTTGTAATAGTCATTAGGTAACTCAGGATCTTGCCAGTAAAAAGTCTTACATTTTGAACCCTATATGGTACAAAGAACACACATTACTAATATCAACACTTATTACTTTCAATTTAAGCAATGTATAAACAACTTACATTATAATACTCAATGCATCCAAGAAAACTCCTTAAAGGGTAATCAATTGTCCGCGAAGTCTGTCTAATTACTAGTTCTTCATGTTCACAATGTGTTGGTGGTGGTAGGCGATAATTGCGATTAGAGGATGAAGACATTATCAGCTTAATTGATTTATGGTTTAGAGTTAGGGAAAAATTTGGGGAAGAAAAGGTAGTGGTGAAGTTATTATAATAGGGTATTTAGTGGAAATCTTACGTGGCAGCGTTTTTGGTAAAAAAAAAAAAAAAAAAAAAAAATCAAGTTACCCTGTAAAACAAATTTCATAGATTGATACAAAAGTTGAAAGTTCGTTACATTAAATGGGACAAAAAAACGTGTACTAGATTGGAACATTTGGGAAAGTATGTTGCTATTGTACGGACAAAACCTTTAACTTCATACTTCATGAATAACTTCATATAATTTAGGGTTTAAAGTTAGGGAAAAATTTGGGGAAGAAAAGGTAGTGGTGAAGTTATTATAATAGGGTATTTAGTGGAAATCTTACGTGACAGCGTTTTTGGTAAAAAAAAAAAAAAAAAAAAAAAAAAAAAAAAAAAAAAAAAGTTACCCGGTAAAACAAGTTTCATGTGGTAGATTGGTACAAAAGTTGAAAGTTCGTTACATTAAATGGGGAAAAAAAATACGCGTACTAGATTGGAACATTTGGGAAAGTATGTTGCTATTGTACGGCCAAATCCCTTAACTTCATAGTTCATTTATAACTTCATATAACAAACTAGATTGGTGTTCAAAAAAAAACAAAAACAAAAAACCAAAAAAAAAAAAAAAAAAAAAAAAAAAAAAAAAAAAAAAAACTAGATTGAGTATTCGGACGGTTAAATACTTTGAAATTTAGTAAACTGCAAAAATGACACAAAATATAGCACAACAGTGTTCAATAAATGGGATGAGAGAAGATTCTAATACTGTATATAATTATATATGCGAGAAAAGTTCATTTGAAAACCAGTTTTTTGTTACAAACTGAGGGACAAATCTCCATCATCCATCTAATTTGATCTAATGGTGGGGATTAACCTAAGATTTAATATGCAACCTAAATACATGTTTTTTGTCTTTCTTTTTATTCACTTCTTTTTCCTTTTCTTTTTTTTTTTTTTTTTTTTTTTTTTTTTGTCTTTTTTTTCCACATATTCCTTTTTTCCCTTTTTTTCTTTTTTTCTTTTCTTTTTATCTGGTCTTCTTTTCACGTTTTTCTTCCCTTTTTTTTCTTTTCTTTTCTATTCACATTGTTTTTTTTTTCTTATTTTTTTCATAGCTTTTTTTTTAAATTCACTTTTTTCGTTATTTCAAAAAAATATCACGTTTTTTTAAATTCACGTGTATTTTTTAATTCACGTTTTTTAGTTTAATTCACGTTTTTTTTTTCATTTTCTTACTTTTTCATTTGTTTTCATATGTTTTCTTCCGTTTTTGTCCGTTTTCATATGTTTATACACATTTTTGTCCGTTTTATACTTTTTTGTCCGTTTTCTTACGTTTTTTTCCGTTTTGATACGTTTTCGGCAGTTTTGTACGTTTTTTGGTCCATTTTCATACGTTTTCGTCCTTTTTTTACGTTTTCGTATATTTTCAGACGTTCTCGTCTGCTTTCATCCGGTTTCTTACGTTTTCGTACATTTTCATACGTTTTTGTCCGTTTTTATACATTTTTGTCCGTTTTCAGACATTTTCCTCAGTTTTTGGCAGTTTTTATAAGTTTTCAGACATTTATGTTCGTTTTCATACGTTTTCGTCTTCTTCATACGCATTCATCCATTTTATTACATTTTCGTCTATTTAAAGACGTTTTCGTCCGTTTTTATACGTTTTCGTCTGTTTTTGTCTGTTTTCACACCTTAATATACGTTTTTTCCAGTTTTTATATGTTTTCTATCGTTTTATACATTTTTGTCTGTTTTTAGACGTTTTCGTCCGTTTTCATATGTTTTCGACAATTTTTACTCGTTTTCATACGTTTTCGTCCGTTTTAATACGTTATCCTCCGTTTTCATCTGTTTTCTTTTGTTTTTGTCCATTTTTCATACGTTTTCGTCCGTTTTCAAACATGTTTTTATGCTTTCATACGTATTCGTTCATTTTTGTCCATTTTCATATGTTTTTAAATATCACAATTAATATTCCTAATATAACAAGTGATATTTAGAATATCACAGAATATCACTTTTGATATTAAGAATATCAATTGTGATATTCCGAAACTTATAAAACATATGAAATCGAACGAAAACGGACAAAAACTTTAGAAAGTAAAAAAAACATGAATTAAAAAAAACGTGAAATCACTTATGATATTCTGAATATCACTTGTGATTTTCAGAATATCACTTATGATTTTCATAATATCACTTGTCATTTTCATGTTACAAAACATTTGTTGAAAATTACTTGTGATATTCAGAAAATCACTTGCGAAATTCAGAATATCACTTGCGATATTCTGAATATCACAAGTGATATTCAGAAATGTATGAAAACGTCTGAAAACATTTATAAACAAAAAAAAAACGAATAAAAACGGATGAAAACGTATGAAAACGGACGAAAACGTAAGAAAACAGACAAAAACAGATGAAACCGTATGAAAACGGACGAAAATATATAAAAACGGACGAAAACGTATAAAAATGGACAAAAACCTATGAAATCGGACGAAAACATATGAAAACGGACGAAAACGTATGAAAATGGACGAAAACGTAAGAAAACGGACGAATATATATATAAAAACGGACGAAGACGTATGAAAACGGGCAGAAATGTAAGAAAATGGACGAAAACGTATGAAAACAAATGAAAACGTATGAAAAAAGACGAAAATGTAAGAAAATGGACGAAAACGTATAAAAACGGACTAAAATGAATGAAAACAGACAAAAACAGATGAAACCGTATGAAAACGGACGAAAATGTATGAAAACGAACGAAAACGTATAAAAATGGACAAAAACCTATGAAAACGGATGAAAACATATGAAAACGAACGAAAACGTATGAAAATGGACGAAAACGTAAGAAAACGGACGAATATATATATATATGAAAACGGACGAAGACGTATGAAAACGAGCGGAAATGTAAGAAAATAGACGAAAATGTATGAAAACAAACGAAAACGTATGAAAAAAGACAAAAACAGATGAAAATGTAAGAAAACGGACGAAAACATATGAACACTGATGAAAAAATATGAAAACGGACGAAAACGTAAGAAAAATGGATGAAAACGTAAGAAAACGGACGATTATATATGAAAATGGACGAAACCGTATGAAAACGGGCAAAAACGTAAGAAAACGGACGAAAACGTATGAAAACTTATGAAAACGAACGAAAACGTAGGAAGAAGGACAAAAACAGATGAAAACGTAAGAAAACGGACAAAAACATATAAAAACGGATAAAAACGTATAAAAATGGGCAAAAACGTATGAAAACGGAATAAAACATATGAAAATGGACAAAAACGTAAGAAAACGGACGAATATATATGAAAACCGACGAAAACGTATGAAAATGGGGGAAAACGGGCGAAAACGTATGTAAACGGACGAAAACGGAAAAAAACCGACGAATATGTATGAAAAACGAAAAAAAAATGAATTAAAAAAAAAAGAAGATATATCAAAAAAATGAATTGAAGAAAAAAACGTGAAGTGAAGAAAAAAAAAAAACAAAAAAAAACAAAAGAGAAAAAAGGAAAAAAAATGAATAAATAAGAAAGACAAAAGGATAAGAAAAAAAAACACGGACTTAGGTTGTGTTATTAAATCTTAGGTTAATTCACACCATTAGATCAAACTAGATGGATGGTGGAGATTTGTCCCTTAGTTTGCAACAAAAACTTAGTTTCTAAAATAACTGACCTCTTATATATGCGATTACAAAAATATATAGGGATATCGTATACGAGTAGATGATCGTTTGTAGCAAGTTTCGCATATGTTAAACTTTGATTTACTCGTATATGCTAATTTGTCTCATGTTTGTGTTAGCCCGTAGTGCATTATTGTATCGGGCCAAGCCCATATCTAGAACATTCTGAATATAGTTATTTATATGTACGATGTATTATGGCAAGGCAATCAATCAAATTACTCATTCACATAAACTCTATCATGGTATCAAGAGCCTGAAATAACCGGTCCTTCTCCAAAACCCTAACACTGCCGCTCCAACAAAAATAAAATAAAAAATAAAAAAAAATCATCCACCTAAGTTCTTTGATCATCTTGTTATTGTGTTGGTGATTTGTGCTAGGTCACAATCCGCACGTTTGTTATTGTTACTTGTGCGTCATAGGTCACAAGTCTTAATTTTGTTATTCGTGCTTGGTCACAGACAAGTTTTGTTTTGTTGCTGCCATCCTCACGTAAACCAATCTTCTTTTCTAGGCTTATCGCTTGTTGCCTCCATTGATCCTCATCACAACAAGTATTTTCATCGCCTCCGTCGCATTTGCTTTCGATATTATTATTTCCTTTAGTACCAGCCAACAATTGTTGACCAATACAACAAGAATAATTGTTCTTTATTTGCTTGATATTGTTGTTGTATTTTATCGTGCGTCCCACCAAACTGTCAACAACATGAATGCAAATATACCTACGTATTCATTACCCTACCCATCAAGCTTCAATCCCTCGTATACACCTCAGCCCAACATGAGTTATGTCTACTTTCCGTCTGGTATAGGCCCAACAGTTTCATTGGCCCAGCAGTGTTCAATAGCCCAATCCCAGCAGGCCCACTTTGGTTCTGACACACCCCTGTTGCACAGCAATTTCATCAGGCCCAACCGGCCCAGTTGTTTGGTCTTAATGCAGTCCACCCTTCGGTCTAGCAGGCACTACTACAGGCTCATAATTCTCATAATTTTGATCCAGGAAATTGTGCATATAGCGTCCCGTCTCACGCTATTCCTCAAGATCCTTCTTGGAACATGGACACAGGTGCGAGCTCACATCTTGTTGATATAAATAAATGACTAAAAACGTTATTCATATCTTTCGATATCTCTATGTTTTGATAATAACAAAACGAAAACCCATCAAACCAAAGATCATGACGTAAACAAGTATTTAGTAGTAAATAATCACTTTCACCATCTAATCACTAAAGGTATGAATAAACAAAGTATCTAATGCATTATAAGATCAAAGGGGTATTTAATTAATTATTACAAAGTTTATTTAATTATATAAACATATTATATATTTTTGAAAAACACTTTTGGTAATAAAGAAAATGTTTTAATCATACTAAATATATGAATTCAAACTTTTAACCAAAATCAGTTAGTTTTTCACCAAATAAACTTTCCCCACTAAATGACAGATTTTTTGGCCGTTACAGCTGGGCGGCCCCCTTAATTATAAGGGGCGGTCTCCTTAAAATTAAGGGGACCGGCCATGAATTAAGGGGACCGACACGCTCCAGAACAGTGTTTTCTGGCCCTTTAAATACTGGATCATTCCACATATTTTTCTCACCTTTTTGCACTAAAAACTTTCTGATTCAAACCTCCATTTCTATCTTAAATATCCTTTGATCATATAATTCATAAATCTTTGTTTCCAAGTGATCCAAAGCTTCATCCACCCAAGTGCAAAGAGAAGAATACTTCTATCTATCAAGACTAGAAGTATTACAACTTAGTATCATCTTGCTATCTAAGTTGTTTGATCATTTCATCTTGTATATCATTCATTCTTTGGTGAACAAAGTGTATACATTGGTTAGCTAGATTTAGATATAGGATCTAGATTTGTTGAAGGTGTGAAGTGGTACTAGAAGTGAAGAAGTAGAGGCACATAGGATTAGTGGTAGAAGATATAAGAAGTGGTAGTATATTGAAGTAGAGATTAGTTGTGAAGACAAAGAAGTTGAAGCCTTAAAGTTGAGAAGCCTAGAAGTAGTGAAGAAGTATAAATCTTGAAGTAGTGGATAGATCTAAGTTGTGAAGGTGTGAAGAAACAAGTGGTGTGAAGAAGTGTAGAAGGTGTGAAAGAGTGTAGAAGAAGTTGTGTTGTGATTATAGTTGTGAGATTGGTTCTAGCTACGATTAGAACCCGACGTTTAGCTTTGTGTCGTTAAATTGGTGTAAGCTAAGGTGTGTACGGTATTCTCCGCCATAAGGGAGGTTATTGATCTAGTGAAAAAAAACTCTCGAGTTCGGTGCTCGGGGAGTGGAGTAGGGCAAGGAAGGTGTCCTTGTAGCCGAACCACTATAAATCCGTTGTCTCTCGGTTTGATCTTTCCATCCCTCACTCTTTGCTTATTTACTTGTTAGCATTTCATATATAGTTATAATTGCTTGTGTTGTGCATATATTGATTTCACATAAAGATCAAACTAGGCTTCATTCACAACATTAATTTTATACAAACAAACCAAGTAGATAAACTCATATTAAAACACACACATATATATATATATATATATATATATATATATATATATATATATATATATATATATATATATATATATATATATATATATATATATATATGAAATTATAAATTTTTACTCAACATTATATATAAGTAGTGTTTATACAAAAACCGTGAATAAACTAGTATCTATATTTTTGCATAAAAGAGTTTTGAAATTTACGTCTATTCTTTAGAAGCAAACATTTTTAAAATGAAAAAGACGTAAAACTATTCAACCCTCCCCTTCTAGTTTTCCACACATCTTAATGCTTCAGTTAATAGTCTTAGTCATGTTTTTAATACGTGCATGTATCCGTTCGTCTCGGTTGGTGATGGGCATTCTATTCCTGTCACCAATATGGGTCATAGTATTTTGCCGACTCCCTTTCGACCTCTTCACCTAAATAATGTTCTTATTACCCCGCATATTGTCAAAAATTTAATATCTGTTCGTCAATTTGTTTGTTAAAATAATTGCACTGTTGAATTTGATCCTTTCGGATTTTCTGTTTAAGAATTCATGACACGTCGGGTGCTTCTCCGATGTGATAGTACTGGGGACCTTTATCCATTCATAGCTCCGTCTCCCATTCCTCAAGCTCTCCTTGTCAGTCAACATACGTGGCACAAGCGTCTTGGACATCCAGGAAGTGAAGTGTTACGTCGTCTAGTTTCAAATAATTTCATTTCATGTAATAAAGAGAAGCCTCCCGTGCTTTGTCATGCTTGCCAGCTTGGCAAACACGTTAGACTTCCATTTGCCAGTTCCAATACTGTCGTTAATGCTTGTTTTGACATCATTCACTCCGATGTATGGACCTCACCCATTCCGAGTCTTTCGGGTTTCAAATATTATGTATTGTTCTTGGATCATTATTCACATTTTGTTTGGGTTTACCCTTTAATTAACAAATCTGATGTTTTGTCTAAATTTGTAATATTTCATAATTATGTTCGCACTCAATTTAAGAGTGAAATCCGGTCCTTTTAGTGTGATCATGGTGATGAATTTGACAACCGTAACCTACATAAACTTTTTGCCGACAATGGCATTCAGTTACGCTTTTCATGCCCCAAAACATCCCAACAAAATGGCAAGTCTGAACGGATGATTCGTACTATCAATAATCTCATTCGGACCTTGCTTTTTCAAGCCAACCTTCCACCAACATTTTGGGATGAAGCTCTCAATATGACTGTTCATTTACTCAACATCTTTCCCTCAACTGCTATTGCCAACGAAATTCCTTATACATGACTTTTTGGCCAAAACCCAGATTATAGCCTTATACGCATATTTGGCTGCTTATGTTACCCCCACTTATATCCTAATCACAAACTTGAACCACGCGCCACACCCTCCATCTATTTGGGTCAAGCTTCAAACCATCGGGGGTATCGTTGCCTCGACTTAAACACCAATAAAATCATTATTTCCCGTCAGGTAACCTTTGATGAAACTGTTTTTCCATATGGCACTCCTAAACCATCATCGGTATCCAACTACAATTTCTTGGATGACTCACCTGATATAAATCCTCCATTCATTCCATCCGCTCCCGTTGTGCAACCCACTGCCCCACAACCTACAAATGAGCAAACAACACCAATTCCCATCAGTCCCAATACAACCCAACATGACGACACAGCCTCTGACCTATCACCACCCACCGCCCAACAACATACACCAAATCCATCACCACCCGCAAACCAACATCCACACATTATCCCGGACCCTCCTCACAACCCAAACCCTGTCTCGATTCATCCCATGGTCACACGATTTCGTGTCGGGACTAATCGTCCTACTGAGCGTCTCAATATGCATGTTTCTTCGGTTTCACCATTACCAAAAACCTATCGTGAAGCATTTACTAATCCAAATTGGCATAATGCTATGTGTGACGAATACACTGCACTTATTAAGAACGGAACTTAGATTCTAGTGCCTAGACCCACAGGCACCAACATTATTCGCTCTATGTGGCTTTTTCGCCATAAGTATTTGGCTGATGGCACTCTTAGTCGCTACAAGGCTCGTCTTGTGGCGGATGGTAGTAATCAAGTAGAAGAGGTTGATGTGGATGAGACCTTTAGTCCAGTTGTTAAACCGGGCACTATTCAGACTGTTCTGAGCTTAGCTACTTCTCGACATTGGCCGATTCATCAGCTTGATGTCAAGAATGCTTTCTTACATTGTGATTTATCTTAAGACAGTTTATATGCATCAGCCTCCGGGTTCGGGACTCTGTACATCCTGATTATGTATGTTTATTGTAGCGGTCTCTGTATGGGCTCAAGCGGGCCCCTAGAGCTTGGTTTCAGCGATTTGCATCTCATATCACTCGCGTTGGGTTTTCTCATAGTCGTTGTGACTCATCATTATTTATATACAGACAGGGGACGAATACTGCTTACCTGCTATTATATGTTGATGACATTGTTCTCACGGCTTCTTCTGAGGTTTTGTTACTGCGGATTATTGGATCCTTACATCAGGAGTTTGCTATGACAGATTTGGGTCCTCTTAATTATTTTCTGGGTATTTCTGTTACTCGTGATTCTTCAGGGTTGTTTTTATCTCAGAAGAAATATGCTATTGAGGTTTTGGAGAGAGCACATATGGTTAATTGTAATCCCAGTCGGACTCCTGTTGACACTGAGTCTAAACTGGGGGATTATGGTGATCCGGTATCTGATCCTACTTTATATCGGAGTCTTGCAGGTTCTCTTCAGTATCTCACCTTTACTTGCCCAGACATATCTTATGCAGTTCAGCAGGTTTGCCTTCATATGCATGACCCTAGAGAGCCTCATTTCTCGGCTCTTAAACGGATTCTCCTGTATGTTCGAGGTACCTTAGACCATGGGTTACAGTTGTTTGTTTCTTCCACTACTTCATTGGTTGCTTATTCAGATGCGGATTGGACTGGCTGCCCTACTACTAGGAGATCGACTTCAGGCTACTGTGTCTTTCTTGGCAACAATCTACTATCTTGGTCCTCTAAGCGTCAACCGACTCTATCTCGTTCTAGTGCAGAAGCAGAGTACCGTAGAGTTGCCAATGCTGTTGCTGAGACTTGTTGGTTATGGAATTTACTGCGTGAGCTACGCACACCTTTATCTTCCGCTACGCTTGTCTACTGCGATAATGTTAGCGTTGTCTACTTATCTTGTAATCCGGTTCAACATCAGCGTACGAAGCACATTGAGATCGATATTCACTTTGTTCGAGACTTAGTTATTACTGGTCAAGTTCGGGTTCTCCATGTTCCTTCACGTTATCAGTATGCCGACATTTTTACTAAAGGATTGCCATCTGCTTTGTTTGAGGAATTTCGCTCCAGTCTGAGCATTCGGTGTCCTCTCGCTCTGACTGCGGGGGAGTGTTAGCCCATAGTGCATTATTGTATCGGGCCAAGCCCATATCTAGAACATTCTAAATATAGTTATTTATATGTACAATGTATTATGGCAAGGCAATCAATCAAATTACTCATTCACATAAACTCTATCAGTTTGTACGTTTATCCTTTCTTTTTTAGGTTTTTCAAGTTTTGAGATTGGGGATAAATACTCTAAACCAGAACATGTACCTCAGTAAGAAAACGAGTTTAATTAGTTTGTTGTGAAATAAGTATATGCGAGACGTCTTGGGGTTGGTCTCAACTTGTTACGATTCACACACACACACACACACACACATATATATATATATATA
This sequence comes from Artemisia argyi, assembly GCA_030686995.1. Classification (NCBI taxonomy): domain Eukaryota; kingdom Viridiplantae; phylum Streptophyta; class Magnoliopsida; order Asterales; family Asteraceae; genus Artemisia; species Artemisia argyi. Next base: position 151,823,160 of record CM060689.1, read on the forward strand.
TATATATATATATATATATATAATCAACTAAACATTGCTTGATACGCAGTAACTGAAAAAAGGATCACATGACGTACTACAAAAGGATCTCATGCATGTTACAATTTCTCGTCAAACCATCATCATTTTTTTTTTTCAATTGATATCTACAAATATGAATTTGATTCATACACATAAATAACATTGTATATTGACCATTATGCCCTTCAAAAACTATATGACTAAAATATTAAAGAGGACATAATGGTAAATTTACAATAATATTTATGTGTATGAATTAAATTCATATGTGTAGATATCAACACCCTTATTATAATTTTTTTTTTTTTTTATCAAATAAGAGCAAGCGATGAGTAGGGGTGGAAACGAGCCGAGCCGCTCGTGAAAAGCTCAGGATCGGATCGGTAAAAAGCTCGAAGGAACCGAGCCTGAGCTCGAGCCTAAGTTTGGGCTCATTTAATAATCAAGCTCGAGCCCGAGCTCTATACAAAAAGCTCGAATAGGCTCGCGAGCCTAAACGAGCCCTAGAAATATATATGTATATATTGTCTATACGTATAAACGAGCTTAAAAGTTGTAAACGAGCTCGAGCCTTAACGAGCCGAGCTCCTTTTGAACTTTGTTTTTGAGCTTGCGAAAATTTTCACGAGCCGAGCTCGAGCTCAAAATATGAGGCTCGAAACAAGCTCGAGCTCGAGCTTTATATATAAAAACGAGCCGAGCTCGAGCTCTGGCAGGCTCGGGCTCGGCTCGTTTTCACCTCTAGCGATGAGTAGTCCAACTTTACAATCATTTTAAGAATTTTAGATTCACAAAAAATTCAATCTCAAAAGTTTGTAATTAATTCCCACCCACCACAAGTCTTCGTAGAACATCGCTAAGGAATGCATTGAACCATTTTAGATATGGTACATTGCTATGTCACTGCAACATTATCGTTTATGCACTGCCACACGAACTTATATTTTTAATTATTTACCCGCTGTAAGAATTGGCGCTTTTAGCCACAAAACACTTTTAGCAACTACTTAAGTCGTCGCTAAAGGTCCGCTAAATGACAAAATAAGCGATTATCAACCTTTGACTTTGACACTTTAGCGAAGACAAAGTCGTTGGTAATAGGGGTGAGCATCGGGTCAAAATCGACCCGACCCAAAAACCGAATAATTAAGGAAAAAAGTCGATCCGAGAAATACATATCAAAACCAAAATCAAACCGAATAAGTTGGTTTGGGTCGGTTTAGCTATTTCGAACCGAAAAAAACCAAACCGAACTGAAACCGACAAAAATATACAAAACCGAAACCGAACCGAATATGGTCGATTCGATCCGGTTTCGATCGGTTTGTCGGTTCGGGTCAGCTTTCGGGTAGATTTGCTCGGCCCTAGTCAATAACGCCTTTTCAAACTTTGATTTTGACTTTCAACACAAAGTTTTTGGTAAAAAAAAATGTATTGCACCTTTATCCACGAGTCGTTAAAGGTTGCATTTTTTTTTTTTTCCAAAATTTAGTTCAAGCTAAAAGAATTTAAAAGTAATAAAAGCTTTTGACGACGACAAAATCATAGCTAAAAGGTGTAATTCACGAAAAACCTTTTCCCGCGCGCTTAGCCTTTAATTTGTAAGTGCATCATCTAATTTTATAAGTAGTCAAAAGTCAAACTAAGCTACAAAGGTAAGTTATAATTGAACGAGTAGGATGATGAATTACGTAGTATAATGTAATAACGTGTTTCATGTCATGTTGAAAAACTTTGCTTAAAAAATACATTTACTATGCAAAAGTGTTTATGTATGTCTATATGTTCTTGTCGTGTTAAAGCTTTTTATTTTTTGAAGCACAAAGCCGGAAGATTTATGCTAGGAAAGTCTGCGTGAACACAGTTGTATTTCTCTTACATGTTGTCAGTATGTGCATCATTTGTAATTTGTACAATGGAAGTGTTAAAAATGAGAGCGACTAATTACTCCATACAGTATAAGATTGTGTGTGTGTGGGTATGAGCTGAGCCACCATTGGATGAACCCAACAAAATAATTAATTTGTGAGAGGGCATCCAACGAAAGAAAATAGATCAATCATTCAAATTTAACCTATAACCCTAAATTAAATATACTATTTAGTAGTTACTTGTCAAAATGTTCTTAATTACATGTCAAAATCAAGCTGCCTTGTTACATTAACATCAATCATAATCGTAAATCTACACACATCAAAAAGTCCTTTCCGTGTTACTAATACTTTTCCATGTGAAATAGGTTTATGGAACCGATATATAACACATGAATAAGATATGAAGAAAGCTTTAAATTCCTCATTGTATATAAGACAATAAATAATCTAATAAGTATCATTTCTATAAAAGCTATATTTGTTGGTTTTTCAAATAAAAAAAGTAAAGAGATAGAAACGGTAGCGTTTGGAACTTTGCGGTTGGCCGGCATATCACCTCAACATAGTAGTCTTCAAAAACAATTAGTATACTACTCTTCGATCAAGTCCAAAATACAAAGATGATTTAAGATGTGATGAATATTCAATTTTGAAATCTTGATTCTGAATATGTTTTATAGTACGAATATACTAGGATATATATTTTTTTTTAAAGTACGTGCCATGATGTTGTTTCAGAAATACGAAGTTAAGTAGTAGAAGATTGGAATACATTTTTGGGTCTTGATACATACAACTTTATCTATATATAGTTTCAAGGTTTTAGTTGTACTATGCATGGATCATATCGATGAGTAGGCTAGTATATGGACCATGCATGATGTATTTTTGTATGTTAACATACGTGGGTACTTTAAAATTTAAACTACTCAACGATCCATGCGGTTTATAAACATTCTTACCCTAAACCTCAAACAAACCTAAACCCCAAGTACCAATTTATATTGTAATTTCTCAAATTTGTCAAAATGTGCTCCCTCCTCCCCTACCATGATATATACCATCGAACTCCTTTGTTAATAACCAATAAAGGGTTACACAAATACTAGCAAAAGATATATTCTAGTATCAAATATGATCAGTGATTTACTACGTTACTTTTATAGTATTCGTTAAACATTTACGTACAATTATTTTGTTCCTTGGAAGATACCAATAGACATGTCAAATCTTGAAGATTAGAGGCATGTGATTTGACCTCTAATTGGTGTATGAAACAAAAAAAACTTGAATGAACCATTAGAATTTTACATCTATCCAAATGAACAGCCCACTTTATCTTTGAAAAATGATACTACGTATTATTAGAAAGTTACGTTTGTCTGCATGCACTATCGTAAGTTCTTCACAATTTATAAATAATTTTCTTAACAACAGCCGGCTATCTCACGTTATTTTCTGCTTTATATTTCTCTGTTTGTCTTAACGTTATACTCACCATGATTCCTAAATAAAAAATTAACGTTAATTGTCATATATATACCCATCATTAACTCTAGCTAGCTATGCTACTCATACTTAATCTACTAGATTAAGAATTTTATGGGGTGTAACCTTTCTTACATAATCACTATCTTCGTCTTCCTAGCCATGTCGATTTTTGTAACTACATATGCTTACGAACACGAGCACGAACACGAACATGAGCATGAACATGAGCACGAACATGAGATAAAAGATGAAAAAGAAGATGCAAAGACATTTACGACGCGTTTAACTGAGGCTGGTGTGAATAACTTTACGATTCGTTCGAATAATGACTCTTCCGTGTATTATGAGCTACTAAATTTCTCATTACAAAATCTTCGGTTTTCGGGATCATCATTGCCGAAACCGGATGTTATCGTGTTCCCAGAGACGAAAGAACAGTTGGCGAAAACGGTTGTCTGTGCTCGAGGTTCAGGGATGGAAATTCGGGTTCGGAGTGGCGGTCATAGTTACGAAGGGACATCGTCCGTATCTATGGAAGGACGTCCCTTCGTGGTCATTGATTTAACTAAACTAGACCGTGTTTCCGTGGACATGGACTCGGGTACCGCGTGGGTTGAAGCCGGTGCGACACTAGGTCAAACGTACTGCGCGATAGCCGAGTCGAGCGCGGTCCACGGGTTCTCGGCAGGGTCTTGTCCAACTGTTGGAATTGGTGGTCACATTTCGGGTGGTGGGTTTGGGTTGTTGTCACGGAAATATGGGTTGGCTGCGGATAATGTAGTTGACGCGGTTTTAGTGACCGCCGAGGGCGAGTTGCTAAACAGTGACGCGATGGGTGAGGATGTGTTTTGGGCGATTCGTGGTGGGGGTGGCGGGGTCTGGGGAATTGTGTACGCGTGGAACATTAAGCTCTTTTTTGCCACTTTTGTCTGCAGGCGGGCAGACAAATAAAATGAAGATTGTTTGTTTTTTTGAAGAGATAAGAGGATAAAATCACTTCTTTCCTCTTCCACAATTCAGACATAAACCACCTCTTTTTTCCACTTCTTTCAACAAAACCCTGCTCATCTCTTCCCATCATCCACCATCTCAACCTCCACCTCCCACCATCCACCATCTCAGCCGCCACCTCCCACCTCCCACCATCTCAGCCGCCTCCTCCTACCACTCAGCCGCCACCACTCACAACTCAGCCGCCGCCGGCCACCCTTCTCCTCCGCCGCAAAAAGGTAAGGTTTTATTTTTTATGGTTAAGTACGAATTTAAAGAAGAAATTGCTTTTTATGGTTATAGTTAATGGGTCTTGATTGTTTGATGTTTTTGTGTTTTGGGTTTCATTTATTTGTTATGTTTAGGATTTATCATGGGTTTTTTTCTTGATACTCTTATGTGAAAAATGATGTTAAATGTGTTAAGGTTCTTATTTGACATAGGCAAAATAGATTTTATGAGTTTAATGCTTTTTATAGAATCAATATTGTGAGATTTTGACAATACTTGCATAGTTTACTGCTACTGCTACTGGTTCATTATTGTTTTCAAGTCTTTTGGATGTTACTAGTTTACTGCTACTGGTAATTTCTATTCGTAAAGTGGCTAGAGCATTTAATTCCTTCTATGTAGTGCTTCATTTAATATCAGTTGAATAGTGCTTCATTGGTCGTACTTTTGAGAACTTTGCAAAGAAATAATCAGTAACCAATATGGTTTCTACCAGTTAACCCTATCGTCTTGAACATAAAACATAAAACATGGTATCTACCAGTTTAATAGACATCCTTGTAGCCAAGCTTGAGTATCAAACATTAGCACCTCTTGAATTAATTAGTTAAAGTGATTTTGATTATGAATGTATTAGTATGTTTGTAACTGTTAAGTTATTAATGTAAAATTCGACTATCTATTTTGCAATTTTGCATGAATCCAGGGATGTGTCCAAAAATCGTAAGCGAAGAATTTTAGGACTTAGTAAAAGGAACTTAGCGTGACTCTTTTCGCAACCTAGGGAACTGCAGTTTTGTAGACTTGACGTCACGAGGAAGTTCATTTATTCTTGCAATCTGCTTGTACTAACCTTAGTTCTCATAACGGAACTCTTGCAGTAGTTTCTGACTTTTTAATAAAGGAGAACATAGAGTTTTCCTTACAGTAGGCATATTCTATTGATGTCTCAAAAGTGTGCTTATATTTTTTTTACCCCATTTCCCTTTCATTACACAATAACTAGATAATATATTAACTTCTGCATTTTTATTTTAAGCTTTGTTGGCTCATTATCCATAGAATGATATCAAATATTTTGATAGTTACATAATACTACCTATATTTGACTGCTCAGTTTGAGATAATAAGTTTCAGATTAGCTGCAACAAATGTGGCTATTTAAGGATATCAAATGTGGATTCTGATGTAATTGGAAACTTGTTTGATTGCAGCAAAGTGGTGAGTACATCAATTGATCAGGTGTTGACTGTGATCTCACAGACCCAGACGTCTCAAGCATCAGGTAATGCTCTTTCACTGTTGACTTTCAATTGGTTGCTTATTCCGAGTTTCTGTGAGTAATGAATTAGGGAATGATTGTAATATTTGCGGAAAGCTAATTGCTATTGCATGCTATCAGTTTTCGGTAATTTTGTGTTGGGTGAATATGTGATGTGTTTGAGGATCTGCTTTTGTATGATCAGTTATAGATGTGTAGAAAATAAAGTCTTTTGCCCCAGGTTTGTGATTTTGTTCAGTAGTGTTGGGACCAGTTAGCAGCACTCCCAACTCTTGGCATTCCTGATTCTTTCTTGGTACTGGAGTCCACCTTAAAGTTTGCACCACACATCTCTCCCGAACTGTCCATTCTAGGCACTGGCTATTGACAAGCCCCTTGAGTCGCATGCAATAACTAGATATTAACAAGATCAGAGTTCATATTAAATACTTAGCGACATGTGGTAAAACCAAATAGAGCAGGATTATGTCGATTAGGTGGCAATATTGCTCATTAATGAAGTATTTTGTCGATTTAAGCTGCTTTTAGGTTCTAACTGGTCCATATGAATTAAGACAAGAGATTTAACATAAAAAATACAAGTTTTCAGATGCATAAAACCATCTATGTTTCTATACTGAAAACAGTTCCACTTTTTATCTGTAACAATATTGGATGCAATTAATCACATCTAAGGCATTAGCTATTCTTAAACGTAAAGAAAGTGTTTGCAGGATGGTACAACTCGACGAACTGTCGATACTGTTAGTTTAAGCGCTTGTGTTGTTACCATCTCTGATTTTAACTGCATATGTTGTTACTAGGAGCCCTAATTTAACTGCTGATACTGGATGTTGTTGATACTTAATACATACATGTGACTGTTTAACATGTACTTCTTATCATTTGATGCTTATATGATTCTCTGTTAACCATTATCTAGATTAGCTAATTAGCAGTGTCCGAATCAGCTCAAATGAAAAGTAAAGATATTTCTTGTATGGGGTTCATTATTTTTCATGTACAATTCTGTCATCCTCCCCTGCACTTTTGTAGCATGTTCTATACATGTGTTGTACTATTCATAAAGGTTCTCTACATAGCTAATGAGCTTGTATTGTTATCCTCATATTTCAGAACACCTTTAAACCAGTTGACAGAAGACTTTGGGATCCTTGTTAGATTGTTCTTGTAGCCCACATAATACAGTCCGAATCTGACTGTGTACCCGTAGTTCCATTCCCAGTTGTCAAGTAGTGACCACACGAAATAGCCACGCACATCACAGCCATCTTCCCTGTATTAGTCAAGCATCTGGGTTTTGTTTATTAGGTCTTGAATTTACTTCAAATGTGAAAAATTCAGATTTTTTTATAAAGTTTTGATTTTTATTAAGTCTTGTGACTTTTTTGTTTATTTTTTCATCTGGGTTTTGTTTATTAGCTCTTAAATTTAGTTCAAATGTGAATTTTTTTAATAAAGATTTGATTTTTATTTAAATTTTTATATGGGCTTTGTTTATTAACTCCTGGAATTTTAAAAGATGTAAAAAAAAATAGATTTTATTTAGCATTTTTTGATAGAAATTTGTTTTTTTTGGAAGTGAAGTATGGAGGATATTGGGTTTAAGTCGTTTTTCGGTTTGGGTACGGTTGCGTTGCTTGTTATTATTTGGAGCTGTTTCTTGAGTTTGGAAGCGAAGTTTGTGTTTTTTTTTATGTTGTATGTAGTACAGTTGTTAATGATTGTTAGAGTGTGTGATTGTTTAGTACAGTTGCTATATTTAAGCAAATTAGCAGTTTTGAAATATGAAATATGCAGAAAAGGGTGTTTGGTATTGCAATTATCTCTGCTATTTCAGAATATATGAGGGATTGAAAACGCTTATGAGGCTAGGAATAGTAGTCTGCTTTAGGCGCTAACTGCGCGTTTAGATCCTTTTAAGTTTAGATCCTTTTACACTTTATAATTAGGTATTGCTTGTATAAAACGAAAATTATGAGCTTATTTTCGGCTTATGAGCCCCAGTTTATTGGCTTATTTTCAGATTCTAGATCAAGGTAGAAGGGGAGAATAATGGAGATCAGTAGTGTAGGTTACTAGAGTTCATAGTTTCTTACTTCTAACTTGATGATCTCTTAGTTAACAATTGTTATATTGAGATCAGTGGTGTAAGTAACGGGTAAAAACAGGTGGTTATTGTGCGAGTCAAGTGGAGTTTGTGCTAATTAAAAATTATTTGAACCAATCTCAGAATGCATGCTTCTTTTTACCCCTTTTGTCAACATTTATATATCTCGTATGACTTTGATAACGTATACTAATAGTAGTTTTTCTTGGTAAAAACTACAGTAGCAATTAATTTTATATTCTGGTATTTTTGGAAAATAGACTTGCCTTTCTTATTGTCATTATGTGTTCATGTGCCATAATTATTCTTGTGTTCATGTTATTTTGTTGCTATATCTACTAACTGTTTTATAAGTGGTTATAACCGGTTGAGATCTCCTATCTTGAACCATATTTGGATGACTTGTTAGTATTGTATTTTGTGATCTTGCCAACTGAACTAATGTTGCCTACTAAACTGAAGTACTTATGTTGTTTTAGTAGTGTAATATGAATGGAAGATTATATTTTTCAAGCATTATATGTAGTTTTAATATTTGCCTACTGTTGTTGTTTTAGTACTTGTAGCTTAAAAATAATATACCCGAACCCGACTTGACCCGACCCGTTTGACCCGAACCTGACCAACCCGACCCAATTAACACCCCTACTGGCTACTAACAAGTAGAAAGTGTAGGCTCTTGTGATGATCACTTTTAAAATAAACACAATCACTTAAACTGTGAATATGTGGCTATATGTTTAATTGTTTGCTTGAAACTGTGAATATGTAGCTTTGTGTTTATCTGAACAATTGAGTTTATTTTTTTTAATTTTATATTTGAACAGGGTTTATCATGGATTATAATCAAAAACATTTATTCAATTCATTGTACATTGTTTTTGTTCATTTGAGTCATAGTAGTATTTTTTTTCTTGAATATTAATTATCAACTATTTCTTAAGTATTAATTATCATATAACATTTACAGACAAATATTATCTTTGTGATGCCGCCTATGCACACACAAGAGGGTTTATGGCGCCATATCGCAATGTGAGATATTGGTTAGGAGATTTTCGGCGAAGCCGTCCATTGAATAGTAGAGAAAAATTCAACCACTCACATGCGAAACTTAGAAATGTGATTGAACGTGCTTATGGTGTCTTAAAAGCACGCTTTCCTATATTAAAGAAGATGGCACCCTTTCCACTAACGAAACAACGAAATATCACGATTGCATGTTTTGCACTTCATAATTTTATACGGAAAGAAGGTTTAGATGATGAACTCTTTGCTAGATATGAGCAATCAAATATGCAACTTGATAATGACAACGCATTAGTTGAAGTTGATGACGAAGTTAATGAAGAAGATCAAGTTGTTCAACCACAAGTCAATGCATCAGACCGACAATATATGACCAATTTAAGAGATCAAATCGCGCAACAATTAATGCAAAGTGATTGAACGGGTCGGGTCCTACTTTGATATATGTTTGTAGTATTTTGATAATTTATGTGCTTTGCAATTTTTATGTTTTAAACCATTATGTATTGGTATAATTTGAACCATATGTATCGTCTTTAATACTCCGTCTTTTAAGTGATATTGGTATATTTTGAACCATTATGTATTTTCTTTAATACTCCGTATTTTAAGCGATTGTTTGTTTTACACTCAATAGCACAAAAAAAAAACTAGTGAAAAAGAAAAAGAAAATGAAAGAAGAAGAAAAATAAAAGTATTTCAATAGCAATAAATAAATAAATAAACTAGTGAAAAAAAAGGTACTCCAATAACATAAAAAAATACTAGTGAAAAAGAAAAAGGAAAGAAGTACTTCAATAGCACAAAAAACAAACGATCTTCTTTTTGCAGATGAAGAGCTTCAGATGTACCTCTTCTTCTGCAGACATGGTTTGCAGATGAAGAGGTAAAAGCTCTGAAAAAACAAACGACACCTAAGTTGGTAAGTGTACCCGAAAGAGTCACTAGTTTCATTGTGTCGAGACCAGGCACAAAGGAACATGTCACTGATTTAGTAAACAAATGGCAAAATGTCGCGCACTATTTGCCTGACGACTTTTACTTATCATCTTTCGTTGGGGCTGGTTTGCCCGAACGAAAAGGAAAACCAGGTGTTTCCGCTACATTTAAAGGGTTTTATTTGGGCCCGAAAGCCAAAGCTTTATCAATTATAAGCCAAAATTTTCCGGAGCTAAAGGTTGCTGAAAAAGATTGTAAAGAAAGTAGTTGGATCGAGTCGATTTTGTTCTTTTCAGGCTATGAAGAAGGAAGCACGGTCTCCGATTTGAAGAACAGATTTTTACAAGATAAATTGTACTACAAGGCGAAATCAGACTATGTCCAAAAACCGCTTCCACGGCTTGGTCTAGCCACCTTTGTTGATATACTCGAAAAACAACCGAAAGGGTATGTTATTTTGGATCCATATGGTGGCACAATGGAAAAAATAAGTAGTGATTCGATTCCATTCCCTCATAGGAAAGGAAACATTTTCACTATTCAGTATCTAGTCGAATGGAAAGAAATGGATAATGATAAAATGGATGATTACATATCATGGATTCGAGGTTTTTACGGGTCGATGACACCTTATGTTGCACGAGAACCACGAGCAGCATATGCTAACTACATTGATTCTGATCTTGGAGTGATGAACTGGATCAAAACTAGGGTCGAGTTGAGTGATGATAATGAAGTTGAGATGGGCCGGGAATGGGGTGAAAAGTACTTTGGTAAAAACTACGACCGGTTGGTGAAGGCAAAGACACAAATCGACCCGTACAATGTTTTTAGACATCAACAAAGCATACCTCCAATGTCTTTGGATAGCAAGAATCAAAGGGGAAGTAGATTGAGTGAGTGACTTAAGGTACCAACTACCAAGGTGTGTTGTGAATCATATTGTTTGTCATCTTTTCTATGTGTAAATTTGTGAAGTAAACAGCTAAAATGTTATGGTTTCATATTTGTTCCAAACTTATCATTATACTTGTTAAATTAAGAATAACTGAAATTACCCAAGGCTTTTAGTCTACTCGTATGTGAGTTCCCCACCAACCTAGAGGTTGTGGGTCAAAGACACAAATCGTATGTGAGATAGGTGGTATAGGTATGAGAGAAAATTGTCTGTTCTAAAAAATAAATAAGTAAATAAAATAACTGAAATTATGCAAGATATATATTAATGTCGGACATTACATGTTTACTAAACCAAGAAATCATATCAAGTTTTACTTGAAACCAACTAGAAAAGAAAGAAACATGTCTACTATACGATCCCAAAGAAATCGAATTAGAATATGAAAGCGTAAAAGAAGACGACAATCAGTTTGAAACGATCATAGCTTACAAATGTAGTGAAATTATATAGTCTTTTGTTTAGTATGTGAGTCATATCGTTTAAGAGAAACGAAGATAAACTTATTTCTTGATTTGAGTCATTATTACTGACTTACCGGTACCCTTCACCACCTTAATGTGGATGGTTTAGAGGGTTCATACCTTTTTCATTCCATCAATTTTAGGGAGCCCATCCCAAGATGAGTGCTCTCCTATTCCGACTTCTCCAGAGTCTCCACACACTCGTTACTCTTCCATTAAATTATACTCTCAAAAGATACGTTCAGGGACGGAGCCAGGAATTGGTGTTAAGAGGGGCTAAAAAAAATTCGGTAATAACATACAATTTTTTTTTAGATGCCATATTGAAGTTTGAATCGTTTGACATACGGGTTCAATGATATTTTTCTCGGTAGTAACATACAATTACTTGATTAGTTGAGAAAATAAACAAAATGGGTCAAGATTTGCGTAAATGGTAGTGAAGATAGTTTAATCATAATATAGACTAATGTGGTGGTTCTGTTGCGAAAAATGTTCAATCATAATACTATAAGCATAACTAAAATGAAAAATAATAAACTTGAGGTGTTAAAATTGAACTTTGATCACTAAGTCATTATTATCATACTATATTATAAAGCATAAATGACTATTATTAATAAAATACTTAAAATTAAGTATTACACATTTCAATGCTAAAAGTAGAAGTGATTCAAGACAATTAAACATTTAATACAATAAATGAGATATAATTAGACATGTACACACCACTTTGTCTTTGCCATTAAAGTTTAAAATTAATGACTTAAAATTGAATTATGTACATTAAATACAATTAATTAAATAGTCAATAAATACAATTAATACACTTATTAAAACACCCTTACATAAGAAATACAAATTATCAAGCATATTGTACAACCAACTTAAACACAATTCCTGCATTAAATGTCACTAATACAAATAATAAAGCATATTATACAAATTTTTAAGCCCGAACGGGCAATGGGCCAAATGGGCTCGAGCCCGAATGGGCGCGGGTCAAACGGGCTCGAGCCCGAACGAACACGAGCCAATGGGCTCGAGCCCGAACGGACACGAGCTAAACGAAATTTTTGATATCCGTAAATTTATTGTCAAAAAAATATAATAAACTAAAATATGTTTACATATTGTACAAACCAAGCAAACTACTAAACAAAAACATAAAATAAATAATAAATAAAATGATACAAATTAAGCAAAATTTTATCAAACTTTTGCTATAAAAAACTAATCAGTAAAGCTATTGCCAAAAAACGTACAAATAAAATAAATTATTAACCGAAAAAATTAAATTACAGGGTGCCCGCAGCTGCATCGCGCGAGGACCCTGCTAGTAATAACAATAAAATGCAGACAATTTATTATTTTTGTTATCTGTGTCATCTTCCTCGTAAGAGGAGACTCTAAAACCTTCATTGAAACAAAGAATATTAAATTACTTCTTGTCTTTCTTTCTTCTCACTTAGATGTAAGGTTATTCTCAATCTAAGTATAAGTATGTCCGTAATTTTCTTATTCATACCTTCTAAAAGGCTTCGATCTCTAAAATAGTTTTTGAGAACCACCTTGTGATAGGGTAGTTCCGCCATTGTTGAGGGTGACCGAGCACCCTCAAGGCGCCCCCCCCCCCCCCCCCCCCCCAATCCCCCACCACTGGCTCCGCCTCTGGATACGTTAGTATGTATGATCACTACAGAAAAATTATCGTTTAGTGAAGAAAAAAAGTGTCATTAAACAAAAATATCGCAATAAATATAAAAATGTAAACAAAAGTTAGAAAAAGATGTCTCTTGATTTTTTTTTCCCTACATATAAAAAGTGTATTTAAGATTGAAGTAAGAGTTTATCTATAATAACAAAAAAGTGTAAGGATAATACTTGTCGAGAAATACTACATCCACAAAACCATTTATAAAATAAGGTGTTAAGGTGTGATTGGTTTAATTAAAGAGAATAGAGAGAAACTATAGAAAAATACACAAATTACACCATGACACCTCATTTTGTGAATGTTTATGTGGATATTTTTTGTGTGTGTAGCATACCTCATAATATTTGTTTCCTTTTATGACACATACCCACACTTTTTAAAAGTGTCGCTAAACTGTTAAATTTAATGATACTTTTTTTCGGGTCTTAATTTTCTTGCAGTGATAATATATACACATTTGTAGTGACAATATAAATGAACTCATAAATTAGGAGGAAAATACTAAACATCACTCATCAGTAGAAGATTGCCTATATATAGAGTTATACTTTTTCTTACAATTTAAACAATTAGCACCAATGGTCAAGTGGTAGAATAGCAGCCTGTCACGGCATTGACCTGGGTTCGATCCGGGCTGGTGCATTATTTAAAGAGCTATGATGACATGCCTTTAGCCCTTTACTGGTGGATGGGGTTCATCAGACCAATTTGAATTCAAGGTTGAAAAAATAGGCCCTTCTGAACTCTTGATTTTTGGCCATTTTTGCCACAAACAATAACATCCATTGTTTTAAAAGTTTACTGTATTAGTTTATCTTTATCATCTTCTATGAGATCTTAACAATTTCTTTTATTCAAATCAAGTTTGGTTTTCTCTCCCTTTTGTTTTTGAGGTGTGCTTCACCCACATAAAGTTTACAAAATTTCAGCCACTCGCTGACGTGGCAGAGTGCTGATTGGTTGATTTTCTGTGGCCCACAGAAAACCAACAAATCATCACTCTACCACGTCAGCGAGTGGCTGAAATTTTGTAAACCTTAGGTGGATCTAGTATTTTCCTTTGTTTTTTCCTTATATAATTTAATACTATCTCATTTCATGCTCCTGAAAGTTGATAATTCATGTATTCATATCATTACTGTTAGTTTAGTATAATAACATGATCATATCATCTATATGTTTACAATGTGAACTTTAACCATGCTTATCATAAAGTTAGATACTGTATTTGTATTGTTAATCAGTTATCATTAAGCTGGTATAATAACTGATTAGCCAACAACAAAATGCAAACAACAATTGATATGATACAAACTTGGAATACAATGCAGTTTGCAACCTTTACGATAAACTCGTTTCCTCGTAAGCGAATTATATGTTTTCCCATGATTTATATAAGACCTAAATCATATTTACATGAACATAAGATTGTCATATACACAACGAACAAAACCATTGACTACTCGTATTTACATTTACTTACACCTCATGTACAATATGTAGAGGCATTTTCTCCTTCCGCCTTTTATAGTTTCGCAATACTTGTTCTCTCTCTGCAACGCTTGCAGATAAAAACCACTTGCTAAACTCTACTACTTCCATGCCCATAAACCTGGCAATGTACCTATATTGCTTTAGTTTGCGTGCTTTCAGTGACGCATTATTTCCTTTTTCACTAACTGTGGATGGTTTCTTCCTTGGAATATCGGGCAAGGAAGAATGAATTTGAGTAGATGTACTCACATCATGCGTCACATCACATCCACGTTCATGGCTGATGATATCTTCGTTTCGATGAGCATAAACAATACCTGAAAAAAGTTGAGTAGATAAGCATAAACAATACCCAATGAATCCTAATAAGTTTGATAGTATGGAGTCATCGACTTTCGCTAATTTGCCATTGATGAGGTACTTAAATATTTTTCCACTGATCTATTCTAGTAATGGGTTTCCTGCATTATGGTACAGAGGGCATATATCATACATTCATAGCTGAGGGGTTCTAACTAGGCTGTGATCCGGTTTAGATAATCTCAGGTTATGTACTTATGGGCTTGATGCACACAAGGTTCTATCGAGTAATACCCTATGGTTTCAGCTCTGCAATTCTTGCCCGGTTAAAGTAAAGCAAGTCTAATGTTTGGGCCTTTCATGCATAAGGTCTGATCTTTGACTTATAGGGCCATGCTTACATGGGCCTAGAAGTACATAAGTCATTAATATTCATGAGCAGAGTAGCTTTAAAGTACAAAATTTTACCGAGCTGATCGTTGACTGGGGCAGATCTTTTATTTGTCTCCGTATCAGAAGACTCCAGCGAAAAGGAGTCTCTTGCTTGTGAAGGTAGAAAGCACATTCCGATATCAGGCAAACTTTGTGTTTCACTTTTATGTTCATGCTGTGTTCCTTCCTTATGAAGGATCTCACTTGTGAAAAGTTTGTCAGACAAATCACGAAACAAATTGCTGATTCCAAAAAGCTCACCTTGGAACTCCTTGCAATCCTGGATAATAAGGGTCAACTAAAGCTTAATTCCTAGAATTATAAATGAACATATATAGATGCATGAACAAGTACATTTCTATACCTGGACACCTTCGAAATAGCGTTTTTCCAGTTTACCAGAAACAGCAATATTGGCGAGCTGTTGTTTGTAAATCTGACGTGAGTAAACAAGTTCTTCTAGAGAACCAGCTGCTAAAAGCCGAAAAACCTCAACATGACGTTTCTGTCCAAATCTAAATGACCTGTCTTGTGCCTGCAAATCATGAGACGGATTCCAATTTGGATCGAATATAACCACACGATTGGCACTCACAAGATTCAGGCCAAGCCCCCCAGCACGGGTCGATATAAGGAAAACCTGAAATGACAACCATTTGTTGGATCTCTGTTTGCTAATAGACGGAAAACAAAATTAGAGGTGGCAATTTAGACTCATTCACTACATTTTATCTCTAATGTGTCATATGGGTATCAAAAAAAGAGAAATGAGGAGATGGGTCAAAAATCACCCAATGTGTAGTCTTTAATGCACAAAACCTCCTTAATCATTTCGATAAAGAATATACATTATTATAAAAAAGATGTTAATTTTGTTATCATATTTAACACCCTTATTACTAACAAACAATTTGAAAAAGAATTTCAGGTCAACCCAACCGGCCTAAAGCAGTAAAGCTTTTCGACCCAATCAACAAATTAACCGATTTGCCACCTCTAAAATAAGTGCATGATGTCACTCTACCTGTTTGCTTGGGCTTGTATTGAAGTCATCGACATAAGATTGACGCAGGCTAGTGGGGGTGGACCCATCAAGCCTAGAGAAACTGTATCCTTTCCGTATAAGAAGCTTTTCAAGTATATCCAACATCCTACAAGAGAGTCAATTCTTTATCAGCACGATATTAAAAAATATATTTTGTTGATTACAGGCAATTAAAAGTTATTAATGTAAAAATGATTCAACTCAGATTATTTTGTTGCTAATGAATCTGGAAGGTAAACTTCAATAGTTAGC
Organism: Artemisia argyi; assembly: GCA_030686995.1. Taxonomy (NCBI): domain Eukaryota; kingdom Viridiplantae; phylum Streptophyta; class Magnoliopsida; order Asterales; family Asteraceae; genus Artemisia; species Artemisia argyi. Next base: position 151,839,789 of record CM060689.1, read on the forward strand.
CAGAATGGAAACGGGTCATATAGTTTGAAAGTTTCCTAAAGACCTGAAGTATATTCGTAGTTTAACAACTGGATAAATTGCTTCCCTTAAAACTTTTGGTTCAATTCAGCATTAGTCTTTGTAATCAGATCAAACGACGAGGTGTTAAATTGCATTTTGACCAAAGTTCTTGTCGATCATATTTAATATATTAAATATGATTGAAATCTAGAATGGGGACAAAGCAAATGTTGGCTGGTCAACCAATCCATTTTGACAAGCCTCAAAAGTTTACCCGTTATCCAACCTGCAGCACCAACACATGTCGCCACAATTGAATCTTTGTTCCTAAAAGGTATTCTTGTGGAAAATGAGAGACGCTAGACGTTCCATGAGTTGAGAGTAAAAATTTAGTGGCAAGATTATAACCAGGGGTACATGAGTAGCTTTAATTTTCCTTCTAAATAATTAATTTTATGGTAGCTACTATGAAACTTTAGATGCATAACTGATTATTTGTGAAGCTGATCAGCGGTATACCCAAACATTAGAAAACTAATTATTGCAATTTCAAACTGCAATAATCAGATTACAAATTTCGAAACACAAACTAAAATACCTTTAAAAGAACCAACTATTTGATCTGAAGTATACGACAATCGACAAGATAATCACCAAAATGCACATGCAAACATAAATCAGTTTACCTGACAGAGTAACTAAAGAGAAGAATCTTATCCCCGTGTAGAATCCAAGATGACATTAAATTTTCCAAAGCTCTCATTTTCCCACAATGCTGAACATCACTTAGTCCCATAAAACTCTCGTTTTGGGTATACCCTCCCACCAGATCTATATCAGTACCAAATACAGCTGAGGCAAAAACCTTGTCTTTCTGCTGTTTATCTGTATCATCTCTTGGATTAGGTTTAATAAGCTCCAGATGATTGCTTATCTGTTGGAACACAAAATCGGAACTCTTATATCAACAGGTGACGGAGATATAGCTATTGGACTTGAAAAAATCAATGTCATTAAAACAAGCATCAATACCAAGATGTGACTAGAAAAAGGAATTATCATCCAATCAAGTTATGTCTTAGTTTACAACAAGCCCTTTCAAAAGATATAAAATATGTCGTAGTTTTGTATCATTTGCTCTTAAGGGCCAAGTCCATACAGCGATAACCAGCTTTGCCAAAATATAACTATTTAACTTTTGCCTTTCAAGGAAACAATTTAACTTTAAAAACTTTAATATAAACCCTCAAACCAAGAAAAAACTTGATTTAGATATCAGGTCAAAATGAACATAGCAGTGACGTGTCAGTGTCTACCATGCTGAGTTTTTATACATGTTGGCAATATCAAGGTTCAAGTGTGTATTAAAACTAAACTAACCTTCTAAAGATTTGAGGGTTTTTTATGGTGCAAACAATGTTTGTTAACCGCAACAGTAACTGAATCTATCCAAAAAAAAAAGAACATATACTTATAAAGTACAGATAACCTGTTGGAGCTTGGTGAGGCAAGGAAGAACGATACAATAGGGGCAGGAGTCACAACCATCTGGATTATCCTTATGAAGGTAAGGCCAAATAACACCATTCGGAACTGTTCTATTACAACATTCCACTTGCTTCAAAGGGCTTCCACAACTACAAGGACGCTCCTTATTGATAAGACATTGGACGTCAGGTAGTTGTAGCATCCTCTTGTAAACACGTTTTTGTACGTCACTCATAGCACAAAATACAACATTATCTTCTTTGCCCATCATAAGATGTCCAATTGTCTCTTCTTTTGTTCGTCTTAATAGAAATTTATGCAAAACTGACACCAAGTGTTTTTTCCGCTCCGCCGCCACCTGGACAAATCTATCAGGTGCACTTGATCTCTGACCATGTTTTAATGGTTCATCATAATAATCACGGAAATGTTCACGTGTCCCCAACCCTCCAGGTACAACCAAATCAAAGAGATTAAACAACTCCATTATTTTGTTTTGCATTACGGTTCCAGTAAGACCATACCGTTTTCTTGTTTTAATGGCTAAACAAGCTTCATAAAGTTTTGATTTTTCATTTTTGAGCCTATGTGCTTCATCGATAATCACAATCTCCCAATTCATTTGTGACATAATGTTTTCATTAATTCTATATGTATCGAAACTGGTTATAAGTATCTCAGTTCCATGAGTTCCAATTTTATCAAAAACTGTATCACGGTTAGCGCCATGGTATATAGCAACACTGAACGTTGACCACTTAGAAAATTCATCCTCCCAATTTTGAATAACAGAAGACGGGCATATTATTAGCGTGGGACCTTTATCCACGCCTTCATTCTCCTTTGGACTTGTTGCGTCGGCATCTTTTCCATATATAGCAGAAAGAAATGCAATTGCTTGGATTGTCTTCCCTAATCCCCTGATCAATTGGAAAAAAGAAATTTACGCAAGTAAAGACGAAGAATAGAAATTTGAATTTACTATACGATACTTATTCAATCTATGCGTAAATTCTGTTACAATACATATTATATCTCACAATCATTCCTACATCCAGATATGTCCAAATAAGCTAATCTGATACCAAGCTACCTGTTTAAACCACTACTTTCCATGTTAGGTTAAAAAAGGGCTAAACAAATACAAAATGGGTCAAATTGGTCCATTTTTTGATATTATAAGGTATTTAGATGTGACAACATCAAATCAGTAATGACTGATCCATATGCACTACTGTAACAAAAATGAAAACAAAATCAGGGATGCACTACAAAAACAAAAATGAAATCAAGATGGCCATATGAAATCATCAAGGTAATTAACGATGCTAATGTATTATGATTGTCTTGGCAGAAATCGATGTATAGCATATATTCTCAGGGTGGACTATCATCATTTAAGTTAATTCTAACCAATCACACAGCAAAACAGCTAAAATATGAAGACCGAAAAATAGGCCAAACAAAAAAATTTGCTGAATTTCCATCTTCCTTATCTCGTGTAACTCGAGTTCTTAAATGAAGCTAGACAAGTTTTACCATTCATGACAAAAGTAAGACAAGAATACGTGAAACATGAACAATAAGATTTGTAAGCAGCACTTACATGTCATCTCCGAGAATACCTCCAAGGTTCTTGCTGTATAAGTTGTACAGAAACTTGACTCCTTCTCTTTGATGTTCTAAAAGCCTGCAGTTTATGGAAGCAGGTACCTGCAAATGCAATGAGTGTTTTGTTAGTGCTGCTTAAGTTTCTTCATCTACTATAGACGACACCTAAATGCCATATAATTGAAGACTTAAATAAGGACGGAAATTGAATGAAAAAAACATTACTTTCAAATAAAACTTAAAGTAAAACATAGAAAGATAGTAATAGTTATATAGAATAACACACATAATACTAGAAAGGTATATCATATTTATGGCTCTAAATGAAATGCGACGTCTAGTGTCAAAGTTCGGTTTTTTTTTTTTTTTTTTTTTCTCATCAAAAATTGAACCGCCCACTTAAACAACTAACGCTATTACATCCAACCAACAAAAACCAAAGTAATTTTTGAATCCAAGATACCCACCATGACACATTAAGGGGTTCTTGGGAAAAATAAATTGCGTAGGATTCGTTTTGAATAACCAGAATCGGTAATCATCTTTAACAAAAGATGATGCAGAAACATAGTGTTTAAATTTGATTGTGTTGTTTGATATGTGAGTAACTAATAAATTAATTAATTGCGATGATATTGAAAGTAACATCAATGACAACACCTAACTCCGTCACAATGTAGACCGTCACACCCCTACCCCGCCCCAACGATAACGGGACTACTTCCCGACAGAAGGGCCTATGAGCATACATACATACATCTATAAATCTCTACCCTAAACCAGGTAGCCTACCAAAATCGCCCGAAGCCTAGAGGAAAACTAGCCACAAATCTCTATACCTACATTACACCTTCAAATCATCGCAATAATCCCCTAAAACGCAATAACTCGCAATCCGAAATAAATGTTAAGAAAAAAAATAAAAACATGCCTGGACATTATGGTCAAGAATCAAAGGTTGATAAGGTCCACAACCAAAATCATTATCATCCTTAAAGATATTAATATTCTTCACATTATTAAATTCTACAAATCCTTCTTCTTCTTGATCATCATCTTCTTTAAACTCTTCAACAACAACATCTGGTTGCTGTTGTTGTTTTTGTTTTGTAAAGTCGTAATCTTGTGAGAGGCGTAACATTTGCTGACAAAGTGATGATTTGGGGGGTTTTCTACTTGGGTTTTCTGTTGTAAAAGAAGAGGGATTGGTTTGTGGTTGTGGAATTTGGGAAGATGAAGAGGAGGAGGAGCATGGTTTCAGCATCATCTCTTTTAAGGTGTTTAAAGACATTCTTGATTGCTTGTGAATAACACCAAGCTTTGATTTGATATAAAAGCCTGATGAAAGAAGGGATTTTGGGAAGTGGGTTTTTGAATTTAAAGCGTATGCTGGAAGAATCTTGGAGACATTGTTGTTTCTGTTTGTGTTTTAGCCGGTTTTTGGTAAAATTTGACTTTCCAACATCAATGTGATATGGGAGGTTTTTTTTTTTTTTTTTTTTTTTTTTTTTTTTTTTTTTTTTAAAGAACGGCAAATTTTTACAACCAACACGGCTACCTCACAAATTATATCTCACATGTCTTAAACGAGACTTGAACCCACAAATCCACAATCTCTAAGTTGATAGGTCACTCATATAAGGGTTATGTTTAAGAAATAAAAGTCTACATAATTTATGGTATACAAGTTGATTGAGAGAGGTTAAATGCAGATGGTGGAACACTATTACAAAAGGTAACAAACAGACTGCTGCTCGGGGTTCAGTCAATGGCAAACAGACTGGTCAAAGGGGTTCAGTCAATGGCCCAAACGAGCTCGGGTCTAAATAAGCACAAACTAATATGGGGATGAGTTTAACAGATCGCTTTAAAAAGAAACCCAAAATAGCAAAAATAATTCATCTACCTAACACCCCTTTCTCTTTATATGTAACTAAATTTATTATATCTTTTATAAAATTACCAAACAAGCTCAATTTTATGATTTTGGGCAAAGATTGCCGCTTCTAATTTTTGCACAATACATACATTCATCTCATATTGGTGTTTGGTGTTGAGTAACACGGAGCATCTTTGACCTTTTAGGAAAAAAGATTGTTTGACAACAATCATTTTGCATTAAATTTTCGGCATTCTTTTGTTATTTTTTCAAATTCTATTTGAATAATCATTTAGCATTAAATTTTTGGCATTCTTTTGTTATTTTACACTCTACAATTTCTATTACAACTACGTTAATAAACACACTTGTAAATAAAATTTGTCAAAATACACCTTCAATATCATCATCAAATTCTTCCAACCAAAACAAACCTTTCAATCCCAAAATGGACAAGAATATTACAAATGTTGTGAACTACTCTGACTTTAGTCTGGGCGTAATGGAGCCTTCACCACCTGTGGTTGGCCTCACCACGCCTATCCACCATTAAACCACCACAAATTTCACGTGCGGTGGTGGGTTTTTAGCATTAGTTTGGTGGTCTGCTTCACCGAACGTGATGCAACAATATTTTGTGTGTATGTAAACTTTAGAGTTTTTGTATTTATTTAGAATTATGAATGTGAAATTAAACATTTATTAAATGTGTATAATGATTGAAATTTATAAAGAATTCATTTAAATGTGTAATGTTTTCTGATTTAAGAAACATATCACTAAGAGCATGTGCATCAGTTTCGTGAGTTGGGGCGTTAAGGCCCTTTTAACGCACGTTAACGTGCGTTAGCCGATGCGTACCCTCACGTTAAGGCCACGTTAACGCAGCACGTTAGTGGATTAACGCTGCGTTAATGTTGATTTCGTGTAAAAAAAATCGCTTTACCCCCTCCAACGGCTACTTCTTTGACCCGTTATTTTGAAGAAAAAAAAATTCATTTGCACCCCCTCCATTATTGTAAGTAACGGCTAGTTCTAGTATTTTAAAAATAATAATAATAATAATAATAATAATAATAATAATAATAATAATAATAATAATAATAATAATAATAATAATAATAATAAATAAAATAAAAAATCAAGTCATTTAAACACAACTATAAATATCAACTAAACACACATATATTTTTCACACATCCACAACTAATTATCCACTCTTTATACTTCCTAATGGATCCTAATCAGAATAACGAATTTGGTCCGAGTTGGTCAGACATTGATGACGAAGAAGACATACAGTATGGTTTAATAAGTAGTTGTAATAAGTAATTGGAAGAAGAATATTCCGAGGACGACCAATAAGTAGTTGTAATTCGTATGGTTTAATTTCCTATGTTTCGGTTTTTTTTCTTAATCGTTGTTATTCTTATTTTAAAGTTTTTTATATTTCGTATTGTAATGTTAAAGTTTTAATGTTATGTGGTTTATTAAATGAATTGTTGGTTTTAGTTTAGGGGGTGAATATGAAAATAGTTGAGTTAAAGCTGAGTTATTGATGTGGGTGTTTTTTCTGAGTTAAAGTTAAAGTGATAAAGCTAATGTGGCGCTGACGTGGCACTGCGTTAAGTTATAACTTATGTTATTGTTGTGTATGCTCTAAGAGTTATGTTTTGCAATTTGTCGTAGTACATATTTTCGAAAATTTCTTCTAGGGTAATTGTAATAGTTTTATGATTTAATTAAAAGCATATTGTACAAAAGTTTGCTAAACACAACTTTATCAGTTTTGTTTAAGCATTCCAGATTTATAAAAATGACATTTAGTGAAGTTATATATTACATACTTAAATACACTATTAATAATTTTATAATCGATAAGTGATGTTAACTATGAAATGTTTGGTGTTCATTAAATGTCAATTATGTAGTTAGGGGCTTGGCAGTGGGTGCGGGGAGGCACGACACGGTGCCCTTCCCATGCGGGAACACTGCCGCCGGTGCCTCCACATCGCACGGTGAAGCCATTTTGCGGTGAAGTTGTCACAACTCGTAAATTCTGGTCTTTTCCCGAACTTTCAACATTACTATTCATCGGTTACTATTCATCGATCACTATTCATCATTTCACTATTCATCTTTTTCGGAGTCAGTTTGTGATTCTGAGAAGCGTTCAAAAATTTTACTATTCATAAAACACTATTCACCTCCGGAGAAAATTTGTCATTTATACGTGAGTTGCGTCATTTCTGTATACGTACGGTTATCTACCTAATAAACGTTATCTTATGAGCTATTATTTTGAATAATTGATCCGACAATCCCAACTATGGTCCTAACACATTTTTATACTCATAATGATAATATAAAAATTTTATTATTAAATTGCCCGGTGTTTTCAAATCAACTGTTACGTTTTCCGGTCGAAGCTTATAACTCCGTCGGTTTGCGATATTTCAACCCGATAATTATTTTAACATCCGATTTTTATCAGGAATAATATTTTACAACTTTTACAACTTCTTCGTATTTTATTTCACCTCGGTAAAATTTATTTTTAGTTAACTCGGTACCCGATAACACCCAATACACAACCAAAACTAACTAATACTTGCACTCTTTGGACAAGATCATTTAATAGCCAACAACCTCCCACCTTCCTCCCCTAATTCATGCCCCCTAGCCCCAAAAATGTGGATCTTGTCCCATTTCATTAATATTTATAGCTTACTTGATCACATTTCACCACATTTCTTCATTTACACATCTAAACAACTAGAAAAATTTGTTCTCATCCCTTCCTCTTCTCTACCATAATCGGCCAAGAACAACAACCAAGAAGAAACCATAATTTTTCCAAGATCAAGTGTTAATCTAGTTCCTTTTGTTGTCCTTGTTTGAGTTTTGTAATAAAAACTCAAGGTTTCTTAGGTTTTACTCATCCAAGCTCTATAATCTTTCTTTGTAAGTTGTCAAACTCTTGTTCATAATTTCTTCATGTTATTTTTATGATCATATGATTTCCATTCAAGATCTACATGCATATGTTAGTATATACCACTCATTTATATATATATCTAACTTTTGAACTCTAGAAATAGATTATTGTTAGATCCTTGTTAGATCCACTTGATTTATGATGTTTAGGAACCCATGACACCCTAAGAAGGTGTATGGTAAGATTAGACTAGATTTGTGGTGATTGAAAGTGATTTGGTTGAAGTTGAAACAAGTTTGAAACTAGGAAAATGATTTTTGAAACAATAGATATACCTACTGTTGCTATTTTTAAAACGTGGGAAAATCAGTAGATGATGGGTAATTTTTGACCAAAGATTTAGAAAATACTTTAAAAAACGAAGCCGTGGGCGAAAGAACGGATTAAAACGAGTTAATAACGAAGGAGATATGATTTTCCGAATTTAACGACGAAAACTAGTTTTCTGAAAAACTGCTTGCTGATGAACAGTTGTCGCGGGCTGTTTTGGGCATAAAACTTGATCTAGCCGTCTCGACTTATCAAAAATATGTTAGTATGTTGTCCCACGATTTCGGGAATGTAAAGAACATAGAAAACGAGCTTAAAACGACCAAGATATACACTTTTGAAACTAGGCGAACTATATATATATTTGACAACTTCTAATAGCACATATTCTCTTAAGTTATGGAAACACTATAAATCAACGCCAACGCTTATTTTCAAACTACGAGTGGTATAGGCTTCATGTGCATGTATATTCATCGCATCCCCTCATAATTTAAGTAGATCGTATCATTCGTTCATTATAGGTCGCGGTTAGAGATCGAACCTCATTTCTGTGTAACCACTTTTGTCTTCGTAACTATCGTACCAGGTGAGTCATAGCCCCTATTCTTTTAAATTGTTTTGTTAACGTTTTGGGGGAGAATACATGCTCGTTTTTACATAAATTACTACTTGACTTTTTGAACTCATTTGACCTTATAACTTGTTTTGAACTTTTGAACTTAATGTACTGTACGTGCTATGACCTAAAGTCTCACCTTATTGGTGGAGCGTTCTTAACCCTAAAGTCTCACCTTATTGGTGGAGCGTGCTAAGTCTCCTTTGTTCGGAGCAACACTATAAAGTCTCTCCTGTTCAGAGCATCCTTAATAATTCTCGCCATGGTGGAGTGACTAATAATTCTTCGCCAAGTCGGCGGAGTGACTAATAATTCTTTGCCTAGGTGGCGGAGTGACTTCAAGTCTCCCATGTTCGGAGCAACATTATAAAGTCTCCCTTGTTCGGAGCGGCCTTGACTTATTATTGACCACGGGTGCTTGACTACTAGACCTAAACTATTTAGCAGTGGGTTGTAAACACACAGGTTGCAAGTCTCTTATGGCGGGATTTGCAACTGAGTGGATTTACGATACCTTTGCTGTGTGATCATTTTCTATAAACTTTACTTGTTAAACAAACTCTATGAACTCACCAACCTCGTGTTGACACTTTAGCATGTATTTTCAGGTTTTAACCTATGGCACACTACTGGAGGTTTTGGCAGGGCATGGCATGGTCATAGAAGACTCTGATTATTTATATAGGGACCGTTTTAAACTACTTTTAAGGGCCTACTTCCGCACTATTTTTAACGATGTAAATTCAACATTTTGATTAAACGATTTTATTCTAAATAATTAAAGTGAAAACTATTTTTGTACTTGTGTTGTGTTACCGATTGAGTTACACCCCAGCTACACGTATGCTTCCGCTGGACCCGATTTTGGGGGTGTGACAGAAGTTTACCGCTTGATTTTGGAAGAAATGTGTACGTTGGACACTTTATTATTTAACCGTTTGGGGAGTAAATTGGGACTAACGGATCTTATTTTCTTTGCCTATATATTGTTGTTCAAAAAGCTGCAATCCAGATCCAATGAGGAAGAAGGCAAGTTTGGTGTGTTTGCAATTTTAGTCCTTGTGGTTTTCTTTTATATTTTTTGATGCTGACAGTTTTGGCCCTTGTGGTTTTTTATGCAATTTTTTTTTCTTATTTTAACTAAATATTTATAATATGGTGCATCTAAAAAAATTTGGTACCGCAATTAATTTTAATGAAATTTTAATAGAATTTAAAAAAGAAAAAAGAGAAGAAAAAAAAAGAAGTGAGTGAAGGGTGAGGGGTGTGATGCCAACAAAAATGGAGTGAGTGAAGGGAAAAGTGGAAGCGTGATGTGGCATAAGGGGATTGGTTGTTTGTGAGTGAAGGTTGATGGGGTGAGGGGTGCATTGTCAACCTCTTATAGAATGCTTAAAGAAAACCCATATGATAGTGTGTAGCAAATTCCTTATTTTTTAAATCAAACTTTTTGTGCAGTTGCTTGATAAATAAAAGAACACTTAATAAAGGATTTTCTTAGAGTAAATTGTAAAAATCGTCCCTAAAATTTGACCAATTTGCATGTTTCGTCCCACATATTTCGAAACTGCAAGGATCGTCCTTAAAGTTAACCTTTGGGGCATATATCGTCCTTTTTGGGGCATATATCGTCCCAAATTGGTCAAACTTTAGGGACGATACATGCACACGGGGCCAAAACTTTAGGGACAATACATGCACACGGGCCAAAATTTAGGGACGATCCTTGCAGTTTCGAAATATGTGGGACGAAACATGCAAATTGGTCAAACTTTAGGGACGATTTTTGCAATTTACTCATTTTCTTATTCGTATTTGTTCTTTAACATTATGAGCTTATGTCGTGTGTAGGCACGATGCTTGTTTGTGTCACTAATATAAGTTTGACCCAATTAAGGAACAAACATCATCACTTCAACCTACAAATTTTCTTGTTCGTGTTCATTTGGTTACAAAATATAGACATTCATGTTTGTATACTATGGCAATAACGATATACGTGAGTTATGCTTTAACTCAGCGCCACGATATACGTGAGTTATGTTTAACTAGGAAAGTGTATGCTTGAAAAGGTCAAAGTTCAAAAAAACATAATTTGCCAGCTTACTTGCTAATAACCTAGGAAGAGCATACACAACAATAACTTGAGTTATGCTTTAACTCAGCGCCACGTCAGCACTACATCAGCTTTACCACTTTAACCTTAACTAAAAAAAACACCCACAACAATAACTCAACCTTAACTCACTTTAACTCAACTTTTCATATATTTTCAATTTTAACCCTAAACTAAAACTAATACTTCATTTTTTTAAAAACCATAACATTAATTCTTAAAATATATTACATTACGAAAAAACAACAATACATTACGAAATTAAAAATACAATACGAAATAAAAAAAATACATTACGAAATAAAAATACAAAGCATTACGAAATAAAAAGACATAAAAAAACATTACACCGAGGAGACATTTATTCATTTCGTACGCTTTGGCAACCCGTATTTTTCAATGATACGGTCCTTTTCCATATTCACCAGCGTGACGTAGTAAGGATCTTTCCTGGTAGTGTCGAGCAACAAAAATTCAAAATCCCTCGCCCATATTGCTGATAATTGGTTTTCAGCGGTTGCTTTGTAAGCCAAGGATGCATCTTCACGTTTAGCCCGATACTCCTCGCGCAAAGCGTCCCCGAATTGGGCGGACAAAACAGATCCTCCGGTACTCGCACCCCCGGTGCTTGTCGTTGTCTCGGATTTTTGTTTCTTCGCAACCCGCTTTTTTTCCATCGGCCGTGGTTGTGCATCATGGCCATGTGGAAAACTAGAAGGGGGGGGGGGGGGGAGGGTTGAATAGTTTTACGTCTTTTTCATTTTATAAAAGTTTGCTTCTAAAGAATAGATGCAAATTACAAAAATCTTTGAAGTAAAAGTATAGATACTAGTTTGTTCAAATTTATCATATAAACACTACTTATATAGAATGTTGAGTAGAAATTATAATTTCATATATCGCACTTAAATATATATTTATATTTATATATGTATATGTGTTTTAATATGTTTATATCCTTATAGTTAGTTTATATAAAATTATTGTTGTGAATGGAACCTAGTTTGATCTTTATGTGAAATTAATATATGCACAACACAAGCAATTATAACTATATACGAAATACTAATAAGCAAGTAAGCAAATAGTGAGAGATGGAAAGATCAAACCGAGAGACAAAGGATTTATAGTGGTTCGGCTACAAAGACACCTTCCTTGCCCTACTTCACTCCCCGAGCACCGAGCTCGAGAGTTTTGTTCACTAAGTCAATCACCTCCCTTATGGCGGAGAAAACCGTACACACCTAGGCTTACACCGATTAACGACACTAAGCTAAATGTCGAGTTCTAATTGTAGCTAGAACCAATCTCACAACTACAATCACACCACAACTTCTTCATACCTTTTCACGCCTTCTATACTTCTTCACAACTCTTTATTCTTCACGCCTTCACAACTTCTATCTATTCACAACTTCAAGGAATTTGCTACTTCACAACTTCTAGTCTTCTAAGTCTTCACAACTTCAATACTTCTATCTCTCTACTTGAGGGCCTTTATTTATATACCACTACAATGATTCTTCTACTTTGAAAGCTTCTATATCTTATGTACTTCAAAGCTTCCAAGTCTTCACACCTCCTAGTCTTTTATGTCTTCACAACTTAAAGCCTTCAACTTCTTCACTACTTATCACTATTTCAATATGCTACTACTTCTTATATCTTCTATCACTAATTCTATGCTCTTCTACTTCTTCTCTTCTATCACCACTTCACACTATCAACAATTCTAGATCCTATATCTAAATCTAGCTAACCAATGTATACACCTTATTCACCAAAGTATAAATGATTAACAAGATGAAATGAACAAACAACTTAGATAGCAAGATGATACTAAGTTGTAATACTTCTGATCTTGGTAAATAGAAGTATTCTTCTCTTTGCACTTGAGTGTTGAGGCTTGAATCACTTTGAAATAAATATTAATGTATATATGATCAAAGGATTTTAGAGGATAGAAATGGAGGTTTGAATCAGAAAGTTTATAGTGCAAAAAGGTGAGAAAAAATAGTGGAATGAACCAGTATTTAAATGGACAGCTGGGGGGAATCAGGAGCGTGCTCGTCCCCTTAATTATTAAGGGGGCCGCCTAGATAATTAAGGGGGCCGCCCTCCTGAACGTTGCCCAACTTTGTCCTTTTGTGAGGAAAATTTTCCTGGATTTGATTTGCCATTTTTGGTTGAAAATTTGAATTCATATTTTTGTAATGAATTAAACATATTCTTTTAATTCCAAAAATGTTTTATAAAAGATATAAAATGTTTTGTGCATTTTATAGAAATCTAGTGATTAATAAAAATATTCCTTTGATCTTATAATGCATTAGACACATTGTTTATTCATACCTTAAGTGATTAGATGGTGAAAGTGAGTATTTACTACTAAATACTTATTTACGTCATGATCTTTGGTTTGATGAGTTTTCGTTTTGTGATTATCAAAACATAGAGATATCGAAAGATATGAATAACGTTTTTAGGCATTTATTTATATCAACAATCTCCCCCTTTTTTATGACTACAAAACTTAAACTCATTAACTCAAAAATTAGTTTTTAGACAAGTATTAAGTGAGTTTATATTTACTTCTCCCCCTTTTTGTAGAATCAAAAAGGTTTAAGCCGAAAAGATGGAAACTCCCCCTTGATGTATGATCCCCCTCGTTTGAGGGCACCAAGGGTTCGAGCTATGGAATTCTTGAAAGAAAAATATTAGAAGCACATGCAAAAATATATAGCATACTAACAACTAATAACAAGCATAGCAAAGGAGAATTTTAAACACATATAAAAACATTCATTAATTCAAAATGATTATGTCAACCACATAATCATTATTACATAAACCATAATGCTATAATTTTAAATCAAGTAGAATATCCTATTGTGCCAATAGAGAGTGTCATCAAACTTTCTTGCATCCCAAAAAGGTTGAGGTGTTTTATTTGAAAGATAAAAAGCATAAGCATATATAGAATGCTTGGGTGAGAATTATAAATGGGGATCATGTTGGTGGCTTAATGGAGGTAAACTTTTGGTTTCATGGATGTTGGTGAGTTTGGTGATGTAGAGCTTGGAGGATATGAATTTGGAGTTGGGTTTGTTGGTTGAGGGTTTTGATGTTGTTCAAGTGATGGTGTTTGTTGAGATCTAGTAAGAAGATGCTCAATCCAAGTAATGTGCTCATTCAATGCAATTGTTTGTTTTTAGAGGAAGATGCAACAAGGGCAATTGTTGACATGCTTCTCAATTTGGTTTATGTTGTGTGGTGATGAGGGTGAGCTTGATTGAGGTGGATCCAAATTGCGTTGAGCAAGATGTAATGCTAAAAAAGTGCTAAGCTCATGAGCTTCTTTTAGCTCCTCAACGAACTTCAAGTGTTTGGAGGAAGGTGATGGTGGAGGAGCATGATAGTTGTCTTGGGTGAGGGTTTGAACATGCAACATAGGAATGGCATGTGAGGTTGTAGGATGTGGTGGTGGTACTCTTGGTGGTGAAGACATGATTGAGCTTGGGTAATCATGAAAACATGATATGGGTGGAAGAGATGCTTCATGAGTGGATGGTGTTTTTGTTGAATGAGCAACATGTGAAGTATTGGTAGTGAGATTGGGATTGTTGTTTTGGGATTGAGTATGCTCATCATATGAAGAAGCATTAATGAAGGCAAGAGTTGATGATAGGTTGTGAGATGAGTCATTAGTGTGGGTTTGAGGTTTAGTTGTTGGTTGACTTGGAACAACATCACTTGAGTTGTGACAAGAATCAAGTTTCCTCCTCCAAACGGGTTTGACGGAGATCCTTGCGGTTCTTGAAACTTTAGGTTTTTGGTTGTTGGGAGATGACATGTTTGGATGTGATAGCATTTATGATGGGAAGAAGGTATTTATAGTGTAAGAAAAATGTGGTTTAGGAAGGTAAATTTTGAGGGATAATATGGGACAAAATATGCTTGTGAATTTTGGAAAGTATAGGGTGAAGAGGGTCAAAAAATGATAAAGAAAACAGTAACCCCGACCATCAGATGGCCGGTACCCTTAATTAGGGGCCGGTCCTCTTAATCATTAAGGGGGGCGCCTTATTTAATTAAGGGGGCCGCCCATCTGGTGAATTCCAGAATGCCAGAATTGGGTTTTTGGCAGAAAATTTTTAGAAAGGTTGTGTTTTTTGGTTTGGATTCAAGTAAGTTCAACTCTTTGAGGCAATATAGGATATACTAAACACATATATATAGGGAATGTTATTAAAATAAATTAAGTAGACAAGTAATTTCTAATATACATGCAATCCACTTATTGGCCAATTAAGTTATATAACCAAGGAAGCAATAAAACATGCTAACCATATATTCAACTATATGAAAGTGATAAAATGTGGGCTAGTTCAAACATATTGATGAGTGCCTACAAGTAACAAATGGAAAGTAATGATTGTATGGACTTCAAGACTTGTTACAAACAAGATCCATATAAGCAAACTATGATTCTCATGAAATGATTTGATTATATTGTGAATGTTATTTTTCTGGAAGTGTATGACACATGTGAGAAAATCATATATAGTTTTAAGAAAACGTTTTTAGTTTTATTCAACAATGCTTTGAAATAGATGTAAGTGTGTATTAGAGTAAAATAGATTGAGTTTTGCTTCATGAGATGTTGACAAATTGGATAAGAAAATTTTTCCAATCTTGATTTTGATTAAGACAAAGTTATGGTAGCTTATAGTCAAATATGTTATTTGAAGATAAATGAAATAGTTATTTGAAAGATTATTTTACAAAATAAGAGGTTTTAAACATGATATTTTATTTTTGATAGCAAGAATCACAGGTGATGGATTTGAAATAAAAATTTATCATATTCAAGAGAATCGGTTGAGCCCATTGTCACATATAATCATCTTTAATGGCAACTAAAGACATGGATAAGTGATAGCAAATTCAAATAAACTTAATGCAATATGATTGAGAGAGATAAAGCTGATCATCTTATGGATACAAAATTAACACACATATATATATACTAAATTCATCATAGTGTTAAATACTAATTAGTCTTAATTATAGCACATGTATTAATGCAACTAGAATGATCATTTATCCTAAATGATAAGTATTCTACTATTGGTCATAAATGATTTCCAAAATAAATGATGAATAGGAAAACGGGCAATAGACTCAAAATCAAGAGGGTCAACTAGCATAATTTCATGTATACTTATATTAGTATTAATGATATATGAACAGGGCAACCTATAAGTTTAATTATATTAATACACTAATTATGGCATACTTTGATATAATGTGACATTAACAAGTTTTTGAAAAGACAACTTACATCAGGTCCAGCTTTTCCTTAAGAGTGGGCATGAGAATGTTAGTAGACATCTTCAAAGTTTGCCCAAAGCATGTCAAAGTAGCAAGGTAAAATCCCAACGCAATAAAAATCAAGGAAGCTTGATCTGAAACACGTAATCGATCACAACAATCATCATAAGTCGTGTAGAACAGGAATAATAACGCTTGAATTCTTCATCATGAGGTAGTAACGAACACAACATAAAACCAATACTCCAAAAGTGAAGATCATAACACCAAAACTTTAAATGGCCGCAACAGCGTCATAAGCAAATCGTGTGTAGAATGTGAATCAGAGTACAAGAACCACTAGTCTTCATATGTAAGATAGCAAAGTGAGCGATCCCAAAAAAATGTCTCTTCATTCGTTTACTTCCTAAACATGAAAAGGAGCTTGGTACCCAGGTTCTCATGAGTCCGAGATGGTTAGTTGAGAACATCCATTGCATTTAAATGCACATGATGAGGATGTCGCCGAGAAGTACAAGAATTCATCAATAGTTTGTTTTAACAAACAATGACTTTCTTGACTAGAGTAATAAATAATGGATGTAAATAATATTAGTTCTAAATTTCTTCACTAGGTTTAAAAAATTTTATTTGTTTTGATATATTTGTTAAAAAATCATTTACAGTAAATCCTAAACCGGTTTTATCATAAAATGACTTTTGAATGTTAAGTAGATATTTTAAAGATTTAGAACTATTTTCGAATTTAGCTAAGATTTTTGCTTTTTCATTTTCCATTTTAATTTCATGTTTGTAGTCTTGACATTTTTTACATTCAAGATCAGTTTCAATATTACTTTCAAGTCTAGACATTTTATCTTCTGAAATTATTTCTTTTTCAAAGTTATTTTTAACGGATATTGAAGATTCATTTTTATAAATAATTTTTGAGTCAATGTTGCAAAATTGTTTGAAGTTGTTTTCCAATTTTGAAAATTCTAATATAAATTGATCATAGCAAAAATGTTTGGTTTCGGATTGTACCTTATTTGTAGTTGTACAATCTTCACATGCTATACGGTGATCAATTCCATCATCCATGTCGCTCCATGTTTTAATTCTAGTTTCACTTGGATCTTGAAGCATGTAATCCTTGCCATCAATACTTGTATTTACATTTGTTTGAATATCTTCGCAATCTATATTTTCATCATCTTCTTCATCCTTGTTGCTCCATGATTTATTTACACTCTTTCTTCGGATTTGGCTCATGTATTCTTCGTTAATGATACCTTCAATGATCACATTTGAACTAGTAGTACTTGTGTTTATTTCAACAAAATATTTGTCTATCAAATTTTCTAGAGTGACTAATTCTTGTACAACATCAAGTTTATCATCTTTGGTTTTACATTTCTCTTGGTGAAAATTTAAAAGACATTTCCAAATATCATTAGCCGTTTTACAAAAGAATACTCTTTCACATTCAACTCTTGGTAGAGTTTTGTAAATCACTAATTTAGCTTTAGTATTTTTATCGATCTTTGTTTGAAGATTATTATATTGATTTTCAAATTCCATTTTAGTTGGTTGAAGATCACCAATTGAAATGATATGCCAAAGATCAGATCTATTGATTTCACATAATTTTCAAATTTATTTTTCCATTTAAGAAAATGATCATTTTCAAATAATTGTGGTTTTAGCGTAAATTCCCCTTCTAAATATTTTTCAAGTTCCATAGATCGTTACAAGTTTTAAAATACAACATATTTTAAAAATCTTGCTAGACGTGGCTCTTGATACCAATTGTGGAAAACTAGAAGGGGGGGAGGGTTGAATAGTTTTACGTCTTTTTCGTTTTATAAAAGTTTGCTTCTAAAGAATAGATGCAAATTACAAAAATCTTTGAAGTAAAAGTATAGATACTAGTTTGTTCAAATTTATCATATAAACACTAATATAGAATGTAGAGTAGAAATTATAATTTCATATATCGCACTTAAATATATATTTATATTTATATATTGATGAGGCGAAAAATGATCCGTTTTTAGGGGGTCATTTAAGCCCGAATCCGACTTTATTTGATCAAATATTGCCCTAAATCGTTCCTTTTGTGATTTTAGGTACTTTGGGAGAGAAATCTGGAAAAGGAAGCAATTCGGACGTTTTTGGAGCATAAAAGTGAAGAAAACGCCAAAGTCTTAATTTTCCATGCTGGGAACAGTAGGTGACGGCGTCAAGAGCAAATTTCATGAATTCCCATGACGGTCCAGAACAGATTTGACGGCGTCACGTAGGAAGAGCGTCAAGAGTAAAAGAGTCATGACGGCCTGGAAATGTATAAGTCTTGACGGCGTTATGTCACACCCCCAAAATTGGGTCCGGCGGAAGCGTACATGTAGCTGGGGTGTAACTCAATTGGTATTACAACACAAATTCAAAAATGGTTTTCACTTCAGTCATTTAGAATAAAATCGTTTAACCAAAAGTATTGAATTTACATCGTTAAAATATAGTGCGGAAGTAGGCCCGTAAAATAGTTTAAAATGGTCCCCAAGTGAATATCAGAGTCTTCTATGACCATGCCATGCCCTGCCAAAACCTCCAGTAGAGTGCCATTGCTTAAAACCTGAAAATACATGCTAAAGAGTGTCAACATGAGGTTGGTGAGTTCATAAGTTTGTATTAAAACAATAGTGTTGTGAGTACAATAGAGAGTTTTGTGACCATTGTGTAACTCACAATGTCATAAAAATAAAGTTTACCTTACAGTAAAATCAGGATTGTGGACCATGAGTAGAGTGTGTGATCATTACAACAAATATAATATCACATAGAAAAATAGTCTATTACGCTAGCGCTAAGTTCATGCAACCGAAGCTATAACAGTGTGCATGCTCTAGAAGCATGTTAAATATAAAGGCCCGGCAAGTGTTTATCCCGTTACACTTGTAATTTCGACATGTTATACGCTCGCGTTTGCCTATCCGGTCAAACCGAACGGGGGAGTCACCACCAATAGATCTATTTATAACATTCGCGCTTCCCAGCAGGAATTGACGGTTCATGAGTTTGGGCATAGTGGGATTCAAGGGCTTAGGCTAATCCGCGTAATAGTTTAGATAAAACATAAGTTTCAATATGGTCCATAAAAGTGTTTGCGTAAAAGCAATAGTTCACAAAGTGTGTTGCATAAAAGCAAGAGTTCATAAAGTGGGTTGCATAAAAAGCAAGAGTTCATAAAGTGTGTTGCATAAAAGCAAGAGTTCATAAAGTGGGTTGCATAAAAGCAAGAGTTCATAAAGTAGGTTGCATAAAAGCAAGAGTTCATAAAGTGTGTTGCATAAAAACAAGAGTTCATAAAGTGTGTTGCATGTTTATAAAACGCTTGTGTATGCGAGAAAATAATCAAGTATGCAACCGATATACACATAGGTGCATTTGAATAATCAATCAAGCCTTCAAAGAAACAGTAGTGTTTAAGTAAACAATTGCGCATTCAAGCATTGAGTTTAGTCAAACACGAGCATGTATTCTCCCCCAAAACAGTTATAAAAACAAGTAAAAGTAGGGGGTATGAACTCACCTGGTGCGATAGCTATGATGACAAACGTGGATACACTGAAATGAGGCACGATCTCTAATCGCAACCTAATATGAATGATAGTTTCTAATGTAAGAAACGAAATGATGCTACACATGCAAGTACGTATGCTATCGATACCACTCGTTAGTTTTGGAAATAACGTTTATCGTCGAAAAATACATTTTTGACGTCTCGTTAAGTTAATAACCACTTTTCATGTAGTTGTGTTGAAAAAGGTACTCCACGATCCTCGTTTGGTGTTTTATCGGTAAATATAAGGTTTTCGCCGCAAAATAACATTTTCATTACTTGAAAATATGACCAAAATGGCCTCGCAAAACTAGTCGCGAAATATTGTACGTTAAGTGTTAATGGTCAAGCTCGGCGTTTTTGAAAACCTTGTAACAATATCTTGAAGTCGTGTTATTTAACTTTTGGCTATACGGGTCTTGATCGATGAGAAAATCAACTCTCATTGTTGTTACTTGAAAGTATTATGTTCAACACTTAGAAAATTTCATTATAGCAAAAGCTGTCAAAATATATATAGTTTATCGGGTATATAGATGAGGTCGTAGTTTATTCGTTACGAGTCCAATGATCAAACGGCCAATTGATTTGAAAAGCTTGCTGGGAGATCTTGATTTCATAAAACTACGGCTCGGACTCAAACTGATCCGATCATAAAGAAAAACAGCCGTGAAAGTGGTGTCTCGCAAAGACAGTTTACGTCAAAACTCTATTAGTGTACAAAAGCTGATGGAAATATATATATATATCGTCGGATTTCAAACACTTGTATCTTTTTCGTTATAAGCCCGTTTTCTATGTTCTTTATATCCCCGCGAAGGTAATCAAGTATACTTTAGGTTTCTCAAGGTCTCGGCTAGTCAAGATATCACTAAATCTCAGTTTTCCTAGCTAGAAAAATCGGGACAGATTCAATATTTCAGAAAATATAGTTTTCGTCGTAAATCTTGAAAATAGCATATCTTTTTCGTCGTAACTCGGATTTTATCCCCGTTTTCGGCCATAGTTTCGTCTCGGAATGTATTTTCTAAATCTTTGGTTCAAAGTTACACCCTAGACCCTGAGTTTTCCACGTTTAACAAAAAGGGACAGTAGCTTTTATATAGTTGTGAAAATTAACTTTCCTAGTTTGTAACTTGTTCAAGGCTTAACCAAACCATCTCAAATCAACTTCACAAATGCCAAATCCTACCATACACCTTCTTAGGGTGTCATGGGTTCCTAAACATCACCAATCTCGGTGGATCTAATGAGATTACTAGTAAAAATTATAGATCTAGTGTTTATAAAAACAAAATGAGTAACAAGTGGTATGGATCTTACATACTTGCATGCTTTACCAATATTTCTTGAAAATACATAAAAATATAAAGTAATGAAAGTATGAAAAGATCAAAAATATTCTTGAAGCTTACTTGAATATTTGAGGTGATTTAATGAGAAATTGATTAATAATCTTGGGTTTTTACCACAAAACCCCAACTAGATCATAACTAGGACTTGATAAACACCTTGATCTTGAAAAATTAGTGATTTCTTCTTCTTGATCTTGATTTGGCCGAATATACACAAGGGAGGAAGAAAGGAAAGTTTTGTGCTAGTTTGATGTGTTAAAGTGAAAGATGTAGTGAAGTGTAGTATATATATATTGGTAGATGTAGTCAATGGTCAAAATTTCAATGGTCTTGGTCCAAGGGTACTAGGGGGGGGGGGGGGGGGGGCTCAAAAAGGAGGGAAACAAGGAGTGTAGTTTGTGAGCTCATTAATGCTCTTGTCCCCAAGTGTATGTATTAGTTGGTTTTGTTGTGTATTAGGTGTTATCGGGTACCGAGTTAACTAAAAATAAATGTTAACGAGGTGAAATAAAATACGACTAAGTTGTAAAAGTTGTAAAATAATATTCCTGATGAGAATCGGGTGTTGAAATAATTATCGTATTGAAATAACGCAAACCGACGGAGTTATAAGCTCCGACCGTGAAATATAGTAATTGTTTAGAAAATGCCGGGTAAAATAATAATATAATTTTTATATTATTATTATGAGTATGTAAATATGTTAGGATCATAGTCGGGAGTATTGGGTTTACGTTAGTAGTAACACTGAGTGGTATCGTTAATTACAAATTAAGCATACGTAAATTGAAATAATGCATATCCGTGTAGGTTCTCAAATGATGATGATAATGTGTAGACTATTCTAGTCTATATGTAGTGCCATTAATGAATGATGTATGAATTCGCAGCTAAACCTAACTGGTTACGCGAATTTGAATACCCGTAAACTCAGTTTACGAAAAGACGAACGTTGATCATGAATAGTGATTTCCCTTCGGGAATGAATAGTGTCACATGAATAGTAAAATTTTTGAACGCTTCTCGGAATCACAAACTGACTCCGAAAACGATGAATAGTAAAATGATGAATAGTGACCGGTGAATAGTAAATGATGAATAGTAACCGATGAATAGTGAATATGAGCAAAGTCCCGAAAATGCGGGTTGTTACAGTCTCACCCCCTTAAAAGGAACTTCGTCCCGAAGTTCAGTTTGTGTTGGTCTCTGAAGTTGTATTGGTGAAAAGATGATGATTTTTATCGTGTAAGCTATTGAGCTCTAACAAGGTTCAAGTCTGACGGCCACCAGGCCTACTCTGTCAGAAATGTTAAATGGTCCAGTGTATATCGGGTTCATGAATGCTTACTGGACTAGAGAGCTGGGCTTTTCCAAATTTCAATCCGTCAATGGATGTTGGCACTTCGGCCATAGAGTGCTTCAAATGGTGTAGTCTCTACACTCGTGTGGTAACTAAGGTTGCAACTGAATTTGATTTATGGCAAATGGTTAGTCCAACCATTTCTAGTGTCAATCACACCCGATTTGGGCATATCTCCCTATGTTTGAATCAACCTCAAATTCTGACCATTGGTCTGAAGATAATAGGTGATGTGGTTCCAAAGGAATCTTAATGAAATCGCTAGGAGTTTGAGGTGAATCAAATGCCTCTATTAGAAATAATTGAAATGGGTATCCTGAATCTTGTGGAAAAACTTACAAGGTTAAGTCCGTTAAAGGGTGTTATTAGCAAGATTAGGTTAGGATAAGGTTGTGATCCTCCGAAGGATGTCATGAATTGAGTCTTTCTCCACCTACGATGCTTAGTCTCCATTACTAAGATTTTCCCCAAGCTCTATGTCATCGAATCACAAACTCCTAAAGGTATAAGAGATGTAATATAGTGATTGATTTTCAAAGTTTGTTTTGGAGATTGGGTGTTTTGTTCATAAACCTTCCCTGAGTAAATAAATTTACAACTTCAAGCAACCGGCTTTCCAAGTAACCTTTTTTTTTTCTCGATGTTTCAAAATTTAGTAGTTATGCAAGATAGGACTATTTTCAATATAAAGTGGATAGTATGGTTTACCAAAGATTGTTGTTTAAAATTTCCTAACATTCAATAGTTTTGTGAAAGGTTAACCAAAAGGAATTTGCTTGTCAAAATAAGTGCCTCAGAAAAGTATTTCTTACAACATATATGTTTTGTATAATGGTAGTTTGGAGAAAAATCCATTTAGAAGTAAAAGTATTGAGAGGATAAAATAGTCGGGTAGGTATGTCTGCACAATGCATGGATGTCTAACATGTTTGAATAATGTCTATTGGTGAGGACATGTTCAACTGAAGGTTCTATAGTCTTGGGTAAGAGGTTGGATGTATCTCTATAGTGTTGCTTTGTGAGCATTCGCATCGAAACTAATCTTGTAATTCAGTCAAGCCAATACTTTCCATATGGTGGAATTGTGGCAATCAGGCCAGTGATAGTGGTTCGAATGGTTTTGTGGTATCTTGAGATTTCTGTTAAGTTTTGAATGGTTTCAATGCACCGAGGGATCCTCCTTATAGATGGTATGGAAAGTTTTTCCTAGGGAGGTCATTGATAATATCCACTTATCAATATAGGGAGTAGTGAGGGATGAGTGACATCGGAGTGTATAGAGTGTTAGCTAATCCCTTATATATGGGGATGGGGAAAGGAAATGATAATGAGGGTGAGAAGGGGAAAGATTGTGACAACTGCGACAAAATGAGATTGTGATAAAAGAAAATACTGTGATATAAGTGTATCGTGCATAGACGTAAATGTCCATGAGATGAAATGTCCAGTTGGCGCGCTTCCAATCGGTGGTTAACGAGATAGTGAAAAGTATGGATGTTCTGCCAACGAGTGTTTACTCCCACGTAAATGAAACATTTGGGAATTGAGTAAAGAATTCAATCCAGACAGAATTTTATTATAACCATTCTCAGTATTGCAAAATTCATTTCTGAGTCAGACATAGGTGGTCAGCCTATATCTCACTATCCCGGGTTGAATATAGATGACCAGTCTATATTCCACCGAGGTTCCATAAATTTTGAAATACTCAGCTCAGTTATACTAAGACTGTGTCCTTCCCAAATACCAAGACGTTCTGAAAGACAAAAGCAAGTGACCAAACTCGAGGTCAAATTATGAAGCTATACAAGGAAAAGCATAACGTGGTGACATATACGATACATGAGCATGCTTATATGAAAAACAATTATAGTAATCAACTATAATAAATGAATATAATATATCAGATAATGAGACACAAATCTCATCACCTATGTCAGCAACTAACCACAAATGAGGCTTCAGCTTGGCAGGCAGGCACGTGACGGTCATAGGGTTATGTTTTCGTGAAAGTAGCTATAGTCTAGGTTTTAAAAACACTTAGTTCGCTATAGCCAAAGCTCTGATACCAATCTGTCACACCCCCAAAATTGGGTCCGGCGGAAGCGTACATGTAGCTGGGGTGTAACTCAATTGGTATTACAACACAAATTCAAAAATGGTTTTCACTTCAGTCATTTAGAATAAAATCGTTTAACCAAAAGTATTGAATTTACATCGTTAAAATATAGTGCGGAAGTAGGCCCGTAAAATAGTTTAAAATGGTCCCCAAGTGAATATCAGAGTCTTCTATGACCATGCCATGCCCTGCCAAAACCTCCAGTAGAGTGCCATTGCTTAAAACCTGAAAATACATGCTAAAGAGTGTCAACATGAGGTTGGTGAGTTCATAAGTTTGTATTAAAACAATAGTGTTGTGAGTACAATAGAGAGTTTTGTGACCATTGTGTAACTCACAATGTCATAAAAATAAAGTTTACCTTACAGTAAAATCAGGATTGTGGACCATGAGTAGAGTGTGTGATCATTACAACAAATATAATATCACATAGAAAAATAGTCTATTACGCTAGCGCTAAGTTCATGCAACCGAAGCTATAACAGTGTGCATGCTCTAGAAGCATGTTAAATATAAAGGCCCGGCAAGTGTTTATCCCGTTACACTTGTAATTTCGACATGTTATACGCTCGCGTTTGCCTATCCGGTCAAACCGAACGGGGGAGTCACCACCAATAGATCTATTTATAACATTCGCGCTTCCCAGCAGGAATTGACGGTTCATGAGTTTGGGCATAGTGGGATTCAAGGGCTTAGGCTAATCCGCGTAATAGTTTAGATAAAACATAAGTTTCAATATGGTCCATAAAAGTGTTTGCGTAAAAGCAATAGTTCACAAAGTGTGTTGCATAAAAGCAAGAGTTCATAAAGTGGGTTGCATAAAAAGCAAGAGTTCATAAAGTGTGTTGCATAAAAGCAAGAGTTCATAAAGTGGGTTGCATAAAAGCAAGAGTTCATAAAGTAGGTTGCATAAAAGCAAGAGTTCATAAAGTGTGTTGCATAAAAACAAGAGTTCATAAAGTGTGTTGCATGTTTATAAAACGCTTGTGTATGCGAGAAAATAATCAAGTATGCAACCGATATACACATAGGTGCATTTGAATAATCAATCAAGCCTTCAAAGAAACAGTAGTGTTTAAGTAAACAATTGCGCATTCAAGCATTGAGTTTAGTCAAACACGAGCATGTATTCTCCCCCAAAACAGTTATAAAAACAAGTAAAAGTAGGGGGTATGAACTCACCTGGTGCGATAGCTATGATGACAAACGTGGATACACTGAAATGAGGCACGATCTCTAATCGCAACCTAATATGAATGATAGTTTCTAATGTAAGAAACGAAATGATGCTACACATGCAAGTACGTATGCTATCGATACCACTCGTTAGTTTTGGAAATAACGTTTATCGTCGAAAAATACATTTTTGACGTCTCGTTAAGTTAATAACCACTTTTCATGTAGTTGTGTTGAAAAAGGTACTCCACGATCCTCGTTTGGTGTTTTATCGGTAAATATAAGGTTTTCGCCGCAAAATAACATTTTCATTACTTGAAAATATGACCAAAATGGCCTCGCAAAACTAGTCGCGAAATATTGTACGTTAAGTGTTAATGGTCAAGCTCGGCGTTTTTGAAAACCTTGTAACAATATCTTGAAGTCGTGTTATTTAACTTTTGGCTATACGGGTCTTGATCGATGAGAAAATCAACTCTCATTGTTGTTACTTGAAAGTATTATGTTCAACACTTAGAAAATTTCATTATAGCAAAAGCTGTCAAAATATATATAGTTTATCGGGTATATAGATGAGGTCGTAGTTTATTCGTTACGAGTCCAATGATCAAACGGCCAATTGATTTGAAAAGCTTGCTGGGAGATCTTGATTTCATAAAACTACGGCTCGGACTCAAACTGATCCGATCATAAAGAAAAACAGCCGTGAAAGTGGTGTCTCGCAAAGACAGTTTACGTCAAAACTCTATTAGTGTACAAAAGCTGATGGAAATATATATATATATCGTCGGATTTCAAACACTTGTATCTTTTTCGTTATAAGCCCGTTTTCTATGTTCTTTATATCCCCGCGAAGGTAATCAAGTATACTTTAGGTTTCTCAAGGTCTCGGCTAGTCAAGATATCACTAAATCTCAGTTTTCCTAGCTAGAAAAATCGGGACAGATTCAATATTTCAGAAAATATAGTTTTCGTCGTAAATCTTGAAAATAGCATATCTTTTTCGTCGTAACTCGGATTTTATCCCCGTTTTCGGCCATAGTTTCGTCTCGGAATGTATTTTCTAAATCTTTGGTTCAAAGTTACACCCTAGACCCTGAGTTTTCCACGTTTAACAAAAAGGGACAGTAGCTTTTATATAGTTGTGAAAATTAACTTTCCTAGTTTGTAACTTGTTCAAGGCTTAACCAAACCATCTCAAATCAACTTCACAAATGCCAAATCCTACCATACACCTTCTTAGGGTGTCATGGGTTCCTAAACATCACCAATCTCGGTGGATCTAATGAGATTACTAGTAAAAATTATAGATCTAGTGTTTATAAAAACAAAATGAGTAACAAGTGGTATGGATCTTACATACTTGCATGCTTTACCAATATTTCTTGAAAATACATAAAAATATAAAGTAATGAAAGTATGAAAAGATCAAAAATATTCTTGAAGCTTACTTGAATATTTGAGGTGATTTAATGAGAAATTGATTAATAATCTTGGGTTTTTACCACAAAACCCCAACTAGATCATAACTAGGACTTGATAAACACCTTGATCTTGAAAAATTAGTGATTTCTTCTTCTTGATCTTGATTTGGCCGAATATACACAAGGGAGGAAGAAAGGAAAGTTTTGTGCTAGTTTGATGTGTTAAAGTGAAAGATGTAGTGAAGTGTAGTATATATATATTGGTAGATGTAGTCAATGGTCAAAATTTCAATGGTCTTGGTCCAAGGGTACTAGGGGGGGGGGGGGGGCTCAAAAAGGAGGGAAACAAGGAGTGTAGTTTGTGAGCTCATTAATGCTCTTGTCCCCAAGTGTATGTATTAGTTGGTTTTGTTGTGTATTAGGTGTTATCGGGTACCGAGTTAACTAAAAATAAATGTTAACGAGGTGAAATAAAATACGACTAAGTTGTAAAAGTTGTAAAATAATATTCCTGATGAGAATCGGGTGTTGAAATAATTATCGTATTGAAATAACGCAAACCGACGGAGTTATAAGCTCCGACCGTGAAATATAGTAATTGTTTAGAAAATGCCGGGTAAAATAATAATATAATTTTTATATTATTATTATGAGTATGTAAATATGTTAGGATCATAGTCGGGAGTATTGGGTTTACGTTAGTAGTAACACTGAGTGGTATCGTTAATTACAAATTAAGCATACGTAAATTGAAATAATGCATATCCGTGTAGGTTCTCAAATGATGATGATAATGTGTAGACTATTCTAGTCTATATGTAGTGCCATTAATGAATGATGTATGAATTCGCAGCTAAACCTAACTGGTTACGCGAATTTGAATACCCGTAAACTCAGTTTACGAAAAGACGAACGTTGATCATGAATAGTGATTTCCCTTCGGGAATGAATAGTGTCACATGAATAGTAAAATTTTTGAACGCTTCTCGGAATCACAAACTGACTCCGAAAACGATGAATAGTAAAATGATGAATAGTGACCGGTGAATAGTAAATGATGAATAGTAACCGATGAATAGTGAATATGAGCAAAGTCCCGAAAATGCGGGTTGTTACAGTCTCACCCCCTTAAAAGGAACTTCGTCCCGAAGTTCAGTTTGTGTTGGTCTCTGAAGTTGTATTGGTGAAAAGATGATGATTTTTATCGTGTAAGCTATTGAGCTCTAACAAGGTTCAAGTCTGACGGCCACCAGGCCTACTCTGTCAGAAATGTTAAATGGTCCAGTGTATATCGGGTTCATGAATGCTTACTGGACTAGAGAGCTGGGCTTTTCCAAATTTCAATCCGTCAATGGATGTTGGCACTTCGGCCATAGAGTGCTTCAAATGGTGTAGTCTCTACACTCGTGTGGTAACTAAGGTTGCAACTGAATTTGATTTATGGCAAATGGTTAGTCCAACCATTTCTAGTGTCAATCACACCCGATTTGGGCATATCTCCCTATGTTTGAATCAACCTCAAATTCTGACCATTGGTCTGAAGATAATAGGTGGTGTGGTTCCAAAGGAATCTTAATGAAATCGCTAGGAGTTTGAGGTGAATCAAATGCCTCTATTAGAAATAATTGAAATGGGTATCCTGAATCTTGTGGAAAAACTTACAAGGTTAAGTCCGTTAAAGGGTGTTATTAGCAAGATTAGGTTAGGATAAGGTTGTGATCCTCCGAAGGATGTCATGAATTGAGTCTTTCTCCACCTACGATGCTTAGTCTCCATTACTAAGATTTTCCCCAAGCTCTATGTCATCGAATCACAAACTCCTAAAGGTATAAGAGATGTAATATAGTGATTGATTTTCAAAGTTTGTTTTGGAGATTGGGTGTTTTGTTCATAAACCTTCCCTGAGTAAATAAATTTACAACTTCAAGCAACCGGCTTTCCAAGTAACCTTTTTTTTTTCTCGATGTTTCAAAATTTAGTAGTTATGCAAGATAGGACTATTTTCAATATAAAGTGGATAGTATGGTTTACCAAAGATTGTTGTTTAAAATTTCCTAACATTCAATAGTTTTGTGAAAGGTTAACCAAAAGGAATTTGCTTGTCAAAATAAGTGCCTCAGAAAAGTATTTCTTACAACATATATGTTTTGTATAATGGTAGTTTGGAGAAAAATCCATTTAGAAGTAAAAGTATTGAGAGGATAAAATAGTCGGGTAGGTATGTCTGCACAATGCATGGATGTCTAACATGTTTGAATAATGTCTATTGGTGAGGACATGTTCAACTGAAGGTTCTATAGTCTTGGGTAAGAGGTTGGATGTATCTCTATAGTGTTGCTTTGTGAGCATTCGCATCGAAACTAATCTTGTAATTCAGTCAAGCCAATACTTTCCATATGGTGGAATTGTGGCAATCAGGCCAGTGATAGTGGTTCGAATGGTTTTGTGGTATCTTGAGATTTCTGTTAAGTTTTGAATGGTTTCAATGCACCGAGGGATCCTCCTTATAGATGGTATGGAAAGTTTTTCCTAGGGAGGTCATTGATAATATCCACTTATCAATATAGGGAGTAGTGAGGGATGAGTGACATCGGAGTGTATAGAGTGTTAGCTAATCCCTTATATATGGGGATGGGGAAAGGAAATGATAATGAGGGTGAGAAGGGGAAAGATTGTGACAACTGCGACAAAATGAGATTGTGATAAAAGAAAATACTGTGATATAAGTGTATCGTGCATAGACGTAAATGTCCATGAGATGAAATGTCCAGTTGGCGCGCTTCCAATCGGTGGTTAACGAGATAGTGAAAAGTATGGATGTTCTGCCAACGAGTGTTTACTCCCACGTAAATGAAACATTTGGGAATTGAGTAAAGAATTCAATCCAGACAGAATTTTATTATAACCATTCTCAGTATTGCAAAATTCATTTCTGAGTCAGACATAGGTGGTCAGCCTATATCTCACTATCCCGGGTTGAATATAGATGACCAGTCTATATTCCACCGAGGTTCCATAAATTTTGAAATACTCAGCTCAGTTATACTAAGACTGTGTCCTTCCCAAATACCAAGACGTTCTGAAAGACAAAAGCAAGTGACCAAACTCGAGGTCAAATTATGAAGCTACAAGGAAAAGCATAACGTGGTGACATATACGATACATGAGCATGCTTATATGAAAAACAATTATAGTAATCAACTATAATAAATGAATATAATATATCAGATAATGAGACACAAATCTCATCACCTATGTCAGCAACTAACCACAAATGAGGCTTCAGCTTGGCAGGCAGGCACGTGACGGTCATAGGGTTATGTTTTCGTGAAAGTAGCTATAGTCTAGGTTTTAAAAACACTTAGTTCGCTATAGCCAAAGCTCTGATACCAATCTGTCACACCCCCAAAATTGGGTCCGGCGGAAGCGTACATGTAGCTGGGGTGTAACTCAATTGGTATTACAACACAAATTCAAAAATGGTTTTCACTTCAGTCATTTAGAATAAAATCGTTTAACCAAAAGTATTGAATTTACATCGTTAAAATATAGTGCGGAAGTAGGCCCGTAAAATAGTTTAAAATGGTCCCCAAGTGAATATCAGAGTCTTCTATGACCATGCCATGCCCTGCCAAAACCTCCAGTAGAGTGCCATTGCTTAAAACCTGAAAATACATGCTAAAGAGTGTCAACATGAGGTTGGTGAGTTCATAAGTTTGTATTAAAACAATAGTGTTGTGAGTACAATAGAGAGTTTTGTGACCATTGTGTAACTCACAATGTCATAAAAATAAAGTTTACCTTACAGTAAAATCAGGATTGTGGACCATGAGTAGAGTGTGTGATCATTACAACAAATATAATATCACATAGAAAAATAGTCTATTACGCTAGCGCTAAGTTCATGCAACCGAAGCTATAACAGTGTGCATGCTCTAGAAGCATGTTAAATATAAAGGCCCGGCAAGTGTTTATCCCGTTACACTTGTAATTTCGACATGTTATACGCTCGCGTTTGCCTATCCGGTCAAACCGAACGGGGGAGTCACCACCAATAGATCTATTTATAACATTCGCGCTTCCCAGCAGGAATTGACGGTTCATGAGTTTGGGCATAGTGGGATTCAAGGGCTTAGGCTAATCCGCGTAATAGTTTAGATAAAACATAAGTTTCAATATGGTCCATAAAAGTGTTTGCGTAAAAGCAATAGTTCACAAAGTGTGTTGCATAAAAGCAAGAGTTCATAAAGTGGGTTGCATAAAAAGCAAGAGTTCATAAAGTGTGTTGCATAAAAGCAAGAGTTCATAAAGTGGGTTGCATAAAAGCAAGAGTTCATAAAGTAGGTTGCATAAAAGCAAGAGTTCATAAAGTGTGTTGCATAAAAACAAGAGTTCATAAAGTGTGTTGCATGTTTATAAAACGCTTGTGTATGCGAGAAAATAATCAAGTATGCAACCGATATACACATAGGTGCATTTGAATAATCAATCAAGCCTTCAAAGAAACAGTAGTGTTTAAGTAAACAATTGCGCATTCAAGCATTGAGTTTAGTCAAACACGAGCATGTATTCTCCCCCAAAACAGTTATAAAAACAAGTAAAAGTAGGGGGTATGAACTCACCTGGTGCGATAGCTATGATGACAAACGTGGATACACTGAAATGAGGCACGATCTCTAATCGCAACCTAATATGAATGATAGTTTCTAATGTAAGAAACGAAATGATGCTACACATGCAAGTACGTATGCTATCGATACCACTCGTTAGTTTTGGAAATAACGTTTATCGTCGAAAAATACATTTTTGACGTCTCGTTAAGTTAATAACCACTTTTCATGTAGTTGTGTTGAAAAAGGTACTCCACGATCCTCGTTTGGTGTTTTATCGGTAAATATAAGGTTTTCGCCGCAAAATAACATTTTCATTACTTGAAAATATGACCAAAATGGCCTCGCAAAACTAGTCGCGAAATATTGTACGTTAAGTGTTAATGGTCAAGCTCGGCGTTTTTGAAAACCTTGTAACAATATCTTGAAGTCGTGTTATTTAACTTTTGGCTATACGGGTCTTGATCGATGAGAAAATCAACTCTCATTGTTGTTACTTGAAAGTATTATGTTCAACACTTAGAAAATTTCATTATAGCAAAAGCTGTCAAAATATATATAGTTTATCGGGTATATAGATGAGGTCGTAGTTTATTCGTTACGAGTCCAATGATCAAACGGCCAATTGATTTGAAAAGCTTGCTGGGAGATCTTGATTTCATAAAACTACGGCTCGGACTCAAACTGATCCGATCATAAAGAAAAACAGCCGTGAAAGTGGTGTCTCGCAAAGACAGTTTACGTCAAAACTCTATTAGTGTACAAAAGCT
Source organism: Artemisia argyi (assembly GCA_030686995.1). Classification (NCBI taxonomy): domain Eukaryota; kingdom Viridiplantae; phylum Streptophyta; class Magnoliopsida; order Asterales; family Asteraceae; genus Artemisia; species Artemisia argyi. The sequence continues at coordinate 151,872,519 of CM060689.1, forward strand.
GATGGAAATATATATATATATCGTCGGATTTCAAACACTTGTATCTTTTTCGTTATAAGCCCGTTTTCTATGTTCTTTATATCCCCGCGAAGGTAATCAAGTATACTTTAGGTTTCTCAAGGTCTCGGCTAGTCAAGATATCACTAAATCTCAGTTTTCCTAGCTAGAAAAATCGGGACAGATTCAATATTTCAGAAAATATAGTTTTCGTCGTAAATCTTGAAAATAGCATATCTTTTTCGTCGTAACTCGGATTTTATCCCCGTTTTCGGCCATAGTTTCGTCTCGGAATGTATTTTCTAAATCTTTGGTTCAAAGTTACACCCTAGACCCTGAGTTTTCCACGTTTAACAAAAAGGGACAGTAGCTTTTATATAGTTGTGAAAATTAACTTTCCTAGTTTGTAACTTGTTCAAGGCTTAACCAAACCATCTCAAATCAACTTCACAAATGCCAAATCCTACCATACACCTTCTTAGGGTGTCATGGGTTCCTAAACATCACCAATCTCGGTGGATCTAATGAGATTACTAGTAAAAATTATAGATCTAGTGTTTATAAAAACAAAATGAGTAACAAGTGGTATGGATCTTACATACTTGCATGCTTTACCAATATTTCTTGAAAATACATAAAAATATAAAGTAATGAAAGTATGAAAAGATCAAAAATATTCTTGAAGCTTACTTGAATATTTGAGGTGATTTAATGAGAAATTGATTAATAATCTTGGGTTTTTACCACAAAACCCCAACTAGATCATAACTAGGACTTGATAAACACCTTGATCTTGAAAAATTAGTGATTTCTTCTTCTTGATCTTGATTTGGCCGAATATACACAAGGGAGGAAGAAAGGAAAGTTTTGTGCTAGTTTGATGTGTTAAAGTGAAAGATGTAGTGAAGTGTAGTATATATATATTGGTAGATGTAGTCAATGGTCAAAATTTCAATGGTCTTGGTCCAAGGGTACTAGGGGGGGGGGGGGGGGGGGCTCAAAAAGGAGGGAAACAAGGAGTGTAGTTTGTGAGCTCATTAATGCTCTTGTCCCCAAGTGTATGTATTAGTTGGTTTTGTTGTGTATTAGGTGTTATCGGGTACCGAGTTAACTAAAAATAAATGTTAACGAGGTGAAATAAAATACGACTAAGTTGTAAAAGTTGTAAAATAATATTCCTGATGAGAATCGGGTGTTGAAATAATTATCGTATTGAAATAACGCAAACCGACGGAGTTATAAGCTCCGACCGTGAAATATAGTAATTGTTTAGAAAATGCCGGGTAAAATAATAATATAATTTTTATATTATTATTATGAGTATGTAAATATGTTAGGATCATAGTCGGGAGTATTGGGTTTACGTTAGTAGTAACACTGAGTGGTATCGTTAATTACAAATTAAGCATACGTAAATTGAAATAATGCATATCCGTGTAGGTTCTCAAATGATGATGATAATGTGTAGACTATTCTAGTCTATATGTAGTGCCATTAATGAATGATGTATGAATTCGCAGCTAAACCTAACTGGTTACGCGAATTTGAATACCCGTAAACTCAGTTTACGAAAAGACGAACGTTGATCATGAATAGTGATTTCCCTTCGGGAATGAATAGTGTCACATGAATAGTAAAATTTTTGAACGCTTCTCGGAATCACAAACTGACTCCGAAAACGATGAATAGTAAAATGATGAATAGTGACCGGTGAATAGTAAATGATGAATAGTAACCGATGAATAGTGAATATGAGCAAAGTCCCGAAAATGCGGGTTGTTACACGTTAGAAGTAGATCTAGACAGTCCGAGAAGAGTTTTGGCGGCGAGGTGACGGCGTCACATGTTTCTTCTTGATGCCGTCAAACCCATTTTTCTATATATAGTTTTCTAATTTTTCACATAAAAGGAGAGAAGTTTTGGGAGAAACCCTAAGTACGATTTTGGTGTAACTTTACAGGTTTTTCAAGGGTTCCAACCCCTTGATACCTTGCATGATTAATCAAGATAAGTGTTCTTCTAATTCAATCAATATGTCTATGTGTTGGTTGTCTATATCATGTTCTTGTCTTAATTCTATCATGCTAGGCTAGATCTCCTTTGTGTTTGCTTAGATCTAATGAAACCTAGATATTGATTATGTGTTGATTACTTGTTTATTCTTGTTGTGGATGAATGATTTATATGTTAGGCTTAAGAAAACTGGCAGATCTCTAATTGGTAACATGCTTGAACGTTTTAAGAAACATGAACCAACGCGCACTAGGTCTTTATTGGTTGTATTTAATGCATGAGCCACTATTTACAATCCCTATAGTTGTGATGGGCATGGTGTAGGAGGAGATAAGAGCTCATAGAATTGGGGAGTTATGTGGCCCATGAATGGTATTAAGGAATACGATCCGTCATCCATGCAATTATAACAAGTAATTAACATGTAAAAGATATCTAGGGAGTAATGAAATCTAAGTAAACACATTTTCTCCAATTACTGCTCACAACCTTAGTATAAATTAGTTTATTTTCATTTTCTAGTATTTTATTTTGATTGCATCTTAGTATTGGGTTAGTTGAATAGCAACTAATTCCGCCCACTCTTCCAAAAACCGAGATTTTTACTTGCTTTCCAAAAAATATAAAAACACAAAAAGAATCCTCCCTCACCTTTAGAACTAGTATTTAGGCTTTCTAATCCTAGCGACACTATTCCTAAGCTGAACGATCAATCCCCCGGTACTTGTCACTATACTATACTACAACGATCAGGTACACTGCCTGGTGGGGGTTGTAAGCTTCTCGAGATCCCTCGAGAGGTAAAGCCTGTTGCGATTCCCACGCATCAAGTTTTTGGCGCCGCAGCCCGGGGAATAGTTATTGTCTAGGTTAGAATTTCTTTTTATTAGGTCTACTTGCTAGATTCCTTTCTAGTAAGATTTTATTATTTTTTTTTATTTTTAGGTTTTCTTTAGTCTATCTTAGTTCTTCGTGCCTTTGTTCGTAACTCTTTACCATCCGACATCATGGAAGGTGGTAACATCTTTGAACCCGTCATCCCACCACAACAAAACCCACCATTAGAACCCCTTAGGCCCCGAACCTTAGGAGAGTATTCCCGACCTAGCCACCAAGGCTACCGAAACACCATTGAGCTCACCGGAGCCAATGTGACCCCCTTGCGATCCGACACCATCCGGTTGGTGCAAAGCGGATGTGCATTCCATGGACTTCGTTCCGAATATCCAAACCAACATCTTAAGGACTTTCTCAAAATCGTAGATTCCATAGACCTAGGTGTTGAAACTAGAGAGACGACCCGTTTACGCCTATTCCAATTCTCTCTACGGGATCAAGCTAGTCAATGGCTTGAGCGTTTACCCGCGGGATCCATCACCACATGGGATGATCTCACCACTCGTTTCCTTGCTCAATTTTTCCCATCGGGGAGAACTACTAAGCTTAGAAATGACATCTTGATGTTCCAACAACGTCAAAATGAATCTCTTTATGAAGCATGGACTCGTTTCAAGGACTTACTCCAAAAAGTCCCTCATCATGGCATAGATCTTTGGCTCCAAGTCCAAATTTTTTATGACCATATCGATATCTCAACGAGGCGAGCCATTGACCAATCGTCCGGTGGTAAGCTACGTGATCTTAGTGCGGAACAATCATGGGAACTCATAGAAGATCTTGCTCTCTATGACAACGAAAGTTGGAATGATCCCCGTGATTTGAACAAAACGGTCAAGGCAATATCTTTGACTTCGAACAATTCTAGCACTCCCGACCGTAGGATCATGGAACTTGAGGACCAAGTCAAGTTTCTCATGAAATCTTACGATGCTCTTAAGCCTTCAAGCCAAGTGAACAAAATCACTTCTTCATGCGAATTATGTAGTGGTCCCCATGACACTCGTGATTGTGTGGAACTCCCCGGAACAGCTTTTGCGGACTACGCATCCACGCGTACCGACGAAGCGGGAGATAAGTGGTATACTTTCAAGCCCGAGCCAAACCCTTACGGTGATTCATACAACCCCTCTTGGAAAAATCACCCAAACCTTAGGTGGAAACAAAATCAATCCAATTCTTCCAATCCGCCTAATCGTTACCAACCAAACGGTCCACCATCCAACCGTACTTTCAAAAATAATCCTTCTAACAACTATGGTAGTACCGACAATCTTGAAGGATTGATGTCAAAGTTCATGGCATCTCAAGAAGCTCGCATAACTAAGTTTGAAGCCGATTTCAAACAAAAGCAAAGCGAGATGACCATTAGAATTGATGCATTGTTGAAAGTTCTCAATGACCGAGAAATGGGAGCACTCCCAAGCGACACGGTCAAGAATCCGAAACTAACCGTTAATTCCATATCCTCAGTTTCGTCACCTACTTCGTGTCCACAATACTACTCGGTTAAATCAACGAGCACATGTTTCAAACAAAACCAAGTTCTCCAAAAGGACCAATCAAATAAAGCACCCACTATAGAGCCGGTCAAAAGCATAGTTGAAACACCTCTTACGCAAGACCTTGACGATGAATTCAAAGAACTTCACCTTGAACGCCCCGTCATTGATGTCTTAGCGCGTGCTCCTTACTATAGTGCCCTCCTAGAAAAATATGAGAAGTGTAAGCTAGGTAAAAATGGGACCGCCTTCGTTCAAAACAAGTTACCTAAAAAGCTTGATGATCCGGGTATATTTGTTTTGCCTTGTAAGATAGGAAGATCCAAAGCTTTCGACACACTAGCCGATTTAGGGTCAAGCCTCAACTTGATTCCCTTATCCTTATTCACCACTCTTAAGCTAGGAAAGTTAGAGGAAACGAAGGTATTGATAGGGTTAGCGGATGGGAGTATTGCCCACCCGGTTGGAATGATTAAGGATGTAGTTGTTTACGTAGGAAAGTTAATTATATTAGCGGATTTTCACGTCCTAGACATGGTTAGTGACACTACATGCCCATTATTGGTAGGAAGAGGATTTTTAGCAACCGCTAGTGCCATGATAGATTGCAAGGAATCCAAGATAGCGGTAGGTGAAGGCGATACTTGGTCGGTTTACGATGTAAAGAAACGTAGTTATGATTGTGATGATGAACCGACACCGCATTGGGTAGAGATGAATAGGAGACCGTCTAGATATGGACCTTGGATAGAAAGGAACTTTATAGGACCTCAATGCCCATTCTATCTAGAAAAAGACTTTGTTGAAAAGACACATTCGGTAGAACAACTCATAGCTAGAGATGAAGAGCTAGACCCCTTTGAGGACCCCTTAGTCTTTAGGAAGATGATTGAGTTATTAAGCATAATGCCCATTAACATAGAAAGGAATAAATGGAAAAGAGATGGAGATAAGTGTAAATGGAGGTGGGACAAGCCACCTAAAGAAGGTGACGGGTCATGGCATATTAGAATGACCTTGTATGATCCGGATGGAGAAAAGTTTGAAAGGTCATACCATACTAAGGAAACCGATAGAAAGTTGAAACCTAAGTTTGATCCCAAAGATGTCCTCAACGAGGAACTCACCCGAATCACATAGTAACCCATGACCTTGAGTCTAGCTACAAGACTCATAAATAAAGAAAAGCACTTCTTGGGAGGCAACCCATGTTTTGTGTGATTTTATTTGTTTGATTGTTATTTGCTTCCGTATGCATGCTTTATTTTTATTGTTGGTTGATCATGTTTCTAAACTAAAATGTGGAAATACTTTACTTTGTTGTTTTGGCATAGTCTTAACTCCACCTAGAAGTATTTTTGCAAAAGATAAGTGTAAGAGGAAACCCCAAATATGTTTTTAAGAAACAAACCGATCATGATTCTCCACAATAATAAATGAGCATGTATATTCGTATTTGTTAGAGTCAAATGCTTGTATTGAGTCATAATGAAGTTTTGCAGGATTTTCCAGAAAGTAATACCAAGTTTTTCCAGAAATTTTCCAGAAACTTAACATAAGAATTTCTGCAGGTCCATTCTGACGGCGTCAGAGGTTTACTCTTGACGGCGTCAGGAGTTAAAATCTGGAAATTTTACCGGTTTTGTTTTTCTAACGGAGTCTTATGGTTTTGTGAATTATTAAGTTTTATAATCTCCAGGAGATCTGCAAACTTCATTCCACAAGCATTATATCTTATCTTGTTTTCTAGGATTTAGAAACTTATATAGGATGCCGCCGATTTTACGCGAGGTTGTCTTGTCTATTTTGTCAGGTTTTACAGGTTATGTATGACAAGGAGATGATTTATATTCTGGAAGGGAAGCTTTGATTGTTCATTTTCTTGGAGGAAGATTTAACCTGGCCATCCTATTATCCATACCGAGCGAATCAGGGGAGTATTTGATTTCATTCTCTTTACTTTTTCACTTTTACATTATTTACTTGAACATTGGGGACAATGTTCATCTTAAGTGTAAGGGGAGGGTAAAAAGATGATACCTTACATATGCACTTTCGCTTGAGTTTGTTTTGTTTAATGGTAGATGTGTAATAAAACTACGAGAAATACTTGTTAGTGCAATTTTAGCGCCAAATTTAAAATTTTTTACAACATTTAGGAGTGAAACTTTAGCCATAGCAAGCGTCTCATGGATAGGAGATTGTATGACTAGCACATAACCGTATATTCAGAAAAATTTTCCACCCAAATATGTGAGGTTTGCCTTTTGATTTGATAGGAAAAGCATTTACTATTAGTGCTTATGAGTGTACCAGTAGCATTTAGATTCTAGAACTTGCGTTAGTGATGCATCCCGAGACCGCTAGTGAGACTACATTCGTGTAGTAGGATTTACTACATGATAAGAGGCATTAGGATCACCCTTGTGTTAAACCCGTATTATAATTAATTAACCATTTAAGTCATATTACTTGGCTAGTTAAGTCAACTAATTTTTCCCACACCCTTAGCGTTGTACTCATTTTTAGTACACGAAACCCCTAGTACACCCCTCCGAGCCTATCTTTTCGTTTCTAACTTTAAGCATCTTACTTAAAGGAAGAATTTGTTACACCCCACTTAAATGTACAACCAAATCGCCTTAGCCTTCCGTGTATGCGCTCATCTTTAGTGCATTATTGTTATTTGTTAAACCCTAAGTTAACTATCTAATTGATTACATGGTTGCTAAGTCGAGTCATATCCTTGTACATATTGTTTTGGGACGATTGGGACTCATGGGTAAGTACTTATTTTATGGAGTAATGGGGAAGAACATCATTTATTACCCCCATATGTACGTTAATCTTAAAAGTGCTCCAAGTGTTTTGATTTTCTTAATTCGAGTCATTAGATTAGTTTATTGTAAAGTATGTAAAGATTCAAGTGTAAGGGGAATTCTCATCCCCTATGATGTATTATTTTGGATGGTAGGGTAATAGTGTATGCACAAAAAAAAAAAAAAAAAAAAAAAAAAAAAAAAAAAAAGGAAAAAGAGAAAAAACATACGGACTACCATCCCTTTTTATTCTATGTTCATTTTATATTTTTGTTATTTTTCATTTATTAGCTTAAGTCGAGTCTAGTCTTGGCTTAGCAACGCCACATTGTACATGTAATTAACCAAGATTGTTAACTCGCCACCAGTAAAACTTCCTTTATCCAACAAAACCGTGTATTTTATATCCCTACACCTAACGTTACAACCCTTTAAAAGACCTCTTTGATAGTTTATCCTAGGTGCTTACGCCATGTGGTGGAGGTTTGATCCTTTCCCAAGCCTATGGTAATCTATTTTGCTATGACAGGTAGTGAGAGATATCTTCCGTTTCCATATTGTAATTTATACTTTATTACACCCGAGAGATGTGAGTATCTAAACACTATTTGTGAGGTGCTTGTATATGACCTCCGTGCTTGTCTATTGGTCTTTAGTGGAACGATTATTTGTTGTAATTACTTTTATATTAGTGTTAAATGACCCATAACTTGTCTTTTGAGTAGAATAAAAGCGCATTTGCTTGAGGACAAGCAAATCTCAAGTGTAAGGGTATATGATGAGGCGAAAAATGATCCGTTTTTAGGGGGTCATTTAAGCCCGAATCCGACTTTATTTGATCAAATATTGCCCTAAATCGTTCTTTTTGTGATTTTAGGTACTTTGGGAGAGAAATCTGGAAAAGGAAGCAATTCGGACGTTTTTGGAGCATAAAAGTGAAGAAAACGCCAAAGTCTTAATTTTCCATGCTGGGAACAGTAGGTGACGGCGTCAAGAGCAAATTTCATGAATTCCCATGACGATCCAGAACAGATTTGACGGCGTCACGTAGGAAGAGCGTCAAGAGTAAAAGAGTCATGACGGCCTGGAAATGTATAAGTCTTGACGGCGTCAGAAGTAGATCTAGACAGTCTGAGAAGAGTTTTGGCGGCGAGGTGACGGCGTCACATGTTTCTTCTTGACGCCGTCAAACCCATTTTTCTATATATAGTTTTCTAATTTTTCACATAAAAGGAGAGAAGTTTTGGGAGAAACCCTAAGTACGATTTTGGTGTAACTTTACAGGTTTTTCAAGGGTTCCAACCCCTTGATACCTTGCATGATTAATCAAGATAAGTGTTCTTCTAATTCAATCAATATGTCTATGTGTTGGTTGTCTATATCATGTTCTTGTCTTAATTCTATCATGCTAGGCTAGATCTCCCTTGTGTTTGCTTAGATCTAATGAAACCTAGATATTGATTATGTGTTGATTACTTGTTTATTCTTGTTGTGGATGAATGATTTATATGTTAGGCTTAAGAAAACTGGCAGATCTCTAATTGGTAACATGCTTGAACGTTTTAAGAAACATGAACCAACGCGCACTAGGTCTTTATTGGTTGTATTTAATGCATGAGCCACTATTTACAATCCCTATAGTTGTGCTGGGCATGGTGTAGGAGGAGATAAGAGCTCATAGAATTGGGGAGTTATGTGTGCCACCCCATGAATGGTATTAAGGAATACGATCCGTTATCCATGCAATTATAACAAGTAATTAACATGTAAAAGATATCTAGGGAGTAATGAAATCTAAGTAAACACATTTTCTCCAATTACTGCTCACAACCTTAGTATAAATTAGTTTATTTTCATTTTCTAGTATTTTATTTTGATTGCATCTTAGTATTGGGTTAGTTGAATAGCAACTAATTCCGCCCAATCTTCCAAAAACCGAGATTTTTACTTGCTTTCCAAAAAATATAAAAACACAAAAAGAATCCTCCCTCACCTTTAGAACTAGTATTTAGGCTTTCTAATCCTAGCGACACTATTCCTAAGCTGAACGATCAATCCCCCGGTACTTGTCACTATACTATACTACAACGATCAGGTACACTGCCTGGTGGGGGTTGTAAGCTTCTCGAGATCCCTCGAGAGGTAAAGCCTGTTGCGATTCTCACGCATCATATATGTATATGTGTTTTAATATGTTTATATCCTTATAGTTAGTTTATATAAAATTATTGTTGTGAATGGAACCTAGTTTGATCTTTATGTGAAACGAATATATGCACAGCACAAGCAATTATAACTATATACAAAATACTAATAAGCAAGTAAGCAAATAGTGAGAGATGGAAAGATCAAACTGAGAGACAAAGGATTTATAGTGGTTCGGCTACAAGGACACCTTCCTTGCCCTACTCCACTCCCCGAGCACCGAGCTCGAGAGTTTTTTTCACTAAGTCAATCACCTCCCTTATGGCGGAGAAAACCGTACACACCTAGGCTTACACCAACGACACTAAGCCAAATGTCGAGTTCTAATTGTAGCTAGAACCAATCTCACAACTACAATCACACACAACTTCTTCACACCTTTTCACGCCTTCTATACTTCTTCACAACTCTTGATTCTTCACGCCTTCACAACTTCTATCTATTCACAACTTCAAGGATTTTGCTACTTCACAACTTCTAGTCTTCTAAGTCTTCACAACTTCAATACTTCTATCTCTCTACTTGAGGGCCTTTATTTATATACCACTACAATGATTCTTCTACTTTGAAAGCTTCTATATCTTATGTACTTCAAAGCTTCCAAGTCTTCACACCTCCTAGTCTTTTATGTCTTCACAACTTAAAGCCTTCAACTTCTTCACTACTTATCACTATTTCAATATGCTACTACTTCTTATATCTCCTATCACTAATTCTATGCTCTTTCTTCTCTTCTATCACCACTTCACACTATCAACAATTAGATCCTATATCTAAATCTAGCTAATCAATGTATACACCTTATTCACCAAAGTATAAATTATTAACAAGATGAAATGAACAAACAACTTAGATAGCAAGATGATACTAAGTTGTAATACTTCTAATCTTGGTAAATAGAAGTATTCTTCTCTTTTCACTTGAGTGTTGAGGCTTGAATCACTTTGAAATAAATATTAATGTATATATGATCAAAGGATTTTAGAGGATAGAAATGGAGGTTTGAATCAGAAAGTTTAGAGTGCAAAAAGGTAAGAAAAAATAGTGGAATGAACCAGTATTTAATGGGACAGTTGGGGGGAATCAGGAGTGTGCTGGTCCCCTTAATTAGAGGCCGGTCCCCTTAATTATTAAGGGGGCCGCCTAGATAATTAAGAGGGCCGCCCTCCTGAACGTTGCCCAGCTTTGTCCTTTTGTGAGGAAAATTTTTCTGGATTAGATTTGCCATTTTTGGTTGAAAATTTGAATTCATATTTTTGTAATGAATTAAACATATTCTTTTAATTCGAAAAATGTTTTATAAAAGATATAAAATGTTTTGTGACATTTTATAGAAATCTAATGATTAATAAAAATATTCCTTTGATCTTATAATGCATTAGACACATTGTTTAATCATACATTAAGTGATTAGATGGTGAAAGTGAGTATTTACTACTAAATACTTATTTACGTCATGATCTTTGGTTTGATGAGTTTTCATTTTGTTATTATCAAAACATAGAGATATCGAAAAATATGAATAATGTTTTTCGGCATTTATTTATATCGACAGACCAAACAACGCCTCGTTTGCTTGGCTTGGGACATCACCGGTTAAATCAACCGTCTCCGGTGTGTCCCATTTCTTATGAGTACGCAAAACACTCCAAGCCTCCTCATTATTAAACGGCCCGTTTTTGCTCTCAGTACGGTACATTTCCTTGGCATGTGTGAGGATATCCATGTCATTTTCCCCACTTTTTTGATCGCGTTCGGCACGTTTGAAACACACGTTGAACTTTGAGCAATCACGGTTCAACGTTCGACACTTCGATTGTATCATATCTTTGCCGCGTTTATGATGTTAGAAGTTGTACGATAGAAGATATTGAGTAGTGAAAGTGTGGGAAAATAAAGTGTGGTAAATGAGTATTTATATTGGTTGAAAAAAGGTTTTGGAAAATGTTTGTTTTTTTGTCTTTTTTTTAATCACAAATATACATTAGTTTCCGTTAGGGGGGGGGGGGGGGGGGGGGGGGGGTAATTGTAATTTTTTTTTTTAAACTAGCCGTTTGTGTCAATTGGGAAATGGGCGGTGTGAATTTTTTTTTTTTTATTCCAAACGTGGCCCTTTAACGTTGCGTTAAGCCACTAACGTGGCACGTTAACGCCATGTTAACGCAAGAGGTCACATTGGTTAACGTTGGGATAATGCGCGTTAAATGCTCTTAACGTGGCCTCCCACGTTACCACTGCGATTGCTCTAATGTCACCTAAAAAAGTTATGAAATAAACAGCACATTTTTTAAATGAATAATGTCAACAAAAAAAGAAATATTTTTGAATAATGGTGCCTACAAAGTGTATACCGTTAGTACAATGACCTTAATAGACAAGAAATAACATAATAACACAAATGAACTGTTTTAAAAATATGATGGCCACGAATGTAAAATACCTTATATAACAACACATCAATTTAAATTTTATTGCGGTAAGTAGACAAAAAGGCCACTTTGATACGCGCTACAAACCAAGCTCGCAACAAATTGCGTACCATAACCTTTGTTGATCACATTGGGCACAAAGATGCTTATGATATAAGATGTTTTGAAGAAATGCGGACATGGGAAACTCAATCCAAAAATCCGTATTCATAAGGTAAAGTACCGGCACAAATAAGTCAATTCGAATTGAAAGAATGCCTACATAAAATAGGCTCAATCCTGCATTTCGAAAGGTTGTATTACAGTGTACAACTTACAAACGGAAGTTACAAATTTTCTTTGTTTTCTCATCTCATCAATTGGATTTTTTTTTTTTTTTTTCTTTTTTTTTTCTTGCCTATCTATAAATTTAACCCGAATCAGATGCTATCCTCTTCTACACCGAAATGATTTACACCGGTTTATGACGGTTTTTACAATGTAATCAACAAAGAAGACGTTCTACGCTAAATTATATTAAACTGCAAATCTTACATGCTCGCAGCTTTTGATATGACATATTCCTCCCCTTCGAATAGCTGTCCTTCAGCTTCCTGCAGAACATGAACCAGTGTAATATTAGATTAAGTGAGTTGAGAAAGTAATGTTGGCTAATGTTTATTAGATCAACCCAAAAAAAAAAAAAAAAAAAAAAAGAGAGAGGGAGGGAGCGAGGAATGTTTTTGGTGTAAAGTTAGCAAAACGAGTGGGTTGACAGGAAAAAACACTTTTTGTCACTGAACATTTCAATACAATTGATATTCTGAATAAAGGGCTTTGGCAGGTTGTATGCACTATACTACGCTTAAGGCAAGTTTCAACCTGTTTGATCCCGTTCCACCATATAGGTAAATTTGTTTATTTAACTTGTTTGACCCTTACACATCAAACATAACCCAAATCAATGCATTCACAAGTAAATTAATATTGATACTAGTGCCTAGCTGCCTAGCACACATGTCTAAAAAATATTCTAACAAGAAGATTAGAACGCATGGCAAATTCAATGGTTATGAACTTATGACGAGGATAAAGAAGAAGCTAACTTGAATGGCTAAGGCATGTAAGGGATGTGTGTTCGGTACAAGTATCATTACTCTAAGTAAACGAGTCAAAGTTTCAAAATACAACTTTTGAAATCTATGGTCAAAACTAGTACTTGCTGACTGAAGAATGGTACGAGTCTTGTTGGACAATTTTGACATGACATTTTCTAATTGTAGTGCTTACTATAAACTTTAATACTCTATGTTTTTTATTTCTATCTTTATTAAACTTTAAATCAATTTGATGTTAAAATACGACTTGCTTGACTTTGAAAGACAAAGTTTATTTATTGTCCTTGGAATGACCCTATAAGAAACCCGTTATGTGAACTACGATTATCAACAAAATGAGAACGGATCAAAGTTCATACCACTTGTTCTTTACACTTGAGTTTTGCAAGATATTTATCTAACGCGCCATCACCCCTAAGAATTTTTCCACCACATCCCCGTTTATCTACTGACCCAACCGACTCCTCGTCAATCACGACAGCTTCTACTCTATCATCTCCCGTCTTGACATCTGGAATCTGAAGTCAAAAAGGAAAGAAGCTGCTGTAAATTTCATGGGACAAGATGTTGAGATATTAACTTGTGTAGAGAACTGAAAAGCCGACTAACCTCATACATACAGTCGGTAAGAAGGGTTTCAAGTATGGCTCTTAACCCTCTTGCACCAGTATTCTTAACCATTGCCTTTTGAGCAATCAATCTTAGTGCCTCTTCTGAGAAATGTAGTTTCACCTGTGGTCAAGGAAACATAAATGAGCGCCCCAAGCATCCAAGCAAATAAAAACATTAGGTGTCAAGATGGATGATGGGTTGCAGATAACGGGTTAAATCGGGCTCAGGTGACTTTCAATAATATTGGAAGCTCGAAGCTCTATGCACTAAAAATATAATGTACGTGACTTCAACCTGTTTTGACGCGTTCCCCTTTTAGCTAAAAGTTTATTTGACCCATTTGGGAGAAACAAATTATGATAGAAACTACAAAAAGGATCACCATTACGATAGAGAGACATGAATCATATACAGTACTTACATTGTTCATCTGAAACAACTTTTTGTATTGCTTACCAAGAGCATTTTTTGGTGCCATCAGGACCTGCATGGAATTAAAATGATCACAATTTAACTTGCTAATACTTCCGATTTGTAGTTTCACTAATCAATTTCGACTGTTTGGATAAATAGATTCTGCACCTCATTCTTCGATAAGATACTTGTTAAATGACAAGATTTGGGTAATCGTTTTCACAATTCATACTAGCTTCAACATGACAAATCATCAATATACAAATAAAATCTTCTTATTACCCCATTTTTTTAAACCAAATTAAGATTTTAAAGAATTTTGCTCCGATATCACAAGGCGTGTCTCCTTTTTTTCACAATGTCCTTTTAGGTCATTCATGTATCAATAATACAGAATTCTGAATAATCAGAATTAGTCAAACACCCAAGCAGCTGATTATGTGATTATTATAACTTCTGATAGCAAAATCATATCCAACACTATCTCCTAAAGCCCATTTTATTACAGTCGACTGTTTGGTTCTGGTTGTGTTCATAATACATGATCACTTTCAAAATGCAGATATAAACAACGTACAGTTGAGTCAATTGAAGCAATACAACTAGCAATGGACTTTACCTCAACAAGTTGGTCCTCGGTTAAAGCTGATAAACTAAGTAAAATTGGAAAACGTCCTATAAACTCCGGAATGAGTCCATAAGCTATAAGATCACTACTTTCAACCTGGATATTAACAAATGCAATCAATAATTATTAATGGCATACAACAAGAAAAAGGTAACAACTTGGATATCTCAGAAATATAAAAGCTTACAGATTCAAGTAAAGAAGAAGTGACCGCAGCGTTAGTCAATTTACCGCTTCTCATATTTTCACGAACGGGTGCTCCAAAACCAATTGAGGAGTCCTGTCGTCTGATAAACACATGAGTATCAGTTTGAACCCTTTTACTTCCCACATGCCATTTCTAAGATAGTAATTAACTTTCGCCCGCAAGTGAGCAACTCAATAAAAAGTAATGTACAACATAAACAAGTAGTGATCACCTCTCAGATATGGTTTTTTCTAGATCAATAAATGCTCCTCCACAAATGAAAAGGATGTCTTTTGTATCTATCTGCAAATTTATTATAAGACATAACATAGCACAGCGTGAAGGTTAGGAAAAAAATTATTCATAAAATGAAAATGACATGATTTATTTCCAGACATAACTACCTCGATTGGGAAAAAATTAGATTAGAAAACAAAATTACATTACAATAATCTATGGCATTACCTGGATGTTTTCGCCTCGAGGATGTTTCCTGGCCCCCTTTTCAGGCACATTCACTATCTGCAGAGAATATAATATTTGGTGTTGAGTGAGGAACGTCCTGATGTATATTAAGCATGTGAAAAAACAATGGAGTGGACCATGTTAATGATGCATATAATTCCATAAGCTATAGTAACATAACCAAGAAGGTCGAAAAATTCCACAAATCATAGTCTAGAACAAAAGCACGGTAAAAAGACCTCTAATGCAAAGCACCATATGTTATAACATGATGATCTATGTGTAACTATTACGTGACAGAGTCAACTCATTGACCTATTGGAATTTGGAAGTAAAAAATGTATGATTGCTTACAGTTCCTTCCAACATCTTAAGTAGGGCTTGCTGCACACCTTCGCCAGAAACATCTCTGCTAATATTCATGCTTTCGGCCTGCAAATAATTAAACCAGAAATTTGTTTTATAACTTAGAGCATGCAACAGCCAATCACTTGAACAGAAAGTTAACCAAATATATAAGGACAACGTCTTGAGTATAAATCAACAAACCTTTTTGGTTATCTTATCAACTTCATCGATGTAAACAATCCCTTGTTGGGCTGCTTGAACATTGAACTCAGCAACCTTCATAGCAGATTGAGAATTGAAATATCAATATTCACTAATAAACAAGTATTTATGATGTAAACAGGATAAACACCATAAAATGCAGATGATTACACATTTATGAACCCTAGCATAAGTACAAAATATCAAACTAGTATGATTTTTACAGAGAATTTGTAACCATGGCAAATCACTTACAGGGTAAAAACTAAATAACATACAGCATTAGGCAACTCAAGCTAAGTCTGTGTCTATCTTAAACCTGTTAATACTAGGGAGTAAGGTCAACTCACAAATTACCAGATCAACAACTTATGAGGTACATTACTACTAAATAATAAGAGATTGCTTTTATGCTCATTGTAACTGCATCTCCTGACCAACTAAAGCCGATGAAGAAAACATGCTAATTAAATGTTAAGAGCAAATAATGTAGTTAATGTGAAAAGGCATAAATAACTAGGCAGCAACAGGAATGGATGTAAAATATATAATCAACAGTAAAAGTGTTTAATACAAAAGGCATACCGTAAGTAGCTTATGTAGTATGGATTCAACGTCATCACCAACATAACCAGCCTGTCGAATTTAAAATATCAAACTCTATCAGAAAAATAGTATAGCATATAAAACCAACTTTAACTTCAGAACAGCTTAGAAGGCCACTTATAACAGCAAGGTCCCGTTAAATAGATTATGCTACTGATTATCTAAGGGTCGAGGTGTCAAATAATCACTTTTGGATGATTTATTTCATACTGGCTACAACAAAACTGATTATTAAAGGGTAAAGTATCATTACAATAATTCAATCAAAAAATAAAAGTATAATAACCACACTACCGATTCTTTTAACAAGAATGCCGTTTTTTATCAATATTACAACCTCAATAAACAAAAGCATATTCAAACACTAACTCCTAACCCCCATTTTATTACAGCTCGCTATTCAAGTGAAGGTCGAACAGAATGAGATCGTATATTTATCCACAATACAAATATCTTTTACAAATGTCAGTTTTTCATTTCTTCTCAATAAAAGCAAGATAGATGACTTACTTGAGTTAATGTTGTAGCATCAGCAATAACAAAGGGAACATTAACAAAACGAGCAAGGGTCTTTGCAAGTAATGTTTTCCCTATTTTATATAAGTCAAATCAAAATTATCAGCAATCTGGAATAACCAAAGAGTATTAAAAAATATAAATAATAAACAGTCTCGTGAGTCATACCTGATCCAGTTGGACCCATAAGAAGTACATTACTTTTCTCTAACTCTACATTGTCGTCTTCATCTTCCATCATAGCTTTTCCTGTTTCTCCACCTGACCTAGATTTCAATAAATTGTTTCGGCTCAGCATATGCGTTTCAAGATATGACATACGATAACGATTTTGTAGAGGCTAAAATGTCAAATGACTAACCCTTTTTGCAAGGAAGCGTGATAAATTCTTTTGTAATGGTTATATACTGCCACGGAAAGCACCTGAAAATGAAATGCAAAAACATATAAACAAGTTGAGATCATACCCATGAATTGTATTACCGTTACGTACATTTAAATGTATATTATGTTTTAATACACTGACGACACACTTCTCAAATACTTTAGCCAATTAAATTAGTTTTGTCCTTCCATTTCTATTATCTTGAATCCTTCTTTAGCACACTATTGTATTTCTCAATGGCACAGAAACATAGAGGAAAAGAAGCGGCACTTTTACAGAGAACACTCCAATATCTGCCCTTGGTAAGACACAAATCGATAACATATAGCAATAAGATTTTTGTAAACCCGCCGTACTAAAAACTATCACTTTGAATCTATCACATATAGCAAGAAATTGGTGTTAAAATTATGGTGGTATTCGAATGAAAATGGTTAACCGTACACCCATTTCTGCACGAGTTCAACTAATGAATGAAACTGATAGTTCTATAATGCTCATAACAATATAGCAAAGGAAACAGCATTTTGACATATAGCAAACTAATGTTCGCCCCAGGAAGAAATGAGAAAGCAAAATATTTACCTCAAAACTTACTCGGACTATCTTATAGTAATTCATATATACCAAGTCATCAGTGATAAAGTTATACAGTAGCATTTACATGAAAAGTATTAAAGTTGCAATCATTTTGACATGGGTTTGACTGGTGTTAAACTTATCAACTATCAAGTCCCTGAAAGAGCTTCTTAGGGGCATTTTAATCTTTAGTTCTTAACAGCACAGAAAATTATCAAAAAGGAAAAGGTTATTTTGACACAAAGCATTCTAATATCTTTCCCGAGAAAACATATATTGATCAAGAATATAATTTCATAGCTTAGAAATACTAAGAACTATCAATTTGAAATGCACGTGAACCAGACACCATCTTCACATATGTCGAGCCATTAATGGTAACATTATATAGATATCAACATAAAAAGTGCTAAAGTTGCAACTTTTTCCACACGAGTTTGACCAATTTGTATGGTAATCAAGTCTGTGAAGATCTCCTTAATGGCATTTCTTTAGAAATAGTCCTAAATGGCATTTGTGAGAAACAGACGTCAATGGCATTTTATATTGACAGATCTTATTGGCATTGATCTAGCACTACAATTTTCACAGAACCTAAGTACTAAATACTACCTATTTACAATGTGCATGATTAGCTTAGCACCATATTCAGATATACCAAGTCATTACTAGTAAAGTTAGTATAGCATCCCATACAACATGTCTTTGGTTATATGAACATTTTCCTCACGAGTTTGACCAACAATAAATTGATTAAGTAATAAATTTTTTTATAGAACCTAAGTACTAAGAACTACTAGTATCAATTTGCAGTGCACATAAAAAGTATTAGCATTTACATAAAAAGTATCAAAGTCCCAACCTTTTTCGCACGTCTTTGACCAATGACAAACTTATCAAGCCCTTGAAAAATCTC
This sequence comes from Artemisia argyi, assembly GCA_030686995.1. Lineage (NCBI taxonomy): Eukaryota > Viridiplantae > Streptophyta > Magnoliopsida > Asterales > Asteraceae > Artemisia > Artemisia argyi. The sequence goes on from CM060689.1 coordinate 151,891,335, forward strand.
CTTCGGGGTAGGCAAATTCTTCCCCAAATTCGACCCACCCCATCCATTACCCTTCTCTTCATCAACATTAACATTTTCACCACCACGAACCACATGAATCCCTGGTGGGCCAGGCAGAGTATGCACTGCAAGTCCATTACTCGACGCCGGAGGCAAATTCGTCAAATTCTCCGGCGGATCACCTCCATAAGCCCGTAAAGTATCCCAAAACTTATTCCTAAGCTTATTCCCATAATCCTCATCACCACCACCATTACCAACATTCTTCTTATCCTTACCATTATTCTTAATCCTACCAATTTCGATAAACCTACCTTGAAGAGGGCCCACATTATTCGGCTTATAATAAAAACTAGACTTACAATTAGGACACAACCTCACCGGCAGACAAGACCCTTTCGCATCTCCATCCGCCACGTCAGATTCCGGCGGGATGACGTGGCAGTCATCTGAAAAAACAAGATCCATAAGTTTACAACAACGTGGGCAGTTAGCTTCTGCTTTTATCATACGTGTCACCATTGATATTCTACCATTACCCTCATCACCACCACCACCACCATTGCCGGAAAATGTACGGATGGTAAACATCCTCCGACCAATGTAGGAAGAGTTTAAGGTTAATGTCGGACACCCACGTTTTGATATGTACGAGGAAGTGAAAAAAACATGTCGGAGCTTATGGAATCTTGATAGCCCAGACATCAAGATTCAAACTTTATTGGTTTTTTGTGTTATTTGATCAAAAGGGTATCTGAATTGATGAAAAGATGAGTAAAAAATGGTTTTCAAGAAATGGGTTCTTTTTTGTGTTAAAGTTAAAATTTCTGCTTTTTTATATAATTTGATTAAAAGGGTATCTGAAACTGTGATTGGATTAGTGAAAAGATGAGTAAAAAATGGTTTTCAAGAAATGGGTTCTTTTTTGTATGTAAGTTAGAAAATTATGGATTTATATAAGTTGGGATTTTGTCAACGTGTGTGTGTGGAATATGAGGGTTTATTTATATGGGTATTTTGAGGAGGGTTTTTTTATTGGATTAGCTGGTGTAGGTTGGAAGCAAAGGAATTGTGATGATAGGTGTTAAAAATATATTTTGCCTTCTTGTTTATTAGAAAAATATATTTTGACAGCCAAATGGAAGCATGAGGTGTTAAAAATATATTTTGCCTTCTTGTTTATTAGAAAAATATATTTTGACAGCCAAATGTAAAGCTGTAAACAAACTGAACGTTCAGTGAACATTTCATGAACCGTTCGGTAAAAAGTTCGTTTATGTTCGCTCGTTTATTAAATGAACGGACGTGAACAATATTTTACGTTCGTTTAGTTAAATAAACGAACATGAACAAAAGTCTCGTTCGTTCATTTATGTCCGATTAGATGTTCGTTAAAGTTCGTTTATGTTTATTTATCTATTTATGTTCATATATCATATATTTTAATTTTATAATTTTAAAAATTAGTTTGTTGAAACAGAGCAACACTTATAAAACAATATATTGTGAAGAATTCAATAAAATTTAAGCTTGTTTGTCTATTTTCATTTATGTTCGATCGTTTATGTTCGTTTAGCGTTCGTTTAATGTCTTAATGAACAAACATAAACGAACATGAACAATTCATTTTCTTAATAAACTAACATGAACAAGAAAATTCGTCCGTTTAAGCGTCCGTGCTCGTTTATTTGTCCTGTTAAAATTAAATGAACGAACATGAACAGAGCTCCGTTCGTGTTCGTCCGGTTCGTTTACAGTCCTAGCCAAATGGAAGCATGAGGTGTTAAAAATATATTTTGCCTTCTTGTTTATTAGAAAAATATATTTTGACAGCCAAATGGAAGCATGAGGTGTTAAAAAAATATTATATATGTTGCTCAACTTTATGATTTGATAGTTAAAATAATAATAATAACAATAAAAACTTTATGATTTGATAAAATTGAGCCCTAACATTTGTTGAATGAGCATAATAGAAATTCTCTAGAAGAATCTTTTATTTTCTAGGTAACGTTCACACTTATTAAAAATTCTCGAGAAAATCTTTTATCTTATATATATAAAGCTTAAGAAGTCATATAAATTTAAGTGCTCATGATTAATGCTTGATGAATTGATTGTATCACATGTGTTAATTCCACATTTATTTCCAGGCATGTCAAGCAACTTTCGTTAAGTATACAAACTTTCTTTAAGTGTGCAATGAATATTCACATGATGGCCATTTATATCTTGAGTATATGAAGAATTTATCAGTTACACAACTCTACATAGTGTGTTATCTTTATAAAGTTACTCAGTAGTTTTGAAGTTTCACACACCTCAAACTTGAGCTTACACTTTTGCATAACTGAATCTAATTTGATAATGGCAGACAGGTCAGGCCAGGCTTCTCAAACAGCTGAAAAAATTTCTGAAAAAGATGGAGCAGCTAACAAAGATTGTGGAAAAAATCCCCTGCAGCCAAACGGCCAACTTTTTCTTGATGAACTTTATGTTGGTGTCTCAGGAACCATAGTTGTTATGCTGTGTAGAAAATGGGATGTGAATGCGAGAACTGGCCGTTATTTAAGCACTGATTTCATTGTTTCGGATGCAAAGGTAAATTAACTTTTAGTTTTCCTGCAAGTTAAATGAAGAGAAACAAATATAATTGTGATTGTATAAAATTATCAAAATCCAGAAAGATGCATATGTTGTCTATTTTGTATATGGTTTGGGGTTTGGTTGATGCATACATCATTCACTAAAGAACTCGAATTCTGTTATTCCAGGGTAATATCATGCACTGTACTACAAAAGCCAGCATTTCACATAATTTTGTTGACAAATTAAAAGATGGTTTCATTTACTCAATCAAAGACTTCAGTGTCATGGAAAATAAGGATGAATACCGTGTTTTGAAGGACTCTGCTTTCATGATTGAATTTCATGGATCAACGTCCGTAAGGAAAGCTGCAGTCAAGGCGGATGGTTTTGTCAGACATCCCTTCCAATTGGTACCATTCGACAAGCTTGAACCTACAGGCAATAAATTTCTAATTGGTAAGGTCATGATTGTCAAATGTTTTCTGTTGGTTTCCAGTTTCTATCTATAAATATAAATTTTTGTATGTTTTTCAGATGTTGTTGGTTACATTACGAATGTTGGTAGGACCACCTATCAGAGATCAGGTTCAAGAAATCTTGATTTCCATCTTGCCAATCAAAGGTATGTGTTAGTTTGTGCCTTTCTTACAGCCAATGACATGTTGTTTTCCTAATCGTTAGTCTTATATTGCTTTAAGCAGTGGGCAGTCAATTAGGGTTACCCTGTGGGGTGCTTTAGGCGATGTCTTAGTAGAAAAGAAAGCTAAACATACTGGGCTGTGTGCCGTGGTCCTAACTTCAGTCAATGCTAAATACTACAATAGTAAGGGTCTATTCAACATAATGTTTCAATGTGGTTTATGAGGATCACGGTTTAACTGAATTTGTGTACTTACCTTTCAGATAAACTTTATTTGTCGAGCAGCTCCTCCACCCTCATTCTGGATGATGATGACATTCCAGCTCTGAAACAATTTAAGGACGGAGTAAGGTAATCACAGTTAGATTCTCCCTACACGTTAATCATGTTAGCATCTAACCCTAATGTTTCTTACAGTGGTGTTAATCTAAAAAGGGAAGGCGTGCCAGTTGACCACTCTATACCAAAGCCTGGGACACTTGAAAATGTGTTGATGTGGGCAAGAAACAGGAACAGTGATGTACTTATGTTCTATTCTAATCTTTTGTTAATGTAATTATAGCCTATTGCATCCTATTTACCTGCTTTTTCCTTATTTAGAGCTCAACCTTCCACTGTAAGGTAACGATAGATAGAATCATAACTAGAAAGGGGTGGAACTATCCATCGTGTGGAGGTGAGAAATGCAAGAAAGGTTTAACAAGGCATGAAGGTAAATTTTGGTGTGAAGGTTGTAACAAATCTGTGGACTATCCAGTTGTAAGGTATCACTCTTTCTTTACATTAGTTATTATTTGGTTTTTAAAAATATCATTTGTATAATTTTTAAAAGAATGAAAAGATTGAATACCAATTTGATGCAATACTGGGTGTGTAGGTACAGGCTCGAAGTTGGTGTATCCGATGAGACAGACCAGACTGTTGTTGTGATGTTTGATGAGACTGCAAAAGAGGTGGTTAAACACTCAGCAGCCGAACTTTTTGGTACAGATGGGGAGGTACATTATTAATGATAAAGAACAAATGTTTAAAAGTTAAAAAAAGTAATCTAATAATTAGCCCTAACCTTATCTTCCTCTCCAGGATTCAGAGGATCATGTTGTGTTGCCACGTGCTATTTCTGAAATTGTGGGTAGCACCCACATTCTGGAGATAAAGACACACACTTACTATGAACATGGAAGCTACGAGAGCTTCACATGTTCGGCAATTTGTGCAGACCAGGCTGGTGATGGTGAGGGTGCGGGTTCTAGCACCGTTGAGGAAATGGCTGCTTCTGAGACAGGTCCAATCGAGCCTTCTAAAGAAAACACCATTGAAAGGTTAATCAATGATACCTCAATTCGCAAGTTTTACCAATCTAAAATACAACTACTGCTTACCTCATTTATTTTTTAATTGTTTCAGTGCTGATGTTGAGCAATCAGGCACTGATATAGAGGTGGAGAAAGCTGACCAATTTGCTGCTACTAAAAAGCACCAGTTGAAGAAATTATCGGATGATCCATCAGTGTCAACTCCATCAAAGCCTACTGAAGACAACATTAAAAAAAGGTTAGTTAATGGATCCTTGATCCACATTCCGAAGCAGTTTAAACTATAACCGCTTACATGTCATTTATAATTGTGTTTTTTAAGGAATGATGTTGAGGATTCAGACAATGAAACAAAGGATGTCATTAAGAAAAGAAGGTCTGGATTACTCTTATTCTTTTTGTTATTTTATCATTAGCTTAATATTGTTGCAAATCTTAATAGTTTGATTTCTTGCATACCTCATTTAGGTTTGTCGTTGCAGTCTCCGACGAGGAGTGAACAAGAAATGCTGAAGATCTTGGAAGCATCGTGCAAAGTTACCACCTGATGAGTGAAGAATGAAATGAATAAATAATTAGGGGAAACATTCTGAATTGAATCCTAATAGTTAATAGGATTCTTGAGTTTCATGCTTTTGGAAAAATATTTGTGTTTGGTTTTAAGTTTTCATGTTTTGAATGAACTGTGTTTGTTTCCAAGTTAAAATCATGCGATCATGGTATTCATTAGTAAAATTTTACCCGTGTGGTTGAAACTTATGGTCCCCACTGCTCTTCTGACAACACATATTATTACACATTAAACGCCAACACTATATAAAACCATGTAAAAGCTGTTACTAGATGGCTTACTCGATCTTTGTAAATGTATGCACACAGAGCATCTCTAAGCTATCCTAAAGGCTGATAAACGAATCAACACTTCCGACAGCAACATATCTTACATGACTCCTGAACGTTCACTTGCTATGTAACAAAAACCATCAGTGTGAGCTGTGAAGTTGTCAAATGCTTGAAGGGACGAGTATGCCAGTACTTCAACGGTGCCTAGAGAGATTTATCAATAAAGAAAGTGATCACGAGACGTGGTAAACAACAACATGATCTTGACTAAACGATATAAAACAGTATACTCAAAATTCAAGTATTCTTACCATTTCCAATAGTTAGGAAGAACAAATTCTCCTTCATGTTCCATGATATCTCATTCACCTCGCCAAACAAAGCAGCAAGAACGTTTGAATATATGCATACATGGTATTCATTAATAAAAATTTCATTGTTTACAAGTTCAAATCTTGCAAATTAATAATAACAAGCAGCTTGATTAAATTTTATATTACATTTGTATTATACTTATTCATGGAAGTTTTTAGTTAAAATTACGCATCAAATGCAAGACTATAAAAAAACAAAGTAATTGTCTAAACTTTGTATTCGAATTTTTATATTACATTATAAAGGTTCACTCATCTTCTTTGTTTCCTGTTTTTTTCTCAAATAAATGATGTCTACATGATGTTGTTTGGAACAAATAATTGATCCTGGAAATAAGACGGCAGACCTGTGCACATGATATTACATATTCAAGTGCGAATTATGAAGGTTGCATCATAAAGATTAATATATAAGTCTATAACTAATCAGAGACTTAAAAGGGATGCATCATGAACATCGGGTAACACAAATATAGTGCCGGACCTAACAAATGACAAAAATTAGTACAATACGCAGGTAAATAAGTAAAAGGTGCAACTTTGGTTCACAAAATTATCAGGAAGAGGAAATAAAATGAATTGCTATAATATTTTTATGATTTTTTTTTTTTTTTTTTTTTTTTTGGTTATAAAACCTTTTGGATTCCTAATGAATTAACTTTATGGTCAGTGTAAGTTACTTAAATATTTTGTAACTCCATGGAAACCAAATAGCTTTATGAGGCCTTTAAAAGCCCCATGCTGATCTCTACTATACACAACTATCACAATCTATATTTCACTCTAATGGGATTGAGTAAGGAAGAACTTTGCAGGTATTTTCATCTGACAGCAGAGCAGGCTGCCAAAGAACTTAATATTGGTTCAACTGCTTTAAAAAGGTACTGTAGAAAAGCGGGTTTTAATCGTTGGCCCTATCGTAAGCTGAGTAGTTTAGATTCGCTGATTAGCACTCTTCAGGTATGAGTTCAAATAAGTGTAACATATTATTGTTTAGATTTGCGAATGTCATGTCTAATTCAACAGTATCTTTTTGCAATATAAATGTGTAAGTGCATTTATAAAAAACTAATTTTATAACATACCATATTATTGATAAACTTTTTTTTTTATAGGCTGAAAATGGAGGCACAAAAGTTGATGATAAGATGCGAGATGTCATACTAAAGTTGAAAGAAGAAAGAAGAATGATAGAGGAAAATCCTGATTATGAAATTGCAGCAACCACAAAAAGATTGAGACAGAAATGTTTCAAAGCTAACCACAATAATAGGAAAAACAAGAGATTGATATTATCATTAACCAACGCAACAGAAGCAATTGAAGCAACACCGTTGCAAGTTGTGTACCCTACTGATAGCTCAAATTATGAAGAAATGGCCACAACAGAAGCAATTGAAGCAACACCGTTGAATGTTGTGTACGCTATTGGTAGCTAAGATTATGAACAAATGTTTCGTGATAATGGTGGTGATTTTAATAAGCAGGAATAGATGAGCATGTTTTAGTCTAAAATGTTAATTTAACATCAATGGAATGTTACTCTCTTTCTATCTTAACAACTATATATGACTAAATAATTAGATTACAATATTTGTCAATCTATTATGTCAATCTGCTATATAACTTTATTCAGTCAACAAACTAACAATTACGACTCTGACTTAAACAATCTTTAACCAAGTTAATTTACACATGTTTTGTTAATATGAACCACATAATAAAAGCTATTCATAACTCCAATAATCTTCCAAATTCCTTAAAAATTGTTAAGCAAATTCCATATTGATTGTCAATAAATGATGCATTTACACAAGCAAATACCAAAAGCCAATCTTTTCGCCTTCATAAGTTTATATCACTACAAATATATATGTGATCTTTAATTCCATATGCTACAGAAACAAACATCTGTTTTATGAAGCTATGGATCATGGTAAGCTTAAACCTGATTGCTATTCCTATACTTAAATTGTTCGTGCAATAACAGTTATCGATTTATCTATTTTACAGATTCACTTAAGAAGCAAACCGACTTTCCATCCTTATCAAACATGATCAACAACTCTATAATGATTAGATCATATACAAAAATTAGATCTGATGGCAGAATTGAGAGTTGTTGTGGTCTGAAAATAAGGGAAGTAGCGACACAGCAAGCAGGTAAAGAAAACTAATTCTGGATTTTAGTTCAATTAATAAACACTAACCTTATGCTAACAATTAGCAAATTTCATCCAGGAATTTCGACAACTCCAGAAAACAACAGAGAAGATATTAAAGAAAAAATATCAGTTCTTGATTCTAACAAATCTAAGAAAACCCGCAAAAGATATAAAGGTAAATTTTCAATGCATGTATCTTATAATTAAGTAGCAGTTCTACTAAACATAAAGCATAAATTTTCAGGTTCTACATCCAATTCCCAGTTCCCAACAACAGATATTACATCAGAACAAGTGAGACACCGTATGGATAAAAAAAACCAAAAAAGAATAGGATTCACATCTAAAGGTTACTTTTCAATTAAGTTTACCCAATTTCATTTTTTCTTAACAGATTTAAAGGCAATTAACAAAATCATATATAAATATAATTTTTTTTTACGCAAGGGATTGCTGTCTCATACCATAATATTGGTCCACCATTGTATAAATGTGGAAACTGTGAAGCAATCATGTGGTATGAAGAAAGAACGAATAAGGGATTCAAACCTGTAAAGCCATTATTCTCCCTTTGTTGCCAAAGTGGTAAAGTGCTCCTCACTAAATTCAATGAAGCACCGACGTTATTAAAGAACCTTCTTGATTATGGTGATTCATCTACAGCAAAATTTAGAGAGCAGATTAGAATTTACAATAGTTTGTTTTGCTTTACATCTTTTGGAGCAAAAATAGATAACTCAATTAATTCAGGACGGGGACCATATACATTTAGAATCAACGGACAAAATTATCATCTGATTGGGTCATTGCTTCCAACAACAGGAGAACAACCGAAGTTTGCTCAGCTTTACTTTTTTGATACACAGAATGAAGCTCGCAATCGCATGAATGCTTTTATTGATAAAAAAACAGAACCCGAGATTGATGAAACATTAGTCATGGACCTCATTGCAATGCTAAATCAGTCAAGTGCAGTTGCCAAGGCATTTCGCATGGCAAGAGATTGGTGTGCTGCACATGATACTTCTAACTTCCAGTTGCGTCTTATTAGCAATAGAGCAAGTACACGACAGTACAACACCCCAAGTGTGTCCGAAGTAGCTGCTCTAATTACAAATGATTTTGGTCAGGGAATTCCTTCACGAGATATCATTGTAAGCTGTAAAGACACTGGAAAACAAAGAATTTCATAATTGCATGCTTCTTACATGGCACTGCAGTATCCTTTGTTATTCCCATACGGAGAAGATGGGTTTCATGATAATATACCTTATCATGACAATTCAAGTGCACGAAAAACTATACGTGAATTCGTTACAATGAAAGAGTATTATGCGTACATAATTCAGCAACGAAATAACCAGGGTACTACTTTGCTAAGAGGAGGGAGGCTTTTCCAACAATTTTTGGTTGATGCGTATACATCTATTGAAGAACAAAGACTTAAATGGACAAGAAGTAATCAAGACAATCTACGTGTCGATCTTTACCATAACGTGTTTGATGCTGTTACAAGAGGAGATACAGACGCCGCAGCAATTGGAAAAAGAATAGTTTTACCATCAAGCTTTGTAGGCAGCCCAAGGTATATGATGCAAAATTATCAAGATGCCATGGCTCTATGTAGGGTATTTGGAAATCCGGATCTGTTCATCACATTCACTTCCAATCCAAAATGGCCTGAAATAGGTGACATGCTTTCGCATATTCCTGGCCAGAAAGCTCACGATCGACCGGAAGTTGGGACTAGGGTATTTAAAATTAAATTGACTGAGTTATTAGATGATCTTACAAAAAAACAGATTTTTGGCGATTGTTGTGCGGGTAAAAAAATTCACCTGTTAATACCAATAACTTTTTTGCTTTAAATCATTCTGATTTATATCTAATATTTTTCAGATATTTCGTTTCAGTTGTGTATGTTATCGAATTTCAAAAACGGGGCTTGCCGCATGCTCATATTTTATTGTGGCTTGAAGGATACGCTAAGTGCAAGACTGGGGCTGAAATAGATGATCTAATCTCAGCAGAGATTCCATGCAAAGCTAATGATCCGGATGGATACAAAGTTGTTACCGAATATATGTTGCACGGACCCTGCGGGAAGGATGCAAAGAGCGCACCATGCAACATAGAAGGAAAGTGTTCAAAGCATTTCCCTAAAGCGTTTTATCCGGAAACAACAATTGATGGAGATGGCTACCCTGTTTACCGTCGTAGAGATAATAAAGTCAATGTTGTAAAGGGTAAGTTCACTTTCAATAATAGATATGTCGTTCCTTACAATCGATATCTTTTGATTAAGTATCAAGCGCACATAAATGTTGAATGGTGCAATAGATCGAGGGCAATTAAGTATCTATTTAAATACTTAAACAAAGGGCCTGATCGAGCTACTATTGTCATTGAAGAAAACATAAAAAAAGCTGATACAGGAGTTCCCACACAGATTGTTGAGGTTGATGAAATTAAAAATTTCTTGAATTGTCGATATTTAGGCCCATGTGAAGCAGTATGGAGACTCTTTTCTTTTGACATCAATTTCAACTACCCATCAGTCATGAAGCTCAATTACCACCTACCCAACCAAAATGCAATAACACTACGGGATTCTGAAAATTTACCAGCACTGCTTCAAAAGGAAGGTATCAACATAACTATGTTTACCGAGTGGTTTGAACTTAATAAACGTGAACCACCAGCTCGGGAATTAACTTATGCTGAAATTCCGACAATGTATGTATGGCATGAAAAAGCAAGAATTTGGAAACTCAGAAAACTAAAGAAATGCATAGGTCGGATGTTTTATTCCAATCCTGCTTCAGGGGAACGTTACTATCTCAGAATGGTACTGAATGTAGCTAAAGGTCCCGAATCGTTTGAACACTTGATGACGGTTAACAAAGTTACATACCGGACATTTAAAGAGGTATGCTTTGCATATGGATTGCTCAATGATGACAAAGAATGGACCAGGGCTATATCAGAGGCGAGAATGTGGGCATTGGCACCTCAATTGAGGGACTTATTTGTTACAATATTGTTGTTTTGTGAGGTAAGTAGGCCGCGGCAATTATGGAAAGAAAACTGGGAGGCTCTATCAGAAGATATTTTACATAAACAAAGAAAACACTTCAGGTACCCAGACTTACAACTTACCGAAGAACAGATTCAGAACTATTGTTTGGTGGAGATAGAGGCACTGTTACACAGATTTGGTAAATCTTTAGCCGAATTTGAAGGCCTCCCACGGCCAAATCCTAAGCTACTAACAAACATGGATAATCGTTTGATTAGAGAAGCATTGGATTTTGATATGAAAACAAGTAAGATTGAACATGAACAGCTTCATTCAATGTTAAATTCCGAGCAACATCTGATCTATCAAGAAGTTATTGAGTCTGTTTATAGCAAAAAAGGAGGATTTTACTTTGTTTATGGACCCGGAGGTAGTGGTAAGACATTTTTATACAAGACTATAATATCAAAACTAAGATCAGAAAGAACGATAGTTCTTGCAGTTGCATCTTCAGGTACATCATTTAATACTCTTTGTATCAATTATTATACATAATAATTCATGAACATCAACAATACTACACTACTTAAATAGTTGATTATTTACTATTAAACCAGGAATTGCTTCTTTACTACTACCGGGAGGGAGGACTGCTCATAGCAGATTTGTTATTCCATTGGAATTGATGGATAATAGCACGTGTGGTATCAAACAAAACACACATCTCGCAGAATTACTGAAAGAGGCCAGATTGATAATATGGGATGAAGCACCAATGACTCAACGATATGCTTTTGAAGCTTTAGACAAGACATTGAGGGATATATTGGGATTCGAGAAACCGGAAAATAGAGACCGCATATTCGGTGGAATGACAGTGTTACTGGGAGGTGATTTCAGACAGGTTTTACCAGTAATCCCGAAGGCCAAAAGATCAGAAGTTATTCAAGCTTGCATAAACAGATCAGAACTATGGAAAGCTTGCAAGGTATTTACACTTACACGTAGCATGCGAGTGAATGAATATACAGACGATGGAAGCATTGACACTCGAAAACAAGAATTCAATAAATGGGTGTTGAATGTAGGTGATGGGAATTTGGAAGCCAAAATTAAAGAAGGTGAGGATGAGCCAAGCTGGATTCATATTCCGAATAACTTTATTTTAAATCCAGGAGAATCTCCCATTGAAGAAATCGTCGCACAAACATTCCCTCATTTTACAACAAGACAGAATGAAGACGCATATCTAAAGGAAAGGGCTATCCTGACTCCAAAAAACGAAGATGCTGATGCAATAAATGAACACATGTTTAAAAAGTTAGCAGGTAAGACTATCACGTATAATAGTGCAGATGAAGTATGTAAGGCATCTATTGATACTCTTGATCAAGATCAACTGTATCCCGTTGAGTTCTTGAATTCCTTAAATTTCCAAGGTATGCCACCACATTCTCTATGCTTAAAAAAGGAACTCCCGATAATGCTTTTGCGAAACGTTAATCCTAGCCAGGGTTTATGCAACGGGACACGACTAATTATTACTGATCTTGGCCAGTTTGTTATTCAAGCTAAAATCCTAACTGGATCACATGTAGGAGATAGTGTCCTTATACCTAGGATCACACTGTCATCGACACAATCAAAATGGCCGTTCATATTGAAACGAAGACAGTTTCCTGTTAGACCATGCTATGCGATGACCATAAACAAGAGCCAAGGTCAGTCACTTAAGTATGTCGGTGTCTACTTACCCAACCCTGTGTTCAGCCATGGGCAGCTATATGTTGCGATATCTAGAGTCACAAACCCTAACGGTCTCAAAATACTAATGGCGGAAGACGAAAGCATCGAATTCAAAGACCGGACAAGAAATATCGTTTATAAGGAAACGTTCAGTAACCTAATTTAGCGAGTTGTAATACCTTTCTCATAATGAATCGATGCTACTATGTATCTTCTATGTTCTGTTGCTTTACAAATAATTTTATTGTTCTCATTAATTCAATCCTGCAATATATCTGCTCATTTACGATATCAACGTTACGTTCATGACCAACAAATTAGTTCAGGAGACGTTCGCCATGACGATGCTTTGTAAATACAAAAATTTAAATGTAATACTTTTATTTTTTTAAGTCTTAACAGGTATAATCACAGTCTTAAACAGTTCGCTCTTTGCCATAGCTGGCTTATTTTACTCGAAGTAACAAGAATGCTCGGACGATGAGATTTAAACTTACGAGTTTTGCGGGTTTGAGGAAGAACGAGAGAACGAAGGGTTGGATAGATAGATTGATAAGTGCTATCATTGATGCAAGAATCATATGGAAGCACATTTCAAAGCAGTTGAGACAGTAATACCAAGAATTGGTGAAACTGACCTCAAGTCAGTGACGTGAAGCACGTTTGATATTATAAATAAGCTATATAACCAGAAATAACCACCAAAATCCTTAAACTTCAATTTTCACTTATGATATGAGACAGTTAAAAATACAAAACACAACAATAATAACTAACACCAAACAAACAGGCAATCAAATAAACACCTTATAACACCGCAAACACATATAACTCCGGCCAATCTCAACTTCTCAACACAAAATCCCTTAACCTACACTTCGTCACATGCAATTCTATAAAAACCTAATAAAAAACCTATAAATAGGGCGTGAGAGGAAATTACATTGCACGCAAGCTTCCACAATAAACCAAAGACCAAGCGTATCCACCAATAACCAGCAACACACTGGAAAATCACCTGAAACAAAGAAATTTAAAAATTAGCAAGATAAAGTTTATAGTGACAGACTTAAAGTTATATCATGTTAGTCAAAAAAATCTGATGCGTCGTTGACAGCAAAAAGTTCTCTCATTTTCACACATTGTGTGGATAAAATGTGTGTTATATTTCGTGTTCATCCCGCTTTCAACGTTCATTGACTGTAACAACAAACACGCAGGACTAATTCCTAAGTCCTAACACACACAAACAAGGGTCACACATATCTACGAAACACAGTACACACCCATAAAAAACTAAAACCCAATTTGTTTACTTTTGCATCCAAAGTCTGAGTATGCAAAAAAATGACAGCACCCAAAATTTAATATCAGTCACACCCAATCGAAACTTGAAGACAGGTGCAACTACAAATAACTTCCATCCACTCGATCCAATTGAGCGGCTTATAATAAGCCACTCAAGTTGATAAGCTCATAAGCCGAAATAAGCTAGATTATCGGTTTTTCCAAAATTTTAGTAAGCCCATCGAATAAGCTTAACTTAAACACCCACTAACAAGACCATCAGACTAGGAAACACATCTATAAAATCCCGGATTCTGTTTCGGACAAGATAATTCATATCAGGACGCAAAGGGTTGTTATAACAAGATATAATATATATCGATAAACTTAAATAATATACCATGTGAGCTAACAGTTCTGACTTGACATCAAATGTTCTTTCATTTTCACACATTGTGTTTGTGAAATAATTGTTGTACAACACTTTCATCTGATCTTTGACATCCATCGACTCCGTTGACTGTGTCAAAAAAAAGGTGAATTAGCAGTTATGTAATCCTCACTAACAGAATGACGTCCATTTAGGCATAATTACACACAAACAAAAGAAAACCTAAAAAATCACTTATGGGGTGTTTGGGTAAGCTTATATGATGGCTTATGAGCTTATTAGCTTATATGACTCAAATAAGCCTAAATCAAGTGTTTGGCTAAGCTAATATGAGTGAGCTTATCAGCATATTAAACATAAGCTAATCCAAACACTCGGTATGAGCTTATGATCTTAGTATATATAAGCCGTAAGCTACATATAACATAAGCATAAGCCTAAGTCATACGCTTACCCAAACATCCCCTTAATCATTGTATGCCAACAACACAGTTCAGCTCAACTAAATGAAAACAAATTCAGGGGATATTATCAAATCACATATATCTTCAAACAACGCAATTGAGTTCCATCAAACAAAACCTCGCGAATGTATTTGTAACAATTAAATTGGATGAAATGACGATAAAGGGGTTAAATATCATACCATATCAGCTGAAAATTCTGACTTGACAGCAAAAGATGTTTCGTTTTCACAAATTGCCTGCGCGTTCATCCAATTTTGGACGTCCATTGACTGCAACAAAAAAGAAGGAATCATCAATTATATAATTGAAACTGACAATATCACGTCCAACACAAACAAACAAACAAACAAACATAATAATCACTAAAAAACTGTATTTTACATTGTTAAGTTCGGCTGTGTTTTTTTTTTTGACGGCAACCACTTATCTCACAAAATATACACCACAATCTATCTCACGCGTCCTAAGAAGGACTTTAACCCACAACCATTTGGTTGGGGACAACGGCGGAGCTAGAAAGTTATGAATTTTTAAAAACCACACTACAAATCGGTTCGTTAGGGGACAAATTACAAAAATAGCCAAATATTTTAAAATTTTTACACTAAATTTTTTCGCTAGAGGGGCAGGTGCCCACCCTGCTCCCCTCCTATCACCGCCTCTACTTAGGGATCTTCTCAAACAACAAGAGGTACCATCACGACACAGGCCCTTTGGTTGTTAAGTTGAGCTGATAAAAAAGATACATGTAACTATTATATTTATATCGGAATAAACTTATACTACTATATTTTACAGGTGTAGTTACACATACAAGTAAATTAAGTAGGGGAGTGGTCACATATCTCTAAACTTAAAAATCTGCCTAAAGTGCCCACAACATTTCACACAATATGGCTAAAGACATTTGCGCAAAAACTTCGTGAAAAGCACACGAATTGAACCTTAAATTGGCAGACACATTTTTGCATGTAAATAGGATGAAATAAGCACACCTTTAGATCGGCCTCGAAGAACAGGTGTAGGCTGACTACGGGTAGCAGCACCACCACCGCGAGCTGATTAACCACCTTGATGATCCATGTTAGTCAATTTTGTTTCAAACTCCTATTCAATTTAATTCAATTCACAAAGTACTAATCATTTAACTTATGCAGCATAATGAATCTAACCTAATTTAACCCCCAATTATGAATCTAACCTAATATTATCCCCAATTATGAATCTAACCTAATTTAATCCCCAATTCCGAATCCGCAATTAGTTGATTACAATCATTGAGCCGACTGATAACAGTTTTTCAAAAGCAAACAATAAAAAAAAAGCATAATTTTTGGGGGAAAACGTATAAAGCCATAAATTCTAAATTGACACATAAAAACATGAAATTAAACACAAAACTAACCTTTCTATACCATCAATTTCCAAGCAATTTGTACCAATCTCTCGCCTTTCTATTCAATTCAGGACCGTCGTATGATTTTTTCGAATATATGATTTTGGTCAGATCTGGTGAGTTAACCTAGATGAAAGAAAAAAAAAATTACCAAAATGAGGTCGTTATTGTTGTTATGGTTATTGGCGTGCTGATGAAATTTTATGCCATGATTTGTACGACTCTCACTTGAATACGATGTACTGATGTTATTGTTTTATTAAAAGATGTGTGATATAATTTTTGTATTCATACAGTGTGATAGAAATATGGGATATTTTTTCATATAAGGTAATAATAAAAAAAGGAAAAAAAAATAAAAAAACACATGAATAAACAAAAGCATAACAAAAGCCATAGCAGATCTCCATTCATATTAAAATATTCACTACATTCAAACATTAACAACTCATCACAAGATAAACCAACATAAAACTACCAACAAAAGACTTCAAAACACATCCATTAAAGTCATCTAATCATTCAACATCCGATGACCCTTCATCAAATTCCATCATCTTCACCTGACGCTCTTTCTCCATAATACCATCACGGGTTTCACCAATAAGAGATGTCAACAACCGAAGCCTATCAAGGTCCCTGTTATGCGTTTCAACCAAACAACGAAGAGCAGCTACAGCTTTGTCATTATATGGACCACGGTTACGAAGTTCAGCAATGGTTACCTCACTCTTTTCAACCTTGCTGCGAAGTTGATTCCGCTCCTCTCCAATTCTCATTAGAAAACCTTGCTCTTCAATTATCTGGCTCTGAATCAAGAACTTGAAAGCGGTTGCTAAATCATTAGATCCGCATGCTTGCTTCAGCTCACTGATGTTTCTTGATGATGATGCCATTGTCGATAAACTTAGATGAATAGATCAATTTGTATATCATATTTATAATACAAAAAAAAACCGTTACAAGAAAACAAATGGTCATTTTTAATATAAACATTAACTATAATGAATGAAGAAATAAATATTAATTATAATCAAAATTTGTAACCGACGATAATTAAAACTTAAAACTTTACTATTTATAAAAAAAAAAACTCCATCACTTACAAAATCCATGCAATTATCGTCTTACATATCAGAAAAAAAAAGACTAAACGTTATAGAGAACATATATACATACAAAATAAATACAATACCATAACATTCATAAATAAATAATAATATGTCATATAATTAACGACGTGATTACATACCATCAAAATTTACAAAGCTGATAATGAACATGTTTACCACACATTAAAGTACGACCAGGTATACGAGCCCGTGTGCAACGCACGGGTCTGAATGACTCGTTTTCTTAAAGCTAATATCTATACTATTTATAATGTATATTGACACTTCTATTCTATTAATTTTTTAAGATTTTCTAAAATAGATTTTAAGTAAAGGTAAGTTAGAAAACATAATTTATAATTATTTGAAGCACAAATACAACTAAAAACCAATATTCAAAACATATAATTAATACAATATTTAATTCATCACTTCATCAAAAAATACAACCATTTAATCACAAAGTACAATCTAGTCAAGCTATTAAGCCAAGTACTAAAAAATATATCCGCGAAAACTAAAACAATCTGAGAAAACATAAATCCATCAGTCCAATTCCAAAACGTAAATCTGAGAAAATTTTTGCTTCAACGGCCATCAGTCCAATTCCAAAACATATTTGTACAATGTTCCCGGAGGATGGCTTGAATTCTATAATTTTGTAAGAGATTGAAAACTGGAATAAATACATGCAGTGATATAACAAATAGATGAACATGTCACAAATATTTTCCTTTGTTGCTTGCATTTTTCATCGATTGCAAACTAGAGAAATAAGATCCATCATCTCCTTGGTAATTTAACTCATATTTAATAAGTAAAGAAAAAAAGAAATAAAATGAAATCCGACCACCGACAGACAATATCATGAATCATATGCCAACTGCCTCGAAGCCCAAATTGATTTATGATTTATTACATAAAAGACATGCAGTTGATTGCGTTTCTCAAAGGGTAGGTTTTTATCAGAGGCGTGAGATCGAGAGAAAGTTAAAAACAAATAATGTTTTGTGCCAAAATTATATTTAAAGGGAATACACAACTATGGTTTTATTTAGTGTACTTGTTAACAATAACAACTTAACAAGATCCAAAGCGCAAAGCCCAAACGAGCATACTAATAAAAAGTAAACAAATAAATTAATATTACCAACTAAAATAAAAGTGTACAAAACATAGTATCATGCTAAATTATTTACTTCACTATAAGAAATATTCTTTGCAATTAAATTTTTTAAGTCACATTGCTTGATATATAGCATCTGGTCATGTCACATGCTTCGAAGAAACTTTAGATACATGATTGATTCAAACGATATAATGTAAAATTGCTCTATGTAATAACAATAATACTCATTTCGAAAAATAATTGTCAACTTTTCTATTTTGAGTTATCTCAAAATAAACGTTTACTTTATATTTTAACCAACCAAAGAAGAAGTTAGTGAGTATTGATGATATCTGATTGATGAAAAGTATGGTTAGTGATTTCTCAAAACTTTGTATAATTTAAAAATGAACGATTATTTTGGACCGTGCTTGAAATTGTCAATGCAAAATTACGTAATTGGCCCTCATTCACGCAGTAGCAACTACCGTTTATATATTACCTTTATAATCTTATTTGCTACTGTCTTAGAATCGTACGTGTAACATGCTATTTCTATATAGATACTTTGCTATTGCTTATATTTATTACAATCTAAAATTATCACCATCTGTAAAATTATTATTGTCACTACCCTAAAAGTATTACTCGCTTAAAATTTAATTTTAGGGTACCCGCCGCCGCAACACGCGGGTACCCTGCTAGTTCACACTAATTAAAAATTACGGAGTATATTATCTCAAAAGTAGTTAATCCTTAAAAGATACGAATTACACAATCGTGAGAATTTATTTATCTTTGAATAAAGTTGCATTTTGATATAATTTCGACAAACTCTTTTTTCACTTCGACAGCCTTTCGAAGCCTTAGCACTTTCTTTTCTAGTGTGCGCTTTAGTTTGATTGCACCTAGCGTGCTTGACTAAAAAGATAGAAAGGGGTTTTTCTCGATTGGTTAGTAAAGTCAAGTTTTTGGCCTTATCTTGTATGTGAGTCGAGTTGACGGCTGAGAAAGACTGGGCATTCAGGCGAGCCGCCTGGTGGTGTGGTACATAGTGGGTTTAGTACGCCCTGCCAAAACGGCTCCGAAACAAACAAAAAGGTGTGTGCCGCACTCACGAAGGACTGCCAGTGATATTGGAGGAAGGTGGGGATGACGTCAAGTCATATGGACTTTAATCAGAAAACGCCTAGACTTTAGTTTTGTAAAATCTCACATTAATTAGTTTTTGGGATGAATGTTGACGTAAAAGATTATATAGATATTTTCAAGTCATTTGTTCTTTTAGTTACAGTGAATTGCATCTTTTGACAGTAATATTTAGACCATACAAAAACTCCGTATTATACGCAAGGAGGTACAAAATAGTCATCTCATAACGTAAAACTAACTTCATTGTAATCATGCTTCACGAGTCACGACACTAATTGTAAAACTATACCAAGACTAATAACTTGGTAGTTGTATAATAGCTAATCATGACTAGAGCCAATCTTTCTTTTGCAACTTCATTGGAACATATAACTTAGTTAGATAGTCAAAATCTATGGTCGACAATGCCTGAAGTTCCACCTTTTGGTTCAATTTCATCATCAAATTCAACTCTTTAACCCAAGCAGCGTTCTTCTTCACTGTTGGAATAAAACTTGCTATGATGAATGAAACACAGGTAATAATATGAATATAACTTTATTGATACTTGCTAATTTTCGTTCATATCGAATTTACAATAATCGACCCTATATATAGTTTTCTAACCGACACCTATGAAGCGACATAATGCTTCAACCGTTTCTATAACTGACTTTCTAAACAACATGTCGTTTGATATAAACGACATCACCCTTAATTGGGTTTCTTAATTTACATAATGACACCCTAAACTTACACTAATTACATACTTGATACTAATACATACTATACTTTCTAATATGACCCATTTAACCCAATGTTTAGGTTAACAATCAACACTCCCCCTTAAACTAAACTTTGGTTTAAGGTGGGTCTTCAACTTGCCTTGACTTGCTTTACAATAACGTTGGTTCTTCGTCGCTTTGGTAAATGAGATGTGCTTCTTGCTTTTCATCTTTATCCTTCCATTTGGTGCATTCGTATGCAAAGTGACCAAATTCACCACATTCATAGCATCTCATTTCTTTCTTGCTTTGTTCTCGACCTATACCTCTTCCACGTCCTCTTTCTTCTTTACTAAAGTTTCTTCCTCGACCTCTACTACGTCCTTGATTACTTGAACTTGCCATTAGAAGTTTGTTTTGGTAATCTTCTTGCGGTTCATCTTGACTCTTGAGGCATTCTTCATAAGCAGTTAGTCTTCCAACAGCTTCTTCAAACGTCATATTGTCAATTTCTGAATATTGCTCGATGGATGCCACAATTGGTAGAAACTTCTTTGGAACGGAGTTTAGCAACTTTCCTACTAGTACTTTGTCTTTAAGGTTAGAACCAAGACTTTTACACTTGCTTCTTATGCTTCCTAATTTTCCCGCAAAGTCATTTACGGTTTCATCGGTCTTCATTTTTAAGGTCTCCAATTCGCTTCTTAAAGTTTGTAGGTGTGCTTTCTGAACTCGGTCCGCTCCAATATAACGTACTTTAATTGATTCCCATACTTCCTTCGCTTTCGAGTATTGTGCAACTTGCATTAGAATATCTTCCGGCAATGTTGTGAGGATCATTGCTTTTGTTGTATGCATCTTTCTTTCATCTACTTTTTCTATATCTTCAAGCGTTTCCCAAAGACCATATGCCTTCAATATTGTCTCCATCATAATTGCCCATGTTGTGTAGTTTGTTTCGGTGAGTTTTGGACATTGAAGTGCTATGTTTTGGTCACGAGTTGGTGTAGATGATTCTCCAATCTTCATGCTTTGTTGCTTTGTTGCTTTCTTACTTGCGTACTTTCTTACTTTCTTGTGATCACCAAGCGTGATCAACCTTACTACTTACTTTTTTGCTTTGAAACAAAAGTTTCTCTTACTGGTTAAGATCAAAGATGATCATTCGTACTTGCTTTGAAACACTATGGTTTCCTCTTACAAGTGAAAATCTAAGGTTTGTGAAAAACACTAGGTTTTCTCTTACTTACTTACTTTGAAGCAATAGACTTTCTCTTACTTACTTACTTTGAAACGCTAAACGTTTTCCTTACTTACTTACTTTGAAACACCAAGGTTTCGTTAAAAATGATAGGTTTCTTTCTTACTTCTTACTATCTGAACCACAATGGTTCGGTTTCTTACTTCTTACTAGTCTTGTATTTTTTCTAATTCAAAAAAAACTTATTTTTGTCTCCCTAAATTGAAAAAATATACAAAACTTAATCTTACTTTCTTACTTTTGAAAAAAAACAAAACACACTACCCCACTCTTAAATATAAATTATAAAAATTAATAAAACTTATATACGGAGTATAAAAGGATATGAAAAGTTTGATATAAAAAAAAACTTACGGGGTGTGTTTTTTTTGCTTATTCCCCCTTCAATCGATTGCTGGTATGATTAGAGTTCTTCCTTCTCCAATCGATTGCTGGAATGATTAGGGTTCCTCCGATTAGGGTTCTTCCTTCTCCGATCAATGCCTTCTCGATTTGGGTAACCACAATCGGTGGTTTTAATAACCGGTTGTGTTTGTCTTTCTCCGATCAAACTCCGGTTACAACCGTTTATGTGTTTGATCTCTTCAACGAACAGGTATCCTTCTTCCTTACTTTCTTTCTTACTTTATTGATTCCCGGAATCAAATCTGCTTTCTTTTTTCTTTCGGTTGATTCTTGCTTTCAATCGATCGCTACTTGTACTTGTTCTTCCCTGGATCGATTAACGTGCTCTGATGCCAATTGTTGGAATAAAACTTGCTATGATGAATGAAACACAGGTAATAATATGAATATAACTTTATTGATACTTGCTCATTTTCGTTCATATCGAATTTACAATAATCGACCCTATGTATAGTTTTCTAACCGACACCTATGAAGAGACATAATGCTTCAACCGTTTCTATAACTGACTTTCTAAACAACATGTCATTTGATATAAACGACATCACCCTTAATTGGGTTTCTTAATTTACATAATGACACCCTAAACTTACACTAATTACATACTTGATACTAATACATACTATACTTTATAATATGACCCATTTAACCCAAAGTTTAGGTTAACAATCAACATTCACGAAATCCTCCTTCAACAAATCCTCCCCGGCCTTAATATCTTCCTCGGTCATTGGAAACCTAAATTCTTCGGGTATCTTATACTTATCCAAATCAGTAGGCCTAATCCTAACCACTTTAAATTTGGTGTAGTGAGACCATAATCAAGTAACACCTTTAAACCGTCACGATCACTGTCTACAAGAGCGAACACCGGCACATCAAGTTTTATGTTAACTTTCCTAAAAAATAACCTTGTAGCAAGATTAGATTGCCCTTTTCCTGCCTTCACGATTATGCAATCAAACTGGCCCTTGTAGAATTTATCCTTAGCTAAACTCGTATAAACAGCATCTTTTTCAACTAAAAGTATAAACCGTGGATAACTTATATGGCAAACAACTTTAGATATATTAGAAGGAATTTGTATACCTTCAATACCTTTTTTCGTGCATTCAATAAGATCTTCGTCATAATTAAATGAAAGATCACCTATAACCATTCCCTCCTTTTCACATGCAACAACATTAGCCTTCATGCAACCTCCTACCATAGATGCAATGTCTTTGAAAACACTGTCGATTTGAGTTTGGTTTTGAAAGTATATGGAATGCTCATCGATGACCGACATAATATGTTTTGTCAGTATCGACTTGGCATGGGACATGGCTAGTGTTTGGCCCAGGGTTAGGGTTTTGTAAGGTACTGCATCTTTTAGCATTTTTGTGATTTCATAATCCGATTTCAGACAAAATTCATGGTCTGGTTGCTAGTGTTTTTGGGTATCCAACATTGTCGAAGAAAAAAGACCGATCGAGTTTTTTTAGACGGATATGGGGAGAGTACGTATGTATGTGATTATGTGTGTGTTTTTATAGAGGGATCCAGTTTGTCAAAAGTATAAGAAATTGCTATATATTACCCTGCCTTGGGACAAAATCTTTGAATTGTAGGTACACATTAATTTTTGGAATGTTCATGATATTTTTAAGTCTCTCTCTCTCTCCCTCCCTCCCCCCCCCCCCCCCCCCCTCTTTCTCTCTCTCTCGTGTTGCGGCGAATAATACCATCTAAATATAATTTTCCGTGAGTAATGTATGATTATATGTTTTCAGTGATGAATGATGATAATAATATGAAGTTAAGAGGTACTCGCCGATTGTTTCTTATGATGATGAATATAACAGGGGCGTTTAATGAAAAGAAAACATAAATATGAGAAAGGCGACATATACAACCAGTTTTCAGATCAAACCGACGGTTCAACCGAGAACCGGTTGGTCCGGAATCGTCCGACTGAACTGAACAAACCACACGGACAAAACATGCAATTTGGCCAAACCACAAGGACAATTTTTGCAATTTACTTTTAAACTTATAAATAAATGTTATATCACATGTGACATATCAAGTAAAATAATGTACCCAAAAAGAAAAAAAAAAATGTCAAAAGTAAATGAAGTGTCATTCTAATAAAAAATAATTAAATCCTCGTCACGATAGTATAATTTATATAGGTTAATGGTTTACGGTTATACGTAATTTTTCTTTAAAAAAAGGTGCAAATAGTTTTAATTAAAAATATTAGTTAATCCCCTATTTCTTTTTCTTTGATAAAATGAGTGAATGTGATTTATTCCTCAATATGCTGAAAAACAACGGTTCCTAAATGAACTTTTCTCCAAATACCAAATATGAATTCTCCAACTGATAAAATTTGCTCAATTACTCGATCACTTGCACACCTAATTCTTTTAACATATAATCGGGATAAATGGAGTCTTTCGCATTTATAAGAACAATTTTGAAGAAGCATGACTGCATGTGTCTCTTTATTATCGACACTTTACATCAACAATCATTGGCTAAAATCATTCATGTTGTCGGGAGAAGCATGACTGCATGTGTCTCTTTGTTTCTATTAGTGTGTCGATTCTTGAGATAATGAGACCTTGAATGCATCTTCATGATGGTTTGTAAGTTAGTATAATGGTACCACGATGACAACTATCCACCTTGCAACTAGGCATATACCTATTTGAGCGGCTTCATACCCTGCACATTTATACCAAAAAATCAAGTTTGGCTTTAGATTATCTAAAGAAAGATAACTACTATCATTCGAGAAAAAGTAGTGCTATATAGTTGTTAATTCCAAGTAGGGGCTACTGGCTAGTGGCTACTACTAGGCATAAAGGCAAACTGACTAATAAAAAAGAGAATTTTCATATTCAGAAGTGTAACGTTGGACTGAGAAACTTAAGAAAGAGCATAGTCTATTCAAGTCTCAGATGTTGTCTTTTGGCAGCCTAACATTTTCCCATAAACCATAACATGTATCATGGCTTCACAAGACTGACCTTTCTGCTTCACGGGTCATCTAAATGACAAATGATTTCCTGAATTCGTCACCACTTCAGTCTACCTATTCTACCTTTTTCAAATTCGGTGTGATCCCAACTAATGAGATATCAATTTAAGCGTTTAACTACTAAAAATGTGCTGAATGTAACACTTCATATACTCAACGCCTTGCAGTAAGATGTCGCAGCCTCAGCTATGCATTATTATGGTGTTAAAAGGACAAAGAGGGGGTAAAAGGAAAAGAGAAAAAAATGAGCAAATGGTGAAAGAGTATGCGTCTACCTTTGATGTCCGGAACTCGTTAACCGCCTGTCTAAGAGAATCATCAGACAAAATAAGACGTGAAAGAGCCCCGGTGCTTAAGCTGCAATCACACATACACTATTAGACTAACGAATGATTCATTTATAAGAGAAGATAATAACAGATGTTACATCTTCAAGGTTTAAACTTAACATCCCGTACCCCAATTTCTTTGCAGCATCAGCTACAGAACCCTCTACTGCAAATATTAGATCTAGTAAAGCTTGCATTCCCTGAGAAAAAACAGAAAGAGAAGAAAAAAAAGGATTAGCTAAAGTACAGAAAAAATTACACTTTACTAATTAAAACTCATGAGAAAAGTAGACTATACCAAAGCAAACTTTGGGTTATTAGGTCCAATTTGAGATCCGCATTCTGATCCTCTTATAGTTGACTTTGCTGGAAGAATTTGAAGAAGCTCAAGAGGAGGTGTGTATGTTTCAGGATCTACAGTGTTTCTGACTAGTCCAAAAGCAATGAAAAAATATATATCAATTACACATAAGTGATATTTGTAACTATAAGAGTACCATCTAGCCAAATGAAAAGAAACCAACCAACCAAAAGGAACAGGACACGTGTGACAAGTCATAAAGAATAAAAATCTACCCAGACTTAACACGATGGGTACAACTTTTACTTTTGTTTACCATGATAAATTACGGAAATCCAATGTTATGTATTAAGTTTAAAATATTGAAAAAAATAAAGAAATAAAAAATAAAATAAAATTGAAAACTTGCAGACTACTAGATCAGACAATAAAGATAACACAGACCTTTGAGAGCTAGCAGACTACGCAACCGAGCAAGGGCAGACGCACGATTTTTGTGTTGTGATCTATCTTCAGATGCCTATATAAGCAAACAAAAAACAAAAAAGTCATTCAATACACACTCACACCAGTGACTTTATGAGAGACAAAAAAAAAAAAAAAAAAAAAAAAAAAAAAAAAAAAAAAGATGGCCACAAAATGATATAACCACTCACTCTGGAGTCTGAGCACAAAAGTAACACACCATACTTTAGAGAAAGATGTCGGTTTTGACTCTATACCAAACAAACTAGCTTGAGACATTTAAACTGATGCTCATTCTCCAACTTTGGTAGAAACTATTAATGATAATATTTTTAGCATATGTTACAAACACTCTTTCTATCGCAATCTCCGTGCTTTTCAAATACAAAAAACTGAGACATCCTATTGTCCTAATAAAATTTCATGTGTCAAACCGACTAATTGCTCATTTTAAATTTATTAGAAGTTAGAATCAATGAAGGGAGAAAACTAATAACTATATTAACCACTACAATAAAAGCCTAGGGACAAACAATGTCAATGTCAATCTCAATCCTAGTTTAAAAAGATTTAGGGTGTGTTTAGTTGGTGAAAAACATCCCATTTTTTCAGGAAATAATTCATAGGAAAATGGGAAAACTGAAAACCGTTTAGTCACGCTTTTTTCCAACAATTTCCAAAAAAAGTGAAATTCTCACTTTCCAAATTGTAACTAAAAAAATGAAAACACCAATCTACCCTTCTCTACTTTTTTCATCTTTTTAAAAAGGAAAAATATAACTCCATCTAAACGGGTTTTCAAAATTCTCAACTCTTCTCTAGAGAAGAAAAACCATTCTCAAGAATCTAGAAACGGAAAAACAAGAAAATTTTCTACAACTAAACGCTACCTTAGCTTCAGAATTACATATCAATATTGGGCTTCTGTATACATCTAATCTGAATCTTACTGCAACTTCAGAACTGTATGTATATACTTTAATATAAGTTTCTAAAACCCATGTCAGATTGCACCAAAGATACATTAGATGTTTTTTTCCAAAATTACAATACAATCAGATAATCACTTGATTTAAGCAAAGGAAAAGGAGGTAGGTAACTTCTACCTTTCTTGTATCACTGTATGTAAGTAAGAGTGTTGTTTTTTTCTAGATTTGCCATACATTTGATATTTTTACTGTTACAATATATATGTAATCACCTATAACATGTAAGATAGGGACGTTGACGGTTGTGTCACGCTGTCGCCATTTGCATGATATAAAAGGTTACTTTTCTGTGTTGCAAACGTTTAGAATATATAATATATAACAAGTTATGGATTTGGTTCCTTTGCCTAAAAATTACATAGATAGTCAAAATTCGGAAGAGCCACACACCAATGGTCCCTCGTTCTGTTAAAAGTAACCTGGATCTGTTAGGTTTTTGTAGATGGTCATCTTACCCATCTCCCAAGTCCCAACGCATACAAATACTGAAAAATTCACTAGAATATATGATTTTTATATAAACACACATTAATATCCAAACACCCCATATAACTAACTCTCTCATAATGACATATATGTAAATCACAATCACACACACAAGCTAACTTCCCACCGCCACCACCATCTCTCACAACCCATCTTTGGCCCCATCACCAGTGGCCCATCCTTGATATCCAACTTGCGGCATATCATCACTTTTACAGGAGCATCAAAAGCTAACAATAACAATAGATGCTTCTTTTGACTATTAGGTCAGTTATTTAAATTTGTTGAGCCACTCATTCATAAAATAAAAATATGGATTGGTGTTGATGATGGTGTAAGCGTGAAGCTACCTTGTATGTGTGACTGCGATATACACATGTCATTGTGAGACACAGTCATTTATGCATGGTGTTAAGATGTTTTTGCATGTTTGAGCACAAAGCATACATAATAGTGAATCAAAAGGCCTTCGATTGCATTAAGAGACCGGAGAAATGTCCATCTATAAAAGACTAACTGACCTAGCTTAACTAACAGATCAAAGACCACCCATGTACAACCTTCCCAACTCATTATTATCCATATACCCCCTCCGTCCCAATTTAACCGTCCATGTTAATATTTTAGCTTGTCTCAGGTATCATATATCAAGTTTACCAACAACGCTCTAATTTAAAGCAATCTACAAAACTCAAACAAAACATTAAATAATACAGTAAGGATAAAACCATAAAACCATCATTGTGCAAAAGCTTTAATGATTATGTTTTTCTTAAACTATGCGTCCGTAACTTAGGGGGTGTTTAGTTAAGCTTATTTATGCGCTTACGAGCTTACATGTTTTCGGCTTATGTTTCGTAAGCCTCATTTTTTTTGGCTTATTTTGAAACTTGTTGGCTTATACAGGCTTTTATAAGTTTGTTATGTCATAACAAACTTATAAAAGCCAACAAGTTCCAAAATAAGCCGAAAAAAAAAACAAGGCTTACGAAACACAAGCCGAGAACATATAAGCTCATAAGCCGGCTATATAAGCTCAAACAAACACCCCCTTACTCATAAATAACAAGTTATATAAAACACACATCCAAACAGACCTGAGCAATAATGCCAGTAGGAATATGTTTTAACCGAACAGCAGTTTCGCGTTTATTACGATGCTGACCACCTGGCCCTGACGATTTATAAGTATCCATTTCACATTGACTTAATAGCTTCTCATCTGACAAAGCCACGAACTCTCTCCCACCGCTTACGTCATTATCATCATTTGTTACTGCAGATGATGTGGTTGAGTAGTAACGAGATGATGGAGATGTTCGGTTTGGTGGAAACGGTGTCGTTTTGAGGGTTTTGAAGGGTGTTTGGATGTGGCGGAGGAGGAGGAGTGGTGTGGGTGAGGGTGTGTTTGGACGGAGGAGGAATGTTGGGAATGATTTTATCAGGAGGTGAAGACTAGCCATTTTTGTGGAAATGAAAAACTGAATGACAAAGGTTAAGGGCGTTTGTTTTAAGCTTATTTTGTTTTTTAGTTCATTTTTAACATAATTTATTTATTTATTTTTATTATTATTATTTATTTTTTTTTTTAACTTTCAAGGCTTCTATTAAAAAAAAAAATCGTTACAAGAGGAATTGCACATATATCTAATGAAACTTGTATATTGGCATATTTTCTCAAAATGTAAGTTTTTAACACATAATGTACAATGATGTTTAAACATGTTTTAAAAAAATATGCAAATATACAAATATACAAGTTTTAGTGAGTGATGCTACCAAAATCCGCATTCGTCAAGGTGCTTGGTTGACCGTCTAACTTGTTTTGACCTTGACCTTCGGGTCTTCAGTAACAGTGTTGAAAAGACAAAGAAAACTCGTTAAAGGCCCCCGGGCTGAGCCCGGGGGAACCCCTTCCGACGATCAAGTTAGTATTGAGCATATATATAGTGTATGCAATAGAATGTAATAAAGATTGAGAGAAATTGGTGTCTCGGGTGGCGATTCCCCTTTGGTAACTCACATTATATATGTGGTTTTACGCGACATTTCCTAAATGGAACCGAGTATATTTAGGAGGTACGATCGAGAGGTAACTCGGGGTATTCCTCATGTTTATTCTAACATTAGAACAATATCGCTAGTACTAGAGAAAGATGCAAGAAGTGAGAGTGGAGAAGCTATATTGATAGAAGTGCTTAGGAGCAGATTGGTGTCTTAAGTTCTTTCCCACGGCTTCTATTTATACACCAAAATAGATAGCAAGGAGGGATGAATGAGAATATTATCTGATATCATATCTCTTGTAGGACGCATGTATCTTATCTTCATATAAGATTGTATCTCCATACCATGTGCTTATGCTCTACAACTTGTATGAGTTATTCTAGTAGGGGTGATGATGGATCATACATCAGCAAGTATCTTTTGGGATGGATTGTGTTTATCTGATACATTGTAGACTAAGGAAAGATGATATATTCTAGTTACATTCCAACCAGTGTAGTTCATGTAAGATATGTACTTTGATATCAACCTTCTTAGTCCATTATATTAGTTACTAGTACTTTAGGCTACTTGAACATCTTTATATTAGAATTCAAGGGTAACACCATCAAGCCCCCAGTTCATACATGCTAATTGTAAACTTAGTATGTGTGAACTTTGGTGATTCAAGTAAAAGTGAAACTTGTACCTGTTTGAGTACCACATGAGTTATATATCAATAAGCAAGTTGTTGTTTGAGGTTTTGTTTTTCTTGTCTGGAGTATAAGATTAGGTAACTTGAGTTGATCAACAGATGGAGAAAATCAACATGGCGAGATGAAGGTGCACTACTTGAGTACTTGGAATATGCTTGCCAACATATACGAGTACGTTAGTATAGTAGGTAATTCATTTTACAAAACGAAATGTAATATTAATCAAGAAATATAAATAGTCACAAAAGTACTACCATGTGACACTGTTGCTGAACAAAACACATATGTAGGTGATGTAAGTGTTAGTACTTAGCACCTATTGCTCGAAGCCTAAACAATATTCTTCATAAGTTACCATGTCGACAAAACTACCATAAGACAATTTTGATAACAACATAGATTGGATAAATGTGGTGTAGCTGAGGTTTGGTGTTGTAAAGGTAAAATCCTTTATATATCCACACACAAACATTTCTTTTCACACTCTTTGCATCACACAAGATACCTAAGACCATTAAATAGGTGTAACCATTTTGTCCCCCAAGACCATGCATGGCAAAAGCTAATGGCATTAATTTATGGTCTTAATAGTTTAGCATTTAAATATAGTAGTATGACATCTATCAAACGACAAAAGACACATTTATTCATGGTTTTGGTATCCATATTTTTTAGGTCCATAATGTTCATATGTGTTTGACCATAAAGTGGTTAAGTATTGATACTTGGCATATGCCTTGTCCAAGATTGTTCGCATTGCGATTATTCTACTTTACTTGTATCTTATTTATGACTTCTATGACTTTAATTGTGAGACAATGTCTTAATTTAGGCATTGTCACCGATATTGTATATTTTTTGTATATATTTCATAGCCTTTGTATGGCTGACGATGTCATTGCTTGCATTATATATAAAGTTTGCGTGTTCGCAAATATTTTTATGGTTTTAATGGTGGGACGATGTTTTGGGTTTGAACATTGTCACCACTATGTATATAGTAAGTTGTGTGTGTTATTTGTTGCCTTTATAAGGCTTTAATGGTGAGGCGATGTCTTTATTTGGACAATGCCGCCATTATGTATTAATCTTTGTGTGTTAGCAACCTAAAGCTTTATCCCGCTTTTTGTAGGATGATGTTGATCCTTATTTGGACCTTGTTGCTTAGCAATATATCAGAACTTGCATGTTAGATATTCATAGCATATATGATTATTGGATATTTTGATGTCATGACTTGGATTTTGTCGCACTAGCTATGTATCAAGCTTTGTGATCTAGCTGTTTATAGCTTCTTATCCCTTTTATAATGGGATGATGATCCAGAATTTGACACTTTGTTATATACGTACGTGAGCTAGTTATAGCCTTTTATTATCCCTTTAATGATGGGATTCATGTCAATGAAGCGGCCATGCCGCTTTGCGCGATGAAGTTTCGCGTTTTTGTAAGCAATATAGCTTATTATCCTTTTTATTGGCGGGATGGTTTTGCGATTAGCTACTTAAAGCTTTTTATCCGTTTAATGTCGGAAGATAATCATTGAAGTGGTCATGCCACTTTTGCGTGATGGAGTTTCACAACTTTGGATCGGTTTTTCCGCTTATGCGTGATATGGTTTCTCGTATTTGAAAAGGCCTTGCAGTGTTGCTTGATTTATTCGCTCTCGGCTTTGTTGCATCATTATGTAGCTTTTTCCTATATAAGATACATAAGATTCTTGCCTTTTTCTTGTTAGATTAGTTGTATAAATAGGTAGAAAATGATGTTATCTTTTTGTACAACAATAAGTGATAGATTATCATCAACTTTTGAGTAAGGCATGATTTATATGCGCATGAAATCAAGAAGCCAAACCTGACTTGAGTCAAGTGATGACGTTGTTCTTGGGGCCTTCTCCTATATGCCAAACCAGCTTTTCAGCAAGTGCAATATATGACTTAAAAAATGCTCTTTTTTTCATCTCGTTGAACTTAGATATGTAAGTGTGACCATACGATGAGCATACATGACAAATATTTTGTAATTAACATATCATGTCGCAGTTGTGATATACATGGGTCCATTGCAGGATCCATGAGTACGTGTGTGATTTGTCTTTTGGAGGTGAACCCATGTGGATATGATGTATCCCTGAAGAAAATATAGTCTTGTTTTTTATCGCTCGTTAGATACACAATCACTAAAACAAGACGAGTACTTTTAAGTATTTGAGATAAATAGTCTTCAAACTATAACTCAAAATTTGTTAGTATAAAGTTGTCAATGCAAAACGCAGAGGAAATTTTTAGCTTCATGGATATTGGATAACCAATAACATCTCCAGCTAAGTTTTTGTGATTATCTAGTTGTGAATCATGTAGGCTTATATTAGTAGCATATATTTGCATAAATGTTACCTGTTGTCCTTACCCCTTTCTTTCAGCCATGTAATGTAATGATTAATAATTCTTGACCATGGATATTTATACAAATGATACATCAGTTGTGGGCGTTGTGTTTCTTGTTAATTAACCTCTTCCTGGCAGAGCCGCTTCATTAGCATAGATGTCACGATGCATGAAATTTCTATGGTGAATGTGGTAGCCATTTTTTTTAACTCCCCTCAACTAAGATTACTTAAGTGGGTGAGGGTATTATTGGCTTGAGCTTCGAAGCATGATTAGACTCAAAGTGCTTGAAAAAGCATCAAGCACGTGGTTAACCTGCTCAACAGTGATCCTGCAGACTTCTGCTAAAGGCACTATAACCTGCCTTAATAATATATACATGGCAAGTTAAATTCTTCATTCACCTCTATATATTATAGAATCACCAAGAAAGTCTAGTATGATAAGAGATCATTCTTATGACCTGGTCGAATCTATACCAAGTATATGGTTTATATCAGTAAATAAATTATTTTTGAAAATCAAAAGTTTTCCTTGAATAAGAAGCATGTATGATGATCTTTTTTAATGATTTCAAGATTTTTCACCATGGGCTTAGCAGGTTATCTCTCTTTCCCCCTTCTTCTTCTTTTTTATTTTTATTTTATTTTTTACCTTTTTAATTCAAAGATAATGGAATTCCCCTGTACACTTCGAATTCCCCTTTATTCTAGTTCGAATCTTTTAATTTAGACAGTTCAGATATAGAAGGAATAAATAGTGATACAAACTAACCTCATGTGTGCAACGGTCCATGTCCGAATTGAATGGGTTTCTTATTCAACTTTAATGTGGTGATTGCCACGTTTTTAAAGTTAATCACCATATATTACCTTAATAGGTATACCAGATTCCACAGTAATTTGAAAATACAGAATCTTAGGTTTCCAGTTGCAACGATAGTTGTTGTCTAATGATGCCACATGAGCTAGTATCTCTTGTACCACCTTAGCAAATACAAGAAATGGATATCCGGATGGCTGTGTTCATTTGTTGTAACATACTTTTGCTTCTCCAAGTCATTGTATGAGATGTCGGTAGTTCGCATGTTGTTGGTCCTGAGTGCATTGTCTTTGTAAAAGCTTACCCAAATTAACCATGATTCCCTCATGGATCCTCACACAGTCAAAGGGTGGATTAGGCTCAACACAGAGCAAGTTCATTCATAATCACAAGAAATGCCATATAATCTCTTGGCATAATCATTACTATGTTGTCTTTGCAAATGTAAATGTATAGCATAAATGTTAAATTTATACAAAGAGAATGATTTAACAAGATGTACCGAACAAAACTTTATTAGCATCAACCCAACCAACCACTACAACACAAGTGGGCTAATGCTACGGTAGGAATCCGTTGCAAATCCGTTGCAAATGACCATTTGCAACGGATTTGCAACGGATTCCTACCGTAGCATTAATGCTCCATGGAAATTTATATTGCAACGGATTTCTTACGGGGGAAAAAAGTTGCAACGGTTTTTAAACGAAGAAAAATCCGTTGTAAATTAGCAACCCTTTTTGCAACGGATCATGTTCCAATGATTTTCCAATGGTTTTGCTACAAATATAATACAAGGAAATTGCAACGAACTAAATGACAAGTTTGCAACGGAGTCTAACCGCAATGGTTTCGTTACAATATTTATTACAAAAAGGCAAAAAGCTACATTTTCTAAAATAAAACAGCCAAGAAAAAAAAAATCTCCACAATATACAAATATCCAAAACTAAATATAAATTAATAATTAGACAATTATTCAAGTATCATACTACATAGTGTATCAAATCCTACCAAACGCACATCTTCTAAACTAAATTCTACCAGATGCAACACTTTTTAACAAAATGTGTATAATCCACCAATATGTGCCAAATTTACACAAAATGTATATAAAACACAAAGTGTACCTAATTAAGCAAAAATATAGTTGTACGCTTATGTTTCTGATTCAACTCCTTCATGACATCTATTGATGCAAGTCTTTTTCCAGGCAAGTCGACTGGTAATCCAACTGAATAAGCAAGTGGTATTGTTGCAAGCAAACTTCAAGTCTGTTTACAATACTATCTCTTGATGACGTTATTTGCAGCCAATGTAGCACTTGACTTGGGATTAAAAGAAAAATCTGAAACAAAAGACAAATATAAGGTTTTTAGAAGTGGAAAATCATTCAACAAAAACTACAACTAAGGAAATATATACTAAATACCACAAATAGTCATGAAAAAGAACACTACACTAGTAAAGTTACAAGAACTAAGTAAGTTAGCATATAAAAAGGTTTATTATCAAGTACTCATAAACATATAGGAAACATCAACTAAGAAATTTACAAAGTACAAACAACCAAAACCACAACCCATACTTAGATATTCTTTCAGTAAAGCAGTTGCATTGAACAAAAGTTATAACTACATTTGCAATTTAAAGTAGCAAATTTTCCAAACCAACTTCACTAAGAGAGAAAACAAACAATCAAAAGTAATACACATTATGATAAATGCTAAATTAAATGGCTATCAAAACTGATGCATAGAAATAGTCCTAGTAACATAGATGCTTAACAAAAGGACCAACAAATGGTAAACACGCGTACATTCTAATGATCCCTTGTTACCTTTACAAAACAAGCATTTGCACATTAGTAGCTTTAATTAACTCTTTTTGGTTGCTCAATAAACAAAAAAAAAAAAAACTTGATGTTATATGACATACTTTGAAATTCAAGTATAATAGACACAGGTTAAAATGTATACAAAATGGTACAAAGATGTTTTGCCAAACTCAACTATATCATAATTACTGATATCTATCATTTCTCAATTGTAGATCACCAGATAAGTTACTTTAGGCAATACTAGCTTGCGTAGAAAATAAGGGCCCTAAAACACAAACAAGTTAACAAACAACAAGTAATATTTAAAGGACTAGAAACAACAAGCAAAGTCCAAACAATGTGGCCTGTAAACATGATTTTGTAGATAAACTTGATTTCGAAAGCTTACTCGTTAATGTCATCTTAAATCCCAAGGCTCTTTGACATTCAATTACACCTGCAAATTAATTAGATAAAAATTTCAAGCCAGCAACTTTAATTAAAAAAAATGGATAAAGAATGAGATAGATTTAATATCAATTTCAGTAAGTCATGGCCAAAGAAGTATTTTTAATATGTAAATAGAGTTGTTATACTATATATTTGTCAAACCAATTACTGGAGATTAAAGATGAGATGTAACCAAACTCTTACAATGCGCTTTAACATTACAAAATATACTTTCTTCCTTGAAACTCGACCCTTCTGAAAATACTAAATTGAAGATACAATGTATAAATTTAACAATGATATAAGTAAACTTAAAAAGACATTAACAGCTAGGAAGAATCGATTTCACAATAAATCGAACCCAATAACCAATTAAAAACTAAAGAAAAGTAAAATTGGAAACAACCTTCACCGGTGATTGGTGCTTAAACTCGACTTTTGAAGATTAGATATGAGTCAATCACAGCTACTTTGAGTTCATGACACAATTGAGGTCGAACACTGATTACATATGTGGTGAATTTGGTCCTGACTCGTGAAGGAGAAGCACAAATTATAAGGTTTAATGTCTCTCTAGTCGCGAGTGCACAAAACCAAAGAGTGGGGCGGCAGGAATTAGAGGGGAGAAGTGCTAGGGTTTTGATTTTGGGGGAAAAGAGGGGCGGGAGACTTGGAAAGTATAGGGCGGGATATGAAATTTTCATTTTTTTTAGTGCCTAAAATGCACAAGTTAAATTTCACTTCGAATAATAAATAAAAAAAACATACGTGCCCAATTAAAAAAAGTAGTATTAATGTAATTTTTTTATACTTTATATCATAAAAAAAGATTATAACTTTCATATGAAAAAAAAATAAAAATATTACAGAAACTTGACTAGGGGTGAGCATCGGTCCAGAACCGGACTGGACCGGACCGAGGACCAAATTAGCCAAAAGGCCAAGACCGATGAACAGATCGAATGTGGTCGGTCTGGTCCGGTCTCGTTCGGTCCGCCGGTCGGTCCGGTCCAACAAGGCCAAATAATCGGTTTGTGGTCCGGACCGGACCGATCGGACAGAGGACCGAATTAGCCAAAAAGCTAAGACCGAGTACCGGACCGAATGTGGTCGGTCCGATCCGGTCTCGGTCGGTTCGTTTGCTCAGCCCTAAACTTGACACAAGCTCCATCTAGAAAAAAGACAAAAGTTTCAAAGTGTGACTATCTACTCTAATGTCTTACTAAAATTGCCCGGAAAGTAAAGTTTTGCAATTTTTCGTGACCGGTCAGTGTGGGGCTAAGTGACTTCGTCACAACCCCAAGGTGAAGTCGTCACAGCCAATAACCTAAACTCGTCACATGAAGTCGGTGGAAGAAGCAACATTCACCATTACACCGGTTAGAGGTTATATGTTATTATGGAGTGTGGGATATGATCCAGGTGTTATTATGGAGTGTTGGTGCTACATGGTTGTATGACCTTCAGGAACTATCTGATATTACAAGCTTTGAGTACGACCAACGATGTTGTTGGACTAAATGAATCAAATGTTGTGGACTTCGAGGTATCCTTTTAGGAACGTGCTAATATGAGAAAACAGTTAACCTTGTTATGGGGACCCGCCCGTAATCAAACTCCAGTCTAATAATATATAACGGCTTAGAGAAAATAAAAGAATGTAAGTTAGAGAGTGTAGTAAATGCTCGCATTCAATGCATACCAAGTGAAGTGGGTGAAAGGTGTTTATAATACTCTTTGCCACACCCTTTTAGCTGGCAGTTCGTGGCTCAGGCTTATAATAATATATAACGGCTTAGAGAGAATAAGAGAATGTAAGTTAGAGAGTGTAGTAAATGCTCGCATTCAATGCATACCAAGTGAAGTGGGTGAAGGGTGTTTATAATACTCTTTGCCACACCCTTTTAGCTGGCAGTTCGTGGCTCAGGCTTATTGTACGGGTAATCCGTTAGTCTCGTCGGTCTTAGTCTCGCCGGTCTATTCAGATTCATGAGACTGGACGTAATTATTTGGTTGCTCGGGCTTTTTGTTTTGTGTTAGCTGCTCTCCAAGCCTGATCCTTTCCAAGATGCTAATGTTTCCGGAATTGATCGGGTTATACCCAAAATGAGCATCTCTGACGGGCCGTTCAAACATCCGGAAGACTGATGTCACTGTAGAGAGATCGGGTTTGGGTCCGAACCATCGATACAACGTCAAGCCCCCCCCCCCCCTTTTTGCACCCCCAGTCCAGTATAATCAAGTCAATGCTTGGTGATATTGCACTTCATTATCCTTCTTCGGCCATTTATTGCGATTGGGGTTTTTCTTTCTCTCTCTGTTTCTCTTTTGGGCTTCGAGTGGTACCAACCGATGTTTTATCCGACTTTGTTATTGTTACCCTAATTTACTTTCTTCATCATGATGATTCTGTATGATTTATGTGCATTATACAACATAATTATATATTTTTGTTTATAAATGAGACTATGGGGTCATACACAATAACACGAGACTTCGATTTTATATGTTTATTGTAAACATATAATTGATTAATTAAGCGAAATAAACATTGGGCTTAATCAGTTGGACTGATTAATTCATATTGGGCCATAACTGAACAAGTTAATCTTGATGGAGAGCCATCAGACTCGTCCATCTACACGGCCCATATGGGGATGTGTGGGCTTGGTGCATTACTTTTGAGAGGAAGAAATAAATCATATAAAAAAAATACTCTCTCTGTCCCATATTAATTGTATTGTTTGATTTTTCAAAGTTTTTCACTTCCAATTTTGACTTTAACTATATATTTTTGTATTATATAATAATTGATATAAAATATATAAATGAATTGAGTTTTAAATGTATTTTCTTTGGTATAATTTTCATCAAGTATTACATAACACAAATAAAAATATTTATGGTCAAAGGTGACAAAGAAAGACTTCAAAAGTTAAAACAGAACAATTAATATGAGACGGGTAGTAGTTTAGAGTAAGAATGAAATCATATAAGATAAGATAAAACCCATTGATTAATAATAATTATTTATTTATAAGGTTAAAATATATCTTTTATTTAAATATAAGTTATCCTTTAAGCTTTATAAACACCCTAGTTAAAAATTAGCGTTTCAGTCGAACACCCAATCACATAAAAACATATAGTTGATCATGATCACTACAAATGTGTTACTGATCAAGCACTAGCATCTGTTAGTAATCGTCGCAAAATTTTATTTATAAATAACAGAAAATTTTAATAATTTACCTTTTTATATATTTAAAATATTTCCGTTGCAAATCGGTTGAAAATTTTCAAACATTTGCAACGGATTTGCAACGGAAGTATAAAACTGTTATTTTTTTAATATATTTTTCAATATTCCGTTGGAAAATCTTTGTAAAATTTTAAATTTTCCAGCAGATTTGCAACGGAAATATAAAATAATTTCTTTTACATTTATGTTTATTTTTTTTTTGTTATAAATTCGTACCAATTTTGCAACGAAGTTGCAACGGGGTATATAAAAATAAATATAAAATCAATTAGTTAAATTTTTGCAATGGGTTTGCAACCGTTTTCTATGTCGTTGCAAATCAGTTGGTAATCCGTTACAAAACAGTAGCAAATTTGCAACGGAAATTTTCCGTTGTAAATTTCCGTTGCATTAGCCTGTTTGTGTAGTAGTGCAACCACCCCTTATGGTTGATACATTTATGAGAGTTTTACAATTACAGATTTACAAGAGATCAAGAACTAACAACTATGGAAGACTGTGTGAAAACAGAAAACACACAGTAAACCCTAAAAGTATTTAAAAATGAGGAGAAAGAGATGTATATAAAGGCTTGACCACGAGCTGACTTGTATCTTAATCCATTAAGCAACTTCAGTCCTGCATCTTCCTTTTTAGTCATCTTTAGCCCCTCAACCTTTATTATAAACTGCACTCACATAAATAAAGAATACCACATTGACGAAACAAGCCCTTAGCTTATAACTTCCAACATTCCCCCTTAAGCTAAGGCTTATAAAAATCCTTAAGCTTTAACATTTCACAAAACTTTATGTGCTCAACAACACTCTGCCCCTTTGTAAAAATGTCAGCTATATTATTTTAAGACTTGATTTTGGCAGTTTTAATGATTCCTTCAGAAATCTTTTCTCTTATAAAAGACAAGTCAATTTCAAAATGCTTTGATCTTTCATGTAGCACAGGGTTTTGTGCAATTTGCATTGTACTACTATTATCACAAAACATTTCAACAGGTAACTCAACCTACACATTAAGATCCTACAGATCTTCAAAATCCACATAACTTTACATGTAACATTACACATAGCTCTGAATTCTGCTTCTACAGAAGACCTAGCCAACACTGACAATAGGAGACTTACTTGGTTTACAAGCAAGCATTCCAAACTCAGCAAGGAATTCTAGACAATACTTTCTTTGTGTCAAACACAAACCTGTATCATCTTCTAAAACCTCAATGGCAAAAAAGTACTTTAACTTTCCCAAGTCTTTGATAAGAAATTTTGTTCTTAGAAAATCTTGGACTTTTTCAATTTCATTAAGATTATTTCCAGTGATAACAATGTCATCAACATACACAAGTAAAACAAGAAACACATCTTTGTCTAACTTTGTAAACAAAGAAAAATTACTTTTGATTTGACAAAAGCCATTCTCCTTTAAGACAGACACAAGATTCCACTTTCTTGGTGCTTGTTTTAAGCCATATAAAGATTTCTTTAATTTGCATACCCTCTTGTCATTTCTATCAAAATAACCTTCAGGCAACTGCATATAAACATCTTCTTCAAGTTCACCATATAAGAAAGCATTATTAATATCAAGCTGAAACAAAGGCCAACTATTTTTCATAGCAATACTGATTATGATTCTCATAGTAACAATTTTGATTACTGGAGAAAAAGTCTCTTCATAATCAATACCCTCTTTTTGATTATAACCTTTGTCTACAAGCCTTGCTTTGTATCTTTCAACACTTCCATTAGATTTATACTTAATTTTTCAAACCCACTTGGATCCAATTGCTCTTCTCCCATCAGGGAGTTCAACAACTTCCCAAGTATCATTTCTGTTTAATGCTTCAACTTCTTGATTCATAGTATCATTCCATTTTAGGATCTTTACTAGCTTCAACATAAGTTTTAGGCTCAATGATTTTATTAAGACTAGTGGAAAACACATAATTTTCCTTACTAAGCTTACTGTAACTAACAGAGTTTTCAATTCCATATTTTACTTTTCCATCCAGAAGATAATCACTTAGTTTAACAGGAGGTACAGACTTTCTACTAGAATGTCTAGTATAAGTTCTCATGTTTGCTAATCTTTCTGGAGTCACCACATGTGTTATAATAGTTGCATGAAACATATCATTAAACTCTTAATAATAATCATCATCAC
Organism: Artemisia argyi; assembly: GCA_030686995.1. Classification (NCBI taxonomy): domain Eukaryota; kingdom Viridiplantae; phylum Streptophyta; class Magnoliopsida; order Asterales; family Asteraceae; genus Artemisia; species Artemisia argyi. The sequence goes on from CM060689.1 coordinate 151,932,513, forward strand.
CCTCAGATATTTTATCATTTTCATCAAGTGTTGCATTCTCCTCTTCTTCACTGTTGACATCAACTGTGACATCAGGATGCCCCACCTCATCCTTATGGACATCTACAGGTGAGCCTCCAGGTGAAGAAGGGTATATGCCTTCACTTATACCACTTTTTTCAGAAACCTTAGAAGGTTCTTTCTCTCTCTTATCATCACAGGGTTCATCTGATGTCCCTAGGCCAGAGTTAAAAAAGTTTTGACTATTAGTATTTTGAAACTCAAACTCAAAATCCTTGTTTTCAGAACTATGTTTAAAAGGAAAGAGTGTTTCATAAAATTTTACATCCCTTGAATAAAACACTTTTTTACTTTATAAAGTAAACAACTTATAACCTTTTTTATTAAATGAATAACCAATAAAGACACATTTCTCTGACCTAGAAGAAAACTTATCTGAATTATTCAACACTGTTGAAAACCACACACATCCAAAAACTTTTAAAAGAGAGAGATTAGGTTCACAATTATAGATTAGTTCATAAGGTGACTTTCTAGATATCACTGAACTTGGTGTCCTGTTGATTAAGTAAACAACAGTTAGAATACACTCAGACCACATGTTCAAAGGTATCCCCCCTGAAACATGAGGGCTCTTGCAACATTTAACAAGTGTCTGTGTTTTCTCTCTGCTAAACCATTTTGTTGTGGGGTATAAGAACATGAAGTTTGTTGATGAATACCATTATCTTTACAAAACTTATCCATATTTTGATTCACAAACTCAGTTCTATTATCACTTCTAAAAATCTTAACACTTTTACCAATTTGATTTTTAATCAGATTAAAGGCAGTGACAATATTTGAAAACACCTGAGTTTTCCCCCTTAACAGGAACACCCAAACTGCTCTAGAAAAATCATCAACAACAGTCAAAAAGTACTTATACCCTTCTTTACTTTGAACTTTATAAGGGCCCCAAACATCTAAGTGAACAATCTGTCCAACTTCATTGGTTTGATGTTCACTAAGAGGAAAATGATCCCTTGTTTGTTTAGCCTTATGACAAACATCACAAGGATGAATTTTATATTCATTTTCAAGTAAGTTTGTGTTTTAGAATGTTCAAAACTTGGTCTGAAGGGTGACCAAGTCTGCTATGCCATATGCACTTAGACAAACAGCAAACTTGAATGTTATTATTGATTAACTTTTTACATGTATTAAGAAAATACAGTCCATTACTTTGATTACCAATCCCCATCTGGGTCCTAAGAACAGAATCCTAAAGAAAACAAATATCTTCATCAAAAATGACTCTGCATTTGTTATCTTTATTGAGTTTGTGAACTGACAATAAGCTAACTCGATATCCTGGCACAACCAGAACATCATGAATAGTCAACTTATCAGTCAATTTCAAACTACCAATGTGTGTGACTTGTGCTTTAGTGCCATTAGGATGCCCAACTGTCATATTTAACTTTGAAACATCAATGACATTGAACATGTTTAAAATAGTGTAAGTCATATGTTGACTTGCACCAGAATCAATAATCTAACCAATGTATATATTATATGTGCTTATATTAGTGTTGTGATTAAAGAACTTATAATGCGGAAAACTAATAACACAATTAGTACTTGCAACATTTGCAGGGATACTATTGTTTCCAGACTTTTCACTGATAAGAGCCATAAGCCTCTGATACTGCTCATCTGTAAAGGAGTTAGATGAACTAGCAGGCTTATCTTTTTGTCCTGAAACATAATTATTACTAGCATTGTTTTGATTAAAACCATTTTTCTTTTGAAAACCAGTTGGATATCCAACCAACTCAAAACATCTGTCAACAGTGTGACCATTCATTTTACAGTGAGTGCAAACCAAATTAGGTCTATTGAGCCTTCTGGGTTGATTAGTGTTATTATTAGTGAATGAGTTTTTGTTTGCAGACCAACTAGAGTTCCTAGGATTAGTCCTAGAAACAAAAGCAGTTTTATCAGACTTAAAAGAATTGTGAACATGAGAACTTCTGTGTGATTCATCCCTGGACAAGGTAGCAAAAGCTCCTTTCACATCAAGGATAGGATCAGTGGTAAGGATTATGCTTCTAATAGGAGCATAAATCTCACCCAAACCCATTAAGAATTGCATCAGTTTAATCAACTTATTATGTGCCTCAAGTTTATCAGAACCATCACAAGTACACTCTGGCAAACTGACTAAAGAGTCACATTGCCTCCATAGAGCATTAAACTTGTGATAGTATTCAGAGAGAGTTAATCCAGATTGAGTGAATGAGTGAATTTTATAATGCATGTTAAAGATTATAAAAGCATCTTGTTTATCATATGTTTCTTTTAATTCATCCCACACTTGTTTAGCATTTTTAGAATAAATTTGTCCCATAAACACTTCTTGTGAAACACAACCAATTCCAAGACAAAACCACAAAATTACACATATCCCATTGTTCTTGCATAAAACCATTTTCAATAGGCCTTTCAATTTTACCATTTATAAAACCAAGTTTAGTTTTTTGTGTGAATTGCTATAGTAATAGCAGCAGACCAAACTTTATAGTTTTCTGGACCTTCCAGTTTAAAATTGATCAAGGTTATTCCATTTGTATCATTACTATGCAAGTACAATGGGTCAAATTGGTCAATCTGGTCAGAACTACCTCCTGAACCAGATGGCCCTTTACCCCCCCCCCCCCCTTGTCACCATCACCAGCCATGATGTCAAGTCAAAGAAAGACAAAACAGAAGAAAACAAAAACAAATACACCTTATATCTCCTCAATCACAGGTAAACCCCAACAATCTTAATCAATCACCAACAATCCCCTAGCCTACACTTCTTCTCATGCAATTTCTAAAAACCTAAAAAAAATCTAAAAGAAGGTGCGAGAGGTGTTACAGTGTACGCAACTCCAACAAGAATTGATCAAGAAGATCAACCAAACACAACCAACACGCAGCGGAAACCAACCAAGAATCAGTACCTGAAATAAAACAAGAATAACCAAATTAGAAAACAGTTATGCGTATAAATCACAAAAGAAAATAACAAACTAATTATTAAACAAACAATACTCAAATCCTGAATTAGGGTTTGATACAGTAAACCCTAATTTTGACGGCACTCCAATAAAATCAAGATCTATGATAATCTTGACTAAAGAACTTGATTAACAGGCGTTAATCAATACCAAGAACACCCATAACTGAAAACCCCCAATTTTAGAGAAAACCCTAAAAATTGGAAACTATCAATTGACCTTCAATTGACTCCCAAATCGTTCAATTAAACCACTAACTAACTCAATTACCCTTCGATCTAGTAAGATCTGACAAGAAAACCAAAAAAAGCCAAATTTAACGAAACCCTAATTTTTAGAAAAACCGATTTACATCAAAACCCTTTGTATCAAAGCCAACCTGGCTCTGATACCATGTTAAATTTATACAAAGAGAATGATTTAACAAGATTTACCAAACAAAACATTATTAGTATCAACCTAACCAACCACCCCTTATTGTTGATACATTTATGAGAGTTTTACAAGTACAGATTTACAAAAGATCAAGAACTAACAACTATGTACAAATTTACAAAAGATCAAGAACTAACAACTATGGAAGACTGTGTGAAAACAGAAAACACACAGTAAACCCTAAAACTATTTACAAATGAGGAGAAAGAGATTTATATAAAGGCTTGACCACGAACTGACTTGTATCTTTATCCATTAAGCAACTTCAGTCCTGCATCTTCCTTTTTAGTCATCTTTAGCCCCTCAATCTTTATTATAACATGCACACACATAAATAAAGAATACCACATTGACAAAACAAGGCCTTAGCTTATAACTTCCAACAATAAAGCTTAAACCAGTTGCCACAATTGGTGGTTTACGATATTATGGGTATTGGCATGGGTCTGCAATATTTCTAAGATCCAAAACTAGTTTTAACAAGGATAAGATCAGGTGACTATCTTTTCCCTATCTAGTGGATCAAGTCACAACACATTTTCTGTGTACCCAATAAGGCATCCTAACAAAGTTATTTTGTCACTATAACCCAACCTTCATAATCTATCTGTAGCAAGTTTTATGATAAAAACTTTCTTTACAAATTGGTTTTTAAGTTTGTTATTGAATGACATGATAAAAATACATGTTGCTAGGTTTTAAGATTAAAGCTCAATGGAACTCCATTTTATAGCCTTTTGGTGACCATCTCATTTTGGTCTTATTATAGAACATTACTTTTTCTAAACTGATGTTGTCATTCTTGAAGAAGTAGTGGACATATAATATGTAGTCATAACAACATCAAGAATTAATCCAATAATGTTGAAATAAATATAGATTTCTTATCATACCTTATAGTTTTTCGTATTATTCAAATGGATTTCAAGGACCTTTTTTACCTTTGAGCTGTCTACTTTCCTCAGTTAGAAGATATCAAGATGAAGATGGGTAACAGGTCGCTACTGATATACAAAGAGAATACGTAGCTATTTTTTGTTGGGTCCCACGGATGGCGCCATTTGATGCTACCAAAATCCGCATTCTTCAAGGTGCTTGGTTGACTGTCTAACTTGTTTTGACCTTGAACTTCGGGTCTTCGATAACAGTGCTGAAAAGACAAAGAAAACTTGTTAGAGAGGTCCCCGGACTGCGCCCGAGGGAACCCCCTCCGACGATCAAGTCAGTATTGAGCATATATATAGTGTATGCAATAGAATGTAATAAAGATTGAGAGAAATTGGTGTCTCGGGTGGTGATTCCCCTTTGGTAACTCACATTATATATGTGGTTTTACGCCACATTTCCTAAATGGAACTGAGTATATTTAGGATGTATGATCGAGAGGTAACTCGGGGTATTCCTCATGTTTATTCTATCATTAGAATAATATCGCTAGTACTAGAGAAAGATGCAAGAAGTGAGAGTGGAGAAGCTATATTGATAGAAGTGCTTAGGAGCAGATTGGTGTCTTAAGTTCTTTCCCATGGCTTCTATTTATACAACGAAATAGATAACAAGGAGGGATGAATGAGATTATTATCTGATATCATATCTCTTGTAGGACCCATGTATCTTATCTTCATATAAGATTGTATCTCCATACCATGTGCTTATGCTCTGCAACTTGTATGAGTTATTCTAGTAGGGGTGATGATGGATCATACATCAGTAGGTATCTTTTGGGTTGGATTGTGTTTATCTGATACATTGTAGACTAAGGAAAGATGATATATTCTAGTTACATTCCAATCACTGCAGTTCATGTAAAATATGTACTTTGATTTCAACCTTCTTAGCCCATTTTATTAGTTACTTTAGGCTACTTGAACATCTTTATATTAGAATTCAAGGGTAACACCATCAGTGAGTATATATGTAATTGCCTCTTGGTTATATGACGTGGTTCAGTAAAAAAAATTAAGTGATATTTTTTTTCCTCAAACACACGGTTAATTGAATAACAGTACGTCGAGCAAAAGTACACATGTTGTCGAGTAAAAGAGTCTTTCTCTTTTATAATTTTGCGTTAGAAAAATATACAACATGTCATTTGTAAGTAGTTTGAGAGGTGTAGTAAGTTCAGGTCTCGACATTCTTGATCCAAATAAGAAAACAAATATTATCAAAGAAGATCGTTATAAAAATTATTTCTATTTTTAGCGGCTTATTTTCTAACTTACCTTATTTTGGTAGGTAGTTTTGGCACAATGGAATGGGATTACAATAAGTGTTTTGTATTTGTGAACTAATATATTTTTGCTAAAATAAAAGAAAAAGGATACAAGGTTTAGTCTAGCTACCTATTTAAACATGAGAAAAAAAATGTTGTTAGATAATTAAAAAAGAAAAGAAGAAAAGAAGTCTTTATATAAATATAAGAAAAGAATGTTGTTACATGCATGTTTAGGTTGGTAAAGAAAATTGATGTTTTACTTTCTCCATAGTAAATCAACAACATATGAAAATCGTTGTTCAACATATTAGTGGTGAAATCGTTGATCACTTACAACCTTTGACTACAATATGTTGATGTTTCACTTTGTATTTCACTTGGTTTATATTAGTGGTGAAAATAGTAGCGATATGTACCGGCCAGCTTAAAAAATATAAAAGTTTGAAGTTTTATTTTATCTTAAATAATGTAATGGCCGGTCAAAAAGCTTATTTAAAGAAGAAATTTTTGAGTGTTTATTCACGAGTGTTATTTATTTGTTTACCAATATAATTCCGTGAGCATTTAAACATTAGTATAATTGCATATCTAAAACGAGTGGTTCAAAATGTTATGGCTTAACAATTTATTTAGCACACCAAAGGTACTCTTGAGAAGCCAATGATATCATTCCTAACAAGCATAAATTATTTATTTAAGTTAACTCAAACACGTATTTACTTCTAAAGGTAAACAAAATTCTTAAATTTAGCGACAAGGCCTATGAATTGAAACACGCTAATTGCATAAGTAATTATAATCGGAATTAGCGAACACAATTTACTAGAACTCAGAATCTTTGGTAAATTCGAAGTAGAGTTGGTTAAATGATATGTTATTCATTGATGAATTGTACAAGTGAATTACTGAGAGATGTTTAGAGTAAAATCAAAGCTAAAAATGAAATGAAATGAGTTACAAGTATTTAAACTAAAAAAGGACGGGAAAGGTGGTTATGAAGTTGGTTTGGGTTCTTTGATCGGCTCATGTGCAGGTCACGTGAGTCTTCTTATTGGACTTCTTGACTTTTGTTTTGAACAAATAACAGTGCACTCTCCTTAAAATGATTCTCGTCCTCAAGGATCCAACACAAATGTAGAAAATCTTTTTACAATGTCAGCCAAGTCTTCCAAAATGGCATCTTCTTCAGACCCGTTGCTCCACTGAATTTAACCAAACACTTGTTAACTATCTTTGTATGTCCATCAATTTGTGGGCGATAGGTTGTTGACATCTTGAGTTGCACTTGGGGCATCTTAAATAAGGATTGCCAAAATAAACTCATAAACACTTGATCTCTGTCACTAACGATAGTCTTAGGTAGACCATGAAGCTTGTAAATGTGATCCAATAATAGTTGAGCAACAGTCTTTCTTGAGTAAGAGTATGTGATTGGGATAAAGTATGCATATTTACTTAGCCTATCCACTACCACCAATATAGTACTTTTACCTTGGTATACTTGCAAGGAATCCACAAAGTCCATGGAAATGTCATGCAAAACTTGAGTTGGTATGGGAAGAGGCTGCAAAAGACCTGGGTAGGAAGACAAATATGTTTTGTTCCTTTGGCAAGTGTCATAGGTTCCTACATTTTCTTTGGCAAGTCGTCGATATGTTGATAATAATGCTGCTGCACAACAGCCTGCACAGTAGCAATTATCCAGATTTTTCTGGAAAAAATCTACACAACATGTACACCACCAATACTAACATGCCAATATCCCAAAACAAGTTATAACGGCTAAAACACTTATATATAATTGCTAAACACCCTTAAATACATTAAAACGTTACAATTCTACAAACGGGTGTTACAAGCTGCCAATACCACAAAAGCTGCTATATCCGCAATGTTCAAGTTGCCAAAATGTTAAAGTGTACAATAATAACAAACGGATGAGTCAATAGCATACTGATGGACAAAGTCAAGGTTTTAAAGTGTTAAAGTGTTAAAGTGTACAAAATACGGATAAGGATCAAGCATACGGATGGAGAAAATGTTAATGCGTACAAAATAACCCATACAAATATACCTCACTGCCCCTTGTCATCATCGAAACCTTCATCATCGGAACCGCCATCATCCTCGAGCCCGAGATCGCCACTTCACGAGCCGCCCGCCTCGCCGGCGCCACTCATTGTCCCACTGCCCGAGCCTACCTCAGTTTGAGAAGGCATCTGGCTCATCAACTGGCTCCACAGCTCAGTGTTAGTTTGTAACGCATTCATCAGAGTAATCTCTTCTCCTTCAACATCTCACGGTTCTGGATCTGCACCAACAGAGTGCTCAAACTGTAATGAAAAGATCTTAGGTGTAAATACGCTGGAGGCACAAAAACAGGTGCTAGAGACAAGAGTAAGGATGCTGGAGGCAAGACTTGAAATGGAAAGGAATCCTGACGACTACGACTACGCATGTCAGTCGTATGTAATACTCCGTGACCTGTTAGGTGACATGGAAAATCTTCGTATGTAGTGTTGTTGTTTGTTGTTTGTTGTGTTATTGTTGTTGTTTAATAAATTGTTATGAAAACTTCATATGTAGTAGTCTCGTAGAGCTTCTGGATTTGTAAAGTTGACCAGGTTCCGAGTTAACCAGATTATGGTGTCCAAACACCTCTTTAAACAACAGGGTATTTCAAATACAATTTTCTAACTCTAAATTACATATGCACAAAGAATGGAACTGAGGAACAATATCACAATTAACAAACACGAACGCAAACCTTTTATTTAAAACACGCAAGAGTTCTCAACCACATACATTTCATACAGACTCAAACGAAACAACTCGACAAGCAAACGAAACAACTCAAACAAAGCAACTCGACAAGCAAACTAAACACGTGACATAGACCATAACAAAAATTGGCCATTCATTTTTTTTGCTGCTACTTCCCGCTTTGCTAGAACCTGCGCCATCTTTTCCCTTCCTTGCTTTCCTTTGCTTGATATGTTCAAACGTATCTTCGAGACTTGTTACCATATTTCCCAGATCACCAAGTCTGGTGTCCAACGTGCTTTCAGCTTCATCATCAGCTTGAGCGCCCAAATACTCTTTGTAGTACGACTTTTTCCTCAACCATTCCAGAATCTGGTCTCTCATCCACGGTGCACAGTTCCTATAAGAACCATATTCATCATAAATTTCCCAACCATATTCATTAAGAACTTCATTAAAGAGGAGCAACGATGATAACTTGTAAGGAATTATATAATTCAAAACAATTTGCAAGAAATTTCTTGGGTTTTCCTAGCATTGAACCCTTTTTTTTTTTTTTTTTAATTTTATTTATTTATTTATTATTATTTTTAAATCTCTTAAATGAAGACAACTTGCAAGAAATTTCCTTGATATTAATTTGCCCAATCATGCCAAATGGACAAGTGGCGATCAATGTGTACGTAGATATGACTTTGAATGTAACCCTAGACACCAATGTTGACTAATCAATTAAGTAGCAATATATATTATCAAAACTATATTTACTGCATGTAAAACAGAAAAAAAATAACTAAGTGCGCTGTATAATTTTTAAATCATAACAAACCACACAATATAATGTTTATCACTTCCTCCCAATGTTTTAAAACCTTGTTTTATAATCGACCCGGTCACATGACCGGTTCAACGGGTCACCAGTTCGACTAGTTGAACCGCCGGGTTGACCCGATTTTCTGCCCAATACCAACAGCCGATTTTAGTTCATGGTCTATGTTATATACATGATTCCATTTTGCCAATTTTAGCGTTTTATAAAGTAATTTATGTTTATATAATATGATGTTAACTCTTTTATCAATAACTATAATTGCATTGTCACTGTGAAGATATATTAAGCGATCTTTTTTATAAATTAACGATTGAAATCGGATTCTACACAGGATGCATGCATACTGATTATCTTTTTTGATATATAGCTCACTACCCATTGAGATGTGCATTATCCATCGTATTAGTAAGTCGAAAAAGACGATGAAATAAGTACTGTAGTTAACTGCAAGACAACAAATAAATCAACTTGCTAATTTGCTATGAAGTTTATAACCATACAACAAATAATACTGAGTCACTTGATCATAGCATTACACTACTATTTTTATGTTTCAAAAATCTAGTTGTTGTCATTTATTAGTACACAAGCAAAGCATAAAATTTTATTCATGTTCTTACATATACTCGTTGTTTTCATTATACTCCATATAAAACCTTAGCAACGTTCTAACTATAAATTTCATACAGTAAGATATTAAAGAAATGAGTTTTTATAAGACTAAAAAAGGAAAATAAATAAACCCGGCCGGTTTTTGGGCCACCGGTTCGACCCGAGTCATGTAAAAACCGGCGGTTCAATCTGGTTTTAAAACAAGCAAAAAATCGGTTACTTCCGGCCCGGTCACCTATCCGTTTCCCGGTTCAACCGGTTGAACCGGCCTGGTGAACCCGGGTTTTAAAACATTGCTAGTTCCTCCCTCTCCCTCAAAGGAAAATTACCAAACACAATTGTGGTGACAACAACTACAGATATCATGTGTAATTTTCTTTCAAAATGTACTATTGACGTTTACTTATGCTGTAAAAGTTTGCATTAAGAACGACACATTTTATTAAATCATGTTAATATAAGTAGTGACAATATATTTCCTCTTTATTACTACCTCCGTCCCAAAATATAAGTCTATTTTTTATTTTTCAAAGTCTATTCATTTCAATTTTGACCTTAATTATTTTTTTTCATGTTATATCTATACTACTATATAATGTATTTGAGACTATTCTATAATTAGAAAGACTTAAAAATTCAGACTTTTACTTACTAATTATGGAAACAACTACCCCTAACAATCACTCCCAACAATTTATAACCACTTCAACAATAACCCCCAACAATTTATAACCACCTCAACAACCACCCTCAACAATTTATAACCACCTCAACAACCACTCCAACAACCACTTTCCACCACCCCACCTCCTTCCTCTTCACCTCAACAATCCGCCCCCGCATCGCGCGGGCACCTTTCTAGTAATACTTTATGAAAGTATACCAATGCAAATGCATTTATATAACACGACAAAAAATAATTAAGGTCAAAGTTAGAATAGAAAGACTTTGAAAATGTCAAAATGGACTTATATTTTGGGACGGAGGGAGCAGTTTTTTAGAAATTTCCGACATTAATTGTGATGAAGAAGACAAATAGCAAGACGTTTCTTGGTTGTTTCTTTGCATTGACGTGTTTTTTCTTTTTTATTAAAACGCAAAAGAATTATACTATCTCTTAATTAGAAGACTGTGAGCCATGCATGTCTCTTTCAACCAAAAAAATACCACACATAAAGGCTAAGATAACACCCGAATTCCAGTAAACAACTTGTTAAATGCAACTCGATCTGTTTTTTAACTTTGTCTCAACTTAATTATCCAAATCCTAAACACGTCAATGGCATCTTCATCGTCTTCTTCTTCTCGGTCATTTAAGTATGATGTATTTATTAGCTTTAGAGGGGAAGATACCCGTAAGAACTTTGTAGATCATCTCTACACAGCTCTTGGTCAACGACTTATCCGAACTTACAAGGATGATATTACACTTCCCCGGGGTGAATCTGTTGGTCCAGCCCTGTTGGAAGCTATCCAAGAATCGCATATTGCTGTCATCGTTTTCTCCAAAAACTATGCTGATTCTTCGTGGTGCTTGGATGAACTTGTTCATATTATGAAATGCAGGGATGAGATGGGACTAACTGTTTTCCCAGTTTTCTATGACGTTGATCCATCGGAAGTGAGGTATCAGAAAAGGAAATTTGGAGAAGCTTTTTCCAAACAAGAGATGAAGAATGTTACAAAAGCCGAATTGTGGAGAAAAGCACTTGTTGCTGCGAGTAACATTTCTGGATGGGAACCCAAGAACGTTGCTAATGGGTAATTTTCTTTTTGTTAAAAAAAATATATATATATAAATATATGCTTGGAGCATCTCAAATTTTGTCTTGATTGTTAATCTCTAATAAAGGATATGCCATTTTAGATCTCATAATTTACTATTAACTCCTCGGCCTTTCATTTGGGAGTTGCGTAATATTACCACTCTGCTAATTATCCATTTATATTTATCCAATCTGCAGACATGAGGCAGCAGTCATCCAAAAAATTGTCGATGCAATTTCAGATAACTTGCTTTCGCCAAACTCAGATATTGATGAAGACGAAGAGTTTGTTGGAATGAGGGCCCGGGCACAAGATTTAATAAAGAGTTTAGAGATTGGGACAGGTGGTGTGCGGATGGTTGGGATATGGGGGATTGGGGGTGGAGGTAAGACCACTCTTGCCACATCTGTTTATATGAAAATCAATCACCATTTTCAAGGTCACTGCATAAAGGTTGACAATATTCGTGAGGAATCAAGCAAATCTGGTTTGAAAAAGTTACAAGAAGATATTTTGAAAGGACTTTTGAAAATAGAAGGAAGTGTGCAGAATGTTGACCAAATAATACGAAGTAGGTTACGTTATAGTAAAGTCTTAATTCTTCTTGATGATGTCGATGACCGTGAGCAACTACAGGCGTTAGTTGGATCAAAAAAATGGTTTGGTGATGGGAGCCGGATAATAATCACAACTAGAAATGAACAATTGCTTAAAGCTCACAGAGTAGACTATATTTCTAAAGTCAGATTATTATCACATGACGAGGCTAACCAGCTGTTCAAAAGACATGCATATAATGAAGTGGATCCTGTAAAAGATTACGAAACGCTTTCATCACGTGTGGTGTCTTATAGTGCTGGGCTCCCATTAGCACTTACAGTTTTAGGTTCTTTTCTCTATGACAAAGATGAGAAAGAGTGGATGAGTACCTTGGATAGACTAAAACAAATTCCAGAAAGTGAGATTGTGGAGAAGCTCAAAATTAGCTATGATGGGCTTAAAAAGGTGGAGCAAGAGTTATTCTTGGATATAGCATGTTTCTACAGGCACAGAAGAAAAGACAATGCAATGGAGATATTTGAAGCTTGTGGTTTCCACCCTGACATAGGGATAAAGGTGTTGATACAAAAGGCTCTCATAACTATCAATTTAGATGGTTATTTCGATATGCATGATCTGGTACAAGAAATGGCACACTACGTTGTTAGAGGGGAACATCCTGATAATCCTGAAAAACATAGCAGAGTTTGGAAAAATAACGAAATCAAAAACCTGTGTCTCGGGAATACAACAACGGTAAATGTTAAGCTGGCTTTCTTATCAAAATATATATTATATGTGCACTAACTGATCAGATAAAAGCTAAACTATACCTTGTTTATCCTTAAATTATTGCAGGAAAATGACAAGATTGAAGCGATATACGAAATTCCGCATTTGGTTCCATCACAGTTCTTTAAGTTTGTTTCAAACTTGAAGAAACTAAGGTGGATTCATGTGACTATGTGGAATGATGGTAATGTCGAAGGGCCCAATTTTCTTTCAAATGAGTTGCGGTATATTAACTGGCAAAACTATCCTGCAAGTCCATTCCCAGACAGTTTCCAGCCAATGAATCTTGTTGTTCTAAAAATGAGTTTTAGCTTTCAAAAGGAACTTTGGAGGAGTCCCAAGGTAATTCAATGGTTCCCTAATATAATAAAAATGAGTAGATCCCATTATTTATTTCATTTAAATAAGAAATCTACACTGTAACTTCATTGCGAATGTACAGAGAATGGTGAAACTGATTGCATTGATGCATTTCACATTTTCACTAAATGAGAACTGATTACAAGATTTACTTATATACATGAAATAGTCAAACTAAAAAAGTCAACTGAACTAAGAAGCTACTTAAATAATAACTAAGTAACTAACTATATCAACTACATGTTATTACAATGAATTAAGCAGTTATTTCCACTTTAGTATTAATATACCGTATGCTCTTAGAATGTGCATGCCATGTAACGTTTGAATTAGTACAGATATATCCACTTTAGAATATTAGATAAGTCTCAAGATTGTGATAAGAATCCCATGAAAAAAAAAAAAAAAAAAAAACCCTATTTCTTTGTTTGTTTCTACCTTTGAATTAGTACGTACAGATATCCTCTCCACAAGAATGTTCATGCCATGTAACGTTTTAAATCATGTCATTTATCTGTATCATACTTGCCAATTGTCATAAACTCTTAAACTTATATTTGGGCAATATTAACTTCTGTATCTTTTGTATAAATTAGCGTCTACCACAACTGAAAGTCCTTCAACTATATGGTATGAGAAAACTAGTCAGCACACCAAATTTTGATGGACTCCCCTGTCTTCAAAAGTTGGAACTCCGTTCTTGTGATGATTTAGAAGAGATTCACCCATCACTTGGAAATCATAGAAGTCTTGAAAGTGTAGAGGTTATTCTTTGTCCCAATCTTAGAATTTTTCCAACAATTTTCACGATGGAAAAATTCAAAGTCCTTCAACTACGTCAAATGGAAAAACTAGTCAGCACACCAAATTTTGATGGACTCCCCTGTCTTCAAAAGTTGGAACTCTGTTATTGTGATGATTTAGAAGAGATTCACCCATCAATTGGAAATCATAGAAGTCTTAAAAGCATAAAGGTTTCTAGGTGTCCCAATCTTAGAATGTTTCCAACAATTTCCAAGATGGAAAAACTCGAGCTTCTTGATATCCGTTATCGCCACAAAAGTTTAGAGTTCCCTGATATCCAATCAAACATGGAAAGCTTGGAAGAGATGTATCTGTACGAAATTGGAATAGGAGGTTTGCTGTCATCAATTGGAGAACATTATTGTACCAGCCTGATTTCGCTACATTTGAATCGCTTACAAAGGTTGGATCTCGTTGGCTGCTGTTTGGAAGATGGAGAAATCCCTTCTGCTATTGGAGATATGTCAAACTTACAAGAGCTGAATCTAAAGAAAAATAATTTCTCAAAACTACATTTCAGCATCTCACAACTTACTCGACTCAAACTCCTCAACCTGAGTGATTGCAAAAGGCTTTTAGAACTGCCTCAGCTCCCATCAAGTATAGCTATTCTTCTAGCAAACAAATGCGACTCACTTACAGACGTGGGAGATTTTTACGTGGATTGTAAAAGGTTATGGTATGCCTCGCTTATATGCTCAAATATGGTAATTAATGGGAACAGATTTCTACAATCCATGCTTGAGGTACGTATGGCTGTCTGCGTTTGAATATGAATCTTTATACAGATAATAGTAACGGCAATTATTATAAGCTAATGAATTTGTTTTGAATAAATTAGGGAGCGACTGCTGAAAATCACTGTGTGACTCTCCACCTTCCAAAGGGGTTTACACCTTGTCTTCGAGAAGGGAGGAAATGTACATTGGAACTTCCAGAGAACTGGTGCAGTGACTTCTGTGGATTCTTAATGTTTGCTGTTTTGGAAAGTGACTTAGCTGTTCGGTTATCTCCAACAATAACAATCAATCAGGTGACGGGCGGTTTGCCGGGAATGGATTTTGAAGATGATGTGGTTTGGAAGGAGAGTGATTTTGAAGATGATGTGGTTCGGAAGGAGAGTGATTTTGAAGATGATGTGGTTCGGAAGGAAAGAACATGGGTGGGGTATTTTCCTTTTGCTTCATTGAGAGACACGGAGTGGTGGGACTCAAAGTACAAAAAGCTTTCCTTCTCCTCATACACTCAGTACGACTTTGCTAGTAAGTTTGGAGTAAGACTCGTTCGTAGAAAAGGAGGAAGTGGTCCAACAGAAACATCAGAAGAAATATCAACACATATATATTCTTCTGGATTTTCTTATGGAAAAGATGATTACACAACTGGATTCGAGATTAAACGTGATTCAAAGGATTATCTAGAGATTTCCCCACGTAAGTTCAGTTAGATAGCAATATTCCAACAAGGATCCTCAAATATTGAAAATATGGCTTTTCTTCTCGAAGCTAGTACCCAAACTTATATCGGTTGAACCAGACTTGCGTTGTAACTTAACACAACTGTTATTTTGTCATTTTGTGTAACCGACTTTAAAATTACCTTTTGATTACAGAATTTGATTTCCTAAACCATTACTCCCTCCGTCCCAAATTTATTGTCCACTTTGAATTTTCAAAATCAAACTATTTCAACTTTGACCATAAATATATATTTTTTGCTATATAATACTTGTTGAAAAATTATACCATTGAAAAGTACACTTAAAACACAATTCATTTATATATTTTGCATCAAATATTATATAACACCTACAAAAATATTTAAGGTCAAACTTAAAGAAGAAAGACTAAAAAAGTCAATAGTGGATAATAAATTTAGGACAGAGGGAGTAATATTTAAAAGGTAACTTGTTCCTTTTCCACTATTAAAAAAAACCATTACTGACACCCGGCCAGGCCAGCTATTGTAACTATCATATAGGAGTTAAAGGTGTACACTAGTCGAGCTATAAATGACGTTTAGCTCGGGCCGGCTCAAGTTCGAACAAAAGTTAGAGCTCGTCTAGTTTCACAAGCCAAACATTGAAAGTAAATATTCTGCACAAATTATTCCACTCAAACCCCGTTTATTGTAGTTGTGTCATGTGTGCGATGTTGCATAGGCAGCTTTGCGTTAGGTTAGTCTATTAATAATAAATCTAATATTGGACCCTATATAATATGGGTAGTGATACTTACACCACTTTTATTGATGCACACACCACAATTATGCATATAGCATATTGTAACATGTGCATTAATGATGTAACATTGTGGTGTGTGCATCAAAAAAAGTGGTGTAAGTATCAACCCCTATATAATATACGAAATATCTCAATAGGCTTCCCACCTTATAATGCGACATTTAGGCAAAACACATGAAATTGTAATGAACTTTACTCTATGTTTTTTGTTTGAACTTCAGAGGTTACCTTTTGATATAACAAGATTTATTATTCTTAACCATTTCATGTAATCGATATAAATAAACACAAGGTAATTTGTCATTTTTATTAAGTTTTATTCATTGCCAAGTTAGATATACCAATAAAACCACACAAAAATTACCTTTACATTTATATATACACAAGGTAATTTGTAATTTTTATTAAGTTTAATACATTGCCAAGTTATATATACCAATCAAACCTATGTTGAGAACCACACACACACACACAGACTTTTAAAGATGTGAACAAAAAATTAACATTACATTTTTTCAAAGTGTAGAATAATCTTTTGAAAACGCTTTTGATATAACGACATTCAAAATGTACGTAACATATCTCACCCCAAGGTTAAGTGGGGTTGTGGAGAAATGTGTACTATGTGAGAATATACCAAACCAAATTTTCTGATGATGATACATATATATTTCAAATGGATGGAAAGTTGTTCAATACTTGGATCAAAATAGGAGTTACCATAATCACTAAAATTTCTAGTCTCTCAAGTATTATGACACATAAACATTTGATTACTTGAGAACAACTGATGCATTTCTAAGAGCAAGGTAACTTTGCACATACTCGTTTGGAAGTGATCTAATGACCTTGAAGACTACCGTGTTCACATAACGCATATGGGTTCTTGGGTCACTATAAGGTGCCTGCATTCAAAATAATAGAATAATTTATATTGCAGATAACATGTATATATCGAATGACAGACCCGGAATTGCAGGTAAAAACACTCAGAAAGATGTTGAGAAGGGTTGACAATGTAAATTCATAAAATGGATCAAATTGTCATAGCAACGAAAGTATCCTAAAGGCGTACTTAAGGGTTACATCAACTATTTAAAAGTTTAAAACAAAGTTGTGGGCTTTCTAATTTTACTTAAAATTTGACTTGAATCCATTGACCCAATTCCTCACTTGCCAGTGCCGGTTTTGTCCCCCTCTATATTATCAAGAAGGGCATTGATATGTACACGGAGGCATTTACTTGGGACACAGGAATTTAATGTGAAGTGACAAACATACCCCTAACATTATTTAATCCGCTGTCCCTACCAGTAAGTACGTGTTAACTCCAAATTCATCATCTACAATGTTTAAAACACTCCGTCCTCACATCTTCTACAATTTTTCTCTTTCATTAATACCAAACTAATCAGTTCACAAAATTAGGAGTTAAACCGAACGAAATTTCATAGTAACTAAATAAGTAATTGGTAAGAGATTGGCATTATGTATTCGTTGTAACAAGCACACATGAATGATCTCACTACAAAAAAAGAGGTCTTTTAAGACCTTTCTATAGGACACTTTTTATAAAGACGTCCTAAAAAACATTTTATGAGACCAACTCTCATAAGAGTCTTATTATAGTTGTTTTTTATACGACACTTTATTTGCGAGTCCTAATAATCTAATTTATAAAACACAATTTTAGTAAGGTCTTATTAAGATAGACATAATAGGACACTTGATAAAAATGTTATATTAGAGTATGTTTTATAGAACGCTTATTTTTTATGGTCTCATTACAATAAAACTTAATATGACACTTAAAATGTGGGTCCTATCACATATATCTTATATGACGCTTATTTTTTTGGGTTCCATAAAAATTAAAGATAATAGGACACATGAATATGTATGAGTCCTATGAAGCAAGATTTTAGTTGTTTGTTACATTTAGATCATAATGAGTTATGTTTGAACAAGCTGATTAGTATTGAATACGCCAATTAACGCATCGAGGATGAGTCAAATTATATTTCTTTTTTACCACATATATTTTCGTATAAATTTATTTGATACTGATAGAATGTCATATATAGCATTTACTAGAAATAATAAATATAAATAATGACATTATAAAATGTATCATTTGGCAGGAGATGTCCAACAACGAGATAATATTTGTACGTTGGAGCAGTGTAAAAACATTGTAACTACGAAATTAGAGCAACCGTAATGTATCAAATTGCAAAAGCTTTTGTTTTTCTAAAAAGTCTTTTAGGAGCGTTTCTTTTTTAGTTAAATTGTCTTAGTGATAATAGGAGTGGACCCAAATAATATATTAATTTTTTTTGAGTGGGGGCGGAGTCCATACAAATATGTCACAATCTCTTACCACAAAGACTTTAAAAAATTTGCACCTCCCCATCTAGACTCATTAACAGACGTGGACCTACATTGGCACCCACATATATATAAGGCTCTGTATGTATCTGGAAACAAACAAGAAACGAAGCGTTATAAGTGTTTTCTTGCATTGCATCAATAGCTCTTTGAAAAACTTTATACAAAGACTTGACATATATCAAGTCTTTCTCAAAAGCTTTAGTTAATAAATATAGAATGCATTAAAAGTATTAAATGCTTCAAGTCATTGAAAACTTTGAGCATTGTGGACGCTCTAACATTTTGATAATAATATGTTTCCTTTGATAAAAAGTTTTAACGATAATAACAAAATAATGTAAATGAATATAATATAGAGTTCAATATTCAATGTTTCTCCAAAATTCAAAGCTCGTTTGAACATTGACCTTTTCTACCATCATAGCTAAAGTTTTAACTTGATCAAAAGTTGAAATTGACAACAAACTTAACGCCTTTTGAATTGCTTGATTCAACCCACTAATATACATGGCAACAGTTTGTTCTTCGGATTCCTTCAAGGTACAACTAGCCTATAACCTCAAGAACTCATTCATATACCCCACCATAGATCTTTTCCATTGAACACAACTATGATATTAACGTTCGGGGGTAAAAACCAACCTCTTATCATCATCTTCACATTTAGCCATGTATTGATTGTACACTTGCCTTGTCTCTTACTGTTCACTTGCTTGTGTTGCCACTAAGGTCCAGCTCCTCCATGTAATTTGTAAGCCACAATCTTAACTTGTTCTTATTAAGGGACATTCATGATGTCAAAAAGCTTATCAACCTCATACAAACAATCCAACACAGCATCAAGATCAAGATTCTAAAGAAAATTATTAATCTCAGCCTTAACATGGTACCTTTGTCGCTCTCTATAACCATGTCGACTCTCAATCCTCCTATTCAAACCCTAGGACCATTAAACCATCCTTTAGGTTTTGCAGCAAAAACTCTATAGCCATCATCTCCTTCCTCCAATGAAAACCCCAAATCATCTTATCTCCAAACATGTTTGGGAGATTGGTTACGCTCATAATTATCAAAGAATCCTTTATTGCTAGAACAGAATTTACGATTACCATGATTGTTATTCTCACGATTTGAGTGCTTTCCACCATCAACCCTGATCGTGGATCGGATCTCTTCAAGCAGAGTGGACATATTCGCGAATTTTGATGCAAGATCATTGATCGCACAATCCATGTGTTCGGTCAACTGTACCCCACCAACAATACGGGGTTTTGGCTATTCACCTTAATGTAGGACGTATAACCAATTTTTGATAAAACTTTAAACATAAAGTTTATCAATAATCAAATTTTAAATTATAATGATAATAAACCTTATATTTGTATGAAAGTGAAACTTACATAAAAAAAATCTAATTAAAAAATAAATAAAATGAACTAAGCAAATAAAAAGAAAATTCTAAAATCGATGCCTCTACGACATACTACCTCCGTCCCAAAATTTAAGTCCATTTTAACTTTTTGCATTCAATTTGATCATAACTTTTTTTGTTAGTATTATATAATACTTGATGAAAATGATACCAATAAAAATACGTTTAAAACTCAATCCATTTATATATTTTGTATCAAGTTATATAACACAAACAAAAATATATAAAGTAAACGTTGAATGCAAAAAATTAAAATGAACTTAAATTTTAAGACGAGCGACTAATAACTTTGCGCCTCAAATAAAATCTCATTTAAGAGCACTATGGGCTTGTTTGTTATTTTTTTTCATTAAGTCACGTTTAATTAAGAGATGACTTAATGCAGACAAGTTCAGTTTTATTACTTAATATTTTCAGTCATATTTCTCTATTAAGTCACAAACAAACAGTTTTTATATGACTTAAGTAACTCGGTTTTTTTCATATTAAGTCACTTAAGTCGAAATCAAACACCCCTATGTTTCTTTATAAAAAAGAGAGTTGATACTTCCACCATATTTTTTGATGCTTGCACCACAACTTGTGCATTACAGTATTGTACCGTATAACACTGCAATGCACAGTTGTGATATTTGCATCAAAAAATGTGTTGACTCCCTATAAAAAAAATATCAATATCAATAATTCCCTCCCACCCAATATTTTTCCCGCTTCTGTAATTGTGACTTCCCACCCAATATTTGACTTCTTCTTGAAACTGAATCCGATAATTTCTCAATCTCACCATTTTCATCGTAACCGACACGTCTCCTTATCCTTATCTCACAAATGACTATGTCTTACCCATGCATCGCAATACCTGTACAACCACCGGTACAAACTACTTTGTCATGAATCCTCGACGTATACC
Source organism: Artemisia argyi (assembly GCA_030686995.1). Classification (NCBI taxonomy): domain Eukaryota; kingdom Viridiplantae; phylum Streptophyta; class Magnoliopsida; order Asterales; family Asteraceae; genus Artemisia; species Artemisia argyi. The sequence continues at coordinate 151,953,655 of CM060689.1, forward strand.
ACAATTTAGATCCCACGAAGAAGTGAGTAAAGATGTTTATAAAATCATTGACAATGTAATATAGTTACTGTTTCTTATATCATCTCGTGATTATTGAGTTGGTTCTATGGTGGCTATTTTCTAGTTTTGGATATGCAATGTTAATTTTGTTTTTCTATCGGTATTTTATGTTTTTCATATTTAATGCTATTTTACCATTGAAAATTCTTCGCATTTTATATATCTCGATATGTTCGTCTGTTCGCTGCTAATATATATATATATATATCTTTGGTTTTCAGTTTCCAACTTGGCTCCAATTTGGTACTCGTAAATGGTAAGGTATGTTTCACAAGGACTAATTGGTGTTTGGCTTATGAATATTATATTAATAGAGTAACACATAATTCATGATGTCTTGCTTTATCTTTTATACAAGGACATTTAAGGCTGCTGTTGGAGTTATAAAAAGTCAAAGTTACACTTGCTCGAGCAAAGACATTTGGTTCCCTCTTTATGTTTGATCCGAATCACTTTGAAGGACTTGGTGCGTAATTTTTACTCTCTTTGATAACAAATCAAAAGGCTAATGTAACTATGAAATGGGTAGGTTTTTCGAATACAATTGATCATGCCTAGTTACACAAATAAGAGTAACTAAAATTTGATTAGTTACCACGCTAGCTATTGACTTGTTTTAGCATAAGTATATGTATATCATACTCACACTTCTATATATTCTTTTTACCATAGGTGCAAGAATATCTTCAAAGACGTGAAGTTTGGCGAACAATGATAGCTTATAAATCTTGGTTTAGCTTATTGTCATCATTGGATCTATGTACAAATGTTAGAATATTTTATTTTTATATATGTATAGTAGTTTTTTTAGGCTGAAACGTTTTTGTACTAAATGTCTTTTTTGAATGATAATGATATACAATCTCTGTTTATTTTATTGATCATTGTTTAATATATTCGTATACGACGTTAATCGATAATACATTTCAGAGATATCATATGTACCAAGTGTTATGGCACTAAGTATCTCATTTTATGGGATGACAAGAATAGTTTATATAATTGCCTCCTGTGAGGACCTTATATTTTGTCCCATCAAATTTGTTAACTTTCGTTCTATAAAATAAACTTTTAGGACACCAATTTAAGTTCTTAAATGTAATATCAAACCACTCAAAGCACACGCTTTTTGTGACACTATAGAGAGTTCTATATTATAGTTTATTAGGACTCACTATGCATTTCAAAACAATACATTACAAAACCATAAAATTGGTTTTATAAGAATAACACTTTTTAGGTCGCTCAATAGGGTCCCAAACACTTAATAAAACCCTCACATATGGGACACATTTATACTTGTCCTATAAAATCAAATGTCCTATTAAGTATGGTTTTAGGACCTTTATGGATGTCCTCATAAGCCTCTTTTCTTGTAGTGTCTAATGCAACTCTTTTTTATGTGATTCTTGCTATTTCGATTTAAAATTTTCGTCTTTTCATACTTAAAAGATCAGTAAGTTTTCTAGTTCTATGTATGCCTGCCCAACACTACCCGACACCGGAGAAAACTCGTCCCTGAAATCCTTAAGATAGCAAATTGTGGACCGAATGTTGTGAACTGCATATTTGATTAAAAATTCCGAAGTTTCACATGAGTACGGCCGGACCCCATTTTTTTTGTTATCGTCAGAAAAGGGAAACAAGAAATATTGTGATCAAAGTTTATTATTTATGGACTGTGATCGAGGTCCACTGGTGCTGGTGAGAGATTGTTATCTTTACCTTTTCATGGACATCTGTTTGAAAAACCCGAGTTCGATTCAAATGACATGTACATGTTGTGTAAGTGCTCAAAGGCACCAACGATGAGAGTTGACATCAGAATAGAGTATATGAGTGCTTTGTAATTCATAAATCTTTCTTTAAGAATTCTGGTGGGTTAAACAAAGTCATACAAACTGTTACGGAGTATTTAGCGACAAAAAAGATGAAACCCGTTTCAGTTGGATAATGTAGAGGGTAGGATGGTCAATTCACAACAAATTTCTGTGTACGGAGTAAAAAGCTCCGTGTAAATATCAATTCCCTATCAAGAAACTATGTTGAAAATACAGGACCAATTACATGAGAAGCAGAAACATATTGTATGCATTTGAACTATTAAGTTTCATCTGAGAATTTGGGGTTATCCTTGATTGAAGTACATGATTCAAACGTCCTAATAATCAAGTTTCTTTCAATTAAAAGACGGTCATCACGAAAAATAGGAGAAAGGCAACAATCAAGGAGGATTGAAGACGACATTACACTTCAAAACCATCAATTTGTTTTAAGATTTTCAAATTAAAATTTTGTACTAATGTCACTAGATTCACTAAGCTTTTATGTTTTTTATTGGTGAAATATAATTACTCCGCAAACAATATGTACAAGAATACACTAGCACCTTTTGAGGTGATAGACGTGCCCCAAACACCATTACATGAATTTTGATCTGAGCAATAGTGATAGGGGCATTGATGTGATTGTTAATACATGTCACAAACATCCACAAAAGGGTTTATCCAGTGAACAACTTATTCAAATACCAAATCCCGGCATGGTCATGAGGGGACATGCATAGGACGCCTGGTCCGACTTGACCAATTTGATGAGCAGATATCCCAAAGCTAATCTTGACCCTTTTGCACTACTTTAGATTAAAAATACATACTGTATATTACAAGTTTGAAGAAAACAGCATGATCATAACTATACATAGCACAGGAGTAAAAACTGTATGCCGCTTTACTGTTGCATATATGCATAAGAGACCATCATTGAGACTAAAACACGATATATCAGCAACATAACTATACACCGTTCTAACATATTTTAATTTCTGTTTGTTCCCTTTCCCCTTTAAATAAGAATTGTTCCAATGTTTTTGTAAGGACAAAACAACAAAGAGGGGATTAAAGGGAACAACCGAAAACTGAGAATGAGATCAGTACTACCCAAACATCATTCTAAGGCTTCACCTCACATCCAAACATAACACTTAAAACGAAAAAGTTGATTATAGTACATTTTGCCACACCATGATGACAACATACTAAAGATCACTTGAAACTAACCCCATAAAAAGCAGACTTAATCAATCACTCCTACTTGGTTAGTTGTTGAAGTCAAGGGCAGGGCAGCTTGTGGTCACGCAGCTGTCAAACCGTTTTAAGTTAGCTCTTCATTATGTAATATGAACAATTACTCTTCTATGTCTAACGATTCTCGTATGTTTTTACCATCATCATCCATGTACAGCATTGCAAGCTAAAACTTTGTCCGAAATGCCAACCTGATGTGCACATCAAGAATATTTACAACTCGGTCATCAGGTGCTGCTAGCAACCTCAGCGGCACGTTGTCTCATCATCTCCATAACAGCTGCCCTGCGACGGTTATCAGACTGTTGTTGCATCCTTCTTAAATGCTCATTTAAATCTCTGTAACGAAAAAAGAAAGAAAATTACATTAAAGACCAGCCCCACATATTGCCATGCTTGTATGATGAATAAGACATAATTGAGATGGGATCAAAACACAAAATTCTGTAAAGGTTGTACGGAGCAGAAAGGCTTTTATCGGAAGAAGGACACGAGTACAAACATAATATATTATTACAAAAATAATCGAGTTTTTGTAAGAAGAAAAACAATTTAGTATGTTGCATGCATTAGAAATCCACTTTGGCTACCTACATGTTTGACCCATTTGACATATTTCATTATTTCTTATACTTTTTTATTCAACCCTTTTCACTCGCATCTATCTACTACTATTATTATTCTTATCCCAGTATGCCTATGTTATAGTTTTCCAATGTTGCAAGGATAATAGAAAATATGATTGCTAGTAATATAACACAAATTACGATACAAAACTGAAAAAGACAGAATGAGCACATGCAAGGAAAGAGGGAGATGAGAGGACCTGCATCGGGGAACACTGCATTTAGATTCTTTACATGCTCGAGCATGAAGTTGAAGAAGATACCACATTTTCTTACAAAGAACACAACCACCAGAAGCGCGTACTTTGCAATTATTCCCATGTCTAAAAAGCCCTTTCACCTTTCGACAGTTTGGATACTGACAAAGTGGGGATCGACACTGCGATGCATGTACCAAAAGATCAAGCATTTTCCTAAGCTGCACAACTCGTAATTGCCTAGCTTCTTGGTTTTGTGCATCTCGCTCAGCAATTGATGGGTAATTTGTCAACTTATGAGGATGACCAATTCCTCCATCCTTGTAATAACAAGAATTGCACACATCAAAATCAGGACATGTCTCACATCGCCAACCTTGCCCGGTTTCTATATCAAGGTGACATTTATTACATGTTGTCACAAAAGCAGGAGCAGTAGGATTGTGAAGGTGATATAAAACCATCATTGAGGAATGTTTAGCACGACGAAGAGTGTCGTATTGATAATGATTTCCTTGGCAAAGGCTCAGGAAAGCCTGTCTGGTATCAAAAAATTCACTCTCAAGAATTTCGTCTTTATCTTTGGTATCAACAGGCACATCATTCATCTCAACCTGTGTGCAGTTGATTATGTTTACAGTCTCAATCAGTACCAAAATGAAATTTGATAACTAGAATTAGACATCTAACATTCTAACTTACGGAAATTATTGTACAGAGATTAACATGGCAATTCAATTTACCTACGATTCACGAATGAGTCGCTTTGGGATGTACACTATCTCAAAGGGTCAAACAAAAATTTAGCTAAAGCTGGACCAGTCATATAGGCCAGAGTTTAATGCATAAAACCTCATGAATCATTTTATTCATAATATTAAATAATTATAGTAATTGGGGTTTCAAACCAGCCCAATTCTTCTCATCCCGTATTAAAAACGACCCATATGACCCACCTGACTCACCCATCTTTTTAACAGCTTAAACATGAAGTAACTTACAGGATAAAGTGGATGTTTATCCCTGTGATTAACAGGATGTCTCTCCCTCTCCTCACGCTTTTGTTCTAAATCGTGACACCTGCAAAACAAATCACAACCCTTACAATTATTTTAAGAGAATTTTTCAGAGTTTTATATGATCAATGCTTACATCAATCCAGTTACATTACAAAATTCTTGCAAATAGAAGAAACCAGAAATCTAAGAATAGATAAGAGATTATAATGTTTTACGCCTTTACCTCTCACAAAGCCGAAAGTTCTTGCACTGATTACAAACCCAGTGTGTTCCAGATACCATTAGAAGACAACAATGAGTGCATGCGGGTTGCAAGTGAACCATTATAAAATCTTCCTTCATTGGTAAAATCGTTTCACCAAGCTGCAAAATGGGTATAGCTATATTAGAATTGAACTTAGGTCTTAGGGGTAACTATAGGCAAAATTTCCATAATAAAAATTGTTAATAATATCATCTCTTAAATAATTTAGGCAATAAGATTCATAAAGTATTTATATTCTGAATACTTATCAATTTGGTCCCATTAATTTCCACAAGAAAAAAAGCGTAAGAAAAAATAATGGTCTTTTCAATTGGCCCTCTTTTATTTTGTTTTGTTCCTTCTTCTTCTTGACGAATCTGATGAATTATATCCTCAGCAGCACCAGGCCAATAATCGCCATCGAAATATGGCAATCGGGCTGCAGTTACCTTAGCTTTACACTCCCCAGAACATGTAAAGAAGTGGTCGTATAAATTAGTGAGCTCGACTACAATATTTTCGTTAGTAGCCTTTCTTAACATAGCCAAATACCTGACAAGATATATTATTGGTGCCCCACAACGCATTAGTATTTACATTGGTATATACTTTAATTTTTAAGTAATGCAATTCTTATGAGTGACGTATACTCACCATTCCCTTTATCAGACTTTGGTGTCTTTTGAATTTCAGGATGGCAATATAAGATATTGTCTTCACCCTTTAACGGAGGGCAGGCCCATATGTAGCAACTTGTGAAGCCACGTAATTTACAATATTCTAGGTAGCCGATCTGGAAACATAATAAAAGTTACTTATCAATATTCGAGGTGGAAAAACGGGTGGGTCATACGGTTTGGGTAACAGGTCGTTAAACAGGTACCTTTCGGTTTGGATCGATATTTTTCAGGTTGGCCTCAAACACTCGTGTCCAAAAAATTTATAACCAAAACTATAAAATATTATAGTGTCAAATATTGTTAAGTTAGAAAATTATTGCAATGATACTCTGATTATTAGATTAACAAGATTTGGTATACACTTTGGGCGTTTCGCCACGTGTGACCCATTTTCGTTTAAGCTAAAGTTATTTTCATCAATAATATTATTAAAAATAACATTTATCAGGATTTACTGTAGCATAAGCTACAGTGCACACACTCACAGTGAACAGTGAAATGTACAGTAACTAACGGTCGTTAAGTATTTAACGACCGTTAAGTACTAACGACCGTTAAGTACTAACGACCGTTAATTTTTTTTTATTATTATTTTTTTTACAATTAGTCATTCGTCTTAGAGGTTCGTTGCATATTTAGTCCTTATAACTAACTAACGGTCGTTAACGACCGTTTTTTTTTTTTAATTCCGCCTGCAATTGGTCTTCCATCTTAGAAGTTCGTTGCAAATTTTGTCCTTATAATTACCAGTCGTTAACTGCAATAACTACTTCTTTGGCAAAACATCCCGCGGCAACGCGCGGGTGATCCACCTCGTAGCTTAAAAAGAACAACCAAATGATTAAACTTGAAAACTGACGTGAAAACTTGCCAGAATTTCATGATACTAGAACGGTACCCGCGTAATGCGGCAGCGGGTACCGTGTTATTATATTTTACGTTATTTGGTTACACGTTTAGTTGTCTTCATGCTTTATAATTAACTAGAACGGTACCCGGGTGACAATGCGGCGGCGGGTACTGTGACTATATTTTGCGTTATTCGGTTACACATTTAGTTGTTTTTATGTTTTATAAGTAGAGATGGTTAAGCCAAATAATTTTAGTTTGAATAACCAACCTGCTTCCTAACCAATTAATTTTGAAATCCTTCCCTAATAAGCAAGTCAAAGTCTGAATTTTAAGCCTTTCTAATTATGGAATAGTCCCAAATGCATTATATAGTAGTATAGATTAGAGATATTAGAGATGCTTAAGTCATATTATTTTAATTTGAATAACTAACCGCTTCCTAACAAACTTTCTAACCAACTTGATTCCTAACAAATTAATTTTAAAATCTTTTCATAATAAGCAAGAAAAAGTCTGAATTTTTAACCATTCTAATTATATAATAGTCTCAAATGCATTATAATGTAGTAGAGATACAAATGTACGGAGTGCTTCCCGTGTCACGGTTCTAATTTCAGACCTGAAATACTTAACCGAATCCAAATAAGAGCACTAGGTATCGTGGTGCCGTGAGAAAAAATACTGCCACATCAGCACCTTTTCTTGTAACACCAGAATTCACCATAACACCAAAAATCTCTTCCCTCCTATAACACCAGATTCTAGTGCCGTCATGCACCCTTGGACCCCATATATATATATATATATATATATATATATATATATATATATATATATATATATAGGGGACCATTCATGTGAGAAATCTAATTTTTGTGAGAACGCGAGAAGAGATCCTAGCCATCCATCTAATCCCTCCTTTTTTTAGATCTAATGGCTGTCATCAATCCCACCATTTACACTAACTTTATATTTAGATAAAGGTATTTTATCCACTTAATATATATATAAAAAAACACATAGAAGTGCTGCATCCTCTCTCCGATCATAACTAGCTTCATCATCGGCCATCAAACCACCGCAGATTAAACCGCCAATATTCACCGCCATTCAAACCACAACTACACCGCCACAATTATAGCTGTAATAACCGTTTAAATTAAAACTTTCCACCACCATCTCCGACCGTCTTCCAGAATCTACCACCTTATACCACCGTCTACTACCGGAATCGTCTCCGGAATCACAACTGGAATCATCATCGATCATAAAAATACAAACAATTCGACAAATATGAATGAAGAAGAAGAAGAAGATGTTAATAGAATTAGGTCAATTGAAGTTCAGATCAGACTACACAGAAATTTCAAGTAACTATTATTTTTGATAAAATTTTATTGTAGAATTTTGAATTATTATGTGTTTGAAGTTAGTATCATTGTTTAAATTGTAAATATGTCACATGTGAATGTATAGATAACTAATTAGGTCTTGAGTAGAATATCGAAGGAAATTTTTTATCTTACTAGCAGATTTTTAAGTTCAGTAAGTATTTTCGCGTGTGAAAATATCATCAAGGAATGAAATTTGGATGTTATTAGCGGATTTTTTGATCATTTAAGTATAGTACAAGTATCTTCGCATGTGAAAATATCAGCTAGGAATAAAAGTTTTGATGTTATTAGAGGAATTTTCGGTGATTAAAGTACATTAATAGCATCTTCGCGTGTGAAAAAGTTTAGTAATAGTGTATCTTCGCTTGTGAAAAAGTTTAGTAGGAGTGTCTTCGCGTGTGAAAAATAAGTAAGGAATGAAGTTTTGATGTTATTAGTGGATTTTTTGATTATTTAAGTTTAGTTAGAGTATCTTCACATGTGAAAAAAATCATCAAGGAATGAAGTTTAGATGTTATTAGTGGATTTTTTGATTATTTAAGTTTAGTTAGAGTATCTTCACATGTGAAAAAAATCATCAAGGAATGAAGTTTAGATGTTATTAGCCGATTTTTTTATTACCTAAGTATAGTAAGACTAAAGTTGGTTTTTTGCTTGGTTTTTCCTAGTAGTCGAATATCTGAGAAAATCAATCCAACTTTTGATTTGACATGGACGAGTTTTGTAGTTTTTTAGTTCAATATATTCTTGTTATTGATAGTTTAGTATAATGAATTACAGTAATTCACATCTAAAACACAATTCTTGTGTACACCCCAAACATGTTTGACGTAAAATGTTTAATCAGTTTTTCTAATATCTAGTTAAGCGCCTTTTGCATCATTTTATATCATTTTTGTTGCAGGGTGCGCAAGGCATTGAAATGGGACAGGAGGCTCAAAAGGTGCGAGCTGCTGCATTGTTGTACAGAAAGGAAAATGAAATCTTAGGGTGAGTTCAATAATTCTTTTCAATACTTTAATGCTTTAAATCGTCTTAAATGTGTTAAATGTTTCAATAAATACTCAATCTAATATTCATCTATGCATGAAGGTTTGACCTCTTGGATGTTTGCATCAACGGGCCAAAAGACAAGTTTGACTCCACCTTTTTAAGTCAGGCACGTGTCTACTGTATTTCCTGTTTGTTGTGTTTACTACTTTTAGAAATTGATAGACTGGTGTGCGAATGTGGTACGCTTCACGTAGATGGTTATACAGTATTAGTATCCTAGGTACTTTGATTGTAAATAGTCTATTAGAAACTGATCTCTCTACTAGCAGCAATTTATTATCAACTAAGAATTTCCTAAACGCCATCTTAACAGCAATTCTGATTGCCGGAGATCCATTGTCTGAAAAATATGCTCGAGAAGCCCATCCTGCAAAATCATCTTTGTTTCAGACTAGAGGCAAAATGAGAGGGTTGAAAAAAGTCATATTTAGTACTAACTGAAAGGGATTGGGACGGGTTGGCAAAATGAGAGGGTTGAAAAAAGTCATATTTAGTACTAAGTGAAAAAAGTCATATTTAGTACACCTTCAAGCAAAAGTTCAGAACATGAGTGCTGGCTCATAAATAATTCTTCAGGAAACATTTCATGCCCAAACCTTGCAGCAATATAACCAATATCCCATGCAAGCTTAACCGGAACCAACCTAAACAAGTAACCACCATTTTTGATTACCCAAGTATAGTAAGAGTATCTTCACGCATGAAAAAAATCAGCAAGGAATGAAGTTTTGATGTTACTAGCGGATTTTTTGATTATTTATATTTAGTAAAAGTATCTCCACGCGTGAAAAAATGGGCAAGAAATGAAGTTTCAATGTTATTAGCAGATTTTTTGATTATTTAAGTTTAGTAAGAGTATTTTCGCGTGTGAAAATAATCTCTAGTTTGATCGCTTAATTTACTCGCCATGTACATATCAGATGTTGAAGAAAAGGGTTGAGATGGTCTTATCTTCTGCGAAGGGAAACTTTAGTGATGTACTACAATTATCTGGGACTAAACAAGTCAAAATGATGCAAGCAGGTGAAGGTGCTCTTTATGTTATGGGTGTATGCCCAATGGACATTTCATCATCTTACACTGCTCACTAGAACACGCCTCCAAATGTTAAACAACGAACATCAAGTCTCTTGTCGCGTATCATGTTGCTCACAGGTCATCAGAATGCCGTCTATACCTTGAAGTTCAACACCCATCTGGAACAGACACTGCTTCCGGCTCTCATGACAGAGAGATCTTCCTTTGGCATGTCAGCGGTGAATGAAAGAACTTATACTCAAAGGGTACAAGAATGTTGTGTTGGATCTTCAGTGGACTAGTGACGGCTCACAGATTATCTCAGCCAGTCAGACAAGACGCTCAGGTGAGTTAGGACATGGGATGTAGAGACCGGGAAACATATTAAGAAGATGGCAGAATACTCATCTTTTGTCAACTCATGCTGATCTTCTCGAAGAGGCCCGCCTCTTGTTGTCAGCTGATCCAATTATGGTACTGCTAAGCTCTGGGATCTGCGTCAAACAGGTGCTATCCAGACACTTCCGGATAAATACCAGGTCACGGCTGTCGCCTTCTCTGAGACTTCATATAAGATTTACAGTGGTGGAATCGACAATGTTATCAAGGTGTCGGATCTTGGGAGAAATGAGGTCTCCATGACGCTTAAAGGTCATCAGAATATAATAACAGGGGTATGCAACTAAGCCCTGATGGCTCTTACCTTCTTACCAATGGGATGGATTGTACCCTTCGTATATGAGATTTGCGTCTGTATGCATCACAGAATCGTTGCATCAAGATAATGTAGGGACACCAGCACAATGTGGAACAGAAACACATTGGTTTATATTTGGGAAACCATTCATAGAAACATACTCTATAAGCTTCGTGGTCACATTGGTTCAGTCAATGAGTGCGTCTTTCACCTTACTGAACCTATCATAGGATCTTGCAGTAGCGATAAATGGATATATCTTGGGGAGATTTGTGGAAATGAATTAAGGGCAATGAAGGGTTTAGTTAGTCTCTTTTGTGGTTGTAACCTGAAATCTACAGCATTGACGAGAATAGTACCATATGAACCGCGTTCGTGAATGCTTTCGTTGTAGTTGCCATTTATGTTATCTTTTATTTTAAAGATTAAACGTCAGTTGAACCGTTATAGTTGAAAGTTTTGGGAGATTATTGTTGGAACATTATTGTGTGTGTTATCATAACGAGCGCATTAATAAAAATGGACATTAAAGTGTATGTTGGGAAACCCGTACTAAAAAGTTACCTGCTTAAACCCAATAATCTGCTGGCCTGCCCATCTTGCCACCTCTATTAGTATATCTTGATTTTTTTTAATCAGCTAGTGGAACAGTTTAAGGCACTTGGGTCGTGTTTGCATTTGAGATGTGACGTTATTGTTGGTGGAATGGATATGATTACATAGACTCAGAAGCTGGTGCAGCGTCCTCGAGTGGTTATTTGTACTCCAGGGAGGATTAAAGTTCTTATTGCAGAATCCTGATATCCTGGCTGTATTTTCAAACACCAAGGTATTAAATGCTAATCTATTTACTTTATTTATGTGCTAACGCCCTCTATGTGCATCTATCTATAATTCCTGTGCTTTTGTATTTGTGTAATGTGAGCATGTGTTTTATTCGTTCAGCTTTTAGTATCGTAACATAGGAAAAGTAAATAGATCAAAACTATTAGCATTGCACGATGCGCGTTGTATATCACCATATATAGAATTAGATTATGGTGACAAGAGAAGTTTGAGAGAAAAAAAAAAAAGATCCATTTTGACTGATTATGGGGTGTTTGGGAAATTTTATCAAAACAACTTATTGAAATGGTAAATAATTATATAAGCAGTATGGATGAGAAATTTCTATCTCCTTGGGGTTGTTCTTTGTCGGCGATACTTAATATTTCGGATACGAATACTAGTTCAGATTTCAAATGATGTTTTTGGCCGATTGATCCCATCAGATTTTAAGTAGTTAAACAAACAAACAAAAAAAGGTAAGGTGGAGTATTGCCTATATAGGTTTAAACATACTACCTCAGATATATTGGTGTACAACTGTGCTACGTTTTACTAAGGAACCAAAACCACTGTATCTGCACTAACTTTGAAATAGTAAATAGATGATAAAATATATATGTTTTGGATTTTCAGAAGCCTGAAGGTTTAACTCTGTATGACCTGGTTTAATTGGGGATCACTAACACACATGCTTGTGTTGGAGTGGTAGTTCGTTTGAGAGAAGAATTGTCACTTGTTAAAGATATTCCTGTTCTTTTTGCAATCGACTAATTGAGTCGCCTTTCTCTCTGCAAATTTGATACTTTATTTGTTACTTCTGACCAAACTCCTTATTGCTGTATGCAAACAGTATAATTGTTGGTTTACGTTTACTGAAGCCAGTTACTGAACGGTCCGCCCGTCTGATCCATGCGAAAGAAGTTGCAACAGTTAGTTGGTCGTTTCCTTCTTCATTCTATTACCATTTATATTTATCAATGTCTCAAATTACTTGGTTTATGATAGTTGTTACCTTTTTACATCAATTTTTGTAGTGCTCCCTCCCTTAATAGAAGAAGCTGATGTCGGTAGCCAAGGAGGTGGCTAAATCTTCTGAAACACTTGAAAAAACCGTAACAAAATCTGGGACAAAGACGGGTCAGCCTTCTTTCTTACACTATTTAAGAGGTCTAGTCGCAGCTAGATGGGATCGGGTCAATTTTGGGCTACAGTTTATCCATAATGTTTTAGCTAAATAAGAAAATTTAGCTAGAAGTGAAATGGGTCAAATAGGCCAAACAAACAGAGAAGTATTCCACACTGGAAAAAAAACATTTATATTATATAAAAAGTGTGCAAACAAATTTTTGCGTGTTAACCCAAAATGACTCTAATATCAACCGTTTGATCCATATATTCCTGCTTCAAAATCTTGGTAGATACCGAGAATGATGCTGGTGTGGAGGTAGGGAGGTCTGATGGTGGGAAACCAAATCCGACAAGTGCTTTGGCGTATTCAGACACATCTAATCCATATATTCCTGCTTTAAATTCTTATTGGAAGTAAGCAACCTATCCATATTCCATCCTTAAACATTTGACTTATGAACAGCTTTTCTACTTGCAACGTTTAGCATTATAACATCAATTTTTCCTTTGATTAAACTACAAACTACAACTTTTTTCATACCAGTCATGCCCCTAATTGTAACAAAGGATATCTGCTATTCGTAAAAGGTCATTTTTTGAGAACATGACAATAACCAAGGGCAAAAAGATTAAGTATTTCGTCCCCTTCATTTTCATACCTTGCTTACATGTTCTATGTTTTTCTTTCTTCTTCCATAAAGTGAATAAGAAAGGATCTATAAATCCTATGGCGGAGATGTTTAGCCTCAAACACTTATAGTAATAGGGTACCAAACTGTTTATTTGGAATGTGATTGCAATTGAGTAAAAGTCCATGGACCAAAAATGTAGCTTAATTCATCTCTGGTAGTAACAGTTATAGTTCTTTTTTACAATAAGACTGATTAGTCAGGAAATTAAGAATTTTTTGATTATCAAAAGTCAAACATGGATTTTTTTATTTTATTTTATTTTTCTTACGAACAGAGGGACTATATTGTATTATGTTTTAAAACAGATGATTTACACTTGCATGTTTCTTTCGCAGGGGAAGTTTTAATTTACCAAATGGGCATGAAAATTTGAATGATGTGTTCATGGCTCATCCCCCATCAAGGGTACACATGAAGGTCTATGAGGCCATGATGAATATGCCTGAAAGTATTAACTTTGAGCTAGCTCCTCAAGAATTATATATGGAGATGTTTTCAGATTCTTTGCCCAATAAGGATGATATTGGGTTGTACTTTTTCCCAAGCTTAAAGAAAAGGTTTGAATCTAAACCTTATATTATTAGATGACCCGATAAGTAGTTTTAGTTATCTCCAATCTTTCGCAGGTCAAATGGTAAAATCAAAAGGTTAACCTAAAAAAGAAAGCAAATCAAAATAGGTCATAAATCGCCCAATTATATTTCTAACTCATACAAGTTGTATAACAACATACTAAATGTAACTGAATCTCAATCTCCTCATTCTGACCAGCCAGTTTTTCCAACTCAACTGCAAACTATAATTGACTTAATATAACCTAAATTTTAATACTTACTTTGTGTATTTGAAGATCTGAGAACAGTATGGCTTTAACTGACTTTTTTTGGAGCAAAAAATTGCTGATGAAAAGTGTAGTGGGTGGTGTCGAATTGCTGGTTTTTTCATCTAAGTTCCTGAAACCATGTTCGCAAGGTAAGCCTGTTACGTCATGATTTAATGTGTAACAATTCAGGGTTTCTGAGTCTGATTCATTTCTTTCACCTTTATTTTATCGTTCCTATTTTCATAGTACACGATGTTCAGGAGACAAACGAAAATAGAGGATAACTGGTCAAACATTTTCTCCATCCCAAAATTACTATTTTTGATTGGACACAATTAAACACTTTTTTTGTCATATGAAAGTTGCAATGTTCCTCTCCAGCGATCACTCTTTTATGCAGTTTTTTGTTTACGCATTTCTCATTTGTATTGGCATCTGTATATTTTTTTCATAATTTTTCCTTAATATCAAAATGTTGCCAATAATACTTTTTCTTTTGGTGTTTCTAGAGTTTGAAGAGAATTGCTTTCTTTGGGGAGTATTACATTGCCCAAAAGACAGCAAGAATGCGGCCGATGCACCGCTCTTGTTGTAGGTAAAATGTGAACCTTGTGATGATGTTACTCCAGGTTTCAAGAAAATCTGTAAGCCTGGAGGATGATCCCTTACATCCAAACATTGCATAGATAGAAAACTGATTGAAGGTTAAGTGGTTGAAGAATAGATGTGCATAATAGTGATATGTTACCTTGATGCAAGTTATATATATGACTTTGATTTAGAAGTAGGAGAAAAACAAATTGCTGGTATTTAGCATCCATTATTAGTCTATTTGTAAAGCTCCTGTGAACTTTTGTGCTGCTCTCTGAAATGAATTTGTCGATTTACTCCAAGTTCTAGGCCAAATTTTGGTGCACAGTTCTAAATATGATATTCCGGCTTTTTTTAAGTTGGTGTTGCAATCCACAGGAAGTGTTGAAAGTTTGTAACAGCAAGTAATGTGATAGGATCGGCACATTTTTTTGTAATGAAAAATGAAGACGATAAATATTTCCATAAAATGGTGATATGTGGAGCCATGGTCGTTTAATATACACTCATGTACATTTCTACATGAGTTTATACATTTATCTTCGCTTGTGAATATATTTATGTCACAAGTAAATACACGTACATTTTTTATATTTTTTTTTTGCTTGTGAAAAAAGTTTCTTCACTAGTAAATAGAAGAGCATTTATACATGAGCTTATATTTTTTTCTTTTGCGTGGAAATAAACTTTCTTCACTAGTAAACTCATGTACATCTATACATGAGCTTATATTGTTGTATGTAGTTTTTTCTTCGCATGTTAATAAAACTTCTTTACTAGTAAATACACTTATGTTTATACAAGAGCATATAGATTTTTCTTCGCGTGTGAATAAACCTTCTTCACTAGTAAACATACATACATTTATACATTAGCATATACATTTATCTTCACATGTGAATAAAGTTTCTTTACTAGTAAATGAACTAACATTTATAAATAAGCATACGCATATATCTTCGATTTTCACATGTGAATTTTTTTTCATTTTTTTCACAGGTGAAAATTGAAAATTTCAGAATTTTTTTCACATATGAAATTTCATATGTATTTCTATATTGCACCAAGCTTACATTTAAAGTAGTTGGTCCTATATAGATGAGTTAAGGGATAAGTGCCCTACAATTCTTTGGGTACTTGTGTGAATCGATTTTTTTTTTTAAAAAAGTTCAAAAAATTCACATGTAACGATTTTTTTTTTTTTTTTTTTTCACATGTGAAGAAAAAAAAAATTTGAAAATTTTAAATTCGAAAAAAAAAAAATCAGAAATTATTTTTTTTCGAAAATTTTCAATTTTCACAAATTTTCACATGTGAAAATTTGTGAAATTTTTTTTCACATGTGAAAATTGAAGATGTATTTCTATATTGCACCAAGCTTAAAATTCGAAAAAAAATTTAAATAAAAAATCGAAAAATTTTCACATGTGAAGGGAAAAATTGAAAATTTTAACTCGAAAAAAAAAATCAGAAATTCTTTTTTTTCGAAAATTTTCAATTTTCACATGTGAAAATTTGTGAAATTTTTTTTCACATGTGCAAATTAAAGATGTATTTCTATATTGCACTAAGCTTACATCTAAAGTAGTTGGTCCAGTCAAGGAATAAGTGCCCTACAATTCTTTGGGTACTTTTGTGAATCGAAAATTTTCACATGTGACGAATTTTTTTTCACATGTGAAGAAAAAAAAATTCGAAAAAAAAAAATCGGAAATTGAAAATTTTCACATGTGGAAAATTTTTTCACATGTGAAAATTGAAAATTTTCACATGTGAAAATTTGTGATTTTTTTTTCACATGTGAAAATTTTTGCGAAACAAGAAGTACCTGATAAAACAAATCAGATATTAAACAACGTCAAACCGAATATATATGTGGCCGACAAAATGCCACAACTGGACACCCCTTGAGGGGTAACACAGACCGATTTCAAGCGAATCGGCCAGGCACCTCTCTTGAAATTTGTTCAACTCTTACAAAATAACTTAGCCTGATCGCAATTAGACCTATAATTTAAGAGTTAAGCTAACCTAACAACTTGTTGAAAATAGCTCATTTTGGCAAGCAATAGCTGAAGAAACATTACACGCGGTTACCGTGGCCCAATAAGAACACAAAAATGAAAATTAGTACAAGCCCAAATTCTAGATAAAAATCTCTCATTTTCAACGACATACAAGGTTTTCGTTTCATTCTAAACAACAAAAACTTTAATGTGTTTTAACCCAAAAAAAGAACAAAACATGTAATTAGAGCAGATACCAAGTAAACACTAGATTCTATCACATGTGAATCTAAATTCAAAACAATCCCGCACTTCCATTCGTGATTGATTAATCAGTTGTCACGCCTTGTTGCCCTTCTACGAGGAGCAGCATCCTCACTCTGTTCTTCTTTCTTCTCTTCCTCTGCTCCTGTGGCGCTGCTTGAGACCTCACCTTCTTCCTTCTTTGCTGGTGCCGCAACAACCTTTGGTGCCTGTAAAACCAATAACCAGTTTCAAAAATATAGGGATTACACATTATTCACAGCCGACAATTTTTACACTGAAACTTAATTAACTGCTGATAAATTTTCAGTTGTTAACTTATAAGATTCCATTTGGTTTATGCTTTATCTCAAAAAGGCCAAATCAAATATTAAGGTAAAAGAATAAATACTATTAGAATTGATCCCCAAAAAAAACCGTTGTAGGCCAACCAAGTTTTGCCATCAATCCTTAAATGTAGTCATAAAAAAGAGAGTTTGGTACTTACCGCCTTCTTTCCACCAAACAACAGCTTCAACAAGAGGCTGAAGAACACAACAATGATTGAAACAATGACACGGATGGTAATGTTTGGTTGTGTTTCGGCCTTCTCGATGAGTTCCTATAGTAACAGAAAACAAGGTTTCAGTTTAAACGAAACATGGAAAACTGAAACATTCCTCTATGGCATTAATGGTATGACTTACATCAATCTTAGTCTTGTATGCGCACAAGAACGGCAACTCAGCAATCTTGTAAAGAACATCAAAGACGGTTTTCTGAAACATTCCTCTATGGCATTAATGGTATGACTTACATCAATCTTAGTCTTGTATGCGCACAAGAACGGCAAATCAACAATCTTGTAAAGAACATCAAAGACGGTTTTCTGCAATATTATAAGTTAAACAATTAGGACGACAATCAGTGGAATGAAGAGTTTTATGACTAGTACTTTCATTAGCAGGAAAATTACCTGGATTCCCTTAAGACCGTCAGACACGGCTGATTGTTCTTCGGCCTTTTGTTTCTCTTCTTCAACCTTGAACTTTGGCTTCAATGTGGTGTCCCTGATGGATTCAACGGTATTTGACGTGTGATCGATCAACATAGTTTACATACTCTGTAGCCGGAGGATAATATCCCTACAGTATTTGAAGGACCAGTTAATACCATATCTATTTTCAAAGGGCCCATCCGAAACTACAAAGTTAAACTAGTCTTCAACCAATTATGACCCGTTAACTTATGAAAAGGCCAATTCGGGTTATGATTGATCTCTTACGTCAAACGAGTATAAACAAAAAATAGCTTAAAAGAAAATGGGTCGAACGGAAGCCACACAGTATTTTTAATACATAAAACCCCTTAAATCAATTTCAAGATTTAGATGATCATTCAGAAAATACAAACTTTGTAATCAAATTCACACTAATTATTTATAAGTTAAAATATTTTGAGAGCAAAAATGTATTGGATTAACGCAAGTAACCAACCTAACCAGCTTTGACATGTACCCAAAATTACTCGAACAATCAAACTGCCAAACCCATTCATTTGCATCCCATTATATGCACTATCGAAGTAGTTGGCAGGCATGCTAACAAAGTCAATTATGAGTATCAAACAATTTCAAAAGTCTGCAGAACTGCACTCAAGTTCAAAAGCCACGACACCAATAGGAAAAGAGAAGAAAATTGAGACATAGATAAGCAAGAGAACCTTGTCTATGCAGTTCTTGCTTCCACTTCAAGTGCAATTTGCCAGTCCTCAAACATATTTGAGTACTCTTCAATATCAGCCAAAGATTCTGCTGCTTTTTGGTTTTTTGGTTAACCTGCATTTCAAACACATCAGCCCAGTTAAAGAATTTCATACTTTGTCATGCACATACTCTGGCAATATACAAGTGCTGTAGCAAATTTTAAGATGCAGACCTTTTAGGCTTTTGGACACCTTAGCTGACCATAGAAAAAAAAGTAGCTGAGTGTACTGAACGCTACAATAATATTTTCGAGTATAAAATCCTTTTCAGAAATTTGATGTTTTCCACTTGTAAACTATATTTCCAAGTGGAACACGAACTTAAAAAATGTGATAAACTACAAACCCCAGCCACCCAAAGAAAAATAGTGATTTTTGGCCAAAAAGAAGGATCTTCACATATAAGTTTAGTTAAGTATCTTCACATATAAGTTTAGTTAAGTATCTTCACATGTGAAGATACTTAACTAAACTTATATCCACTAATAACCTCAAAACTCCACTACTTACTAATATTTTTCATACGCGAAGATAATCTAATCCAAACTTAAATCGCTAATAACGTCAAAACTTCATTCCTAATTGATAATCTTCACATGCGAAGATACGCTAACTAAACTTACATCCACTAATAACCTCAAAACTCCATTACTTATATTTTTCACACGCGAAGATAATCTAATTAAACTTAAATCCGTTAATAACGTCAAAACGTCATTCCTAAGTGATAATCTTCACATGTGAAGATACTATAACTAATATTAAATACACTAATAAACTCAAACCTTCACTACTTACTGATATTGTTCACACTCGAAGATACTCTAATTAAACCTAAATACGCTAATAATCTTCACAATTCAAAACTATTTTTTATAAAAATTAATTAAAGAATAATAAAATTTAATAATTACTTGATATCTCTGTGTAATCTGATTTCCATAGGCCACTGCAACAGCCTTCCTGGTCGCTCCCACCTTCAAAAGAGTGAAAAAGAATATGAGCATGCGTAACTTAACTGGATGTAAGATGCCGAACCTTATTGACAAAGAACATGAGACCAGGAATCCGAAATAAGAAATAACCCATACAGAAAGTACATAATCTCAGCTATCTTACGGACTTCGATAATGCATACCTTGCATAGGTCAAGCACTGCTGACACATGATGGCTTCTCAAACTGATCTTGTATTTATTATTCTCGGACTTGTCTAGGGTCTGAAGAAGAATAAACAATAAGTTACTGTGGTAGAACATATCATTCATGAAGAAATGTAGAAGGATTAAACTGTGACTCAAAGGTAATAGCAAAAGATGTTGGAACATTAATAAATTCACTATAAATATTGGTTCAGTTGGATAAGTTGACTTGTTCTTTACCAAAATTTATAAATGCTGCTATAAGGCCATGACGTATCTTCTACTCTCAAGCACACCAACTGACTATATCATGATACATTCTCATAAGGAGATACCAACTAACTCAATGAGCACATAGAAGAAGAGAGATAACAAAAATACTACCCCATCAGAACATCTGCGCACAATCAAATATGTAGAGGAGCAATATATGCCTAACCTTAAGAAACTCTAGTGGCAGGCCAAGCAACTCCAAGTGATCGAAGAGAAGAAACGAGTTATCATCATTCAAATTCCGGATATATCACATACTTAGCTCATCAATCTGAGCCTTCAACCGCTGTAATTCCTCTCTCTTCGTCAGTGTGAGGTTCATACCATTGCGTTCAAAGTCTTTAACCTGTCACTGAATATTATATAGCTAGCAAGATAAAGTAAAAACATTTCCTTTTTCTTTAAGTTACCCCCAAATATAGCTAGCAACTATGCTGCTCATAAACTATAATTTCCGGTTGATGGCTCAAATAATTTCTTGTATTGAGAAGTAGTGAAAGAAAACATTGGAATTTAGGAAGATGGTTTCTCAGAATCACCATATCTTGTTTCTGACCCAGAAGAGTAGAATGGCTACTGCAAGGACGATTGCAACAGGAGCGTATTTCCGGATCAAGGCCTGCAGTTAGCAATTTGAAATAAACAAATGGTCAGTACAAATATATATGCACAACAGAATCATATAATGAATAACAGATGGCGAGTACGAATATCAAATTTCCATGCTGGTAGACTTGGCTCATTTTCGGTCTACAGTAAGATAACTATTTTACAAGCTAACTTACAAGCCTTTACAGTTGCAAACACTTGGTTAATAAATCCTAGTTTTATGAATAACACAAGATATTCCATCTTAGAAGTAAAATCATACTAACCTGTCGATTTAAATCTCTTGCTTTCTCAGCATAGATACGAGATTCTGAAGTTAATCGGCTTGACATTCGACTGACCTCTACAAAAGTACATAATTTGACAATCTTAATCAATAAAGACACTTCTGGAATGGTGAAAACTGTAGCTACCATCAAATGGGTGGATTTTTTAATATTAGTAATCAAGATTTAATCATATTCACATGTTTAGGGCTAAGCTTGTACAGTTAACCTGAAATCCGCTATCAGCTTTGACCATATGTTTACATTCTTATTACATCCTCAGTAACTTTCTATGAGTATCGAGTACAACTTTAATAAGAAGGTATTAACTGACAACAGTAATAATCCTTCAGTTTTATTATGCAAAAGCTATTCTGCAATTCCACATTACCAGCTATGATGTGCCATCATTCAGTCAAATCCATACAACGTCGCATCAAGCAATAGACTCAGCATTGAATTTGATGTTCAGAGGATACTTAAAAGATTGTCTTAAGAAATACGAAACAGATAGTTTGCTCTCAATTTATCTTTTAGTTGAAGATATGTTTGCAGTAGATTCTACTTTTGAAACATGTATTTAAATTCTGCACACGTATATTGGATATGAATTTCACTTATCTAAGAAAATTTTAGAGTGTCAAAAAAGAACCTAAGGTACACTTCTAAAGAGAAATAACTTACGGTCCAACTTTTCACCAACGCCAAGAACTTCATAAAGTTCATTATCTTGTGTACTTCATAAAGTTCATCATTCAACTTGGAAACATTCCTTTGAGTTCTCGTGTCCTGATACAACTTCTTAGTTCTTTGTATAAATGTATCTATCCACACACACAAAAAAAAGACAGGAATATTGGGTTAGGTTCAGCAGGATAATGAACACGTAGTTTAGTTACTTGTACAAAAACCAAAAGATATACCATTAACATGTACCAAATTTGATAAAAGCATAAGGTCTTGCTGCAGTTTCAATTTGATCCGCATAACCCATCTCAAATTCGTTCTTAAGCTCTTCAAGGTATTGAAACGCAAGCTTTTTTGGATAAGCACGGTCACACATAGTCAAATAACATACCCGCCCTTCAATAATATAGCTGAAAATTGGGTTAAGATAAACCGATAAAGGAACTTCTACAAAGTATGTTGTAATAACCACAAACTATAACTTAGTACACGACATATACAACACGTCTAAAATGAAATAGAAACAAAGTGGAGGATACTGGAAAATGTAAGGGCCAGTTTCAACGGACATTCGAGATGCTTCATTGTGCCCTCTTGAAAGGTTCTTAAACAAGGCCTTAACTTGCTGTTTGTAGAAGTCTGCATCTTGCATATCGCGACCATCATCCATTCCTTCAGCTAACGGAAGGCCATAAGTGACACGACAGAAACAGATCATGAATTGACTCGAGTATTGATGTACTTAAATGGGTTGACCTATTGGATCTTGTAAGATCAATGAGTTCAACTTTTGGATCTACTGATTGAACCGAATCAGATCAATATCAAGACCTGACCCATTGAGAGGCCAAACCCACATTCCCTTAAATTCTTGCCACATTAATCTTGTGAAGCAATTTGTTATCTACTTTTTTTTCTCACAATATATTACGGCAGAATCCAAATTAGTTTCAAAAGAAGAAGAATATACGTTAATACCTTAGTAAGACCGAGAAGAGCAGTCTTCGTGACGCCATACATAGCCAAGCCAGCTGGAGGATCAAAAGCACTGATTGAAGAAATGAAAACAATTGAGGACCCTTTTGTCAAGTGAGGGGATGCATCCTGTTTAGAAAATGGGGAAAAAAAGAATACACTACTGAGTCCATTAAGTATATAATCTTGATGCTTTTGAAAGTTTGACTATTATGGACTTATGGTCGTGACTTGTGAAAAGAGACGGTCAACAATCATTCCAAAAATTTCCGTCAAAATGGTCAATTGAAAACTACATTTTTGCAACTGATACTACTAACCATCTAGTCCATTTGAGTAAATGTATTACTTTTCAATTGTGATTAACTGATTATCACTTCTAGAATATATTAATAGTCCATGTCAGATTGAACTTGATGATGAATATCTTTAGACTTTATAGTATATGGTAAGGAAGGAGCAACAGAGTACATAAATGTATAGAATGCTTAAGTATTTGCGAGTTAAAACTGAAATTTTTTAAAGAAATATGTAAGAATCAAGGGGACCAAAAGTTTAATAGCTCACTCTCAAATTTGGTTTACATGGTTGAGAGTGGGGATGGCAACTTTTACCATTGTAAGTATATGGGTTGCCGTAAAAAAATTGGTTACAATATTAACGGGTTGAACTTGTAAGGAATTGGCCAACATGTATTCACATGCATAAAAACTTCTAACCAGATTTACTTTAAAAAAGAAAAAAAAATAATAAAAAAAAAAACTATTGTTGTAATAATATAGTTTTTTAATCAGAATTAAAACATATATTCTGGTCAAATTTAAGAAAAAAAAAACAAATGAATGTATACGGGTCAGCTGAACCCGCACCATTAAAAAAGCTACTCATTCTGACCTGTTACCCAACCCACCATATTGCAATCTCTAGTTCATACAAATAGCAGATACATACCCTTTTCACCCTAGTTTTTTAATAGACATTATAATAAGAAACAATTTACCTGAAGAAGTAGTATGGAGGTTTTAACATTGATTTCCCAAAGCTTGTCAAGGGCTGATTCTTTAGTTTGGAGAATGGTGTCAACTGCAGGATTAGCAGCAGCATTTGACACTACCACATCAATTTTCCCATATTTCTGCATCCAAAAAGAAAGAAAATAGTATCAAACAAAACTAATTTCTCAACTTGGAAAAGCAAGCTGAACACGACCAACAAAACAAGCTGTATATACATTTTGGACCTTTAAAGTTATCATATTGTTGGTCTCAATTGGAATACACATGGAGCATAAGTCACTGACATTAACTATTTCACATAAGTCACTGACATTAACCATTTCTACATCCAAAAAGAAAGAAAATAGTATCAAACAAAACTAATTTCTCAACTTGGAAAAGCAAGCTGAACACGACCAACAAAACAAGCTGTATATACATTTTGGACCTTTAAAGTTATCATATTGTTGGTCTCAATTGGAATACACATGGAGCATAAGTCACTGACATTAACTATTTCACATAAGTCTGATTATACGATGTTAGACGAAATGGTCGTGATTGCCAATTGGTGCCTTCTTATATATCAAGTCTGAGATTTTAAGTTAGAAAAATTGGTGACTATCACAAATTTTCAGATTATATACAGCATAACAATTATCAGAACCTAAAAGTTATTCTTAACCAAGAACTCTTCCAAGCAAACATACATAATTACATAGGCTCGCGTGAATAGTCAAAAATAGCATCAATTTCTTGCTTGAATTCAGAGTAGCAATTACTAAATTCCCAAGAAGACACTGGTCAAAGATGATCCTTACCTGAATCGTCTGGTCAATGAGATTCTTTTGCTGTTGTGCATTAGAAACATGGCATACGTCGAGCAATCATAGTCAGCTTCACCATCTTTACTTTAAGAAGCTATCAGCTATCCAAAATTATCAACAAAATATGTTACTAAAAAGTACTATTACAAAAACACTGCCAGAAAACGTATGTATTTGTCTAACATTAACATATATACTGAATTATCTATAAAAACCATCAAATTTACCACCAGAATGCACCATTTCATTTTCGAAAAACACTGCATTAGCTCAAACGCTCTTACTGTACAAACAAAAGTAAATGAGTGTGGTGGTAAGTTGACTGGTAGGGGTCCAAACATAAATCACATTACATGTCCGTATTAAGAACGGTTTTGGAAATAGTTTTTCTGTTTGAAGTTGCCGTAATCATATAATCAGGTATTCACATTTACATGTAAAACTAGCCTGAATGATAAGCAGTTTCACTAAACCTAAAGGGTTTTGGGGATTGCTTATTCTTTTTGCTTATGTTTCTGCTTATAAACAAATACAGAGTAAGCACTTCTCAACCCACTCTCTAAAAACTGCTTATTTTGAAATAAACGCTCCAAACTGCTTATCTGTTACTCAATGGTCAGTTTGGATCCCAGAAAATGTTTGACTTCTATAAACATTATCAACCACTTAAATAGTTAATTCTAAGTTTCTAACCACGATTCTCTGAGTGAAAGCGAAAGAGAAAGAATCTCCAATTATAGAATTAGTATAAAACTATCATGTAAAGCTCACCTGCAACTGACGAAGTAACGAGCCGTAGGTTGTTTCTCCATTAACAGGATTTTGACATCTACCTCTGCCATTTGGTATCACCTCAACCTGTTATGAATCAACAATTAGAAATCAAAACTTATAAAGAATACGATAAACAGTAATGTAACCTCTTGACTGTAATTGACCAAACATATGGTTGGAACAGCTAACTTGGTCACCAATTGCAAAAAATTATAATCAGAGAAACAATAATGCTTACGACAGATTCCTGCAAGAATATGTGACACTTATTAGACGTCTGAATAACATCCCTGCTATGTATTTCAAATTCATCTAGTTTTATACCAATATATAATACTCTATATTTTTAAAGTGCTAACTATAATTTGCCGCTGAAAACATATACAATATTACTTTTTAAAATTGTTGGACATCAATATCAGGTTACATGAACCAATCTGAAGCGGCCATAAAAAAGTGTCTAAACACTATATTTCCTCAAACCTACCTCCACTACACAAAATTTGAAAGGTCTTCCACTAACAAAGATCTCAAATCACGAAAAAATGCATACTCACTAAATATAACAATATAGTCTTCCAATTAGCAGCAAAGTTTATCTTTTTACTCTTCTATCAGCATTATGAACACTCAGTTAATACAATAATATAAACTATGAAGGTATTCAATACCTAATTTCTTCACATGTGAAGGTATTCGATACCCAAATTCTTCACATGTGAAGGTATTCGATACCTAATTTCTTCACATGTGAAGGTATTTGATACTTAATTTCTTCACATGTGAAGGTATTCGATACCTAATTTCTTCACATGTGAAGGTATTTGATACCTAATTTCTTCACATGTGAAGGTATTCGATACCTAATTTCTTCACATGTGAAGGTATTTGAAACCCTATTTAAAGACTCTAAAATATCAATACCTTATTTCAAGCCATCAACACAAATCGAGTTATAAGCAAATTTCTTCACATGTGAAGAAATAACTATTTGCCTCAGCTCATGTAGCGACAATACAACAATTAGCATTTCAAGGTCTTCTAGCATTTCAGCGAACACCTAGTGTGCGTTGACAAAATTAAATTCGACTTGAAAATTAAATTCGAACAACTTGCTCACATGTGAAAATTAAATATTAAATCATGAAAGACATATTCATCTGGATCTATACCTTCAATTTCATCATCAGTTTGTAGAATATATAGCTAATTACTAAATATATAGAACACAAAAATTACTTTATTTATAATCATTGAATCAAAAGAAATTATGAATCAAAAGCTTAATTAGCACTTACTTATGATGATGATGATAATTGATGAAGATGGTGGTGATCGGTGATGATTTTGGTGGCGGACGGTGGCGAACATACTGGTGGTTGGTGGTGTTGATGAATCTCAAGAGAGTGTTAGCGATGATTGCTATAAGTGATGATGAGGATCATGATAATCGGTGGTGAACGGTGAACAGTGGTGATCGATGGTGATTAGGCGGTGAGGGTGATGAACAATGGGATGGTCAGTTGTAATTAGTGATGAATATTTGAGAGAATTCAGTGGGTTTCACACTTAAAATGTGTGATGTGTGTGTGTTTTAATTTTTTATAGTAGTGTGAAAACTAAAAAGTCAAAATCGGGAGGATTTAGATGGAGGGTCAGGATTACTTCTCACGTTCTCACTAAAATAAGGCTTCTCATTTGAACGCTTCACTATATATATATATATATATATATATATATATATATTTTCTTTTTTATAATTATTTAAACAAACAAATACATTTAATTAAAATTAAAATTTCATTCATTTAAGAAATGCATTGGCAGTGAGGAAAAATACTGCCACGCGAGGGACGGTACCCTCTTGGCACCTTCGCGTTGCGTTTTGGCGAACAACGCCTCTCAAAACGCAGGGTACCCTCCCCTCTAAGAGAGATACACCCGCCGATGATTTGGCTACTCACATTCTGCACCAAATTCTTGGACATACATGCCAAAAAGACATACTTCTACTCCTTCAATTTTCTGGAACAACAAAACCACCTAAAACAAGAAACATGTTACACATGTATAACAATATTTTCATTAATATGTACCGGTCATGGCAGACAACAAGATGAAGCAACAATAAATGTCAATCACTGCATCTTTGATGAAAGTAATACATTGGCAGTACAATTCTTAATTGAATACCTTAGATTTGTACTCAAGTATCTAAAGCACGCATAAAAACTAATTGTGCTCTTGGTTCAAATAGGGGTATAGCAAAAGGAAAAGTAAAGGGTATACTAAAGGGAAAATACTATATCCACACAAGGTTTACAAAATTTCAGCCACTCGCTGACGTGGCAGAGTGCTGATTGGTTGGTTTTTTGTGGGCCACAGAAAATCAACCAATCAACACTATGCCACGTCAGCGAGTGGGTGAAATTTTGTAAACTTTATGTGGGTGTAGCACACTTCATACTAAAGAATATAATGAAGCGTTCCATTACATTGTTGTTGATTGGTTCAAATAGGGGAATAGAAAAGTGAGACTTGGATCATGTGGTTCAAATAGGGGAATAGAAAATTACACCGTTCGTCCCTGTGGTTTAGGGTAAATTTCACTCTCAGTCCCTATTTTTTTTCTTGCATCGTTGGTCCCTGTGGTTTTTCAATTGCACACCGGTGGTCCTTATCGTTAACTAGCGTTATCTTTTCCGTTAGCAAGTGGCAACGTTAGTTCATTAACCAAACAAGCGTTTGCAACGTTAGTCCTTTTACTAACGGCCGTTTTATTTTATTTTTTCCGAAAATATTTTCTTTCCAAAATTTTTTTTCTGAAAAATAAAAAGAAAGAAAAATAATTTCAGAAAAAAAATATTTTTCTAAAAAAATTATTACAAGAAAAAAATTTATAAAAAAAATTCTATTTTTTTTCGAAAAAAATTTCTAAAAAATAATTTCGATAGCAGTATGTCCAAAAAAAATGAAAGATAGTCAAAGACGAAAATGAAAAAAAAAAAATCCAAACATCAAATGAAATTCTTAACAGCCTATATTATCAAGAACAACCAACATCCAACAACTTCACTATCCTATATCTCAAACCCACCATCTCAACTCAATACTCGTAACTGATAAGAAAAATAATTAATAGATATCAGTTTATTTTTTTCGTGTGTTACAAACTGTTTAACCTCTAACATCAGAACAAACCACAAAAAGATTAAATCATCATCGATCATTTTTTGTTGAAGCCTAGCTTTTTCTAATATCCGAACACTTAAAGGAAAAATCAAAACAATAGTGCTTTGATCTTGCTTTTGATTCGGTTACAAGAAAACAACAAAAGCTTAACCTACCCGAGACCTACCAGGGATCTTGAAGCCGTTTCTTCATTTCTGTATTCCCAATTCAATCAAGAGTAAGTAAAGAACGTTGCCCGTAGCTTCGGGACTTCATTGAAAATCAAAAGAGCTGTGTTTGTTAAAAGGGTTTTGATAACGGTTAGATTTTTTTTCTTTCCATATTATTTTCCAGGAAAAAAAATGTTTGAAATTTTTTTCGAAAAAAAAAAATTAAAAATTTTTTTTATAAATTTTTTTCTTCAAATAATTTTTTTAGAATTTTTTTTTTTGAAATTACTTTTCTTTTTCTTTTTTTTTTAATTTTTCAGGAAAAAAAATTGGGAAAAAAATTTCGAAAAAAAAACGGTCGTTAGTAAAAGGACTAACGTTGCAAATGCTTGTTTGGTTAATGGACTAACGTTGCCACTTTCTAACAGAAAAGATAACGCCAGTTAACGATAAGGACCACCGGTGTGCAATTGAAAAACCACAGGGACCAACGATGCAAAAAATATAGGGACTGAGAGTGAAATTTACCCTAAACCACAGGGACGAACGGTGTAATTTATTCTACCCCAATTTATTAGGTAATGGGGTACTACCCACTTTCAAGCAATGATTAATTGCATTATATGCAACCAACTACTCCGTATCATTTTTTCATTACCTTTGTCATTCCTTACCATCTAAAACATCTCACCAAGCACCCACTAAAAACACACTACTCATATAATACAATTAATACACTATTAAAAACATATATTCAGCCAAAAATACAACTTTTTAACCACAAATTACAATATAATTAAGCTTCCACACATGAATAAACTAAAAATAGATTTTTAAGCAGATACAAGTAAATAAGCATAATTTACAAATATTTAAAACACAAATAAAACTAAAAAAAAATGAAAAAAAAAATGTTCAACACATACAATTAATACAATATTAAAAACACTCATTCACCAAAATATACAACTATTTAACTACAATATACAATATAATTAAGTTTTCAAAACATAAATCTCAAATCTAGCAACCCAAAACAAAATAATATGTGTCCGTCAAAAAATTTGGTCACAGGATACTTGACGCCGCATCATCACGCGGTACGTACCCTGCTAGTGCATGGTACCAATTATTAAAGAATTTGTTTCCCAAACTATGTATCTTTTTAAGTCACATATGACAAGGATGGCACTCTATTTTTTTTTTAATTCATATACAAAGGAGTCTAGTTCCTTTATCAACGTTATATTTTTCTTGTTAATTAGTACTCCCATAACCCGACTTCTTATAAGTTCGGGTCGCGGGTTAATTTTTTCTAACCAAAACCTGACTCAACCCGACCCGAGAACACCCCTAATTCCGTCTATATTAATATACCTAACTACATTTGTTGGTGGAAATGATGACTAATATCTCCTTCATGTTTAAGAAACACTTAAAATCGCTAACGATAGCTTAAAACCAAAAATGCACAAATCACCGGGCCGACTGGCATGATAGGTAGTGAGCTGATGTGCCACAACCGACGCGCAAGGTTTTGTTTTGGTAATTCTCAGTAGGAATAATCTATTTCAAATGTTTTCCATTGTCTGCTTCTAGCTTGACCTTTCGGATACTTTTTGTGCACTAAAATCATTTTAAATCTAATATTATTTATTTTCTCATATCATTTCTTTGACCAAACAATATAATTTAATAAATTCCTTAATCATTTTCATTTTTTTACATTTCAATTCTTTGCTTTATATAGTTTCACTATATTTCTCTCTACCAAATGTGCCTTTAAATGAAGACAACGTAACTTGTAATTACTCATAATAGGGACTAATCATAAAATCGGATCGAAAACCTCACGAAACAATGGAGTAAGAAAAAAGTGTATCAAGATGTAATCCTCTCTTATTTTTATGAGAAAGTCTAAAATATAAGGAAATGTTTAGGAATTTATCATGGAAAAGTCTACTTTTGATGAAGACAACTTGTAAGTAATTATATAATTGAAGACAATTTGCAAGAAATTTCTTGGTTTTTCTTTCACTGATTTATTTATTTATTTATTTATTTATTTTTAAATAAAGACAACTTACAAGAAATTTCCTTGATATGAATTTGTTCAAACACGCCAAATGGATAAGTGGGAATCAATGTGTACGTAGATATAACTTTGAATGTAACCTCATGCACCAATGCTGACTAATCAATTAAGTAGCGTTTACCAAAACTATATTTATTGCATGTAAAACAAAACAAATAACCAAGTGTGTTGTATCATTTTTAAATTATAACAAACCTCACAACGTTTATCACTTCCTCCCTCTCCCTCAAAGGAAAATTGCCAAACTCAATTGTGGTGACAAAAACAACAGATATCATATGTAATTTCTTTAAAAAATGTACTATTGACGTTTACTTAAGCTTTAAAACTTTGTAACACATTTTAAATCATGTTAATATAAGCAGTGACAATATATTTCCTCTATATTAGTTTTTTTAGAAATTTCTGACATTGTGATGAAAAAGACAAATTGCAAGACGTTGCTTGGTTGGTTCCTTGTATTCAATTGCTTTTTTTATTTTATTTATTTATTACGGAGTATTATTTTCTTTTAAACGCTAAAGAATCATATCTGTAAGACTGTGAGCCATGCATGTCTCTTTCAACAAAAACTACCACACATAAAGGCTAAGATAACACCCGAATTCCAGTAACAGCAACGAGTAGTGGTGTTAAATGCAACATCAGTTAGCGGAAAACCTGTTTAAGTGTCAAACTCGATCTGTTTCTTAACTTTGACGCAACTTAATTATCCAAATCCTTAACACATCAATGGCATCTTCATCTTCATCGTCTTCTTCTTCTCGGTCGTTTAAGTATGATGTATTTCTTAGCTTTCGAGGGGAAGATACCCGTAAGACCTTTGTAGATCATCTCTACACGGCTCTTCAACAACGAGTAATCAAAACTTACAAGGATGATATTACACTTCCAAGGGGTGAATCTGTTGGTCCAGCCCTGTTAAAGGCTATCGAAGAATCGCATATTGCTGTCGTAATATTCTCCAAAAACTATGCAGATTCTTCGTGGTGCTTGGACGAACTTGTTCATATTATGAAATGTAGGGATGAGATGGAGCAAATTGTTATACCTGTGTTCTATGACGTGGATCCTTCGGATGTGAGATATCAAAAAAGGAAATTTGGAGAAGCCTTTTCCAAACAAGAGATGAAGAATGTCACAAAAGCTGAATTGTGGAGAAAAGCAGTCGTTGATGCTAGTAATATTGCTGGATGGGAACCCAAGAATGTTGCCAACGGGTAGCTTTTTTGTATTTTATAATCTTTTTATACATTTACTTGTACCAAATAAGTTCCTTCAAAAGTTATATATATCCTCTATGTAAACTTGAAAGGTTTAATTTGGGTGATATGCATCAGTCATTTAGTACTTCTATATGTAAATAATGGTCAACCCAAGTATTTGTGACACTCACTTTGGTTAATAACTAATTAAAGATATCCAATCTGCAGGCATGAATCAGCGGCCATCAAGGAAATTGTTGATACTATATTCAAAAGATTGTTTCCCTTGGATTTAGATGTTGATGAAAAGCTTGTTGGAATGAAGGATCGACTGCAAGATTTAATTTTAAGATTAAAAATTCGGTCAGGTGGTGTACTCATGGTTGGGATATGGGGGCTTGGTGGGGGTGGTAAGACTACTCTTGCGACATCTCTTTATACAGTAATCTCTAGCCAGTTTGAAGGTCGCTGCATTATTGAGAATATCCGTGAGGAATCACATAAACATGGTTTAAAAAGATTGCAAGAGGATATCCTATCAGCTATTTTCAAAACAGAAGTGCGAGTAGATAGTGTTGAAGAAGGAAAACGTAAGATAAAAAGTATGTTATGCCATAGAAATGTGTTGGTAATTCTTGATGATGTTGATGATCTTGACCAACTAGAAGCGTTAGCAGGCTCACATAATTGGTTTGGTGATGGAAGTCGAATTATAATCACAACTCGAGATGAACATTTGCTTCAAAAGGTAGACGATGTCTCTCCTGTGACGTTATTGGCTCAGGAAGAGGCTATCTGGCTCTTTAATACTCATGCATATAATGAAAACAAGCATGTTAGCAATTATAAAGAACTTTCATATCAAGTAGTTTCTTATGCTGCTGGGCTCCCATTAGCCCTTAAAGTTTTAGGTTCTTTTCTATACGACAAAGATGAGAAAGAGTGGATGAGTACCTTAGATAGACTAAAAGATATTCCAGAAAGGGACATCGTGGAGAAGCTCAAAATAAGCTTTCAGGGGCTTAAACCTGAAGAGAAAAATCTTTTCTTGGATATTGCATGTTTCTTCAGGCACAAAAGAAAAGATGATAAAATGGAGATACTTGAAGCTTGTGGTTTCCACCCTGACATAGGGATAAAGGTGTTGATACAAAAGGCTCTCATAACTATAAATTTAGATGACGAGTTTGATATGCATGATCTGATTCAAGAAATGGCACACTACATTGTTAGAGGGGAACATCCTGATAATCCTGAAAAACATAGCAGAGTTTGGAAAGATGTAGATATCAGTAACATGTGTATTGAGGATGCAACAACGGTATGTTAAGCTGGCTTTCTTTTCAAAAAAATAAAATAATATATTATATGTGCACTTAATGATCATATACCCACATAATGATAAAAGCTAAACAATACTTTGTTTATCCTTAAATTGTTGCAGAAAAATGACAAGATTGAAGCGATAGGAAAATACGAAAGTCTACATTTGGTTCCATCACAGTTCTTTAAGTTTGTTTCAAACTTGAAGAAACTAAGGTGGATTCATGTGACTATGAGAACAGACAATTATGTCAAACGGCCTAATTGTCTTTCATGCTTGATTCATGTGATTATGAGAAAAGACAATAATGTCGAAGGGCCTAATTTTCTTTCAAATGAGTTGCGGTATATTTACTGGGAATACTATCCTGCGAGTCCATTCCCAGACAGTTTCCAGCCAATGAATCTTGTTGTTCTTAAAATGAGGAATAGCTTGCAAAAGGAACTTTGGAGGAGTCACAAGGTAATTCAATGGTTCCCGAATATAATAAATGAGTGGTTCCCATTATTTATTTCATTTAAATCATAAATCTACACTGTAACTTCATCGTGAATGTACATAGAAATGGTGAAACTGATTGCATCGATTCATTTCACTAAATGAGAACTGATTACAAGATTTACTTATATACATGAAATAGTCAAACTAAAAAAGTCAGCTGAACTAACAAGCTACTTCAATAATAACTAACTATATCAACTACATGTTATTAGAATGAATTAAGCAGGTATGTCCACTTTATAAATTAAATTAGAATATTAGATAAGCCTCAAGATTATGATAAGAATCCCATTATTTATTTCATATAAATCAGGAATTTCCAACAACAAAAAAAAACCTATTTCTTTGTTTGCTTCTACCTTTGAATTAGTACAGATATTTTCTTGTCATAAACTCTTATTTAACTTATATTTGGGCAATATTAACTTCCGTATCTTTTTATAAATTAGCGTCTACCACAACTGAAAGTCCTTCAACTACATTATTCGAGTGTAGTCAGCACACCAAATTTTGACGGACTCCCCTGTCTTCAAAAGTTAAAACTCTTTTCTTGTGACGATTTAGAAGAGATTCACCCATCAATTGGAAATCATAGAAGTCTTAAAAGCGTAAAGGTAGAATACTGTCGCAATCTTAGAATGTTTCCAACAATTTTCAAGATGGAAAAACTCGAGGTTCTTGAAATCTGTTTTTGCCACCAAAGTTTAGAGTTCCCCGATATCCAAGCAAACATGGAAAGCTTAGTAGAGTTGAAATTGAACAGAAATCGATTTACTGAGAAGGTGTTCCCTCAGTTAACACATCGCTTACAAAGGTTGGATCTCATTGGGTGCTGTTTGGAAGATGGAGAAATCCCTTCTGCTATTGGAGAGATGTCAAACTTACAAGAGCTGGAACTAAAGGATAATAATTTCTCAAAACTACATTTCAGTATCTCGCAACTTACTCGACTCAAACTCCTCAACCTGAGTGGTTGCAAAAGGCTTTTAGAATTGCCCCAGCTCCCATCAAGTTTAGCTATTCTCATAGCAAACGAATGTGACTCACTTACAGACGTGGGAGATTTTTACGTGGATTGTAAAAGGTTATGGTATGTCTCGCTTGTATGCTCGAATATGGTAATTGATGGGAACAGATTTCTAGAATCCATGCTTGAGGTACGTATGGCTGTCTGCGTTTGAATATCAATCTTTATACAGATATATTATTAGCTAATTTGTTTTCAAATAAATTAGGGAGAGACTGCGCATGCTCAAAATCACTGTGTGACTCTCTACCTTCAAGACCTTGAGAATGTAATATGGTTTACACCTTGTCTTCAAGAAGGGAGTAAATGTACATTGCAACTTCCAGAGAACTGGTGCAGTGACTTCTGTGGATTCTTAATGTGCGCTGTTGTGAAAAATCACTTAGAGGCTTTGAATGAAGGAATACGAATTACTCCGGGAATAGATAATTCTAAATATTATGTGGTTAAGAAGGAGAGTGCTGGTGATGAAATTACCATGGAGCGTGTTGGTGATAAGAAGACATGGGTGGGGTATTTTCCTTTTGCTTCATTGAGACACACAAACTGGTGGGACTCAACCTACAAAAAGCTTTCCTTTTCGTTTAACTTATTTACCCTTAAAATGAACCAATATTGGTATGATGATGATGGATACACCTTTAAACATTATGATGAATGTAGTATGTTTGGAGTAAGACTGGTTAGCAGAAAAGGAGGAAGTGGTCCAACAGAAACATCAGCAGCAGAAATATCAATAGACTCTTCTGGAACTTCTGATGGAAAAGATCGTTACACACCTGGATTCGAGATTTATAGAGATTCAAAGGATTATCTACAAATTCTCCCACGTGATTTCAATTAGTGGGCAATATTCCAACAAGTATCCTCAAATATTGAAAATATGGCTTTTCTTCTAGAAGTTAGTACCCAAACTTATCGTTTGAGCCAGACTTGGCGTTGTAACTTAACACAACTGTTATTTTGTCATTTTGTGTAACCGACTTTAAAATTACTTTTTGATTACAGAATTTGATTTCCTAAACCACGCTTTGGTTTCATTGAGAAGAGTTTTAGATTGAGAAGAGATCATAGCCATCCAATTGTTTTTATTTTGATTCATTTTATAGAATTAATTATTAATTGCTATGGGTAATATTGTAATTGCGTCAATCTATAATTAGGTAATAAATACACTATAATTTTGCTCTTAAATTTTGAGTTTCCATGTCTAGCCTTTTGTTTCTTTATCCACCATACGTTTTGAAGATTCATATTTTTTTAATGATGCTTTTGAGAGAATCCCTATAAAAGATACTCCCTTCGTCTCAAATTATAAATCCATTTTCTTACCTTTTGATGTCACAAAATACTTGTCCAATTTTCTTGTTCAACCAATCACAAGCCACTTTAGTGGAGAGATAAAACATTTGATTGGTTAATAAATTAGTTAATGGAAAGTTATTAAACTTTGTGCAAATGAAAAATGGACTTATAATTTGGGACGGAGGGAGTAACAAAATATTTGTAATGGCAAACGTTCAGAGTTATCATTTTCTCAGTGTCTACTTTTTCATTTTTTTTCGTTTCAAACATTTAAATATATTTGTCAGTGATTAAATGGAAAGGGAGCGAAAACCAATCAAACCCAGAAAGATTATGAACCATATCTATGCTATATGAATCATGTGTATGCAATATGAATCATGATTATTTTTTTATACAAAATCTGCTAGTTCATCATTCAACTAAATGAATCATAACTTTTTTATTTAAGCTTCAGATATATGAATCATTAACACATAGATTTAACATTGATACATGTGAATCATGGGTTAAATTTGGTAATTTTTTTTAAATAAATAAGAACTGAATCATTGCGTTTTGTTGAATTTTGAATCATTACAATTACTTACTAATGCATTATTTTTTTATCGTTCTAATCGACCTTTGAATCATACGATAAATATCTAATCATTGTCTTTTATTATGTTTTGAATCATTGAAATTACGTATGAATTATTGGTTTTTGAGTGATAGGAATTACTTACTAAAGGATCGTATTTTTGGATTGTTGTAATCGATTTTTGAATCATACGATAAATACTTAACAATTGAGTAAACTATAATATACGAATTAGTGATTCGTAAACGAACTAGTGAAACACTAAAATAACGTGTTTCATATTGAATCATTAGGTACTGATAAAAAAAAAATACAACCACTAAGTTAATAAAAATAAAAGGGAAATTGGCAAAAAAAAAGGCATCATACTTGCCACCTTTTGTCATTGTATGTAGTGTCTTTTTTTTTTTTTTTTTTTTTTTTTTAATTGTAGCACTAACCTTTTTAAATCGTGCCATTGTGTGTACTTTGTGACCATTTTACCCCTACTTTTTTCAAATTTTGAAAGGTAAAATGGTCATTTCACATGGCTAAAAAGTCGCAAAGTACACACAATGACACGATTTAGAAAGGTTAGTGCTACAATAAAAAAAAAAAAAAGACGCTACATACAATGACAAAAGGTGGCAAGTATGATGCCTTTTTTTTGCCAATTTCCCAAAATAAAATTATGCATATTTACTTATTGATAAAATAATGATTTACTAAGAATATAATTGTTCAGAAGGCTAATCTTAGCCTTGTATGATTTGGTTTGGAATATGGTAATGTACAGGGACTATCAGGTAATTATCATATACTTGTTTTGTTGTGTTTCTTTTGTTTGAATATATGCAGGTCTACTATTGCAAGAATACTAAAGTTGGAGGGCTTAAGGTGACAACTGGTGGAAGTCTATTGGAAGCAGTTATTTAAGCTCAACTTTAGATTTAGGGTTTCATTATGTTTTCTTATCTCTCAGTGTGTATTCGTATCTTCTCTGTGTTGAGAAGTTGGTTAGCTATTGTTTTGTGATTCTTTCTTTCTTTTGTATTTTGTTGAACTCAAAACCAGTTATCACATTTGAAGTGATAGTCTGATGTTGTGAATAAAATAAGTGGGGAGGTTGGTTGAATTCATATACAAGTTGTTTAGTCGATCTTTGTATACTTTTCCACATGGTATCAGAGACAGGTTGGCTTTGATACAAAGATCGATTGGTTTTAAACGTTTTCAAAAAATTAGGGTTTCAAAAATTTTTGGGGTTTTTTAAAATTGAGACTGGATCTGGGTAGATCTTGTGGTTAATCGTGTTCTGATTGGTTGAATCTTGTTTATCGGGGTTCAATTGTGGTTTAATTGAATAACTCAATTTTTAGGGTTTCTAAAATTTGGGGGTTTTTTATTCTTGGTATTCAGTTGTAATTAACAAGTGTTAATCTGTGGTGGTTTCATTGGATCTCTTTGATCTGGTTGATTGTTGTTGATTTCATCAAGATTGGGGTTCTCTGTATCGAACCCTAATTCAGGGGTTTTTGTTTGTTTCTTGATTTGATTGATAATTGTGGTTAATTTGTTTAGATATCAGTTGATTTCTAAATATTTTTTTGACTATTATTAATCTTTTCTTGATTGTTTCAGGTTCTTGGTACTATTCTGCTGTGCTGTGTGGTTTTTTGATCTTCTTGATCAATTGCTTGCTTGGCTTGCGATTTGTAACACCTCTCACGCCTTTTTTCTTTAGGTTTTTTTTTCTTAGGTTTTGTAGAATTGCATGAGACGAAGTGTAGGTTCAAGGGATTGTTTGTGAGGAGTTGTTTGATTGATTGGGGATTATTTGTGATTGAAGGAGATATAAGGAGTATCTGGTTTGTTTTTTTTTTTTTTTTTTTTTTTTTTTTTTTTTTTTTTTTTTCATCATCATCATCATGGCTGGGGATGATGATGCTGGGGGATCAGGGGTGAATAAACTTGATCAATTTGACCCATTGTTCTTGCATAGTAGTGATACTAGTGGAATTCCTTTAATAAGTTTTAAATTGGAAGGTTCTGAAAATTACAAAGTTTGGTCTGCTGCTATTAAATTGGCTATTCATACTAAAAATAAATTTGGTTTTATAAATGGTAAAATTGATAGGCCTGTTGAGGAAGGTTTTTTGCAAGAACAGTGGGATAGATGCAATTCTGTGGTTTTATCTTGGATTCTTGGTTGTGTGTCTCAAGATGTGTTCATGGGACAAGTGTTTTCTAAAGTTGCTAAAACTGTTTGGGATGAATTGGAAGAAACATATAATAAAGAAGATGGTTCCATTATATTCAATATGCATTATAAAATACATTCATTCACACAAAATGGCATACCATTATCTGAATATTATCACAAGTTTAATGCATGGCAGTATGATTCACTTGTGGATTTGCCTGATTGCACTTGTGCAGGTTCTGAAAAGTTTAAGAAATATGATCAGCTTATTAAGTTGATGCAGTTTCTGATAGGATTGGATGAGGTTTATGCTCCTATCAGGAGTATTATTCTCACCTCAAATCCAATTCCTGATGTGAAGAGTGCCTTTGCTACTCTGTCTAAAGATGAGTCTCATAGGAGTACTCCATCTTCTTCTGGTTCCAAAAATAATAACTCTGCATTTGCATCTAAATCTAATCAAAAACCTAATGAGTGGTCTGTGAACAGAAATGTGAATAATAATAATCAAAATAGAAGACTAAATAGGCCTAACTTGGTCTGCACTCATTGCAATATGAATGGTCATACTGCTGATAGGTGTTTTGAATTAGTTGGATATCCTGCTAGTTTCAAAAAGAGGCCTGATGAGGCGAAAAATGATCCATTTTTAGGGGGTCATTTAAGCCCGAATCCGACTTTATTTGATCAAATATTGCCTTAAATCGTTCCTTTTGTGATTTTAGGTGTTTGGAGAGTGAATTCTGGAAAAGAAGCCATTTTGGACGTTTTTGGAGCATAAAAGTGAAGAAAACGGCAAAGTAACAAATTTCCATGCTGAAGATACAAGGTGACGGCGTCAAGAGTAATATCTTGACGGCGTCAGACATGAAGATTAAAATACCGAAGGTGGTGACGGCGTCAAACGCCTTCATGACGGCGTCAAAGTGGCAAGAATAAAATACCGTGGTCGGTGACGGCGTCACATAGGCCGTCATAAGTAGATCAAGGCCGTCCGAGGAAGTATATGGCGGCGAGGTGACGGCGTCACATGTAACTCTTGACGCCGTCAGCCTACTTTTCCTATATATAGTTTTCTAGTTTTTTCATTAAAAAGAGAGAAGTTTTGGTGAAACCCTAGAGACGAATTTGGTGCCTCTTTTACAGGTTTTTCAAGGGTTCCAAACCCTTGATACCTTGCATTGTAATTGAGATAAGTGTTCTTCTAATTCAATCAATATGTCTATGTGTTGGTTGTTTATATCTTGTTCTTGTCTCAATTCTATTATGCTAGGCTAGATCTCTCTTGTGTTTGCTTAGATCTAATGAAACCTAGATGTTGATTATGTGTTGATTACTTGTTTATTCTTGTTCTTGGATGAATGATTTATATGTTAGGCTTAAGAAAACTGGCAGATCTCCAAATGGTAACATGCTTGAACGTCTTAAGAAACATGAACCGAGGCGTACTAGGTCTTTATTGGTTGTATTTAATGCATGAGCCACTGTTTACAATCCCTATAGTTGTGCTGGGTCATGGTGTAGGAGGAGATAAGAGCTCATAGAGTTGGGGAGTTATGTATGCCACCCCACGAATGATATTAAGGAATACAATCCGTCATCCATACAAGTATAACAAGTAATTAACATGTAAAAGATATCTAGGGAGTAGTGAAATCTAAGTAAACACAATTTCTCCAATTACTGCTCACAACCTTAGTATAATTTAGTTTAATTTCATTTTCAGTATTTTATTTTGAATATATCTTAGCTTTGGGTTAGTTGACTAGCAACTAA
This sequence comes from Artemisia argyi, assembly GCA_030686995.1. Taxonomy (NCBI): domain Eukaryota; kingdom Viridiplantae; phylum Streptophyta; class Magnoliopsida; order Asterales; family Asteraceae; genus Artemisia; species Artemisia argyi. The sequence goes on from CM060689.1 coordinate 151,994,538, forward strand.
TTCCGCCCACTCCTTCAAAACCCGAGATTTTAATTGCTTTCTAAAAAATATAAAAATACAAAAATAATCATCCCTCACCTCTAGAACTATTAATTAGGTTTTCTAATCCTAGCGACACTATTCCTAAGCTGAACGATCAATCCCCCGGTACTTGTCACTATACTATACTACAACGATCAGGTACACTGCCTGGTGGGGGTTGTAAGCTTCTCGAGATCCCTCGAGAGGTAAAGCAAGGTGCGATTCCCACGCATCAAGTTTTTGGCGCCGCAGCCTGGGGAATAGTTATTGTCTAGGTTAGGATTTCTTTTTATTAGGTCTACTTGCTAAATTCCTTTCTAGTAAGAATTTTATTTTTATTTTTAGGTCTTCTTTAGTCTATCTTATTTCTTCGTGCCTTTGTTCGTAACTCTTTACCATCCGACATCATGGAAGGTGGTAACATCTTTGAACCCATCATCCCACCACAACAAAACCCACCATTAGAACCCCTTAGGCCCCGAACCTTAGGAGAGTACTCCCGACCTAGCCATCAAGGCTACCGAAACACCATTGAGCTCACCGGAGCCAATGTGACCCCCTTGCGATCCGACACCATCCGGTTGGTGCAAAGCGGATGTGCATTCCATGGACTTCGTTCCGAAGATCCAAACCAACACCTTAAGGACTTCCTCAAAATCGTAGATTCCATAGACCTAGGTGTTGAAACTAGAGAGACTACCCGTTTACGCCTATTCCAATTCTCTCTACGGGATCAAGCTAGTCAATGGCTTGAGCGTTTACCCGCGGGATCCATCACCACATGGGATGATCTCACCACTCGTTTCCTTGCTCAATTTTTCCCACCGGGGAGAACTACTAAGCTTAGGAATGACATCTTGATGTTTCAACAACGTCAAAATGAATCTCTTTATGAAGCATGGACTCGTTTCAAGGACTTACTCCAAAAAGTCCCTCATCATGGCATAGATCTTTGGCTCCAAGTCCAAATCTTCTATGACCATATCGACATCTCCACGAGGCGAACCATTGACCAATCGGCCGGTGGTAAGCTACGTGATCTTAGTGCGGAACAATCATGGGAACTCATAGAAGATCTTGCTCTCTATGACAACGAAAGTTGGAATGATCCCCGTGACTTGAACAAAACGGTCAAGGCAATATCTTTGCCTTCGAACAATTCTAGCACTCCCGACCGTAGGATCATGGAACTTGAGGACCAAGTCAAGTTTCTCATGAAATCCTATGAAGCTCCGAAGCATTCAAGCCAAGTGAACAAAATCACTTCTTCATGCGAATTATGTAGTGGTCCCCATGACACTCGTGATTGTGTGGAACTCCCCGGAACAGCTTTTGCGGATTACGCATCCACGCATACCGACGAAGCGGGAGATAAGTGGTACACTTTCAAGCCTGAGCCAAACACATACGGTGATTCATACAACCCCTCATGGAAAAATCACCCAAACCTTAGGTGGAAACAAAATCAACCCAATTCATCCAACCCACCTAATCGTTACCAACCAAACGGTCCACCATCCAACCGTACTTTCAACAACAATCCTTCTAACAACTATGGTAGTACCAACAATCTTGAAGGATTGATGTCAAAATTCATGGCATCTCAAGAAGCCCGCATAGCTAGGTTCGAAACCGAATTCAACCAACAACAAACGGAGATGACCAACAAGATTGACAACTTGTTGAAAGCCCTCAACAACCAAACATTGATCACACCTAGGAAGGACACTAGGGACACCGATAGTGGAATCCAAACTAAGGACCCCTCATCATCCAAACATGTCCACTTTGTCAATGTTGTCACCATTAAGCCGATAGATAAGGAGATAGAGGAGAGTGACAAGGATGAAGTTAGAGTAGAAGCTGATAGTGAGGATGAGAGTAGGGAAGTTGAGGTTAATAAGGATGAGGAATTAGAGGAGGTAGAACCTATAGAGGAATACTTTGATAAGTTGCCAACCGAGGAAGAACGGGAATACCATAAGGATTTATTCGATAGTCCCGAGAAAACATATATCTTTGGCGACCCCCTTATCAAAATGGGAGACCCCTCTAACATTAACATCCCATGCAATATTGGGCACATGCATATATGGAAAGCTTACATCGACCTTAGATCCCCCGTGAACATCATGACTAGGACTTTTTACAATTGGGTGATGAAGAAGCAACTCAATTTTAGGATGATGCCCGGTAAAAATTGGATAAGTAATTTTGTAGGGAGAGTTAAGGGATTACATGTTATCATAGGGAATCTTACCTATGAGATTGATTTTATGATAGTGGAAGACACTCGTCCGGTGATAGATGCTTGCCTAAGTCAAATAATATTTGGGAAACCATTTGTTGAGGCCACTAGGATGAGTTATGATCCGACTTTAGGGATAGTTAGATTCAAGGAAGAGAATGATGAGGTTGCTTATCAAATGACCTACAAGATTGAGCAATACCGCCTTCTCTCTAATTTCGAAAAGGAACGCAAGCAAGCGGCTTATTATAGGAATGATGAGGATAGACGTAGAGGAGTAGAGTATGTTAGAAATAGGATGCTTGGTTTCTACAAGGAGTGCTTGCAACTAGGTCCGGAATACAAAACTGGTTTAGAAGACGACCTAGAGAGTGGAACCAATGATGAGATCACGTAGTAACCCATGACTTTGAGTCTAGCTACAAGACTCGTAAATAAAGAAAAGCGCTTCTTGGGAGGCAACCCATGTTTTGTGTGATTTTATTTGTTTGATTGTTATTTGTTTCCGTATGCATGTTTTATTTTTATTGTTGGTTGATCATGTTTCTCAATTAAAATGTGGAAATACTTTATTATGTTGTTTGGCCTAGTCTTAACTCCAACCTAAAGGTATTTTTGCAAAAGATAAGTGTAAGGGGAAACCCCAAATATGTTTTTAAGAAACAAACCGATCATGATTCTTCACAATATTTAATGAACATGTATATTCGTATTTGTTAGAGTCAAATGCTTGTATTGAGTCATAATGAAGTTTTGCAGGATTTTCCAGGAAGTAGGACGAAGTTTTTCCAGAAATTTTCCGGAAACTTAACATAAGAATTTCTGCAGGTCCATTCTGACAGCGTCAGAGTATTACTCTTGACGGCGTCAGGAGTTAAAAATCTGGAAATTTTACCGGTTTTGTTTTTCTAACGGAGTCTTATGGTTTTTGTGAATTATTAAGTTTTATAATCTCCAGGAAATCTGCAAACTTCATTCCACAAGCATTATATCTTACTTTGTTTTCTAGGATTTAGTAACTTATATAGGATGCCGCCGATTTTACGCGAGGTTGCCTTGTCTATTGTTGTCAGGATTTACAGGTTATTTATGACAAGAAGATGATTTATACTCTGGAAGGGAAGCTTTGATTGTTCGTTTTCTTGGAGGAAGATTTAACCTGGTCAACCTAAAATCCATACCGAGCGAATCAGGGGAGTATTTGATTTCATTCTCTTTACTTCTTAACTTTTACATTCTTTACTTGAACATTGGGGACAATGTTCATCTTAAATGTAAGGGGAGGGTAAAAAGATGATACCTTACATATGCACTTTCGCTTGAGTTTGTTTTGTCTGATAGTAGATGTGTAATAAAACTACGAGAAATACTTGTTAGTGCAATTTTAGCGCCAAATTTAAAATTTTTTACAACATTTAGGAGTGAAACTTTAGCCATAGCAAGCGTCTCATGGATAGGAGATTGTATGACTAGCACATAACCGTATATTCAGAAAAATTTGCCACCCAAAAATGTGAGGTTCGCCTTTAGATTTGATAGGAAAAGCATTTACTATTAGTGCTTATGAGTGTACCGGTAGCATTTAGATTCTAGAACTTGCGTTAGTGATGCATCCCGAGACCGCTAGTGAGACTACATTCGTGTGGTAGGATTTACTACATGATAAGAGGTATTAGGATCACCCTTGTGTTAAACCAGTATTACAATTACTTGACCATTTAAGTCATATTACTTGGCTAGTTAAGTCAACTAATTTTTCCCACACCCTTAGCGTTGTACTCATTTTTAGTACACGATACCCCTAGTACACCCCTCCGAGCCTATCTTTTCGTTTCTAACTTTAAGCATCTTACTTAAAGGAAGAATTTGTTACACCCCACTTAAATGTACACCCAAATCGCCTTAGCCTTCCGTGTATGCGCTCATTTTTAGTGCATTATTGTTATTTGTTAAACCCTAAGTTAACTTTCTAATTGATTACATGGTTGCTAAGTCGAGTCATATCATTGTACATATTGTTTTGGGACGATTGGGACTCATGGGTAAGTACTTATTTCATGGAGTAATGGGGAAGAACATAATATATTACCCCCATATGTACGTTAATCTTAAAAGTGCTCCAAGTGTTTTGATTTTCTTAATTCGAGTCATTAGATTAGTTAATTGTAAAGTATGTAAAGATTCAAGTGTAAGGGGAACGTTTATACCCCTATGATGTATTATTTCGGATGGTAGGGTAAGAGTGTATGCAAAAAAAAAAAAAAAAAAAAAAAAAAAAAAAAAAAAAATCGAAAAAAATATAGAAAAAAACAAGAAAAAGAAAAAAAAAATAGAAAAAGAAAAAAAAAGAGAAAAAAAAACATACGGACTACCATCCCGTTTTTATTCTATGTTCATTTTATGTTTTTGTTATTTTTCATTTATTAGCTTAAGTCGAGTCTAGTCTTGGCTTAGCAACGCCATCTTGTACATGTAATTAACCAAGATTGTTAACTCGCCACCAGTAAAACTTCCTTTATCCAACAAAACCGTGTAATTCATATCCCTATACCTAACGTTACAACCCTTTAAAAGACCTCTTTGATAGTTTATCCTAGGTGCTTACGCCATGTGGTGGAGGTTTGATCCTTTCCCAAGCCTATGGTAATCTATTTTGCTATGACAGGTAGTGAGAGATATCTTCCATTTCCATAATGTTATATTACTTTATTACACCCGAGAGATGTGAGTATCTAAACACTATTTGTGAGGTGCTTGTGTATGACCTCCGTGCTTGTCTATTGGTCTTTAGTGGAACGATTATTTGTTGTAATTACTTTTATATTAGTGTTAAATGACCCCTAACTTGTCTTTTGAGTAGAATAAAAGCGCATTTGCTTGAGGACAAGCAAATCTCAAGTGTAAGGGTATATGATGAGGCGAAAAATGATCCGTTTTTAGGGGGTCATTTAAGCCCGAATCCGACTTTATTTGATCAAATATTGCCCTAAATCGTTCCTTTTGTGATTTTAGGTGTTTGGAGAGTGAATTCTGGAAAAGAAGCCATTTTGGACGTTTTTGGAGCATAAAAGTGAAGAAAACGGCAAAGTACCAAATTTCCATGCTGAAGATACAAGGTGACGGCGTCAAGAGTAATATCTTGACGGCGTCAGACATGAAGATTAAAATACCGAAGGTGGTGACGGCGTCAAACGCCTTCATGACGGCGTCAAAGTGGCAAGAATAAAATACCGTGGTCGGTGACGGCGTCACATAGGCCGTCATAAGTAGATCAAGGCCGTCCGAGGAAGTATATGGCGGCGAGGTGACGGCGTCACATGTAACTCTTGACGCTGTCAGCCTACTTTTCCTATATATAGTTTTCTAGTTTTTTCATTAAAAAGAGAGAAGTTTTGGTGAAACCCTAGAGACGAATTTGGTGCCTCTTTTACAGGTTTTTCAAGGGTTCCAAACCCTTGATACCTTGCATTGTAATTGAGATAAGTGTTCTTCTAATTCAATCAATATGTCTATGTGTTGGTTGTTTATATCTTGTTCTTGTCTCAATTCCATTATGCTAGGCTAGATCTCTCTTGTGTTTGCTTAGATCTAATGAGACCTAGATGTTGATTATGTGTTGATTACTTGTTTATTCTTGTTCTTGGATGAATGATTTATATGTTAGGCTTAAGAAAACTGGCAGATCTCCAAATGGTAACATGCTTGAACGTCTTAAGAAACATGAACCGAGGCGTACTAGGTCTTTATTGGTTGTATTTAATGCATGAGCCACTGTTTACAATCCCTATAGTTGTGCTGGGTCATGGTGTAGGAGGAGATAAGAGCTCATAGAGTTAGGGAGTTATGTATGCCACCCCACGAATGATATTAAGGAATACAATCCGTCATCCATACAAGTATAACAAGTAATTAACATGTAAAAGATATCTAGGGAGTAGTTAAGTCTAAGTAAACACAATTTCTCCAATTACTGCTCACAACCTTAGTATAATTTAGTTTAATTTCATTTTCAGTATTTTATTTTGAATATATCTTAGCTTTGGGTTAGTTGACTAGCAAGTAATTCCGCCCACTCCTTCAAACCCCGAGATTTTAATTGCTTTCTAAAAAATATAAAAATACAAAAATAATCATCCCTCACCTCTAGAACTATTAATTAGGTTTTCTAATCCTAGCGACACTATTCCTAAGCTGAACGATCAATCCCCCGGTACTTGTCACTATACTATACTACAACGATCAGTTACACTGCCTGGTGGGGGTTGTAAGCTTCTCGAGATCCCTCGAGAGGTAAAGCAAGGTGCGATTCCCACGCATCAAGGCCAAATAACTTTCAAAATTCTAGTAATGCTAATGCTGCTTCAGGACATAGGGATCAGTTTACTGCTTCATCTCATTCTTTCACAGATGATCAGTATAAGAAACTGATGGCCTTGATCACTGAGAAATCTGGATCTGGATGTATACCTGCAAATGTTGCAGGTGTGAACTGTGCTGTCAGTTTTTGTGCATCTAGATTTTTCAATCACAATTCTAATATAAGCACTTACAGCCTATACATAGGTTGGATTGTTGACTCTGGTGCAAGTCAACATATGACATACATCATTGTTAACATGTTTAATATTGTTAATGTCTCTCAACTTAATATGACTGTTGGTCATCCTAATGGAACTAAAGCTGTTGTTACTCATATTGGAAGTCTAAAACTTATTGATAAAATCACTATTCACAATGTCTTGGTAGTTCCTGACTATCAAGTCAGTCTTCTATCTGTGCACAAACTCAATAAAGATAATAAATATAGAGTGATTTTTGATGAGGATACTTGTTTCATTCAGGATTCTATTCTAAGGACCCAAGTGGGGACTGGTAATCTTAAAGATGGATTGTATTTTCTTAATATAGGTACCAAATTCACTAATAATAATATTCATGTGTGTTGTTTGTCAAAATGTATTTGGCACAATAGACTTGGTCACCCTGCTGACCAAGTCCTTCACATTCTAAAACATAAACTTGCCTTTAAGGCTGATTCTACTGCTGAACCTTGTGAAGTTTGCCATAAGGCTAAACAGACCAGAGAGCCATTTCCTTTAAGTGATCATAAGACTAATGTCATTGGTCAATTGATTCACTTGGATGTTTGGGGTCCTTACAAAGTTCAAAGCAGAGAAGGATACAAGTATTTCTTAACTGTTGTTGATGATTTCTCTAGAGCTGTTTGGGTTTTTCTCTTGAGGGGGAAATATGAAGTCTTTCAAAATATTGTTAATTTCTATAATTTGATTAAAAATCAGTTTGATAAAACTATTAAGGTGTTCAGATCAGATAATGGAACTGAATTTATAAATCAAAATATGGAAAAGTTTTGTAAAGAAAATGGAATTCTGAAACAAACCTCATGTGTCCATACCCCTTAACAGAATGGAATAGCTGAGAGAAAGCATAGGCATTTGCTTAATGTTGCTAGAGCCATCATGTTTCAAGGGGGGATTCCATTAAACATGTGGACTGAGTGTGTTCTAACTGCTGTTTACCTGATTAACAGGTTACCCAGTTCTGTCTTATCTGGAAAGTCTTCATATGAAATCATGTATAACTGTGAACCAAATATCTCTCATTTAAAAGTGTTTGGGTGTCTTTGTTTTGCAACTGTTTTGAATAATTCTGATAAGTTTTCATCTAGGTCTGAGAAATCTGTGTTTATTGGGTATTCTTTTGAAAAAAAAGGGGTATAAATTGTTCAGTCTTGAAAGTAAAAAGATCTTGTTCTCAAGAGATGTTACTTTTTATGAAACAGTGTTTCCTTTTAAAATAAATCTGAAAGTAAAGATTTTGAGTTTCATTTTCAAAACACAGATAGTTTAAATTTTTTCAATCATTACACAGATGATGAACATTTGTCAGATGAACCCTATGATGAAATGAGAGATAAGAAACCTAAGGAAAGTGAGGGCATAGACCCTTCATCATTGAGAGGTACTGAGAAAACTGGTGTCACTAATAAGGATGAAGGTGGGCATCCTAGTGATCCAGGAGAAGCTACCAATCATGAAGTGGAAAATGCTACACTTGAGGAAAATGAAAACAATTCTGAGGGTGATGACAAGAATAATGACAGTTTCAATGAGTTTAATAATTTGTTTAGTGAACCAGTGGTTGAGACACCAGATAAACAGAGCACTTTTAAAACATACATAAGAAGATCTACTAGAAAAACTCAGATGCCTATTAAGCTCAGTGATTATGAAGTCAATACTAAAGTGAAGTATAATATAGATAAGCATGTCAATTATTCTAAGTTGAATACTGAAAATTATAATTTCTCTACCAATTTGAATAAAATAAGTGAACCAAAGACTTATAAAGAGGCTGCTACTAACCCAAAATGGATTAAAGCTATGAATCTTGAAGTAGAAGCTCTTAATAGAAATGAAACTTGGGAGGAAATTACTGAACTTCCAGTGGGCAGGAAAGCCATTGGAGGTAAATGGGTTTTCAAAATCAAATATAAGTCTAATGGTGAGGTTGAGAGATATAAGGCATGGTGGGTTGCCAAAGGTTATAATCAAAAAGAAGGTGTTGATTATGATGAAACTTTCTCAACTGTTGTGAAAATTGTTACTGTCAGGTGTTTGTTATCTGTTTTTGTGCAATATGATTGGCCTGTTTTCCAAATGGATGTGAATAATGCATTTCTGTATGGTGAACTTGATGAGGATGTTTATATGTGTTTACCTGAGGGTTATTGTGATGTTAATGATACCAGGGTGTGCAACTTGAAAAAATCTTTATATGGTTTTAAAGCAGGCACCAAGGAAATGGAATGAAAAGTTAACTTCTGTTTTAATTGAAAATGGTTTTGAACAAAGTAAAAATGATTTTTCATTGTTTATTAAAAGTAAAAATGGGATTTTCATTGCTTTGCTTGTATATGTGGATGATATTGTCATCACGGGTAATAATGTTCAAGCTATTAATGAAGTTAAAACTTTCATGGGATCAAAGTTCTTAATCAAAGATTTAGGAAAATTAAAATACTTTTTGGGTATTGAGGTTCTTAATTCTGATGGGAACATGTTTTTGACTCAAAGAAAATACTGCTTAGAACTTTTAGCAGAGTTTGGTATGTTGGCCTGCAAACCTTGTAATACATCTATTGAGACTAAAGAATGTTCTGCTAAGGCTGATCAGGTTATTGTTGATAAGCCTTTAACTGGTGTCACTAATTATCAAAAGTCGGTAGGTAAATTTATTTACCTTACTCATACAAGGCCTTATATCAGTTATGCAGTTCATGTCCTAAGTCAGTATATGCATGCACCTATGGAGTCTCATCTTAAGTTGGCATTTAGGGTGCTAAGATACTTGAAAAATGCACCTGGACAAGGTATTTCCTTTTGTAAAGGAAATAACTTAGATATAAATGTGTTTGTTGATTCAGACTGGGCAAAGTGTAAAATTACTAGAAAGTCTGTAACTGGATATTGTGTTTTTCTGGGCAAAAGTCTTGTTTCCTGGAAAAGTAAAAAGCAATCTATGCTCTCTAAGACTTCTGTTGAAGCAGAGTATAGAGCAATGAATTCTGTTACTTGTGAAGTCATTTGGATTCAAAAGATTTTGGTTGAACTGAGTATTAAAACATCTCTCCCAGTACCTTTACACTGTGATAATAGTTTTGCTATTCATATAGCAGCAAATCCAGTTTTCCATGAGAAAACAAAACATTTTGAGATTTAGTTGTTTTTCTTGAGAGAAAAGGTTGCTGCAGGTGTGGTTAAAACTGTAAAAGTTAAGTCTGTTGATAATGTTGCTGACATTTTCACAAAAGGCTTAAGTGCTCAGGATCATAAAAATTTTTGTGTTGGTCTTGGCTTGTATGATATGTACAAGGCTGAGATTAAGAGGGAATGTTCAGAAGGCTAATCTTAGCCTTGTATGCTTTGGTTTGGAATATGGTAATGTACAGGGACTATCAGGTAATTATCATATAATTGTTTTGTTGTGTTTCTTTTGTTTGAATATATGCAGGTCTACTATTGCAAGAATACTAAAGTTGGAGGGCTTAAGGTGACAACTGGTGGAAGTCTATTGGAAGCAGCTATTTAAGCTCAACTTTAGATTTAGGGTTTCATTATGTTTTCTTATCTCTCTGTGTGTATTCGTATCTTCTTTGTGTTGAGAAGTTAGTTAGCTATTGTTTTGTGATTCTTTCTTTCTTTTGTATTTTGTTGAACTCAAAACCAGTTATCACATTTGAAGTGATAGTCTGATGTTGTGAATAAAATAAGTGGGGAGGTTGGTTGAATTCATATACAAGCTGTTTAGTCGATCTTTGTATACTTTTCCACAATAATATAAATGTTACTACGTAATAATTTCATAGAGAAATTTTAAAAAAAAAGGAGTTTAACACACACAATAAAAAGGAATGACGTGTCTTGGTTTTTTTTTTTTTTTTTTTTTTTTTTTTTTTTTTAAAAAATTCAGGTTCATTCATTAATACGTAAAAATAATTTAGATGTCATTTCTTTCTTTTATGGGCTCATCGATCCTATTGTTAGAACAAGAAAACACTCTTGCTATCATATGTGTACATAATTAATTGTAATTAATGAAAGTTGTACAATGCCCATCATACCCTTTATTGGTTTGATAAGATGAGTGAACATGATTTCTTCTCAATCTAAAAGTCTTCTCAATTGATCCGGATTCTCCTAAACCATTATGTATGATTATGTATATATTTAAAAGGCAACTTGTTCCCTTTCCACTATTAAAAAAAAAACCATTACTGACACCCAGGCCAACTATTGTAAAACTATCATATAGGAGTTGAAGGTGTACACTAGTCGAGCTATAAATGACGTTTAGCTCGGGCCGGTCAAAGTTCCAACAAAAGTTAAAGCTCGTCTAGTTTCACAAGCCAAACATTGAAACTAAATATTCGGCACAATTTATTCAATTTGAACCCTGCTTATTCAATTGTAGTTGTGTCATGTGTGCGATGTTGCATAGGCAGTTTTGCGTTAGGTTAGTCCTATATAATATATGAAACGAGCGGGGTAACCCGTGCGTTGCTACGGGAGTGTTTTACGGCACGTTAATTATATATATATATATATATATATATATATATATATATATATATATATATATATATATATATTCATTTTATGTGTTTTCACACAAAATACTACCACATATTCAAAACCTGTTTGATTTGGTATGCGTGACTTGGTTCTAATTGATTTGAATAACAGTAAACGTGCACGTTGCTCCCGAAATTTTGTGTTTGATGTAAACTTGAAATGACATGAAACGAACCGAATTTGCCAAATAAATTGATTTCGATAAATTTTTTTGCATATTTATAGTTGATTTTATTGGAAAAATCATTTTGGAAACAATGACGCAAGTTTCGTAATTTTTTAAGTCCGTTTGGTACATCAAATGACTCCCGTAGTGTTTTTATTAAAAGTTTACCCATGTTGTCAGTTTTAGTCCTTTGCCCATCTTTTCACTCTCACCCTTACACTTTTAGTTCTGCCCAGCTTTGGTCCCTCGATTAATATATAAGCCCTCATTTTTTTTCCTCATTTTTCACACACTAATAATACAATTCTCTCTCTCTCTCTCTCTCTCTCTCTCTCTCTCTCTCTCTCTCTCTCTCTCCCCGGTGACACCTTTTCTCCGGCGACAATCACCGACGAACACCACCCACCGCCACCGGAAAATTTTTCCGGCCAAATTTTCCGGCGATACTTTTTATCGCCCAATGTTATAGAGCTGTCCATTTTCTTTGTTTCTTGAAGGTTTCGAGCGTCGAGCCGCCCTACAACTCCGACACCACCACCACAGCCTCACGGTAGACCACCACCGTCGCCACCTCAGCCCCTCCTCCTCTTTTCTTGACGTTAAGTCCCTTCACGCGCCTCCCTTCTCCTATTTATTTAATATTTTGGAAACCCTAATTTGATAACTTTTTATTTTAAATGTTTTTTAATTAAAACCTTTTGTAAAACTCTTGTAAAATTCGTAAAACGTGTGGATCTATTGATTTAGCCATGACTCGGTCACGACTCGTCGTCGACTCAGTGGTGACTTGGTGTCGACTCGGTGTTGACTCAGTGACTCACCGAGTATATAACTATTTTATAGATCGATACGTTTGTTTTCGAGATCTATCGATTTTTTGTAAATCCATTTCTTTTATACCTCGGTTTTTTTAAATCCATATTTTTTTTCAGATATTATGATTTTTTTAGATCTATAGATCGACTTACTGTGTTTTTTTTTTTTTTTTTTTATATTTATTGTTTTTTGTTTAAATCCATTTTTTTTAAGATACATACATTTTTTTTCTTCTTGAACTAATGTTTTTTGGTATTTTATTTGTAGTGCCACCTAAAATTGGTCGTCGCTGCCTGAGATGTTTTCGGTTATGCCACCGTGAGTGAGTCAGTGAGGTAGCCTGCATCTCCACGCGCCTCTTGCGAATTATTTTCCGGGAGTTAAAGACACTGCATTCTATATTTTTTTCTTCATTTTTTTATCCTGGCTTTATGCATTATTTTGTGGAACTGAGATTGTTTGTAACTGATGGACAATATTTTTGTATTGTGTTGATTTGTTTCTGTAATGAGAGGGGAGGGTTCAGATTTATCAGGAGTGGGATTCAAGAAGATGCAGGAAAGATTTTTTTTTTTTTGGGGGGGGGGGGGGGGATGAACAGTTGGAATAACAGTGGCATCCCACGTTATTCACCACATGTTCTGTTTTTTTATTATTTTAACCCCATCTACAGTTGGAATAACAGTAAAACATGAAATGTGCACCACAAATTTGCAACACCCATTCCTGGGTTTTATATATATAGGATAATATAGGCTTCACCCAACTTATAATGTGACATTTAGGCAAAATATATGAAATTGTAATGAACTTTACTCCATTTTTTGTTGTACTTCATAAGTTACCTTTTGTTATAACAAGATTTATTATTCTAAAACTATTTCATGTAATCAGCAAAATATAATACGTCATTTTTATTAGGTTTTATTCATTGCCAAGTTAGATATACCGATAAAACCCCTTTTGATATAACCACATTTATACTCTTAACTATTTCATGTAATCAGTAAAAGTACATACACAAGCTAATTTGTAATTTTTAACAAGTTTAATACATTGCCAAGTTAGATATACCAATCAAACCTATGTTGAGAACCACACGCACACACAAAAAGACTTTTAAAGATCTGAACAAAAAATTAACAGTACATTTTTCAAAGTGTATAATAATCTTTTGATATAACGAAATTCAACATGTATGTAAGATATCTCACCCAAGGTTCAAGTGTGGTTGTGGAGAAATGTGTACTGTGTGTGAATAAACCAAACCAAATTTTCTGACGGTGATACATATATATTTCAAATGGATGGAAAGTTGTTCAATACTTGGATCAAAATAGGAGTCACCATAATCACTAAAATTTCTAGTCTATAAGTATTATGACACATAAACATTTGATTACTTGAGAACAACTGCTGCATATCTAAGAGAAAGGTAACTTTGCACACACTCATTTGGAAGTGATCTAATGACCTTGAAGACTTCCGTGTTCGCATAACGCATATGGGTTCTTGGGTCACTATAAGGTGCCTGCATTCAAAATATTAGAATAATTTACATTGCAGAAAACATGTATATATCAAATGACAGACCCCAGGCTTGCAGGTAAAAACACTAGGAAAGATGTTGAGAAGGGTTGACAATGTTAATTCATAAATTGAATCAAATTGTCATAGCCACGAAAGTATCCTAAAGTGTATTTAAAGAACTTAAGGGTTACATCAACTATTTAAAAATTTAAAACAAAGTTGTGGGCTTTCTAATTTTAGTTAAAATTTGACTTGAATCCACTTGACCCGATACCTCACTTGCCAGTGTCGGTTTTGTCCCCCTCTATATTATCAAGAAACTATGTTGAATATACAGGACCAATTACTAGTAGATGAGAAGCAGAAACATATTGTATGCATTTGAACTATTAAGTTTCATCTCAGAATTTTGGGTTATCCTTGATTTAAGTGCATGATTCAAACGTCCTAATAATTTCTAATCAAGTTTCTTTCACTTAAAAGAAGGTCATCAGGGAAAATAGAAGGAAGGCAACAGTCAAGGAGGATTGAAGACGACATTACACTTCAAAACCATCAATTTGTCTTAAGATTTTCAAATTAGAATTTTGTACTAATGTCACTAGATTCACTAGGCTTTTATGTTTTTTTTGGTGAAATATATTACTCCATAAACAATATGTACAAGAATACACTAGCACCTTTTGAAGTGATAGACATGCCCCAAACACCCTCCAACAGAGCAGCAACTGAAATAAAGAAGATAACATTCAATTCTATACATTTAACTACTATTCTACTCCATTTGTATCCCAACTCAAGAGATTTACTCACCTTTTTCACCAAAAGCATTTACGGATACACTAAACTACGATTACAATTCCTCAATGTATCAGTCGCCTGAATTATCAATAGTGTAGGATCACTTAGAGCTAGTTCAGCCAAACAATGGCTACATTTCCAATTCACATTCTGATGCATGGGAATTGCACCAGGCTTTACCTCTCGAGGGATCTCGAGAAGCTTACAACCCCACCAGGCAGTGTACCTGATCGTTGTAGTATAGTATAGTGACAAGTACCGGGGGATTGATCGTTCAACTCAGGAATAGTGTCGCTAGGATTAGAAAGCCTATAAACTAGGTCTAGAGGTGAGGGATGATTCTTTTTGTATTTTTATATTTTTATAAAAGCAATTAAAATCTCGGGTTTTGGAAGAGTGGGCGGAATTAGTTGCTAATCAACTAACCCAATAACTAGAGATGCAATCAAAACAAAATAACAAAAATGTAAATTAAACTAATTAAACTAGTGGTGTGAACAATAAATGGGAAAATTGTGTTTACTTAGATTTCATTACTCCCTAGATATCTTTTACAGGTTGATAGTTTGTTACAGTTGCGTGGATGACGGGTTATATTCCTTAATACCAATCGTGGGGTGGCGTACATACTTCCCCAACTCTATAAGCTCCTACTTTACTCCTATGCCGAGCCTGCAAGAAGCTCCTAACATGGGATCACTAGAATTCGCTCATGCATTAAATACAACCATAAAAACCTAGTACGCATTGGTTCATGTTTCTTAAGACGTTCAAGCAAGTTACACTATGGAAGTCTGCCAGTTTTCTTAAGCCTAACATCGAAATCATTCATCCGTAACAACTATAAACAAGCAATCAACCCATAATCAACATCTAGGTTTCACTACATCTAAGCAAACACACAAGAGATCTAGCCTAGCATGTTAAAATCATGACAAGCGTAAGATATATTCAAACAACACATAGACATATTGAATGAATTGAAAGGATACTTATCTTAATTGAACATGAAAGGTTTCAAAGGGTGAAAACCCTTGAAAATACGTGCTAGGGTTTCTCCAAGTTATCCCTAAAAATTGTCCTCTCCTAATGAATGAAAATTACAAAACTATATATAGATTTTCCAATGTGACGACGTCAAGAAGAGAATTCTGACGCCGTCAAATCGCCGCCCATAATAATATCGGAGTGCCTAGATCCAGATCTGACGCCGTCAAGAGCAAATTTCCTCTGGGCCGTCACGTGTAAAGGGACCATGACGGCCTATGGTGACGCCGTCATGCCCTAGTGTAAAAACTTTCTGGATCGTCATGGACTTTATCCACTTCACCTCTTATTTTCCTCTTGACGCCGTCATGTAGAACTTGGTGACGCCGTCAGGTACTATTCCCAGCAAGGTTAATTAAGACTTTGCCGTTTTCTTCACTTTTATGCTCCAAAAACGTCCAAAATGCTTCCTTTTCCAGAATTCAGTCCAAAAGTACCTAAAATCACAAAAGAAACGATTTAGGGCAATATTTGATCAAATAAATTCAATTCCGGGCTTAAATGACCCCCTAAAAACGGATCATTTTTCACCTCATCATATACCCTTACACTTGAGATTTGCTTGTCCTCAAGCAAATGCGCTTTTATTCTAATCAAAATACAAGTTAGGGGTCATTTAACACCAATATAAAAGTAATTACAACAAATAATCGTTCCACTAAAGACCAAAGACAAGCACGGAGGTCATATACTAGCACCTCACAAATAGTGTTTAGATACTCACATCTCTCGGGTGTAATAAAGTATATATTACAATATGGAAATGGAAAACATCTCTCACTACCTGTCATAGCAAAATAGATTACCTTAGGCTTGGGAAAGGATCAAACCTCCACCGCATGGCGTAAGCACCTAGGATAAACTATCAAAGAGGTCTTTCAAAGGGTTATAACGTTAGGTGTAGGGATATGGAATACACGGTTTTGTTGGATAAAGGTAATATTTACTGGTGGCGAGTTAATCATCTTGGTTAATTACATGTACAATATGGCGTTGCTAAGCCAAGACTCGACTCGACTTAAGCTAATAAATGAAAAATAACAAAGACATAAAATAAACATAGAATAAAACGGGATGGTAGTCCGTATGTTTTTCTCTTTTCTTTTTCTATTTTTTTTCTTTTTCTTTTTTTTTTCGATTTTTTTTCGATTTTTTTTTTTTTTTTTTTTTTTTTTTTTTTTTTTTTTTTTTTTTTTTGCATACACTCTTACCCTACCATCCAAAATAATACATCATAGGGAATGTACATTCCCCTTACGCTTGAACTTTTACATACTTTACAATAAACTAATCTAATGACTCGAATCAAGATAATCAAAACACTTGGAGTACTTTTAAGATTAACGCACATATTGGGGTAATAATATTATGTTCTTCCCCATTACTCCATAACACAAGTACTTTACCCATGAGTCCCAATCGTCCCAAAACAATATGTACAAGGATATGACTCGACTTAGCAACCATGTAATCAATTGGATAATTAACTAAGGGTTTAAACATGTAACAATAATGCACTAAAGATGAGTGCATACACGGAAGGCTAAGGCAATTTGGGTGTACATTTAAGTGGGTTGTAACAAATTCTTCCTTTAAGTAAGATGCTTAAAGTTAGAAACGAAAAAATAGGCTCGGAGGGGTGTACTAGGGGTTTCGTGGACCAAAAATGAGTACAATGCTAAGGGTGTGGGAAAAATTAATTGACTTAACTAGCCAAGTAATATGACTTAAATGGTCAAGTAATTATGATACGGGTTTAACACAAGGGTGATCCTAATGCCTCTTATCATGTAGTAAATCCTACTACACGAATGTAGTCTCACTAGCGGTCTCGGGATGCATCACTAACGCAAGTTCTAGAATCTAAATGCTACCGGTACACTCATAAGCACTAATAGTAAATGCTTTTCCTATCAAATCTAAAGGCGAACCTCACATATTTGGGTGGAAAAGTTTTCTGAATAGTACGGTTTTGTGCTAGTCGTACAACTCCTATCCATGAGACGCTTGCTAAGGCTAAAGTTTCACTCCTAAATGTTGTAAAAAAAATTAAATTTGGCGCTAAAATTACACTAACAAGTATTTCTCATAGTTTTATTACACACTTACCATCAAACAAACAAACTCAAGTGAAAGTGTATCCTATAAGGTATCATGATTTACCCTCCCCTTACACTTAGGATGAACATTGTCTCCAATGTTCAATTAAAGAATGTAAAAGTAAAACAGGTAAAAGAATGAAATCAAATACTCCCCTGATTCATTCGGTTTGGATAGTGTGTCAACAAGGTTAGATCTTCCTCCAAGAAAATGAACAATCAAAGCTTCCCTTCCAGAATATAAATCATCTTCTTGTCATACATAACTTGTTAAACCTGAGAAAACAAACAAGGCAACCTCGCATAAAATCGGCGGCAATCTATATATACTAACAAATCCTAGAAAACAAAGTAAGATATAATGCTTGTGGAATGAATGTTTGCAGATTTCCTGGAGTTTATAAAACTAAAGATTTAACAAAAACTTCAAGACTCCGTTAGAAAAACAAAACTAGCAAAATTTCCAGAATTTTACACATGACGCCGTCAGGAGTTAATTCCTGACGCCGTCAGAAGTGACCTGCAGAAATCTTTACGTTAAGTTTCCGGAAAATTTCTGGAAAACTTATAACCTACTTCCTGGAAAATCCTGCAAAACATCATTATGACTCGATACAAGCATTTGACTCTAACAAATACGAATATACATGTCCATCTAATATTGTGGAGAATCATGATCAATTTTTTGTTTCTTAAAAACATATTTTGGGTTTCACCTTACACTTATCTTTTGCGAAATACCTTTGGATAAAGTTAGGATGAAGTCAAACGACAAAATAAAGTATTTTCACCATTTTAGTTTTGAAACATGATCTACCAACAATAAAAATAAAGCATGCATACAGAAACAAATAACAATCAAACAAATAAATATCACACAAAGCATGGGTCGCCTCCCAAGAAGCGCTTTTCTTTATTTACGAGTCTTGTAGCTAGACTCAAGGTCATGGGCTATTACGTGACCTCATCCTTGGTCTCACTTTCTAGGTCATCTCCTATATTAGTTTTGTGTTCCGGACCTAGCTGCAAGCATTCTTTGTAGAAACCAAGTATTCTATTCATAACATACTCTACTCCTCTACATCTATCCTCATCATTCCTATAGTAAACCTCTTGTTTATGTTCCTTTTCTATGTTTGATAGGAGGCGGTATTGTTCAATTTTATAGGGCATTTGGTAAGCAATCTCATCATTCTCTTTCTTGAATCTAACTATCGCTAGAGTCGGATCGTAGCTCATCTTAGAGGCCTCAACGAACGGTTTTCCGAACACTACTTGACTTAGGCAATCATCTATCACCGGGCGAGTATCCTCCACTATCATAAAGTCGGTCTCATAAGTGAAGTTTCCAACAATCACATGCAATCCTTTCACTCTTCCTACAAAATTACTTATCAAGTTCTTGCTGGGCATCATCCTATAACCAAGTTGCTTCTTCATTACCCAATTATAATAAGTCCTAGTCATGATGTTTATAGGAGACCTAGGATCGATATAAGCTTTCCATACATGCGTATGCCCAATGTTGCATGGTATGTTAATGTTAGAGGGATCACCTACTTTAATAAGGGGTGAACCAAGGATATATGGTGTCTCGGGATCATTGAATAAATCCTTGTGATATATTCCTTGTGAATAAATCCTTAGGATCATTTAATAAGGGGTGAACCAAGGATATATTCCCGTTCTTCATTGGTGGGCAACTTATAAAAGTACTCTTCTACGTTTTCTACTTCCTCTAACTTTTCTCCCTTATTAACCTCAACTTCCTTAATTTCATCCCTAGTCTCGGTTTCTACTCCAACTTCATCCTTGTTACTTTCTTCTATATCCTTATCAATTGGCTTAATGGTGACAACATTGACAAAGTGGACGTGTTTGGATGACGAGGGGTCCTTAATTTGGATTACGATATTGGCGTCCCTAGTGTCATTCCTAGGTATAGTTAACGCTTGGTTGTTGAGGGCTTTCAACAAGTTGTCAATCTTATTGGTCATCTCCGTTTGTTGTTGATTGAATTCGGTTTCAAACTTAGCTATGCGAACTTCTTGAGATGCCATAAACTTGGACATCAATCCTTCAAGATTGTTGGTACTACCATAGTTATTGGAAGGATTGTTGTTTAAAGTACGGTTGGAGGGTGGACAGTTTGGTTGGTAACGATTAGGTGGATTGGAAGAATTGGTTTGGTTTTGTTTCCACCTAAGGTTCGGGTGATTTTTCCAAGAAGGGTTGTAGGAATCACCGTAAGGGTTTGGCTCGGGTTTGAAAGTGTACCACTTATCTCCCGCTTCGTCGGTACGCGAGGATGCGTAGTCCGCAAAAGCTGTTCCGGGGAGTTCCACGCAATCACGAGTGTCATGGGGACCACTACATAATTCGCACGAAGAAGTGATTTTGTTCACTTGGCTTGAAGGTTTAGGAGCTTCGTAAGATTTCGTGAGAAACTTGACTTGGTCCTCAAGTTCCATGATCCTACGGCCGGGAGTGCTAGAATTGTTCGAAGGCAAAGATATTGCCTTGACCGTTTTGTTCAAATCACGGGGATCATTCCAACTTTCGTTGTCATAGAGAGCAAGATCTTCTATGAGTTCCCATGATTCTTCCGCACTTAGATCACGTAGCTTGCCACCGGCCGATTGGTCAATGGTTCGCCTTGTGGAGAGATCGATATGGTCATAGAAGATTTGGACTTGGAGCCAAAGATCTATGCCATGACGAGGGACTTTTTGGAGTAAGTCCTTAAAACGAGTCCATGCTTCATATAGAGTTTCACCTTGACGTTGTTAGAACATCAAGATATCATTTCTAAGCTTGGTAGTTATTCCTAGTGGGAAAAATTGAGCAAGGAAACGAGTGGTAAGATCATCCCATGAGGTGATGGATCCCGCGGGTAGACGTTCAAGCCATTGACTAGCTTGATCACGTAGAGAGAATTGGAATAGGCGTAATCGGGTCGACTCTCTAGTTGTAACATCAAGGTCTATAGAATCTATGATTTTAAGGAAGTCCTTGAGATGTTGGTTAGGATCTTCAGAACGAAGTCCATGGAATACACATCCGCTTTGCACCAACCGGATAGTGTCGGATCTCAAGGGGGACACATTGGCTCCTTGGGTGAGCTCAATAGTGTTTCGATAGCCTTGGTGGCTAGGTCGGGAATACTCTCCTAGGGTTCGGGGCATAAGAGGTTGGTTTGCTAGTAGTGGGTTTTGTGGGTGGTCTTCTTGTGGTGGGTTGATGGGTTCAAAGATGTTACCACCTTCCATGATTTCGGATGGTAAAAGTTACAAACAAAGATACGAAGAAATGAGATAGACTAAAGAGAACCTAAAAATAAAATAAAACCTTACTAGAAAGGAATCTAGCAAGTAGACCTAGTAAAAAGAAATTCTAACCTAGACAATAACTATTCCCCGGGCTGCGGCGCCAAAAACTTGATGCGTGGGAATTGCACCAGGCTTTACCTCTCGAGGGATCTCGAGAAGCTTACAACCCCCACCAGGCAGTGTACCTGATCGTTGTAGTATAGTATAGTGACAAGTACCGGGGGATTGATCGTTCAACTCAGGAATAGTGTTGCTAGGATTAGAAATCCTAAAAACTAGGTCTAGAGGTGAGGGATGATTCTTTTTGTATTTTTATATTTTTATATAAGCAATTAAAATCTCGGGTTTTGAAAGAGTGGGCGGAATTAGTTTCTAATCAACTAACCCAATAACTAGAGATGCAATCAAAATAAAATAACAAAAATGTAAATTAAACTAATTAAACTAGTGGTGTGAACAATAAATGGGAAAATTGTGTTTACTTAGATTTCATTAGTCCCTAGATATCTTTTACAGGTTGATAGTTTGTTACAGTTGCGTGGATGATGGGTTATATTCCTTAATACCAATCGTGGGGTGGCGTACGTACTTCCCCAACTCTATAAGCTCCTACTTCACTCCTATGTCGAGCCTGCAAGAAGCTCCTAACATGGGATCACTAGAATTCGCTCATGCATTAAATACAACCATAAAAACCTAGTACGCATTGGTTCATGTTTCTTAAGACGTTCAAGCAAGTTACACTATGGAAGTCTGCCAGTTTTCTTAAGCCTAACATCGAAATCATTCATCCGTAACAACTATAAACAAGCAATCAACCCATAATCAACATCTAGGTTTCACTACATCTAAGCAAACACACAAGATATCTAGCCTAGCATGTTAAAATCAAGACAATCGTAAGATATATTCAAACAATACATAGAAATATTGAATGAATTGAAAGGTTACTTATCTTAATTGAACATGAAAGGTTTCAAAGGGTGAAAACCCTTGAAAATACGTGCTAGGGTTTCTCCAAGTTATCCCTAAAAATTATCCTCTCTTAATGAATGAAAATTACAAAACTATATATAGATTTTCCAATGTGACGGCGTCAAGAAGAGAATTCTGACGCCGTTAACTCGCTGCCTATAATAATATCGGATTGCCTAGATCCAGATCTGACGCCGTCAAGAGCAAATTTCCTCTGGGCCGTCACGTGTAAAGGGACCATGACGGCCTATGGTGACGCCGTCATGGCCTAGTGTAAAAACTCTCTGGATCGTCATGGACTCTATCCACTTCACCTCTTGTTTCCTCTTGACGCCGTCAGGTACTGTTCCCAGCAAGAAAAATTAAGACTTTGCCGTTTTCTTCACTTTTATGCTCCAAAAACGTCCAAAATGCTTCCTTTTCCAGAATTCACTCCAAAAGTACCTAAAATCACAAAAGGAACGATTTAGGGCAATATTTGATCAAATAAATTCAATTCCGGCTTAAATGACCCCCTAAAAATGGATCATTTTTCGCCTCATCACATTCTATACCGCAGCTTACATCCACACTGGCCTACATGTAAACTGACATCACCAATGCATTGAACTCTTCCATAACCACCAAACGAACTCTATATGGAGGGTGTTTGGTTGAACTTAAGACAGTGACCTTGGTCCAATACCAAGAAACAAGAATTAGTATATAATAGAGGTAGTAAAATGTGTTAGCCCATATTCGCATATTATTGTGTAACGGGATCCAGCCCGATTCTAGATTATTCATTGTAGTGTTATATATATGTACATTGTATGTGTGATTAGTCAATCAATAAACACAATCATTATCTCCAATACCAAACATGGTATCAGAGAATACAATTTCCTAAATTAAACATTACACATCACGCTCTCCCTAAACCCTAATCATCTAATCGCCATCCCTGTTATTCATTTTTTTTCTCGTGTTGGTGATTGTGCATAGGTCATTAATCTACACGTCTTATATATTATTCATGCAATAGGTCACGAATCAGTACCCTTGCTTTTCGTTGGTGTTTGTTCTTAGGTAACAAACAAAGGATCTTGTTCTTTGGTAACAAGAGGTTTTATATTGTATTGCTTGTTCTTTGGTAGTCATCATTCAGTTGGAATAAACTATTGGGTCCCTTGTGTGCTGTAGGGAGAAAAAGAAGAAATAAAATATGTTTGGTGTTGGTGGCTATTGTGTGGGTCGACGCAAGACAAAGGAGCAAAGACACCATATATTTTTTTAATTCTCAAATTGGGCTCTTGTGAAGCATTTGTGGTTCGAAGGTATTAAATAAATTAAAAAAAAAAAAAAAAAAAAAAAAAAGACAGTAGCTTCGAGAGGAAGTAAAAAGAGAAGGGACATTGTGCTTAAAATGTTAACCAAACTGGGAATTACGGGACCTCGAAATTTTGGCTACATACCAACTCAACAAGTTGCACCAGTCGAGTATCTCAGCAGCCCATTTTATATACACCAGGCCCAACAGACAACTTTGCCAGGCTCAACCATTCTGCGTAATGCTTTCACTGTCGGGACGCTTCACGATCCCACAACTGCTGCCTGGAACATGGACACAGGTGCGAGCTCACATCTTAATGCTTCAATTAATAGTCTTAGTAATGTTTTTAATACTTGCATGTATCCGTTGGTGATGGGCATTCTATTCCCGTCACCAATACGGGTCATAGTATTTTGCCAACTCCCTTTCGACCTCTTTACCTAAACAACGTTCTTATTAACCCCCCCCCTCCCATATTGTCAAAAATTTAATATGTGTTCGTCAATTTGTTCGTGAAAATAACTGCACGGTTGAATTTGATCCTTTTGGATTTTCTGTTAAAGATTTCATGACACGTCGGGTGCTTCTTCGATGTGATAGCACGGGGGACCTCTATCCCGTCACTACTCCGTCTCCCATTCCTCAAGCTCTCCTAGTTAGTCAACATACGTGGCATCAGCGTCTTGGACATCCAGGAAGCGAAGTGTTACATCGTCTAGTTTCAAATAATTTCATTTCATGTAATAAAGAGAAGCCTCCCGTGCTTTGTCATGCCTGCCAGCTTGGCAAACACGTTAGACTTCCATTTGCTAGTTCCAACACTATCGTTAATGCTTGTTTTGATATCATTCACTCGGATGTATAGACTTCACCAATTTCCATTAATTAACAAATCTGATGTTTTGTCTAAATTTGTAATATTTCGTAATTATGTTCACATTCAATTTAAGTGTGAAATCCGGTCGTTTCAGTGTGATCATGGTGGTGAATTTGACAACCGTAACCTACATAAACTTTTTACCGACAATGGCATTCAGTTTCGTTTCTCATGCCCCAAGACATCTCAACAAAATGGGAAGTCAGAACGGATGATTCGCACCATCAACAACCTCATTCGAACCCTACTTTTCCAGGCCAACCTTCCACCAACCTTTTGGGTTGAAGCTTTAAACATGGCTGTCCATTTAATCAACTTCTTACCTTCCACATCCATTGCAAACGAAATCTCGTATACCCGACTGTTTGGCCAAAACCCGGATTATAGCCTTATACGCACATTTGGCTGCTTATGTTACCCGCACTTATATCCTAATCACAAACTTGAACCACGCGCCACACCTTCCATCTACTTAGGACAAGCTTCAAATCATCGTGGGTATCGTTGCCACGACTTAAACACCAATAAAATAATCATTTCTCGCCATGTAACCTTTGATGAAACTTGTGGAAAACTAGAAGGGGGGTTGAACAGTTTACCGTTTAAAATCTTTTTAACTTGTTTGATTAGCTTTGAAACTTTCCGTTTGATCACAGATATATATATATATATATATATATATATATATATATATATATATATATATATATATATATATATATATATATATATATATATACACAAACACAATATATAACATGCAAGTAAATGAAAGAAACGATCAAACCACAACACGAGTATTTATCGTGGTTCGGCTACAAGGACTCTTTTTCCTTGCCCTACGTCCACGCCCCGAGTATCCAACACGAGAGTTTCTTTCACTAGTCAACAAGCTCCTTTCACCGGCGGAGAAAACCTTACACGTCGCTTATACACGTTTACCGATACTAAGCTAGACGTCGAGTTCTTTTACAAGGGTACAACCACTCCCATTAGTTCTTTTACAAGGGTACAACAACTCCCGTCACACTTTGTATTTTGAGGACTAAAATACTAACCGATCACTACTGAAAATACACAATCAAATGAAGTGTAAACTACACAAGTCTACACAATGCTAAGTGATATGTGGGAATCGCACCAGGCTTTACCTCTCAAGGGATCTTGAGAAGCTTACAACCCCCACCAGGCAGTGTACCTGATTGTTATAGTATAGTATAGTGACAAGTACCGGGGGATTGATCGTTCAGCTAGGAATAGTGTCGCTAGGATTAGAAAACCTAAATACTAGTTCTAAAGATGAGGGATGATTATTTTTATATTTTTATATTTTATGAAAAGCAAGTAAAAATCTCGAGTTTGAAGGATTTGGGCGGAATTAGTTGCTAGTCAACTAACCCAATGCTAAAGTTGCAATCAAAATAAAATACTAAAAATGAAAGTAAACTAAATTAAACTAAGGTTGTGAGCAATAAGTGGAGAAGTTGTGTTTACTTAGATTTCACTACACCCTAGATATCTTTTACACGTTAATTACTTGTTATAGTTACGTGGATGACGGATTGTATTCCTTAATATCATTCATGGGGTGGCGCACTTAATTCCCCAATCCTATGAGTGCCTACTTCACTCCTATGTCGAGCCGATTAAGAAGCTCCTAACATGGGATCATTAGAATTTACTCATGCATTAAATACAGCCAATAAAACCTAGTGCACGTCAGTTCATGTTTCCTAAGACGTTCAAGCATGTTACCATTTGGAGATCTGCCAGTTTTCTTAAGCCTAACATCGAAATCATTCATCCAATACAACCATAAACAAGTAATCAACACATAATTAACATCTAGGTTTCATTAGATCCAAGCAAACACAAGATAGATCTAGCTTAGCATGATGGAATTAAGACAAGAACAAGATATAGACAACCAACACATAGACATATTGATTGAATTAAAAGAATACTTATCTCAATTACACATGAAAGGGATCAAGGGCTGAGAACCCTTGAAAAACCTGTAAAATTCGTACTAAGTTCGGTCTTAGGGTTTCTCCAAAACTCCTCTTTTTTTATGAATGAAAATTAGAAAACTATATATAGGAAATTGAGGCTGACGGCGTCAAGAACAAATTGGTGACGCCGTCATCTCGCCGCCAAAATACTTCTCGGACTGCCTTGATCTACTTTTGACGTCGTCATGTTATAGCATTTTCCAGGCCGTCACGTATTTTACTCTTGACGCTCTACTTCGTGACGCCTTCAATTCTGTACTGGGTCGTCATGGAAATTACTCTTGACGCCGTCACCTACTGTTCCCAGCAAGGAAAATTAAGACTTTGGCGTTTTCTTCACTTTTATGCTCCAAAAACGTCCGAATTGCTTCCTTTTCCAGATTTCTCTCCCAAAGTACCTAAAATCACAAAAGGAACGATTTAGGGCAATATTTGATCAAATAAATTCAATTCCGGGCTTAAATAACCCCCTAAAAGTGGTTCATTTTTTGCCTCATCATATACCCTTACACTTGAGATTTGCTTGTCCTCAAGCAAATGCGCTTTTATTCTAGTCAAAATACAAGTTAGGGGTTATTTAACACTAATATAAAAGTAATTTCAAAAAATAATCGTTCCACTAAAGACCAATAGACAAGCACGGAGGTCATACACAAGTACCTCACAAATAGTGTTTAGATACTCACATCTCTCGGGTGTAATAAAGTATAAATTACAATATGGAAACGGAAGATATCTCTCACTACCTGTCATAGCAAAATAGATTACCATAGGCTTGGGAAAGGATCAAACCTCCACCACATGGCGTAAACACCTAGGATAAACTATCAAAGAGGTCTTTTAAAAGGGTTGTAACGTTAGGTGTAGGGATATGAAATACACGGTTTTGTTGGATAAAGGAAGTTTTTACTGGTGGCGAGTTAACAATCTTGGCTAATTACATGTACAATATGGCGTTGCTAAGCCAAGACTAGACCTGACTTAAGCTAATAAATGAAAAATAACAAAAATATAAAATGAACATAGAATGAAAAGGGATGGTAGTCCGTATGTTTTTTGTTTTTTTTTTTTTTTTTTTTTTTTTTTTTTTTTTTTTTTTTTGCATACACTCTTACCCTACCATCCAAAATAATACATCATAGGGAATGAACGTTCCCCTTACACTTGAATCTTTACATACTTTACAATTAATTAATCTAATGACTCGAATTAAGAAAATTAAAACACTTGAAGTACTTTTAAGATTAAAGTACATATGGGGGTAATAAATGATGTTCTTCCCCATTACTCCATAAAATAAGTACTTTACCCATGAGTCCCAATCGTCCCAAAACAATATGTACAAGGATATGACTCGACTTAGCAACCATGTAATCAATTAGATAGTTAACTTAGGGTTTAACAAATAACAATAATGCACTAAAGATGAGCGCATACACGGAAGGCTAAGGCGATTTGGGTGTACATTTAAGTGGGGTGTAACAAATTCTTCCTTTAAGTAGAATGCTTAAAGTTAGAAATGAAAAGATAGGCTCGGAGGGGTATACTAGGGGTTTCGTGTACTAAAAATGAGTACAACGCTAAGGGTGTGGGAAAAATTAGTTGAATTAACTAGCCAAGTGATATGACTTAAATGGTCAAGTAATTATGATACGGGTTTAACACAAGGGTGATCCTAATGCTTCTTATCATGTAGTAAATCCTACTACACGAATGTAGTCTCACTAGCAGTCTCGGGATGCATCACTAACGCAAGTTCTAGAATCTAAATGCTACCGGTACACTCATAAGCACTAATAGTAAATGCTTTTCCTATCAAATCTAAAGGCGAACCTCACATATTTGGGTGGAAAATTTTTCTGAATGATACGGTTATGTGCTAGTCATACAATCTCCTATCCATGAGACGCTTGCTATGGCTAAAGTTTCACTCCTAAATGTTGTAAAAAAATTTAAATTTGGCGCTAAAATTGTACTAACAAGTATTTCTCATAGTTTTATTACACATCTACCATTAAACAAAATAAACTCAAGCGAAAGTGTACATGTAAGGTATCATCATTTTACCCTCCCCTTACACTTAAGATGAACATTGTCCCCAATGTTCAAGTAAAGAATGTAAAAGTGAAAAAGTAAAAAGAATGAAATCAAATACTCCCCTGATTCGCTTGGTATGGATAATAAGGTGGTCAGGTTAAATCTTCCTCCAAGAAAATGAACAATCAAAGCTTCCCTTCCAGAATATAAATCATCTTCTTGTCATACATAACCTGTGAATCCTGAGAAAATAGACAAGACAACCTCGCATAAAATCGGCGGCAACCTATATAAGTTACTAAATCCTAGAAAACAAAATAAGATATAATGCTTATGGAATGAAGTTTGCAGATTTCCTGGAGATTATAAAACTTAATAATTCACAAAAACCATAAGACTCCGTTAGAAAAACAAAATCGGTAAAATTTCCAGATTTTTACACGTGACGCCGTCAAGAGTTAACTCGTGACGCCGTCAGAAGTGACCTGCAGAAATTCTTATGTTAAGTTTTCGGAAAATTTCTGGAAAAACTTAGCCCTACTTCCTGGAAAATCCTGCAAAACTTCATTATGACTCAATCCAAGCATTTAACTCTAACAAATACGAATATACATGTTCATTTAATATTGTGGAGAATCATGATCAGTTTGTTTCTTAAAAACATATTTGGGGTTTCCCCTTACACTTATCTTTTGCAAAAATACTTTTAGGTGGAGTTAAGACTAGGCCAAAACAACAAAGTAATTATTTCCACTTTTTAGTACAGAAACATGATTTACCAACAATAAAAATAAAGCATGCATACGGAAGCAAATAACAAACAAAATAAAATCACACAAAACATGGGTTGCCTCCCAAGGAGCGCTTGTTTTTGTTCGAGTCACGAGCCTGACTCTTCCCTTATTTAACGGAAATTGGGGAGGTTTTCCCTACACTTAGGATTAAGTGCGGGTGGAAGTAGCGATACACACCCTTAGGGTGAAAATATGCCACGTGACGTAAGAGTGGTGGATGAATCATATGCTCAAAGGGGTGTGCTCCTATCATCATAACCTTAACAAATTCAATCGGGTTAATGGGTGGATTAAGATTTTCTTCTAGAAAGGGATCATTTTCTATCAACTTCAAGAGACTACTAGTTGGGGATCCATCTTGACCTAATAAACCCGGTTTAAACCCATAATGCTTCTTGTGATCAATCATAAATGGGTGATGTAAGCATGTAAGGTCATTTTCCACTCCTATATTGGCTTCCTCTCTACAAGGCTTAGAGTCCACTACCTTTATCCTAAGACTACCCGTACTATATGGTTTGATGGGTGGATCGGAACCTATCTCAATTCCTAAATTCTCATCCAAGGATGGAAGATTAGGTAACGGTTTTGGTTGAGGCTCCGGTTCATCAAAACTAGGAACTTCCCTAGAACTAAGAGTAAGGTTATCATTATGAGTATTCAAACCTATATCCTCTAGTTGTGTTTGGTTCAAAGGTTCTACCTCAATTGGGATTCCTAAAGTCTTTTCTACTTCATCCGAATAAGTCACGGGTGGTGTGTATGCCTCAAATGATGGTAGGACCTGTGGGGTACTTGGTAGGCTTATGCTACTTACTTCATCGTTCCTTGTGTCAAGACCACCTATATCCTCAACATGTGTTTCATTATATTCTAACCCTAACATTTTCCCAAGTATCTTACGTACTTCTCTAGGCATCTCAACTTCTACGTCCGAATCATAAGGATAATCCTCAATATTATGACTACTATATACAAATTGCCCAAGAGATTCATCATCTGTTTCTTAAGATTCATCATCATCGATCATAAAACCTAGGTCTTTTTTATCAATGTGATCATGTTCGGCTACATCCTCCATCACATCAGGGTCATCTATGTGTTCACCTTGTATTATGGTAGTACCTAACCATGACATGCAACTAGGTGGCTCGACTCTAATCTTTTTATCCCCAAGCAAACTTGTTTTATGATCCTGGAAATTTATATTCAATTGACTTGTACTAACGTTTGTTGGGTTGTCTACCCTATAATAATATTGGGCACAATCTTCTATGGCATCCCATGCTTCTTCAGCACTTAATTCCCTAAAGTCCCCATTGGCAAAATCCTCAATGCGCATTTGGTCATATTGGCCAACACGATAGTAAAAGGTTCGGGTTAGAGATGCTAAAGCGAAACTATGATGAGGGAATTTTCGGAGTAAATTTCTAAAACGAGTCCATGCATCATATATGGGTTCATCTCGATATTGTTTGAAATTCGAGATGTCAATAGGGTAGAATGGCCTTTGTGGTTGGTGGTATGGTGGATTCGCGTACTCCATAATGGTGAACGGAAGAGTCAATGGAAATTACGAACAAACACACAAAGAAAAAGATAGACTAAAGAAATCCTAAAAAATAAAAATAAAATCTTACTAGAAAGGAATCTAGCAAGTAGACCTAATAAAAAGAAATTCTAACCTAGACAATAACTATTCTCCGGCAACGGCGCCAAAAACTCGATACGTGGGAATCGCACCAGGCTTTACCTCTCAAGGGATCTTGAAAAGCTTACAACCCCCACCAGGCAGTGTACCTGATCGTTGTAGTATAGTATAGTGACAAGTACCGGGGAATTGATCGTTCAGCTAGGAATAGTGTCGCTAGGATTAGAAAACCTAAATACTAGTTCTAAAGATGAGGGATGATTATTTTTATATTTTTATATTTTATGAAAAGCAAGTAAAAATCTCGGGTTTAAAGGATTTGGGCGGAATTAGTTGCTAGTCAACTAACCCAATGCTAAAGTTGCAATCAAAATAAAATACTAAAAATGAAAGTAAACTAAATTAAACTAAGGTTGTGAGCAATAAGTGGAGAAGTTGTGTTTACTTAGATTTCACTACTCCCTAGATATCTTTTACACGTTAATTACTTGTTATAGTTACGTGGATGACGGATTGTATTCCTTAATACCATTCATGGGGTGGCGCACTTAATTCCCCAATCCTATGAGTGCCTACTTCACTCCTATGTCGAGCCGATTAAGAAGCTCCTAACATGGGATCATTAGAATTTACTCATGCATTAAATACAACTAATAAAACCTAGTGCACGTCAGTTCATGTTTCCTAAGACGTTCAAGCATGTTACCATTTGGAGATCTGCCAGTTTTCTTAAGCCTAACATCGAAATTATTCATCCAATACAACCATAAACAAGTAATCAACACATAATTAACATCTAGGTTTCATTAGATCCAAGCAAACACAAGATAGATCTAGCCTAGCATGATGGAATTAAGACAAGAACAAGATATAGACAACCAACACATAGACATATTGATTGAATTAAAAGAATACTTATCTCAATTACACATGAAAGGGATCAAGGGCTGAGAACCCTTGAAAAACCTGTAAAATTCGTACTAAGTTCGGCATTAGGGTTTCTCCAAAACTTCTCTTTTTTTATGAATGAAAATTAGAAAACTATATATAGGAAATTGAGGCTGACGGCGTCAAGAACAAATTGGTGACGCCGTCATCTCGCCGCCAAAATACTTCTCGGACTGCCTTGATCTACTTTTGACGCCGTCACGTTATAGCATTTTCCAGGCCGTCACGTATTTTACTCTTGACGCTCTACTTCGTGACGCCTTCAATTCTGTACTGGGTCGTCATGGAAATTACTCTTGACGCCGTCAGAATTTCCTTCTTGACGCCGTCACCTACTGTTCCCAGCAAGGAAAATTAAGACTTTGGCGTTTTCTTCACTTTTATGCTCCAAAAACGTCCGAATTGCTTCCTTTTCCAGATTTCTCTCCCAAAGTACCTAAAATCACAAAAGGAACGATTTAGGGCAATATTTGATCAAATAAATTCAATTCTGAGCTTAAATGACCCCCTAAAAGTGGTTCATTTTTCGCCTCATCACTAAGCTAACAAGTCTTGCAACGTTGTGTTGAATACTTGTAACTTTTTATGAACTCGTGAATCTCTTTGCTACAAAAAGAAACTTCACATATGAAATGTTAATGGGTTAGATGAAAGAATGAATGAATGTGTGAAAATATGATGTAGAGTGATAAGCCAAAAATCAAACTTGTGGCTTAGTATTTATAGCAAAACCTTCTGCAGGCCTGGCGGATACGGCGGAACCCTCAGATGGGTTCCGCCCGTGTACCCCCAGGGTTCCGCCGGGCTTGCAGTTGGTTTTGCAATAAATCTTGCAAACCAAACAATGTCACATCTCATTACACCTAGTCAAACACAAAACTTGCAAGCAAACATATGGTTAGTCAAACACACTTTCTTTCCATAAATGTATATTGACAAAGCTTGCCATAAATGTGATGTGGCATTTCTATTTTAAGAAATAAAAAGTGTTGTGTTTTATGAAATGTAAAATGTAGCAAATGTCTAGTTTATGCAAGTCTTTAAAACTAAGATTATGTTTTACTTAGAAACTAAAGTTTACATTTTTTCGTTAACAAAACTTAGCAAAGATCGTAAAATATAAATAAGGTTTTTAGGCGATATTTGTATTAACAATCTCCCCCTTTTTGTTGATGACAAAACATAAACTTTGTTTTTAAGTAACTCACAAAATCTTAGTGTTTAAGACTTAAAAAAAATTTATATTAAACTTGTTTTACTTAAGTGATGAAAATCATATTAAGTTTTAACGGTTTAATATATTTCTCCCCCTTTTTGTCGAAACAAAAAGAAGAGTAGCGAAGCGGAATAATGCACGTGCTCTCCCTTGGTTGTTACTCCCCCTAAAAGGAGTGCCAAGATGGGAAACATGGATTTTGATCCTACAAAAAAAATGGTTAGTTGGTGATATATATAGT
The DNA here is from genome assembly GCA_030686995.1 of Artemisia argyi. Lineage (NCBI taxonomy): Eukaryota > Viridiplantae > Streptophyta > Magnoliopsida > Asterales > Asteraceae > Artemisia > Artemisia argyi. The sequence continues at coordinate 152,027,813 of CM060689.1, forward strand.
CAAGGTTGTAGTTACCACACACATTGCAACCACAATGACAACACAAAAATGATCAACCAAATTGTAAGTAAGTAAGTAGAAAGAAATATCATTCCAAGTAAAATTTGACTTTTAAAAGTCAAAGACAAGAAATGGGAAAGATTCTTCTACTTCTAAAAACTAAAAATAATCAAGAAAATAAAGTAAAATCAAATCCTACTTTCCTAAATGGGGTAAAAGGCCTCCAAAGGTTGTCTAGGATTTGTTTGGGTGGGAAAGAGCATCCAAACATTCTATGACGTGTTGGAATGCAAAACGGATTTCATCTTGGAATTGGGGAAGCAAAAATTTGATGCTTGCACCCATTTGCTCACAATTTGAGCAAACATGGGGATGATTGGGTGGAAATGGGTTAGTTTTGTTTTCTTGGTTTGAGGGTTGGTTGGTTTTTCGTTCTTGGTTGGAGGATGGGTTTGGTATAGAGTCAAGCAAGGTGGTTTGAAATTCCATTGCTTGATGGCGGTGATTCTCAAGCATGCTTTGGATTTCCTCGTAGGAAGGAAATAAAGACTCAAAGGTTTGGGCTTGAGAATGTGGTGGAGTTGGGTGATCATGGTTTTCAAAATTTGGTTCTCCATAAAGAGGGCCATGGATGTCATGGTAGATAGGGTGAAACAACAATGGTTTGGGTTGGTGGTATTCTTGTTGTGGTGGTTGGTTGTGGTTAAAAAGCTCATTTTGGTCAAGATATGACCTTGGTGTTTCATTTGCAAAAGGTGGTGGTTGTGTTGGTCTTGGTGGAAGATCATTGAGATCTTGGACAAACGGGTGTGGTGATGTTGGAGGAGACCCAAATAACTCCATAGGTTCAAGTTTTGGCAATGGTGATGGTGATGGAGTTTTGGATGGTTGGGTTGGAGCACTTGGTGGAGTTGGGTCAATGGGTGATTTTGTTGGTGGTGGAGTGAGCTCATTGGGTTCATTGGGTGATGGAGATGGAGATGCAAGGTTTAGAAAATGTTCATTTTTGATTGGAGAGGTGAATTCATCCGAGGATGAGGAGCTTAGGTTGATGGGTTGGTTAGACCAAAGTGGTTTGACACTTATCCGGGCGGTTTTCCGGATGGGTTGTGATGGTTGAGAGGTGATTGTTGACTTAGTCATGGTTAAAAATGGTTTAAAGATCAGAAATTGTGATGAAGAAGGTGTGATTTGATAGTGTTTAGGATGGTTTAATTTATAGTGATGAAGGAGTGTGGGAAGGAGTGTTTGGATTTGATGTTAGGCCATACAAAAATGGAGGCTCTTAATGATTTGGAAAACTAATTGTGGGTTGTCATATCATGGAAGTCAATCCAATAAAAATGGTGAAGTGAGAAGACAAGGTTTGCACTAAATACTTAGTGGTTTTGGTAAATTTGTTGTAGGATAAATCTTAGGGATTTCAAGGAACCTTTGGAAGGGTTCCTTCCTTTATGTGTGAAGGTTCCTTGGGGTGGTTATGGCTATTTTTGAAATTTGGCGGGAAATGGTTTTGTTTGAGTTATAAGGAATGAGAAGTACCCTATTGTGCTAAACAAATTACATGAAATTGGTTTCTATCTAAAAGGATTGTATTTTGTTGATTGGATGTTAAAATGTTGAAAACTAAAAAAAATTTCTGCAGGAAATCTGGCGGAACCTTCAGAATACACAGGCGGAACCCGTGTGAGGGTTCCGTCCGGTCCGTTGGACCATTTCTGGGTTGCCCAGAAAATACACTGGCGGAACCCAATTTTGGGTACCGCCAGATCCACCAGGCCTGAAAAATTTGGCAGTCCGCGTTTTTGACCCGCGAGATGATTTTCAAATTTTTTGAAAACTCCTAAAATCAAAAAGATAAGGCATTTCTGGTTAGGTAATGCAAAAATTTGACATGTAAACACACATACCATAGGACTTTGACCTTGAGGTCGAGAATTTCACTATACTTAGTGAAAAATTCATAAACATGAAAATTTGACAACTTGCCAAAAGTTGTCTACCTGCATCATTGTTAGTTAATACATGTTCCAAATAGTATCACACATTGTACCAACACACAAATACATCATAAACATTGTTTAAACGACCAAATTGTTCAAATAGCACCTAGTGCCAAACACTCCTACACACCCGCACTCATTGACGATCAATCTTGTTCTTGAGCTTTTCAAGGAATATTCCAAGATTCTTAAACATCCCCTTTGTTTGCTTGAACTCCGCCGACTCATTTGGAATATCCGGAAGTTGGGATAGGTATTCGAGAGGTGGGAGCCTAGAGTTGGGCAAAGAGTCATCTTCACTCATTGAGGAAGATGATGAGGAGGTAGGAGGATGAGGACGTTTTCCTTGGGCTTTGTAAACTCTCTTATCACTAAGTGGGACAAAGGTGTGTGGAATGAGAGAATAGTCAAGACGAAGACCGTTTGGAGTTGGTGGAATGGGAGAGATGAACCTAAAGAGACGGGTCAAGAGCATTCCATACGGCATAGCCGTTGTGCCATGCACGGGAATGTCGGCCATTCTCTTGGCCATCTAGTAGGCAAGGTTGAAGGGTTGCCTAACGGACAAAGAGCAGAGCATGTAGCAAAGGCAAAGGTTTATATGATCTCGGTTTCCTATGGTGCTAATGACATTTGCTCTAAGGACTTCCTCCCATTTCTTGAATTGGGGCTTGAGTTCATTCATTACCATTCCATATGGGTCCTTATCGACCTCATTTCCCGAACGGGTTCTCCTAGTGTTGGTTGTCCTAACAAAGAGGTGGTCACGAAGTACATCTTTTGACACAAGAGGGGTGTCATAAGGATGGATGCGGTCATGGAGGGTGTCAAGAGTTGAGAGGGAGTGCAAGTCGGAGTAGATGCAAGTATCATGGTTTGGGACACCTAGGATTTGAGCAAACTCCTCAAGAGTGAAGGAGTATTGATGACCACTAGCCCAAAAGTTGATAGACATGCGACCATAGTCGTCCATGGAGAGGGTGACGGATGCATAGAATTCTAGAATGAACCTAGGACAAATAGGCTCGTTGATTTCCAAAAGACACTCAAAGTTGATTGTGGCAAATTCGGTGTAAAGGTTTGTGCCTTCTAGGAAGGACGGGTCAATGGTTCTACCTTCATGGACATAATGTTTTTCTAAGGCTTTGAAAACATTAACTTGATTTGGGGTAAGGCCTTTGGTTTTGTGGTGTTTTGGTAGGTAGTTAATGGTGTCCTTGTGGTCGTAGTGGGTTAGTGGAGGCATGATGATTCCTAGAAAAACAAAATCACATTTTAGTCTAACTAAACGACTATTGTAATGTGGTTGTTATAGTGTGTGCCTATATGAAAACAATGTGGAGGTGCGGTTATCTTGACTCATTTTGATGCTTCAAAAATGTTTTATAATGCAAGTTTTGTTATAAAACAAAAGATAACCCAAGCGCTCCTAGTTCAATGTAGCTTCGTTTGAATGTACCCGAAAATACATATTGGTTATGTATTGGTTATGTATTCCCTTTAGCATTCAAGAGACATTATGCAAGTGATGTTTTGAACATAACGTTTTGATTTTGTATTCTCAATGTGAGACGAAAAAATATTTGTCCTATTTGTGAGAAATTTTTGGAAAAATTTGACATGGGGTGTTTTAGCAAACATGTTTATACTTAGTAAGAATGCAATTCCTAACTATGGGGAACATGATTAGTTTTGTTAAACACCTAATTTCATGCATGATTTTCTCAAATTAATGCATAACCCCAAGTTTTTGTTTTTGTGCAAAAAAAATAGAATTCCTAGACTCATATCAGGATTGTAATCAAGTTTAGAATACTTACAATGATGATTGATTTGCAATGTGAGTGAAAGGAAGACCAAGAAATCGTAGGTATGGATGGATGGTAATGTGAATAGTAACGGTTTGGAAGTGGTGGTATGAAATAATGGGTGTTTGGGTTAATATAAACAAAAAAATGGTTCTGCAGGTCGGCGTGTCTGAGGGTTCCGCCGACCCTGCAGAGAAAAAGAGTTATGGATTTGTTTTGATTTTTGTGATTTTTGTCTAATGTCCAGAACTACAACGTAGGTTCCATGAGTCCTAAGCCTAGCCTAAGAAGGTTAAAAGGTTCACGTTTAAGGGGTTTCGTGAGAATGTCGGCTATGTTGTCTTCGGAAGAAACTTTCTCAATTGAGATATTTCCTTTTTGAACGTTGTCACGAAGGAAATGATGGCGGATTTCAATATGTTTGGTACGAGCATGTTGAACCGGGTTTTTGCTAAGATCAATGGCACCTTTGTTGTCACAAAGAATTTTGATGTCGTTAAGTTGAATTCCGTAGTCGACAAGAGCTTGCTTCATCCAAAGAGCTTGTTGACATGCCTTTCCGGCCGAAACGTACTCGGCTTTCGTTGTTGAGATAGCAAGAGCCGTTTGCTTCTTAGAGAACCATGAGGTGAGACAATGTCCAACAAAAGTACAAATACCACTTGTACTTTTTCTATCGACATAGTCACCGGCATGATCCGATTCGGCATACACTATGGTGTCTATTCCCGTTCCTTTGGGATACCATAAACCTAAATGTGTAGTGCCCTTAATATACCTAAAAATCCTTTTAACGGCTTCGAGATGAGTAGTCTTAGGATCTTCTTGAAAATGAGCACATAGACAAACACTAAACATAGTGTCGGGTCTACTAGCCGTTAGGTAAAGTAGACTACCAATCATACCTCTATATTTAGTGCTATCTACGGATTCACTTTCCTCATCCTTGGTGAGTTTAGTTTCCGTGGACATGGGTGTTTTGATTGGTTTCGAATCTTCTAATCTAAATTTCTTAAGCATGTCTTTAATGTATTTAGATTGGTTAAAGAAGATACCATCTTCTAGTTGTTTAATTTGGAGTCCTAGGAAAAAGTTGAGTTCTCCCATCATACTCATTTCAAACTCTTCATGCATGATTTTTGAGAAATCCACACATAATTCTTGACAAGTTGATCCGAATATAATGTCATCAACATAGATTTGGACTATGATAATATGTGAATCTTTCTTCTTAGTGAAGAGAGTATTATCAACTAAGCCCATGGTATACTTATGGTCAACTAGGAAGGTTTTAAGTCGATCATACCATGCTTTTGGAGCTTGCTTAAGTCCGTAAAGAGCATTTTTAAGTTTGTAAACATGATTTGGTTTTTCAAAATCGATGAAGCCCGGTGGTTGAGCAACATACACTTCTTCATTTATGACTCCGTTTAGAAATGCACTTTTGACGTCCATTTGAAAGAGTTTAAAATTGTGTGCACATGCATATGCAAGTAAGATTCTAATTGACTCGAGCCTAGCAACCGGAGCAAAAGTTTCATTGTACTCAATGCCTTCTTGTTGGTTATATCCTTGTGCAACTAGCCTAGCTTTGTTTCTAGACACAATTCCATTTTCATCCATTTTATTACGAAAGACCCATTTTGTTCCAATTATAGTTTGACTCTTTGGTTGAGGAACTAATGTCCATACATCATTCCTAACAAATTGGTTTAACTCTTCTCGCATTGCTATTACCCAAGACTCATCTTTAATGGCTTCATTAATGTTTTTAGGTTCAATGGTTGACACGAAACAAAAGTAGTTGCTTTCATTTTGAACTTTTGACCTTAGTGTACTTTCGTTAGTGTTGCCTATGACACCATCTAATGGATGACTTTTAGATTCTTTGACATTGACAAGTTCTTTGTTTAATAGTTCATCTTCCTTGTCATTACCTAAAATCTCTTGACTTTCTATTGCTTGGCTTTCAACTAAGTCATCATCTACCAAAGGTGATGTCTTAGAGGGAGGTGGACTCTCGTCAAATGTTACGTTCAACGATTCCTCGACTCTTAAGGTTTCTTTGTTCAAAACAATGTAAGCTTTACTATTTTGTGAATATCCAAGAAATACACCTTCATAAGACTTTGGGTCAAATTTGGTGAGATAATCCTTGGTGTTAAGAATGAAACATTTACTCCCAAACACTCTAAAGTATCCTAATGTAGGTTTTTTACCTTTATATAGTTCATAAGGAGTTTTATTCAAAAATGGTCTAATTAAGACTCGATTTAAAATGTACGTTGATGTGTCAACGGCATTACACCAAAAATTTTGTGGAATGTTTTGTTCATTAAGCATTGTTCTACTCATCTCTTGCAATGTCCGGTTTTTACGTTCTACTACACCATTAGATTGAGGGGTACGTGGAGCCGAAAAGTTATGAGTAATACCATTAATATCACAAAAGTTACCAAATTGAAATTCATTATCAAATTCACGCCCGTGATCCGTTCTAATAGACACAATATTAGACCCTACTTGATTTTGAATTTTCTTACTTAGAATCTCAAATTTATCAAAAGCTTCATTTTTACTTTTCAAAAATTTTGTCCAAGTATATCTTGAGTAATCATCAAATATGACCAAAGTGTAGAAGGTACCTCCATAACTTTGTATAGCGGATGGACCAAATAAATCCATATGCAAAAGTTCTAGACACCTAGATGTAGAAACCAAGTTTTTAGCCTTATGGCTACTATGGACTTGTTTACCGACTTTGCAAGCATCACAAAAGTGTTGGTCATATTTCAACTTAGGTAGGTTTCGAACTAAGTCTTTAGAGGAGAGGTTTTGAATTAGTCTCACGTTAGCATGTCCTAAACGTCTATGCCATAAAGTTGAAGATTCATCTAATGAGGTAAGACAAAGTTTGTCTCTAGATGTTGGATCCATCTTCATGACATATACGTTGTTCTTAAGAACACCTTTGGCTATGGTTATACCATCTTTAAGTATTTTACTTCCGTTTTCACTAAAAAGGACATTATACTTATTACGACAAAGTTGACTAATACTAAGAAGATTGAATCTTAAGTTATCAACATGAGCTACATCATCTATAAAAAGGGAGTCATGAGAGATTGTACCTTTTCCGATGATTTTGCTCTTAGCTTTACTACCAAACGTAACATTACCTCCATCACATTTGTGATAAGTAGTGAAGAGGCTTTTGTTACCCGTCATGTGCCTTGAACAACCGCTATCTTTAATCCATTCATCCGGTTCCAAACAAACTTTGAGGCACACCTATTTTACGAAAAACACTCAAACATTTGGTCCCCAATTTCTCATGGGTCCATTTTGGTTAAGCATACCATTAACTTGTTCCAAATATGAGAATAGAACATAAGGGTTCCATGACATGTAATTTGGAGTTTGGAAATGTCCAGGAGTGTTTTGGTTCCAAACATGTTGGTAGTTTGGTCGAGTGTTGAAGTTACTCTTTGGAAAGGGGCGTTTGGGAATTGGAGTCTTAGGTCTTGGTTGAGTAGTCTTAGCTCTAAATTCGTTTTTACTAAGTCCTACTCCAGTTTTAAAGGCAGGTTTTGTTCCATTTTTATATGTGACTTTAACAAATTTTGAACGATCCGATGTGGATGGTGTTACTGCTACAGCAGACTTGGCGGAACCTTCGGGTCCAACGGGCGGAACCCTGGATTGGGTTCCGTCTGTTCCGCGGGCTGCTGTAGCAGTTTTGCTAGTTTCTTATGCATTCTTTTCTTGTTTCGTTTGACCCTTTGAAGTTTCTATTTTCATGAATCCTAGTCCTGTTTTATCAAAGGGTGACTTTTGAATTTTCATAATTTCATCCGCACAAGAAATGCTCTTATCGAACTTCTTAAACTTTGTGGTTTGTTTTATTAGATCATTTTGAGTAATTTTAAGTTTCTCAACTTCGAGTTTAAGTTCCTCACATGATTTGCAAGATGTGTCAATACCTTTACTCTTTTCTAATCTCTTAGCCTTTTCTTTTAATTTATAAACTTCATTTTCTAAAAACTCCTTTTTAGTTTTCAAAAACTTATTTTTGTTTATGATTTTTAAGCTCAATTCACAAAGTTTGTTATATTCTTTTTGTAAGGTGTCATCATCAATAGAGGAGTAAGATGAGTCGGAGAGTACCTCATTTGAGTCGTGAGCCATGAGAGCAATATCATCATTCTTTGGCTCATCGTCATCTCCTTCATAGTCCAAGCACCACCCACAAAAGCTTGTTGAGGTTTGCTTTTGGGTGGTTTTGGACATTCTCCTACTAGATGACTTGTGTCTCCACACCTATAGCATTTCCTTTCTACCTTTCCTTTCCTATCATCACGATCTTTTCGGAAAGTTTTCTTGTCATCTTTAGGTTGCCTTACAAACTTCCCTCTTCTACGAAAGAACTTTTTGAAGTCTCTAACGGCCATAGCATATTCCTCATCATCACTATCCGAAGTAGATTCTTCATCATCACTTGATTGGACTCTAGATTTCAAGGCAATGGACCTAACTTTTTCTTTCTTGCCTCTAACTAGTTCCGAATCTTTTTCCATTTCATGAACTTTGAGGTTACCAATTAGCTCGTCAAGTGACATGCTTGAAAGATCCTTGGATTCTTCAATTGCCGTCACTTTTGCTCTCCACTTCAGATGGAGTGCTCTAAGAAATTTCCTGACAAAGTTCTTACTACAAAAAGATTCATCAAGTGCTTTAAGTGAAGTAATAATAGTGTTAAACCTAGCAAAAGCATTATCAATAATCTCATCTTCGGAAATAACAAATTGTTCATATTGTTGAACAAGAAGATCAATTTTGTTATCTTTAACTTGTGAGTTTCCTTGATGAGTGACTATTAAAGATTGCCAAATATCTTTGGCGGTTTTACACATAAAGACTCTTTCATATTCTTTCTTAGGCAAAACATTGTAAAGCATCATTTTAGCTTCATTATTTTTACCAATCAATTTCTTTTGATCATCATCTTTAATATTAGTAACTATACTATCACCATCAATGATTATGTACCATAAATCTATATCTTTAGATTTCACGTAAGTTTCAAAACGGTTTTTCCAATATATAAAACCATTTGCTTCAAAAAGTGGTGGTCTTTGCATAGATTGCCCTTCTTTGTAATTTTCAAAATCCATGGATCGTTTCAAGTTTTAAAACACAATATATTTTAAAAGCTTGAGTAACGTAGCTCTTGATGCCAATTGTGGAAAACTATAAGGGGGGTTGAATAGTTTACCGTTTAAAATCTTTTTAACTTGTTTGATTAGCTTTGAAACTTTCCATTTGATCAAAGATATATATATACAAAAACACAATATATAACATGCAAGTAAATGAAAGAAACGATCAAACCACAACACGAGTATTTATCGTGGTTCGGCTACAAGGACTCTTTTTCCTTGCCCTACGTCCACGCCCCGAGTATCCAACTCGAGAGTTTCTTTCACTAGTCAACAAGCTCCTTTCACCGGCGGAGAAAACCTTACACGTCGGTTATACACGTTTACCGGCACTAAGCTAGATGTCGAGTTCTTTTACAAGGGTTCAACCACTCCCGTTAGTTCTTTTACAAGGGTACAACAACTCCCATCACACTTTGTATTTTGAGGACTAAAATACTAACCGATCACTACTGAAAATACACAATCAAATGAAGTGTAAACTACACAAGTCTACACAATGCTAAGCTAACAAGTCTTGCAACGTTGTGTTGAATACTTGTAACTTTTTATGAACTCGTGAATCTCTTTGCTACAAAAAGAAACTTCACATATGAAATGTTAAAGGGTTAGATGAAAGAATGAATGAATGTGTGAAAATATGATGTAGAGTGATAAGCCAAAAATCAAACTTGTAACTTAGTATTTATAGCAAAACCTTCTGCAGGCCTGGTGGATACGGCGGAACCCTCAGATGGGTTCCGCCCGTGTACCCCCAGGGTTCCGCCGGGCTTGCAGTTGGTTTTGCAATAAATCTTGCAAACCAAACAATGTCACATCTCATTACACCTAGTCAAACACAAAACTTGCAAGCAAACATATGGTTAGTCAAACACACTTTCTTTCCATAAATGTATATTGACAAAGCTTGCCATAAATGTGATGTGACATTTCTATTTTAAGAAATAAAAAGTGTTGTGTTTTATTAAATGTAAAATGTAGCAAATGTCTAGTTTATGCAAGTCTTTAAAACTAAGATTATGTTTTACTTAGAAATTAAAGTTTACATTTTGTCGTTAACAAAACTTAGCAAAGATCGTAAAATATAAATAACGTTTTTAGGCGACATTTGTATTAACAAAACTTTTTTTCCATATGGCACCCCTAAACCAACATCGGCACCCAAATACAATTTCTTGGATGACTCACCTGATATAAATCCTCCATTCATTCCATCCGCCCCCATTTTGTAACCCATTGTGCCTCCAACCACAAACAAGCCAACAACACCAATTCCCACCAGTCCTAATATAGCCGAACATCACGCAACCCATGACCCATTACCATCTCCATCACCACTCGTCGCCCAACAACAGACACCAAATACATCACCACCCGCGCACCAAGATCAACATATTATCCCAAATCCTCCTAATAACCAAAACCCTGTCTCAGTCCATCCCATGGTCACACGATTTCGTGTCGGGACTAATCGTCCTACTGAGCGTCTCAATATGCTTGTGTCTTCGGTTTCACCATTACCAAAAACCTATCGTCATGCGTTTACTGATCCAAATTGGCAAATGCTATGTGTGATGAATACACTGCACTTATTAAGAACGGAACTTGGACTCTTGTGCCTAGGCCCATGGACACCAACATTATTCGCTCTATGTGGCTTTTTCGCCATAAGTACTTGGCTGATGGCACTCTTAGTCGCTACAAGGCTCGTCTTGTGGCGAATGGTAGTAATCAATTAGAGGGGGTTGATGTAGATGACACATTTAGTCCGGTGGTTAAACCGGGCACTATTCGGACTATTCTGAGTTTAGCTACTACTCGGCATTGGCCGATTCATCAGCTTGATGTCAAGAATGCTTTCTTACATGGTGACTTATCTGAGACAGTTTATATGCACCAGCCTCCGGGGTTTCGGGATCCAGTACATCCAGATAATGTGTATTTATTGCAGCGGTCTCTGTATGGGCTCAAGCAGGCTCCTAGAGCATGGTTTCAGCGATTTGCATCCTATATTACTCGGGTTGGGTTTTCTCATAGTCGTTGTGACTCATCTTTATTTATACACAGACAGGGGACGGACACTGCTTACCTGTTATTATATGTCGATGATATTGTTCTGACTGCTTCCTCTGAGAATTTGTTGCAGCGAATTATTGGATCCTTACATCAGGAGTTTGCTATGACAGATCTGGGTCCTCTTAATTATTTTCTGGGTATCTCTGTTGTACGTGATTCTTCAGGGTTATTTTTATCTCAGAAGAAATATGCTTTTGAGGTTTTGGAGAAAGCACATATGGTTAATTGTAATCCCAGTCGGACTCCTCTTGATACTGAGTCTAAACTGGGGGATGATGGTGATCCGGTATCTGATCCTACTTTATATCAGAGTCTTGCAGGTTCTATTCAATATCTCACCTTTACTTGCCCAGATATATCTTATGCAGTTCAACAGGTTTGCCTTTATATGCATGACCCTCGAGAGCCCCATTTCTTGGCTCTCAAACGGATTTTGCGGTATGTTCGGGGTACCTTAGACTATCAGTTACAGTTGTTTGCATCTTCTACTACATCCTTGGTTGCTTATTCGGATGCGGATTGGGCTGGTTGTCCTACCACTAGGAGATCGACTTCTGGGTATTGTGTATTTCTTGGCAACAACTTACTCTCGTGGTCCTCTAAGCGTCAACCGACGCTGTCTCGTTCTAGTGCAGAAGCAGAGTACCGTGGGGTTGCCAATGTTGTTGCTGAGACTAGTTGGTTACGGAATTTACTGCGTGAACTACACACACCTTTATCTTCCGCTACGCTTGTCTACTGTGATAATGTTAGTGCTGTGTACTTATCCTGTAATCCGGTTCAGCATCAGCGAACGAAGCACATTGAGAGCGATATTTACTTTGTTCGAGACTTGGTTGCTACTGGTCAGGTTCGGGTGCTTCATGTTCCTTTACGCTATCAGTATGCAGATATATTCACGAAAGGGTTGCCGTCAGCTCTATTTGAGGAGTTTCGCTCCAGTCTCAGTGTTCGATGTCCTCCCGCTACGACTGCGGGGGAGTGTTAGCCCATATTCGCATATTATTGTGTAACGGGCTCTAGCCCGATTCTAGATTATTCATTGTAGTGTTATATATATGTACATTGTATGTGTGATTAGTCAATCAATAAACACAATCATTATCTCCAATACCAAACAAAATGGTCAGGTTGGGGTGGGACGAGTAAAAAACCAGAACAATTTAACTCTGCACGCTTTGGGCCAGGCCACATTGACCCAACATACTTATCGTTCAGAGTCTTTATGAATAAGTGGTGTGCCAAATATGATAGGAATAACAGTATAACTTCTAGAATCAGACAATCAAGGTGGTTGTTTGCATTGACAACCCACATTGGGGAAATTTTGACCTATTTGCTCCATTTGACATATTATCTTATTATTAAATGTCTTGATCCAACATTCCAAAGCCTATGACCAAAGAACACATAGCTTCATTTCTAATCCTTGACTTTTGTAATTTGACCTAGAATCTTCATGGCACATGCCTATGTTAATAGCAGAAGAGATTATTAAAAGGCCAAGAGACTAGAATCCTTTGTATCTTTTATAATCTACAAAATAATCTTGTCACGTACGTGTGTAAATATACAGATACAAACATAGCTACAATATTGGCTATTTGGACAACAATATATATATATATATATATATATATATATATATATATATATATATATATATATATATATATATATATATATATATATATATATATATAACAACCCAGAGTATGAGCATTTATTGGACAAAATACAGATAATAGTCGATATCCAAGAGTACATACCTTAAATCCAGTTGCATCACATATTTGCTTCCGAGGGTGCATTGAGGGTGGTGACTCAATACTAACATCTGTAAGATGATATAAATTCCCAAGTGAATAAAAGGCCATTATTGACAATCCCACACAACATATCTTTAAAGCAAAACTGAATATATGTTAATCCTAACAAAAACCGAATCTTGTATCTCGATATATAAACACTATCTGGCAACACCATTATAGACATAATACACCTAAAATAGCTATAAGAAAAAAAGACTAATGTAATATATTCGAGAACTACTAATCTCTGTATTCCTCTTTCGTCATTGCACAAATTGACATGTTGGTTACTTCATTAGATTAGTAAAAGTTACATTCGATCATTGTACAATGCATCCAATATGCCCTCACTTTCTTAGGTTCAAAGAATAATTTGACACGACAACTTGTACAATGACCAACTTGGAACATCACCAAGATAGCTATGATCGCTTTTATATGACATTAGCTTTAAAAGAATCAATATCTCCACGGGGAATGCTTATTTACACTAATTTAAGCAGTTTCACACAAAGAATCAAAACTGATTATATTCTAATAACATTTTTTTTCCAAACATGTCGATAAAACACTTGAATAAGCAATCCCAAACAACCTCTAATGGGGTGTTTGGTATTGCTTGGCTGAAACTACTTATCGTAGTAACATACCTAGTTTTTAGTGCTTATTTACACTGAAATAAGCAGATGAGTTGATTCATCCAAACACTAAAAACTGCTTACATGCTTAAAAATTGAGCAATTTGAAAAACAACCCCAAAGACCCTCTAAGTTTAACAAAGAGATGATTAAAGGGGGAGGAGGGGGGTGTTAATATCTAGATGGAGGCAAAGAGATTTTATTATCTGATCATTTCAAGGGTGAAACATTCAAATTTAGATGAATCAATTTCCATAAACAATCAGAATTACTAAATACTCATTATGGAAACATAACTACATAAGCAAATCCATTAATTATCCTATGTTCCTATTATTACGTTTTATAACCAACATAAGCAAATCCAAACTAGTGGAAACAAGCCAAACTGCTCGTGTAAAGTTCGGGATCGGGTCGGTAAAAGCTAGAAACGAGCCAAGCCTAAACGAGCTCGAACTCGAGCCTAAGTTGTGGTTCATTTAATAATCGAGCTCGAGCCCAAGCTTTATATATAAAGATCGACTACGCTCGCGAGCCTAAACGACCCTTAGAAGTATATACCCCGCATATAGATTGAGTATACGTATAACTATGTGTAAACGAGCTCAGAATAAATAAACGAGTTGAGCCTAGTGTGCTTGACAAGCCGAGTTTGATTCGAGCTTAATTTTGTTAACTTGTCAAAAAAATCATTTGTGCCTAAACACACCCCAATATTGTATAACGGGCTGTTTGAGATTCCTTATTTCAGACCGCATATATCCTTAAAAGTAAACATTTAGCAACATGCTCATTTCAAAGTGCTTAATAGCACTAGAATAAGCAATTATACTAAACACTCAAAATTGCTTTATCTAAACACCACCAAAGTGGCCTAATAGTCGGGCATCTCAAGAGGTCTCGGGTTCAAACCATACTAGGTACAGATCTTGGGGATGGCCAGGAAAAAGGGTCAGAAACGGTTAAGGAATATCATGGTCAGGCCACGTACATTTGAGTCAAAGACCGCCCTCCCCAAACCTCGGGTAACCTACACACGGAAAGCCTCTTGCATTTAGTCATTTACGTGTTTACTCAAAACTGCTTATCTACTTATGAAACCAAGCACATAAACCCTTAAAAATAAGCAATCCCAAACACACTCTAATCATCTAGTATTGTATAACGGGTGCTGCGATTGCTAATTTCAAACAGGAATATCCCACATATCACAACACGACAACCAACAAATCAGAATAAGCAAAAAAAAAGGCTAGTATCATATAACAACGTACATACCTTGGTGTTCCACATTTGTCATTGTACAAACTCGCATGCTACTTTATTCATTAAACTTAGCAAAAGGATTCCATTTTCATCATTAAAAATGTTTACTTCTTCACAAGCTACGTGTTCCAAATCCGTCATTGTACCAATCATCAAAATTATGAAAATTTACATTTTCCTAAGTTTATGAACCCTATTCGCATGGCAACTTTGTACCTGTACCAATTTGGAACACATACATAAGCATGTTGCTGTTCTATCCTATGACATTAGCCCTAACAATGTTATCATATATCTCAGAGTCCACAAATTAAGGATAATGCAAGGCATGTTTAGCAATGCTTGTGCAAACTACCTATCAATTACTCATTTTCATACAACTGATAAGTGCACTTTTTAGGTGCTGACCGACCCTTCCCAAGGTCCTAGGACCTAGCCCCACACAATGAGCAACTGTTGGAGTGACTTTATAGCCCTGATTTGTGATTGACCCATGACCTATTTCTCCTAACGCCCTCCTTGACCTATTTCGCCAAACACTAGTATAGCTAGGGGGCTGTTTCTAGAAAGCCCATAACCCGCTTTCTTTCATATGTTTCGCAAATTCAATTTATTACTTAATCTTCGCCAACTCATTTTCGAACTATAACATTTTGTAAAGACATAGCCGCGTTTTGTAACACTTTGAACAAACAATCAGTTGAGGTAGAATCCAATATTACAATATAAGTACTTACAATTAGGTTGATGAGGAGGGTAGTTTTGGAAATTCTCAGCAGGAATAATCTGCTTCAAATGCTTCCATTGCCTGCTTCTAGCTTGACCTTTTGGATACTTTTCATGCATTTGGATCTTTTTTAATCGAAAATGAGTTGGTAATATCATCTCTCATTGCCTACTTCTAGCTCGAGCTATGGCAGGCTCGGCTCGGCTTGTTTCCACCCCGAATCCAAAAACTATCTCACGTTTTGTTACGGTTTTAACAAATAATCTAAAACACACCCCAATATTGTATGGTGGGCTGTTTGAGATTCCTTATTTCAGACTTGTTGGTCCCGTTTACGTGGTTAAACTAACTTATAAAAGTTTGTCACAACTCGTAATTTCCGGTCATTTTCCAAACCTCGACAATTCACTATTCACAAGTTACTATTCATCATTTACTATTCATCGATCACTATTCATCGTTTTCGAGGTCAATTTGATATTCTGAGAAGCGTTCAGAAATTTTACTATTCACTTGACACTATTCATTTCCGGAAGAAATTACACTATTCACGTGCATTGCTCATGTCATCGTAAATTTAGTTTACGAGTATTTAAATTCGCGTAACCGTATTGGTTCAGGTGCGAATTCATGCATTATTATCAGGGACATTTCATATGGACTAGAAATAGTCGGCATATCACTATTAAGGCACTTGCATACTTTTCCACTCTTAGGGTATTCAAATTATATTTTTAATATAATTAACGAATTTCGTATGTTTATTTTAAATAAACACTAATACGCGAACTATAAATGTGACTAACACGTCTAACACTCCCGACTATGATCCCAATATATTTTTATATTCATTTTTATAATATAAAAATTATAATATTAATTTACCCGGTATTTTGGATATTTATTTTTATTATTAACTTAAGTTTACTAAAATTTCGACGGTTTTCGTAGAAATTAAACGATAATTATCTAAACATCCAATAATTTTACCCAACCTATTTTTATAATTTTTATAACTTTATTTTATCCCGGTTAACTCCGTTAAAATTTATTTTTAGTTAACCCGGTACCCGGTACACTTTAAAACTACAAAATAACACTTAATAATACATATACCTCAAAAGTCTTACATACATCCCCCCCCCCCCCCCCCCCCCTCTCCAATCACTTACACATTTTACTAACTCACTCAAGATTCATTAATGACCTATACTAACTTGTATAAAATAATAATAACACAAATAATACATATCTACAACTAGATCTTTTCTATCATTTTTCACATTGCAAGAAAACTCATCTCTCTCTTTTTCTCTCTTGAAACTCACGGCCACAACAATAGGGAGGAGCAAGACAAAAAAATTATTTCTCAAGATCAAGTGTTATTATAGTTTAGTTAAGTATTTCTTACAAGGTTTTGAAATATAAACTTAAGAATACTAAGGTTTTATCATCTAATCACACCACCTTTCAAAGTAAGTTACCAAGTTAATTTTTATGTTTTCATCAAGTATTTACTATTATCTTATAGCTTTCAAGCTTTGATCCATGCACAAAATAGTTATACCACTATATTTTTACAAACTTTTGGAACATAAAAGCGCTAGAAGTGATTTTTGGTTAGATCCTTGTTAGATCTACTTGGTTATGATGTTTAGGAACCCATGACACCCTAAGAAGGTGTATGGTAGGATTAGACTAGTTTTGTGGTGATTGAAAGTGGTTTGATTGAAGATAGAACTAGTTTGGAGACTTGAAAACGGTTTTTGAAACTACATATTGACCTACTGTCCCTATTTTTATTTCGTGGGAAAATCAGTGAATGATGGGTAAATTTTGACTAAAGATTTAGAAAATACATTCAAAAACGAAACTTTAGGCGAAAGAACGGATTAAAACGAGTTTATAACGAAGGAGATATGATTTTTGTAAATTTAACGACGAAAACTATTTTTCTGAAATCTGCTTGCTGTTTGGCAGATTTCGACGTACAAATAGAGGCATTAAACGTAACCTAGAGGAGCCGAGTTATCAAAAATATACTAGTATATACAAAAACGAATCCGTGGATATAAAGAACGAAGGAAATGAACCTATAACGACCAAGTTATACCCGTTTTAACATCGTCAAAAACTATATATATATATATGGTCACAAATAAAAATAATAACTTACGTACTAAATGGTATATTTTCTAGAAACGTTGCTAAGGACTATATTCTTAACAAATGAGTACGTACGACCCAAGAGAATATTTATATGAATTAACGATGTTATTTTAAGGTTTTCGATACGAGAAATATAACGCTAACGTTTTCATACGAGATAATACGACAAGTTATATATTTCTATATTTGGATTTATTTTTCCTAAGTATGGAAACTATTTTACTATGACGATAACTAGTATTTCCAAATTACGAGTGGTATAGGTATCATGTGCATGTGCATTCATTACATCATTTCATGATCTAAATTAGATCATTATCATTCATCTTAGGTTGCGGCTAGTGTTCGCGCCTTGTTGTCCCGATCATTCCATCACTTTGTACTAGCATTTCGAGGTGAGTCATAGCCCCACTTTTACTTGTTTAATTACTTTATAAACTCTTTGGGGGAGATACATGCTTAAATATGTGTTTTAGACTTTTATACGATTTGAATTATTTCTGAAGGAGAATACGCTGTTTTAATTAATTTTTTGTACAATGCCAAAGTATTAAATTCCTTACATTGCTTAAGTTTCCTTATTACCACGTCTTGACAAGTCCCCTTTATTATCATGGACCGTTAATTAAGTTCCAAGCGAGAGTGAGTGAATAGATCTATTGAGGGTGACTCCTCCATCTGTGTTTGGGTTGCTCCAACAGAATTACAGATGCATTTCATGTCTTTATTATTAGAGTGTCTGGTAAACACTCATTTGGGGCCAAGTAACGTCTAGCTTCGGTTTCATGAGCTTAAGAGACAATGTAGTTTTATGACTGAAAAACTTATTACTTTAAGTTATACTTGGGCTATTGTATATACGATTAAAGTTAAATACTGATGGTTTTTATAAATCTTATTTCTGATTTCTTATTTCGGATTTCTTATTTCTTATTTCTGATTTCTTATTTCGGATTTCTTATTTCTGATTTCTTATTTCGGATTTCTTATTTCTGATTTCTTATTTCGGATTTCTTATTTCTGATTTCTTACTTCGGATTTCTTATTTCTGATTTCTTATTACGGATTTATGATGTTTTTACTGGGAAATTTACTCTCCAAATGTTTTACCATACTTACTTGTTCTCTAAAATCTATGAACTCACCAACCTCGTGTTGACACTTTAGTATGTATTTTCAGGTTATTAAGGTAGCTCATGTTGCATGCATTTAGACATTCATGGAGTCGTGGAGACGACGCGTCTGACTATATTTTTCTACACCTATGAACGTTTGATCTTGTTGAACTTATTTTACCTTAAATGGCAACATCTTTTGGGACCTATGTTTTGTAAACTCTGAATGTTTTAATGATCAAACGTTGTATTTTCTAAACGACACTTTAGGTCGTTCAATATAACTGTAACTATGGTGCTATGACAGTCACCCCCAGGTATTCCATTCCGCTGCCATTCAGGTAAATTGGGGGTGTGACAGATTGGTACCAGAGCTAAGGTTATAGCGAACTAGGATGTATCTTGGACCCTAGACTATAACCACATCATCATAGCATCTCATCATTTCATCATAGGTGCATATTCACTATATATGTTGTTTTACGCACACACTGTGCAAGTTATTCATACCCATACTCATATATATATATGATTATATTGACCTGGTTCACAAGTGACATGTCTTCAGATACCCACGCTGTTATCCTTTCATCGGATTCCGACATTGAAGATGCCTTGTCATCTTCCACTACCATTATACCACCAGTTGCACGTATACCACCGTTAGCACTATTGATTTGTTATAAGAATAAGGTTTTCCTATCATTCAACCTATACATAGAATGCCATTTGGTAGAGTATTTAGACTTAGTTTTAATGGACTTATTAGGATGCTTATACAAGAAAGATAACATGTTTTCTTTCCTTCACTAGTAGGACGCTTACTACTTAGGTACTACCACCACCGTTGGTTACTTATTACACTATTGGTCGTCCCATAGTGCGTACCTCAACTTTACCTCTTGGATGTCGCGAGATAGCGCGAAAGAGGGTAGCATTCCATTCACTATTATCACCATTATCTCCTAACTCATCACTAGGATCTCATTGTCATCAATGTCATTCTCATCCTTTAGAATACCACCATTGTCATTTCCCTTTTCCATTTCCACTTGCCACGAATTAGATAACACCTTATGGATAATACCAAGATTACGGACTCAACAGGAACATCTACAGGTTCCTCAAGAATGGCTTAGAATCTACACTATCTAGGACTTGATCGATGCACAACCTCAGACACTGCTTCAGGACTATCTCGACCTTATGATGCCGTAAAACCTGATTTCACCTAGAAGGACTACAGGAAGTCTTTAGACTAGACTTATATCCTTACTAGCTTTTACTATTACCCTAGCCACGAGAGGTGTGGCATAGTTCGAAGAAACTTGTAGTATTTTGATTAATGAACAAACGGAATCACCAAGTATTGACTCTACTATGGGGGAATGGTTGTGCTATCTATGATATGGGTTCATATAGACCGAAACTTTCATGTATTATATTCATGTGTTATGAATATGATGATTTTTATTACCTATAGATTCTCATGGACTCTTATGATTTGATGGAAATAGATTTAAGCAAACCACTCCAAGCATGACGCAAGCTGCTGTTGAACAAGTCATTGCCAAGAACATGGCCACTACCTTCACCAAGGAACTTACTCACG
Organism: Artemisia argyi; assembly: GCA_030686995.1. Classification (NCBI taxonomy): domain Eukaryota; kingdom Viridiplantae; phylum Streptophyta; class Magnoliopsida; order Asterales; family Asteraceae; genus Artemisia; species Artemisia argyi. The sequence goes on from CM060689.1 coordinate 152,048,257, forward strand.
TGGAATTTATGGGTTGTAATCCCTCCTCCTTTAGCGGAAATATAGACACAAAGGAATTTCTCAAATGGTTCGAAGAATTAGAAACAATCTTTCAATGTGGCGACTGCTGTAAGGAAGACAAAGTTAAGTTCGCCACTTGCACTTTTCAAGAGCATGCCCAGAAATGGTGGACTAAGTATGTCCAGGTAGTAGGAGTTGATGCTGCTTACTCACACTCTTGGGAGAAACTAAAAAGGATGATGAGTTTGAAGTTCTGTGTGAAAAGCGAATTACAAGCAATTGAACAGGAAACACTAAACCTTACCATGGTAGGAGATGATGTTGTTAAGTATACTGCTTCTTTTTATGATTTAGCCCGACTAGGCTCTGCAATGGATGAGCCAGAAAGCAAGAAACTTGAAAGGTACATAGGAGGACTTTCTCCTGAAATTCGTATGTTGGTCAACTCATTGGAACCAGATACCATGCCTAAAGCTATCAGAATGGCAATCGAAGCAAAGGAACGCATAGCTCACACCAAGATTTTTGGAGGCAATGGTAGCAACAAGAGAAAGTGGGTCGGTAATCTGGATGCTAATGCTTCTCAACAACCGTTTAAGATACAACAAGTGGTGGAGACCTGTGCTGTGGGGTCAAGCCAAAAGAAAAGGTATGTTGGTACATTACCCGAGTGCAACAAGTGTCAGTTTCATCACAAAGGATCTTGCCCCTCTCAATGTAAAAACTGCCAAAAGCTTGGACATGAAACCAAGGATTGCAAGGCTCCCACCCTTGCAAAGCATCAGAAACTCTCGGTAACCTGCCGCGAGTGTGGAGTAGTGGGACACTTCAGGAGTGAATGCCCGGAGTTGGGAAACCAGAATTGGAAGAAGAAGTTTATGTTTTAATTATATAAACCTTAGTTTGAGCCCTCTAGGGTTGTACTTTCTTTTGGTACTTTCCATAAGTACGTTGATGTAACCTAGTAGTATTAAGCACTTTCCTATCTAATGTAATGACTATCTTTTGTTATCTATGTGATAATCGTAACCTTCGTTTATTCCATCTCCTATTGCAATTGTGCAATTTTCAATCGTTACGTAACATTATATCATTGTCTTATTTAGGGAATAGGCCGATTTCGTATTTGACGGATTAGTAGATTATTACCATTCCATAGTATTTACCCATGTATCCAATAAACCATTCAACGAGTTTTATTTCAAACTAATTTACTACCTTATGGGGAAATTGTTTTACCGAATTTCTAAAATAAACCGTTTTGTTACCGTACTATAAACTGATTTTTCCGATATTACGCCAAATATTTACTATTACTACGCGAATCAATTTTTATATTGCTTTGAAAGGAAATATCAGGATACCATTTTTAATAAGAATGCGTTGAACACCATCTAAAACTTTTGAGAAAAGTAATATTATTTTGACTAAATCAAGCATCGCATCATTAGTCCTCAACTATATATAGCCTGATCACCTATGTATAATTCAGGAAGGATTATGCCATGAAGGAAATAGTTACTTTTTAAAGTATTGCTAATAACAATCTTCATCCAAAAGCGTTTTAGACAAGTAAACTCTTTTATAAGTGTCTTTTCTGACAAAATCTCCCTGGATACTTACCTCACCTGTCACCCATTTAGCCATTAAGTTGGATTGTTCCATTTACTTCTCTAGGAGAGACATTCCATATCAATTACTAGTAGGATTCCTCGATACCAGAAAAACAATGAAAGGATTACAGAACTACTAACCTAGACTAGAAGTATACACCAAGACAATTTATAACTCAACAACAGTTCTAAGATGACACGAGACCATCCGAACCACCATCTCTGACCGGGTTGTCCAATTCTATTATTTAAAGGTACTAGCTAGACTGAACTGCAGAATCGAACACATTGAAAGAGTACGCTAAGCAAAACCATAGGAATAAACCAAGCCTCCTAACTGATACTGTAAAGTGATTTGATTAAACATGGCCTTATCTAAATGCAAACTTCCCTGCAGTGAGTTTACGCCAAGAATGATTGATTCGAATTATGGATATCGATATAGATTCCCTCAAGGAATTGTGTTCTCAAGAAATTTTAGATAACCTCACCTATACATCAAGAGAGGCATCAGGCCCAAGCACAATAGGCAAAGGAAAACACATGTCCTAGCAATTCGTTAGATCAAAATACAAGGAATCAAAGAAATTGTTACCCATATTCTGTCCCCTTCAGATAACGCCGAGTTCGAAAGACAGAACGTTGTGGAATTAGTCACAAGATTTATTGTACCTATTTCAATTATTCCTGATAAAGGTGATCGAATCACCTCAGACTTCTAGCTATCATTTTAAGATTTCCTTCGGAACTTCATTAAGATGTAAACACCGCCTACCATCCTCAGACCAATGGTCAGAACGAGAGAACGATTCAAACATAGGAAAGTTGTGCTCAAAGAGTGAGCGATTGACTCTAGAAATGGTTGGACTAACCATTTACCATAAATCAGATTCGGTTGCAACGATAGTTATCGCGCGAGCATAGAGACTACATCAATTGAGACACTTTATGATCGAAGTACCAATTACTCATTTACAGACCGAAATCGAAAAGTTAAATTCACTGGTCTAGAACTAAACCATGGAACAACAAAGGAAATTTCACAAGTCAAGAACCATTTACAAGCAACGAGAAACTGATAGAAGTTAGGTTGGTGCATGACGCACATCATGTGGATTGAGTATCCCTGAACAACAAACCATCTAGATTCAAGTGGGAGAACGAACTAAGTTGAAAGTTATGCCTTGGAAAGGCATAATACAATTTTGGTAACACGAGAGATTGAATCTCTAGTATATTGGACCGTTTAAGATTCATTTTAGAATCGACCAGCTGACATATAAGATTTGGGTTCTGACATAGTTCAGCAACGTGTATTGCCCATATTACATTATAAACCTGAAGAAGCACTGATCATCTATTGACGAACCAAACTCGGAAAAAGCAAAACTCACTATTCCAATAGGCATTCATGATATAACCAGAAATTTCCTACAAGTCAAGAATCAATTACAAATTTTACAAGTTGTAAACCATTAAAACTTCAAGTTGGTAGCCAGATCATGCTGGAAGTTCTGCCTAGGAAAGACATGATATTATTCGGAAAAAGTTGGAAAGTTAAACCTGATATACACTGGACCACGTAATATTTCAGACAAAGTAGGCCTAGTGGACATCTGACTTGAGCCTTGTTAGAGAACAGCCGGATTACACAACTATGTTTCACCTATTCAAATCCCAGGAAATGACTTTCAGATTAGTCACTCATAATCCCAATTGGAAAGAATTCCAACCCAAAGACAAACGTAAACCTGGTAAGAGGATCAATAGAAATCATGGACTGTTAGGTCGAACGATTGAAGCAAAGTCGAATTCCTATCGTGAAAGTTCGCTGGAATTCTCGAAGAGGACCCGAATTTACTTAGGAACGGGAAGACCAAATGCAACTCAAGTATCCACGTCTTTTTACCAAATATACTTCAGAGACCAACCAAAACTGAACTTCGGGACGAAGTTCCTGTTAGTGGGGAAGACTGTCACAACTCGTAATTTCCGGTCATTTTCCAAACCTCGACAATTTACTATTCACAAGTTACTATTCATCATTTACTATTCGTCGATCACTATTCATCGTTTTCGAGGTCAATTTGATATTCTGAGAAGCGTTCAGAAATTTTACTATTCACTTGACACTATTCATTTCCGGAAGAAATTATACTATTCACGTGCATTGCTCATGTCATCGTAAATTTAGTTTACGAGTATTTAAATTCGCGTAACCGTATTGGTTCAGGTGCGAATTCATGCATTATTATCAGGGACATTTCATACGGACTAGAAATAGTCGGCATATCACTATTAAGGCACTTGCATACTTTTCCACTCTTAGGGTATTCAAATTATATTTTTAATATAATTAACGAATTTCGTATGTTTATTTTAAATAAACACTAATACGCGAACTATAAATGTGACTAACACGTCTAACACTCCCGACTATGATCCCAATATATTTTTATATTCATTTTTATAATATAAAAATTATAATATTAATTTACCCGGTATTTTGGATATTTATTTTTATTATTAACTTAAGTTTACTAAAATTTCGACGGTTTTCGTAGAAATTAAACGATAATTATCTAAACATCCAATAATTTTACCCAACCTATTTTTATAATTTTTATAACTTTATTTTATCCTGGTTAACTCCGTTAAAATTTATTTTTAGTTAACCCGGTACCCGGTACACTTTAAAACTACAAAATAACACTTAATAATACATATACCTCAAAAGTCTTACATACATCCCCCCCCTGACTTGCCGCCCCCCCCCCCCCCTCTCCAATCACTTACACATTTTACTAACTCACTCAAGATTCATTAATGACCTATACTAACTTGTATAAAATAATAATAACACAAATAATACATATCTACAACTAGATCTTTTCTATCATTTTTCACATTGCAAGAAAACTCATCTCTCTCTTTTTCTCTCTTGAAACTCACGGCCACAACAATAGGGAGGAGCAAGACAAAAAAATTATTTCTCAAGATCAAGTGTTATTATAGTTTAGTTAAGTATTTCTTACAAGGTTTTGAAATATAAACTTAAGAATACTAAGGTTTTATCATCTAATCACACCACCTTTCAAAGTAAGTTACCAAGTTAATTTTTATGTTTTCATCAAGTATTTACTATTATCTTATAGCTTTCAAGCTTTGATCCATGCACAAAATAGTTATACCACTATATTTTTACAAACTTTTGGAACATAAAAGCGCTAGAAGTGATTTTTGGTTAGATCCTTGTTAGATCTACTTGGTTATGATGTTTAGGAACCCATGACACCCTAAGAAGGTGTATGGTAGGATTAGACTAGTTTTGTGGTGATTGAAAGTGGTTTGATTGAAGATAGAACTAGTTTGGAGACTTGAAAATGGTTTTTGAAACTACATATTGACCTACTGTCCCTATTTTTATTTCGTGGGAAAATCAGTGAATTATGGGTAAATTTTGACCAAAGATTTAGAAAATACATTCAAAAACGAAACTTTAGGCGAAAGAACGGATTAAAACGAGTTTATAACGAAGGAGATATGATTTTTGTAAATTTAACGACGAAAACTATTTTTCTGAAATCTGCTTGCTGTTTGGCAGATTTCGACGTACAAATAGAGGCATTAAACGTAACCTAGAGGAGCCGAGTTATCAAAAATATACTAGTATATACAAAAACGAATCCGTGGATATAAAGAACGAAGGAAATGAACCTATAACGACCAAGTTATACCCGTTTTAACATCGTCAAAAACTATATATATATATATGGTCACAAATAAAAATAATAACTTACGTACTAAATGGTATATTTTCTAGAAACGTTTCTAAGGACTATATTCTTAACAAATGAGTACGTACGACCCAAGAGAATATTTATATGAATTAACGATGTTATTTTAAGGTTTTCGATACGAGAAATATAACGCTAACGTTTTCATACGAGATAATACGACAAGTTATATATTTCTATATTTGGATTTATTTTTCCTAAGTATGGAAACTATTTTACTATGACGATAACTAGTATTTCCAAATTACGAGTGGTATAGGTATCATGTGCATGTGCATTCATTACATCATTTCATGATCTAAATTAGATCATTATCATTCATCTTAGGTTGCGGCTAGTGTTCGCGCCTTGTTGTCCCGATCATTCCATCACTTTGTACTAGCATTTCGAGGTGAGTCATAGCCCCACTTTTACTTGTTTAATTACTTTATAAACTCTTTGGGGGAGATACATGCTTAAATATGTGTTTTAGACTTTTATACGATTTGAATTATTTCTGAAGGAGAATACGCTGTTTTAATTAATTTTTTGTACAATGCCAAAGTATTAAATTCCTTACATTGCTTAAGTTTCCTTATTACCACGTCTTGACAAGTCCCCTTTATTATCATGGACCGTTAATTAAGTTCCAAGCGAGAGTGAGTGAATAGATCTATTGAGGGTGACTCCTCCATCTGTGTTTGGGTTGCTCCAACAGAATTACAGATGCATTTCATGTCTTTATTATTAGAGTGTCTGGTAAACACTCATTTGGGGCCAAGTAACGTCTAGCTTCGGTTTCATGAGCTTAAGAGACAATGTAGTTTTATGACTGAAAAACTTATTACTTTAAGTTATACTTGGGCTATTGTATATACGATTAAAGTTAAATACTGATGGTTTTTATAAATCTTATTTCTGATTTCTTATTTCGGATTTCTTATTTCTTATTTCTGATTTCTTATTTCGGATTTCTTATTTCTGATTTCTTATTTCGGATTTCTTATTTCTGATTTCTTATTTCGGATTTCTTATTTCTGATTTCTTACTTCGGATTTCTTATTTCTGATTTCTTATTACGGATTTATGATGTTTTTACTGGGAAATTTACTCTCCAAATGTTTTACCATACTTACTTGTTCTCTAAAATCTATGAACTCACCAACCTCGTGTTGACACTTTAGTATGTATTTTCAGGTTATTAAGGTAGCTCATGTTGCATGCATTTGGACATTCATGGAGTCGTGGAGACGACGCGTCTGACTATATTTTTCTACACCTATGAACGTTTGATCTTGTTGAACTTATTTTACCTTAAATGGCAACATCTTTTGGGACCTATGTTTTGTAAACTCTGAATGTTTTAATGATCAAACGTTGTATTTTCTAAACGACACTTTAGGTCGTTCAATATAACTGTAACTATGGTGCTATGACAGTCACCCCCAGGTATTCCATTCCGCTGCCATTCAGGTAAATTGGGAGTGTGACAAAGTTAATCTAAACATGCATAATGGTAATAATGATATAATGAAGTTCTTTGATATGAAAAAGATATAAGAATGAAATGTAAAATAAACACAAGGTAATTTTCAACGTTTAATTCTTATTAGAAATGAATCAAAGAATTATACCCAAGTGTTTTGCGGAATAAACACTTGGGATTGATGTGACAAGTGTGGTTGATCTCCTATCTAAACTTAAGCAAAGCTTAAGTAACAACTATGGTACGACCAAGCTATCTTGGGTACAAGTATGTTATTTGGATTAAAGTGATACACACCTTTTGTAAAGCTTTTCCAACTTTCCCGCTCAATCCCGCCTATTCTTCAGTCTTCATGCTTCAGTCTACATAGTTGGGAGGAGACATGGGACTCAGTGAGTTATTATCATCACTCACTGACTCCATCACCTTCTTCATGGTTAAGGGCCACTCACTGAGAATCCGCCTAACTGAGTAGAAAGTATTTCTTCTTAGACTTGTCCTACGCTTCCTGAAGATGACTCACTTAATGGCTCTGCGTTCATTGACTTGATTGATTGATGTTATTTAACACTTAGGCTATTTTATGTTCAAATCCTGGTTAGTGGAAGCTTGGGGAAATTCAGTGACCCAACAGTCTCCCCCTATTTGGATATACAAATAGCCTGAGTGATTAATGGTTCTTCTTCTCACACTGAGTACTCATGCAAATTCATAGGACATTGATAAACATAAAAACTTAGTTGTTCATTCATAGTTATTACAATTCCTAAGAAAATACAAAAGTGTAAAGATAGATGTTGTTGCAGATTCCTCAGTCAAAGGAGTAACCCAGGGCTTCAAGCTTTGCTCTTTTAGACTGAAGAAGATGTTTGTCAGGACGTTCACGGATCTTGTTCTTTAGATCATAACAAAATATTTGATTCAATGTCACTGACGTGATCCCAGCCTTGTCAATGTCACTCCATCTTGGAATGCCTGATCTCCATGACCATCAGTGAAGAACAGACCCTCTCAGGCTGCTCAATGACCCAATTGTTCACAAATTTCACTCCTTCAGGGAGAGCTCTGTTGCAGTCTAGGCCAGGAACCTTGATCTCAGGTTCAGGTTCAATCCTCTTTCTTTTCCTTTTAGAGGACTGAGATGGAGCAGCCTCAATGGGAGGGACTGATTCAGGAAGTAGAGAAGGAATGCCAAGTTCACTATGCTTTATTGCCAGATGTTCATAACGGGTTTTGAGAGACTTCATCAAGTTGGGAACACAAGCATTGTTCTTCTTCACAATGATAGAACCCAATTCATCAAGTTCAGTGATACCAAAGTCAGAGAACCTGAATAAATCATGTACTTCAAAGTGTCGCTTGTCTTGGCCTCTGAAGACACTGAGAACTGCATAATGCCCTTGCCTAACTTGTGAGGAAGCAGGTACCAGTTGAGTTACTGGAGCAGTCTCAGTTGTCATAATGCCCTTGCCTTTGTCGTGTTGAGAGGAAGATGTTTCAAGCTTCTTATAGGAGGAAATTAGAACAGCCTGAACAGGAATCTCCCCCTCAGTATGAAACTGAGGTTGTCCTCTTGAAGCAACATCAGTGGTTGTTGGTTGGCTTGAGGAAGATGGAGTTGCATCAGTTAATGGAGCTTCAGTGGATCTCTCCCCCTCAACTATTGGTGGAGCCATAGTGAGAGCAAAAGTTGTAGGAGTCACTGAAGCTTTAGGAGCAGATGTCCCTTTGAAGGCCTGAAAGATCTCTGACATCATGGACTTGATATCTGAGGTATCTTGTTGAAGAACTGAAACCTTAGCCTCAAGAGCAGCTTGAGCACCTTCAAAAGCTGTCATGCGTGAACCCAAATTCCAAGCCATGTTGGTGGCAGACTTAGCCTGATCAGCCACAACCTTTTCTAGAGCAGCAATGGAAGACTGGAAGGAAGCTACCGAAGAACTGAGAGATAGAATATTTGAGGACCTCAGTAAGTCGAGCAGTTCAGTGAGGTTCCCAGAGTTCTGTTGGTAGGTCTCAGAAGCCTGAAGGATTTTCTTGGTAAGTTCAGGATCATCTTTCATCGATTCTTGAACTGACTTAACAACATCAGTCAGCTTGTTGAGAAGATCAGTATACTTGTTAAGGTGTGTAACAAGATTGGTCAGGGAGAAATAAATGGTTGAGTATTGCTCCCTGATATTGTCATGAAAATCTTCAACAGAATCCTTGAGGTTGAAGTAGTGCACTGCTTGCTCAGTGTGCAGATCAAATACTTCATCAGTGACCCCTTGAAAGAGAGCATTGGTGGCTTTCTTCAAGAACTTGACCATCTTTCTGCCAGTGAGAGGAACATTGTCATCAGGTTTGGCCAAGGAACCATAGGGAGAAGCCTGAGGGTGTGGTTCCTCAGTATGTTGCTCCTCATCCTCAAGAAATGGAGACTGAAGCTTGGAGTTATCAGCTTCAGTTTGTTGTTCCTCAGTCTCCATTTCATCACCAGCTTCAAAGACATCCTCCTCAGTGCTTTGACTCATTTCATCATCAGAGTCCAAAATAGCCTGAAATTTTTCCATGGAGTCTATCTGCAAAACAGGGTTAGCCGGCTCCTCTTCATAAGAAGACTTGCCTTGGTTTTGGTCAGGACCTGACCCCTCAAATCCAACAGACTGGGTTTTATCTGCCTGGTCTTTAAGGTCAGTTCCTGAGGAATGCGCACCTTCATGGGGGGTGTTGGTTCCATATCAGTGGGTGGTTTTTGTCCCTCTGAATCTTTGTCCCCATTGGACCCTTCAGACACTGATGGGTTTTTCCCAATGCCCTCATTAGGATCAGTGAAAGGCGCTCCCCTACCAGCGGGTTGTGCGTTTCCCTCTGGATCTTTGGGAGTAGTTGGTGGGACCAAGGGCACTGATGATGATGTATCCGTGTCCTTTATTTTCACTGAGGGTGTTGATGCTTGGCCCTTGGTTGTCTTATCAGTCAAGGGCTTTTTGGGCTTTTGACCCTGTGTTCCTGAAGTCTTAGGGCCCTGTGTCTTTGGGTGGTTTTTTGGCACAGTCTTAGACTTCCCTGACCCTTTAGTAGGGCGAGGTGGAGACACTGATTCCCTCTGGTTGTTTACAACAACCATATGGGCCGTCCATTCAATCGGGGTGACTGAGGATGGGTCCTTTGAAAAATTTGAAGAATTCAGGACTGCAGGTAAAAAACCTAAAGCAAAATCCTGAGTGTAATTACAACCCAGTAACTCTTGAAAAGCACATGAAAGAAACCTAGGATAAGACACGTAGTTTAGCCTGGTATCCTTCAGTAGCTTGGTTACAAGATCACTGTAAATGATCTCTCCAATGTCGACCAGTCTCCCTGTCATTAAGCAATGAGCCATCATCAACTGAACAGCATTAATCTGTTCAGTGGATGAGTGGTTCCCGCCGAGGACCTGAATCACAAAAGTGAACAAGATCTTCCAAGCCACGGGAAATGAGTTCTTTGTGACAGGGGCCTTGTCTAGGTATTCAGATTTCAAAACAATTTTTTCTAACCCTGCTCTGACTTCATCAGCAGTAGGGTGAGCAACATAGTTTCCATGATTATAGTTAAGCCCTGTTGAAGAGCAAAAAGTTTTGTAATCCAGAATAAACTGGTGTTTTCCATCCAAAAGTGAGAATTTGATGCAAAATTCCATGAGGTGTTTCTGGTCGTTTGCATCAGTAGAGGGTGTCGGATGATAGGCCACAGCAATTGCCCAAAACTCCCTGAGGTAGTTTCGGTACTGAAAATATGGGGTTGATGTGAAAGCAGATTTCAAAGGGCAATTGTACAAAAGTTTGACAATGTCTTTGTAAGCAAGAGTAGTTGTTGGGTAGTGAAAATTGCCCAAAACATTATTGGTTTTGAATTGAACATCACCCAGAGTCAACTTTGCCCATTGAGGTGCAAGTTTGATTCCTTGGTCAGCTGCCATCTTAAATCAAGAAAAGGTTTTTTTTTAAAGGTTTTGATGGCAAATATTAAACACCAGATGGTCACAAACCAAGTTTGATTTGATTGCTGTCGTGAAAATGTTTAATATGTTATCAAAGGATCAATATCAAGATGGATATCTTTGTATGAATCTTTTTGACCAAGAAAAGGATTTTGAAAAATAAACTTGTTTAAAAAATACACACAACTTTGCTTAAAGAAATTTTAGCAGAGTTTTGTTAAGAAATTTTGTGTGTGTGTTTTTTGTGAAAGAGATGAGATGTATTTATAGGGGAAGGTTTAGGGTTGCATACGTGTGGATATCAAACGGTATTCGTGTGATTTTAAAAAATAATTTTGAAAATATTTGATATCCGCATTTAATGCCACCTTCCCACTTTCCTCTTTTTTCGCAACTTGGGATGTGAAAATATTTGATATCCGCATTTAGTACCTAAAATCACAAATGGAACGATTTAGGGCAATATTTGATAAAATAAATTCAATTCCGGGCTTAAATGACCCCCTAAAAACGGATCATTTTTCGCCTCATCAATTATTTGTGAGTGAAGGTAGTTAATGCTGAGTGGGATTGGTTTGGTAGGGATGTGGGGGCCCAAGACATGGATGCCAAAGAGGTAGAGACATATATTCTTAATATTTAATACGATTCAGTTACCAATCATGGGCATTTACCAACTAAATACTTAGAGCATTTAGTTAGGCATTGAATGCTTTAAGTGTGTCTTGAGACCCCTGAATGACTTATCATTCAATGTTTGAGTTTGTTCAGGGTGGTGAGATCTTTGGATAAGATGGGGTCACTGAGAAGATTGATCAGTGAGCCAAAAGCTTGGTGATCTGGGACTTGAAGAAATATTTACACTCAGCTAAATATTTTCACTTAAGGTTTAAGTGTCAATATCTAACATACCTAGTTCAGCTTTGAGCCTTGTGAATGTAGGTTCATCCAGGGGTTTTGTGAAGATATCAGCCAACTGATATTCAGTGGGGATGAAGTATAATTCAATATCGCCTTTCATGATGTGGTCCCTGATAAAATGATGTCTGATATTAATGTGTTTGGTTCTTTGATGAAGAACAGGATTGTTAGAAATGGCAATTGCACTTGTGTTGTCACAAAAAATGGGTACCATCTTGTATTGAATTTCATAGTCACTGAGCTGACTTTTTATCCACAACACATTTGCACAGCAGCTGGCTGCAACAACATATTCAGCTTCTGCTGAGGACATGGCAACTGATTGTTGCTTCTTAGCACTCCAACAGACTAATTTTCCTTCAAGAATTTGGCAGGAGCCTGAGGTGCTTTTTCTGTCCATGTTGCATCCAGCATAGTCAGAGTCTGAGTATCCCTTGAGATCAAACCATGAGCATTTAGGGTAATACAGTCCAAGACTAGGAGTGCCTTTTAGATATCTAAGGATTCTCTTCACAGCAGTGAGATGAGATTCCCTTGGATCTGATTGATATCTGGCACACAAACAGACTGAGAACTGGATGTCAGGCCTTGAGGCAAGTAGGTACATCAGTGACCCAATCATTCCTCTGAAGAGAGTTTGATTGACTGGGTAAGGTCAAGACCAAGATTGTTTGGGGGAACCATGGGAGTCTTGACTGAAGCACAATCACTGAGGTCATATTTTTTCAGTATGTTCCTAATGTACTTCTCTTGACTGATGGTGGTTCCCATTTCAGTTTGTTTTTTCTGAAGCCCACGGAAATATGTGAGTTCACCCATCATGCTCATTTCAAACTTCTTTGTCATCAATTTTTCAAATTGTTTACATAGTTTGAAACTTGTTGAGCCAAAGATGATGTCATTAACATATACTTGGACAAGGATAACTGATACTTAGGAATCGCACCAGGCATTACCTCTCGAGGGATCTCGAGAAGCTTACAACCCCCACCAGGCAGTGTACCTGATCGTTGTAGTATAGTATAGTGACAAGTGCCGGGGGATTTATCGTTCAACTCAGGAATAATGTCGTTAGGATTGAAATTAATCTAACTAGGTCTAAAGGTGAAGGATGATTCTTTTTGTATTTTTATATTTTATGAAAAGCAAGTAAAAATCTCGGGTATTGGAAGGAGGGGCGGAATTAGTTGCTAATCAACTAACCCAAAAGCTACTAATCAAACTAATGTGCAAGAAAAATAAACTAAGGTTCTACAAGATAAGTGAAGCATGTCTACCTATGATATGTTACTCCTTGCTAGCTATCCAATTCTACCTATTGAATTGTCACACCTTGTTTTAATTGACGGGTTGTATTCCTTAATACCATTCGTGGGGTGGCGTACGTACTTCCCCAACTCTATAAGCTCCTACTTCACTCCTATGTTGAGCCTGCAAGAAGCTCCTAACATGGGATCATTAGAATTCGCTCATGCATTAAATACAACCATAATAACCTAGTACGCATTGGTTCATGTTTCTTAAGACGTTCAAGCATGTTACCCTATGGAAGTCTGCTAGTTTTCTTAAGCTTAACATCGAATACAATCAACCAAATAAGAGACAATAGGAATCAAGAATTATAAGCTAAATCAACTAGACCTATCGAAGTGTCACACCCTAATTGATGAAGATAGACACAAACATCAACAAGGAATCAATAAGATCTAATCAATTATATACAAGTTTCACATAAACATAAGTAGACACAAGGTGAATTAGCAAATCATCAAAGAAGAGCAAACAACAATGATAATGGAAAACATAATTAAGATAGAATCAACAAACCATTACAAGATGTTTATGGAGTGATTGAAACCCTCTAAGTTGCTGGAAAAACACCTACCTAAACCCAGGAATCGACCTTAGGGTTTAGGGCTCACAAAAAGTGAAATTATGATGTTATACTTATAGGCAAGTTTTTTTGTCGGCAAGTCTTGACGGCGTCACCCCGTAAAGAGTGATGGCGTCATGACCAATTTTTCTTCACCAAATTGTAGATTTCTTCGTCCTCTTCGTGTGGGCTTTTGAATCACCTAAATCCGACTTCGTATGCAAAAGTTATGACCAAAACAATATCAGCTACTTCGCGCGCAAGTTTTGACAAGTTAACACGTGACGGCCTACATGACGCCTTCAGGAAATTTTCTAGGCCATCACTCTTTAATTTTACACATGACGGCCTTGGGTGACGCTGTCATCTCCAATGCACAAAACTTTATGGACTGTCACGGACTTTATCCACTTCCACCTCTTGTATTACTCTTGACGCCGTCATGTAGAACCTTGTGACGCCGTCAGGTACTGTTCCCAGCAAGGAAAATTAAAACTTTGCCGTTTTCTTCACTTTTATGCTCAAAAAACGTCCAAAATGCTTCCTTTTCCAGAATTCACTCTAAAAGTACTTAAAATCACAAAAGGAACGATTTAGGGCAATATTTGATCAAATAAACTCAATTCCGGGCTTAAATGACCCCCTAAAAACGGATCATTTTTTGCCTCATCATATACACTTACACTTGAGATTTGCTTGTCCTCAAGCAAATGCGCTTTTATTCTAATCAAAATACAAGTTAGGGGTCATTTAACACTAATATAAAAGTAATTACAACAAATAATCGTTTCACTAAAGACCAAAGACAAGCACGGAGGTCATACACTAGCACCTCACAAATAGTGTTTAGATACTCACATCTCTAGGGTGTAATAAAGTATATATCACAATATGGAAATGGAAAATATCTCTCACTACCTGTCATAACAAAATAGATTACCATAGGCTTGGGAAAGGATCAAACCTCCACTACATGGCGTAAGCACCTAGGATACACTATCAAAGAGGTCTTTTAAAGGGTTATAACGTTAGGTGTAGGGATATGGAATACACGGTTTTGTTGGATATAGGCAATCTTTACTGGTGGCGAGTTAATCATCTTGGTTAATTACATGTACAAAATGGCGTTGCAAAGCCAAGACTAGACTTGACTTAAGCTAATAAATGAAAAATAACAAAAACATAAAATAAACATAGAATGAAACGGGATGGTAGTCCGTATGTTTTTTTTTCTCATTTTTTTTTGTTTTTGCATACACTCTTACCCTACCATCCAAAATAATACATCATAGGGAATGAACATTCCCCTTACACTTGAATTTTTACATACTTTACAATAAACTAATCTAACGACTCGAATCAAGATAATGAAAACACTTGGAGTACTTTTATGATTAATGCACATATGGGGGTAATAATATGATGTTCTTCTCCATTACTCCATAACACAAGTACTTTACCCATGAGTCCCAATCGTCCCAAAACAATATGTACAAGGATATGACTCGACTTAACAACCATGTAATCAATTAGATAATTAACTAAGGGTTTAAACATGTAACAATAATGCACTAAAGATGAGTGCATACACGGAAGGCTAAGGCGATTTGGGTGTACATTTAAGTGGGTTGTAACAAATTATTCCTTTAAGTAAGATGCTTAAAGTTAGAAACGAAAAGATAGGCTCGGAGGGGTGTACTAGGGGTTTCGTGTACTAAAAATGAGTACAACGCTAATGGTGTGGGAAAAATTAATTGACTTTACTAGCCAAGTAATATGACTTAAATGGTCAAGTAATTATGATACGGGTTTAACACAAGGGTGATCCTAATGCCCCTAATCATGTAGTAAATCCTACTACACGAATGTAGTCTCACTAACGGTCTCGGGATGTATCACTAACGCAAGTTCTAGAATCTAAATGCTACCGGTACACTCATAAGCACTAATAGTAAATGCTTTTCCTATCAAATCTAAAGGCGAACCTCACATATTTGGGTGGAAAATTTTTCTGAATAGTACGGTTTTGTGCTAGTCATATAATCTCCTATCCATGAGATGCTTGCTAAGGCTAAAGTTTCACTCCTAAATGTTGTAAAAAAATTTAAATTTGGCGCTAAAATTACACTAACAAATATTTCTCATAGTTTTATTACACACTTACCATCAAACAAACAAACTCAAGTGAAAGTGTATCCTATAAGGGATCATCATTTACCCTCCCCTTACACTTAGGATGAACATTGTTCCCAATGTTCAATTAAAGAATGTAAAAGTGAAATAGGTAAAAGAATGAAATCAAATACTCCCCTGATTCATTCGGTGTGGATAGTGTGTTAACAAGCTTAGATCTTCCTCCAAGAAAATGAACAATCAAAGCTTCCCTTCCAGAAATATAAATCATCTTCTTGTCCAATATAACCTGTTAAACCTGAGAAAACAAACACAAAAACCCAAAGCATCAATCCGAACAAAGAAAACTCACAACTAGATGTAATTCCAGACTTAGGAATAAAAACAAAATAATTAAAGATATAATGCTTTTGGAATGAATGGTTGCAGATTTCCTGGAGTTTATAAAACTAAAGAATTAACAAAAACTTTAAGACTCCGGTAGAAAAACAAAACTAGCAAAATTTCCAGAATTTTACACGTGACGCCGTCAAGAGTAAACTCATGAAGCCGTCAGAAGTGACCTGCAGAAATCTTTACGTTAAGTTTTCGGAAAATTTCTGGAAAAACTTATGCCTTACTTCCAGGAAAATCCTGCAAAACATCATTATGACTCGATACAAGCATTTGACTCAAACAATTACTAATACACATGTTCATTTAATATTGTTGTGGTTCATGCTCAATTTCGTTCTTATAAACAATTACTAATACACATGAGTTATCACCAAATACTACTTTGGGTCCTGGTTCTTCCACATATTTGTGAAGATATTGCTTCACGCCAGTCATACTCCTTGAGCATCCACTATCTAGATGCCAAACAGGTTCTCTGACGTGTCTCTGCACAAATAGTAAACTAGGTTAGTTTTTTCTTTTGACCTACTTATTGGTGGGCTTGGGCTTTAAGGATCTCTTAAATTGTGCTATGGACTCATGATCTGTGGTGGTGTGAACTTTGCTTCCACATTTTTTACACTTAGTGCTTGAGGAGGACTCAGGTGACTGAGAGACTTTTGTTTTTGGTCCTCTTATAGCCTTGATGAAATCATCATGTCCAGATGTATCATGTGAAGGATCACCACAGATATCATAGCATGGGTACATGAGACAATCAACAGGGTGATGGTCATTGAACCAACAGTGTGTACAAGGTTTGAGAGGCTTAGTCCTAGGTTTGGGAGTTTGTTTAGATGCTGAAGCATACTTGTGAGCCTGAGCTTTGTAGTTTGCTTGAGCATTCAGAGAGGTGACATAAGAAATGTGATCAGAGGTCCTATGATCTTCTTGTTTGCATATCATGCAAAACAGGATTCTATAGCAATTATCAGTGGTGTGAGTAGTGTGATTTCATAGTTCACATTTCTTTTGAGGTTTCAGGGTGGAATTTGGTTTTGTGGAACTTGAGGATGCTGAGGTTGGTTCCTTATCCTTGGATGAGGTTTTGTTATTTGATTCCAACTTTTCACTCAGCATCCTGACAAGTTGAGCCAACTGATCAACCTTTGAATCAGTGTTGTCACTTTTAACCTTAGTAAGGATGGGAGGTGTTGATACTTCAGTGGGAGCTGTCATAACTTTGTTATGTTCAGAGTTGGGCCTTTTTAGGATCGTTGTGCCTAGTCTAACTCTCTCCTTGGGAGAGTGTTGTGAATAGACAAGTGGTTTTAGATCAGAACAAGGTTCAGCTCCCTGAAGTGATTTTAGTGGTGGTAAAGGAGTTAGAGATACTGGTTCAGACTCAGTGAGTGCTACTGGGTGTATCAGTCACTCCAAGTAACTCCTTAATGGCCTGACTTTCAGGCACCAAGATTTTTCCAGTGTCGAAATTTGGCATATTGCCTTCAGGACTGGGTCTTTCAATCCAGTCATTTGACTTAGGATTCATCTCTTTTAAAGAAGATGTGCCCGCTGGCAAGAAAGTTCTTTCACTGGGAGTCTCAGTGAGGTGATCCTCTCCTATTATCTTCTTTTTGGTGCTAGGTATGAGACTGACAGTTTCATAGACTCGGGGATTTTTCTTGGTCCAGCTATCTATGACATCTTTTTCTTTCTTAAGTTCTTCCTGAAGAGCATGGTTTTGTTTTACCAGTTCAGAGTTTTGAATTAGAAGTGTAACATTTTCAAGCTTAGCTTGTTTTAAGGAAAGAAGTTCATCACTACACTTATTTAATTCAAAAACAAGTTTGTTAAACTTTGAAAATAGGTTTAACCTTTGCTCTTCAACATACTTAAGATCAACATTGAGATAATTCAAATAAGATTGCCAATCAGCATCATCATCTATAGAAAGTAAGATATTTACCTTTCTCATGGTGATGTTGACCCATTCGCCATTTCTGGCACTGCTTTTGCTCACTGCAAGTTTGTTGTCATCTGAGAGTGCCATCAGTGCACTGACACGAACCTCTTCATCTTCTGAGGACACATCTTCCTCATCCCAGTCATAAGTTTCAGCTACCAGCCCTTTGTTTTTAGCCTGAACAGGTTTGAGGGCTTGTGGAGACTGAAAGCTTGAGGGAGCAGCCTCAAGATGAGCAAGCTTGGCCTTTACCTTTCTATATTTAGTTTCAAAATCTTTTTGAGAACTTTTCTCAGTGTGGTTTTGAAAGTATTGAGGAGACTGAAGCAATTTCGGTTGAAACTTGCCAGATCCTGAGGGATTGTATGAGGGTTCTGAAAGAGTTTTTGAGAAACAATCTTTAGCAAAGTGACCTTTTTTGCCACATTTGTAACATTCAACATTATCATTTGACTTTGAATTTGAAAAGGTTTTGTTTCTTTTTATAAAACGTTTTGAGTTAGCGAGGAGTGCTCTTTCTTGAAACTCATTTTGTAAATCATTTAAGTACTCCTCACTACTCCTATCATCAGGCTCATCATCAGAGTTTTCTTGATAATCCTGCACAATACCATTAGAATAGAAAGCAGTTGATATGGGTGAAGCAGTCAGGGTCTTTTTCATTTCTTGAGCTTTCTTAGTCTCAGGATATCTCCTTGTGATTAAGTTGTCCTCATAGAGGTACTTACCAAAGACTTCAGGAAGCTCAAGATTTTGAAGGTGATTGGCATTTCTCATCCCCTGAGAGAAGTTTAACCATTTCTCAGGGAGACTGTTGACAAAGCCAACATTGATTTCATGCTTAGACAAGGTGACACCATCATTGGTCAGTTCATTCAGAAGAGTCTTATAACGCGTATAGGTTTCTGAGAGACTTTCAGAGTCTTTTGCCCTGAAAGTGTTATACTCAAGTTTCAGGTCCGTGACCCTGTTTTCCTTGGTATCTGAGGGGCCTTTATAGCTATAAATCAAGTCAGTCCAAGTCTGCTGGGCAGTAGGACAGTTTATGACTAATTCCATTACATCGTCAGGAAGACATGATATAATGATGCTTTTCAGGCGTTGGTCCTGATTGGCCACCCTCCTCTCATCTATAGTCCACTGACCTTCAGGTTTAGGTAAGCCTTGGGCCGTTTTTGGGATATATGGACCTTCATTAATGAGCTTAATGTAGTAAGGTTTCATCCCAGTCAGGTAGCAACGCATACGCTTTTTCCACTTGTTAAATTTACCAACTTCAAGTCGAGGGGCAGTAGCAGAGTAGCTTCCTCCCTTTTTATCGACAAGTTGGGGTACATCATTATCAGCCATTTTGGGATATTGATTTTAAAAACTTTGAGCACTCTGTGGTTTTGAAAAGTTTTATAAACCAGAGGCTCTGATACCACTTGTTGGTCTCGTTTACATGGTTAAACTAACTTATAAAAGTTAATCTAAACATGCATAATGGTAATAATGATATAATGAAGTTCTTTGATATGAAAAAGATATAAGAATGAAACGTACAATAAACACAAGGTAATTTTCAACGTTTAATTCTTATTAGAAATGAATCAAAGAATTGTACCTGAGTGTTTTGCGGAATAAACACTTGGGATTGAAGTGACAAGTATGGTTGATCTCCTCTCTAAACTTAAGCAAAGCTTAAGTAACAACTATGGTACGACCAAGCTATCTTGGGTACAAGTATGTTATTTGGAGGAGAAAAGGGTTTGTGAATGTCTAAGCATTAAGTGCACAAACCTTGCTTTTCTCCTGCCATTTGATTGGTTGTGTTTTCGTGCAAAACAATTTATCAAAATATCAACAAACGTGAATTCAATGTTATCTTGAGACAACAAGACGTGGAGAATTACGAGTAAACCTTTTAGGAAAAAGATTACCTCGTAAACTCGTGAAAGTGATATTTAATTGTGAGACCGGGAAGTGATTTCCCGGGTCGTACCCCAACGAGGTGTGAATGGAAAGTTTCGTGAAAGATCGAGATTAGAATCTTGTATGTTTGGTTAAGAAAGGTTATTTGGTTTTGTTTGTATGTTAAATTTACGGAAATTGAAAATTAAAGAACGAAATTGAAAATAACGCAACCTAAAAGGGAACAAAGGCAAATGGAAAACAAGGGAAGTCCTAAAATACTACGGGAATCATAATTAGGAAGCGGGAAATCCTAAAACACAATTAAGCACAAAAACGTGACGTTTATTTAAGATAAACGTCAACGCGTAAATAAAAACGTCAAATCTAAGCTACGCAAGTCCTACGGGGATAAAAACAATTATCTTACGTACTAAATGACAAAACAAAATTTTAGGAAAAGGAAAATTAAAAATTTAATAAAAAAAATCTATTTAATATGATTTAAAAACTATTTATCACTAATAAAATCCTAATGAATACTAAAAAATTTCAAATAAATCTGAGATTTTTTATACAAATACTAAAACTTAATACTAATCTATGAAAAATCCTAGGAGGGGGGACACAGTACAAAAATAAGGAGAATTTAAGCAAACAAAAGCTGATAAGTTAATATTAAGCTAAACAGGCATTTACTACTTCAAATATTAAATTGAGCATACAATAACAAGCAACATGTGTAGAGCACATGGTTGGGGGATGTTTTCGTGGGTCTGTGCCTGCCTCCAGGAGGTCACAGGTTCGAACCTGTGCATCTCCTATTTTGAAAACATTTTTTTTTTTTTTTTGAAAACTTTTTGAACAACCAATCAAAAACATGAAAATAAACAATTCCTATAACTGGTACTAATTGTGAAAAGCAGAATTAAAGCAATTAAAGGGGCAAACTCATAGCAGTTACATATAAGCTAGGAAAAAGGAAAATTGCAAAATCTAAAAGCTACTAACAAGCTTCTACAAGCTACACTAGGGGGGAACTAAAGCTAAGGCATCTAAAGGAGGTCCTAATGAGCTAAAAGGAACAGGAAATAAGCAATTGAGGGAACCTAATAAGCACTAAATGCAAGAAACTAAGCCTACGTGCTGCTGAAAAGATGGCTACTGGGGCTATTTTGGAGCTGCAAAAAGCTGGTAGAAAAAATTCAAATAAATAATCTAAAAATATAATCAACTAGATAAGCTACCAAGTAAGCCACATACCAATTTTCAGGTAAAACGGGCTTAAAACGAAGAAATGAAAAATCAAAAACTAAGGGGCTGTTGGGCTGATTTTTTGTGTTGGGTCAGTTTTGCAAAGTGGGTGCATTTGGAGTTTTGACCAAAGAGAGTCCAAGACCAGGACTTGAAAAACATGTAATGATGCAATTTGAACCAATATGAAGTAATCCTAACTAATATAGACCTAAAAACAAGATATTACCTAAGCTACTTAGATTTAACAGTTAACATAAAAGAAATTTGTAAAATACACTTAATCACTTCTACACTATTTGAAAACTGTAAAATTCTATTTTAAAACAACCAACAACAATAGGTTAAAGCTACTTGAGCAAAGGAAATGGGTCAAAGCTACTTTTTGGTCAAAATTTTGGTTTTGCCAAACACCCCTTTAATTACTATGATAACACTACAAATCTAGCATCCAGGTAACAATAACCTACAAATCTACTCAACTCAGTCACATAACATTAAAGAAGACTAGAGAAACTCTAACATACATCATTAACACTCACAATCTCAAATTCATGAATCAAAGAAAGTAAGCAGTGCATACTCAGTTTCATCGAACAAGCATCAAAAGTAATCAAACAAGCTTCAGAGAACATCAAAAATACTCAGTAGTCACAAATCAAGCACAATAACACCAATATTCTAGAACTAATCATATCAAATAATATGGACTAATGAAATAAAAGCAACACTAACTGAATCCAAATGAAGCCTCACAAAGTGAGGGTATACTCCTTGAAAGCCTATCTTTAAATAGGCTAATAACATCACCATGAACCAGCCATTAGCTGCCCAGAATCACCATCAATAACTTCCCCTGCTTTGTTTACTTTTGTTGACCAAACCTCCATTCACCATATAAAACAGAATTGAACTAAGGGTCCCAATTATACACTAACAAGAAGCATTACTGAGCTTATACAACACTAATTACCAATCCTTAACAGCTTATAAATAAAAATTGAGACTTTCAAATTTTAAAATAGCAATAAACTGAAAATTTGATTCAACACTAAAATTAAAGCTTGGAATGAGTTTAAAATACACTGAAGAACTTTAGGAGTACAACTTAAATGATAAAGTGAACACTAAAATTAGAATTAAGCTACATTCGACATAAAGAAAACTACACTACACTACTTATCCTTCTTTGCTGCTTCTCTTGCCTTTTATATTGCTCCATTAGGGTTTTTGTGACCTCCCGAACGAATCCCCACCGTTTAATTTTGTTCTAGATGATCTTAACCCTTCAAACAGAAAATGGCGGGAAAACGTTTTTAGTGGGATTCCACGTGTAAGGGTGTTAGGTATAGATTGTGTGAGGAGGGGGGTTAGGTAGGGTTAGGGAATTGTGACTGGGGAGGTTTTGAGGTGGAGTTTGAGTGTAGTGGAGGAGATGTCGGGGTTGAGTGGTTTGCCTGGGTAAATGGGGGAGTTAGGGGGAAGAAGGGTGCGTGTTGACTGGTTTGACCCTTGGTGTTGACTTGGACCTTTGACCGGGTTGGGGGTTTAGTGGGTTTTGGGCTTCAGGTGGTGATGGGCCAAGGGTAGGATTAGTGTAATGGGTAGTTTGTTAGTTTAGGGTTTAGTAATAGATTTAGTAGCTAAGCCCGAGGACCTATGTTGTAATTTCTGACTTTTACAAGGACCATTTTTGCCAATCTGCTAAACTTCAATAAAAGACCAAAATTGCCAAGTTGTGAATTCCCAAGGTCCTTTTTATGATTAAATTCCAAAAATGAAATATCCGGGGACCAAAGTTGTCAATTTCTAAAACTTGAGGGACCTTAGTGTAAATTCTTCAAACTTTCATTCCAAGGACTAAATTTGACAACTTGTGACTTTCCAAGGACCAACTTTGACTTTTTCATCCAAAATATTCCACCAGGGGCTACATCTGACATTTTCTGAAAGTCAGGGGACTGATCTTGACAATTCTTCATAATTTGCTCGTTTTTCGTCTGTTTTCAATCCTTTGTACCTGAAACACACAAAAACACACTCCAAGGATATTTGTGATGTTATTTGATCATTTGAAGTGTTTTTGATCGTTTTGGTTCCAAAAATGGAAGAAAAGATATGTGTAAAATGACACATATCAATGGATCTATTTATACACAAGTATACAACATATTATTACCCAAAGGATTAAAGACATAGTAGGTTAAATCTTAGAAGATTTTGTTCTCTGTCCAAAGTAACCTATATTTGGTTAAGGACAAAGAACCCTTTTGAGGCATAGGTTGGATTGTAGCCAAATGTGACTTTAAAGTGATACACACCTTTTGTAAAGCTTTTCAAACTTTCCCGCTCAATCCCGCCTATTCTTCAGTCTTCATGCTTCAGTCTACATAGTTGGGAGGAGACATGGGACTCAGTGAGTTATTGTCATCACTCACTGAATCCATCACCTTCTTCATGGTTAAGGGCCACTCACTGAGAATCCGCCTCACTGAGTAGAAAGTATTTCTTCTTAGACTTGTCCTACGCTTCCTGAAGATGACTCACTGAATGGCTCTGCGTTCAGTGACTTGATTGATTGATGTTATTTAACACTTAGGCTATTTTATGTTCAAATCCTGGTTAGTGGAAGCTTGGGGAAAATTCAGTGACCCAACAAGACTGCTTATATCCTTAAAAATAAATATGTAGCAACATACTCATATCAAATTGCTTTATCTAAACACCACCATGGTGGCCTAATAGTCGGGCATCACAAGAATCACAAGAGGTCTCGGGTTCAAACCTTACTAGGTTCACATCTTGGAGATGGCCAAGAAAAAGGGTCGGAAACGGTTACGGGATACCACGCTTAGGCCGCGTAAATCTAAGTCAAATACTCGCCCTCCCTAGACCCTGGGTAACCTAAACACAAAAAGCCTCTTGTTTTTACCTATTTACTCAAAACTGCTTATCTACTTACAAAACCAAGCACATAAACCCTTAAAAATAAGCAATCCCAAACACACTCTAATCATCTAGTATTGTTTAACGGGGTGCTGCAATTGCTAATTTCAAACAGGAATATTATACATATTACAACACGGCAACCGACAAATCACCATAAGAAACAAAAGCTAATGTCATAAAACAACATCGTACTTACCTCGGTGTTTCACATTCACCATTGTACAAACTTTCACGCCACTTTTACTAGTCAACTTAGCAAAAGAATTCCATTTTCATCATTTATAATGTTTACTTCTTCACAGTTAATGTGTTCCACATTCGTCATTGTACCATTCATCAAAATTATGAAAATACTTACCCTGACCAAGTGGGAACATCTACATAAGCATGTTGTTGTTCTAGCCTATGACATTAACCCTAAGAAGGTTATCACATATCTCAGAGCCTAAATCAATTACTCATTTTCATACAACAGATAATCTCCAAAAGGTTTGAATCAGCAGGAAACCTGACGCGTGCACCTTTTTGGGTGCTGACCGATCCTTCCCTAGGACCTAGCCCCACGCAATGAGCACCTGTTGAGTGACTTTATAGCTCGGATTTGGGATTGAACCCATGAACTATTTCTCCTAACCCCCTCCTTGACGTATTTCGCCAAACACTAGTATAGTATAGCTAGGGGTGTTTCCAGAAAGCCCATAACCTGCTTTCTTTCATATGTTTCGCAAATTCAATATATTACTTAATCTTCCCCAAAACGCAATCCCAAATCACCCTCAAACTATAACATTTTGTAACGACATAACCGCGTTTTGTAACACTTTGAACAAACAATCATTTGAGCTAAAAGCCAATATTACAATATAAATACCTACAGTTGGGTTGATGAGGAGGGTAGTTTTGGTAATTCTGAGCAGGAATAATCTGGCTTCAAATGCTTCCATTATTGCCTGCTTCTAGCTTGGCCTTTCAGATACTTTTCATGGATTTGAATTTTCTTAAATCGAAAATGAGTTGGTAATATCATCTCTGATTCCATCACTTCCCCTTCCATTTTTTACAATCCCCTAATATAATAGTAAACCAATCAGTTGTTGGTAGTAAAAGAAATAATGCAAATAGTATAAAACCAAATTTGAGAAAGAATAATTAATAAAAATTAGGGTAAGAAGTTGAAACTTGAAATGTTAATTTAATTAAATTGAATTGATTACTAACCAATGAATAAGACCGACGATGATCCAAAACTAGTGACTTTCACCCAACAATATCAACCGATGGATGGGAGGGTGTTCTGTATTTTAAAACACTCTGCCCAAAATCAACTTTTGACAATAAGAGCAAAAGGCGTGGTGATTAAGTGTTAACTCATTTGGGGGCGACGGTTGGCACATCACCCCAACACCTCTTCACAACTAACTCCTCATTAGTCATAACTAAACTCAACTTACTCATTTTGGCCCATCACTTACACCTTTATTTTTTTATTTATTTCACTAAATAAATTAAATTCATTACACAAAAATTAAAAATAACACCAAACTAAATTTATTTCTTCAAATTAAAAAAGTTACAATACGGGAAAAAAATAAGGATACAAAAATTAAATAAAAAAAAAACAATACGAAAATATAAAAAACGACACTACATGCATATTAAACTGGGGTTCGACCTGAGGTTGTGGTCCGACTTGCGGTTGTGATTGATGAACTGTGAACGAGGATGCTTGAGACGGGTTAAAAAATTGTGGTGGCAACATTCGTTGAGGATGAGCTGCGAACCCCGCTTGTTGCAACGCAATTTGTTGATTAGTATAAACGTCCATCGGATTGAAAGGTTGGCGATGAAGGTTGCGGGGAATTTTGCGACGAGGGAGTAGAAATGTTTGACGATCCCCCGTATCGTTGGTTTGAGGTTAGGAGGGTTGTGAAATTACCGGGTTCGTTCGGGTTTTGAGACATAGTGATGAAACTTATATATTTGTTGAGTTGAGAAGATATATATTGTTGAATTGTAGTGATGAAAGTATGTGAAAATGGTTTAGTATTTATAGGGGTTGTAAAATTTTTAAAATAAAAAAATAATAATGAATAAGCCGTTTGATTTAAACGGTAATATTACCGTTTGTAATATTAAATGCATGCTACTCTCTTTTTTGTACAATGGTGTTAGGTTTTTGCTTCGTCGTCTGGGTGAGGAGGAGAGCTCCAACGAGCCACGACGAGCCATCGCGGTTTGGTGGCGAGCTACGGCGAGCTCCACGTCGGACGACGAGGTCCAACGGCGATCCCACACCTCTTGCTCTAAGAGCACAAGGTGTCGATGAGTAACCTTAGCTCTTCATTCAGGCCCCACATGTGCCACATCACCCAACACCTCTTCACAATTAACCCCCTCACTAAACAACTAACATCAACTTCTTCATTTGAGCCCCCCACTTACACATTTATTTTTTTATTCATTTCATTAAATAAATTAAATTCATTTCACTAATTATTAATAACAATACAACATACTAATTTTTATTTCATCCAAATAAAAAAGTTACAATACGGAAAAAAAATACGATATAAAAAAAATGGTACGAAAATAACGAAACGGATAAATACGATATGAAACATCATCAAGAATTTATATATACTTGTAATTATCGATGAGTGCTGACTTTTCTTCCCATACTTGCAACACTTGTTCCCTGACCATTTTCAATGCGACTTGAAGTTCCAAATCTGTTCCATCATTTCTTAAAAGGGTTTGTAGACCGACCATGACTATTGGATGGTCTTGAGGCAGCTCACGTAACCTTTCGACCTCTGGAGCACGCGACTCCTTCTGTCAAATAATACGAGCTATCTCACCTAACAAGTTGTTAATCAACTTAAGTTCATTTTCTTGTTCATTGCGTAATCGGGTAAGTATTCTTGTTTGCACCTGAGGTGGTTGGTTAGCTATAGTGTGTGTGTGTGTGTGAAATTTAGTTTTAGTTGTTTGACAATAAGAAGTTGAGTAAGGATGGTATTTATACTGAAACTAGCCGTTAGATAATTTTATTGGAGAAACTAGCCGTTAAGACTTTTATTCAAACTCAAACTTAAACTAACATAACATCATACAAAAGTCATTAACCATAAACTAGCCGTTAACCTCCCTTACTTAACATAAACAAACACACGATACATAATACAAAAGCCATTAATTCCTAAAGCTGTTCCAGACGTAGTTGTTTCTCAAAATCACCCAAACGTGAAAGTATTTGAATGCTTGCCCACCATGACGTTCTTTGAAAACGTTCATTGCATCTTCAAGACGAACATCTGGCTCACGTGTAGGCTGCAAAGTCAGGTAAATTTCATGAAATTTTTGGCATTCAGAGTTCATCCGTGCCCACTTACCCGTTAGCTGATTTTTGTTACGTAAAGGACCATCTGATTGTTCATTCAACCTTTGTGTTACGACTTGCCAAAAAGGTCCTTCGGTGGCATGGAATCCGTGAACATTTTGCCACATATCGGCTAGCAGACTTTCTTCTTCAATAGACCAACGATTTGCCATTGTGAATTTCTTTAGAAAGTGAAGTGTGTGCAAAATTGTATGATAGTATATGCTATATATAGGAGTGTATAAACGTTTAAAATTCAAATTTCAAAACTGAGCGGGATAATTTGAAATTTCAAATTCAAATAGAATGTGGTTAAACTTTTAAATTTCAAATTCAAATAAAAAAACAAAAAAAGTGTGCAATAAACATTTAATATTCAAACGTACAGAATTTCAAATTCAAATGGGCGGTTAAACGTTTGAATTGCAAATTCAAATTCAAGAGCGGGATAAATTTTGAATTCAAATCTATTCAAACAGCCCTATAAATAGCCATTCCCAGGTCCTCACAAAACACACACAAATCACACACAAATTATACACAAATCACAAACAATTCTCTCAAAGCAATGGCTAACAACAATTCACCAGATCACGGTTCAGATTACAACACCCCACCCGAAGAACTTTTCCCCGTATTCCCATACGACAATCAACAACCCAACAATCCACCACAAGATTTGTTTCTCGTTTTTCAATATGACAATCCACCACCAAACACTCCACCGGAAGTGCTGTTTCCACCTCTAAACAATCCACCACACTACAATCCACCTGCAAACTATCCACCAAACTACAATCCACCGGCAAACTATCCACCACAAAACCAACCACGTCCTTTGTCTGATGAAGAACTATATGAGCAAGATATGCAAGAGTTGTTAAAAGTTCAAGCAGAGGAAGCAGAAGAGGCAAGAGCTCGTGAGGAGTACTTACGAGCTAAACAGGCTCGGAGAAACGCTCGTTGTGCATGGCGAATCCAACATGGATTGCCCCATGTGCCAACGAGTGATGACGATTCGAGTGCTTCGAGTCACGAGGGTTATGTGTCAGATGATTCGTTTTACTGATTCGTAGTTTAGTTGTGTGTTTTAATCGTAGTACTTCTTGTGTATTTTAATTTCCGTTTATTAGTTTAATGTTGTAATCGTAGTTGTAATGTCAATCGTATGTTTAATATATTTCCGTTTACAAAACCATTACATTTTTACTAAACACTTAAATATTTATACAACTTTAAAAAAAATTTACAAAACAATATAAACATAAATAAAAGGGTAAAATAAAGGGGGGGGGGGGAAGGACGAACAATGTCAGACACTTCCCTCGTCGTGCAGACGAGGAAGCCTCCAATGGCGAAGAACAGCGAGCACCACCTGGTGTAGCAACGAGCTTCAACGAGGCATTTGCCTCATCCACGTAGGACGGCGAAGCCTCACAACAATCCCACACCTTGTGCTCTAACACTACGTTCCCAATTATGGGAGGGTGTTATCTTTTGGAAAGAAAGGGGAAGAAGTGCCTAAGTATTTATGAGAGAAGAGAAGAGGAAAGGAGCATCAAATTTCCTCTCCAAATTTTCTTATCAATTATGAGATGATTAGGAGAGAAAGAAGCTAACAACTTATTTAATGAATCCATTTTTTAGTAGCTTTCCAAGTTGTAGTATCTCCAGATGATCATCGATCATTAATTAATAGTGACCAACATAACCTGTCTAGTCATGTTTTGGCCTACTAATCCACGGGGTTTGAACCCACCGCCACACATACTCAAACCAGGTAAAGCTCTCCCTTTTCAGGAGGTTGGCGTGGCCACTTAAGGTTGTTTCATCTTATATAGCCGGCTTACGGCTTATTTGATTTATTATAAAATAAGCCACAAAAAGTGAGGTCATGAAACATAAGCCTAAAATCAAATAAGCCATAAAAAAACACCCCCTTACTCATAAACAACAAGTTATATAAAACACGCATCCAAACAGACCTGAGCAATAATGCCAGTAGGAATATGTTTCAACCGAACAGCAGTTTTGCGTTTATTACGATGCTGTCCACCTGGACCTGACGATTTATAAGTATCCATTTCACATTGACTCAACAGCTTCTCATCTGACAAAGCCACGAACTCTCTCCCACCGCTGACGTCATCATCATTTGTTACTGCAGATGATGTGGTTGAGTAGTGACGAGATAATAAAGATGATGTTTGGTTTGGTGGAAACGGTGTCGTTTTTTTGAGGTTTTGAAGGGTGTTTGGATGTGATTAGAGGTGGCAATTTGTGCCCAAAAAAAAAAAAATGGGCTAAATGAACAAACTTTTAAAAGATTTGGGCATATTTGGACCCCCTCCTTTTTTTTAAATAGGCATATATTGCCCATTTAGAAATTAAATGGGCATAATGGGCACATGTTTTTCTTTCAATTGGAGAACATTAAAATGAAAAACTTATGGATATAGTATATTTAGTTACTTAAATATAAATGAGATGTTACGATTGAGGAATTTTTTGTTGTTTTAGGTTTTTTTTAAAGCGATTCGTATAACATGCGCCCGTTTGGCTTGCGCCCGTTTGGCCCATGCCCGTTTAGCCCATAGCCTGTTTAGCCCGTGCCCGCCCGGCCCGCCCGTTTTGCCACCTCTAGATGTGACGGAGGAGGAGAAGTGGTGTGGGTGAGGCAGTGTTTGGACGAAGGAGGAATGTTGGGAATGACTTTATCAGGAGGTGAACACCAGCCATTTTTGTGGAAATGAAAAACTGAATTACAAAAGGATTTGTTAAGGGCGTTTGTTTTAAGCTTATTTTATTTTTGAGTTCATTTTTAACACACACACACACATATATATATATATATATATATATATATATATATATATATATATATATATATATATATATATATATATATATATATATATATATATATATATATATATATTAACTTTCAAGGCTTCTAATTAAAAAAAAAAGGCCATTCCTATTTTCGTTACAAGAGGAATTGCACATAGTATATCCAATGAAACTTGTATATTGGCATATTTTGTCAAAATGTAAGTTTTTAACACATAATGTACAATGATGTTTAAGCATGTTTTAAAAAAAATATGCAAATATACAAATATACAAGTTTTAGTGAGTGATGCTACCAAAATCCGCATTCGTCAAGGTGCTTGGTTGACCGTCTAACTTGTTTTGACCTTGACCTTCGGGTCTTCGATAACAGTGCTGAAAAGACAAAGAAAACTCGTTAGAGAGGTCCCCGGGCTGAGCCCGGGGGAACCCCCTCTGACAATCAAGTTAGTATTGAGCATATATACTTTTCGTGCATATAAATCTTTTTAAATATGATATTATTTATTTTCTCATATCATTTCTTTGACCAAACAATATAATTTATTAAATCCCTTAACCATTTCCATTTTTTACATTTCAATTCTTTGCACCATTTAATTTCCTTTGGAGAGTTGGATGAAAAATCCTCATTTAATTTTCTTGTGATGTCTTTTCTAGCATCTTGCTAGTTGCTAATAAATTTTTCCGTTCTTAAAAAAAAATAGTCTTTGCACCATTTAGTTTCACTATATTTCTCTCAACCAAATGTTCCATTAAGTGAAGACAACTTGTAATTTATGTACTCGTAATAGGGACTAATCATGAAATCGGAGAAAACCTCACCGAACAATGGAGTAATTTATTCAAGAAAAAAGTGTATCAATATGTAATCCTCTCTAATTTTTATGAGAAAGTCTAAAATATATAAGGGAGGTTTAAGAAATTATTATGAAAAATTCTAATTTTGATGAAGACAACTTGTAAGGAATTATATAATTGAAAACAATTTGCAAGAAATTTCTTGGGTTTTCCTAGCATTGAACCCTTCATTTTTATCTTTTTTAATTTTATTTATTATTATTATTATTTTTAAATCTCTTAAATGAAGACAACTTGCAAGAAATTTCCTTGATATTAATTTGCTCAATCATGTCAAATGGACAAGTGGCGAACAATGTGTACGTAGATATGACTTTGAATGTAACCCTAGGCACCAATGTTGACTAATCAATTAAGTAGCAATATATATTATCAAAACTATATTTACTGCATGTAAAACAAAACAAATAACTATGTGCGATGTATAATTTTTAAATCATAACAAACCACACAATACTAGTGTGAGTAAATACACACACCTTTTATTGACCAAATCAGACCCAAAAAAGACCAAAAATCGACGAATAATTGTCAAATATATGTGCTTTTAAGTTTTTGTACATGCAGGTAAGTGGAATATGAGAAAAGGACAAAAAAATGAAGCCAAAACCGGAAAAATGAGCACAGGATATGGACCGGAGCCGGGAAAGCTAAATTGGTCTTTCATGATTCAAGAATTGTCAAATAAAGCCCTTGGAAGAATAATTTGAAGAAATGGCAAAAGAGGTCCCTCAAGTTTCCAAGTTGTCAAATATGATCCTTTAAAGAAGAATTTTGAAGAAATGACAACTCAGGCCCTTCATATATTCAAGTTTGGTCCCTTGAAGTATGATTATAAAGATGGCAGAAGAGGTCCCTGGAAAATCAGCATTTACAAATTAGTCCCTATAATTATCTAAACTTACAACTGAACCTATAATATTACTTCTACTAAAACAAGACCCAAAACCTTAAATAAATCCACAAACCAATCCATCTATTCCTAGGCCCAGTTACATCCCAAGCCCACACCTCAATATTCAACCCGATCCACCCAAACCAGGTCAATCAATAATAATAACCAATCAAATATTAACCCCAACCTGCCATTTTAACCCGTACACTATTCACCCATCCCCTCCACCCAATAACCCTGGTTAATCCTCACATAAGCCTCGTAGCCCCTAGAACTTTCTGCCAGGTTGTCAGAGCACATCACATCACCCATACGTGGCCAATTGAGGGCTCCTGATTGGTTGGAATAAGCTAGAAACTGATCCAAGGGCCAAGGATAATTGATTCCATGAAGGTTCTAGTGGGAATTGATCGAATGGATAAGAATATGTTTGATTGGCTCCAAACAGTCAACCTAAATTGACCAGGTGAATGGTCAACTAAGTCAAACTGCTCAGAGTCAATGCTCCGCGGAATATAGTGGTTTCCCCGGGTCGTTATGTCCCGACGAGGTGTGGATGGTAATCAAAACGGGTTTGTGATCGGGTGAATTTAGACAGGAAGGGGTTTGAGATGATTAAACTAAGGAAAAACGAATGAGAACAATGTAAACAAACTATATTAACAATAACGCGAAACCTAATTATCTTAAAACGTAATCTAAAAACTTAAAATCAGAATGTGCTTATAAATAAGCAGAAAAATAAGCCAAACGGCTTAAATAGAAGCTATCACTTTATTTATGTTTTTGGTTTTTCTTATTTTACAAACTACTTTTAATAACGTAACCTAAATTTAAAAACGTAAAAGTTATTTAAATAAAACGCGAGTTAAAATTAAAATAAACGCGAGTGAGCGAAATAAAAAGTAAATTTTAAACTACGCTAACCCTACGGATGTAAAAATTATATTTTTACGATCCTAACGATGAAAGAAAATTTTAGAAAAAAGAAAATTATTTTTTGAGCTTTTATTTATTTATTATTAATTAATTACTAATATAACTAAATATAATTATTAAAAATACTAAACTATTTCGGAAAATTATGAAAATTTTTGGAAAAATAATTTAACTAATAAGAAATAAAGGAAAAATAAAAACTTTGGAAAAAGTTTCCTAAATAAGCTGAAAAAGCAGTTTATAAGCAAATAAGCAAAACATAACAAAACCTATATAAGAGATTTAAATTGCAAGATTATAATGAAAAATTCCCAAGGGCGTTTTGGTAGCAGAGTGTTGTGTGGTGTGTCTGTTTGAGGCCTGAGGTCCCAGGTTCGATTCCCACAAACCCCCACTTTTTTCAATTATCTTTCTTTTTGCTTTTTTCTTTTATAAAATCTTTATACTACTGATTGTAAGTTACTTTTATAAAAACAAACTTTTTAGAACTCACAAATAAGCTCAGTGTGAGCTTATTGGCTTAACAGTCCAAGCTTTCAAGCTCACAAGGAAGTTAAAGCCTTGGATAAGCTTACAATAAGCTACCAAAAAGCTGAGACTGTGAACCAAGGTACAAGTTGAACTACAATTGACTAAAAGATACTGAAAATAAGCTAGGAAGTACAAAGAAACAACTGTTAAGCTTTAAAAAGCTAATAAGCAAATCCAAACCCAACCTGTCAAATAGGGTAGGTTAGGCAACTTGCAGGGTTGATCTAGCTTATCCAATAAGCTCTTGAGCCACGAATAAGCCCTGAACCTACAAGCTTGGTGAAAGGGCTTACCAAAAATCCAAAGAATTCACAGTGGGACCCACAATTAAGCTCAAAAAGAGCTTATTTATCAAGCTCACTTACACTGATTGGTCAGTGTAAGTTTCTCAGTGAATGGTTCTTGGGACACAAAAATAAGCAGACAAATAAGCTTAGAATAATACAAATAGCACAAGAATAGAGAGATGGCATGGTGGACTCTCTAGAAAGCCAAAAAATAGAAGCTAAAGCTCACTGAGGAACAATCCATAAGCCAAATGAAATCAAGCTTATGACTAGACCTCCCTTGGTGCAGGGCATGAAATTTTCAGACATGCTCAATTAAGCAGTTGGAAAAGCTACTAAAAAAATCTGAAAAATAAGCCACTAATAGATTTCTAAAGATGAGCTGACACACATTAACTATCCAAAAGATCAAATCCTGAATCAAATCACAAAATTCCCTAAAATTACTTGAGAATCTGAGATTATTCCTAGATGTCCATTTTGACTTTTTGGATTTTTTTTTTTTTTTTGAAAGTTTTGACCTATGTTGAATTTAACTGACCTTGATTGATTTCTAAATGTTTGTTACCTCTAAATTAACCTACATCAAACAAGCTACACTATTCCTAATCTCAGTTCCAAGATTTGGAGTATAAACTCCTTCACAGTCAACTATCAATGATCCTTAGAATGCAATTTGACTTTTTTGCTAGAAGAGACCAAAATTGTAATTGAATTGGGCTGTATTTGAGTTAAGAGAAAAGTACCAATCAGTTTAAACAACTAACAACAACAGCAGCTCAGTTAATAAAGTTGATCCAAACACCCCTTGAATTCACAAATGATAATGAAACTTTAACAAAGGACACCAAAGATTTATCTAACCATTAACACTGATCTAATAGACACTAACAGTGAATAATAATCATTTACAAACAGACAACAAGCTACATTAAGCTAAGCTACAGTAAACTCAAAAAAAAATGGAAATTTAGGCTTACAAGTGCTTCTGTGTGATCCAAATCAAGAACAATCTCACAACTCTACCCTAAACCTCCCCTGAGGATCTAATACCTGCTCCTCAGCTCCTTCTTTTCTTCCTTTTTAATATTTTTCACCATTTTCCTAATTCTCAGGTAATTTTGAGAATTTGCATCAAAACAGGTTTAACACTCCCTGAGCTCATAAACTCTTAATAATAACTCAAGTGAACTAAATGGTACAGTAAACAACTACTTTTAACATCATTTAAACCAAAATGAAAATTTAAGGAATATTGAATAAACTGAATTGAACAAAATGGAACCTGACTTTCATTGATTAATTTTGAGAAATACAGTGACAAAGCTTAGAATACAAATTAGAAGCTAAAATTATAACTAGAATTTAAAACTTACATAAAATTACACTAAATTATTTTTACTCCTAAATTCCTACCACCTCTTCATCTCTGCCTCTTTCTTTATTTATATCCTTCCAAGGCTCTGTGGGACCCACTTTGAGCTTTCCCATCAACAACTTGGACCCTTGGATTACCAAAATAAATCTTGACCGTTTAGTTGGGTTTTGGCGGGAAACGTTTTTATAACCATTTGGCAGGGGTGGTTTTTGGTGTTTTGTGGTGGAAAGGTGTTTAGGCTTTGGAGTGTGGGATTAGAGGTAGTAGGGGTGATGATGGTGTTTGGAGTAGCAGGTTATGGCAGGCTAGGAGGGGGGTGGTATTGGCAGGTCACGGGGTAAAATGAGAGGGTGAGGTGGAGTTTGACCCTGCTTGTTGACTGGGTATAAAAAACGGGGGAGGGTGTTAATATTATTAAGGGTTTAGGGTTTGGTTTATTGGATTGGGCTTAGGGTGGAGTTGGGCCAAGGTGTTATAAGGATGGGGTGTTGTTTGTTTTTTTTTTTGGGTGTATTGGGTTTAGTTTAGGATCCGTTTGGTTTTATGGTTAAAACAAGCCCAAGGACTAATTTGTAAATGCTGAAAAGTTTAGGGGCCTGAAATGTAATTATTCGAAAGTAGTTTAAAGGACCATAATTGCCAAACTATAAATTCCCAAAGGGTTGTTTTGTTTATTTGCCAAATTTGAATATACGGGGACCAAAATTGCCAATTCTAAAATTTGAAGGACTAAACTTATAAATTCTTAAAACATTTCACCCAAAGACCATTTTCGATAATATTTGACTTTTAAAGGACTTGGGTTGACTTTTCTTTCGTTTTAAAACTTCAGGGACTAGTTTTGTCATTTTCTGAAACTTGAGGGACTGAAACTGCCAATTGTGCAAACTTTGTTCGTTTTTCATTTGTTTTTAAACATTTTGCATCTAAAACATATAAAACACAATTTTGAAATATTTCTAGTATTTTGATGCATTTCTGAGTGTTTTTGTATGTTTTGTAGTTCAGATTTGACCAAAAATGATGAGTGTTTGAGCACTCATCAATCCCCCCCCCCCCCACTAAACTATTGCTAGTCCCTAGCAATACTGTTTTGAAAACTTGATGGATTTTAAACTCTTTACCAAAAGCCATCACTTCTGGAGTAGTGGTAAGTATTCCCGCCTGTCACGCGGGTGACCCGGGTTCGTTCCCCGGCAGCGACGCCAAATTTTGATTGGTGCTAAATAGTCAACTTAAATTGACCAAGTAAATGGTCAACAAAGTCAAAATCTCTAGACCAATACTCCGGTGATAGTATAGTGTGTCCCCGGGTCGTTAAAGTCCTAGCGAGATTGAAATGGTGTCGTTTGAAATCGTTTATGAGTGAGTGGCACTGAGGACAGTAGCCCAGATGATGTGGAATTGAATTTGCTACTGTTATTTTGGTATTGATACACAGATATAATATTCACAAAAATCAGGTACTCAGAAATATGCACGTATTCACAATCAGGATTCACGTAACAGAAAAAGTGGGGTTTTGGTATTTAACAAACTACAGGGGGTGCTTTTGAAACTTTTTGAAACTTAAAATTAAAAGAAAAGTGAAAATGAAAATGAAATTATAAAAGTGATTAAATTATTATTTAAATACTATTTAATTAATTAAACTAATTAAAATCTAATTTAAATCTAATTTAAATTAACTAATAATTATAAGTATTACAAATTAAACTAAAAATTTGAAAAAACAATTTCTAAACTTAAAATAAAACTTGAAGAAAGTATAAAAAATAAAAATAAATATTTTTGTCTTTTTATGAATTTTTTATTAATTAGAAACTATTTAACTTAATTAAACTAATTAAATTACTTTAAATTACTATTAATACTAAATTAACTTAGAAAATTATAAGAAAATTTATAAAACTATTTTATAACATTTAGAAGCTAGGAAAAATATAAAAACTAGGTTTTACTTTATAAAAACTAAATATGCTATTTAAAACTTAATATTAATTAATAATTAATAAAATTAAAATTAAATCTAATAAATACTAAATGATAATATAAAAATCTGAAAATTTTACTAAAATTACTTTACTATATAAGGTAATTAATAAAAATATAAAAAAGCTAAGTACTTAATAAAAATATAAAAATGAAAATTAAAATTAAATTACATTAAATAGAAACTATCACTTAATTTAAAATTGATTTTTCTTGGTTTTTCTTTTACAAACTTGTTTTATACCTAAAAACAAAAAACTTTTAATGAAAATAACTTTTTTGTAAATTAAAAATAAGCACTTGAGAGCTTATTTGGCTTGACAGTTGACCACAGTTGACTTTTTAAGCAAATAAGCTCAATTGTGCGTGAGTGGGACCCACTATGGTAAAAACTGGTTCAAACTAATTGAGTGGACATGTGTGAGCAAGAAAAAGCAAATAAGGACCACTGAATAAGCAAATAAGCCACACATAAGCACTTCCAAAATCCAATTGTTACTCAGAATTGGGACAAAGAAAAAGGCTTGAATCAGGTGGGGTCCACAAGTCCCTAGGTTAAACAAATGGTCAATGCTTATACCCTGGTAGGAGGGGGTTGGGAAAATCCAAAACCTAGGTGTGGGGACCACTGTGGTGACCACAAACCACCACCAAAGGTGGTGTGGTGGTTGGGAGGTCTACTGATGCAGGGCACCAAACAGCCCTGCAGTCCTCTTTGGAGGGCTGTGGGGCCCACAAGGAAAATCACAAAAATGAAATAGCAAATGGACACTAAAGATCAGCTGGTAGACTACACATGGAAACAAGATTTAGGCTCTAAAACTCAATGCTAAATTCTATAGAAATCTTGGAAATTTTGCAATATCTGAAAACACACGACTTTGACTTTTCATAGAAACATGGAACAGTTGACTAAGTTGAACTTAGATTTAATCCTACAAGTTCAGAAATATGTAATAAGCTAATATGAAACTAATCTAACCTAAAGCTAATGTTTTTAAGCTAAAATGGGGGCTTATGGGTCTCAACATCCACACAGTTAACTGTGTGGGTAAGTCTAAAGTGATTTTTGACCTTTTTTACTTTTGACTACTGACTTGAGGCTAACATTAACTTAAATACAACTAATGTACTTTACCTAAACCCAATAAACAGCAAATCACCACTAAGATCTTAGCAAATGACCCTAATCCAAACACCCCCTAAACTAACTGTTTTTCAACTTTTAGAAGGCAATCTCACAAATGCAAACTAAAAACTCTTAAACTGACTTATACTAACATTAAAAAGCTTAAATTAACAGAAAGGGGTGACAGAATAAGGCTTGTAAAGTAAATTGCCAAAAATCAAAATTTGAACTTACAAAACTCTTCAAGCTGAGAACCAATGGATCCAGAACCATCACCTAAACCTCCCATGAGGTACTACAAACCATGAATATCCAAACTCAGCAACACTTCTTGCTTCCTTCCCTCTTCTCTTATGATTTTATATTTTTTTCATGAATTTCTTGAATTTTTTTAGTATTTTTTTCTTTTTTCTATGTGAACTGATAATTAAGGATCCTGATAGCTTAACAAGCTTTGTCAGGGCTTGTGTGAGCTTAATGAGTCCAGAATAACAACTTTTAATAACTAGAATTGGATTTAAGATTTTCAAATTTAAAATTGCTAAAACAGAATTAAGCAAGGGAAACTTGAATTACTTGATGAAATCAGATTCTATTACACTGAAAATGATGAGATTACACTTTGAAAACTTAAAATTACAATTGAATTGCTGAATTACATGACCTACGATTACTTAAAACTAAAACTACTCTAATACCTTCTCACTTTTGCTTCTTCTTCTCTTATAGCATCCCAAAAGGGTTTGTGGGTCCCACAGGGTCAAATCCCACCAATAATAGCAGCAAATGGATGAGTCTTGGCCTTTGAATTATTTTTGGCGCCAAAAAGATAGTGAGTGCAATTGGGTCTGTAACAGTCCCTAGGGGGGGTGGGATATGATTGGTGTTGGGGACAGTGATGGAAGGATAAGGGTAGATGATGGATGGTTGCAAGTGGAGCAAGGGGGGGGGGGAACAGGTCTGGTATTCTGGTTTTGGGAGAGATGGTGGTTTGGGAGGGAAGCTGGGTTTGACCGGGGAGTTGACTGGATTTTTATTATTTGGAACGGTTCTAAATAAAAGGTGGGATGTGGACTGGGCTTGAAAGGGTGGGCTTGGGATTGGTTTATGGACATGGTTAGTTTTGGGTTTATATTATTAAGGGTCCGTATGTTTTGTAACAATTAAATCCCAAGGACCAATTTTTTATTTTTTTGAAAGTTTAGGGGCTGGTTATGAAATTTTCCAAAGTTAATCATAAGGGTTGAATTGGTCAAGGATGAATAGTATAAGGACCTGTTTTGACTTTTTCCAATTTTTGAGCTTGCAGGGACCATTTTTGTCAATTCACCAAACTTCAGGGACCAATCTTGTAACTTTCCCAATTTTCACACCAAGGGACTATTTGTGAAAATTTTAACTTCCCAAGGTCAAAAATGATTTTTCTTTCAAAAATATCCCACCAGGGACCAAATCTGCCAAAATCTGAAAGTTCAGGGACCTTTTATGCCATTTTGGATTTTGAGAGGTAAAAATTGCCAGTTTGTGTAAACTTTCATCCAGGGACTATTTGTGAACATGTTTGACTTCCCATGGACTAAAGTTGACTTTTTATTAATTTTAAACCTTCAGGGACTAGTTTTGCCAATTTATGAAACTTGAGAGACTGAAACTGCCAATTATGCAAACTTTGTACGTTTTTCATCTGTTTTTGATTATTTTGCATTTGAAACATATAAAACACACTTTTAAGATATTTTAAGTATTTTGATGCATATTTGAGTGTTTTTAGATGTTTTGGCAGTTCAGATTGGTATAAAATGATGAGTATTTACACACTCATCAATGTTTCTGGGAGCTTCTTCAAAGAAACCCTAAGCTCTGGAAGGATCCCTTGATGGTTATAAATAGAGGACCTGATCCATGGTTGTGGTTCGTTAGATTTTTAGGAGTAGAGTAGGATTTAATGTAATGCTCAATTTATTTTATAAACTCTTATTGTAATCTGATATTTCTAGTTTAAATAAAAGCTTGATTTCAATTGTTATTCATTTCTTTCGAAGTAATTTTAGTGAACTGCTTACTAGTTAATAAGCTTGTTTAAGTTTCTTTTATTTCAATTTTAGTTTAATATTAAATTTAGATTTCATCTTTTCTCTTTTGTTTACTGTTTCATCATCAAAATAAAAATAATAATAATAATAATAAGTAGTAAAGTGGTATAAGCTTGAACAAGCTCATAACATCCACTCTTATAAGCTCATAAAAGCTTGTCTATAGCCTTTGTGAGTTTACATCAGCTTCCAAATTCAAAGTTCTTGCATATGCCCTTTTCAAGTAAGCTTTCTCTTTTATTTCTCCACATCTTTATTTCCAGTAGCTTGTAATTGTAGAAATTAGCCTATTTGATCTTAGTCCCATTTAGTGTATCTATTTAAGTGCTCTTTATTGATAGTTATCTGATGTGGCTCTAGTTTACCTCTTTACTACTCATAATTGGCTTAGACTACATATTAGTGTTCTTGTTGTCATGTGTCAAATTTTATTGTTCAATTACGCTTAAATACAGTTAAGATTATTAGTTTGACCATTAGGATTGGAGTTTGAAGCTTAGAAATCAAAAACTTAGTGTAACTACTAGTTATAAGGGGTGTTTGGATCTTGCATGATCAATATGTTCTTGTTGCTTTGTTGTTATTTCATTTGAGCTAATAGACTACTTAGGGTATATGTAGTTTAATGCAGTCATAAAACTTGTAGTTATAGTGCAAAAATTCAAATATCACATACAACTTCAATGGTACCTGCATATTTGTAAGTTTGAAGTTGTCATGTTGCATACTATTGACTTTAGGGTAGATTTAGGATAATTCAGTGCTATATCATCTTAATATTACATGTAACGTTGGATTTGATCAGTTGAAATTGGATTTGGTCAACTCTAAATTGAAATTAAAAAGTCAACGCTAGTTTATGAGCAGTTCATGAGCACCTGATCTAGGTTACATTTAGGAGACAATTAGGTGTTAACAATTAGGGCTTTTGGGGTTTTTAAGTAGCTTGCTAGGTGAACTT
Source organism: Artemisia argyi (assembly GCA_030686995.1). Lineage (NCBI taxonomy): Eukaryota > Viridiplantae > Streptophyta > Magnoliopsida > Asterales > Asteraceae > Artemisia > Artemisia argyi. The sequence goes on from CM060689.1 coordinate 152,089,758, forward strand.
TTAGAAGATACCTTTGGTTTGGTCTAATCAGCTTATTTAGTGGCTTAAAAATAAGCTCAAAGTAGGTTGTTTGTCACTATTTCTCAAAACTTCATAACTACTCGAAAGAGGTTACGGCCCGGGCTTATTTTTATTTTTTGAGTTGAAATAGTTTTTTTTAGGTCTATTACACTAAACCTGAGCTTTTGGTGCATTCTAGTGCTTATTTGCTTATTTCAAGTGCTTATTATAAGCTGCTTATTGCCTTTCTAGTTGATTCTTTGGGCTTATTTGGGGTTTTATTGTTTAGTTGTGCTTATTTAAGTTAGTTGAGCCTGTCCTAAGCTTTTGGTGGTGATTGGTACATAAGTGCTTATTCTAATTGCTTATTGAAACTGCTTATTAGTGGGCTTATTTAAACTTTTTTATTTTTCCTAGTATTAGAATATTATTTTAGATTTTCCATAACTTTTTCAGATTTTTCCAAGTTCATTTAGTACTTTTCTTATTTAATTTTAGTTTTTAATCATTTTTAAATCATTTTAAATTCAGAAAAATTAAATAAAAATTAGTTTTCTGTCTTAAAAATAGTTTTTAGTTATTTTAGATTTTTCAAAATTAGATTTATATTTTCTCACTTAATTTCACTTTTATTTGTATTACTTTTTAATTAGTAAAAATACTTTTTAATTAATAATAATTAAATAAAAAGCCAAAAAAAATATATTTTTCTTTTTCCCAAAATTTTCTTTTGTCATTTAGAACTTAGGAAAATTATTTTCATACCCGTAGGATTAGTCTAGCCTTGAATTCACTTTTTATTTCGTGCACTTACGTTTAATTTCCGTCTAGTTTACGTTTTTAGTTTAAATTGCGTATTAGGCTTACGTGTTTCTTTATTTGTGCATTTTTACTTGTTTGTAGTTTAATTAGGGTTCCCCATAAAACCCCCTCACATTCACTTCACGATTCACGACACCGATCCAACGAACTCGAATTCAACCTTCGTTGGGAAAACGACCCGGGGATTCATATTTACCCGTGCAATCCTCGGAGATATATCTATATATACTATATATAGCATATCAGAATTTTGGCGCCGCTGCCGGGGAAGGTTTGAAAAGAGTACGTCGTTTTCGTTCGTTGTTTTTGTGATTTGAAGATCCTTCCTCCCCTGAAGTTAAGTATTTTCGTTATATTATAAAAAACCCAAAAATAGAATAAACAAAACACTTTTCCTAAAGTGTTTTAAAAAATATACAACAATAAGGATCCTCACTTTCCTTCGAAAGTGTTGTAAACCATTCCAAAAAAACAACAAAATAAATCGCAAGGTTAGTCGTTCATCGGATTATTTTGAGTTTTACAACCGAATAAACGGGGTTCTAGGTAAGTCTTGACATTAAATTGCAGACTGAGTGAGGCGGGTTATTAAGCATCTTCGGAGCACCTTTGCCTCTCCACCCCGCCGCACATAAACTCAAGAGAAACGGTTACGGTTAATTAAGTGATTACCAAAAATAGAATAAGAAAAATATCATTTTTGTTTGTTTTCTTTAAAAACTAAAATACTTAAAAAAAACCCAAAAATATTTGAACCTCTAAGTTGATTTTGAATTTGTTTTTCCCTTATGTTTACGAAAATCCAAAAAAGAATCTTCGTTATCCTCTTGAATGTTTAATTCTTCTCTTTACCCTCTTATACCGTTTAATTCTTATCTTCTTACCCTCTTAACAATTTAATTCTTACCTTTCTTTACCCTCTCATTGTTTAATTCTTTCCAATGTTCGATTTTCTATCTCATCCCCATGATCCTCGGACCATGGAGGATTTCTATCGTCCTACATTGATCGGTAGAGGAGGACCGATCACTCCGTCATCAGTTCTGGGAACCGACTTCACATTGAAAAATCATATGGTTCGACTGATCCGGCAAAATTGCCAATTTCACGGATTCCGAGATGAGGATGCAAATGAACATTTGAACAAATACTTAGCAATCACTCAATCCATGAAACAAAATGGAGTTTCTCTTGACAGCATCCGTTTGAATCTCTTCCCATTCTCTTTATCCCACGATGCTGAAATTTGGTTTTACACTCTTAAAACCCACTCAATTCATTCCTGGGAAGAGATGTTCGTCAAGTTTCTCTCAAAATACTTTCCACGTTCTAAAATGATGCAGTTTAGGAGAGACATTTTGAATTTCCGACAATTTCCTATGGAATCAGTATTCGAAGCTTGGGAGAGATTCAAGTCGTTGTTGAGGAAATGTCCAGACCATAATATTTTGCTTCTTGATCAAATCCTAACCTTTTATAATGGCATAACTCCGAATGATCGAGACAAAATCATGTTGGCAGCCGGCGGAGATATCATGCAGAAAACTCCTCAAGAAGCTTACAATTTGATCGAAAATATGACACTTCATCATTATCAATGGGACGCTGAAGTTCAGTATGACTCTCCCATTATGATAAGTGATCATTACCCCAAGAGAGTTTCCGTAGTGAATAAACAAACTAAGGTCCTTAATTATATTAGTTATAATCATCAGCCAAGACCAGGTCTTCCTCTCACAAATGACTATACATATTCCGACGACAGTGAGAGTGATGAGGATGAACCTTGTGAAATAAAGAACTATGAGATCAAGAAATCTTCAGATACCTTGACAATGGGGGACAAGGAAGTCGAAGTCAATCCTATTAAGGATATTGATGACCGTGTTCCAACCCAAAGGGTATCTGAAAAACCTTTTGATACGATCTCAGAAAAGTTCAATATGACCATCACGAATCCTTTATTTGATTTTGACTCTGAATTTACTCTAATTTCAGATAGTCAAATATTTGATGAGGAAAGTGATGAGTCTGATACAGAAGCCGATATGGATGAGGTGCACATTAATAGCACACAAAGTACTACACAAGTTCCGCCTCCTTATATCCTTCTGGATCCCAAAGACATACTTCATAATAAGGAATCTCTTCATGAGGAGTTCTCCTATGAACTCGCTTGCATTGATCCTATCCCACCAGAGGGTAAGGATAATGAGTTTGATTCCAAATCTGATTATACCTCTAGTCTGGGAGAGTTCTTTGGTGAACTCTCACATACCATAGCTCCGCCGGAGTATGATTGTGATCTAGAGGGAAATCTTGACCCGGGAGGAGGTGTTCTTTATCATTTACTTAATGATGACATTACCTCAACCCTCCCTCCCGAGGATTTTGTTGCAAATGATCACAAGAGCCTTAATGATGACATTCAAATCAAAGAAAATGTGAAATTTGCTTTTGAGGAGGAGGGATTGATCTTAATTGTTATACAAATCTTTTTACCCTTCTTCACATATGCTGTGACTTCTCCTCTCCTTCATTCCATCGGAAGTGAGGATACTATCTTTGACCCTGGTATCACCATTAATGGTTATTTCTTAAAACCGTGGGTATCTCGTCGGTGTGGAACTTTCATGCGCTTAAAGGTTTATCCAAACTTCTTGAATGAAAGTCCGATGAAGATCATATCTTTCACATCTTGCTCCCCCAAGGATAACTAAATTCGGGGCGAGTCTAAGCTATACGACTCGATAATAAACAAGCGCTTCGTGGGAGGCACCCCATGCTTATCCTTTTATCTTTTCGTTTTATTTTCTAATAAATAACCTTGAGGAGGGCTCCCTCTTCCATTTTCTCGTGTTTCGTGTTTTTGCTTGTGGTTTTATGTCCAGATTGCCCGAAAATGAAGACTCTCGTGCTCGTCGTGCTGTCCTTTCTCCACTCGAGTCTCATTTTTCAATGCTTCTCTCATATCCTAATCGTTTCAACTAACGTTTATCTATTGGCATACCTAATAAACGTCCTTAGATTCTCATAGGTTACCCTTACCTTTGAAACATTGAGGACAATGTTTCGCTTTAGTCCGGGAGGGATGAATCTTTTGATTCGATTTTTACCTTGCATTTTGCCATGTACTCACGCAACCCCGTTTTTCTGAAAATTCGAAAAATTTTGAAGAAAAATACAAAAAAAAAAGAGAGAAAAATTTGAAAAAAAAAAATACAAAAATATAATAAGTTTTGACACAATGTTGACTTTCCGCTGGTTAGAGTAGGAATAAAATTTTGACTTGATCCGGGCGTGTTGAGCCCTAGCTTGTTCCCTTAACATAAATAATCGTTAAAGCTTATGCTAGTCTTTTACACAAGGAGCTAGAAAACGCGAATTCTTTCTTAAGAGTTTGCAAGTTCCCGTAATTGACTTTATATATGCGTGGCTTGATTATTGGCTAAGCATCCGCGGATCTCATTACTTGAGATTTTAAATTTGCGGAGAACGAGAAATGATAGAGTTTATTTAGAAGTTAAATGCTAAACGTGGAGTAGTTGATTCTCTTTAGAGCTCATGAAAGGTACTTGTGGCCTTTTCGTTCCCATAGAATTGTTTTACCCTATCTAATAGATCTCTTAGGTTTAATTAAGGGTGCACGGTTTGGGCAATACTTAGTTTTCTCTCGTTCCTTAGAAAATTTCTGCATATGGAGGTTTGGTACACATAAGGGTATTGCCAGTGTTACAGTGAAATAGACTATCACATCTTGCCGGTTCGCAGCCGATGTTGTGATCTTAATAAAGACCGTAGGACTCGGGGTTTGGCAAATAATGATGAATAATGTAAAATGTATAATAATAATAATCCAAAGCCATAAAAGTTTTCTACATCTTGCCGGCTCACAACCGATGTTGTAGACTACAAAAAGGCGGAAGAAAAATCCAAGGTCATAATAAGACTATTACATCTTGTCGGCTCACAACCGATGTTGTAATTGTTGTAAAAGGCTAAGGAAAAATACGTTAATGTGCTTGATAATGTCAAATAAAAGCCAAGCTTCGACTCCGGGGGTGTCCTAATAAAAAGCTTCCGTCTCGGGTCTCAGACATGGGATGTTTCGGTTGTAAATAAAAAGGATGCCCCCAAAATCGTGTTAAATCAGAGACCTCCATGTGGACCCGATTTTTGTATGCAGGGATTTTCGAGGGAAAGTTTGGAAACTACTTAGCGTTCAAATTTTGTGCTCTTATCAGACTAAAACTATTAAAACAAGAAATTCATTTCTCACAAAATAAAATACTGAGATACAAAAATAGGAAACGGGAACAAGAGGTAATTACACAAGTAACTCGCATGGGTAGTGTTAGCATTTAACTTGTAATTAAACAATGATTTCGTTTTTACGCTTGGCTTGGGAACTTGTGAAAAATCAGGGACGATAAATTTTATCCGAATGGTCACTTCTCCATGAGTCGTGTTTCCTACTCAATGAGCCTAAAAGTTATCAAAAGATAATGAAAGTTAACATACCGTCACCCAAATAAAGTAGGAAATGTAAATAGGTAGGTAAAAGTAGGATAACCGGGGAATTTTTGGGATTTAAAATTTAGTAGTCTCTTTTGAACGTTTTGCTACTTTCAAAGTAAGTAAAAAGAGATGAGGAATTTTGGGTTTCAAAAATATAAGCTCATAACATTGCGTGAGGACACGGCAATATCTTAGTTCGGGAGATTTTGGTGTGAGTAAATACACACAACTTTTATTGACCAAATCAGACCTAAAAAAGACCAAAAACCGACGGATAATTGTCAAATATATGTGCTTTTAAGTTTTTGTACATGCAGGTAAGTGGAATATGAGAAAAGGACAAAAAAATGAAGCCAAAACCGGAAAAATGAGCACGGGATATGGACCGGAGCCGGGAAAGCTAAATTGGTCTTTCATGATTCAAGAATTGTCAAATAAAGCCCTTGGAAGAATAATTTGAAGAAATGGCAAAAGAGGTCCCTCAAGTTTCCAAGTTGTCAAATATGATCCTTTAAAGAAGAATTTTGAAGAAATGACAACTCAGGCCCTTCATATATTCAAGAATATTCAAGTTTGGTCCTTTGAAGTATGATTATAAAGATGGCAGAAGAGGTCCCTGGAAAATCAGCATTTACATATTAGTCCCTATAATTATCTAAACTTACAATTGAACCTATAATATTACTTCTACTAAAACAAGACCCAAAACCTTAAATAAATCCACAAACCAATCCATCTATTCCTAGGCCCAGTTACATCCCAAGCCCACACCTCAATATTCACCCCGATCCACCCAAACCAGGTCAATCAATAATAATAACCAGTCAAATATTAACCCCAACCCGCCATTTTAACCCGTACACTATTCACCCATCCCCTCCACCCAATAACCCTGGTTAATCCTCACATAAGCCTCGTAGCCCCTAGAACTTTCTGCCAGGTTGTCAGAGCACATCACATCACCCATACGTGGCCAATTGAGGGCTCCTGATTGGTTGGAATAAGCTAGAAACTGATCCAAGGGCCAAGGATAATTGATTCCATGAAGGTTCTAGTGGGAATTGATCGAATGGATAAGAATATGTTTCTGGGAGCTTCTTCAAAGAAACCCTAAGCTCTGGAAGGATCCCTTGATGGTTATAAATAGAGGACCTGATCCATGGTTGTGGTTCGTTAGATTTTTAGGAGTAGAGTAGGATTTAATGTAATGCTCAATTTATATTATAAACTCTTATTGTAATCTGATATTTCTAGTTTAAATAAAAGCTTGATTTCAGTTGTTATTCATTTCTTTCGAAGTAATTTTAGTGAACTGCTTACTAGTTAATAAGCTTGTTTAAGTTTCTTTTATTTCAGTTTTAGTTTAATATTAAATTTAGATTTCATCTTTTCTCTTTTGTTTACTGTTTCATCATCAAAATAAAAATAATAATAATAATAAGTAGTAAAGTGGTATAAGCTTGAACAAGCTCATAACATCCACTCTTATAAGCTCATAAAAGCTTGTCTATAGCCTTTGTGAGTTTACATCAACTTCCAAGTTCAAAGTTCTTGCATATGCCCTTTTCAAGTAAGCTTTCTCTTTTATTTCTCCACATCTTTATTTCCAGTAGCTTGTAATTGTAGAAATTAGCCTATTTGATCTTAGTCCCATTTAGTGTATCTATTTAAGTGCTCTTTATTGATAGTTATCTGATGTGGCTCTAGTTTACCTCTTTACTACTCATAATTGGCTTAGACTACATATTAGTGTTCTTGCTGTCATGTGTCAAATTTTATTGTTCAATTAGGCTTAAATACAGTTAAGATTATTAGTTTGACCATTAGGATTGGAGTTTGAAGCTTAGAAATCAAAAACTTAGTGTAACTACTAGTTATAAGGGGTGTTTGGATCTTGCCTGATCAATATGTTCTTGTTGCTTTGTTGTTATTTCATTTGAGCTAATAGACTACTTAGGGTATATGTAGTTTAATGCAGTCATAAAACTTGTAGTTATAGTGCAAAAATTCAAATATCACATACAACTTAAATGGTACCTGCATATTTGTAAGTTTGAAGTTGTCATGTTGCATACTGTTGACTTTAGGGTAGATTTAGGATAATTCAGTGCTATATCATCTTAATATTACATGTAACGTTGGATTTGATCAGTTGAAATTGGATTTGGTCAACTCTAAATTGAAATTAAAAAGTCAACGCTAGTTTATGAGCAGTTCATGAGCACCTGATCTAGGTTACATTTAGGGGACAATTAGGTGTTAACAATTAGGGCTTCTGGGGTTTTTAAGTAGCTTGCTAGGTGAACTTTTAGAAGATACCTTTGGTTTGGTCTAATCAGCTTATTTAATGGCTTAAAAATAAGCTCAAAGTAGGGTGTTTGTCACTATTTCTCAAAACTTCATAACTACTCGAAATAGGTTACGGCTCGGGCTTATTTTTGTTTTTTGAGTTGAAATAGTTTTTTTTTAGGTCTATTACACTAAACCTGAGCTTTTGGTGCATTCTAGTGCTTATTTGCTTATTTCAAGTGCTTATTATAAGCTGCTTATTGCCTTTCTAGTTGATTCTTTGGGCTTATTTGGGGTTTTATTGTTTAGTTGTGCTTATTTAAGTTAGTTGAGCCTGTCCTAAGCTTTTGGTGATCATTGGTGCATAAGTGCTTATTCTAATTGCTTATTGAAACTGTTTATTGTGTCCAAACTGCTTATTAGTGGGCTTATTTAAACTTTTTTATTTTTCCTAGTATTAGAATATTATTTTAGATTTTCCATAACTTTTTCAGATTTTTCCAAGTTCATTTAGTACTTTTCTTATTTAATTTTAGTTTTTAATCATTTTAAATTCAGAAAAATTAAATAAAAAAAAATAGTTTTCTGTCTTAAAAATAGTTTTTACTTATTTTAGATTTTTCAAAATTAGATTTGTATTTTCTCACTTAATTTCACTTTTATTTGTATTACTTTTTAATTAGTAAAAATAGTTTTTAATTAATAATAATTGAATAAAAAGCCAAAAAAAAAATATTTTTCTTTTTCCCAAAATTTTCTTTTGTCATTTAGAACTTAGGAAAATTATTTTCATACCCGTAGGATTAGTCTAGCCTTAAATTCACTTTTTATTTCGTGCACTTACGTTTAATTTCCGTCTAGTTTACGTTTTTAGTTTAAATTGCGTATTAGGCTTACGTGTTTCTTTATTTGTGCATTTTTACTTGTTTGTAGTTTGATTAGGGTTCCCCATAAAACCCCCTCACATTCACTTCACGATTCACGACACCGATCCAACGAACTCGAATTCAACCTTCGTTTGGAAAACGACCCGGGGATTCATATTTACCCGTGCAATCCTCGGAGATATATCTATATATACTATATATAGCATATCAAATACTCCTTCAACCTCAAGTTTAAGAAGTATTGTAGATTTGTGAATATAGTTTTGTAGTTTTATGTATTATTTGTAAAGAGTATATTTAGGTGTGATAATTGTGAATAGAAGTTGTGAAGTAGGAATAGTATTGTGAAGAAGAAGTAGTGGTGTGAAGATCTAGAGCTAAGTAGTGAAGAAGTTGTGTAGTGAAGAAGTTGTGAAGAAGTTGTGTTGTGTAAGGTTTTCTCCGCAATAAGGGAGCTTGTTGACATAGTGAAGAAAACTCTCGAGTAGGTGACTCGGGTAGTGGAGTAGGGCAAGGAAGGTGTCCTTGTAGGCGAACCACTATAAATCCTTTGTCTCGCGGTTAGATCTTTCCATCTCTAACTTGTTACTTAGTTTACTTACTTACATCTCATATAGCTATAATTGTTTATATTATGCATGTGTTGATTTACATACTTAGATTACATCATTATTATTTTTCATACCTTGATATAGTTGTTCATATTGTTCAAGACTTGAGTTCACATAAGATCGAATCAAAGTTTTATGAGTAAACGAGGTTTTAAAAATAAACTAAGTTTTCAAAAACAAAGTTTTCATAACAAACCTAAAAGGACACACATATAATATATCATATAGTTTTTTTTATCCTTAACTCTAATCAAAGGCTTTCAAACAAACAATTGAATAAACTCGAATCAATTTATTGAAACCAAGTTTGTGTATTAATTAAAAAGACGTAAAACTATTCAACCCCCCTTCTAGTTTTCCACAATTGGTATCAGAGGCAGGTTAAACAAGATTTTTAAAATATATTGTATTTTAAAACTTGAATCAACCTATGGAATCGGAAAAATATTTAGAAGGGCAATCTATGCAAAGACCACCACTATTTGAAAATGATGGTTTTCTTTATTGGAAAAATAGATTCGAAACTTATGTGAAATCAAAAGATCTTGATCTTTGGCATGTCATTACCTTTGGTGATTTCCCCCTATTCAATATAATTCTATATAATTCTGAAACTAAAAAGGATGAAATAGTATCTTTTGAAAAACAAAATGATGATTTGAAAAAGAAACTAGCAAAAAATAATGAGGCTAAAATGTTTATTTATAATGCGTTACCACACAAAGAATATGAAAGAATTTTTATGTGTAAAACCGCAAAAGAAATTTGGGATTCTTTTTTAATTACTCACCAAGGTAATAGTCAAGTCAAAGATAATAAAATAGATCTTCTTGTTCAACAATATGAACAATTTACGATTCCGAAAGAGGAGTCAATTGATAATGCTTTTGCTAGGTTTAACACTATCATCACAAGTTTAAAAGCACTTGATGAGAATTTTTCTAGTAAGAATTTTGTTAGGAAATTTCTTAGGGCTCTTCATCCAAAATGGCGAGCTAAAGTTACGGCGATTGAAGAATCAAACAATTTTTCAACTCTTCAACTTGACGAGTTGATCGGCAACTTGAAAGTCTACGAAGCGATAATAAAGAAAGACTCCAAGATGGTCAAAAGAAAAAAGGAGCAAAGCAAATCGATTGCTGTAGGACCGTAGAACAACCTTATCACTTGTGAATCTAGGCTAGATCTAGAGAGAGAAAGTAAGTAGAGAGAGAGAGAGTGGGAACTCTAGTGTGTGGAATAATAACCTTGATATCACTAATAGAATCACTAAGAGAACCAACCTCAAAATGAGGCCTTACATGTGTATTTATACTTGTAGTCTAGGGCTTCACATATCTTTGACCATATTACATAATTAGCCCTTAGACTTTATACAAGCATGAATAATACACATAAACTTAATAAACTAGCATTTACTAACTATTACATTGATATATTTAACTAACTATTTGACTCAATAATGATCGTCACTTTTAATCCTAACAATCTCCCCCTAAGGGACGATCATTGAGATCTCTCTTTTGTGACTTTGATCTTTGATCTTTGAAGCTTGTTCTCTTGAACTTTGAGTCCTTGTGTAATAGTTTTGCTAGTTTCTTTGTTCCAATCATGCTTTGTGATCTTTCTTGCCTTTGATCAACATCTTTACTCTGTTGTCTTTACGTCTTTTCCAACATGCTCATACTTTGTTTGGCTTTGAATCTTTATGAAGTTCTCTTCTCTTTGACTTTAATCTTTGTTTCTTTAGTTTGAAGATTCTTTAACTTTGACTTAGAAACGTTTTGAACTTTGCTTTGCTTTGATCTTTGAAGAGAGCTTTGCAGGGTATGAGCATGTGGATTTTTGAGTGATGGTAACGGTCTTTCTCCAAGGAACATTCATGGGTACCTGCATAAAACAGTTAGCAATAAAGTATCTGGTACTTACAGGTTTGGAATTAGAGATTGTCAACAACATAGTGTGAAGACTCCTTCTAACCCTTACCAAGGCCGTTCCTGAATCAGATACCCCTGAAAGGGCTTACTAGATCCACCGAAGTACATCAATGATTCAGGTGAGTTGCTGGAGATCACCCCACAACTGTAGACCGTTTTGGAACATAGTAACCATCATGATAGATAAGGCAAGATCCGTAGATCTCATAAAGACTCTTACAACTTGTGTCCTTTTTGGCGAACACAAGTGTATTCATAGGAAGTGTATCCTAAGAGATCTTTTTAATGAATCTCATGGCTCTAGACTCGATAAGTGCATAATTTGGTTTCCTATGTAGAGACTAGGGAGGGGTCTCCTGCTTCAATATCAACCATCTCTAAGAGATAAGTCGATAGATTACACCGGTTCCCCGTGAGAATGAAACAAGCTCTTTTAAGAGAACTTGAGTGGCTAGAAGGTTAAGTGCAGTGCGTCACTGGGTCCATGACGTCTTGTCTTCAATACCGGTGTCACCTTAGTAACAACCAGTAGCATATGAGTTGAACCCGGTGTCTGCCCTAAGGTTGAACATATGGAGGGCTATTTCTTTTCACCCTTTCATTTGCTTTTCTTTTTAATTCTTCAACCCCTTCTTTCTCCTTTCATTCTTTTCTCCTTTTTTCAAATCATACCTAAGGACTTCTAATTCTAATCTATTGGATTTGTCCTTGGGTAGATCCCTCCGGCTCTGGCGGATCATAGGACGGTTTTTTCTTAACCTTAGTCACCTTATAACTTCATGACTATCCTATTGTTGCCATCAAACCATTTGTGAAAAATCTCTCAAAGTGTTATGATAATAAAACATACTTTGTTAACACTTCGAGAGTTTTACATTTCATGAAGGACTCCCCCTTCACATGTGCTCATGGATTTTTAAGAAATTTGCACATGCGTGAGGAGTTTGCACTTTTGAATTGATTCACTTTCAATGAACACAACCGATTCGAGACACGCTTACATCACTAGTTAGACTAGCTTGAAGTTATTACCCGGCCTGGTCATATCCACAGAAAGTTTCTCGAAACGGTACATTTCTACTAAGACAAATCCTTTTCGAGACACGCTTACGTGGCTAGTTAAAGAGTTCCATTGTCAGCTTTTAGGTGACAACTAGCTCTAGTAACTCACTTGATGTTATTACCCGTCGAGGATAAGTCTTTTCGATTACTAACTTTTGTTGTTTCGTCAATTCTTGGGTCATTTTTGAGTCGAGCTCTTTTGAGATTCAAGACGATCACATTTTAATCACGTCTTCTCCCCCTCAAAAATAGCATATCCATGGTATTTTTTATACCAATTGATTAAAACCTTTTCTTTTTGGATAGCTTATGGGAGAAACGGATGTTTGTTAATTCCGTATTTGTTTCCTTTAAGCATGATCTTTTTGGAACAACTTTATATTACTCCCTTAAAAAATAGAACAGTTTTAGTAAATTTAAGCTTTTAAGGATTTGAGGGAGTAGTATCTTGAGCAACATCGTGAAAAGTTTTGAAAACCTTTTGAAACATTTTTCAAAGTTTTGCTCAAAAAATTAAGAAGACTTTGATAAGCTTTTTGGTGAGAAGTCTTCTTATCTTTTAGGATTGTCGCACATAAATGTACAACAGGGTCCTTTCTTTGAAAATCGCGGGGTTATACACTGTTATGTGTGCATAAGCCATCATGTTTGTAGGATAAGTGCTCAAAGAATATGTAAAACCTTTGTTTTGATTTAAGCACTTTCCTTTCTTTGAAAAACGAGTCCTTAGCTGAAATACTAAGAAGTCATTATTTTGAAGTCCGGGTTTCGTACTGAAGTATACGAAAGCCATTGTGATTTTGGATTAGACAACAACTTTTGGAACCCATTTAAGCACGAAGCCAACTGGGTTTCCATATTTTGAAATCCATTTGTAAGTTGTGTCAATCCGAGACAAAGAAGTTGAATTCCAACGAGGACTGAAAACTGGTGTTTCATTTTGAAATAAAGCTCGTGGAATCAACGGTGATTTAAAACTCTTTTGCTTTTGAAAGTTGTTTGAGAAACTCGGTGTCTCTCTTGGAGTTTTAAAACTTGAAGAAGAAGTTTTCCATCCATTGTTGAAACTCGGTGTTTCATTTCGAAAATTCATTTTTGAGATGAATGGAAACCTTCCAGAATTGGGATTTTTCAAAGCATAGCCATTCCTTTGTTGTAGCGGAAGCATTTCAGAGTATGGATATTGCAAATGTTTTGAACGGCTTTGCTTTGGTTTCCACACTGGCTTTACCGGAGTAAAACGAGAGTATGGAGTTTGAAAAACTTGATTCTTTTCTTTATGAGCACTTGCATTTGAAACCTTTTGAGGAGTAAATGTTTCAGAAAAATTGGGTCTCTTTGAAAATTTCCTTCCTTTTTGCAAAGAATAGGTAGTAAACTGAGAAACCTTTTTCGAAAACGATTTGGAAGATTCACCCGTGTAAACCTTCTCCGAAACACTTACTTGTGGTTTAGACTCGTTTGAAACTTGAGATTTTCCTTTTGACCGGTTAAGAACATCAAACTTCGCTTTTAAGGCATTGTATGACGTTCTCAAATCATTGTATTCTTTTTGAAGAGAAAGATGATCTGATGATGCCAGTTGTTCTTGCAAAGAAGCATTTTGATTTTCAAGATGTGCAAAATATTTTTTATATTTGTCTGTTTCGATTGAAAAATCATTTTTGGCATCACCAAAATCCTTGGTTTGTTGTGCAATCGTTTTTTCCAATTCAACAATTTTCTTTTGAAGCACAGACTTTTCTTTTTCAAAAAGATGATTTGGGACGATCTGAGAGTCAGATTTGTTTGAAGTTTGATTCTGAACTCTTGACCGCTTGATTGAATCAAACAAGTTTTTGTAAGTCTGTTTCAAATGCTCATTTTCTTTTTGTAATGATGCCACAGCATGTTCCAATTCAAGATTTTTTGTATCAAATTCGTCAAAATCAAACTTGATATTGGTATCATCACATTTTTCTTCAAAAATCTTTTCTTTTTCTTTAGGCACTGATGTCAAAGAGTTTTCAGAAGACATTTTCTCATTCTTCTCTTGCAGTTTAAGTTGGAAAGAGATACTTTGTGCTTCGAGTATTGCAAGATGTTTCTCAAAGTGAGCAGTTCTTTTTGACAATTCTGCTTTGACATCAGTTGCTTCTTGTGAAAGCTCAGTGATTTTCTTTTTGAGACAAAGGTTTTCAGATTTCAAATAAGATGTTTGTTCAAAATTCTCATTCACTTTCTCATGGCAAACAGATTTTGATTAGAAAGACTTTATTTGATTTGTGAAAAATTCCTTTTGAATGTCAAGTATTAAGCATTTTTCATCAAATTCGTCTTCAAGAGAATGAACGTACTTTAAATCTTCTCTCATTTCAGTGACAAGATGTTTTTCAAAGTACTCAAAACTTAAGTTGAGATTTTTCACATGAGGTTCAATCTCATCTTTCAAAATCTTCTGGACTTCAATCTTAAGGCGTACATCTGATGAAAGAGGATTAGAGAAAACGCTGTTATCGATGTTTACTTGCTTAAACCAAATGACCTTTAACGTATGCTCAATGTGATGTTTAAGACTACAAAATTGTTTCCTTGCTTTATTTTGCCATAACGTAGCATCATAAGTAGCAAGTTGAGCTTCTTTGAAAAATCTTTTCACATTTGTGTCTCTTCTTTTGAAAGGTTCTTTTGGAATATCAGTCAATTGTAGACCGCCATACACAAAGCCGTGGTACGAGAGAGGGTTTTTTGTTTGTTTTACTTTCAAACGTTTTTCCTCTTCAGATTTTAAAATATCTTGAGACTCAAACAAAAGATCATCTGACAATTCTTTTCCCATATCTTCAGCGTTGTACAAAATAGGTGTCAGCTTTTTCACTTTGTTTAAAAAACACGGTTTTCCATTTTCCAACTGAGCACTATTTTCAAAACCAATTCCAGATGTTTGTTTCTCAACCTCCTCATCTTTAGTAGGCAGCATGTTGATAGTCTGAGAAGTCTGTCCCAATTTTTGAAGTTTGTTTTCAAGATCGTTTGTTCGTTTCAAAAACTCTTTGTTTTCATTCTCAAGTTTTGTGTTTACAATCTCAAAATTTGATGTGGTTTTCTGAAGCTTTGAATTTTCACTTTTTAAATCATTGTTCTCTTTTAAAAGCGCTTGAACCTTTCTTTTGTTAACAACCATTTGAGTATCCAGATTTTAAATGGAACGTTTTTCACGAAGAACAGCTTCTCTATAACCAACTTCAAGTTCTTCATTTCTTTTTAAAAGTGGTTTGATAGACTCTCCATACATTTCAAACTTTTGAGCTTGAGATTTAAGGTTTGAGTTTTCAAATTCAAGTTCAGCTTTTCTTTTTGTTACATTTTGAAAACCTTTTTCTATTTCTTTAAATCTCTCAAGCTCTTTTGTCAATAAGACATTCGTTTGCTTAGCTTTACGATTGTCCTCTTTGCACTTTTCAAGTTCATGTTTGAAATTATTGATTAATGAAGCAAAAAAGGCACGATCTTGTTCATAAGAAGATCCATCCTGGGCAGGCTCACCTCTATTAGGATCCATATCTGGAGTAGCAAAAGTGATATTACTATCATTTTGTTCCACCACACAAGTGTTACTAATAGACTCAGGATGCGCAGGATGTGTCTGATCATGAACAAACATATTATCAAATATATTAACATTATCATGAGCATATGAACGTTGTACCGTAGTCAATATTTCTGTGTCTGATGAAGGTCTGATATGATCATCCTCGGTATCCCAAACAGCTTCATTCCTTTGTGTACCATCAGCATCCGAGTCATAGCTAGGACTACTGCTTTCAACCTGCTGTTCTGAAGATGAATCATTGCCGGTGAAAACCAAACTGACATCTGATGCATCACCCTCATTGACCATTTCCTCGTCATTTTGAACATCTTTCTCTGTCTCTTTTTCAATCACCTCAGTTTCCTCTAACTGCATCTCTCTTTCCTTCTGCTCTTTTACCCGTTTCAGCTTCTCAATCTCATTAAACTCAGCTTCCTCAGCATCAAGTGTCTTTTCGAGTTCATCCATTTGATTTATGCATCGAGTTCTGAAGGTCGTATAGCTTACCCAAAATTTTTGGTAAAATGCATCGATAAACTCTGACTGTCCCATTATCCAAGGGTTAAAGATACTCTGAAATTGAGTCTGGATCACTTTAAGAGCATCCTTGCAGTTACTCATATCAGGTTCTTCTTCATAAAGTAGCTTTTGAAGTTGATTCAGGCTTTGTTTGAGTTTGTCTTTGAAATTGTGATATTGGACTCGGATGAAGTATTCAAATGCCTGATCGAACCTTGTGTTATAGCCATCAGGATTGACGAACTTCTCTACATATGACTTGAACACTGTAAACACTTTCTTTGAATCTCTCTCTTAGATTTGCACTTTCATTTCCATTGTGTAATGATGTGTGATAAAGTTGATCTTAGGATCTTTTAAGATAACAAAGGTTGTTGTAGAAGATTAGATGTTTTTGGCGAATTTTGAAAAACGTTCTCGGTTGAATTTTTGTGATTTCAAATTTTCCCTCCAAAAAATGAATATCGAAAATTTTATTTCTCAAAACTTGAAAAACACAAAGAAATACAATTCTAAGGTTACCAGAAAATTTTGAGTTTTGAAAATTTTTTCGCCAAATTTTACCGAAATTTTTTGAATTTTGGCCTAAAAATTTGAATTTCGGGCCAAAATTTTCAACGTTATACCAAAATTTAAATCTCGCGTAAAACTTGAACGTTTAGTCTCGTGTGAAAAATAAATTTTACTCAAATTTTCCCGCCAAAAAGTGTTCAAACTTGATATGACATAAAGTGTTCAAACTCGGTAAGTCTAGTTTTAAGTCTAACTCGATAACATCTGGTGTATATCTAACTTGGTAAGATGAATTGAGTTGGGCAGAGTTTCCCCTTAGTATAAGCCACAAAGAACCTAACTCGATAAACGATTAGGTAAAGGCTAACTTGCCAAAGTTGAGTTCCAAACTCGATAAGTTTAAATCCTAACTCGATAAGTATTGACTCCCAAACTCGGTAACACTTACACCTAACTCGATAACTTACACCTAACTCGATAAGTTTTGACTCCCAAACTCGGTAACGCTTACACCTAACTCGATAACTTACACCTAACTCGATAGACACCAAAATCCTAACTCGATAGAAATCTCTAACTCGATATGACAAAAATCCTAACTCGAAAACAATTTTTTCCAACTCGAAAAAAATTTGTCAAACTCGATAACACTTTTTCCAAACTCGATAAGATGTTTCAAACTCGAAATTTTTTTTCTCAAACTCGAAAAAAATGTTTCAAACTCGAAAAAAATCCAAATCCAAACTCGAAAACTCTCCAATGAACAGTACCAAATTCGATTTTTTCTCACCAAAAAACACGATTTTTTCACCCAAAAACAATCTAAAACAACCTAAAATTATCCTTAGGCTCTTGATACCACTTGTAGGACCGTAGAACAACCTTATCACTTGTGAATCTAGGCTAGATCTAGAGAGATAAAGTAAGTAGAGAGAGAGAGAGTGGGAACTCTAGTGTGTGGAATAATAACCTTGATATCACTAATAGAATCAGTAAGAGAACCAACCTCAAAATGAGGCCTTACATGTGTATTTATACTTGTAGTCTAGGGCTTCACATATCTTTGACCATATCACATAATTAGCCCTTAGACTTTATACAAGCATGAATAATACACATAAACTTAATAAACTAGCATTTACTAACTATTACATTGATATATTTAACTAACTATTTGACTCAATAATAATCGTCACTTTTAATCCTAACACTTGTAGGACCGTAGAACAACCTTATCACTTGTGAATCTAGGCTAGATCTAGAGAGAGAAAGTAAGTAGAGAGAGAGAGAGAGTGGGAACTCTAGTGTGTGGAATAATAACCTTGATATCACTAATAGAATCACTAAGAGAACCAACCTCAAAATGAGGCCTTACATGTGTATTTATACTTGTAGTCTAGGGCTTCACATATCTTTGACCATATTACATAATTAGCCCTTAGACTTTATACAAGCATGAATAATACACATAAACTTAATAAACTAGCATTTACTAACTATTACATTGATATATTTAACTAACTATTTGACTCAATAATGATCGTCACTTTTAATCCTAACACTTGTAGGACCGTAGAACAACCTTATCACTTGTGAATCTAGGCTAGATCTAGAGAGAGAAAGTAAGTAGAGAGAGAGAGTGGGAACTCTAGTGTGTGGAATAATAACCTTGATATCACTAATAGAATCACTAAGAGAACCAACCTCAAAATGAGGCCTTACATGTGTATTTATACTTGTAGTCTAGGGCTTCACATATCTTTGACCATATTACATAATTAGCCCTTAGACTTTATACAAGCATGAATAATACACATAAACTTAATAAACTAGCATTTACTAACTATTACATTGATATATTTAACTAACTATTTGACTCAATAATGATCGTCACTTTTAATCCTAACAATTGCGTTGAAAGCGAAAAGGGACTCTAGTGACGAAGAATGCTCAACCTCCAAAAGTGACGATGAAGAGTATGTTATGGCCGTACGAGACTTCAAGAAATTCTTCAAAAGACGAGGAAGATATGTTAGGCAACCATATAATGAAAGAAAGTGTTTCAAGTGTGGAGATCCAAATCATCTTATTGGAGAATGTCCGAAATTGTCAAGAAGTCAAAACCACAAGGCCTTTGTAGGAGAAGCATGGAGCAATAGTGACAATGATGAAAAAGAGACAACAAGAGAAGAAAAGTGTCTCATGGCAAAGGCATCCGATGAGGTACGTTCCGAAACCGAATACTATAGTGATAAAAACCTATCTTTAGATGAAAAAGACCTAGATAATGAATATAGTAGGTTATACAAAGTCAT
This sequence comes from Artemisia argyi, assembly GCA_030686995.1. Classification (NCBI taxonomy): domain Eukaryota; kingdom Viridiplantae; phylum Streptophyta; class Magnoliopsida; order Asterales; family Asteraceae; genus Artemisia; species Artemisia argyi. The sequence continues at coordinate 152,108,802 of CM060689.1, forward strand.
GGCTAAAAATAAATCACTAAAACAATCAATTAGAAAATGAGGTACTTGAATTAAAAATCAAACTACAACATTTAGAAAAAGGAAAAGAAGTTTTTATAGAATGTGAAACATGTCTAGAGGAAGTTTTTATAGAATGTGAAACATGTCTAGAGGTCAAAAATGAAAACAAAAAACTTAAAGATAAAATTTCCAAACTTGACAAAGTTGAAAATAGTAGTAACTCACTTAAGAAAATAATAAGTGTTCAAGGAACTTCGGTAAATAAAACCGGCATAGGATTCAACTCAACTAATGTTTCAACTAGTGCAAATAAAAATGTAAAGTTTGAATGTGAACTTAGTAAACAAAAACCCTTAGATTCAAAACCTAAGTATATACTTGTAAAAGATAGAAATATACCTATTGCGAGTGATGAGGAAGTAAAATTTTTTTATAAACCATCACTAAAAGCCAAAACCGAATTTTCTAAGCCAAAATTAAGATCTAAAACTCCACCTCTAAATAGACCAAATAATCCTCATTCTCGATCTAAAACACCTCAACCTAGAAGAAATCAAAGTAGGCAAAACATTTCTAATAACAGTCACCCAATGTGGATTTATCCACATCAACCAAGCTTTAGCCCATGGGGAATATTTTCACCATACATGCATCCTAGTCAATTGCAAACCATGTTTGGTTCAAACAACTTTGGACCAATGAGACCATGGGAACCAAGTGGCTAAGTTGTCACTTTTCGAAACTATTGGAATCTCATCTACAAATGGTTTCTATAAGTCAACATGGCAACTTGAAATTTTTGAAGAAAATTTATTAAAGACTAAAAGGTATGCATTTCTTTTAAGTTTATCGTTAAAATTTATATTCTTAGATTAATAACTAGTTAGAATAATGCTTAGTTATATAGCTAGTAATACTTACTTGCTCACATATTATGAACCCCTCTTAGTTGGCTTTCCTAGGATTTAAATAAAATTGTTCGTTGATGAACAACATAAAATATGAAAATCTTCTATGTCCACTAGTAGAAAACTCATGGTGATGAAGTGAAATGAGTTAAGTGGATTAATCATTAATATAAAAGTAAGACTAGATCCCTCGCGTAAGAAAACTATGGATGAAACAAGCGCTCGAAGACTATGGCATTAGGTTAGAAAATGTTCCTATTATGTGCAATAACAAATGTGATATAGATTTAAGTAAGAATCATGTTCAACACTCTAGGACTAAACATATAGAAATACGTCATCACTTTCTTAGGGACATTATACAAAAAGAAAATATAACAATAGAGAAGGTAGCTTCGGAAGGTAACATTGCCGATATAGTCACTAAGTTTCTTAAGTGTGATTTATTTAACCACTTACGTTTAGGATTAGTAATGATGGAGCAAATTGATTAAATTCTTGGAATACTTAACATCTTTTGAAAAATCAAAGTTCTGAAAAATTTTCTTTGTCAGATGGGCGGACCCCTTAACTTATAAGGGCGGCCCCTCTAAAATTAAGGGGATCGGCCTCACTTTAAGGGGGCCGGCCATCTGAGCATAAAATTTTAAGTTTTCTTTCTTCTCAAATCTGATTCTAGGATTCTATTTTGAACAAAATCAAGAATTGAGATATTTTGTTTTGCATAAATATATTCTCAAAGAAAACCTCAATTCATTTTGAAATTATTCTCACGTTTAGGAAAAATCATTGTTGAATAATGATAAAAATGTTTTTTTTTTCAAATCATGCATAATAGTCTCACTCTCTGATAAGGCGAAAAGTGTACCGCTTTTCGGGGGTCATTTAAGCCCTAAATCGTATTTATTTGATCAAATATCTCCCTAAATCGTTCCTTTTGGCATTTTAGGTACTTTGGAGAGAAATTCTGGAAAAGGAAGCATTTTGGACGTTTTCGGAGCATAAAAGTGAAGAATTCGACAAAGTGTCAAAAAATCTGCTGGAACAGTACCTTGACAGCGTCAATACCATACCTGATGGCGTCAGGCCTTGACGGGCCAGAACACAATTTGGGAGATTAAAGGGGGACGGTGTCAAGAAGGCTATCAAGAAACCCTAACCACGGCGAGGTAACGGAGTCAAGTTTATAACGTGACGCCGTCAGATCTGTTTTTCTATATATATATTCGCATAATTTTTAGTCATAAGTGTGGAACTTTTTAGAGAGAAACCCTAGACGATTTTTGCAGCCTTTTTAAGGGTTTTATACCCTTGGATCTCTCATGTTACATTGAAGATAAGTAATCAATTAATCATTCAATATGTGTATGTGTTGTTTGATTCTATCTTGTTCTTGTCTTTTGTTTAACATGCTAAGCTAAGTTTTCTTTGTGTTTGCTTAGATCTCATGAAGCCTAACTATTTATTACTGATTGAATGTTGTGTTATTAATTGTATTGGATGGGTGATTATCGATGTTAGGCTTAAGAAAACTGGCAGACTTCCGGTTGGTAACATGCTTGAATGTCTTAAGAAACAAGAACCAAGGTGTACTAAGGTTATTTTGATTGTATTTAATGCATGAGTGAATTCTAGTGATCCCATGTTAGGAGCTTCTTATCCGGCTCGACATAGGAGTGAAGTAGGATCTCATAGAGTTAGGGGAAGTCCGTACACACCCCTACGAATGGTATTCAGGAATACAATCCGTCATCCACGCAATTAATACACACTAATCAATCGGTAAAAGATAGTTAGGGAGTAAGGAAATCTAAGTAAACACACTTCTCTCCTTATAGTTTTCACAAAAACCATTTACTTTCTTGTTACTTTATTTTATTTGCATTAGTAGTTATTTGGATTAGTTGACTAGCAACTAATTCCGCCTACTCTTTCAAAACCCGAGATTTTTACTTGCTTTCCTAAAAATATAAAAAATACAAAAAGAATCTTCCCTCACCCCTAGACCTAGTAGAGTAGCTTTTCAATCCTAACGACACTATTCCCGCAGAGAACGATCAATCCCCCGGTACTTGCCACTACGCTATACTACATCGGTCAGGTACACTGCCTGGTGCGGATTGCAAGATTCTCAAGATCCCTTGAGAGGTAAAACCCTAGTGCGTGGTCGCAATCCCGCGCATCAAAGTTTTTGGTGCCGCTGCCGGGGAATAGTTATTGCTTAGGTTGAAATTTTATTTTTATTAGGTCTACTCACAAGATTCCTGTCAAGTGATATTTTTTCTTTTTATTTTGTAGCTTTCTCGTAGTCTATATTTTCTTTGTAATTTGCTTCAAATGGACTTTTCACTTAGACTTCTAAGATTGCAATATAAGGTTGAGTGGCTAGAACACCAAGGAGTTCAAAATACCTCATTTAGAGACACCTATGAATCATATGAGCTTTCACCTAGGATAGATTCTTATGAACAACCTCCATGTTTAGGATCTCGTTTTAGTGAAACTAATAGGAAAAGCGACCTAGTTTACCAAGTAATTGTGGATAGAGCAGTAACAATGAACCATAAGTTGGATGAAGCACTAGGTTTGCTTTTATCACTACCTCAGAAAACAATTGAGGAGGATTTAGCCGAGCATGATCACATTGATAAAAAATACCTAGGTTTTATGATCAATGACTTTGAATCTCAAGGAATACATGATGAATCCTTTAGGAAAATTGAACATAGTGATCAAGTTATTGAGGAGGATTCTCACGAATCGGACTTAGAACTTGAGATGGCTAGAGAAGGATTTTAGATACTTAGGAACATGTTTGGGTTAGATTTTACTAAAACACATGATGAGGTAAATAACACAAACCTACAAAGTACCCCACATACTCAACCATCATTTGAGGCACCCACACCGCCCGTGACTTACCCGGAAGAAGTAGAAGAGACTTTAGGAATCCCGATGGAGGTAGAACCTTTGAACCAAACACAACTAGAGGATATAGGTTTGAACACTTGTAATGATAACCTTACTCTTAGTTCTAGGGAAATTCCTAGTGTTGATAAACCGGAACCTCAACCTTTACATAACTTTTCATCCTTAGATTTACATCTAGGAGACAAAAGAGGAACCGACCCACCCATCAACCAATATTATCCGGGTAGTTTTAGGATGAAGGAAGCCATTCACTCACCCCCTTCACCTCACGTGGCATATTTCCACCCTAAGGGTGTGTATCGCTACTTCCACCCGCACTTAATTCTAAGTGTAGGGAAAACCTCCCCTATTTCTGTTAAATAAGGGTAGAGTCAGGATCGTGACTCGAACAAAAACAAGCGCTTCTTGGGAGGCAACCCAAGCTTTGTATGTTTGTTTGATTTTATTTGCTTCCGTGTGTATGTTTAATTTTTATCGTTATTGATTCATGTTTCAAAATTGTAAAAATGCTTTATTTTGTTTTTAACTTCGTCTTAACTACATATAAAGGTACTTTGCAAAAGATAAGTGTAAGGGAAATCTAAATCGGTTTATAAGAACAAATGAACATGAATCATAACAATATTAAATTGACATACATATTAGTAATTGTTTGAGTCAAATGCTTGTATCGAGTCATAATGATATTTTGCAGGATTTCCAGGAAGTAAGAATTGAGTTTTTCCAGAATTTTTTTGGAAACTTAACATAAGAAATCTGTCAAATCACTTCTGACGGCGTCAAGCTCCAGGCTGACACCGTCAAGTTCAGTTTTCTGGAATTTTTTGAAAGTTTTGATTTTCTTCCGGAATCATAAAGTGCTTTATAAAATCTCTAACTTATAAACTCCAAGAATCTGCAAAATATTCATTCCACAAGCATTATATCCTTATACAGATTTATCCCGCCGATGTTATGCAGGTTTTCGTGTTTGTTTTTTCAGGTTTAACAGGTTATTTTGGACAAGAAGATGATTTATATTTCGGAAGGGAAGCTTTGAATGTTCATTTTCTTGGAAGAAGATCTAACCATGTTACCCCTTTATCTACCGAGCGAATCAAGGGAGTATTTGATTTCATTCTTTTACCTTATTTACTTTTACATCTTATTATTTGAACATTGGGGACAATGTTCATCTTAAGTGTAAGGGGGGGGGGGGGGTAAATTACGATACCTTAGAGAATGCAATTACGCTTGATTTTTGTTTGTTTAATGGTAGATGAGTAATAAAACTGAGATAAATACCTGTTAGGGCAATTTTAGTGCCAAATTTAAATTTTTTTACAACATTTAGGAGTGAAACTTTGGTCTTAATGAGCGTCTCATGGATAGGAGTTATATGACTAGCACAAAAACCGTACCACTAAAAAATTTTCCACCCCAAATATGTGAGGTTCGCCCCTAGAATTGGTAGGAAAAGCATTCATCTTTAATGCTTGTGTGTGTACCGGTAGCACTTAGATTCTAGAACTTGCGATAGGACCATCCCGAATCCACAAGTGAGACTACATTCGTGTAGTTAGATTTACTACATGATAAGAGGCTTTAGGATTAACCCATTGTTTTACACCTGTGTTTTTGTTAAAATTACATTGACTACATTGGTCAAGTAATTCTCCTACACCCTTGCGTTGTACTCATTTTTACTACACGATACCCCTAGTACACCCCTCCGAGCCTATCCTTTTCGTTTCTAACTTTAAGCATCTTACTTAAAGGAAGAATTTGTTACACCCCACTTTAATGTACACCCAAATCGCCTTAGCCTACCTTGTATGCACTCACCTTTAGTGCATTATTGTGACAACATTTGTTAAACCCTTAGTTAAATATCTAATTGATTACATGGTTGCTAAGTCGAGTCATATCCTTGTACATATTGTTTTGGGACGATTGGGACTCATGGGTAAAGTACTAGTGTAATGGAGTAATGGGGAAGAACAACATTATTACCCCCATTTGTGCTAAATATTTTAAAAGTACTCCAAGTGTTTCGATTATCTTAACTCAAGTCATTAGAATAGTTATTTGTAAAGTATGTAAAAGTTCAAGTGTAATGGGAGAACCGAGGCCCCTATGATGTATTATTTTGGATGGTAGGGTAAGAGTGTATGAAATGAAAAAAAAGGAAAAAAAAAAAGAAAAGTAGAAAAAACATACGGACTACCATCCCGTTTCTTTTTATGTTTAATTTATGTTTTATTAGTTTTTGATTAGTGTTAGTCGAGTCTAGTCTTGGCTTAGCAACACCATATTGTACATGTAATTAATCAAGATCTTTAACTCGTCACCAGTAAAATCTCCCTTATCCAACAAAACCGTGTTTATCATATCCCTACACCTCATTACAACCCTATTTGTAAAGTCCTTTTTGATAGTTTATCTTAGGTGCTTACGCCTAGTGGAGAAGGTTTTTGATCCTTTCTCAAGCCTATGGTAATCTATTTGCTCTGACAGGTAGTGAGAGATATTGTCCATTTTCATTTATGAGATATAATTCTATGACACCTGAGAGATATGAGTATCTAAACACTACTTGTGAGGTGCTAGTATGCAATCTCCGTGCTTATTATGATTGAAGGGGAACGATTATTTGTTGTAATTACTTTTATATTAGTGCTAAATGACCCCTAACTTGTATTTTGATTAGAATAAAAGCGCATTTGCTTGAGGACAAGCAAATCTCAAGTGTAAGGGTATTTGATAAGGAGAAAAGTGTACCGCTTTTTGGGGGTCATTTAAGCCCTAAATCGTATTTATTTGATCAAATATTGCCCTAAATCGTTCCTTTTGGCATTTTAGGTACTTTGGAGAGAAATTCTGGAAAATGAAGCATTTTGGACGTTTTCGGAGCATAAAACTGAAGAATTCGACAAAGTGTCAAAAAATCTGCTGGAACAGTACCTTGACAGCGTCAAGACCATACCTGACGGCGTCAGGGCCAGAACACAATTTCGAAGATTAAAGGGGGACGACGTCAAGAAGGCTATCAAGAAACCCTAACCACGGCGAGGTGACGGAGTCAAGTTTATAACGTGACGCCGTCAGATCTGTTTTTCTATATATATATTCGCATAATTTTTAGTCATAAGTGTGGAACTTTTTAGAGAGAAACCCTAGACGATTTTTGCAGCCTTTTTAAGGGTTTTATACCCTTGGATCTCTCATGTTACATTGAAGATAAGTAATCAATTAATCATTCAATATGTCTATGTGTTGTTTGATTCTATCTTGTTCTTGTCTTTTGTTTAACATGCTAGGTTAAGTTTTCTTTGTGTTTGCTTAGATCTAATGAAACCTAACTATTGATTATTGATTGAATGGTGTGTTATTAATTGTATTGGATGGGTGATTATCGATGTTAGGCTTAAGAAAACTGGCGGTAACATGCTTGAACGTCTTAAGAAACATGAACCAAGGTGTACTAAGGTTATTTTGATTGTATTTAATGCATGAGTGAATTATAGTGATCCCATGTTAGGAGCTTCTTAGCCGGCTCGACATAGGAGTGAAGTAGGATCTCATAGAGTTAGGGGAAGTCCGTACACACTCCTACGAATGGTATTAAGGAATACAATCCGTCATCCACGCAATTAATACACACTAATCAATCGGTAAAAGATAGTTAGGGAGTAAGGAAATCTAAGTAAACACACTTCTCTCCTTATAGTTTTCACAAAAACCATTTACTTTCTTGTTACTTTATTTTATTTGCATTAGTAGTTATTTGGGTTAGTTGACTAGCAACTAATTCCGCCCACTCTTCAAAACCCGAGATTTTTACTTGCTTTCTTAAAAATATAAAAAATACAAAAAGAATCTTCCCTCACCCCTAGACCTAGTAGAGTAGCTTTTCAATCCTAACGACACTATTCCCGCAGAGAACGATCAATCCCCCGGTACTTGCCACTACACTATACTACATCGATCAGGTACACTGTCTGGTGGGGATTGCAAGCTTCTCAAGATCCCTTGAGAGGTAAAACCCTAGTGCATGGTCGCAATCCCGCGCATCACTCTCGTTATCTATATGTATATAATCCAATATATACTTATATATGACACTTAGAAGTGAGCAAAGATAAATCAAGGAGATAAAAAATTGTTTCTTAGGAAAATTTATTTTCTCTTCATAGAAGTCGAAACAATCTTAACTCAACATTTGTTTCATATAGGCACACACTAGAACAAAATCAAGAATTACAAAATCACATTTGTTCCATCACTAGTTTCTCACTAACTATTTGCCTTACACTAAGATAGGAGTTTTAGGTTGAATGATTTGCTAAATTGCTTATTTGTCTTATTGGTTATGCATGCATGCTTAGTTATGACCATTTTATGTGCTTACTTGCTTGCCTATATACTTTTCATGCATATTTCATTAAGATAATACTTGCCTTGTTGCCTAAAGAGTTGGAATTGCCCAAAACCAAACCTCATAACCTTTACACACTCAAACCTCATAACCTTTACACACTTAAATCTCAAACCACCAAAGTGAAATGAAAAACCAAGTGATCCCTTCCATCAACATCGCTCTCACCAATCACACCACTTGATACTCATTTCCCATCTTCACCAATAACTCCATCTAGTCATCCTCACAAAAAGATTCAACCATTCCCTAGACTCTACAAAGTGTGTCATTACCAATACAACTTAACCCATGAAAGTCAAACCATACATCATAATAACAAACCATCCATCTCATCACCCAAATACACCTTCATCCTTGCTCCCAAAAATACACCTTCATCTCACACTTCACCTTCAACACACCACACCATAATCCACCATGGATTCACCAAAAACTTCCATTTTCAAAACATCAAAGAAACAAAAGATCCTCATCATCACTTCTAAATAACTCTTCATTGACTTAATCAAAGATGACAACACAACCCCATCACTTCAACCTCAATGCTCATCTCATAGTGCACCAAATGGACCATCCATAAACAACCACCACTCGTGGAACGTCCTCTTCTTCCATACCTTCATCCTCATCCATCAATGACTACCTAAACTCATAAATGTTTCCACCACCAAAAGTATCACCAACACTTCCCTAAATACACCAACACATTTTGTCTAGCCAATCCAACACATATTATCCTTCCATAAACACAAAATCATCACACTATAAATACCCCTCTTCATCACAAATCATTACTCAAACAATCATGACTTCTCCCAACAAACCAAAGTCAAAAATCCTCATCAATAAATGATGTTGTCTCTAACCAACCAACACCTAAACCTCCAACTTACCCAAATGAAACCACCCTTCTACATCAACAAGACAACCTCACAATCACACTCACCAATAAAATCCCACATTCACCTCACTTACTTCTACCAAATGATCCTTTTGAGGAACATACTCAATTTCAAAACAACAACCATTACCCTCAACAAAACATGAATCCCATGCCAAATCACAACTCAACAACTCCACTATCACCATCCACCGAACATATAAAGTTCTTGGAAGAGCTCAAAGAAGCTCATGAGCTTAATGCTCTTCTTGCGTTACACCTTACTCAACGCAATTTGGATCAAAAACCTTCCTCCACCAACTCCTCTCCATCAAACAATTTGATCCATTTTGAGAACCATGTCAACAATTACTCTTGTTGCACTTTTCTCAAAAAAAGAAAAAAAAAAGAAAAAAGAAAAAAAAAAACACCAAACCCATCACTCACTCAAGACACCAACAATTCATCAACCGCTCCAAACCCACAATCTACCATTGAAAATGCATCCTTAGACATCACCCTTTCATAATCACCCATAACATCCCTTAATGCACACTTTTCCTAAGAGATGAGTTCATCCATAACCAAACCATCATATTTGTCTTAAATGCATCCATAACCAAACTATCATATTTGGCCTAAGAGATGAGTTCATATATTGAAAATTTGTTCCATCAACAACCACCAAACTCTCCAAACACCATTCCCACAAAAATCTATCTCTACTAATCCAACTACAATGCTTCCCATCTTCAAATAAAATCTCCACAAACCTTTTGTGTTCCAAGCAAGTCCAAGAGACCTCAAGTTGGCAACTTAGTATTATCTAGTGTAATTTTCTAAAAAAGCATATATATATGCTTACGTATTAATGATTATGTTTTCAACATAATCTATTTAAATTATTAATGAATGTTTCTTGTGTTTTATTATCATGCATTCTTGTTAGTTCTCTTGTACTATATGTATTACATGCATCATATATATATTGCTTGTGCTCTAATTATTTTTGCAAGCATTTCATATCTCGATTCTTCTTATGACCTCAAAACAAGGGGGGTATACATCAAGGGGGAGCTCCAAACTCGCCGGGATAACCTTTTTGATGCTAACAAAAAGGGGGAGAAGTAAGATAAACTCACACCAAAAAACTTGGTTACATATTACTTTTTAGTTTAATGAGTTTAGATTTTGTAATCATAAAAAAGGGGGAGATTTTTGATATAAATAATGCATAAAAACGTTATTTATATTTTTCGATATCTCTATGTTTTGACGATCACAAAATGTTAAAACATTAAACGCAAAGTTAATATGAAAACAAGTTCTTAAGTAAGTTTATATCATCTCATTTAACATAATCACTCAAGGTATGAATAAACAAGTGACTAATACATTTTATGATCAAAGGGATGTTTATTTAAATATTACAAAGTTTATAAAATTAAATAAACTTATTATATATTTTTGAAAAACATTTTTGGTAATAAAGGAAAATGTTTTATTCATAATAAATATATGAATTTAAATTTTTAGCCAAAAACAGTTAAAATTTCACTAGATAAACCTTCCTCAGAAAAAGACAAGAAAACGGCCGTTCTCATCTGGGCGGCCCCCTTAATTTTAAGGGGGGCCGGCACGCTCCTCTTGTCAGAAACTTTTGTCTATAAATACCCTCTCATACCTGGCATTTTTCCCACCTTTTGCACAAAAAATTTCAGATCCAATCCTCTCTAAACATCCTTCTAAGCCCTTTGATCATAAGATTGTTAATTCTTGTTTCAAGTGATTTAATCCTTCCTCATCCAAAGTGCAAGAGAAAAATACTCCTTCAACCTCAAGTTTAAGAAGTATTGTAGATTTGTGAATATAGTTTTGTAGTTGTATATATTATTTGTAAAGAGTATATTTAGGTGTGATAGTTGTGAATAGAAGTTGTGAAGTAGGAGTAGTGTTGTGAAGAAGAAGTAGTGGTGTGAAAATCTAGAGCTAAGTAGTGAAGAAGTTGTGTAGTGAAGAAGTTGTGAAGAAGTAGTGAAGAAGTTGTGTTGTGTAAGGTTTTCTCCGCCATAAGGGAGCTTGTTGACATAGTGAAAAAAACTCTCGAGTAGGTGACTCGGGGAGTGGAGTAGGGCAAGGAAGGTGTCCTTATAGCCGAACCACTATAAATCCTTTGTCTCGCTTTTAGATCTTTCCATCTCTAACTTATTACTTAGTTTACTTACTTACATCTCGTATAGCTATAATTGTTTATATTATGCATGTGTTGATTTACATACTTAGATTACATCATTATTATTTTTCATACCTTGATATAGTTGTTAATATTGTTCAAGACTTGAGTTCATATAAGATCGAATCAAAGTTTTAAGAGTAAACGAGGTTTTAAAAATAAACTAAGTTTTCAAAAACAAAGTTTTCATAACAAACCTAAAAGGACACACATATAATATATCATATAGTTGTTTTTATCCTTAACTCTAATCAAATGCTTTTCAAACAAACAAATGAATAAACTCGAATCAATTTATTGAAACCAAGTTTTTGTATAAATTAAAAAGACGTAAAACTATTCAACCCCCTTCTAGTTTTCCATATTATCATTTATTAGTACACAAGCAAAGCATAACATTTTATTCATGTTTTTACATATACTCGTTGTTTTCATTAGACTCAATAATAAAACCTTACCAACGTTCTAATTATAAATTTCATATAGTAAGATATTAAAGAAAATGAGTTTTCATAACACTAGAAAAGGAAAATAAATAAACCCGGCCGGTTTCCGGGTCACTGGTTCGACCCGGGTCATGTAAAAACCAGCGGTTCAATCCAGTTTTAAAACAAGCAAAAAACCGGTTATTTCTGACCCGGTCACCTATCCGGTTCCCGGTTCAACCGGTTGAACCAACCGGGTCAACCCATGTTTTAAAACATTGCTTCCTCCCTCTTCCACAAAGGAAAATTGCCAAACACAATTGTGGTGACAACAACTACAGATATCATATGTAATTTTCTTTCAAAATGTACTATTGAAGTTTACTTATGCTGTAAAACTTTGTATTAAGAACGACACATTTTAAATCATGTTAATATTAGTGACAATATATTTCCTCTTTATTACTGCTTCCGTCCCAAAATATAAGTCCATTTTTTATTTTTCAAAGTCTATTCATTTCAACTTTGACCTTAATTTTTTTTTTTTCATGTTATATAATACTTGATGAAAAGTATACCAATGCAAATGCATTTAAAACACAAGTTCATTTATATATTTTGCATCAAGTATTATATAACACGACAAAAAATAATTAAGGTCAAAATTAGAATAGAAATACTTTGAAAATGTCAAAATGGACTTATATTTTGGGATGGATGGAGTAGTATTTTAGAAATTTCCGACATTAATTGTGATGAAGAAGACAAATAACAAGACGTTTCTTGGTTGTTTCTTTGCATTGACGTGTTTTTTCTTTTTTATTAAAACGCAAAAGAATTATACTATCTCTTAATTAGAAGACTGTGAGCCATGCATGTCTCTTTCAACCAAAAAAATACCACACATAAAGGCTAAGATAACACCCGAATTCCAGTAAACAACTTGTTAAATGCAACTCGATCTGTTTGTTAACTTTGTCTCAACTTAATTATCCAAATCCTAAACACGTCAATGGCATCTTCATCGTCTTCTTCTTCTCCGTCATTTAAGTATGATGTATTTATTAGCTTTAGAGGGGAAGATACCCGTAAGAACTTTGTAGATCATCTCTACACAGCTCTTGGTCAACGACTTATCCGAACTTACAAGGATGATATTACACTTCCCCGGGGTGAATCTGTTGGTCCAGCCCTGTTGGAGGCTATCGAAGAATCGAATATTGCTGTCATCGTATTCTCCAAAAACTATGCAGATTCTTCGTGGTGCTTGGATGAACTTGTACATATTATGAAATGCAGGGAAGATATGGGACTAACTGTTTTCCCAGTTTTCTATGATGTTGATCCATCGGAAGTGAGATATCAGAAAAGGAAATTTGGAGAAGCTTTTTCCAAACAAGAGATGAAGAATGTTACAAAAGCCGAATTGTGGAGAAAAGCACTTGTTGCTGCGAGTAACATTTCTGGATGGGAACCCAAGAATGTTGCTAATGGGTAATTTTCTTTTTGTTAAAAAAAATATATATAAATATATGCTTGGAGCATCTCAAATTTTGTCTTGATTGTTAATCTCTAATAAAGGATATGCCATTTTAGATCTCATAATTTACTATTAACTCCTCGGCCTTTCATTTGGGAGTTGCGTAATATTACCACTCTGCTAATTATCCATTTATATTTATCCAATCTGCAGACATGAGGCAGCAGTCATGCAAATAATTGTCTATGCAATTTCAGATAACTTGCTTTCGCCAAACTCAGATATTGATGAAGACGAAGAGTTTGTTGGAATGAGGGCCCGGGCACAAGATTTAATAAAGAGTTTAGAGATTGGGACAGGTGGTGTGCGGATGGTTGGGATATGGGGGATTGGGGGTGGAGGTAAGACCACTCTTGCCAATTCTGTTTATATGAAAATCAATCACCATTTTCAAGGTCACTGCATAAAGGTTGACAATATTCGTGAGGAATCAAGCAAATCTGGTTTAAAAAAGTTACAAGAAGATATTTTAAAAGGACTTTTGAATATAGAAAAAAGTGTGGAGAATGCTGACCAAATAATACGAAGTAGGTTACGTTATAGTAAAGTCTTAATTCTTCTTGATGATGTCGATGACCGTGAGCAACTACAGGCGTTAGTTGGATCAAAAAAATGGTTTGGTGATGGGAGCCGGATAATAATCACAACTAGAAATGAACAATTGCTTAAAGCTCACAGAGTAGACTATATTTCTCAAGTCAGATTATTATCACATGACGAGGCTAACCAGCTGTTCAAAAGACATGCATATAATGAAGTGGATCCTGTAAAAGATTACGAAACGCTTTCATCACGTGTGGTGTCTTATAGTGCTGGGCTCCCATTAGCACTTACAGTTTTAGGTTCTTTTCTCTATGACAAAGATGAGAAAGAGTGGATGAGTACCTTGGATAGACTAAAACAAATTCCAGAAAGTGTGATTGTGGAGAAGCTCAAAATTAGCTATGATGGGCTTAAAAAGGTGGAGAAAGAGTTATTCTTGGATATAGCATGTTTCTTCAGGCGGAGAAGCAAAGACAATGAAATAATGGAGATATTTGAAGCTTGTGGTTTCCACCCTGACATAGGGATAAAGGTGTTGATACAAACGGCTCTCATAACTATCAATTTAGATGGTTATTTCGATATGCATGATCTGGTACAAGAAATGGCACACTGCGTTGTTAGAGGGGAACATCCTGATAATCCTGAAAAACATAGCAGAGTTTGGAAATATGAGGATATGGAAAAGATGTGTATTGCCAATGCAACAACGGTAAATGTTAAGCTGGCTTTCTTTTCAAAATGTATATTATATGTGCACTAACCGATTAGATAAAAGCTAAACTATACCTTATTTATCCTTAAATTATTGCAGGAAAATGACAAGATTGAAGCAATAAGAGAATGTTACCGAAGTCCATATATGGTTCCATCACAGTTCTTTAAGTTTGTTTCAAACTTGAAGAAACTAAGGTGGATTATTGTGGGTATGAGAGTTGACAATAATGTAGAAGGGCCTAATTTTCTTTCAAATGAGTTGCGGTATATCTATTGGAGAAACTATCCTGCAAGTCCATTCCCAGACAGTTTCCAGCCAATGAATCTTGTTGTTCTACAAATGAGTTTTAGCTTTCAAAAGGAACTTTGGAGGAGTCACAAGGTAAATCAATGGTTCCCTAATATAATAAAAATGAGTGGATCCCATTATTTATTTCATTTAAATAAGAAATCTACACTGTAACTTCATTGCGAATGTACAGAGAATGGTGAAACTGATTGCATTGATGCATTTCACATTTTCACTAAATGAGAACTGATTACAAGATTTACTTATATACATGAAATAGTCAAACTAAAAAAGTCAACTGAACTAAGAAGCTACTTAAATAATAACTAAGTAACTAACTATATCAACTACATGTTATTTCAATGAATTAAGCAGTTATTTCCACTTTAGTATTAATATACCGTATGCTCTTAGAATGTGCATGCCATGTAACGTTTGAATTAGTACAGATATATCCACTTTAGAATATTAGATAAGTCTCAAGATTGTGATAAGAATCCCATGAAAAAAAAAAAAAAAAAAAAAAAAAAAAAAAAAAAAAAAAAAAAAAAACCTATTTCTTTGTTTGTTTCTACCTTTGAATTAGTACGTACAGATATCCTCTCCACAAGAATGTTCATGCCATGTAACGTTTTAAATCATGTCATTTATCTGTATCATACTTGCCAATTGTCATAAACTCTTAAACTTATATTTGGGCAATATTAACTTGTGTATCTTTTGTATAAATTAGCGTCTACCACAACTGAAAGTCCTTCAACTATCTGATATGAGAAAACTAGTCAGCACACCAAATTTTGATGGACTCCCCTGTCTTCAAAAGTTGGAACTCTGGCATTGTGATGATTTAGAAGAGATTCACCCATCAATTGGAAATCATAGATGTCTTAAAAGCATAAAGGTTTCTAGGTGTCCCAATCTTAGAATGTTTCCAACAATTTCCAAGATGGAAAAACTCGAGCTTCTTGATATCCGTTATTGCCACAAAAGTTTAGAGTTCCCTGATATCCAATCGAACATGGAAAGCTTGGAAGAGTTGTATCTGTACGAAATTGGAATAGGAGGTTTGCTGTCATCAATTGGAGAACATTATTGTACCAGCCTGATTTCGCTACATTTGAATCGCTTTCAAAGGTTGGATCTCGTTGGCTGCTGTTTGGAAGATGGAGAAATCCCTTCTGCTATTGGAGAGATGTCAAACTTACAAGAGTTGAATCTGAGTGAAAATAATTTCTCAAAACTACATTTCAGCATCTCGCAACTTACTCGACTCAAACTCCTCAACCTGAGTCGTTGCAAAAGGCTTTTAGAACTGCCTCAGCTCCCATCAAATATAGCTATTCTTCTAGCAAACAAATGCGACTCACTTACAGACGTGGGAGATTTTTACGTGGATTGTAAAAGGTTATGGTATGCCTCGCTTATATGCTCAAATATGGTAATTAATGGGAACAGATTTCTACAATCCATGCTTGAGGTACGTATGGCTGTCTGCGTTTGAATATCAATCTTTATACAGATAATAGTAACGACAATTATTATAAGCTAATGAATATGTTTTCAATAAATTAGGGAGAGACTGCTGAAAATCAATGTGTGATTCTCCGGCTTCAAGGCCTTGAGATTCCAAAGGGGTTTACACCTTGTCTTCGAGAAGGGTGGGAATGTACATTGGAACTTCCAGAGAACTGGTGCAGTGACTTCTGTGGATTCTTAATGTTTGCTGTTTTGGAAAGTGACGTAGTTGATTCGTTATCTCCAGCAATAACAATCAATCAGGTGACGGGCGGTTTGCCGGGAATGGATTTTGAAGATGATGTGGTTTGGAAGGAGAGTGATTTTGAAGATGATGTGGTTCGGAAGGAGAGTGATGCTGAAGATGATGTGGTTCGGAAGGAGAGTGATGCTGAAGATGATGTGGTTTGGAAGGAAATAACATGGGTGGGGTATTTTCCTTTTGCTTCATTGAGAGACACGGAGTGGTGGGACTCAAAGTACAAAAAGCTTTACTTCTCCTCATCCACTGAGTACGACTATGCTAGTAAGTTTGGAGTAAGACTCGTTCGTAGAAAAGGAGGAAGTGGTCGAAATATCAACAGATTCTTATTATGGATTTTCTTATGGAAAAGATGATTACACAACTGGATTCAAGATTTGTGATGATTCAGAGGATTTCCTAACGATTGAGCCACGTGATTTCTTTTAGTGCGCAATATTCCAACATGGATCCTCAAATATTCAAAATATGGCTTTTCTTCTCGAACTTAGTACCCAAACTTATATCGGTTGAACCAGACTTGCGTTGTAACTTAACACAACTGTTATTTTGTCATTTTGTGTAACCGACTTTAAAATTACCTTTTGATTACAGAATTTGATTTCCTAAACCATTAATATTTAAAAGGTAACTTGTTCCTTTTCCACTATTAAAAAAAACCGTTACTGACACCCGGCCAGGCCAGCTATTGTAACTATCATATAGGAGTTAAAGGTGTACACTAGTCGAGCTATAAATGACGTTTAGCTCGGGCCGGCTCAAATTCGAACAAAAGTTAGAGCTCGTCCAGTTTCACAAATTATTCCACTCAAACCCCGCTTATTGTAGTTGTGTCACTAGTTATAATACCCGCGCATGCGCGAGTTTTTTTAATTTTTTGAATCATATATTTTTATTTATTAAAAATAAATAATTTAATCTTTGTTTTGTTTGATTTATAATGTTTAATTATAGTTTTTATTATTAAAGATAATTATTTAAAAATTTTAATCCTATTATTAATTGCATCTTATCATATTTTTTGTATTTATCTTCTACTTGTGTTAATTGCATTTTATCTATATTTTTTGTATTTATCTTATGGATAAATATAAAATGTCACCTAATAAGAAAATAATCTTTTTTTAAATACAATTATTACTAAATAAGGTATGAATGCATTTTTTTGAAATGAAAAATTCCCAATAGGGTTTTATTTTATTATATAAAAGATGTGTGCGATGTTGCATAGGCAGCTTTGCGTTAGGTTAGTCTATTAATAATAAATCTAATATTGGACCCTATATAATATACGAAATATCTCAATAGGCTTCCCAACTTATAATGCGACATTTAGGCAAAACACATGAAATTGTAATGAACTTTACTCTATTTTTTGTTTGAACTTCAGAGGTTACCTTTTGATATAACAAGATTTATTATTCTTTAACTATTTCATGTAATCGATATAAATAAACACAAGGTAATTTGTCATTTTTATTAAGTTTTATTAATTGCCAAGTTAGATATACCAATAAAACCTATGTCAAGAACCACACAAAAATTACCTTTACATTTATATATACACAAGGTAATTTGTAATTTTTATTAAGTTTAATACATTGCCAAGTTATATATACCAATCAAACCTATGTTGAGAACCACACACACACACAAAAAGACTTTTAAAGATGTGAACAAAAAATTAACATTACATTTTTTCAAAGTGTAGAATAATCTTTTGAAAACGCTTTTGATATAACGACATTCAAAATGTACGTAACATATCTCACCCCAAGGTTAAGTGGGGTTGTGGAGAAATGTGTACTATGTGAGAATATACCAACCCAAATTTTCTGATGATGATACATATATATTTCAAATGGATGGAAAGTTGTTCAATACTTGGATCAAAATAGGAGTTACCATAATCACTAAAATTTCTAGTCTCTCAAGTATTATGACACATAAACATTTGATTACTTGAGAACAACTGATGCATTTCTAAGAGCAAGGTAACTTTGCACATACTCGTTTGGAAGTGATCTAATGACCTTGAAGACTACCGTGTTCACATAACGCATATGGGTTCTTGGGTCACGGTGCCTGCATTCAAAATAATAGAATAATTTATATTGCAGATAACATGTATATATCGAATGACAGACCCGGAATTGCAGGTAAAAACACTCAGAAAGATGTTGAGAAGGGTTGACAATGTTAATTCATAAAATGGACAAATTGTCATAGCAACGAAAGTATCCTAAAGGCGTACTTAAGGGTTACATCAACTATTTAAAAGTTTAAAACAAAGTTGTGGGCTTTCTAATTTTACTTAAAATTTGACTTGAATCCATTTGACCCAATTCCTCACTTGCCAGTGCCGGTTTTGTGCCCCTCTATATTATCAAGAAACTATGTTGAATATACAGGACCAATTACTAGTAGATGAGATTGTATGCATTTGAACTATTAAGTTTCATCTGAGAATCTGGGGTTATCCTTGATTGAAGTGCATGATTCAAACGTCCTAACAATCACTAATCAAGTTTCTTTCAATTAAAAGAAGATCATCAGGAAAAATAGGAGAAAGGCAACAATCAAGGAGGATTGAAGACGACATTACACTTCAAAACCATCAATTTCTTTTAAGATTTTCAAATTAAAATTTTGTACTAATGTCACTAGATTCACTAGGCTTTTATGTTTTTTATTGGTGAAATATATTACTCCACAAACAATATGTACAAGAATACACTAGCACCTTTTGAGGTGATAGACGTACCCCAAACACCATTACATGAATTTTGATCTGAGCAATAGTGATAGGGGCATTGATGTGATTGTTAATACATGTCACAAACATCCACAAAAGGGTTTATCCAATGAACAACTTATTCAAATACCAAATCCCGGCATGGTCATGAGGGGACATGCATAGGACG
This sequence comes from Artemisia argyi, assembly GCA_030686995.1. Lineage (NCBI taxonomy): Eukaryota > Viridiplantae > Streptophyta > Magnoliopsida > Asterales > Asteraceae > Artemisia > Artemisia argyi. Next base: position 152,128,389 of record CM060689.1, read on the forward strand.
CCTGGTCCGACTTGACCAATTTGATGAGCAGATATCCCAAAGCTAATCTTGACCCTTTTGCACTACTTTAGATTAAAAATATATATATTACAAGTTTGAAGAAAACAGCATGATCATAACTATACATAGCACTGGAGTAAAAACTGTACGCCGCTTTACTGTTGCATATATGCATAAGAGACCATCATTGAGACTAAAACACGATATATCAGCAACATAACTATACACCGTTCTAACATATTTTAATTTCTGTTTGTTCCCTTTCCCCTTTAAATAAGAATTGATTATAGTACATTTTAAGGCTTCACCTCACATCCAAACATAACACTTAAAACGAAAAAGTTGATTATAGTACATTTTGCCACACCATGATGACAACATACTAAAGATCATTTGAAACTAACCCCATAAAAAGCAGACTTAACCAATCACTCCTACTTGGTTAGTTGTTGAAGTCGAGGGCAGGGCAGCTTGTGGTCACGCAGCTGTCAAACCGTTTGAAGTTAGCTCTTCATTATGTAATATGAACAATTACTCTTCTATGTCTAACGATTGTCGTATGTTTTAATCATCATCATCCATGTACAGCATTGCAAGCTAAAACTTTGTCCGAAATGCCAACCTGATGTGCACATCAAGAATATTTACAACTCGGTCATCAGGTGCTGCTAGCAACCTCGGCGGCACGTTGTCTCATCATCTCCATAACAGCTGCCCTACGACGGTTATCAGACTGTTGTTGCATCCTTCTTAAATGCTCATTTAAATCTCTGTAACGAAAAAAGAAAGAAAATTACATTAAAGACCAGTCCCTCATATTGCCATGCTTGTATGATGAATAAGACATAATTGAGATGGGATCAAAACACATAATTCTGTAAAGGTTGTACGGAGCAGAAAGGCTTTTATCGGAAGAAGGACATGAGTACAAACATAATATATTATTACAAAAATAATCGAGTTTTTGTAAGAAGAAAAACAATTTAGTATGTTGCATGCATTAGAAATCCACTTTGGCTACGTACATGTTTGACCCATTTGACATATTTCATTATTTCTTATACTTTTTTATTCAACCCTTTTCACTCGCATCTATCTACTACTACTATTATTATTCTTATCCCAGTATGCCTATGTTATAGTTTTCCAATGTTGCAAGGATAATAGAAAATATGATTACTAGTAATATAACACAAATTACGATACAAAACTGAAAAAGACAGAATGAGCACATGCAAGGAAAGAGGGAGATGAGAGGACCTGCATCGGGGAACACTGCATTTAGATTCTTTACATGCTCGAGCATGAAGTTGAAGAAGATACCACATTTTCTTACAAAGAACACAACCACCAGAAGCGCGTACTTTGCAATTATTCCCATGTCTAAAAAGTCCTTTCACCTTTCGACAGTTTGGATACTGACAAAGTGGGGATCGACACTGCGATGCATGTACCAAAAGATCAAGCATTTTCCTAAGCTGCACAACTCGTAATTGCCTAGCTTCTTGGTTTTGTGCATCTCGCTCAGCAATTGATGGGTAATTTGTCAACTTATGAGGATGACCAATTCCTCCATCCTTGTAATAACAAGAATTGCACACATCAAAATCAGGACACGTCTCACATCGCCAACCTTGCCCGGTTTCTATATCAAGGTGACATTTATTACATGTTGTCACAAAAGCAGGAGCAGTAGGATTGTGAAGGTGATATAAAACCATCATTGAGGAATGTTTAGCACGACGAAGAGTGTCGTATTGATAATGATTTCCTTGGCAAAGGCTCAGGAAAGCCTGTCTGGTATCAAAAAATTCACTCTCAAGAATTTCGTCTTTATCTTTGGTATCAACAGGCACATCATTCATCTCAACCTGTGTGCAGTTGATTATGTTTACAGTCTCAATCAGTACCAAAATGAAATTTGATAACTAGAATTAGACATTTAACATTCTAACTTACAGAAATTATTGTACAGAGATTAACATGGCAATTCAATTTACCTACGATTCACGAATGACTCGCTTTGGGATGTACACAATCTCAAAGGGTCAAACAAAAATTTAGCTAAAGCTGGACCAGTCATATAGGCCAGAGTTTAATGCATAAAACCTCATGAATCATTTTATTCATAATATTAAATAATTATAGTAATTGGGGTTTCAAACCAGCCCAATTCTTCTCATCCCGTATTAAAAACGACCCATATGACCCACCTGACTCACCCATCTTTTTAACAGCTTAAACATGAAGTAACTTACAGGATAAAGTGGATGTTTATCCCTGTGATTAACAGGATGTCTCTCCCTCTCCTCACGCTTTTGTTCTAAATCGTGACACCTGCAAACAAATCACAACCCTTACAATTATTTTTAGAGAATTTTTCAGAGTTTTATATGATCAATGCTTACATCAATCCAGTTACATTACAAAATTCTTGCAAATAGAAGAAACCAGAAATCTAAGAATAGATAAGAGATTATAATGTTTTACGCCTTTACCTCTCACAAAGCCGAAAGTTCTTGCACTGATTGCAAACCCAGTGTGTTCCAGATACCATTAGAAGACAACAATGAGTGCATGCGGGTTGCAAGTGAACCATTATAAAATCTTCCTTCATTGGTAAAATCGTTTCACCAAGCTGCAAAATGGGTATAGCTATATTAGAATTGAACTTAGTTCTTAGGGGTAACTATAGGCAAAATTTCCATAATAAAAATTGTGAATAATATCATTTCTTAAATAATTTAGGCAACAAGATGCATAAAGTATTTATATTCTGAATACTTATCAATTTGGTCCCATTAATTTCCACAAGGAAAAAAAAATTGTAAGAAAAAATAAGGGTCAAACAAACACAAAAAATATCAAAAAGTAGGAACAATTACCCTATGCATCAGTACGAGATCTTTAGATACGTTTCCGGAAAGATCGATTTGACCAGAAGCTTTCAAAGCTCTTTTTGTTATGGTCTTTTTAATTGGCCCTCTTTTATTTTGTTTTGTTCCTTCTTCTTCTTGACGAATCTGATGAATTATATCCTCAGCAGCACCAGGCCAATAATCGCCATCGAAATATGGCAATCGGGCTGCAGTTACCTTAGCTTTACACTCCCCAGAAGATGTAAAGAAGTGGTCGTATAAATTAGTGAGCTCGACTACAATATTTTCGTTAGTAGCCTTTCTTAACATAGCCAAATACCTGACAAGATATATTATTGATGCCCCACAACGCATTAGTATTTACATTGGTATATACTTTAATTTTTAAGTAATGCAATTCTTATGAGTGACGTATACTCACCATTCCCTTAGTTTATCAGACTTTGGTGTCTTTTGAATTTCAGGATGGCAATATAAGATATAGTCTTCACCCTTTAACGGAGGGCAGGCCCATATGTAGCAACTTGTGAAGCCACGTAATTTACAATATTCTAGGTAGCCGATCTGGAAACATAATAAAAGTTACTTATCAATATTCGAGGAGGAAATATGGGTGGGTCACACGGTTTGGGTAATAGGTCCAGTTAAACAGGTAACTTTGGTTTTGAGTCATATGTTTCAGGTTGGCCTGGAACACTCATGTCCAAAAAATTTATAACCAAAACTATAAAATATTAGTGTCAAATATTGTTAAGTTAGAAAAATATGGTGATAATAATCTGATTATTTGATTAACAAGATTTGGTATACACCTTGGGCATTTCGCCACGTGTGACCCGTTTTCCTTTTCGCTAAAGTTATTTTCATCAATAACATAGCTTAAAAAGAACAACAAAATGATTGAACTTAAAACTGAAGTGAAAACTTGCCAGAATTTCATGATATACAAATGTACGGAGTGCTTCCCCTGTCACGGTTCTAATTTCAGGCCTGAAGTACTTAACCGAATCCAAATAAGAGAGATACACCCGCCGATGATTTGGTTGCTCACATTCTGCACCAAATTCTTGGACATACATGCCAAAAAGACATACTTCTACTCCTTCAATTTTCTGGAACAACAAAACCACCTAAAACAAGAAACATGTTACACGTGTATAACAATATTTCAACAAGAAGAAGCAACAATAAATGTCAATCACTGCATCTTTAATGAAAGTAATGCATTGGCAGTACAATGCTTAACTGAATACCTTAGATTTATACCCAAATTCCTTGGGATAATTTTCCTCTTGAAATATTTCAAGAAATCTCTCCTTGACTTCCAATTTCTTGTCCACGGATGAGACGACTCTAACAACAAGTGCTTCTGCTCCGGGAACCTAATAGAAACAACAATATAAAACAACACTTTTTGAGGACCAAGAATGCAGCAGAATACCAAAATCATATTCTAAACGATGAACAGAAACATTGATGCATCTTATCAATTGTGATTGTGAAATGTTAAATTAATATAATAAGATGGAGAATGATATCCAAATTGAAATTATGACAAACCTACCCTATGTATCCATATTCTTAACAAAAAACTTGGTCATAAGTTTAAGGATTCCAAAATCAAAAAAGTACTTGATATAGGTTTTGGAAAGAAAAAGTTCTTATATTGGGTGCTTTACAATATAGTACAAATACAGATATGCCAGTAAATTTATAAGATCACCTCATCATAACTTTTCCCATGGACCCTTGCCCTCTCCATTCTTTCATGCTTTAAATTCTTAAACAATCGATTTTCTATGTGATCACTGAGTATTGTGCGAGGCAAATCTTTAGCACCAAGAACAGCACTTTGTGGTAGGGGGATCCTTTCTCCCCTTTCCACTTCGCCTACGTAACAATTTGGACAAGTGTACTCTGCTTGTCCTCCATCATTTCTTCGACCATTAAATAAAGCACAGATTTGGTGTTGCCAAGCTTCACATTTGTCACATTGAACCCACTGCAGGAAAAGATAAGTGTCAAGACATGCTATGATCATCGAGGTGATCTTGGTGACAATATCGGTGGCTTGCGTAGCATTGTGTAGCAGGTAAAGAAATATTAGGGTTTAAACAGGCGCATTTAGTGTGGGTCGTAACAGGCCTGGTCAGGTTGGTTTGACCTGTTAACACTTTTTATTGACTACTTGTGCTGTTTTATAATCCGTAACTACTTAATGTCTATGATCTGATTGTAAAAACAGGTTAGAACAGCTTGGGGTTCAAATGGATTGCAAACCCTTTTTGGTTGATTATAGAAGTTTCGATAACTAATTAATGTGTTAACCATGATTAAAGAAACAGGTCAAAAAGGAAGATCAGTTTTTAGTACGGTTGAAACCGGTCAAGTCAGGCTAGCCCGCAAACACTTCATGTGACTTTTAAACTTGATAGATAACTAATGCGAAAATTGTGATTGCAAAAACAGGTCAAAACGGGTTTGTTTCAAACTGACCAGCTTTAGCAGGGGCTGAAAACGCGGGGTTGGATTGGCCCTCAAACACTTATTCTCCATCTTAGTTAAGTGTTGAACTTTTGATTATGATTGCAAAAAGAACATTACTAAGATAATACTCAATATTTAAATACAGCACAAATATAGAGGTGAGCATTAAAAAAATATATGGGTGCCTTTCAACCCTTCCCCTTGTGTTAAAATTATTGGATTTGTCCTACTGAAGTAAATGGATTTGTCCTACGTAACCATAGTTAAAGCATTTATATTAAATAAAAAAGCTAGATAATGGATAACCGTATTGAAGATGACTTATTCAAACCCGGCCTGTTTTAACCTGTTCCCCAACTCACCCCTCTTACCACCTTGGGTAACAATACAGTGACCCTGTACAAATGACTTCATAAAAATCATAGAAGAAATACAAGTATATCCAGATTGCTGACCTGGCCAACCCACTGTCTAAGACCAGTAATATGCTCCCCAACCTGCTCTGGTGTAAACAACTCTATCATGGATACTCCACTAATTTTTGGCTTACCAGACTTGGTTCCAGTAGATGTTTCAGCAGGCGGTGCAACTATTTCTGGTTTGGCCTCAACCACCTCTTTCTCAGTCTTCACAAATTCCTTTGCGAAACCAGTGACCTCCTTAGACACCACCATGGAGGAGGTTGTGGATTTCTGGATGATGGGATCTTCAATAAAATCCTGTTTTACGTCACTAATCTTAGAATACCCAGTGATTTCAGACTTTACTGAAACAAACGGGTCACCAACTTGATGTTCTTTAACCCTTTCAACATGTGAATCCTGGAGAGCATCTGATAAGTTGGGATTCTCAAGTTTAGTAGCAAGTGATTGTGATTGTGATTGTGGTTGTAACTGTAGTTGCAATTGCGATTGTTTTTGTGATTGCAATTGTACTTGTGGTTGTGAGTGTGGTTGTAAGCGTGGTTGTGATTGTGGCTGTGGTCGTAGCTGTAGTTGTGGTTGTGATTGTTGTGGTCGTAACTGTAATTGTGGTTGTGAGTGTGGCTGTGGTTGTGGCTGTGGTTGTAGTTGTGGTTGTGGTTGTGGTTGTGGATCAGACTCTGATTGCTGCTCAATCTTCATCTTTTTCATAGGCGGATGTAGATCTTCTGAAGTTTCAACCACAGATGGACTAGTCTTCTTGGTGTATCTATTACCAGCATCCCCACCTTTCAGTTGCACAGCCACAAACCGCTTTACAGGAACACAAACAGGACAATTTTGATCCCGACAATTTTTATGATGATGAAGTAAATGTTTTGTCCCGTGACAACGAGGATATTTACATTGAACGAGATCTTTGCATGATATCATATGATTCCATAATTTTTGAGCCGTGGAACAATTGGATTCTGGGCATTTTCCATCAGGATGAACACATTTGCGAGCATGCCTCAAAAACAAAAGCCACCTTTGTTGATTCCTGTATTGTAATTCTCGATTTAAACTAGGAGTTCTAGAATTTGGGGGGTTTACTGTTGTATTAGCGATAACAGGGTTTTGATAAATGGTCGATCCTTTTGAAGATAATTTATTTCCTGTTATTCTTTGATGGGGTTCCTCTTGAACAACATTTGGGTCATATAACATGTTTGACTTCCATTGACCCTCTGGTTGAAGTCCTATATCATTTGAGGAGTCGACAACGTATTGATGTGAAGTTTCCATCATTGGTAAGAACATATCCTGTGATTTGTTATCGGCCAACATGGTCGATTGAAATTGTTTGTTTTGAGGCTCTATTCCAGGCTCAGATTTTATTTGACTTCCAGAATCGGATATCAGTTGAGATTGGGCATACGGCAATGGTTGATTCTGATCACTTTGCTGGTTCTGTTGATTCTGAACATGTTGTTGCTGGTAATGAAGAGGCTGTTGAGTATTCTGTAAGTTCGACTGATTAATCATCATCATGGGAGAGCTTGTTTTATGTAACCCTTGTAAGCTTACTGAATTCATGTTCTGATTGTTCATCACTGACGAACCGGAGGCTGTGGGCCCATATAAATTACCTGATCCTGAAGAATCAATGGTGCCGCTCCCATATGCATCACCTGTGAAGTCCAAATACTCGTTAAACACAAGAACAAATACTTCTAGGCAACTTAGGTGCAACTAAGTAGCATAATGAATCAGGAAATTCCATTAAGGGCCCGTTTGGTATGAGGGTATGGAATGGGTTTCAACTTGAAAAGACATTTGCAATTTGTTTGGTTGTTGCTTTTGAAATGAGGAATGGATTTTTGAATCAAAAATGATAGATGGCCATTTAGATAGGTATCAAGTGGGTATGTATAATTTTGTGGGCCCTTTTTTATTTCTCTCTCTATAATGTGGACCTCTCACAATTTTTTATTACTATTTTATCATTCAAAGTAATATATTTTATTTAAAATTTATTATAAAATATATTTAAAAAATATAATTTATCTCTCCTAAACCTACCTCAAATCCAAATCCTATACCAAATTCAAATCCGAATCCAACCCCACTTATAAACCAAACAGCCCCTAAATTACACTGTGGGCTACTTTCGACCCATTTTGATACGCGCTACAAACCAAGCTTGCAGCAAATTGCCTACCATAACTTTTGTTGATCACATTGGGCACAAAGATGCTTATGATATAAGGTGTTTTGAAGAAATGCGGACATGGGAAACTCAATCCAAAAATCCGTATTCATAAGGTAAAGTACCGGCACAAATAAGTCAATTCGAATTGAAAGAATGCCTACATAAAATAGGCTCAATCCTGCATTTCGAAAGATTGTATTACAGTGTACAACTTACAAACGGAAGTTACAAATTTTCTTTGTTTTCTCATCTCATCAATCGGATTTTTTTTTTTTTTTCTTTTTTTTCTTGCCTATCTATAAATTTAACCCGAATCAGATGCTATCCTCTTCTACACCGAAATGATTTACACTGGTTTATGGACGGTTTTTACAATGTAATCAACAAAGAAGACGTTCTACGCTAAATTATATTAAACTGCAAATCTTACATGCTCGCAGCTTTTGATATGACATATTCCTCCCCTTCGAATAGCTGTCCTTCATCTTCCTGCAGAACATGAACCAGTGTAATCTTAGATAAAGTGAGTTGAGAAAGTAATGTTGGCTAATGTTTAGTAGATCAACCAAAAAAAAAAAGGAGCGAGGGAGCGAGGAATGTTTTTGGTGTAAAGTTAGCAAAACGAGTGGGTTGACCGGAAAAAACACTTTTTGTCACTGAACATTTCAATACAATTGATATTCTGAATAAAGGGCTTTGGCAGGTTGTATGCACTATACTACGCTTAAGGCAACTTTCAACCTGTTTGATCCCGTTCCACCATATAGGTAAATTTGTTTATTTAACTTGTTTGACCCTTACACATCAAACATAACCCAAATCAATGCATTCACAAGTAAATTAATATTGATACTAGTGCCTAGCTGCCTAGCACACATGTCTAAAAAATATTCTAACAAGAAGATTAGAACGCATGGCAAATTCAATGGTTATGAACTTATGACGAGGATAAAGAAGAAGCTAACTTGAATGGCTAAGGCATGTAAGGGATGTGTGTTTGGTACAAGTATCATTACTCTAAGTAAACGAGTCAAAGTTTCAAAATACAACTTTTGAAATCTATGGTCAAAACTAGTACTTGCTGACTGAAGAATGGTACGAGTCTTGTTGGACAATTTTGACATGACATTTTCTAATTGTAGTGCTTACTATAAACTTTAATACTCTGTTTTTTATTTCTCTCTTTATTAAACTTTAAATCAATTTGATGTTAAAATACGACTTGCTTGACTTTGAAAGTCAAAGTTTATTTATTGTCCTTGGAATGACCCTATAAGAAACCCGTTATGTGAACTACGATTATCAACAAAATGAGAACGGATCAAAGTTCATACCACTTGTTCTTTACACTTGAGTTTTGCAAGATATTTATCTAACGCGCCATCACCCCTAAGAATTTTTCCACCACATCCCCGTTTATCTACTGACCCAACCGACTCCTCGTCAATCACGACAGCTTCTACTCTATCATCTCCCGTCTTGACATCTGGAATCTGAAGTCAAAAAGGAAAGAAGCTGCTGTAAATTTCATGGGACAACATGTTGAGATATTAACTTGTGTAGAGAACTGAAAAGACGACTAACCTCATACATACAGTCGGTAAGAAGGGTTTCAAGTATGGCTCTTAACCCTCTTGCACCAGTATTCTTAACCATTGCCTTTTGAGCAATCAATCTTAGTGCCTCTTCTGAGAAATGTAGTTTCACCTGTGGTCAAGGAAACATAAATGAGCGCCCCAAGCATCCAAGCAAATAAAAACATTAGAGGTGTCAAGATGGATGGGTTGCAGATAACGGGTTAAATCGGGCTCAGGTGACTTTCAGTAATATTGGAAGCTCGAAGCTCTATGCACTAAAAATATAATGTAGGTGACTTCAACCTGTTTTGACGCGTTCCCCTTTTAGCTAAAAGTTTATTTGACCCATTTGGGAGAAACAAATTATGACAGACCCATTCATAAGTATACGGGTTAAAATTGAAACTACAAAAAGGATCACCATTACGATAGAGAGACATGAATCATATACTTACATTGTTCATCTGAAATAACTTTTTGTATTGCTTACCAAGAGCATTTTTTGGTGCCATCAGGACCTGCATGAAATTAAAATTATCACAATTTAACTTGCTAATACTTCTGATTTGTAGTTTCACTAATCAATTTCGACTGTTTGGATAAATAGATTCTGCACCTCATTCTTCGATAAGATACTTGTTAAATGACAAGATTTGGGTAATCGTTTTCACAATTCATACTAGCTTCAACATGACAAATCATCAATATACAAATAAAATCTTCTTATTACCCCATTTTTTTAAACCAAATTAAGATTTTAAAGAATTTTGCTCCGATATCACAAGGCGTGTCTCCTTTTTTCACAAAAATGTCCTTTTAGGTCATTCATGTATCAATAATACAGAATTCTGAATAATCAGAATTAGTCAAACACCCAAGCAGCTGATTATGTGATTATTATAACTTCTGATAGCAAAATCATATCCAACACTATCTCCTAAAGCCCATTTTATTACAGTCGACTGTTTGGTTCTGGTAGTGTTCATAATACATGATCACTTTCAAAATGCAGATATAAACAACGTACAGTTGAGTCAATTGAAGCAATACAACTAGCAATGGACTTTACCTCAACAAGTTGGTCCTCGGTTAAAGCTGATAAACTAAGTAAAATTGGAAAACGTCCTATAAACTCCGGAATGAGTCCATAAGCTATAAGATCACTACTTTCAACCTGGATATTAACAAATGCAATCAATAATTATTAATGGCATACAACAAGAAAAAGGTAACAACTTGGATATCTCAGAAATATAAAAGCTTACAGATTCAAGTAAAGAAGAAGTGACCGCAGCGTTAGTCAATTTACCGCTTCTCATATTTTCACGAACGGGTGCTCCAAAACCAATTGAGGAGTCCTGTCGTCTGATAAACACATGAGTATCAGTTTGAACCCTTTTACTTCCCACATGCCATTTCTAAGATGGTAATTAACTTTCGCCCGCAAGTGAGCAACTCAATAAAAAGTAATGTACAACATAAACAAGTAGTGATCACCTCTCAGATATGGTTTTTTCTAGATCAATAAACGCTCCTCCACAAATGAAAAGGATGTCTTTTGTATCTATCTGCAAATTTATTATAAGACATAACATAGCACAGCGCGAAGATTAGGAAAAAGTTATTCATAAACTGAAAATGACATCATTTATTTCCAGACGTAACTACCTAGATTGGGAAAATTTTATATTAGAAAACAAAATTACATTACAATAATCCATGGCATTACCTGGATGTTTTCGCCTCGAGGATGTTTCCTGGCCCCCTTTTCAGGCACATTCACTATCTGCAGAGAATATAATATTTGGTGTTGAGTGAGGAACGTCCTGATGTATATTAAGCATGTGAAAAAACAATGGAGTGGACCATGTTAATGATACATATAATTCCATAAGCTATAGTAACATAACCAAGAAGGTCGAAAAATTCCACAAACCATAGTCTAGAACAAAAGCACGGTAAAAAGACCTCTAATGCAAAGCACCACATGTTATAACATGATGATCTATGTGTATTCTAGAAAATTATTTTCATACAAAATAGAACTATTACGTGACAGAGTCGACTCATTGACCTATTGGAATTTGGAAGTAAAAAATGTATGATTGCTTACAGTTCCTTCCAACATCTTAAGTAGGGCTTGCTGCACACCTTCGCCAGAAACATCTCTGCTAATATTCATGCTTTCAGCCTGCAAAAACCGGAAATTTATTTTATAACTTAGAGCATGCAACAGCCAATCACTTGAACAGAAAGTTAAGCAAATATATAAGGACAACGTCTTGAGTATAAATCAACAAACCTTTTTGGTTATCTTATCAACTTCATCAATATAAACAATCCCTTGTTGGGCTGCTTGAACATTGAACTCAGCAACCTTCATACCAGATTGAGAATTGAAATATCAATATTCACTAATAAACAAGTATTTATGACGTAAACAGGATAAACACCATAAAATGCAGATGATTACGCATTTATGAACCCTAGCATAAGTAGAAAATATCAAACTAATATGATTTTTACAGAGAATTTGTAACCATGGCAAATCACTTACAGGGTAAAAACTAAATAACATACAGCATTAGGCAAATCAAGCTAAGTCTGTGTCTATCTTAAACCTGTTAATACTAGGGAGTAAGGTCAACTCACAAATTACCAGATCAACAACTTATGAGGTACATTACTACTAAATAATAAGAGATTGCTTTTATGCTCATTGTAACTGCATCTCCTGACCAACTAAAGCCGATGAAGAAAACACGCTAATTAAATGTTAAGAGCAAATAATGTAGTTAATGTGAAAAGGCATAAATAACTAGGCAGCAACAGGAATGGATGTGAAATATATAATCAACAGTAAAAGTGTTTAATACAAAAGGCATACCGTAAGTAGCTTATGTAGTATGGATTCAACGTCATCACCAACATAACCTGCCTGTCGAATTTAAAATATCAAACTCTATCAGAAAAATAGTATAGCATATAAAACCAACTTTAGCTTCAGAACAGCTTAGAAGGCCACTAATAACACCAAGGTCCCGTTAAACAGATTATGCTACTGATTATCTAAGGATGGAGGTGTCAAATAATCACTTTTGGATGATTTATTTTCATACTGGCTACAACAAAAATGACTATTAAAGGGTAAAGTACCATTACCATAATTCAATCAAAAAATGAAAGTATAATAACCACACTACTGGTTCTTTTAACAAGAATATCGTTTTCGATCAATATTACAACCTCAATAAACAAAAGCATATTCAAAACTATCTCCTAAAGCCCATTTTATTACAGCTCATTATTCAATTAAGTGAAGGTCGAACAGAATGAGATCGTATATTTATCCACAATACAAATATTTTTTTGCAAATGCTGGTTTTTCCATTTCTACTCAATAAAAGCAAGATGGATGACTTACTTGAGTTAATGTTGTAGCATCAGCAATAACAAAGGGAACATTAACAAAACGAGCAAGGGTCTTTGCAAGTAATGTTTTCCCTATTTTAAATAAGTCAAATCAAAATTATCAGCAATCTAGAATAACCAAAGAATATTAAAAAGTAATAATAATAAACAGTCTCGTGAGTCATACCCGATCCAGTTGGACCCATAAGAAGTACATTACTTTTCTCTAACTCTACATTGTCGTCTTCATCTTCCATCCTAGCTTTTCCTATTTCTCCGCCTGACCTAGATTTCAATAAATTGTTTCGGCTCAGCATATGCATTTCAAGATATGACACACCATAACGATTTTGTAGAAGCTAAAATGTCAAATGACTAACCCTTTTTGCAAGGAAGCGTGATAAATTCTTTTGTAATGGTTATATACTGCCACAGAAAGCACCTGAATATGAATTGCAAAAACATATAAACAAATTCAGATCATACCCATAATTATATTACCATTATGTACATTTAAATCTATATTATCTTTTAATACACTGACACACTTCTCAAATACTTTAGCCAATTAAATTAGTTTTGCCCTTCCATTTCTATTATCTTGAATCCTTCTTTGGCACATTATTGTATTTCTGAATGGCACAGAAACATAGAGGAAAAGAAGCGGCACTTTTACACAGAACACTCCAATATCTGCCCTTTGTAAGACACAAATCGACAACATATAGCAATAAGATTTTTTTTAACCCGCCATACTAAAAACTATCATATCGAAATGCACATAAACTAACACACCACTATCACATATAGCAAGAAATTGGTGTTAAAACTATGGTGGTATTCGAATGAAAATGGTTAACCGTACACCCATTTCTGCACGAGTTCAACTAATGACAAACTTATCAAGTTCCTGAAAGTTCTCCTTATATACATTTGAAACTGATAGTTCTATAATGTTCATAACAATATAGCAAAGAAAACAGCAGTTTAACATAAAGCAATCTAATGTTCGCCCGGGAAGAAATGATAAAGCAAAATAATTACCTCAAAACTTACTCGGAACTATCATGTAGTAATGTGCATGAACTAAATACCATATTCATATATACAAAGCATCAGTGATAAAGTTATACAGTAGCATTTACATGAAAAGTATAGAAGTTGCAATCATTTTGGCATGGGTTTGACTGGTGTTAAATTTATCAACTATCAAGTCCCTGAAAGAGCTTCTGAGGGGCATTTTAATCTTTAGTTCTTAATGCCACAGAAAATTATCAAAAAAGAAAAAGGTTATTTTGGCACAAAGCATTCTAATGTCTTTCCCGGAGAAAACATATATTGATAAAGAATATAATTTCATACATTAGAAAAATACTAAGAACTATTAATTTGAAATGCACATGAACCAGACACAAACTTCACATATGTGTCAAGCCATTAATGGTAACATTATATACATATCCACATAATAAGTGTTAACGCTGCAACCTTCTCCACACGAGTTTGACCAATTTTTACGCTAATCAAGTCCGTGAAGATCTCCTTAATGGCATTTTTGAGAAATAGTCGTCAATGGCATTTTATATTGAAAGATCTTATTGGCATTGATCTAGCACTACAATTTTCACAGAACCTAAGTACTAAATACTACCTATTTACAATGTGCATGATTAGCTTAGCATCATATTCAGATATACCAATTCATTAATGGTAAAGTTAGTATAGCATCCCAATATCCCATATAACATGTCTTTGGTTATATGAACATTTTCCTCACGAGTTTGACCAACAATAAATTGATCAAGTAATATAATTCTTATAGAACCTAAGTACTAAGAACTATCAATTTGCAGTGCACATGATAAAGTTATTACATGTTAGCATTTACATGAAAAGTGTTAAAGTCCCAACCTTTTTCGCACGTCTTTGACCAATGACAAATTTATCAAGCCCTTGAAAAATCTCCTTCGGGGTAGGCAAATACTTCCCCAAATTCGACCCACCCCATCCACTACCCTTCTCTTCACCCACATTAACATTTTCACCACCACGAACCACATGAATACCCGGCGGGCCAGGTGGAGTATGCACGGCAAGTCCATTACTCGACGCCGGAGGTGAATTCGTCAAATTCTCCGGCGGATCACCTCCATAAGCCCGTAAAGTATCCCAAAACTTATTCCTAAGCTTATTCCCATAATCCTCATCACCACCACCATTACCAACATTCTTCTTATCCTTACCATTATTCTTAATCCTACCAATTTCGATAAACCTACCTTGAAGTGGGCCCACATTATTCGGCTTATAATAAAAACTAGACTTACAATTAGGACACAACCTCACAGGCAGACAAGACCCTTTCGCATCTCCATCCGCCACGTCAGATTCCGGCGGGATGACGTGGCAGTCATCTGAAAAAACAAGATCCATAGATTTACAGCAACGTGGGCAGTTAGCTTCTGCTTTTATCATACGTGTCACCATTGAGATTCTACCATTACCCTCATCACCACCACCACCACCATTGCCGGAAAATGTACGGATGGTAAACAACCTCCGACCAATGTAGGAAGAGTTTAAGGTTAATGTCGGACACCCACGTTTAGATACGTACGAGGAAGTGAAAAAAACATGTCGGAGCTTATGGAATCTTGATAGCCCAGACATCAAGATTCAAACTTTATTGGTTTTTTGTGTTATTTGATCAAAAGGGTACACTGAATTGATGAAAAGATGAGTAAAAAATGGTTTTCAAGAAATGGGTTCTTTTTTGTGTTAAAGTTAAAATTTCTGCTTTTTTATATAATTTGATTAAAAGGGTATCTGAAACTGTGATTGGATTAGTGAAATGATGAGTAAAAAATGGTTTTCAAGAAATGGGTTCTTTTTTGTATGTAAGTTAGAAAATTATGGATTTATATAAGTTGGGATTTTGTCATTATTGTGTGTGTGGAATATGAGGGTTTATTTATAGAGGTGTGCTACACCCACCAAAAGTTTACACAATTTCATTCACTCGCTGACGTGGCGGAGTGTTGATTGGTTGGTTTTCTGTGGCCCACAGAAAACCAACCGATCAACACTCCGCCACGTCAGCGAGTGGATGAAATTGTGTAAACTTTTGGTGGATCTAGTATTTTTCTTATTTATATGGGTATTTTGAGGAGGGTTTTTTTATTGGATTAGTTAGGTGTAGGTTGGAAGCAAAGGAATTGTGATGATGGGATGCATCTTCATTGCTAAATGGAAGCATGGGGTGTTAAAAATATATTTTGCCTTCTTGTTTATTAGAAAAATATATTTTGACAAATGGAAGCATGAGGTGTTAAAAATATATTTTGCCTTCTTGTTTATTAGAAAAATATATTTTGACAGCCAAATGTAGGGTTGTAAACGAACTGAACGTTCAGTGAACATTTTATGAACCGTTCGGTAAAAAGTTCGTTTATGTTCGCTCGTTTATTAAATGAACAGACATGAACAATATTTTACGTTCGTTTAGTTAAATAAACGAACATGAACAAAAGTCTCGTTCGTTCATTTATGTCCGATTAGATGTTCGTTAAAATTCGTTTATGTTTATTTATCTATTTATGTTCATATATCATATATTTTAATTTTATAATTTTAAAAATTAGTTTGTTGAAACAGAGCAACACTTATAAAACAATATATTGTGAAGAATTCAATAAAATTTAAGCTTGTTTGTCTATTTTCATTTATGTTCGATCGTTTATGTTCGTTTAGCGTTCGTTTAATGTCTTAATGAACAAACATAAACGAACATGAACAATTCATTTTCTTAATAAACGAACATGAACAAGAAAATGCGTCCGTTTAAGCGTCCGTGCTCGTTTATTTGTCCGGTTAAAATTAAATGAACGAACATGAACAGGGCTCCGTTCGTATTCGTCCGGTTCGTTTACAGCCCTAGCCAAATGGAAGCATGAGGCGTTAAAAATATATTTTGCCTTCTTGTTTATTAGAAAAATATATTTTGACAGCCAAATGGAAGCATGAGGTGTTAAAAAAATATTATAACTTTATGATTTGATAGTTAAAATAATAATAATAACAATAAAAACTTTATGATTTGATAAAATTGAGCCCAACATTTGTTGAATGAGCATAATAGAAATTCTCTAGAAGAATCTTTTATTTTCTAGGTAACGTTCACACGTATTAAAAATTCTCGAGAAAATCTTTTATTTTCTTAAAGCTAATATCTATACTATTTATAATGTATATTGACACTTCTATTCTATTAATTTTTTAAGATTTTCTAAAATAGATTTTAAGTAAAGGCAAGTTAGAAAACATAATTTATAACTATTTAAAGCACAAATACAACTAAAAAACCAATATTTAAAACATATAATTAATACAATATTTAATTCATCACTTCATCAAAAAATACAACCATTTAATCACAAAATACAATCTAGTCAAGCTATTAAGCCAAGTACTAAAAAATATATCCGCGAAAACTAAAACAATCTGAGAAAACATAAATCCATCAGTCCAATTGCAAAACGTAAATCTGAGAAAATTTTTGCTTCAACGGCCATCAGTCCAATTCCAAAACATATTTGTACAATGTTCCCGGAGGATGGCTTGAATTCTATAATTTTGTAAGAGATTGAAAACTGGAATAAATACATGCAGTGATATAACAAATAGATGAACATGTCACAAATATTTTCCTTTGTTGCTTGCATTTTTCATCGATTGCAAACTAGAGAAATAAGATCCATCATCTCCTTGGTAATTTAACTCATATTTAATAAGTAAAGAAAAAAAGAAATAAAATGAAATCCGACCACCGACAGACAATATCATGAATCATATGCCAACTACCTCGAAGCCCAAATTGATTTATGATTTATTACATAAAAGACATGCAGTTGATTGCGTTTCTTAAAGGGTAGGTTTTTATCATAGGCGTGAGATCGAGAGAAAGTTAAAAACAAATAATGTTTTGTGCCAAAATTATATTTAAAGGGAATACACAACTAGGGTTTTATTTAGTGTACTTGTTAACAATAACAACTTAACAAGATCCAAAGCGCAAAGCCCAAACGAGCATACTAATAAAAAGTAAACAAATAAATTAATATTACCAACTAAAATAAAAGTGTACAAAACATAGTATCGTGCTAAATTATTTACTTCACTATAAGAAATATTTTTTTCTTTGCAATTAAATTTTTTAAGTCACATTGCTTGATATATAGCATCTGGTCATGTCACATGCTTCGAAGAAACTTTAGATACATGATTGATTCAAACGATATAATGTAAAATTGCTCTATGTAATAACAATAATACTCATTTCGAAAAATAATTGTCAACTTTTCTATTTTGAGTTATCTCAAAATAAACGTTTACTTTATATTTTAACCAACCAAAGAAGAAGTTAGTGAGTATTGATGATATCTGATTGATGAAAAGTATGGTTAGTGATTTCTCAAAACTTTGTATAATTTAAAAATGAACGTTTATTTTGGACCGTGCTTGAAATTGTCAATGCAAAATTACGTAATTGGCCCTCATTTACGCAGTAGCAACTACCGTTTATATATTACCTTTATAATCTTATTTGCTATTGTCTTAGAATCGTACGTGTAACATGCTATTTCTATATAGATACTTTGCTATTGCTTATATTTATTACAATCTAAAATTATCACCATCTGTAAAATTATTATTGTCACTACCCTAAAAGTATTACTCGCTTAAAATTTAATTTTAGGGTACCCGCCGCCGCAACACGCGGGTACCCTGCTAGTTCACACTAATTAAAAATTACGGAGTATATTATCTCAAAAGTAGTTAATCCTTAAAAGATACGAATTACACAATCGTGAGAATTTATTTATCTTTGAATAAAGTTGCATTTTGATATAATTTCGACAAACTCTTTTTTCACTTCGACAGCCTTTCGAAGCCTTAGCACTTTCTTTTCTAGTGTGCGCTTTAGTTTGATTGCACCTAGCGTGCTTGACTAAAAAGATAGAAAGGGGTTTTTCTCGCTTGGTTAGTAAAGTCAAGTTTTTGGCCTTATCTTGTATGTGACGACGACGTCGAGTTGACGGCTGAGAAAGACTGGGCATTCAGGCGAGCCGCCTGGTGGTGTGGTACATAGTGGGTTTAGTACGCCCTGCCAAAACGGCTCCGAAACAAACAAAAAGGTGTGTGCCGCACTCACGAAGGACTGCCAGTGATATTGGAGGAAGGTGGGGATGACGTCAAGTCATATGGACTTTAATCAGAAAACGCCTAGACTTTAGTTTTGTAAAATCTCACATTAATTAGTTTTTGGGATGAATGTTGACGTAAAAGATTATATAGATATTTTCAAGTCATTTGTTCTTTTAGTTACAGTGAATTGCATCTTTTAACAGTAATATTTAGACCATACAAAAACTCCTTATTATACGCAAGGAGGTACAAAATAGTCATCTCATAGCGTAAAACTAACTTCATTGTAATCATGATTCACGAGTCACGACACTAATTGTAAAACTATACCAAGACTAATAACTTGGTAGTTGTATAGTAGCTAATCATGACTAGAGCCAATATTTCTTTTGCAACTTCATTGGAATATATAACTTAGTTAGATAGTCATATAACTTTATTGATACTTGCTAATTTTCGTTCATATCGAATTTACAATAATCGACCCTATATATAGTTTTCTAACCGACACCTATGAAGCGACATAATGCTTCAACCGTTTCTATAACTGACTTTCTAAACAACATGTCGTTTGATATACACGACATCACCCTTAATTGGGTTTCTTAATTTACATAATGACACCCTAAACTTACACTAATTACATACTTGATACTAATACATACTATACTTTCTAATATGACCCATTTAACCCAAAGTTTAGGTTAACAATCAACACTCCCCCTTAAACTAAACTTTGGTTTAAGGTGGGTCTTCAACTTGCCTTGACTTGATTTACAATAACGTTGGTTCTTCGTCGCTTTGGTAAATGAGATGTGCTTCTTGCTTTTCGTCTTTATCCTTCCATTTGGTGCATTCGTGTGCAAAGTGACCAAATTCACCACATTCATAGCATCTCATTTCTTTCTTGCTTTTGTTCTCGACTTATACCTCTTCCACGTCCTCTTTCTTCTTTACTAAAGTTTCTTCCTCGACCTCTACTACGTCCTTGATTACTTGAACTTGCCATTAGAAGTTTGTTTTGGTAATCTTCTTGCGGTTCATCTTGACTCTTGAGGCATTCTTCATAAGCAATTAGTCTTCCAACAGCTTCTTCAAACGTCATATTGTCAATTTCTGAATATTGCTCGATGGATGCCACAATTGGTAGAAACTTCTTTGGAACGGACTTTAGCAACTTTCCTACTAGTACTTTGTCTTTAAGGTTAGAACCAAGACTTTTACACTTGCTTCTTATGCTTCCCAATTTTCCCGCAAAGTCATTTACGGTTTCATCGGTCTTCATTTTTAAGGTCTCCAATTCGCTTCTTAAAGTTTGCAGGTGTGCTTTTTGAACTCGGTCCGCTCCAATATAACGTACTTTAATTGATTCCCATACTTCCTTCGCTTTCGAGTATTGTGCAACTTGCATTAGAATATCTTCCGGCAATGTTGTGAGGATCATTGCTTTTGTTGTATGCATCTTTCTTTCATCTACTTTTTCTATATCTTCAAGCATTTCCCAAAGACCATATGCCTTCAATATTGTCTCCATCATAATTGCCCATGTTGTGTAGTTTGTTTCGGTGAGTTTTGGACATTGAAGTGCTATGTTTTGGTCACGAGTTGGTGTAGATGATTCTCCAATCTTCATGCTTTGTTGCTTTCTTACTTGCGTACTTTCTTACTTTCTTGTGATCACCAAGCGTGATCAACCTTACTACTTACTTTTTTGCTTTGAAACAAAAGTTTCTCTTACTGGTTAAGATCAAAGATGATCTTTCGTACTTGCTTTGAAACATTATGGTTTCCTCTTACAGGTGAAAATCTAAGGTTTGTGAAAAACACTAGGTTTTCTCTTACTTACTTACTTTGAAGCAATAGACTTTCTCTTACTTACTTACTTTGAAACGCTAAATGTTTTCCTTACTTACTTACTTTGAAACACCAAGGTTTCGTTAAAAATGATAGGTTTCTTTCTTACTTCTTACTATGTGAACCACAATGGTTCGGTTTCTTACTTCTTACTAGTCTTGTATTTTTTCTAATTCAAAAAAAACTTATTTTTGTCTCCCTAAATTGAAAAAATATACAAAACTTAATCTTACTTTCTTACTTTTGAAAAAAAACAAAATACACTACCCCACTCTTAAATATAAATTATAAAAATTAATAAAACTTATATACGGAGTATAAAAGGATATGAAAAGTTTGATATAAAAAAAACTTACGGGGTGTGTTTTTCTTGCTTATTCCCCCTTCAATCGATTGCTGGTATGATTAGAGTTCTTCCTTCTCCAATCGATTGCTGGAATGATTAGGGTTCCTCCGATTAGGGTTCTTCCTTCTCCGATCAATGCCTCCTCGATTTGGGTAACCACAATCGGTGGTTTTAATAACCGGTTGTGTTTGTCTTTCTCCGATCAAACTCCGGTTACAACCGTTTATGTGTTTGATCTCTTCAACGAACAGGTATCCTTCTTCCTTACTTTCTTTCTTACTTGATTGATTCCCGGAATCAAATATGCTTTCTTTTTTCTTTCGGTTGATTCTTGCTTTCAATCGATCGCTACTTGTACTTGTTCTTCCCTGGATCGATTAACGTGCTCTGATGCCAATTGTTGGAATAAAACTTGCTATGATGAATGAAACACAGGTAATAATATGAATATAACTTTATTGATACTTGCTCATTTTCGTTCATATCGAATTTACAATAATCGACCCTATGTATAGTTTTCTAACCGACACCTATGAAGAGACATAATGCTTCAACCGTTTCTATAACTGACTTTCTAAACAACATGTCATTTGATATAAACGACATCACCCTTAATTGGGTTTCTTAATTTACATAATGACACCCTAAACTTACACTAATTACATACTTGATACTAATACATACTATACTTTCTAATATGACCCATTTAACCCAAAGTTTAGGTTAACAATCAACATTCACGAAATCCTCCTTCAACAAATCCTCCCCGGCCTTAATATCTTCCTCGGTCATTGGAAACCTAAATTCTTCGGGTATCTTATACTTATCCAAATCAGTAGGCCTAATCCCTAACCACTTTAAATTTGGTGTAGTGAGACCATAATCAAGTAACACCTTTAAACCGTCACGATCACTGTCTACAAGAGCGAACACCGGCACATCAAGTTTTATGTTAACTTTCCTCAAAAATAACCTTGTAGCAAGATTAGATTGCCCTTTTCCTGCCTTCACGATTATGCAATCAAACTGGCCCTTGTAGAATTTATCCTTAGCTAAACTCGTATAAACAACATCTTTTTCAACTAAAAGTATAAACCGTGGATAACTTATATGGCAAACAACTTTAGATATATTAGAAGGAATTTGTATACCTTCAATACCTTTTTTCGTGCATTCAATAAGATCTTCGTCATAATTAAATGAAAGATCACCTATAACCATACCCTCTTTTTCACATGCAACAACATTAGCCTTCATGCAACCTCCTACCATAGATGCAATGTCTTTGAAAACACTGTCGATTTGAGTTTGGTTTTGAAAGTATATGGAATGCTCATCGATGACCGACATAATATGTTTTGTCAATATCGACTTGGCATGGGACATGGCTAGTGTTTGGCCCAGGGTTAGGGTTTTGTAAGGTACTGCATCTTTTAGCATTTTTGTGATTTCATAATCCGATTTCAGACAAAATTCATGGTCTGGTTGCTAGTGTTTTTGGGTATCCAACATTGTCGAAGAAAAAAGATCGATCGAGTTTTTTTAGACGGATATGGGGAGAGTACGTATGTATGTGAATATGTGTGTGTTTTTATAGAGGGATCCAGTTTGTCAAAAGTATAAGAAATTGCTATGTATTACCCTGCCTTGGGACAAAATCTTTGAATTGTAGGTACACATTAATTTTTGGAATGTTCATGATATTTTTAAGTCTCTCTCTCTCTCCCTCCCTCCCCCCCCCCCCCCCCTCTCTCTCTCGTGTTGCGGCGGATAATACCATCTAAATATAATTTTCCGCGAGTAATGTATGATTATATGTTTTCAGTGATGAATGATGATAAAAATATGAAGTTAAGAGGTACTCGCCGATTGTTTCTTATGATGATGAATATAACAGGGGCGTTTAATGAAAAGAAAACATAAATATGAGAAAGGCGACATATACAACCAGTTTTCAGATCAAACCGACGGTTCAACCGAGAACCGGTTGGTCCGGAATCGTCCGACTGAACTGAACAAACCACACGGACAAAACATGCAATTTGGCCAAACCACAAGGACAATTTTTGCAATTTACTTTTAAACTTATAGATAAATGTTATATCACATGTGACATATCAAGTAAAATAATGTACCCAAAAAGAAAAAAAAAATGTCAAAAGTAAATGAAGTGTCATTCTAATAAAAAATAATTAAATCCTCGTCACGATAGTATAATTTATATAGGTTAATGGTTTACGGTTATACGTAATTTTTCTTTAAAAAAAGGTGCAAATAGTTTTAATTAAAAATATTAGTTAATCCCCTATTTCTTTTTCTTTGATAAAATGAGTGAATGTGATTTATTCCTCAATATGCTGAAAAACAACGGTTCCTAAATGAACTTTTCTCCAAATACCAAATATGAATTCTCCAACTGATAAAATTTGCTCAATTACTTGATCACTTGCACACCTAATTCTTTTAACATATAATCGGGATAAATGGAGTCTTTCGCATTTATAAGAACAATTTTGAAGAAGCATGACTGCATGTGTCTCTTTATTATCGACACTTTACATCAACAATCATTGGCTAAAATCATTCATGTTGTCGGGAGAAGCATGACTGCATGTGTCTCTTTGTTTCTATTATTGTGTCGATTCTTGAGATAATGAGACCTTGAATGCATCTTCATGATGGTTTGTAAGTTAGTATAATGGTACCACGATGACAACTATCCACCTTGCAACTAGGCATATACCTATTTGAGCGGCTTCATACCCTGCACATTTATACCAAAAAATCAAGTTTGGCTTTAGATTATCTAAAGAAAGATAACTACTATCATTCGAGAAAAAGTAGTGCTATATAGTTGTTAATTCCAAGTAGGGGCTACTGGCTAGTGGCTACTAGTAGGCATAAAGGCAAACTGACTAATAAAAAAGAGAATTTTCATATTCAGAAGTGTAACGTTGGACTGAGAAACTTAAGAAAGAGCATAGTCTATTCAAGTCTCAGATGTTGTCTTTTGGCAGCCTAACATTTTCCCATAAACCATAACATGTATCATGGCTTCACAAGACTGACCTTTCTGCTTCACGGGTCATCTAAATGACAAATGATTTCCTGAATTCGTCACCACTTCAGTCTACCTATTCTACCTTTTTCAAATTCGGTGTGATCCCAACTAATGAGATATCAATTTAAGCGTTTAACTACTAAAAATGTGCTGAATGTAACACTTCATATACTCAACGCCTTGCAGTAAGATGTCGCAGCCTCAGCTATGCATTATTATGGTGTTAAAAGGACAAAGAGGGGGTAAAAGGAAAAGAGAAAAAAATGAGCAAATGGTGAAAGAGTATGCGTCTACCTTTGATGTCCGGAACTCGTTAACCGCCTGTCTAAGAGAATCATCAGACAAAATAAGACGTGAAAGAGCCCCGGTGCTTAAGCTGCAATCACACATACACTATTAGACTAACGAATGATTCATTTATAAGAGAAGATAATAACAGATGTTACATCTTCAAGGTTTAAACTTAACATCCAGTACCCCAATTTCTTTGCAGCATCAGCTACAGAACCCTCTACTGCAAAAAATATTAGATCTAGTAAAGCTTGCATTCCCTGAGAAAAAACAGAAAGAGAAGAAAAAAAAGGATTAGCTCAAGTACAGAAAAAATTACACTTTACTAATTAAAACTCATGAGAAAAGTAGACTATACCAAAGCAAACTTTGGGTTATTAGGTCCAATTTGAGATCCACATTCTGATCCTCTTATAGTTGACTTTGCTGGAAGAATTTGAAGAAGCTCAAGAGGAGGTGTGTATGTTTCAGGATCTACAGTGTTTCTGACTAGTCCAAAAGCAATGAAAAAATATATATCAATTACACATAAGTGATATTTGTAACTATAAGAGTACCATCTAGCCAAATGAAAAGAAACCAACCAACCAAAAGGAACAGGACACGTGTGACAAGTCATAAAGAATAAAAATCTACCCAGACTTAACACGATGGGTACAACTTTTACTTTTGTTTACCATGATAAATTACGGAAATCCAATGTTATGTATTAAGTTTAAAATATTGAAAAAAATAAAGAAATAAAAAATAAAATAAAATTGAAAACTTGCAGACTACTAGATCAGACAATAAATATAACACAGACCTTTGAGAGCTAGCAGACTACGCAACCGAGCAAGGGCAGACGCACGATTTTTGTGTTGTGATCTATCTTCAGATGCCTATATAAGCAAACAAAAAACAAAAAAGACATTCAATACACACTCACACCAGTGACTTTATGAGAGACGAGAAAAAAAAAATGGCCACAAAATGATATAACCACTCACTCTGGAGTCTGAGCACAAAAGTAACACACCATACTTTAGAGAAAGATGTCGGTTTTGACTCTATACCAAACAAACTAGCTTGAGACATTTAAACTGATGCTCATTCTCCAACTTTGGTAGAAACTATTAATGATAATATTTTTAGCATATGTTACAAACACTCTTTCTATCGCAATCTCCGTGCTTTTCAAATACAAAAAACTGAGACATCCTATTGTCCTAATAAAATTTCATGTGTCAAACCGACTAATTGCTCATTTTAAATTTATTAGAAGTTAGAATCAATGAAGGGAGAAAACTAATAACTATATTAACCACTACAATAAAAGCCTAGGGACAAACAATGTCAATGTCAATCTCAATCCTAGTTTAAAAAGATTTAGGGTGTGTTTAGTTGGTGAAAAACATCCCATTTTTTCAGGAAATAATTCATAGGAAAATGGGAAAACTGAAAACCGTTTAGTCACGCTTTTTTCCAACAATTTCCAAAAAAAGTGAAATTCTCACTTTCCAAATTGTAACTAAAAAAATGAAAACACCAATCTACCCTTCTCTACTTTTTTCATCTTTTTAAAAAGGAAAAATATAACTCCATCTAAACGGGTTTTCAAAATTCTCAACTCTTCTCTAGAGAAGAAAAACCATTCTCAAGAATCTAGAAACGGAAAAACAAGAAAATTTTCTACAACTAAACGCTACCTTAGCTTCAGAATTACATATCAATATTGGGCTTCTGTATACATCTAATCTGAATCTTACTGCAACTTCAGAACTGTATGTATATACTTTAATATAAGTCTCTAAAACCCATGTCAGATTGCACCAAAGATACATTAGATGTTTTTTTCCAAAATTACAATACAATCAGATAATCACTTGATTTAAGCAAAGGAAAAGGAGGTAGGTAACTTCTACCTTTCTTGTATCACTGTATGTAAGTAAGAGTGTTGTTTTTTTCTAGATTTGCCATACATTTGATATTTTTACTGTTACAATATATATGTAATCACCTATAACATGTAAGATAGGGACGTTGACGGTTGTGTCACGCTGTCGCCATTTACATGATATAAAAGGTTACTTTTCTGTGTTGCAAACGTTTAGAATATATAATATATAACAAGTTATGGATTTGGTTCCTTTGCCTAAAAATTACATAGATAGTCAAAATTCGGAAGAGCCACACACCAATGGTCCCTCGTTCTGTTAAAATTAACCTGGATCTGTTAGGTTTTTGTAGATGGTCATCTTACCCATCTCCCAAGTCCCAACGCATACAAATACTGAAAAATTCACTAGAATATATGATTTTTATATAAACACACATTAGTATCCAAACACCCCATATAACTAACTCTCTCATAATGACATATATGTAAATCACAATCACACACACAAGCTAACTTCCCACCGCCACCACCATCTCTCACAACCCATCTTTGGCCCCATCACCAGTGGCCCATCCTTGATATCCAACTTGCGGCATATCATCACTTTTACAGGAGCATCAAAAGCTAACAATAACAATAGATGTTTCTTTTGACTATTAGGTCAGTTCTTTAAATTTGTTGAGCCACTCATTCATAAAATAAAAATATGGATTGGTGTTGATGATGGTGTAAGCGTGAAGCTACCTTGTATGTGTGACTGCGATATACACATGTCATTGTGAGACACAGTCATTTATGCATGGTGTTAAGATGTTTTTGCTTGTTTGAGCACAAAGCATACATAATAGTGAATCAAAAGGCCTTCGATTGCATTAAGAGACCGGAGAAATGTCCATCTATAAAAGACTAACTGACCTAGCTTAACTAACAGATCAAAGACCACCCATGTACAACCTTCCCAACTCATTATTATCCATATACTCCCTCCGTCCCAATTTAACCGTCCATGTTATTATTTTAGCTTGTCTCAGGTATCATATATCAAGTTTACCAACAACGCTCTAATTTAAAGCAATCTACAAAACTCAAACAAAACATTAAATAATACAGTAAGGATAAAACTATCATTGTGCAAAAGCTTTAATGATTATGTTTTTCTTAAACTATGTGTCCGTAACTTAAGGGGTGTTTATTTAAGCTTATCTATGCGCTTACGAGCTTACATGTTTTCGGCTTATGTTTCGTAAGCCTCATTTTATTTTTGGCTTATTTTGAAACTTGTTGGCTTATACAGGCTTTTATAAGTTTGTTATGTCATAACAAACTTATAAAAGCCAACAAGTTCCAAAATAAGCCGGAAAAAAACGAGGCTTACGAAACACAAGCCGAGAACATATAAGCTGGTAAGCCGATAAATAAGCTTAAACAAACACCCCCTTACTCTAAACAATAAAACCCTGATGCCTGAATAAACATAAGCCCAAAATCAAATAAGCCACAAGCCGAAACAAACACCCCCTAAATAAAAAGATATAAAACACACATCCAAACAGACCTGAGCAATAATGCCAGTAGGAATATGTTTTAACCGAACAGCAGTTTCGCGTTTATTACGATGCTGTCCACCTGGACCTGACGATTTATAAGTATCCATTTCACATTGACTTAACAGCTTCTCATCTGACAAAGCCACAAACTCTCTTCCACCGCTGACGTCTGCAGATGATGTGGTTGAGTAGTAACGAGATGATGGAGATGTTTGGTTTGGTGGAAACGGTGTCGTTTTGAGGGTTTTGAAGGGTGTTTGGATTTGACGGAGGAGGAGGAGTGGTGTGGGTGAGGGAGTGTTTTGACGGAGGAGGAATGTTGGGAATGATTTTATCAGGAGGTGAAGACTAGCCATTTTTGTAGAAATGCAAAAATGAATGACAAAGGTTAAGGGCGTTTGTTTTAAGCTTTATTTTATTTTTGAGCTCATATTCCATAAGTTTATTTCTAACATAAGCTTATTTTTTTACTTTGAAGGCGAGTGATGATTTGCACACTCCAACTATTGATTGGTACACTTTTTTATGCATTAAATACTTGTACATATATGACAGGATGCTCACTGTACTTGTATTTTTGAGTTTTGAGTGTGCTAATTAAGGCTTAAAAAAACAAAAATAAAAAAATGGTTTTCCTATTTCTGCTATAGGGAATTGCATATATAGCTTACTTTTTTAAAATAAAAGTTTTTAATGCATAATATACAATGATGTTTAAGCATGTTTTAAAGAAATATGTAAATACTATATGTAATTGCCCTTTGGTTATATGACGCGGTTCAGTAAAAAATATTAAGTGGTATATTTTTTTTCTTCTCAAACAAGACAGTTAATTGAATAAAAATAGGTCGAGCAAAAGTACACATGTTGTCGAGTAAAAGAGTTATTTTTTTAAAAAAAAATTGTGTTAGAAAATATACAACGTATCATTTGTAAATGGTTTGAGCGGTGTAGTAAGTTCAGGTCTCAACATTCTTGATCAAAATAAGAAAACAAATTTAGTCTTATCGTAGAAGATCGTTATAAAAATTATTTCTATTTTTAGTTGCTTATTTTCTAACCTTGTTTTGGTAGGTAGTTTTGGAACAATGGAATGGAATTAATTAGTTTTTGACGACTTAAGTAAAGCTTATTAGGATGGTGGCAGTCATGCCTCCCAAAAAACTCATACCTCTCAAATCCACCAATAATATCATTCCACCTCATTCATACTTTTTTCATACCTCCCAACCTTTTTTTAGTGACAACCATGTCTTTTTCATACCTCCCAACTAATTTTATTTTTTTATTTTTTATTTTTCATACCCCGTCACAAAAACTCCAAAATCTCATCACATTGACAACCCTTGGTAACAAAACCCAGATCCGATCTTATCTTCTCCAAACCAACACTATCCACCACAAAATAATCCCACCTCTAATCCACAAAAACTTGTCAACCATCACTTCACAAAAATCATATTGTTGTTACAAAAATCATATTGTTGTTGCAAACCGAGTCAAGAATCACAGATTCAAAACAAAACCCATATCCACTTCTGACAAAACAAATCGATCTAATTAAAAGGAGACCCAGAAAACAAAATCAACACACGCCACAATGGAAGAAGGATTAGGTTGAGTCGGATCTGATGAGTTTCAGAAAAATATGGGATGGTAACAAATGTCCTAACGGTCGGAAATTTAATACTCCAACATCTATATTTTGTTTCATACCGCTCCATACCTCCGAGTCATTTTATGCCGTTGAACCAATACCGCTGGCCATACCGCCTAGGTGGCGGCGGTGTTCACCGGTGGTCTGGCCATGCCGCTGGTCCATGCCGCCCCCACTGCCACCATCCTTAGTTTATTGTATTACCAAAATACAACAAGTGCTTTACATTTGTGAACTAATATGTTTTTGCTAAAATAAAAGAAAAAGGATACAAGGTTTAGTCGAGCTACTTATTTAAACATGAGAAAAAAATGTTGTTAGATAATTAAAAAAAATTAATAATAATAAAAAAAGAAATCTTTATATAAATATAAGAAAAGAATGTTGTTACATGCATGTTTACGTTGGTAAAGAAAATTGATGTTTTACTTTCTCTATACTTCCATAGTAAACCGACAACATATGAAAATCGTTGTTCAGCATATAGATCACTTACAACCTTTGACTATAATTTGTTGATGTTTCACTTTGTATTTCACTTGGTTTATATTAGTGGTGAGAATAGTAGCAATATGTACCGGCCAACCTAAAAAATATAAAAGTTTGAAGTTTTATTTTCTCTTAAATAATGTAATGGCCGGTCAAAAAACTTATTTAAAGAAGAAATTTTTGAGTGTTTATTCACGAGTGTTATTTATTTGTTTACCAATATAATTCCGTGAGCATTTAAACATGAGTATAATTGCATATCTAAAACGAATGGTTCAAAAAGTTACGGCTTAACAATTGATTTGGCACGCAGAAAGTACTCTTGAGAAGCAAATGAGATCATTTCCTAACAAGTATAAATTCTTTATTTAAGTTAACTCAAACACGTATTTACTTCTAAAGGTAAATAAAATTCTTAAATTTAGAGACGAGGCCTATGAATTGAAACACGCTAATTGGATTAAGTAGTTATAATCGGAATTAGCCAACACAATTTACTAGAACTCACAATCTTTGGTAAATTCGAAGTAGAATCGGTTAAAGTGATTTGTTAATCATTGATGAATTGTACAAGTGAATTACTGAGAGAAGTTGAGAGTAAAATCAAAGCTAAAAATGAAATGAAATGAGAAAGGATTCTCATCCTCAAGGATCCAACACAAATGTAGGAAATCTCTTCACAATGTTAGCCAAATCTTCCCAAGTGGCATCTTCTTTAGACCCATTGCTCCATTGAATTAAACCAAACACTTGTTAACTATCTTTGTCTGTCCATCAGTTTGTGGGTGATAGGTTGTTGACATCTTCAGTTACACTTGGAGCATCTTGAATAAGGATTGCCAAAACAGACTCATAAACACTTGATCTTTGAGCAATAATCTTTGTTGAGTAAGGGTTTGTGACTGGGATAAAGTGTGCATATTTACTCAACCTATCCACTACCACCAATATAGTACTTTACCTTGGGATACTTGCAAGGAATCCATAAAGTCCATGGAAATGTCTTGCCAGACTTGAGTTGGTATGGGAAGAGGCTGCAAAAGACCTAGGTAGGAAGACAAATCAGCTTTGTTCCTTTTGCAAGTGTCATAGGTTCTCACAGTTTCTTAGACTAGTTTCCTCATGCCTTTCTAGTAAAAGAAAGCACCAATTCTTTTGAGAGTTGCTTGTATACCACTATGTCCCACAATAGCTAATGTATGGAAGTGATTAACCATTACCTTCCTCAATTGCTCATCTTATCCAATCACCCATTTACCCTTCCTTCTTAATTATTGATCATGCCAAGTATACTTTGAATTTGTTGCAGAACCATCTTGTATCCCTTTAATGATGTTACTTAGCACAGTATTAGTGGTCCATAATAAAGTAACCGCATCCATAAACTCATTAGAAGTAGAAGCAGTCAAAAGAGCAAACAACTCACTATGCATTTAGATTCTTGACAATGCATCAACCACATCATTCTCTTTACCTTTTTTGTACTCAATCTCATAATCAAACCCTAATAATTTAGTCAACCACTTTTACTGAAAAGGAGTAGTGATTCTTTGGTCTAATACATACTTAAGACTGAAATGATCTGTCCTTATCTTGAAATTCCTATCAAGGAGATAGCCTCTCCACTTCTGTAAAGCTAACACCACTGCTAATAGTTCCTTCTCATAGGCAGACAATGCTCTATGTTTTGGAGCTAATGTCTTACTCAAAAAGGCTATGGGATGGCCTTGTTCAATAAGCATTGCACCAATTCCATACCTTGATGCATCGGTCTCAATAATAAACTCTTATTGAAAATTTGGTAAGGCCATAACTAGAGCTTCTGTCATGGATTTTTGTAACTTATCAAATGCTATTTGTGCTTCAGTACCTCATACAAAAGCATTTTTCTTTAAAAGAGCAGTTAAGGGTTGACTAATACTTGCATACCCCTTCACAATTCTTCTACAATACCCAGTAAGCGCCAAAAACCTTCTCAGTTGCTTAAGAGTTGTAGGAACATACCACATTTGCATTGCTTTGATCTTATTTGGGTCAGCGGCTACTCCTTTGGCTGAAATTATGTGACCCAAATACTCTACTTGTGTTGTACCAAACACACACTTACTTTGTTTTGCAAAAAGTGTGTGTGCCCTCGTTACTTGTAACACTTGTCTAAGATTTTAGAATGGTATGTCATAGATGAACTATAGACTAGTATGTCATCAAAAAAGACCAAGGTGAATTTCTTTAGGAAGGCTTTAAAAACTGAGTTCATTAATGATTGAAAAGTTGATGGTGCATTTTTAAGTCCAAAGGGCATCACCAAAAATTCATAATGCCCATCATGAGATTTGAAGTTGTTTTGAAAATATCCTCCTCACACATCCTGATTTGATGGTAGCCATACCTCAAATCCAATTTTGAGAAAATTTAAGCAAAATGTAGCTCATCTATTAACTCCTCTATTAATTGTATGGGAAATTTGTCTTTTATGGTGTTTTTATTAAGTTGTTTGTAATATATTCACATTCTCCAAGAGACATCTTTCTTTTTTTACCATGAAAATTGGTGAGGAAAAGGGAGTATGGCTTGGTCTCACAACTCCAGTTTTTAACAATTCATTAACCAAAAGCTACAATAACATCCTTTTGGTTAGGAGAATACTTGTAAGGTATAATGTCGATCACAGTGGATTCATCTTTTAAAGGAATTTTGTGATCACAGCTTCTCTATGGAGGTAGGCTAGTACACATAGTAACATCAAATTCCAATAAAAGCAGCTTCAATTCAAGGTGCAACTCACCGTCTTGGACCTATGCATCCTGCATTAACTGTAATGTTGTAGTAGGCCAAACACAACTTTTGATGGCAGAGAAACTTCACCATTTCCGCTCATTTGTTTCCTTAATTTTTTGCCACTCATCCATTGCAACTCAGACTGTTTAGTACCTCTCAAACACACCTCCTTCCCATCACATACAAATTTCATCACAAGGTCTTGAAAGTTCCATTCAATGGTTCCCAAGTGGATAACCACTAAATACCTAAGACCATTTCAAAGCCTCCCAGTGGAAGAAGCATCACAACAACACTAAACATTTGACCGTGTATCTTCCATTTGAAACCATAAACTATATATTCACATGTCAACTTATTCCCTCCAGCTACAGTAACTTAAAGTGGATAAGTTTTCTACATTTTACATCCTAGCATTTTTGCAGTGAAGATGTCCAAAAAGTTATGAGTGCTTCCGGTGTCCAAAAGCAAGTGCAAAAATGTTTTTCTACGCTACCCTTCGTCCTCATAGTGTTAAAAGTAGGTGTGCCAGACAGATCATTCAAAGAGATTTAAGGATAGCATTCACTCAATAACAGTTCATTACCCCTGTTCTCAATTTCCTCAACTCCCTCATTTTCAGTCAAATTACTTTTCAAAATCTTCCTCACAAGGGCAAATTTCCAAAGCATACATCTGTCCACTACACTTGTGGCCAGGTGATACGTGGGAATCACACCAGGCTTTACCTCTCGAGGGATCTCGAGAAGCTTACAACCCCCACCAGGCAGTGTACCTGATCGTTGTAGTATAGTATAGTGACAAGTACTGGGGGATTGATCGTTCAACTCAGGAATAGTGTCGCTAGGATTAGAAAGCCTAAAAACTAGGTCTAGAGGTGAGGGATAATTCTTTTTGTATTTTTATATTTTTATAAAAGCAAATAAAATCTCGGGTTTTGGAAGAGTGGGCAGAATTAGTTACTAGCCAACTAAACCAAATGACTAAAGATGCAATTAAAATAAAATAACAAAAATGAAAATGAATCTAATTACTAATGTGGTGTAAACAATGATAGGGAAAGTTTTGTTTACTTAGGTTTCATTACTCCCTAGATATCTTTTACAGGTTGATAATTTGTTACAATTGCATGGATGACGGGTCGTATTCCTTAATACTAGTCGTAGGGCCGTGTACAATATTCCCTAACTCTATAGGATCCTACTTCACTCGTATATCGAGCCGTTTGAAGCTCCTAACGTGGGATCATTAGAATTCTCCTACGCATTAAATACAACAAAAAATCATAGTACACCTTTGATCATGTTTCTTAAGATGTTCAAGCATGTTACTAATGGAAGTCTACCAGTTTTCTTAAGCCTAACATCGAATACAATCATCCGTAACGACTATAAACAAACAATCAACCCATAATTAACATATAGGTTTCACTACATCTAAGCAAACACACAAGAGATCTAGCCAAGCATGTTAAATTGAAGACAAGTGTAAGATATATTCAAGCAACACATAGACATATTGATTGAATTGAAAGAGTACTTATCTTAATTGAACATGAAAGGTTTCAAAGGGTAAAAACCCTTGAAAAAGCTGTGAAAATCGGATTAGGGTTTCTCTCCAAAGTTACACCCTAAAAGTTACACACTAATGAATGAAAATTTCAAAACTATATATAGATTTTACAGGGTGACGACGTCAAGAAGGAAATTCTGACGCCGTCAACTCGCCGCCCATAATGAAATCGGATTGCCTAGATCCACTTTTGACGCCGTCATGTGTAAAGTTACTCTGGGCCGTCACTAACATTTGGACCATGACGGCCTATGG
The DNA here is from genome assembly GCA_030686995.1 of Artemisia argyi. Classification (NCBI taxonomy): domain Eukaryota; kingdom Viridiplantae; phylum Streptophyta; class Magnoliopsida; order Asterales; family Asteraceae; genus Artemisia; species Artemisia argyi. Next base: position 152,163,292 of record CM060689.1, read on the forward strand.
TGACGCCGTCATGTCCTTAGTACAAAACTCTCTGGACCGTCACGGACTTTATCCACTTCCACCTCTTGTATTACTCTTGACGCCGTCACTTGGAAACTCTTGACGCCGCCAGGTACTGTTCCCAGCAAGGAAAACTAAGACTTTGTCGTTTTCTTCACTTGTATGCTCCAAAAACGTCCAAAATGCTTCCTTTTCCAGAATTCACTCTAAAAGTACCTAAAATGACAAAAGGAACGATTTAGGGCAATATTTGATCAAATAAATTCGAATCCGGGCTAAAATGACCCCCTAAAAACGGTTTATTTTTTGCCTCATCAAATACCCTTACACTTGAGATTTGCTTGTCCTCAAGCAAATGCGCTTTCATTATAATCAAAATACAAGTTAGGGGTCATTTAACACTAATATAAAAGTAATTACAACAAATAATCGTTCCACTAAAGACCAAAGACAAGCACGGAGGTCATACACTAGCACCCCACAAATAGTGTTTAGATACTCGCATCTCTCGGGTGTAATAAAGTATATATCACAATATGGAAATGGAAAACATCTCTCACTACCTGTCATAGCAAAATAGATTACCATAGGCTTGGGAAAGGATCAAACCTCCACCACTTGGCGTAAGCACCTAAGATAAACTATCAAAGAGGTCTTTTAAAGGGTTATAACGTTAGGTGTAGGGATATGAAATACACGGTTTTGTTGGATAAAGGCAATATTTACTGGTGGCGAGTTAATCATCTTGGTTAGTTACATGTACATTATGGCGTTGCTAAGCCAAGACTAGACTCGACTTAAGCTAATAAATCAAAAATAACGAAAACATAAAATAAACATAGAATGAAACGGGATGGTAGTCCGTTTTTTTTTTTTTTTTTTTTTTTTTTTTTTTTATTTTTTTTTTATTATTTTTTTTTTTTTTTGCATACACTCTTACCCTACCATCCAAAATAATACATCATAGGGAATGAACATTCCCCTTACACTTGACTCTTTACATACTTTACAATAAACTAATCTAATGACTCGAATCAAGATAATCAAAACACTTGGAGTACTTTTAATATTAACGCACATATGGGGGTAATATAAGATGTTCTTCCCCATTACTCTATAACATAAGTATTTTACCCATGAGTCCCAATCGTCCCAAAACAATATGTACAAGATATGACTCGACTTAGCAACCATGTAATCAATTAGATAATTAACTAAGGGTTTAAACAAATAACAATAATGCATTAAAGATGAGTGCATACACGGAAGGCTAAGGCGATTTGGGTGTACATTTAAGTGGGTTGTAACAAATTCTTCCTTTAAGTAAGGTGCTTAAAGTTAGAACAGAAAAGATAGGCTCGGAGGGGTGTACTAGGGGTTTCGTGTACTAAAAATGAGTACAACGCTAAGGTGTGAGAAAAATTAATTGACTTTACTAGCCAAGTAATATGACTTAAATGGTCAAGTAATTATGATACGGGTTTAACACAAGGGTGATCCTAATGCCTCTTATCATGTAGTAAATCCTACTACACGAATGTAGTCTCACTAGCGGTCTCGGGATGCATCACTAACGCAAGTTCTAGAATCTAAATGCTACCGGTACACTCATAAGCACTAATAATGAATGCTTTTCCTATCAAATCTAAAGGCGAACCTCACATATTTGGGTGGAAAATTTTTCTGAATAGTACGATTTTGTGCTAGTCATACAACTCCTATCCATGAGACGCTTGCTAAGGCTAAAGTTTCACTCCTAAATGTTGTAAAAAAATTTAAATTTGGCACTAAAATTACACTAACAAGTATTTCTCTTAGTTTTATTACACACCTACCATCAAACAAACAAACTCAAGTGCAAGTGTATCCTATAAGGTATCATCATTTACCCTCCCCTTACACTTAGGATGAACATTGTCCCCAATGTTCAATTAAAGAATGTAAAAATGAAATAGGTAAAAGAATGAAATTAAATACTCCCCTGATTCGTTCGGTGTGGATAGTGTGGTAAAAGGTTAGATCTTCCTCCAAGAAAATGAACATTCAAAGCTTCCCTTCCAGAAAAATAAATCATCTTCTTGTCATACATAACCTGTTAAACCTGAGAAAACAAACAAGGAAACCTCGCGTAAAATCGGCGGCAATCTATATATACTAACAAGTCCTAGAAAACAATTTAAGATATAATGCTTGTGGAATGAATGTTTGCAGATTTCCTGGAGTTTATAAAACTAAAGAATTAACAAAAACTTTAAGACTCCGTTAGAAAAACAAAACTAGCAAAATTTCCAGAATTTTACACATGACGCCGTCAGGAATTAATTCCTGGCGCCGTCAGAAGTGGCCTGCAGAAATCCTTACGTTAAGTTTCCGGAAAATTTCTGGAAAAACTTATGTCCTATTTCCTGGAAAATCCTGCAAAAACATCATTATGACTCGATACAAGCATTTGACTCTAACAAGTACTAATACACATGTCCATTTAATATTGTGGAGAATCATGATCAATTTCGTTCTTAAAAACATATTTGGGGTTTCCCCTTACACTTATCTTTTGCAAAATACCTTTATATGAAGTTAAGACGAAGTTAAGACGAAGTTAAACGACAAAATAAAGCATTTTCACAATTTTAGTTTTGAAACATGATCTACCAACAATAAAAATAAAGCATGCATACGGAAGCAAATAACAATCAAACAATTAAAAATCACACAAAACATGGGTTGCCTCCCAAGAAACGCTTTTCTTTATTTATGAGTCTTGTAGCTAGACTCAAGGTCATGGGCAATTACGTGACCTCATCGTTGGTCTTATTTTCTAGGTCATCTCCAATCTCGGGATCGCTTTCATAGTGCAGGTATTTTGGGTCTTCAAACTCAAAAACATCTTCCCAATACTTAGCTCCAAGTTTACTAACATCCTTAAAGAATCCACATGATAAATCAGAAGTGTTTTTACATCCTCTCCGAACATCTTCATCACATAAGAAAAGTTGAGAACCTAGCTTATCAAGCCCGTCACAATCAATTCCCTTGAGGTCTTTCCTCTTGTATGGCATTTGGTATGACACTCTCCTAATTCCATCAGTGAAGGTCATGATTCCGTTCCGGTCGTCAACCATTAAGTTAGTGATTTCACAAAAGGGCGCTCCGAAAACAACTTGTGACAACCTTGGGTCGACATAGTCCTCAATGTTGTCCACGATCGTAAAGTCCATTGTGAATGCCATATTTCCTATGAATACTTGGATTTCATGATCTCTCCCAACAACATTTTTTTCTTTATAAATCATTCCCCATCTGCAAATATTATTATAATGGAACAGGGACATAAATTTTTTGGGTAGGAACACGTTAATGTAGACATTATCAAAATACTTGTGACCGATCATACAAGGGATTTTGAGGTTATTTGGATCACGCCGCTTTATCCTCTCCGATCTCCCATCCTGTGATCCATATATATTCCCATCTAGTGACGGACGGTACTCATACACCTCCTCATTACCCTTCCGAAAAATCACCTTCCTGACGCCATTGGTGAATAATGCACTACCATCCTTCTCATCAAGGATCACTCCCCATTCATTGACAAATGGTTTCCCGAGGATGAGGTTAGTTAATGTTAGATTAGTGACAGAGTATATGTCACTGACCACGGTGAGATCAATGTTATAGACGAATCCTCCAATCATAACTGATAACTTTTTTATTATCCCGGCGTTATCGATTCTTTCACACGAGATATGTTCAGGGAAGGCTTCGTTGTACAGGGATAGGGGGATTATGTTGATAGGGAGATTAGGATCAATGTGAGTATCGGTTATGAGCTTCTTCCTAGTAGTGCAGGAAATCTTAAAAACTTCAGAGTCGCTTCCCTTAATCCTATCACTACTCCCTTTAGTAATATCCACCAAATTTTCCTCAAGTTCCTCTTTAATAGATTCACTCAAAATTGCTAGATTCTTCATGTGCCCTTTTGATTTCTCTTTTGCTTCATCCAATTCGCCTGACTCTTGTGTGACGGAGTCCTCGAATGAGTTGGCAAGGCTCTTGGCCAATTCGTGGTCTAACTCTGAGGTTTCATCCTTAACTTCATGACCCTTATTTGTAGTTGGTCGTTGGCTCTGGCCAGGTGTAGGAGCAGATATTGTGGTGATAGTATTCACAAAATGGATTGGTCCTAGGGGGTTAACATGGTCCCTAACGTCCTTTACCTTTGGTGACAGATGTTTAAAGAGTTTACTAGGACTTTTTATTTTCACAGGAGAGGTTGGCTGATTCATGATGGTGACAGATTTGACCTCTTCAGCCTGAATCGGTTTACTAACAGCGTGCTCTTTAATAGCGGTTAACAGATTACAAATCTTTTCATTCATATCGGCTTGCTGTTGTCTAAATCTGGTCTCTAGCGTGGAAAGCTGTAACTCTTGAGAGAGAACGAACTTTCGCAAAGCATCTTCATAGCTTTGCCTAGGAGTGCTCTGTGATGGAAAATGCTCAGACCATTCGAGTGGAGGAGAATCATTGAAGGATACGCTCTGAGTTCGGTATCCTCTGAAATTTGGTTTATCCTTCCATGCCTCATAGGCCTCGTCAAAGTTTCGAGGACCTTGATTAGTGGCAAGCTCTCTATCCTTTGTTTTATCAACGCGTGACAATGTGAATTCCTTAAAAGCATGTTTTGGAAGTTCCATGCAATTATGAGTTTCATGAGGGCCATTACACAATTTACACGAAGAAGTGATTTTGTTCACTTGGCTTGAAGGCTTAGGAGCTTCGTAAGATTTCATGAGAAACTTGACTTGGTCCTCAAGTTCCATGATCTTACGGTCGGGAGTGCTAGAATTGTTCGAAGGCAAAGATATTGCCTTGACCGTTTTGTTCAAATCACGGGGATCATTCCAACTTTCGTTGTCATAGAGAGCAAGATCTTCTATGAGTTCCCATGATTCTTCCGCACTTAGATCATGTAGCTTGCCACCGGCCGATTGGTCAATGGTTCGCCTTGTGGAGAGATCGATATGGTCATAGAAGATTTGGACTTGGAGCCAAAGATCTATGCCATGATGAGGGACTTTTTGGAGTAAGTCCTTGAAACGAGTCCATGCTTCATAAAGAGTTTCACCTTGACATTGTTGGAACATCAAGATATCATTTCTAAGCTTGGTAGTTCTCCCCGGTGGGAAAAATTGAGCAAGGAAACGAGTGGTGAGATCATCCCATGAGGTGATGGATCCCGCGGGTAAACGTTCAAGCCATTGACTAGCTTGATCATGTAGAGATAATTGGAATAGGTGTAATTGGGTCGACTCTCTAGTTGTAACATCAAGGTCTATAGAATCTACAATTTTAAAGAAGTCCTTGAGATGTTGATTAGGATCTTCAGAACGAAGTTCATGGAATGCACATCCGCTTTGCACCAACCGGATGGTGTCGGATCTCCAGGGGGACACATTGGCTCCTTGAGTGAGCTCAATAGTGTTTCGATAGCCTTGGTGGCTAGGACGGGAATACTCTCCTAAGGTTCGGGGCCTAAGAGGTTGGTTTGCTAGTGGTGGGTTTTGTGGGTGGTTTTGTTGTGGTGGGTTGATGGGTTCAAAGATGTTACCACCTTCCATGATGTCGAATAGTAAAGATTACGAACAAAGACACGAAGAAGTAAGATAGACTAAAGAAAACCTAGAAATAAAAACAAAATCTTACTAGAAAGGAATCTAGCAAGTAGACCTAATAAAAAGAAATCCTAACCTAGACAATAACTATTCCCCGGGTTGCGGCGCAAAAAACTTGATACGTGGGAATCGCACCAGGCTTTACCTCTCGAGGGATCTCGAGAAGCTTACAACCCCCACCAGCCATTGTACCTGATCGTTGTAGTATAGTATAGTGACAAGTACCGGGGGATTGATCGTTCAACTCATGAATAGTGTCGCTAGGATTAGAAAACCTAAAAACTAGGTCTAGATGTGAGGGATGATTCTTTTTGTATTTTTATATTTTTATAAAAGCAAATAAAATCTCGGGTTTTGGAAGAGTGGGCGGAATTAGTTGTTAGCCAACTAACCCAAATGACTAAAGATGCAATTAAAATAAAATAACAAAAATGAAAATGAATCTAATTACTAATGTGGTGTAAACAATGATAGGGAAAGTTGTGTTTACTTAGGTTTCATTACTCCCTAGATATCTTTTACAAGTTGATAATTTGTTACAATTGCATGGATGACGGGACGTATTCCTTAATACTTGTCGTAGGGCCGTGTACAATATTCGCTAACTCTATAGGATCCTACTTCACTCCTATGTCGAGCCTGTGGAAAACTAGAAGGGGGGTTGAATAGTTTACCGCTTTTTCGATTCTTATTTAGCTTAAATAACCTTTGAGAACTTGACGTTTGGTTAAAGATATAAACACAACTTAATATGTTTGATTCTTTGAAAAGACTTTACATGTGGATAACAATTCTAACTTAACTTGTTTCATACTTTGAAAAGCTTTACTTGTAATGATCCTAACTTTGCTTGTTTAGTTCTTTGAAAAGCTTTACTTATGTTTAAAGATATAAGAACAACATTACTTGTTTTGGTTCTTTGAAAAGCTTTATATGTGATCAACAATTCTAACTAAACAACAACATATAATAAGCAAAGATAGAGAAAGAAACAATCAAACCACAACACGATAGTTTTATCGTGGTTCGGCTACAAGGACTCTTTTTCCTTGCCCTACATCCACGCCCCGAGTTTCCAACTCGAGAGTTATAAACACTAATCAACAAGCTCCTTTCACCGGCGGAGAAAACCTTACACGTCGCTTATACTTTTACCGACACAAAGCTAGATGTCGAGTTCTTTTACAAGGGTACAACCACTCCCATTCGTCGCTTACACTTTTACCGACACAAAGCTAGATGTCGAGTTCTTTACCAAGGGTACAACCACTCCCGTTAGTTCTTTTACTAGGGTACAACAACTCCCAACACACTACGTATTTTGAGGCCTAAAATACTAACCTATAACTTCTACATACATGACACACATGAAGTATAAACTACCAAAGCTTATACATGACCAAGCTACCAAGACTTGCAACTTTAGAGTTGAAGCTTGCAACTTCTTGAATGATCTTGTGGAGTTCCTTGCTACATAAGAGAATCACACAAGTCAAGGTTTACTGAGTTAGTTGAGAGAATATGTGAGAATAAGTCCTAAAGGGTTACACAAAACAAACAAATGGTTTGGTATTTATAGCAAACTATTCTGCATGTCTGGCGGATCAGGCGGAACCCTCAGATGGGTTCCGCCCGTGTACCCCCAGGGTACCGCCGGGTCTGCAATAGGTTTTTGCAATAACTCTTCAAACCAAACAAGGTCTTGTCTCATAACTCCTAGCAACCAAACAATGTCACATCACTTAAATCAAGTCAAACACAAAACTTGTAAGCAACATCAAAGCAAGTCAAACACATTTCTTTCCATAAATGCATGATGACAAAACTTGCCATAAATGTGATGTGACTATTTCTATTTTAAGAAATAAAACCAATGTTTAGTTTAAAAGGAAATGTAAATATTAGTTAAACAAGACTTAAACACTTAAAGTGATAATTTACTTTTAGCTAAAGTTCATACTTTGTCATTAACAAAACTTAGCAAAGATCGTAAAATATAAATAACGTTTTTAGGCGATATTTGTATTAACAATCTCCCCCTTTTTGTTGATGACAAAACATAAACTTTATTTAAAAGTACGCCATAAGATTTAGTGTTAAGTCTTATAAAGTTAGTATTAAAACTTGTTTTTGCAAAGAGTTAGCGAAGCGGAAATATCAAAAGTTGAACAAGTTTAATATAAATTCTCCCCCTTTTTGTCGAAACAAAAAGTAGAGAAGTGAAGCGGATTAATGGCCATGCTCCCCCTTGGACGATACTCCCCCTAAATGGAGTGCCAAGAGAGGAGACATGGATTTTGAACGTACAAAAGAAAAGTTAGTTTCCGCACAAGATAAGTCATGAAAGTGTTTCATGTCTAAACTACAACTAAGAGTTGTGAAGCGGAATAATGTAATACTCATGCTCCCCCTTGAATATTACTCCCCTAAATGGAGTTTCAAGGAAGAAAAACATGGAAAATGAACCTACAAAAAGAGAGGTTAGTTTCTAAAACACAAGATTTATGTATGGTACCATATAAAGGTGTAGTTCACTCATCATACCTAAATGGTCATTTAAACAATGCAAACCTTGTTGTAGAATTAATCTTCATTTAATGTAAAATTTTGACTCTTAGAGAGTCAAAGACACATAATTAAGATTACAACATCCTACTTTTTAAGAAACAAAGAAAAACTAAAATTGAACTAAGAGTATAAAAAGCTACAAGGAAATCATCATCCTTAATGAGAACCATTTTCCAAAAACAAGGATAGGGTTGTTTAAGGGTGAAAATGTGAGTTGAGGGTTGTAGCGGGTTTTATTTTGAAAGGTGAGGAGGTGACTTGGCGGGGGAAGTTTGGTGGAAGAGAGGTTTGATTTGTTGGTGATGGATGGGTTGAACTTGAAGGAGCAAATGTGGATGTTTGAGAGGTGTATTTGCTACCTTCATTTGTTGAATTTAATGCCGTATTGAATTCCATAACATGATTGATTTGAGAATCAACCATTCGTTTGAAGGCATTGAGGTGGTTTAAATGAGTGTTTATTTCCTCATTCATGTTTGGAGGTTTTTCCCACATTGAGGCTTCTATTTTCTTATAAGAAGAAAGTAGAGAATCAAATTGTTGTTGTTGTTGTTCTTGTGGTTGAATTAGGTGACGGAAACTTGGTTCTCCGTAAGGATCACCATGAAGGTTTTTGTAAATTGGATGAAACACAAATGAATGTGAGTGGGTATGACCTTGGTCATTTGGAAAAATGGATGGTCTAGCATAACGGTAAGCCAACCGTTCTACCGTAGATGGGTAATGGGGTTCATCATTAAGTTGCTCACTAGGTTGTTGTTGGGTTTCCATTTGAGCAACAGTATCAAAAAGTGAGAAGGATGGTGGTGTTGATGATAGATCATCAAAAGTTTCCAAATTGGGTGTTGGTGATGTTGGTGGTGTATGGAAAAGTTCCATTGGTGTAGGTGTTGGTGATTGAGGTGAAGGAGTTTTTGATTTAAAAGATTGTTGAGAAGATGGAGTTGACTCACTCAAAGGTTTAGTTGATGATGGGTTAATTGCTAGGTTTGAGTTGCAATGTGGTGGAGAAGGTGGTGGAGTAGCAAGATTAAGCAAATCTTGAATGGTGATCACATTGGTATTACAATGTGTTGAGGGTGTAGTTGAGGTAGTAAGGTTAAGAAAATATTGGATAGGTGAGGAGATGTTGAGTGAAGCATCACTTGATGATGATGAGCTTGACTTTGTGGTTTTGTTGAAGCAACAAGGTTTCACACTAATCCTAGTGGTTTTAGCACATGATTTTGATGACTCGGATGAGGTGTTGGATTTGGTCATTTCAAAGGTTTTGGTTTTGATGTTTGAGGGGAGAAGTCTTGATGGTGATGGTGTGATTTGAATTGTTGTGAAGCTTTCAATTTTATAGGATGAGAAAAGTGTTGAAATAGTGTTTGGATTTGATGTTTTACTATTCTAAGATTTAGGTGTCAAATGATTTTCATGACCATGTCACATCATTTGAAGTCAATCCAATGAATAGGATGGAGTGAAAGACCAACCTAAGCACTCAATGCTTTGTGATCATGGGTAGTGGTTTGGTTGAAAATGTATCAAAGGTCTGAAGGATCCTTTAAAAGGGTTCCTTTGGTTAGTTATGTTTTGAATTTGAATTTTGGCGGGAAGTGTCTTACTAATTGTTTTAGTGAGTGAGGTTTGTTCCAATATGGTTGTTGTTGTAAATGAAAGATGTTTCTCACTTAGGATAATGATTTGACACTTTACAAGTTATGAACTTAAGAAAAAATGGAAAAATTTTCTGCAGGTGTCTGGCGGATCCCTCAGAATACACTGGCGGAACCCGTTTGAGGGTACCGCCTGGTCCGTTGGGCCATTTCTGGAATTCCAAGAAAATACACTGGCGGACCCCAATTTTGGGTACCGCCAGATCCGCCAGGGGTAAAAAATTAGGCAGTCCGCGTTTTTGACCCGCGAGACGATTTTCAAAATTTTTGAAAACTCTTAAAATAAAAAAGATAAGGTATTACTGGTTAGGCAATGCAAAAATTAGACATGTAAACATACCTATCATGGGACTTTGACCTTGAGGTCGAGGATTTCACTATACTTAGTAAGAATTCCCATAAGCATAGAAAAAATGACAAACACCTTAAACATTGTCATTATGCATAAAAGTTCATACAAACATAATCCAACAAACATAATAAACCATGAAAGTGAAAAACACATAATTCACGTAGTTTTAACACAAATACGATTCTAAAGCATTCTTATGCCAAACGCTCCTTAATCTTCTCACAACTGGTCTATCTTCTTTTTGAGCTTGTTTAGGTACCTTCCAAAACACTTGAACATTCCTTTGGTTTGCTTGAATTCTTCGGAAGCATTGTCAATGATGGGGAGAGCTTGAAGGTATTCTAAAGGAGGTAACTTAGAGTTGGGAAGTTTATCATCCTCGCTCATTTCTGATGATGATGATGATGGTGTAGGTGATCGAGTACGTTTGCCCTTATTTTTGTAAACACGTTTATCACTTAGGGGAACGAAGGTGTGAGGAACTAGAAAATAGTCAAGGCGTATTCCATCTTCGTTAGGAGAAATGGGTGAGATTCCTCTAAAGAGGCGAGTAAGAAGCATACCATAGGGAAGAGCGGTTGTTCCAACTAAGGATATGTCGGCCATCCTTTTGGCTAGGTAGTAGGCTAAGTTGAAGGGTTGACCGGTTGAAATGCTATAGAGCATATAGCAAAGACATGTGTTGATGTGATCTCTATTCCTATGGTACTTATGACGTTAGCCCTAAGAATTTCTTCCCATTTCTTAAATTGCGGTTTAAGCTCATTGAGCTCCATACCAAAAGGATCCTTATCTATAGTATTCCCCGAACGATTCACCCTAGTGGTAGAGGTTCTAACAAAGAGGTGTTCCTTAATAGTTTCCTTACTAGCAAGAGGTGTATCGTATGGATAAAAACGATCAATAGTATCAAGACATGAAATGGGCCACTTATCCGTGTAGAGACAAGTTCCCTCATTTGGTACACCAAGAATTATAGCTAAGTCTTTTAAATCTATGTCATGTGATATTTGATTGGTTGTGAAGTTTAATGAAATCCTACCACCAGCACATGAGGAAAGGTTTACGGTTGCATAGAATTCCAAGATGAACCTAGGACAAATGGGCTCATCTATATCAAGGAGACAATCAAAGTGAATTGCGGCAAAGTTTTGGCGAATAGATGTTCCTTCTAGAAAGGATGGATCAATGGTTCTACCTTCGTGAACATAGCGTTTTTCTAATGCCTTAAAGGTTTCTACTTGAACCGGGTTGAGACCTTTGGTCATATGGTGTTTGGGCATGTACTTAAGGGTTTCTTTATGATCGGATTTGTTTGCGGGAGGCATGTTGATTCCTAGAAAACATAAAATTGTATGTTAATGACTTTTAATAATGTGGATGTTCTAATATGTTCCTATATGCTAAACAATGTGAAGACTTGGTTATCTTGACTCATTTTGATTCCCAAATTGTTTTGTTATGCAAATTTTGTTGTAAAAACAAAAGATAACCAACACTCTCCTAATTGAATGTGTCTTCGATTGAAGGTACCTGAAAATACATATTAGTTATGTATCCCCTTTAGCATTCAAGAGATAGTATGCAAGTGATGTTTAAATGATATTTTTCATTTGTTTTAACAATGTGGTGATGAATCATGTTGCAATTTGAAAGATAATGCACTTGGTGTGCTTGGTAAATCAAAGTAACAATGAGGAGTTACATTTCTTAACTAATGAAATACATAATTGACTAGCCACCAAGTTTTTCATGAATCATGAAGTTTTATGCAAAAGCCCTAAGATTCTAGTTAATGATTGTAAGCAAAAATTTTATAATTAAATTAAAAATGCAATTGTGATTAGAATACTTACAAAGTTAGTTGGATTGGAAGAGATTGGATTAGAAGCCCTAAAATTCGTGAGGATATGTGTTTTAGAGAGGGTGATGCTGTTTGAAGGTTTTTGTTAAGATTTAAGAGGGTGTTTGGTTTTGAAATTACAAATAATACATTCTGAGGTTTGGCGGAACCAAAAAATGGGTTCCGCCCGTATGGTCTGAAGGTGCCGTGGGTTCTGCAGGGAAAAACTTAAAAGGAATTGTCTTGATTTTTGTGGTTCTATCCTAATGTTCAAAACTAAGGTTTTTGGTCTTATGAGTTCATGACTAAGCCTAGGGATGATGAATGATTCTCATTCAAGAGGTTTTGTGAAAACGTTAATAGAATGGTTAACGTATAAGACTTTCTTAGTTAAGATGTTCCTCAATGAACATTTTTACCAAGACGATGATGATGGATCACAATATGTCAATAAAGAACATAATGGATTGAATTGTCGCTGAAGTCGATGCTTCCTTTGTTGAGGGTATAACAATGTTGATAAGATGAATTCCTTTGTTGATGCGAGTTTTCTTGTTCAAGCGGAGCTTGTTGATGTGCTTCTCCATTCGATACTAATTTGAGAATCATACGCGTTTTTGGAGAATCATTGGGTAAGTAAGTATAAAAGTGAAAGTACCACTTGTGTTTTTCTTATCAACTTATTACCGACATAATTCCATTTGTCAAACACTATGGTTTCTATTCCCGTTCTTTTGGGAGACCATAATTCTAGTTGTGTAGTACCTTATGATGTATCCAAAAAGGCTCAACTAAAGAGTTGTTTTAGGATTTTCTTTAACACGAGCACATAGACAAAAGCTAAACATAATGTTGAATCTAATTGTTATGAGAACAAGTAGTCTTCCAAACATTTCTCTACATTTAGTTTTACCTACGGATTTACTAATCTTATTCTTGATAAGTCATCAATAACTTAACCATTGAGAACAAGAGAGCAACTAGGAATGTCTTTAAGTTAAAATCCCTTGCTTTTGTGGCTTGCTTTTATTATCAAACGGTCTTTCAAATATTGACACTATACTCACTTGATTACTTTGAAATATCAATTTCGTTTCACTAATTGTTTTATTCTAAATTCCAAAAATTATTTTTGTTGAATTTGTTTAGACACAACTATGACCTATAAATTAAGTTTTATAACTTATGTCAATTTTGCTTGATTCAATGTTTGTCTCATGGTGAGGAGATATTATTTTATACTTTTATTCTTAATGTTTTACACAACATACTTGTCTTGCCATCATTGGACTTTCGACTAAGTTATCATCTGTCAAAGATGATATCAGAAAAGGAGGAGATCACTCGTTAAATGTCATATTCAACGACTCCTCAACTCTTTGGGTTTTCTTACTTAAAACACTATGAACTCTATTTATTTTGAAAAAATCCAAGAGGTACAACATCATGAGACTATGTGTCACATTTGATGTGTAAATCCTAGATGTTGAAAACACATTTTCTTTCACACATCCTAATGTATGCTAATGTGATTTATTTCACCTTGTGTGTTTTATGTGAGATTATCATAAAGGAGTGATTGAAGAAAAACACAATTAAAGACTCAAAGTATGGTGTTTGAGAAAATTGTTTAACAAAGGTTTGTTTTGCAAGCATCACAAAAGTGTTAGACATTTTAACACTTAGGAAATTCTTAGTTAGCTCACTTGTAAGCAAGAGTTGAGTGAGACATACTCAAGAGTTTTTCGTGTTTATCTCTTGATGGTTAAAGAACCAAAACACCTTATATCTCCTACTAGTACTAAAGACTAAATTCCTTGTTGCATATAATCTAATCTTAGTTATTTACAAATAGCAGGTAGACACTCTAGAGTATTACAAATAACACATATTCGAACACATAATGCTAAAAACAAGATACAATCAAAGTCAAGTTGAAGTAATGCGTACCTTTTAAATTGCATAGAGATGCTATCAAGCGTATAAGCATTACGCGTAAAAACTTGGTTTGACGACACGCTTTGAAACTCAATAACTCATGTATCCAAGAAGGTTAGATAATCATATAAAGGCATAGAGAATGATAGTCTTAATCCTTTTATCATGAGTTTCTATTAGAGATTGAATTATCTCTAAATTTCTCTTCTAGGTTTGACAAATTTTACATGCTTTGTTTTATTAGTTGATGATGCTTATGAGTTAAATCCTAATCCGGTTTTATCTTTAAACAACCTTTAACTCCTCAACAATCTTTCAAAAGATTTTGAGCTTTCATCAAATTTAACTAGTAATTTTTCCTTTCTCATTTTGCATTATAATCTCATGTTTGTAATCTAGACATAATTTACATTCTAGATTAATTTCAACATTACTCTCAATTCTAGACATTTTATCTTCTAATAAGATTTCCTTTTCAAAGATATTTTTAAGAGATTTTGAAGACTCATTCTTGAAGATAGTTTTTAGGTTCATGTTGCATAAGCGTTTAGACTCATTTTCTAGTTTAGAAAATTCTAGGATAAATTAATCAAAGGAAAAGAGTTTGGTTTCAAAGTGTACCTTGCTTGATGTTTAATCTAGTTTAGAATCACAAACCGGATGATTGACTAAATCTTCATCCGAGTTATTCCATGAATCGCAAGCAAGACTACTACGAGCTTGACACGAGTAATCACCTTTACTAACACCTTGCTTGTTGTTTCAATAAATTGACAATAAACTACCGGATCATTGTCTTCGTCAACATACATTACATACCAAGATACGCAAGCAGGTTCATCAAAACGCATGTACTCATCTTCACTTGTACCTTCATTTAAAACATTTAAACTAGTATCACATGTATTAACTTCTACTAAGTGTCTATCAATTAGTTTTTCTAAAACTTCTAATTCATATGTAAGATCAAATTGATCATCTTTGACTTGACATATTCCTTGATGAAAGTTTACCATATTTTTCCAAACATCATTAGCCTTTTGACAAAAATACATTCTTTCATATTTGGTACTAAAGCTTTGTAAAGTATTGTTTAGGCTTTAGTTATTTTTATCAAGTTTAAGATAGTTATCTTGGTTTTCAAAAACTTGTTTTCTTTGGTTTGAAATTACCGAAAGAAATAATATGTCAAATATCTTGATCAATTGATTTCACATAGTTTTCAAAATTACTTTTCCATTCAAGTAAGTTTTCAAATAGCGGTTGGTTTTGAATAGGTTGCCCTTCTTTGAGATTTTCAAAATCCATGGATCGATCCAAGTTTTAAAATACATTCTATTTTAAAGATCTTGAGTAACGTAGCTCCTGATGCCAATTGTGGAAAACTAGAAGGGGGGTTGAATAGTTTACCGCTTTTTCGATTCTTATTTAGCTTAAATAACCTTTGAGAACTTGACGTTTGGTTAAAGATATAAACACAACTTAATATGTTTGATTCTTTGAAAAGACTTTACATGTGGATAACAATTCTAACTTAACTTGTTTCATACTTTGAAAAGCTTTACTTGTAATGATCCTAACTTTGCTTGTTTAGTTCTTTGAAAAGCTTTACTTATGTTTAAAGATATAAGAACAACATTACTTGTTTTGGTTCTTTGAAAAGCTTTATATGTGATCAACAATTCTAACTAAACAACAACATATAATAAGCAAAGATAGAGAAAGAAACAATCAAACCACAACACGATAGTTGATGCGTGGGAATCGCAACAGGCTTTACCTCTCGAGGGATCTCGAGAAGCTTACAACCCCCATCAGGCAGTGTACCTGATCGTTGTAGTATAGTATAGTGACAAGTACCGGGGGATTGATCGTTCAGCTTAGGAATAGTGTCGCTAGGATTAAAAAGCCTAAATACTAGTTCTAAAGGTGAGGGATGATTATTTTTGTATTTTTATATTTTATGGAAAGCAATTAAAATCTCGGGTTTGAAGAATTTGGGCGGAATTAGTTGCTATTCAACTAACCCAATACTAAGATGAAATCAAAATAAAATACTAGAAATGAAAATAAACTAAATTATACTAAAGTTGTGAGCAGTAATTGGAGAAAATGTGTTTACTTAGATTTCACTACTCCCTAGACATCTTTTACACGTTAATTACTTGTTATAATTGCATGGATGACAGATCGTATTCCTTAATACCATTCATGGGGTGGCACACATAACTCCCCAATTCTATGAGCTCTTATCTCCTCCTACACCATGCCCAGCACAACTATAGAGATTGTAAACAGTGGCTCATGCATTAAATACAACCAATAAAGACCTAGTGCGCGTTGGTTCATGTTTCTTAAGACGTTCAAGCATGTTACCAATTGGAGATCTGCCAGTTTTCTTAAGCCTAACATATAAATCATTCATCCAAAACAAGTATAAACAAGTAATCAACACATAATTAACATCTAGGTTTCATTAGATCTAAGCAAACACAAGATAGATCTAGCCTAGCATGATGGAATTAAGACAAGAACAAGATATAGACAACCAACACATAGACATATTGATTGAATTAAAGGAACACTTATCTTGATTAAACATGCAAGGTATCAAGGGTTTGGAACCCTTGAAAAACCTGTAAAGTTACACCAAAATCGTACTTAGGGTTTCTCCCAAAACTTCTCTCTTTAAATGTGAAAAATTAGAAAACTATATATAGGAAAAGGGGTCTGACGGAGTCAAGACAAACATTGTGACGCCGTCACCTCGCCGCCAAAACCATTCTCGGACTGCCTTGATCTACATTTGACGCCGTCAAGACAAAACAATTTCCAGACCGTCATGACTTTTACTCTTGACGCCCTACCCTCGTGACGCCGTCAAATCTGTTCTGGGTCGTCATGGACTTTTGCTCTTGACGCCATCAGGAAATTACTCTTGACGCCGTTACCTACTGTTCCCAGCATGGAAAATTAAGACTTTGGCGTTTTCTTCACTTTTATGCTCCAAAAACGTCCGAATTGCTTCCTTTTCCAGATTTCACTCCCAAAGTACCTAAAATCACAAAAGGAACGATTTAGGGCAATATTTGATCAAATAAAGTTGAATTCCGGCTTAAATGACCCCCTAAAAACGGATCATTTTTCGTCTCATCATATACCCTTACACTTGAGATTTGCTTGTCCTCAAGCAAATGCGCTTTTATTCTACTCAAAAGACAAGTTAGGGGTCATTTAACACTAATATAAAAGTAATTACAACAAATAATCGTTCCACTAAAGACCAATAGACAAGCACGGAGGTTATACACAAGCACCTCACAAATAGTGTTTAGATACTCACATCTCTCGGGTGTAATAAAGTGTAAATTACAATATGGAAATGGAAGATATCTCTCACTACCTGTCATAGCAAAATAGATTACCATAGGCTTGGGAAAGGATCAAACCTCCACCACATGGCATAAGCATCTAGGATAAACTATCAAAGAGGTCTTTTAAAGGGTTGTAACGTTAGGTATCGGGATATGAAATACACGGTTTTGTTGGATAAAGGAAGTTTTACTGGTGGCGAGTTAACACTCTTGGTCAATTAAATGTACAATATGGTGTTGCTAAGCCAAGACTAGACTCGACTTAAGCTAATAAATGAAAAATAACAAAAACATAAAATGAACATAGAATGAAACGGGATGGTAGTCCGTATGTTTTTTTCTCTTTTTCCTTTTTCTATTTTTTTTCTTTTCTTTTTCTTGATTTTTTTTTTTTTTTTTTTTTTTTTTTTTTTTTTTTTTTTTTTTTTTTGCATACACTCTTACCCTACCATCCGAAATAATACATCATAGGGATTGAACATTCCCCTTACACTTGAATCTTTACATACTTTACATTAAACTAATCTAATGACTCGAATTAAGAAAATCAAAACACTTGGAGCACTTTTAAGATTATCGTACATATGGGGGTAATAAGTGATGTTCTTCCCCATTACTCCATAAAATAAGTACTTACGCATGAGTCCCAATCGTCCCAAAACAATATGTACAAGGATATGACTCGACTTAGCAACCATGTAATCAATTAGATAGTTAAGTGGGGTGTAACAAATTCTTCCTTTAAGTAAAATGCTTAAAGTTAGAAACGAAAAGATAGACTCGGAGGGGTGTACTAGGGGTTTCGTGTACTAAAAATGAGTACAACGCTAAGGGTGTGGGAAAAATTAGTTGACTTAACTAGCCAAGTAATATGACTTAAATGGTCAAGTAATTATAATACGGGTTTAACACAAGGGTAATCCTAATGCCTCTTTGTTAGGTCACCATTTATGTAAACACAAGTATAAGAATGATAGAAATAAGATGAGAAGGAGAGATGGTTGATTAAGACAATAAGAGAAAGAGAAATGGAAGAGTTTGCATAGAAATAATGAAATAACCAACACCTCTCTAATGAGAGGATACAATGTATTTATAGGGGAGGATTAGGGCAACACTCCCTTCCTCCCT
This sequence comes from Artemisia argyi, assembly GCA_030686995.1. Taxonomy (NCBI): domain Eukaryota; kingdom Viridiplantae; phylum Streptophyta; class Magnoliopsida; order Asterales; family Asteraceae; genus Artemisia; species Artemisia argyi. The sequence goes on from CM060689.1 coordinate 152,181,837, forward strand.
TTTCTTTCAAACGAAATGGGCTTAAGGCCCATGGGCTTGCTACATAAGCCTTAACTTTAAATAAACATACAAGCCCTAGCAACCTATTACATTAAATGACCGAAACTTGAATAAATAGTAAAACTATGATCCCAACAATCTCCCCCTAAGGGTCGGTCATCAAGGTTGCTTGACATCTTCGTCTTGATCTTTGACTTTCAAAGCTCTAGACGTCTTCTAAATCATTCATCATTCTTTGTTCTTAGTTGATGTAGTTGTGATCATCTTATTACAAAATGTAATGACCGAGACTTGACTAAATATAAAAGTATGATCCCAACAATCTCCCCCTAAGGGTCGGTCATCACGGTTGCTTGACGTCTTCTTCTTTGTCTTTGACTTTTGACTCGTATAACTTAAGACGTCTTCAAAAGAGAGTGGGTGTTCTTTTGCTTCATTGTTCATTGTTCGTAATAGATGTGGTAGTGATCATCTTATGAAGTTATCTGCCATGCGTCACTTCTGCGTCTGTGGTGGTCGTCGTCCATTCCAACATGCTCATACACCTTTGAACTTAGACATATACATGCACGTAGTTCCCTTTCTTAGACTTAAGATCTTTAGTCTTTATACTTTGTAGATTCTTCTTTTTGGCATAGAATCTTTCTTTGAACTTTGTGTTGCACAGATCTTTGAGGGAGCTTTTGTTGACTTCAAGATGTATGTATGAGCATGCGGAATCAGTCTCCATGGAGATGATATGTCCCTGAAAGTAAACAGTTAGCAATAAACAACCGGTACTTATAGATAAGAAATTAGAGATCGTCAACAGCATAGTGTGAAGACTCCTTCTAACCCTTATCAAGGCCGTTCCCATATCAGATACTCCCGAAGGAGCTTACGAGACCTACTAGGTAGCTCAATAACTGGGTGAGTCGCTGGGGATCACTCCACGACTGTAGACCGTTAGAAACCACCGCAACCACTAAGCGTAACTCACGAGGAGTTACCGAAGTGACCTGTCAAGGCTGTTAGATGATGACCCTGACAGGAGTTTCCGTTCAATCATTGAGAAATACTTATGCAATTCTCTCATAAACGTTCTAGGCAGATTGCTAAGATCTGCGAAGGACTCGATAATTTACATCTGGTGCCCATTGATGCAGAACACCAGTTGTAGAAATGCTAAGTGTTCCTAAGAGATCTTTTGATGAATCTCGGGGCTCTAGACTCGATAAGTGCTCACTTAGGTTTCCTATACGGAGACTAGGGAGGGGTCTCCTGCTTCAATATCAACTACCTCTAAGAGATAAGTCGATAGATTACACTGGTTCCCCGTGAGAATGAAACAAGCTCTTTTAAGAGAACTTGAGTGGTTAAGAAGGTTTAGTGCATTGCGTCACTGGGTCCATGATGACTTTATCTTCAATACCGGTGTTGCCTTAGCAACAACCAGTAGCATATGAATTGAACCCGGTGTCTGCCCTAAGGTTGAACATATGGAGGGCTATTTCTTTTCACCCTTTTCTTTACTTTTCTTTTTAATTCTTCAACCCCTTCTTTCTCCTTTCATTCTTTACTCCTTTTTTCGTATCATACCTAAGGACTTCTAGTTCTAACTATTGGTGATGTCCTTGGGTAGATCCCTCCGGCTTAGGCGGATCATAGGACGGTTATTTCCTAACCTTAGTCACCTTATAACTCCATGACTATCCTATAATTGCCATTGAAACCTTTGAAAATCTCTCAAAGTGTTTGTGTTTATCAAACATTTTGTTTAACACTTTGAGAGTTTTATGTTTTTTTTTTATGAAGGGCTCCCCCTTCACATGTGCTCATATGTATTTAATAAATTTGCACATGCGGGAGGAGCGAGCACTTTGAATTGATCCACTTTCAGTGAACAAGATCGATTCGAGACACGCTTACATCACTAGTTAGACTAGTTTGAAGTTATTACCCGGCCTGGTCAAGTCCACAGAAAGTTTCTCGAAACGGTACATTTCTACTAAGACAAATCCTTTTCGAGACACGCTTACGTGGCTAGTTAAAGAGTTCCATTGTCAGCTTTTAGGTGACAACTAGTTCTGGTAACTAACTTGATGTTATTACCCGTCGAGGAAAAGTCTTTTCGAATTTACTAACTTATATGTTTCGTCAATTCCTGGGTGAATCTGAGTCTAGGTCGCATGAGATTTGACATTTCAGCAACTTTTAACTTTCATATTTTAATCACTTTCCTTTTCTCCCCCTCAAAAATAGCATATAAGATGTTGTTTTTGGAGAAACATTTGATTAAAATATGCTTTTTGAGTCTTATGGGGAGATATCAACAAGAACTTTTGTTTTCCAAAACGATGAGTTTTCAAGTGCTCCCCCTCAACAAGTGAATACTCATTGAGGTGAAATACTTGTCTTTTGAGCAGAATTTTGAAAAATCAGGAAATGTTTGATTAATTCTACTCAAAAGTAAGAAGCCTTCGCTCCTTATATGAGGATTGAGGCACTGAAGCGTACCTCAGGGTCCTTTAATTACAAGCACGGGTTGTACACTGTTATGTGTGCACAAACCAATGTTTTTAATACAAAATTAGTTTTCTTTTAACCAAAATACTCCCCCTCAAATAATAAAGTTTATTCGAGAGATAGTCTTCTTGAGCAGAATATTGAATCGTATTTATGAAATACTTTTTTGAAAAATTCGTGAAATGATTCTGCTTAAGGTTTTAGAAAACACAATCAAGTATTATACAACAAAGAATGTTTGAATATCAGATTGGACAACAACCTCGAGACTGAAAAAACTTTAGTTTACCAAAATTTGAAATCCATTTGAAGGTTGTGTCAATCCGAAAAAGATGTTGAATCCCATCGAGGATTGAAAACCTTTGTTTAATTTTGAAATAACACTCGATGAGTCAATGGAAATTTAAAACTCTTTTATTTTTGAAAGTTGTTTGAGACCCGAAGTCTCTCTTTTGAGTTTTAAAATCTTGAAGAAGAAGATTTCCATCTAAAATTGAACCTCATGGGTTCTTTTTGAAGATTTGTTTTTTGTGATGAATGGAAAAACTTCCGGTATTTGGGATGCCCAAATCAGAGTCATTCTTTTATCGTAGCCAAAGCATTCCAATTTTTTGAAAATTTGAGAAGGTTTTAGAACAACTTTGCTTTGGTCTTCACACTTGCTTTACCGGTGTAAAACAATAGTGTAGAGTTTGGAAAAAATTTGTTTCTCACCATTTTGAATCCTTTTACCAGTTTAGCCTTTAAACACATTTAGCCCTTTGTCCTTTAAATATGTTCCATGAGAAACATTTTGACAAATGTTGAAATTTTGACTTTCAATGAGATGACATGTAATAGCACACAGAGAAAATGCATCAGGCACAAACAAGTATACAGATGAATCAAGAAACTCATTCTAAATCTACCAAACTGCTCAGAATTCTCAAATTAACACACAAGATCACAGATAAACTCATCCTATCACTCGAGATTTTCCAATTATGATAATGGTTAGGGGTTATGATTAGAGACATTGCGCGCATATTAGCATCATAATGCATGAATATTGTACAATTAAACATCCTAGTAGCAGCAAAGACATCGAAATCTTAAACCCTAAATCACTTGATTTCAAACCTATGTTGTTTCTAATCGTGCAAACACACCAATCGAGCATACTTTAGTGTTCCCTAAAGCTATATGAAATAATAAATTAGACTAAACACATAAAAAAGAAATGCCGCGATCGATAATTACATTAACCTTAGTTTCTGATTATGCCTTTTTGACCGTTGAAAAACACTTGAAACATTTCGGGAATGATTAGACAACAACCATAAAGAAATTTGAAACTCACAATTGTGGATAAAATCGAGGAAAAATCGTTAGTCTGATTCGTTGAGGTTTAACTCATGTGTGCAACTTTTGAGAACATGTGTGAAAACATTGATTAGAGCCTGTTTTATTTTCCATGCAAGGTCCTTTTACCTAAGTTTAAGACTTTTGTGAACTTTACTAATTAAAAGGTTAATTACTTTTCCATTTGAAGTCCAAACTAGATTAATTTGGGATCGTTGCAGAAAAAATTCCTTTTCTCCCCCTCGAATTAGCATATATTTTGTGAAACCTTTTTGCATATTTTAATTCGAGAGATCATAGAAGTTTATGAAAAAATGAGTTTTAATCCGAATGATGAAGAAACATTTTATCCTTGATGAATAAAAGTTAGGTGTGCAAACTTCATGATTTTGTAAAAAAATTTCTCCCCCTCAAAACATGTTCCATTTTGACAGTGTAAACCAAAATTTGTTTTAATGGAGGAACATAGTTTTGAAGATTAGAAGTTTGTACACAAGAGAAAGAGGATTCTTTTTGTAGTTTTTGTATTTTCTTAATGATAAAATATTTAAAAAAAAAATTACAAAAAAAAAAAAAATTGATGTTTGACTCCCTTAGGTTTTAAGAAAATTTTGCAAATCATCTGGAGTCAAACACCGCATACCAATATGTTGAACTAAATCAACAAACCTTGATGGAGGTAATGACTTTGTAAACACGTCCGCCAACTGGTATGTAGTTCCCACAAAATCTAATTCAATTATACCCTTCTCGACATGCTCTTTAGAAGAAATGGTAGCGGAGAGCACTTTGTTGGGCTTTGGAATGATGCATGGTGTTGCAAGAGATTGCAAATTGAGTCGTAGTACATTGAGATCTAGTCAAATACATAGCCGAAGTCCGTGAGCTAAGTTCTCATCCAATTGACGTGAGCATAGAAAGCAGACATGGCTACATGCTAAGCTTTTGTTGATGACAGTGATGTACAATCCTGCTTCATTGACTGTGTCCCTTTGTAATTAAACAAGAATTGTTGCGAATCATTGTGCCTTCTGCGTGCAGCTTGTTTTCCAAATCCATTTAAATCCAATGTTGTGTCGAAGGGTGATAATGGTAATTATCTCGCATGTGAGCAGGATCCAAATTGCGTGTAGACGACTCAGTAATGTCAGGAATGAGTTGAGCCGATGCAAACGGTTTAAAGAACGTTTAAAGAACGCCTCAGGGTCATGCTCTACGGTTTGTGGAACTGATATAGGTATGGAGTCTTCAGCTGATTGTCGTGAGTTGGACCCGGTTTGTTCTGTGGTTGTTGGAGATGCAATTGGAGGACCGTCTCTCCCAACAGTTGTTGTTGTTTGTTGAGATGACTCAGGTACTTGATGGTGATCAAGATGTGCAGCGGAAATTGGTGAGACCTTAGAAAGACGGTTTTCAATCGAATCATCAAACAATGGAGCAAACAAGGTTTCCAATTCTTTGCGGTTGAGAGGCAATGGTTCAGCCGAAGAGTCCGGAAAGTTAAGACGGTTGTATGCGGGTCCTAAGCTGTTGTGCTCAGAAGCCATTGCTGAAGTGCTTTTAAACGGTTGGTTGCGGGTCCTAAGCTGTTGTGCTCAGAAACCATAACATTAAGCTCGGGTCCGAAACTGATTTGTTCCGAAGCCATTGCTGTTGAATCTGCACAAAAAGAAAGAAGAGACAAGAAAACAGAGAACAAGGAACCCCAAGAGTAACTGGGTCCCAGATGTTAGAAGGATAAAGATGTAGTGTCAATTATCTTCTTGACACTCGAACACACAATACCGATGGTTTTCATACTAGTCTCAGAGGTAGAAGTTGTGGAGATCACATTGGTTTTGGTGCAAATGTCTAAAATCTTTCCTGTAGGAATCCACCTAAGACCAATTGATTTGAAAATTCTACCCGTGGGTACCCACCTAGTGTTAGATCTAGGAGATGTTTTCCTTTTAGATGCAGTTGAATGAAATGTGGGAGCATCACTTTGTTTAGAAAACCTACGTCCTATATTGATCCACTTCTTAGGTTTCTGACTTATGACTTTTGGTTCAACGGGTTTGTTAGTCATAGTCGATTGAACCTTTTCAAGTGAATTTCCCTTTTGAAGATATTTTAAAGCACAAACAACATGATTATTTACGCAACTACTCTTAGAAGCTATCCAATTCCTATTAGTTTATTGATTACTCTTAGGTTTTGGTGTGCTACTACAAGCAGTGTTCTGTACTACAGTGGAAGGCATTACATGAGGTTTTGAACCTAGAATTCCATCCTTTTGAAGTAGCGCCTTTTTCCTAGCCTTTTCTAGATCGTAGTTCTTGTACATGTCATATGTGTTATAAGACTCTTTACTTTTAATGCTCGTTTTAGACACTGTTTTCGAATTGATCCTAGATGAGCCAGGTTTAATCACGTGTTGAGATTTAGCAGACACAGATGCATTTTCCTTAGACCAAGAATGTGGAGTGACTGGTTTTGTCAAATTGTTTTTCTCAGTAACTTGGGAGGCAAACCGAGATTTTGAAAATTTAGGTCGTTCAGATTTAAATGCAGTTGGTTGTCTAACCACTGATTGTTTTCTGTTTCTTTGAGAAGTCGGTTTCCCCAAGATTGATGGTTTTGCAAAATTAGTATCCACAATCTGACTATTCAGTTTTCTTAATTTGTTTTGCAATGCAGCATGTGCAAACACCTTTTCTTGAATTTGACCTTTTAAAAGCTCATTTTCTTTAACTAATGTATCCACACGTTTTCTTTGTTCATTCAAAAATTGACCATTGTTGCCTGAATTTAGAGATTCGTTTTGCATTTAAAGTTCAAGTGAGATGCAATGTGCCTCTAGTTTTGAAAAAGCTTTATGACACTGGGCAATGGTCTTTTTGAGAAGAAGGTTTTCAGACTCAAGAGTTTGATTTGATGTTTCAGTAATTGGATTATCAGGTAAGGACTCAGACTCAGAATGTATTACTAGACATTGAACAACATCCTGGTCAACTTCTCCTTCATTACTGAAGTTAGGTTGCTCAGATTGTTGTTTCTCATATGCAGGCATAATATGATCAACAGTAGATTGTACCTCAACCATTTGCTCTTTGTCAAAGTTCGGTTCTTTGTCATAGATGGGTATGAAATCTTCCTCATCCATCTGTCCTTTGTCAAGGTTGGGCTCTGAGTCATAGAAGGGTATGATCTCTGCACAATCTGTATCTTTATCATTCCCCAATCTGCTGTTATCATCCTGCACTTCTGATTCTGTCCCTTTGCTTTCCATGACAACCACATTATCTTTCAATGAATCATCTTTATGAACTTGCTCTTCTTGAATCTGCTTTTTACTTCCATTCTCCTGTACATTCAATTCTCTTCCTCGTTTTTGCATCTCCAGTTCTTTGACAACACTCAGATGAAGTGATCTTTCATTAAGCACATATTCTAAGCAGCTCAGTCGTGAAACAAGTTGATTTCTAAAATCTTCAACCTCCACACTAGTGATGTTCTCTCTCCATACACTGCTTACATATTTATAGTGTATGAGAGCTTTAAAATCCATGGTCACGAACCAGCTGAACTGTGTCCTGAGTGCTCTAAATACTACCATGCAATCACTTCCCTGTTCAATTAGCTTTTCTAGTTGAACGATGTTTTCTTGGAGTTTCCTTTGGAAGGTTATTTGGTTCATTTCAGTTCCGAAAAATGCAGAAAAGGTACTCGAGGAAGGAAACCAATGATCTGAGAGAATCTTGCATTGAATCTTAACCGATTCAAAATGTGCTAAACATTTTTCTGTAGAATTGATGGCTCTTTTCTCAGCTTCAGTCATCTTTCTCTCAAATGGGTTTTTAGAGTCATCAGAAGCATTTGTGTCGTATACTGGGTCTTTATCATCCATGACACCCAAATTATCCTCATTGCATACATTAACGACATCTGCAGTATTCCCAACAGTCCTTTCAACATTCCTTCCTGGTCTATCAACTCTTTCACCTTGCACAACAGCTTGATTCCTTATGTTAGAAGAAGAATGAAGACGGTTGTTTGTCTTGTTGGAAATTTTGCTGAAGGCACGAGCAATAAGTGCGTGTCCTCGATTCAGAATATTGAAATCCTCATCGTCATCTTCATTGGAATTTGAATAGTCCACTGCGTCACTGCTTTCATGTGGAACAAGTTGATTTGAAGTCGATTTCATGGTTTGTAAGAACCCCTGATAAACAAATGGGCCTGTATTATTCATGTGAGATTCCTGCATGTCTGCCATTAACATCACATCTGCTGTATCGGCTTCCAAATCTGTTGTATTGGATTTCAAATCTGCATATTCATCATCAGATGGAATATCTCCCATGAAACTTTGCAAAACAGCATTGAGATTACCCCCTTCAACTTCCATTTGACTAAGTGTGGCATTGTATTCAACATTATCGTCAGAGAGTGAAGTTGAATCATAGTCTTGAGCTTCCACATCTGCAATATTTTCCGTATATGCCAAGAATTCCATGCTTGGTTCGATAAGATCTTCTTCATCATAAGTATCTTCCATTGTGTTTAACCATTCAGAACTAGATGTCATTACGCCTTTGCCTTTCTCTGTAGATTCTTGACTAAGCTTCACAAGATTTTGCAAAAGAGATTTCACATTATTATGTAGTGTAGCAGGATGGTACTGAGGAATGAAGAAAGGCTCAGGTGCATTCGGAGGATTGAAGAAGATTCCATTTGGAGTGTAGATTAATGATCCATGGTCAACAGTTGGAGATGGTGGAGCAGGGAGAATGGTCTTTAGTGGATTCATGCTTAAGCAAGATTCAATAATTTGCTTCATTCTGATGTGATGAAGTTCTTCTGTACGATGCATAACTTCAAGATATTTCCACATTTCATAAGCACTGGCTTGAAAGTCCATATTCATGTAAATTAAATTGGGAAGGGCTAATGTCATGAACCATGCAGCCTGATAGTCAGCATCGTACTGAGCAAGCTCAGGAGCATTCAAGTCTTCATCAGTTTGTAGCCTCATAATCCCTGTTGAGTCAGCAAGAAATATCATTTTGTATGGACCATCTTGAATGGATTTAAGCATGAGATCTGCAGCAGGACGATCTGTGAGCCATTGTAGAAATCTCCGTTTCCAAACAGTATACGTTCCTCGTAGCAACATTGGAGGTCTTGATTCATTGCCAAAGAGCAGAACATGGTCAATGAGGGAGCTGTGACTTTGTTGTAGATGATATTGTTGCTGATGAGAATATTGGTGACGAAGGTAGTTGGAAGAAGGTCCTGTTGCTGATGAGAATATTCATGAGGAAGATAGTTGGAAGAAGGTACTGTTGCTGATGACTGTTGCTGATGAGAATATTCATGAGGAAGATAGTTGGAAGAAGGTGATTGAGACATTGTTGATGACATTTCTCTCCCCCTTGATTGTTGCGACGTAATCGAAATAATCAAACAAAATGTCACACTCAAGGTCGAAATAGTGATTTCTGGTTTTCCCTCCAAAATAATTTGAAAAATTTTCTCTTCCAAAATTTTAAAAATCACTATAAAATGCAATTCTAAGGTTACAGAAAAAATTTGAGTTTCAAAAATTTTGCCGCCAAATTTTACCGAAAAAATTTGAATTTTGGCCTAAAAATTTGAATTTTGGGCCAAAATTTTCATCGTTATACCAAAATTTGAATTTTGCGTAAAAATTGAAAGTTTAGTTTCCTGTAAAAATTAAATTTTACTCAAATTTTCCCGCCAAATTTTTTTTTTTTTTTTTTTTTTTTTTTTTTTTTTTTTTTTTTTTTAGTAAAATAAGTTAGAAGATAGTAGAAGGAGACTTGTGTGAATGATGGATCTTGTTAGAAGATTGAAATGCACGTTCCTTTGGTTAAGTTCATAATCCCTGGGGTAAGTTGAAATCTTACGCGTAACAATAATCTTACGCGTAAACTTAAGGTTATGCGTAAGTTTAGACTTATGCGTAAGGTTAAACAACCAAACAAATCTTTCAAACTTATCCAAGCTTGAAAGATATCCGTAGTCGAAGTATTCCACTAACTTATCCAAGCTAGGTAAGTACTGAGTCACCGTAGCACAAAGAGAAGACCGTTGATGAAGCTTATGCGTAGACTCTGAAACTTACGCGTAAGATCTGACTTATGCGTAGAAACTTAGGCGTAGGAAATAGACTTACGCGTAGGATTTAACGCGTAGACTTTCAAGTTAAGCGTAGGAACAGGGTTTTGACCAATGTTACGCGTAAGAAAAAGGTTTTGACCAAATCTTATGCTTAAACCGACCAAAAAAACACTGTAGACAGCTGGAAATAGTACTTTTCTCGACCAAGTTACGCGTAACATGTACTGTACATCCAAAAAACACAACTTTTTGATGAAAAATGGCCTAAAAACTATCAAAGGTCAATACTTTATGCAATATCTAAGCTTCTAAACACTATATCAACCTTAAAACTTATCCAAGCTTCAAGATTTGAGTGTAAGAAACCAAGAAAAAAGCAAAAAGATGAAGAAAGATGATGAGAACCCCACGTTAACAATAAGAACAACACTTCAATCTCTATTAGGCGAATGATACCACTTGTTAGGTCACCATTTATGTAAACACAAGTATAAGAATGATAGAAATAAGATGAGAAGGAGAGATGGTTGATTAAGACAATAAGAGTAAGAGAAATGGAAGAGTTTGCATAGAAATAATGAAATAACCAACACCTCTCTAATGAAAGGATACAATGTATTTATAGGGGAGGATTAGGGCAACACTCCCTTCCTCCCTTTTCTTTCAAACGAAATGGGCTTAAGGCCCATGGGCTTGCTACATAAGCCTTAACTTTAAATAAACATACAAGCCCTAGCAACCTATTACATTAAATGACCGAAACTTGAATAAATAGTAAAACTATGATCCCAACACTCTTATCATGTAGTAAATCCTACCACACGAATGTAGTCTCACTAGCGGTCTCGGGATGCATCACTAACGCAAGTTCTAGAATCTAAATGCTACCGGTACACTCATAAGCACTAATAGTAAATGCTTTTCCTATCAAATCTAAAGGCGAACCTCACATATTTGGGTGGAAAATTTTTCTGAATATACGGTTTTGTGCTCGTCATAGAATCTCCTATCCATGAGACGCTTGCTATGGCAAAAGTTTCACTCCTAAATGTTGTAAAAAATTTTAAATTTGGCGCTAAAATTGCACTAACAAGTATTTCTCATAGTTTTATTACACATCTACCATTAAACAAAACAAACTCAAGCGAAAGTGCATATGTAAGGTATCATCTTTTTACCCTCCCCTTACACTTAAGATGAACATTGTCCCCAATGTTCAAGTAAAGAATGTAAAAGTGAAATAAGTAAAAAGAATGAAATCAAATACTCCCCTTAATGAGGTGGCCAGGTTAAATCTTCCTCCAAGAAAATGAACAATCAAAGCTTCCCTTCTAGAATATAAATTATCTTCTCGTCATACATAACCTGTAAAACCTGACAAAATAGACAAGACAACCTCGCGTAAAATCGGCGGCATCCTATATAAGTTACTAAATCCTAGAAAACAAAATAAGATATAATGCTTGTGGAATGAAGTTTGCAGATCTCCTGGAGATTATAAAACTTAATAATTCACAAAAACCATAAGACTCCGTTAGAAAAACAAAACCGGTAAAATTTCCAGATTTTTACACCTGACGCCGTCAAGAGTAAACTCCTGACGCCGTCAGAATTGACCTGCAGAAATTCTTATGTTAAGTTTCCGGAAAAACTTGGTCCTACTTCCTGTAAAAACCTGCAAAACTTCATTATGACTCAATACAAGCATTTGACTCTAACAAATACGAATATACATGTTCATTTATTATTGTGGAGAATCATGATCGGTTTGTTTCTTAAAAACATATTTGGGGTTTCCCCTTACACTTATCTTTTGCAAAAATACTTTTAGGTGGAGTTAAGACTAGGCCAAAACAACAAAGTAAAGTATTTCCACTATTTAGTTTAGAAACATGATCTACCAACAATAAAAACTAAGCATGCATACGGAAGCAAATAACAATCAAACAAATAAAATCACACAAAACATGGGTTGCCTCCCAAGAAGCGCTTTTCTTTATTTACGAGTCTTGTAGCTAGACTCAAGGTCTTAGGTTACTACGTGACCTCATCATTGGTTTCACTCTCTAGGTTGTCTTCTAAACCAGTTTTGTATTCCGGACCTAGTTGCAAGCATTTTTTATAGAAACCAAGCATTCTATTCTTTACATACTCTACTCCTCTACGTCTATCCTCCTCATTCCTATAATAAGCCGCTTGCTTGTGTTCCTTTTCGAAATTAGAGAGAAGGCGGTATTGCTCAATTTTGTAGGGCATTTGATAAGCAACCTCATCATTTTCGCCCTTGAATCTAACTATCCCTAAAGTTGGATCATAACTCATCCTAGTGGCCTCAACAAATGGTTTTCCAAATATTATTTGACTTAGGCAAGAATCTATCACCGGACGAGTGTCCTCAACTATCATAAAATCGATCTCATAGGTGAGATTTCCTATAATCACATGCAGTCCCTTCACCCTTCCTGCAAAATTACTTATCAGATTCTTATCGGGCATCATCCTGAAATCAAGTTGCTTCTTCATCACCCAATTGTAATAAGTCCTAGTCATGATGTTCACGGGGGATCTAAGGTCGATGTAAGCTTTCCATATATGCGTGTGCCCGATATTGCATGGGATGTTAATGTTAGAGGGGTCTCCCATTTTGATAAGGGGGGTGCCAAGGATATAAGGTCTCTCGGGACTATCAAATAAATCTTTATGGTATTCCCGTTCTTCCTTGGTGGGCAACTTATCAAAGTATTCTTCTATAGGTTCTACCTCCTCTAATTCCTCTTCCTTGTTAACCTCAACTTCCCTACTCTCATCCTTAATCTCGGCATCTACTCTAACTTCATCTTTGTCACTCTCTTCTATCTCCTTATCTATTGGCTTAATGGTGACAACATTGACAAAGTGGACATGTTTGGATGATGAGGGATCCTTAATTTGGCTTCCACTATTGGTGTCCCTAGTGTCCTTCCTAGGTGTGATTAATGCTTGGTTGTTGAAGGCTTTCAACAAGTTGTCAATCTTGTTGGTCATCTCCGTTTGTTATTGGTTGAATTCGGTTTCGAACCTAGCTATGCGGGCTTCTTGAGATGCCATAAACTTTGACATCAGTCCTTCAAGATTGTTGGTACTACCATAGTTGTTAGAAGGATTGTTGTTGAAAGTACGGTTGGATGGTGAACCGGTTGGTTGGTAACGATTAGGTGGGTTGGAAGAATTGGGTTGATTTTGTTTCCACCTAAGGTTTGGGTGATTTTTCCAAGAGGGGTTGTATGAATCACCGTAAGTGTTGGGCTCGGGCTTGAAAGCGTACCACTTATCTCCCGCTTCGTCGATACTCGTGGATGCGTAGTCCGCAAAAGCTGTTCCGGGGAGTTCCACACAATCACGAGTGTCGTGGGGACCACTACATAATTCGCATGAAGAAGTTATTTTGTTCACTTGGCTTGAAGGCTTAGGAGCTTCGTAAGATTTCATGAGAAACTTGACTTGGTCCTCAAGTTCCATGATCCTACGGTCGGGAGTGCTAGAATTGTTTGAAGGCAAAGATATTGCCTTGACCGTTTTGTTCAAGTCACGGGGATCATTCCAACTTTCGTTGTCATAGAGAGCAAGATCTTCTATGAGTTCCCATGATTGTTCCGCACTAAGATCACGTAGCTTACCATCGGCCGATTGGTCAATGGTTCGCCTCGTGGAGATGTCGATATGGTCATAAAAAATTTGGACTTGGAGCCAAAGATCTATGCCATGATGAGGGACTTTTTGGAGTAAGTCCTTGAAACGAGTCCATGCTTCATAAAGAGATTCATTTTGACGTTGTTGGAACATCAAGATGTCATTTCTAAGCTTAGTAGTTCTCCCCGGTGGGAAAAATTGAGCAAGGAAACGAGTGGTGAGATCATCCCATGTGGTGATGGATCCCGCGGGTAAACGCTCAAGCCATTGACTAGCTTGATCCCGTAGAGAGAATTGGAATAGGCGTAATCGGGTAGTCTCTCTAGTTTCAACACCTAGGTCTATGGAATCTACAATTTTGAGAAAGTCCTTAAGATGTTGGTTTGGATCTTCGGAACGAAGTCCATGGAATGCACATCCGCTTTGCACCAACCGGATGGTGTCGGATCGCAAGGGGGTCACATTGGCTCCGGTGAGCTCAATGGTGTTTCGGTAGCCTTGATGGCTAGGTCGGGAATACTCTCCTAAGGTTCGGGGCCTAAGGGGTTCTAATGGTGGGTTTTGTTGTGGTGGGATGACGGGTTCAAAGATGTTCCCGTTGTCCATGATGTCGGGTGGTTACGAAGAAAGGCACAAAGAAATAAGATAGACTAAAGAAAACTAAAAATAAAAAGAAAATTTTACTAGAAAGGAATCTAGCAAGTAGACCTAATAAAAATAAATTCTAACCTAGACAATAACTATTCTCCGGGCTGCGGCGCCAAAAACTTGATGCGTGGGAATCGCAACAGGCTTTACCTCTCGAGGGATCTCGAGAAGCTTACAACCCCCACCAGGCAGTGTACCTGTTCGTTGTAGTATAGTATAGTGACAAGTACCGGGGGATTGATCGTTCAGCTTAGGAATAGTGTCGCTAGGATTAGAAAGCCTAAATACTAGTTCTAAAGGTGAGGGATGATTATTTTTGTATTTTTATATTTTATGGAAAGCAATTAAAATCTCGGGTTTGAAGGATTTGGGCGGAATTAGTTGCTATTCAACTAACCCAATACTAAGATGCAATCAAAATAAAATATTAGAAATGAAAATAAACTAAATTATACTAAAGTTGTGAGCAGTAATTGGAGAAAATGTGTTTACTTAGATTTCACTACTCCCTAGACATCTTTTACACGTTAATTACTTGTTATAATTGCATGGATGACGGATCGTATTCCTTAATACCATTCATGGGGTGGCACACATAACTCCCCAATTCTATGAGCTCTTATCTCCTCTTACACCATGCCCAGCACAACTATAGGGATTGTAAACAGTGGCTCATGCATTAAATACAACCAATAAAGACCTAGTGCGCGTTGGTTCATGTTTATTAAGACATTCAAGCATGTTACCAATTGGAGATCTGCCAGTTTTCTTAAGCCTAACATATAAATCATTCATCCAAACAAGTATAAACAAGTAATCAACACATAATTAACATCTAGGTTTCATTAGATCTAAGCAAACACAAGATAGATCTAGCCTAGCATGATGGAATTAAGACAAGAACAAGATATAGACAACCAACACATAGACATATTGATTGAATTAAAGGAACACTTATCTTGATTAAACATGCAAGGTATCAAGGTTTGGAACCCTTGAAAAACCTGTAAAGTTACACCAAAATCGTACTTAGGGTTTCTCCCAAAACTTCTCTCTTTAAATGTGAAAAATTAGAAAACTATATATAGGAAAAGGGGTCTGACGGCGTCAAGACAAACATTGTGACGCCGTCACCTCGCCGCCAAAACCATTCTCGGACTGCCTTGATCTACATTTGACGCCGTCAAGACAAAACTATTTCCAGGCTGTCATGACTTTTACTCTTGACGCCCTACCCTCGTGACGCCGTCAAATCTGTTCTGGGTCGTCATGGACTTTTGCTCTTGACGCCGTCAGGAAATTACTCTTGACGCCGTCACCTACTGTTCCCGGCATGGAAAATTAGGACTTTGGCGTTTTCTTCACTTTTATGCTCCAAAAACGTCCGAATTGCTTCCTTTTCCAGATTTCACTCCCAAAGTACCTAAAATCACAAAAGGAACGATTTAGGGCAATATTTGATCAAATAAAGTTGAATTCCGGCTTAAATGACCCCCTAAAAACGGATCATTTTTCGTCTCATCAATAGTTTATCGTGGTTCGGCTACAAGGACTCTTTTTCCTTGCCCTACATCCACGCCCCGAGTTTCCAACTCGAGAGTTATAAACACTAATCAACAAGCTCCTTTCACCGGCGGAGAAAACCTTACACGTCGCTTATACTTTTACCGACACAAAGCTAGATGTCGAGTTCTTTTACAAGGGTACAACCACTCCCATTCGTCGCTTACACTTTTACCGACACAAAGCTAGATGTCGAGTTCTTTACCAAGGGTACAACCACTCCCGTTAGTTCTTTTACTAGGGTACAACAACTCCCAACACACTACGTATTTTGAGGCCTAAAATACTAACCTATAACTTCTACATACATGACACACATGAAGTATAAACTACCAAAGCTTATACATGACCAAGCTACCAAGACTTGCAACTTTAGAGTTGAAGCTTGCAACTTCTTGAATGATCTTGTGGAGTTCCTTGCTACATAAGAGAATCACACAAGTCAAGGTTTACTGAGTTAGTTGAGAGAATATGTGAGAATAAGTCCTAAAGGGTTACACAAAACAAACAAATGGTTTGGTATTTATAGCAAACTATTCTGCATGTCTGGCGGATCAGGCGGAACCCTCAGATGGGTTCCGCCCGTGTACCCCCAGGGTACCGCCGGGTCTGCAATAGGTTTTTGCAATAACTCTTCAAACCAAACAAGGTCTTGTCTCATAACTCCTAGCAACCAAACAATGTCACATCACTTAAATCAAGTCAAACACAAAACTTGTAAGCAACATCAAAGCAAGTCAAACACATTTC
Organism: Artemisia argyi; assembly: GCA_030686995.1. Lineage (NCBI taxonomy): Eukaryota > Viridiplantae > Streptophyta > Magnoliopsida > Asterales > Asteraceae > Artemisia > Artemisia argyi. The sequence continues at coordinate 152,198,439 of CM060689.1, forward strand.
TTTCCATAAATGCATGATGACAAAACTTGCCATAAATGTGATGTGACTATTTCTATTTTAAGAAATAAAACCAATGTTTAGTTTAAAAGGAAATGTAAATATTAGTTAAACAAGACTTAAACACTTAAAGTGATAATTTACTTTTAGCTAAAGTTCATACTTTGTCATTAACAAAACTTAGCAAAGATCGTAAAATATAAATAACGTTTTTAGGCGATATTTGTATTAACAGAGCCGTTAGAAGCTCCTAACATGGGATCATTAGAATTCTCCTACGCATTAAATACAACCAAAAATCATAGTACACCTTTGATCATGTTTCTTAAGATGTTCAAGCATGTTACCAATGGAAGTCTACCAGTTTTCTTAAGCCTAACATCGAATACAATCATCCGTAACAACTATAAACAAACAATCAACCCATAATTAACATCTAGGCTTCACTACATCTAAGCAAAAACATAAGAGATCTAGCCAAGCATGTTAAATTGAATACAAGTGTAAGTCTGTAAGATATATTCAAGCAACACATAGACATATTGATTGAATTGAAAGAGTACTTATCTTAATTGAACATGAAAGGTTTCAAAGGGTAAAAACCCTTGAAAAAGCTGTGAAAACTGGACTAGGGTTTCTCTCCAAAGTTACACCCTAAAAGTTACACACTAATGAATGAAAATTGCAAAACTATATATAGATTTTACAGGGTGACGGCGTCAAGAAGGAAATTCTGACGCCGTCAACTCGCCGCCCATAATGAAATCGGATTGCCTAGATCCAATTTTGACGTCGTCATGTGTAAAGTTACTCTGGGCCGTCACTAACATTTGGACCATGACGGCCTATGGTGACGCCGTCATGTCCTTAGTACAAAACTCTCTGGACCGTCACGGACTTTATCCACTTCCACCTCTTGTATTACTCTTGACGCCGTCAGGTACTGTTCCTAGCAAGGAAAATTAAGACTTTGCCGTTTTCTTCACTTTTATGCTCCAAAAACGTCCAAAATGCTTCCTTTTCCAGAATTCACTCTAAAAGTACCTAAAATGACAAAAGGAACGATTTAATGGAATATTTGATCAAATAAATTCGAATCCGGGCTAAAATGACCCCTTAAAAACGGTTCATTTTTCTCCTCATCACCAAGCATGTATTTTTTTATCACAGTAAAAACATAGGTTTTTGGCTCTTTCCTCAGCAAATTCTTTTTTACTCAATTGTTTTCTAGGTGTGGCCAATAATCACATTATAGGTGTTTGGTACAGGTATAGTCAAAGTGGTGGTGTTTTTGTTTGGGTACACTACATTCTTGTTCACATATGTGTTCACTTTAGGCCTTTAGGGGTCTGCAAAATGGGTGCAGTTTTCTGTCTTACCACAATAAGTGTAGCCTCTTGCAGATTAGCTTAACTAAAAGCATATGCAAGTGACTTAGGTCTAAACATTCTAACATTCAATTCTATATTAGCCGGAATGCAGCAACAAACATATTAATAGATTGAGCCTCAGTAATGTCTACTTGAGTAACCAACTTCTCAAACTGACTTTGGTACTCCTTCATGTTAGATTCATACATGAGCTTTATGAGTTCTGCGATAGGATCTTCATTCACAGGACCAAATATTTTCATAATAGCCTTTTCATACATACTCAATTCCACATTATCCCATTATTTTGTATGAATTGCAAATGCCAGGCAAAGGCCTTATCATACAGATGGATTGATACTATTTTGACTTTATCCTCTTCATGTACATTATCAATAGTAAATAATTTCTTAACCCTAAACATCCAACCTTGCACATCATCCCCATGGAACTTTGGGAACTCCAATTTACCCATCCTACTGAATCTACTATTTCATTCACATCCCTTTAATCTGTTCACATCAGTAGCTAAGTATTGTAACTTTACAAAGACATCATTCAAACTGCTAGTAACTGCATCTAATAGCATTAGATGCATTATTCACATGCTCAGCTACCCAATTCCTAACACCTTCATTTACAGTCACATTTAACTATTGTTTCTTGTTGCTACCATTGTAACTTACTTAACTAAGCAATCAAGAACTTGACACTAATAGAAATAACAGAAACTGACAAGAATTAATCGTACAAAGATCAAACAATGTCAAAATCAGATAAAGTTTAAACGTATTTGTGATTGGAAAACGGATTAGTACTACCTGATGACGTATTTGTGATTGAGAACAATTTTGACCGGAATTTGATCGGATTATTAGTTGTATGGTTGTAAAAGACTCAATTTCAGTTGTAACAAATTTTCAGAGTTTTCTTGGTAGCTAAGATCATGCCCTGATACCAAATAAAACACGTTAATGGGATTAAGTAGCTATAATCAGAATTAACCAACATATTTACTAGAACTCACAATCTTTAGTAAATTCGAAGTATAATTGGTTAAAGTGATTTCTTATTAATAGATGTATTGTACAAGTGAATTACAAAGAGAAGTTGAGAGTAAAATCAAAGCTAAAAATGAAATGAAATGACTTACAAGTATTTAAACTAAAAAAGGGCGGGAAAGGATGAAGTTGGTTTGGATTCTTTGAACAGCTTACGTTCAGGTCACATGAGTCTTCTTAGTTGACTTCTTGACTTTTCTTTTGAACATATAACATAATTTAGGTTTCTCTAAAACATTGGTTCATAAATGAGAAGGGATTGATACATTTAAAATTGGCTTCTTTTTTTAAAACTATATTTGTGTTAACAAATTTTAATAGCATGTTAAATGAACTTATTTAAAGCCAAATCATTCATATATATCAAATGAGGATCTACCTAGAAACTCGTGCACTTATCTAAAGTCTTACTCGACTTATGTGTAAAAATCTAAAAGTCTATTATACTTATGTATTATTGTCACTCATTTCTAAATTCTAATGCAAAAAATTAAGGGTGCGCTTGGTTAAAAGAAAGGAATGGGAAAGGAAAATCAAAGGGTGTACTAAGAAATACTAAACGAGTACCCGTGCATAGCAAAGGAATTTTATAGCAGAAAATAGTTATAGTGATATTTTGATTATACAAAATGTTACATAATACACTTAACCAAAATATCACTATAACTATATGTCACTATAAAAAGCACATTATTATACACGGGAACTAGTATTTTTATAAAGTGTGTATGTTATATCAAACACACAAACATGTAATGTACCTTGCAAACTACACGTAGATGATCCCCTTAATATCTTTTTCATACATCTAAATATCGTTGATCAAAAGTATATTAAAAGGTGTAGAAAGTATAAAGGAACTTTGTATACATATTGAAAAGAGCATGATTAGAAAAAAAAGACCTCTAATCGAAATCTCAAAGTAAAATATATAAACCGAAATAAAAAAGTAACATTTATACCAATAATATATGAGGAACAAATCGATTATGTCAATATACTTATTGTGCAGGATTTGAAATGATTCAAATCATCAAAGTATAGCAAAAACTTCTTTGCAAATGAAAATTTGTCAATTTGTATGTTACCATACTCCAAAAACACATACCAAACATTATTAAAGTAATTTAAAGTGACTCCAAAAGAGTAATCAAGTGTACAAACTACAGAGTTGAAGAAACCTGACTTTGAATTGCATCTCCTTCTTTCCCAATTCCATCCAATATATTCCTGGTTCAAGAAATCAAAGAAGCAACTTCGATTAGAAAAACCCTTAATGAGGATAGTACGGCGATGAAAAGCATATGAAGAAAAAAAGATTATAATCAATTATGCAGTTTAAAATATTAAATATTCATGTTAAGGAACAAACACCTTAATCTTCAAAACCTACGAATTAAACATGACAATTTGTTCATATAAGGAGTCACAGAAATGGAAGAAAATATTGTCTCAGAGCTACTATAACATGTTTGTCCATGCACCCTCCATGCAATACTCATGATGATTAGTTTGCATTACCGTTATAAATTGATGCTCATGAACAATGAAAGAACAAACCTGCAAAAAGAAAAAAGAAAAAAAAGAATGAGGATGAAAGAGTACGTAAAAAATTGTTGATTTCTACTATTAAATAAATTTTGTTATTAACACAGATTATGTTTAACTATACATGAAACTTGTAGAGTTGTAGTGAAAGCCATATATGTGTGTGTGTGTGTATATATATATATATATAGGGTGGCTTTATTTTCAGAACCCTGTTAAGTGCGAGAACTGCGAGAACTCCAATTTTGCATTTGAAAACATGCATGTTCATATAAAACATGCATGTTTTCTTACATACACCTTAATACACATGCCTACGTATTAAGGTGTATGTTAGAAAACATACATGTTTTATATGAACATGCATGTTTTCTAATGCATAATTGGAGTTCTCGCAGTTCCCGCACTTAACAGGAATCTAAAAATAAAACAATTTTGCATTGATCTGTTGCACTTAACATGTTTTTATATGAACATGTATGTGTATTAAGGTGTATGTAAGAAAACATACATGTTTTATATGAGCATGCATGGTTTCTAATGCAAAATTGGAGTTCTCGCAGTTCCCGCACTTAACAGGGTTCTGAAAATAAAGATACACTATATATATATATATATATATATATATATATATATATATATATATATATATATATATATATATATATATATATATATATATATATATTCAAACCGAAATTGAAATTTGGTCAAATTCACATAAAGTTTGAATTTTTTTGCGCTTGTACAAATTGAATGTTCCAGCCATTTTCTTTCAATACATTCGGTTAATAGCTGTGTACAACCTTTCCTTTTAACCTTTCAATACATTTATTAATAGATTCAATATTTCCCTCAACATTATTAGTTTAAGTTTCAACATTTCATTTGTTAGTTTAAGTTTTTTACTTTTATGTTTTTTTGTTTTTCCTTTATAGATAGTTAAGACAATAAAGGGTATCTCATTGGGTTAAGAAGTATTAATTAATCATACTTATTTTTTAAATTAAATTCATTTCCATGTAAATTGATATTAAACTTAAAAGTGGATGACATATCCCAAACACCCTCTAAAACTAAATACCAACAGCTAATAGTAAACATACAAGAACCACAAGGGGTGACCCATCGGTATGAATATCAGCCTTCCAAAGAGAAGGTCAAGGGATCGAATCCAATGGGGAGAAAATTAATCCCCTTGTGGCTACGGAGGTTGACTCCTCCCAAACAGTCAGTCAACCATGTGTGGTCAACAGGTCAAGCCTAGGAGAGAGTGAAAGAATAATCTGGTGAAGTATAGGGAATCCTCGGGTCGTTAAGTCGTTGTGAGGTCGAAATTGTATTTTTAAACGTAATGGGAATGAGTGATTTTGAGGAAAGTAACCAGATAATGATTTGGATTGATTTACACTAATGGAAATGAATAAGATTAAGCTAAATAAAAATATTAACAAGCACAAGAATATCAAATATGTGATTAAGTCTAAAACGTGAATTCCAATTAAAATAAACGTATTTGCGTACAGATAAAAAGATGAAATTTAAACAGAAATAAACATAAGGGGGGTGAAAATGACTTTTTTACAAACTTAATATTAAAAGAAAATTTTATAAAAATGAAAATTATTTTTTTGATTATTTTATTATTTAATATTAATTAAAAACTATTTAATAATTAATTTAAAATAATTTAAATTAAGAAAAATACTAAAATGACTTAGAAAATTATGAAATTTTTTACAAAACTAATTAACCATCACAGGAATCCTATAAAATTATAAAATTTTTATAAAAATTATAAATAAGCTACTTTATAAATTAATTACTTAGTTATTAATTAAATCCTATTTAAACTAATTTTATTATAAAAAATTTTAAATGAACAGTAAAAATTATGAAATTTTTTCTAAAAATACTTTATGAATTATAAAATCTAGGAAAAATATAAAAAAGTACTATTGATTTAAAAAATAAGCAATAATGATTTTTATTTTTGATTTTTTAATTAAAACTAGTTAAACTAAAATTAATTATTATAAATACTAAATCTACTCAGAAAATTATGAAAATTTTTACACAACTATTTTAATATGACAGGAAATTCAAGAAAAATATAAAATTGGAAAATGCTTTTTGAAAAAGCAGAAAAATAAGCCAAATTGCTTAAATAGAAGCTATCACTTATTTTATTTTTTGTTTTTCTTTTTACCAAACTATTAAATTACTGAGAATAAGCAACTTTTGTGAAAAAAAACTCTTTTGAAACTCACAAATAAGCTTTATGCAGGCTTATTGGCTTAACAGTTGGGCTTATTAAGGAAAAAGTGGATTTTTGAGTGATTAAGCAAATAAAAAGCTATGCTACTGAACCAAGTACAAAATAAGCTGTATCCAAATGAGATGCACACAAAATAAGCTAAACAAATTGAATAAGCTCACTAAATAAGCCAGGAAGCTCAAATAAGCACAAGCCAAAACCTGAGATTTACACAGGCCAAAAGGCCAATATGCAGGCCTATGTGGGGCTCACAGGAGTGATAAGGGGTTCAAAACAAAAGTTGATCCAAAAAGCTGGCTAGAAGGGCTTTTAAATAAGCCAAGGCTCAAGCAGTGGGGTCCACTAATAAGCTAAGGGTGGGCTTGTGAAGTTGGCTTGGTCAACTGAGTTACTCAGTTACCTGTTGTGTTCCGAGTAACTAGAAAGCTACAATAAGCTATGGGCAAAGGTTTTAAATCCCAAGATAAGCACTGAAATGAAAAGATTACTTAATGAGCTTTCTAGAATACCAAAGGTTGAGGACTTAAGCTCACAGATAAGCTCTTGGTGAGCTTATGAAATGAGGCAATTCACCCTGGTGCAGGGGAGGCGTAGATGCAAACAGTCAACTTTGAATGAGCTTATTTATAAGCTAAAAACTTCCAAATTCCAATTTTCTTTTTGAAGTAAGTTAACAGGCTTCCAAACAACACAAATCAACAAGAATCACTTATCTCCAATCTTTAATGAATCCTATGCATGAGTTTGAAATCTAGTGCATTTTCCTGAACTTATCAAGTTGAGTTTTTGAATTTGTGATCCTAAGTTGACTTCTATGAACTTTGAGCTTAATTTACTGACTGATTGTGATGATATAAGTTAAAATAAGACTAATGTAAGCTATCACAACAACTTTAGAACTGAAATAAGGGATTATGGGACCTAACTGCTTAACAGATAATAAAAATGATGGAATTAGATATTATTTTGACTTTCTTAGATATGACCTAAGGTTTTTATGCTCTCACTAACTTCTTATGACATGTTGTAGTAAGTTTGGACTAAAAGTAACACCTAAGATCCTATATAATGCTAAAATGACAATTAAATCTAAGAATTTTAGCACAATGGAAATTAGTGAACCAGTTTATAATATTAAGCTCTAATATCACTTAAACATACCTAATAAGCAAAAATAACACAGAGCTAAGCAGTAATAAGCACTTACACAGTGAAACAAGAAATTTGAGAAAAATGCTTACAAATGCAATCCTGCTTAAATCCAAGAACCAAGTACCAATCCTATAGTCTCCCCTGAGACACTAAACCATGGCAATCCAAAATACACCATGCTCCTTGCTTTTTTCTATCTTTATACCTTTTTTTTATTTTATTTTTTTTATTATTATTTTTTTTTAATCTATTTTTCTTGATTTTTATGTATTTTTGAGTTTTATGAGTAACAGTCCTCTAAATGAGCTTGGTTTAACACTGAATATCAATTTTAACAACCATAAGCTACTATGAGATTTTTTAGTAAAAAAATGAAGTGGAAACTGAGTAAAGCTTGTAAACTTGAAATTGATTATGAAACTAGTTGAGATTACACTTAAAAACACTGAATACAATCTTTAAAAGCTGAAAATTACACTGAAAATAAAGAGATTACTAATTCGACATACACTAAACTAATTTAAACTACTTCTCCTTCTCTCTTGCTTCCTTATTCTTTTATAGAGCCCCATTAGGTTTTCCTGAGCCTTGTGCACATATCCCACCATAATTGAGAGCCATTGGATGCATAATTTTGATCATAGCCGTCCAAGCATTTTTGGCGGGAAAGTTTGTTTGACCAAATTGAGCCTGTTGCTTGTAGCAGGGGGTGGCATTAATTGAGGGTGGTTTCTAGTACAAGATGGGGTGAAAGGTGATGATGAAAGTGTTAGTGGGTTGGGCGGTGGATTAGACAGGGTTGCAGGCAAGTTGGGGGAGGAAGGAGGGAAGGGATGGGTGTGTTTGACCGTTTGGTTTTATTAATAAAAACGGGAAGTGGGCTGGTGGATTGGGCTTAGAGGTTTTGGAGTGGATCAGGTGAGGGTGTGTTGGGTTTGTATAGTGGATTGGGTTTTGTTTGGGTTTTTATTATAACAAAGGATCCGTTTGATTTGTAGAAATAACAAGGACCAATTTTGTAATTTTGCCGAAAGTGAGGGGCCTGAAATGGCAACTTTCCAAAGTTAACCAAGGGACTTAACTTGCCAAGTCTCAATAGTATAAGGACCATGAATGATCATTTTCCCTAATTAAACATCCAGGGACTAAAACTGCCAAATCTTGAAAGTTTAGGTACCAAACTTGTAATTTATTCAATCTTTGAACTTAGGGACCAATCATGAAATTTTTTGAATTCCCAAGGACCTATGTTGACTTTTCACCCAAATCCAATGCTCAGGGGCCATTTCTGTCAATTTCCAAACTTGAGGGACCATTTCTGTCAATTTTGCAAACTTTTGCTCCAAGGACTATATTTGGCATTTTGTGATTCCACAAGGTGTGTTTTGAAAATCTGAGCTCAAAAGTGGTAATTTGCTTTCCCGGCTCTGGCTTTTGACACGTTTTCCAAACTCGTGCTCGTTTTTTGTCTTTTTTTGGCCTGATTTATGCCAATTTCTGAAATATCCGTTTATGCACGATCACAAACACAAAAGTACAATATCTTTGGAAATCATGGTTAGTTTGTGTCTGTTTTGGTCTTAATATGGCCATAAAAAGGTGTGTGAATAAGCACACACCAGAGGTTCACCTGCGCCGACTCCGAGCTATCCAAAAAGGGTAGTCGCCGTGGGATTGGTCGACTCGCAATGTCAAGTCGGAAACCCATGTTTACCAAAAAAAAAAGAAAATAGTAAACATACAAGTTGTAAAGTCAAAACAATGCACGACAAAGACAAGATCCTGATCTTAGGATCTTACGATTTTACGATACTACAAAGCAAAAACGATCTATATCTTACATAGGATCTTTGAAAGCTTAAGATCTTATAGGATCCCGATCTTGTTCATAGGATCTTAAGATCTAATCCGATCCGATCTTACATTTCTCGAACCACAAACTAACAAGCTACAAATTTACGGATTGTGTTTTGTAGAGTTTAAAAAAACCACATGTTAATCTTCTTAAACCTTTCATAAACATAATTTAGGACAACATTTCTATGAAACATTTATATAATTTTGTATTTATGATATTTAATAAATTACAGATTTGTATAATATTACAAAGATTATTAAAAACATGACATTATGGAAGGATTTTAAGATCCCGATCCGATTTTACGATCTCGATAATGCAAAGAAGAAAACGATCCTAAGTAGGATCCCGATCTTGAAAACCTTGCGACAAACTACTCAAGCACCAATTTTTACAGGCTCTCCTTTTCTGGAAAACATGCATCTGAATTTGATCAATCATATCAGAAAACCATTATAGAAGGCTGAAAATTCAAAGATATCACCTCCTTAAAATCTTCTCAAGTAAAAACCCATTAGAAAAACCTTGAACTCATACCATACCATGAACTCATAGAAATGTAGTTCATACCATAAAAAGATAGTTTGATATATTAATTCTCGTACCATACCATACGATGAACTCATACCATAAAAAGAGTGCAGCTCTCAAATATAGTTTGATACTTGGTTTAAAAATGCGCGCATCATTGCGCAAATTGTACGCATCGTTGCATTGCATTTGAAATTTCGCATTATGGGCCTAATGCAAGGGCATCCTAAATTGCATTCGCATTAGACCGCAATTTACCGCATTTTTATAATGCTAGCAATGGCCGCAATTGTCGCAATCTAGAATTTAGGCCATTTTTGTAAAAAAGAAACCATATAAAAGAGATCTAAGTATTTAAATAGAATTTTAAAGATAGAACTTGTTAAAAGACGTACAAATAAAACATAATAACGAAAATATAGTATCTTGCGTTTTCAAATTATTTATTTTACATATGAATTATTGGTCTAATTTCAATATCCTAGTAACTTATTTCGTAAGTTTATTGCATTTACTTGATACTTGAAAGAATATACTACGTATAAATAATTTCGTGCTTTTTTTAATACTAAACGCAATGCGTCTAAATTGCGCTCGCATCGCGCATCACGCATTGGATTTTGAGACCTTTAGCGTATCGGATCGCAAAACGCAATTTTTAACCAAGGTTTGATATATTAATATAGACGGAATACTATGAAACCACTCCCTCTTTGTATGGTATGAGTTCATGGGAGTGGTTTCATAGCATTTTGTTTAGGGGTGTCAGTAGGGTCGGGTTGATCCGAACCCGATAAGGCTTATCGGGTCGAGTTAAATCGGGTTGAAAAAGCTTATTGGGTTAGTTTGACCCGATCCCGACAACCCGATATTATTATCGGGTTGGGTTAAGGTTGTATTATTTTTCTTATCGAGTTATCGTGTCAACCCGATATCTTGAAAATGCTTTTTTCACATGTAATTTTAGCCCATTTTTATTATCTGATAGTCCATTAAGCAATAATTATTTGTAAATAAATCTGGAATGAAGCAATTGGTGTTGTACCATCCTCGCACCTAATGATGCAGCCAAGGTTACACAAACAGTTAGTACTATTACCTTGAACAACAATAGAATATTTGTAGAGAAACACGAGAAAGATGTTGAAAATTGAAAATTAGTGACCTAATTATGGTACCAATTACTAAAGCATTTTTTTCCCAAACTATGTATACTCTTTTTAAGTCACATCTTACAAGGATGGCACTCTAATTCATTTTTTTGTAATTCGTATACAAAAGAGTTGTTCCTTTATCAACATTATATTTTCTAGTTAATTACTACTCGCATATAGTTAGACTCAAAATCTACTAATTTAGTAACAGAATCTGTAATGTTTTATTTTAGACTTTAACATTAGATTAAGTTGTATGGCTAATGAAAAAAATATAGGTGTCATTGTGCCACACTTATTTATCTCCTAAGAACATTTTTTTTGGTCAAAATAAATAAGCCAATCCGAATCACCCGACCCGATACAAACCCGAAACCCATAAACCCACTTCTTCGCGGGTTAGTTTTTTCTAACCAAAACCTGACTCAACCCGATCCGATAAGACCCGATAACCCACCCGAGAACACCCCTAATTCCGTCTATATTTATATACCAAACTATATTTGTTGGTGGAAATGATGACTAATATATCCTTCATGTTTTAATGATCATAATTATATATTAGGAAACACTTAAAATCGCTAATGATACCTTAAAACCAAAAATGCACAAATCACCAGGCCTGGCATGCTAGGATGGCGGGCTGACGCGCCACAACCAATGCGCCAGGTTCTGTTTTGGTAGTTCTCAGTAGGAGTAATCTGTTTCAAATGTTTCTATTGCCAGCTTCTAGCTTGACCTTTCATATTATTTACTTTCTCATATCATTTCTTTGACCAAACAATATAATTTAATAAATTTCTTAACCATTTCCATTTTTTACATTTAAATTCTTTGCTTTATATAGTTTCACTATATTTCTCTTTATCTAATGTGCCTTTAAAAAAAGACGACTTGTAATTTACTCGTAATAGGGACTAACCATGAAATCGGAGAAACCTCACGAACAATTGATGGAGTAATTTACTCAAGAAAAAAAGTGTATCAAGATGTAAGCCTCTCTATTTTTTTATGAGAAAGTCTAAAATATAAGGAAGGGTTTAAGAATTTGTTATGAAAAAATCTAATTTTGATAAAGACAACTTGTAAAGAATTATATAATTATAGACAATTTCAAGAAATTTCTTGGTTTTTCCTAGCATTAATTGATTTTTTTTTCTTAAATGAAGACAACTTGCAAAGAATTTTTTTTGATATTAATTTGCTCAAACATGCAAAATGGACAAGTGGCCATCATTCCATCAATGTGTACCTGACTTTGAATGTAACCCTGGGCACCAATGTTGACTGATCAATTAAGTAGCGTTTACCAAAACTATATTTACTGCATATAAAACAACACAAACAACAAAGTGTGTTGTATCATTTTTGGCCATCAATGTGTACCTAGATATGACTTTGAATGTAACCCTGGGCACCAATGTTGACTAATCAATTAAGTAGCGTTTACTAAAACTATATTTACTGCATATAAAACAACACAAACAACAAAGTGTGTTGTATCATTTTTAAATCATACTTCCTCCGTCCCAAAAAGAGAGTCCACGAACAAAAAATGTGGAAATTATGATATGTGTAATTAATGCTATTTCTTATTGATAAAAAGTCATTTTTACCATCATAGTTAATATAGAAATAAAAAATGAGTAATTAATACAGGTTTTAATTTAAAAGGTAAAGTAGGAAAAATAGTCATAATTATTGTCCAAAAAATTGGACACTTATTTTGAGACAAACATAAATAGTAAGATGAACTCTTTTTTTAAAAGGGAGGGAGTAACAAACAGGGGCGGAGCTATATGCAAAGTAGTGGGGGGCGTTGCCCCCAACCAAGCTCCTGCGGATACCCAAAATACATGGGGAAAAAATTAAAATTGGTGACAAATTGGACTAGTGCCCTCAGGAAAATAGTCTGAGTGCCCTCGATAAGCTTAGGTTAACAACAATTAAAGCTCATTAATTTAAAATTGTTTTACCAGATGTGTTGTTTGCCGGAAAAAATGGAGTAAAAATTGTTTAAGTTGGAAGGAAGAAGGCGGGTTGTGGTGTACTGGGAGAACTATGGTGGTGGGGCTTGGTATCACGTGATGCCTTATTAGCAAGGTTGTCAGGATCGCGATCTTGATCGTAGGATCGCACGATCCTACGATCCCACACTCAAAAAACGATCAGGATCTTAATGGGATCTTAAATCAGGTAGGATCGTTCAGGATCGTAGGATCGTGGGATCGTTTACGTTCCGATCCTGTTGCTAACCCATTTGTTTTTTACTTTTTTTTCCTATGTGAAGCATTTAAGCCCATGTTTGATTCAAAAAGCCCAATCACAATCACAATCACTAATTCATTGTTTTTCACATTGACCATTCGGTTTAAAGTGACAGATGCTCATTATAGGAAATTAGCGTTAGCATTGGCTAAATTAAGTACGAAATTATTATGATAATGACTAACAATATTTTCACGACAACTACATGCTACTTTTACCAACACACATATGATTTATTAATTTATATTAAGTCTTGCGTATGTACATTTCAAATAGTATAAACTAAAAACTAGTTTATTTATTGTTCACCACGAAGCAAACTTTAAAGTATGGGCATTCTTTTTATTTTTTAACGTTATATAGTTTACAAATTGATAAAGTATAGACTTATACCGAGATAATCATGACAGGCAAATGTAATAATCTATATACGCATGGCCAAGCAAATAATGTCATAAGACAATAAATCTTGAAATAAAAATTATCTAAAGAAAAAACATTACACGTATATGCCATTTACAGTGGTGTGTGAACATTTTGAGAAGTATCCATTATTAAGAAGAAGAAGAAGAAGAAGAAAATAATAAAATAAAAAAAATAAAAAAAATAATAATTCTTAATTGAAATACACCAAAAATCTCAGTTTCTTCTTTGATAATTGTTAGTTTGCACCATCGCTAGTTTATAAACTTTCATTATGACTATGTCTGTATTTCCTTTGTATCGAACATCATTATTTAATGATTGAAACATGAGTGGTGCACATATGTAGTATCTCTTTTATATCCAAATTGTTCATTTAGCGATTGAAACATGAAGTAACTTTGTGCAAGTATATATTGCAATATATCTAATGTTTTACTAATACGGTATTTGAACAAGGAACTTATTGTTTTAGCATCTATTTATATTCGTTTATCATATAAAATATTATATAAAAATATATATATAAGTATAGAACTACAACCCCTATGCAAAAATACATACATTTTCATAGGATCTTACGATCTCGATCCGATTCTACGATCACGATCTTGCAAAGCCGAAAACGATCCTACGTAGGATCCCGATCCTGACAACCTTGCTTATTAGTGTTTTTACAAAGTAAACTTATAATAATATAATACTCAACACCTATATTATCTCCCTCTAGTCCCTATAATTGTTTCATTTCAAGATTTTACTATGCGTATGTTGTGCACTACGTTAATATGTTAAATGTATTAATTTAGGATCTTTAATTTTTGCATATAATTTGTGTACATGAGTACATCTGGGATTTAGTATCATTTTTGTTTTGAGTAACTATGTTTTACGAAAATTTGCTCAACTAGTTTACGTGGTTTCAGTTTATCGCCACATAAACTTAAAACATGTAAAACATTTTCTTTTTAAAAGATGAACGTGATCATGTATACGATTTTTTTTAACAACACAAGTTCATTAGTTGTAATTTATTAGTGTCATGTCTTTCTTTAATATTTCAAAAAATTATGAATTCAATAAAAACAAAATAACAGTTTTTTCAACTTAAGTTACTTATAAGATGGTCTACCCTAATACAAATTGTATGGCATTCGGTATGCTTATTCAATTTACCATAATACAGTTTGTACGGCATCGAAGTAGAGCCTTTTTTGCCTTTATTCAAACCCGACCCGACTTGTTTCACGATACATTAAAAACTCTCTTAGTCATCAATGCCCCCTGTGGTTACATTTTCTGGCTCCGCCACTGGTAACAAACAACGCAATGTTTAACACATCCTCCCTCTCCCTCAGTGGAAAATTGCCAAACATAATTGTGGTGACAACAACAACAGATATCATATGTAATTTTCATTCAAAAATGTACTATTGACGTTTACTTATGCTTTAAAACTTTGTATTAAGAACGACACATTTTAAATCATGTTAATATAAGTAGTGTGACAATGTATTTCCTATATATATATATTAGTTTTTTAGAAATTTCTGACATTAATTGTGATGAAGAAGACAACTTGGAAGACGTTTCTTGGTTATTTCCTTGCATTGACTTGTTTATTCTTTTTTTATTAAAACGCTAAAGAATTACATCTCTTAGAAGACTGTGAGCCATGCATGTCTCTTTCAACCAAAAACTGACACGCAAAAAGGCTAAGATAATTAACACCCGAATTCCAGTAACAGCAACGAGTAGTGGTGTTGAATGCAACATCAGCTAGCGGACAACTTGTTTTAAGGGTCCAACTCGATCAGTTTCTTAACTTTGTCTCAACTTAATTTTCCAAATCCTAAATACATCAATGGCATCTTCATCGTCTTCTTCTTCTCGGTCATTTAATTATGATGTATTTCTTAGCTTTAGAGGGGAAGATACCCGTAAGACCTTTGTAGATCATCTCTACACAGCTCTTCAGCAACGACTAATCAAAACTTACAAGGATGATATTACACTTCCGAGGGGTGAATCTGTTGGTCCAGCCCTGTTAAAGGCTATCGAAGAATCGCATATTGCTGTCGTAATATTCTCCAAAAACTATGCAGATTCTTCGTGGTGCTTGGACGAACTTGTTCATATTATGAAATGTAGGGATGAGATGGAGCAAATTGTTATACCTGTGTTCTATGACGTGGATCCTTCGGATGTGAGATATCAAAAAGGGAAATTTGGAGAAGCCTTTTCCAAACAAGAGATGAAGAATGTCACAAAAGCTGAATTGTGGAGAAAAGCAGTCGTTGATGCTAGTAATATTGCTGGATGGGAACCCAAGAATGTTGCCAACGGGTAGCTTTTTTGTATTTTATAATCTTTTTATACATTTACTTGTACCAAATAAGTTCCTTCAAAAGTTATATATATCCTCTATGTAAACTTGAAAGGTTTAATTTGGGTGATAGTCATTTAGTACTTCTATATGTAACGTAGGTCAATAATGGTCAACCCAAGTATTTGTGACACTCACTTTGGTTAATAACTAATTAAAGATATCCAATCTGCAGGCATGAATCAGCGGCCATCAAGGAAATTGTTGATACGATATTCAAAAGATTGTTTCCCTTGGATTTAGATGTTGATGAAAAGCTTGTTGGAATGAAGGATCGACTGCAAGATTTAATTTTAAGATTAAAAATTCGGTCAGGTGGTGTACTCATGGTTGGGATATGGGGGCTTGGTGGTGGTGGTAAGACTACTCTTGCGACATCTCTTTATACAGTAATCTCTAGCCAGTTTGAAGGTCGCTGCATTATTGAGAATATCCGTGAGGAATCACATAAACATGGTTTAAAAAGATTGCAAGAGGATATCCTATTAGCTATTTTCAAAACAGAAGTGCGAGTAGATAGTGTTGCAGAAGGAAAACGTAAGATAAAAAGTATGTTATGCCATAGAAATGTGTTGTTAATTCTTGATGATGTTGATGATCTTGACCAACTAGAAGCGTTAGCAGGCTCACATAATTGGTTTGGTGATGGAAGTCGAATTATAATCACAACTCGAGATGAACATTTGCTTCAAAAGGTAGACGATGTCTCTCCTGTGACGTTATTGACTCAGGAAGAGGCTATCTGGCTCTTTAATACTCATGCATATAATGAAAACAAGCATGTTAGCGATTATAAAGAACTTTCATCACAAGTAGTTTCTTATGCTGCTGGGCTCCCATTAGCCCTTAAAGTTTTAGGTTCTTTTCTATACGACAAAGATGAGAAAGAGTGGATGAGTACCTTAGATAGACTAAAAGATATTCCAGAAAGGGACATCATGGAGAAGCTCAAAATAAGCTTTCATGGGCTTAAACCTGAAGAGAAAAATCTTTTCTTGGATATTGCATGTTTCTTCAGGCACGAAAGAAAAGATGATAAAATGGAGATACTTGAAGCTTGTGGTTTCCACCCTGACATAGGGATAAAGGTGTTGATACAAAAGGCTCTCATAAGTATTGATTCATATGGCAGGTTTGATATGCATGATCTGGTACAAGAAATGTCACACTACGTTGTTAGAGGGGAACATCCAGATAATCCTGAAAAACATAGCAGAGTTTGGAAATATGAGGATATGGAAAAGATGTGTATTGGCAATGCAACAACGGTAAATGTTAAGCTGGCTTTCTTTTAAAAAAAATTGAATAATATATTATATGTGCACTTAATGATCAGTCAGATACACACATAATAATAAAAGCTAAACTATATGGTGTTTATCCTTAAATTATTGCAGGAAAATGACAAGATTGAAGCGATAGGAGATTACCTAAGTCGAGATGTGGTTCCATCACAGTTCTTTAAGTTTGTTTCAAACTTGAAGAAACTAAGGTGGATTCATGTGACTATGTGGAATGATGGTAATGTTGAAGGGCCCAATTTTCTTTCAAATGAGTTGCGGTATATCGATTGGGGATACTATCCTGCAAGTCCATTCCCAGACAGTTTCCAGCCAATGAATCTTGTTGTTCTAAAAATGAGCGAAAGCTTTCAAAAGGAACTTTGGAGGAGCAACAAGGTAATTCAATGGTTCCCTAATAATAAATGAGTGGATCCCATTATTAATTCATTTAAATCAGAAATCTACACTGTAACTTCATTGCGAATGTACAGAGAATGGTGAAACTGATTGCATTGATGCATTTCACATTTTCACTAAATGAGAACTGACAACAAGATTTACTTATATACATGAAATAGTCAAACTAAAAAAGTCAACTGAACTAAGAAGCTACTTAAATAATAACTAAGTAACTAACTATATCAACTACATGTTATTTCAATGAATTAAGCAGTTATTTCCACTTTAGTATTAATATACCGTATGCTCTTAGAATGTGCATGCCATGTAACGTTTGAATTAGTACAGATATATCCACTTTAGAATATTAGATAAGTCACAAGATTGTGATAAGAATCCTATGAAAAAAAAAAAAAAAAAAAAAAAAAAAAAAAAAAAAAAAAAAAAAAAAACAATTTCTTTGTTTGTTTCTACCTTTGAATTAGTACAGATATATTCTTGAATTCCTCTATATCATACTCGTCATTAACTCTTATATTAACTTCTGTATCTTTGTATAAATTAGCGTCTACCACAACTGAAAGTCCTTCAACTATCTGATATGAGAAAACTAGTCAGCACACCAAATTTTGATGGACTCCCCTGTCTTCAAAAGTTGGATCTCTGGGAATGTTTTGATTTAAAAGAGATTCACCCATCAATTGGAAATCATAGAAGTCTTAAAAGCGTAAAGGTTTCTGGTTGTCCCAATCTTAGAATGTTTCCAACCATTTTGAAGATGGAAAAACTTGAGCTTCTTGAAATCAATGAATGCCATGAAAACTTAGAGTTCCCCGATATCCAAGCAAACATGGAAAGCTTGGTAGAGTTGACTTTGATCGGAATTGGAATAGAAGGTTTGCTGTCATCAATTGGAGAACGTTGTACCAGCCTTATTTCACTACGTTTGTATGACTGTTTTATTATAAAAAGCATAGAAATCAACTTTGACGGGTTAAAACATTTGAAAGATTTTCGAATTCGTCGTGACAAACAACCTTGGAAGATGCCGTTAGATCTCTTTACTGAGAATGTGTTCCCTCAGTTAACACATCGCTTACAAAGGTTGGATCTCAGTGACTGCTGTTTGGAAGATGGAGAAATCCCTTCTGCTATTGGAGAGATGTCAAACTTACAAGAGCTGAATCTAAAGTATAATAATTTCTCAAAACTACATTTCAGCATCTCGCAACTTACTCGACTCAAACTCCTCAACCTGAGTGGTTGCAAAAGGCTTTTAGAACTGCCCCAACTCCCATCAAGTATAGCTATTTTCCTAGCAAACGAATGTGACTCACTTACAGAAGTGGGAGATTTTTACGTGGATTGTAAAAGGTTATGGTATGCCTCGCTTGTTAGATGCTCGAATATGGTAATTGATGGGAACAGATTTCTACAATCCATGCTTGAGGTACGTATGGCTGTGTGCGTTTGAATATCAATCTTTATACAGATAATAGTAACGGCAATTATTATAAGCTAATGAATTTGTTTTGAATAAATTAGGGAGCGACTGCTGAAAATCACTGTGTGACTCTCCACCTTCCAAAGGGGTTTACACCTTGTCTTCGAGATGGGAACGAATGTACATTGCAACTTCCAGAGAACTGGTGCAGTGACTTCTGTGGATTCTTAATGTTTGCTGTTTTGGAAACTGACTTAGTTAATTGCAGGTTATCTCCAGCAATAACAATCTATCAGGTGACGGGCGGTTTGCCGGGAATGGATTTTGAAGATGATGTGGTTTGGAAAGAGAGTGATTTTGAAGATGATTGGGTTTGGAAAGAGAGTGATTTTGAAGATGATTGGGTTCGGAAGGAGAGTGATGCTGAAGATGATGTGGAGAGTGATTTTGAAGATGATTTTTGGGAGGAAATAACATGGGTGGGGTATTTTCCTTTTGCTTCATTGAGAGACACGGAGTGGTGGGACTCAAAGTACAAAAAGCTTTTGTTCTCCTCATACACTGAGCACCACGATCCTAGTAAGTTTGGAGTAAGACTCGTTCGTAGAAAAGGAGGAAGTGGTCCAACAGAAACATCAGAAGAAATATCAACAGATTCTTATTCTGGAATTTCTTATGGAAAAGATGATTACACAACTGGATTCAAGATTGGTTATAATTCAGAGGATGATCTTCTAGAGATTTGCCCACGTGATTTCCTTTAGATAGCAATATTCCAACAAGGATCCTCAAATATTGAAAATATGGCTTTTCTTCTCGAAGCTAGTACCCAAACTTATCGTTTGAACCAAACTTGCGTTGTAACTTAACACAACTGTTATTTTGTCATTTTGTGTAACCGACTTTAAAATTACCTTTTGATTACAGAATTTGATTTCCTAAACCATTAATATTTAAAAGGTAACTTGTTCCCTTTCCACTATTAAAAAAAACCATTACTGACACCCGGCAAGGCCAGCTATTGTAACTATCATATAGGAGTTAAAGGTGTACACTAGTCGAGCTATAAATGACGTTTAGCTCGGGCCGGCTCAAGTTCGAACAAAAGTTAGAGCTCGTCCAGTTTCACAAATTATTCCACTCAAACCCCGCTTATTGTAGTTGTGTCACTAGTTATAATACCCGCGCATGCGCGAGTTTTTTTAAATTTTTTGAATCATATATTTTTATTTATTAAAAATAAATAATTTAATCTTTGTTTTGTTTGATTTATAATGTTTAATTATAGTTTTTATTATTAAAGATAATTATTTAAAAATTTTAATCCTATTATTAATTGCATCTTATCATATTTTTTGTATTTATCTTCTACTTATGTTAATTGCATTTTATCTATATTTTTTGTATTTATCCTCTACTTGTGTTATGGATAAATATAAAATTTCACCTAATAAGAAAATAATCTTTTTTTAAAATACAATTATTACTAAATAAGGTATGAATGCATTTTTTTGAAATGAAAAATTCCCAATAGGGGTTTTATTTTATTATATAAAAAAGATGTGTGCGATGTTGCATAGGCAGCTTTGCGTTAGGTTAGTCTATTAATAATAAATCTAATATTGGACCCTATATAATATACGAAATATCTCAATAGGCTTCCCAACTTATAATGCGACATTTAGGCAAAACACATGAAATTGTAATGAACTTTACTCTATTTTTTGTTTGAACTTCAGAGGTTACCTTTTGATATAACAAGATTTATTATTCTTAACTATTTCATGTAATCGATATAAATAAACACAAGGTAATTTGTCATTTTTATTAAGTTTTATTAATTGCCAAGTTAGATATACCAATAAAACCTATGTCAAGAACCACACAAAAATTACCTTTACATTTATATATACACAAGGTAATTTGTAATTTTTATTAACTTTAATACATTGCCAAGTTATATATACCAATCAAACCTATGTTGAGAACCACACACACACACAAAAAGACTTTTAAAGATGTGAACAAAAAATTAACATTACATTTTTTCAAAGTGTAGAATAATCTTTTGAAAACGCTTTTGATATAACGACATTCAAAATGTACGTAACATATCTCACCCCAAGGTTAAGTGGGGTTGTGGAGAAATGTGTACTATGTGAGAATATACCAAACCAAATTTTCTGATGATGATACATATATATTTCAAATGGATGGAAAGTTGTTCAATACTTGGATCAAAATAGGAGTTACCATAATCACTAAAATTTCTAGTCTCTCAAGTATTATGACACATAAACATTTGATTACTTGAGAACAACTGATGCATTTCTAAGAGCAAGGTAACTTTGCACATACTCGTTTGGAAGTGATCTAATGACCTTGAAGACTACCGTGTTCACATAACGCATATGGGTTCTTGGGTCACTATAAGGTGCCTGCATTCAAAATAATAGAATAATTTATATTGCAGATAACATGTATATATCGAATGACAGACCCAGAATTGCAGGTAAAAACACTCAGAAAGATGTTGAGAAGGGTTGACAATGTTAATTCATAAAATGGATCAAATTGTCATAGCAACGAAAGTATCCTAAAGGCGTATTTAAGGGTTACGTCAACTATTTAAAAGTTTAAAACAAATTTGTGGGCTTTCTAATTTTACTTAAAATTTGACTTGAATCCATTTGACCCAATTCCTCACTTGCGAGTGCCGGTTTTGTCCCCCTCTATATTATCAAGAAACTATGTAGATGAGATTGTATGCATTTGAACTATTAAGTTTCATCTGAGAATTTGGGGTTATCCTTGATTGAAGTACATGATTCAAACGTCCTAATAATCTCTAATCAAGTTTCTTTCAATTAAAAGAAGATCATCAGGAAAAATAGGAGAAAGGCAACAAGCAAGGAGGATTGAAGACGACATTACACTTCAAAACCATCAATTTCTTTTAAGATTTTCAAATTAAAATTTTGTACTAACGTCACTAGATTCACTAGGCTTTTATGTTTTTTATTGGTGAAATATATTACTCCACAAACAATATGTACAAGAATACACGCACCTTTTGAGGTGATAGACGTACCCCAAACACCATTACATGAATTTTGATCTGAGCAATATAATAGTGATAGGGGCATTTTTTTTTTTTTGAACGGCAATTTTATTAACACTCTAGCAAGAAGCTAGAGGAAAGAAAAGAAAAAAAGGAAAAAGAAAATGAACATACAGTTAAGCTACAAGATGTGATTGTTAATACATGTCACAAACATCCACAAAAGGGTTTATCCAGTGAACTTATTCAAATACCAAATCCCGGCATGGTCATGAGGGGACATGCATAGGACGCCTGGTCCGACTTGACCAATTTGATGAGCAGATACCCCCGAAGCTAATCTTGACCCTTTTGCACTACTTGAGATTAAAAAAATATATTACAAATTTGAAGAAGACAGCATGATAATAACTATACGCAGCACAGGAGAAAAAACTGTATGCCGCTTTACTGTTGCATATATGCATAAGAGACCGTCATTGTGACTAAAACACGATATATCAGCAACATAACTATACACCGTTCTAACATATTTTAATTTCTGTTTGTTCCCTTTCCCCTTTAAATAAGAATTGTTCCAATGTTTTTGTAACGACAAAACAACAGAGAGGGGATTAAAGGGAACAACCGAAAACTGAGAATGAGATCAGTACTACCCAAACATCATTATAAGGCTTCACCTCACATCCAAACATAACACTTAAAACGAAAAAGTTGATTATAGTAAATTTTGCCACACCATAAAAAGCAGACTTAATCAATCACTCCTACTTGGTTAGTTGTTGAAGTCGAGGGCAGGGCAGCTTGTGGCCACGCAGCTGTCAAACTGTTTGAAGTTAGCTCTTCATTATGTAATATGAACAATTACTCTTCTATGTCTAACGATTGTCGTATGTTTTTATCATCATCAGCCATGTACAGCATTGCAAGCTAAAACTTTGTCCGAAATGCCAACCTGATGTGCACATCAAGAATATTTACAACTCGGTCATCAGGTGCTGCTAGCAACCTCAGCGGCACGTTGTCTCATCATCTCCGTAACAGCTGCCCTACGACGGTTATCAGACTGTTGTTGCATCCTTCTTAAATGCTCATTTAAATCTCTGTAACGAAAAAAGAAAGAAAATTACATTAAAGACCAGTCCCACATATTGCCATGCTTGTATGATGAATAAGACATAATTGAGATGGGATCAAAACACATAATTCTGTAAAGGTTGTACGGAGCAGAAAGGCTTTTATCGGAAGAAGGACATGAGTATATTATTACAAAAATAATCGAGTTTTTGTAAGAAGAAAAACAATTTAGCATGTTGCATGCATTAGAAATCCACTTTGGCTACCTACATGTTTGACCCATTTGACATATTTCATTATTTCTAATACTTTTTTATTCAACCCTTTTCACTCGCATCTATCTACTACTATTATTATTCTTATCCCAGTATGTCTATGTTATAGTTTTCCAATGTTGCAAGGATAATAGAAAATATGATTACTAGTAATATAACACAAATTACGATACAAAACTGAAAAAGACAGAATGAGCACATGCAAGGAAAGAGGGAGATGAGAGGACCTGCATCGGGGAACACTGCATTTAGATTCTTTACATGCTCGAGCATGAAGTTGAAGAAGATACCACATTTTCTTACAAAGAACACAACCACCAGAAGCGCGTACTTTGCAATTATTCCCATGTCTAAAAAGTCCTTTCACCTTTCGACAGTTTGGATACTGACAAAGTGGGGATCGACACTGCGATGCATGTACCAAAAGATCAAGCATTTTCCTAAGCTGCACAACTCGTAATTGCCTAGCTTCTTGGTTTTGTGCATCTCGCTCAGCAATTGATGGGTAATTTGTCAACTTATGAGGATGACCAATTCCTCCATCCTTGTAATAACAAGAATTGCACACATCAAAATCAGGACACGTCTCACATCGCCAACCTTGCCCGGTTTCTATATCAAGGTGATTGGCTTCATACCCTGCACATTTATACCAAAAAATCAAGTTTGGCTTTAGATTATCTAAACTTCTAAAGAAAGATAACTACTATCATTCGAGAAAAAGTAGTGCTATATAGTTGTTAATTCCAAGTAGGGGCTACTGGCTAGTGGCTACTAGTAGGCATAAAGGCAAACTGACTAATAAAAAAGAGAATTTTCATATTCAGAAGTGTAACGTTGGACTGAGAAACTTAAGAAAGAGCATAGTCTATTCAAGTCTCAGATGTTGTCTTTTGGCAGCCTAACATTTTCCCATAAACCATAACATGTATCATGGCTTCACAAGACTGACCTTTCTGCTTCACGGGTCATCTAAATGACAAATGATTTCCTGAATTCGTCACCACTTCAGTCTACCTATTCTACCTTTTTCAAATTCGGTGTGATCCCAACTAATGAGATATCAATTTAAGCGTTTAACTACTAAAAATGTGCTGAATGTAACACTTCATATACTCAACGCCTTGCAGTAAGATGTCGCAGCCTCAGCTATGCATTATTATGGTGTTAAAAGGACAAAGAGGGGGTAAAAGGAAAAGAGAAAAAAATGAGCAAATGGTGAAAGAGTATGCGTCTACCTTTGATGTCCGGAACTCGTTAACCGCCTGTCTAAGAGAATCATCAGACAAAATAAGACGTGAAAGAGCCCCGGTGCTTAAGCTGCAATCACACATACACTATTAGACTAACGAATGATTCATTTATAAGAGAAGATAATAACAGATGTTACATCTTCAAGGTTTAAACTTAACATCCAGTACCCCAATTTCTTTGCAGCATCAGCTACAGAACCCTCTACTGCAAAAAATATTAGATCTAGTAAAGCTTGCATTCCCTGAGAAAAAACAGAAAGAGAAGAAAAAAAAGGATTAGCTCAAGTACAGAAAAAATTACACTTTACTAATTAAAACTCATGAGAAAAGTAGACTATACCAAAGCAAACTTTGGGTTATTAGGTCCAATTTGAGATCCACATTCTGATCCTCTTATAGTTGACTTTGCTGGAAGAATTTGAAGAAGCTCAAGAGGAGGTGTGTATGTTTCAGGATCTACAGTGTTTCTGACTAGTCCAAAAGCAATGAAAAAATATATATCAATTACACATAAGTGATATTTGTAACTATAAGAGTACCATCTAGCCAAATGAAAAGAAACCAACCAACCAAAAGGAACAGGACACGTGTGACAAGTCATAAAGAATAAAAATCTACCCAGACTTAACACGATGGGTACAACTTTTACTTTTGTTTACCATGATAAATTACGGAAATCCAATGTTATGTATTAAGTTTAAAATATTGAAAAAAATAAAGAAATAAAAAATAAAATAAAATTGAAAACTTGCAGACTACTAGATCAGACAATAAATATAACACAGACCTTTGAGAGCTAGCAGACTATGCAACCGAGCAAGGGCAGACGCACGATTTTTGTGTTGTGATCTATCTTCAGATGCCTATATAAGCAAACAAAAAACAAAAAAGACATTCAATACACACTCACACCAGTGACTTTATGAGAGAGAAAAAAAAAAAAAAAAAAAAAAAAGATGGCCACAAAATGATATAACCACTCACTCTGGAGTCTGAGCACAAAAGTAACACACCATACTTTAGAGAAAGATGTCGGTTTTGACTCTATACCAAACAAACTAGCTTGAGACATTTAAACTGATGCTCATTCTCCAACTTTGGTAGAAACTATTAATGATAATATTTTTTTAGCATATGTTACAAACACTCTTTCTATCGCAATCTCCGTGCTTTTCAAATACAAAAAACTGAGACATCTGATATGACCCTACACTATATATTATATTATTATAGTTATTATCAGTATTTTATTAGTAATTTATTATTAGTAGATAGTGTTTATTTAAAGTAAAGATTATATCTTGTTCTACAAGATTAGTATTAGGGTGTCTTTTATTATAAATAGGGTATTAGGGTTGTAATTCTGATTATGTGGAATGAATATGAAGTATTGATTTGTTAATCAATTGGGGAATGGAATTATGGCAGGCTGAATTCTTTTATAGAATTGATCATCATGAACAATCACGTGTTTCAACATTTTAGGCCTAATGGTGATCAACATGAGAAGAGGGTAGTTCAAAGAAGAGTTTGGGATCCCGGAATTACTGGAGGCTACATTTTAAAGCAACACCTTGAGGACAAGGTGTTTTTGGGGGTGGGAGTATTGATATGACCCTACACTATATATTATATTATTATAGTTATTATCAGTATTTTATTAGTAATTTATTATTAGTAGATAGTGTTTATTTAAAGTAAAGATTATATCTTGTTCTACAAGATTAGTATTAGGGTGTCTTTTATTATAAATAGGGTATTAGGGTTGTAATTCTGATTATGTGGAATGAATATGAAGTATTGATTTGTTAATCAATTGGGGAGTCGGTTTATCTCACTAATATAAACCATCGGGAGAGCTTATTCGACCTCTCGAACGTCGATTACTCTATCTTTATTGTTCTTTTACCTCATTATCGACTCGGTTCGTATCAATTGGTATCAGAGCTGTTCGATTCTAGGGTTTCAAAAAAAAGAAAAAAAAAAAAAAAAAAAAAGTTACTGTTCATCAGAACACTATTCATCCGGATCACTATTCACATCCAGAAAATACTGTTCATCCGAATCACTATTCACTACCAGAAAACACTATTCAGAAGAAGTCTAATCTTCTGTTGATTCCGGCTATCAATGGCACACATATGGCGGGCTATAATGGAAGAGCATCGAGCAAGTATGGATGCTTACAAAAAGGTCCACAAGGAGACAGTGAGATCTGAAATGCGGATGGCAATTTTGCAGCAAAGTATGGAGATGGATATATGGGAGATCAAAGAAAAACTTGCTGAGAGACACGAATTGATGAAGCTGAGGACGGGAAGCCAGAATCATAACATGACAGAAATTCCATCAAAAACCATGAGAGATGATAGTTGTGAAGGAGGCGATAATACGATAGAGCTTTGTGAACACACCAACCAGGAGAGTAACATAGCAGAACCACATATTACAATTGTTACCAAAACTATACATGAAGAAAAGAGTGGGGAAAGTTATACCAGTAGCAAGGAGGTGGAAAAGGAGGTGAAAGGCGATCGTTTTGAAGGTGCTCATGTTACATATTCAGAAGTTGTTGATGAATGTGGTGGGAAAAACCTACCACAAACTGACAATACACTTAAGGATTTGGATTCAAAAGACATTGGCACATGCACTGGAGTTGTGGAATCAGCAAATAACCAAGACAACAGGAACACGACTATGGCAGGGGATCAATCACATGTACCAGACAAGGATGTGCCTTCTCAAGGGCAAAGAAAACAACAAATGGGTGGACAGATTTTTGGTGCAGAACTGGAACTTACTGTTGGGTTTGATTTAAGGGATTTTGAGGGGCTTGATTGTGATCTAGGGAGGAGACAAGAAAGAAGAATTTGGAATCCAGGGATTAATCACCATCGATCAGAAAGAGAATGGAATTATGGCAGGCTGAATTCTTTTATAGAATTGATCATCATGAACAATCACGTGTTTCAACATTTTAGGCCTAATGGTGATCAACATGAGAAGAGGGTAGTTCAAAGAAGAGTTTGGGATCCCGGAATTACTGGAGGCTACATTTTAAAGCAACACCTTGAGGACAAGGTGTTTTTGGGGGCGGGAGTATTGATATGACCCTACACTATATATTATATTATTATAGTTATTATCAGTATTTTATTAGTAATTTATTATTAGTAGATAGTGTTTATTTAAAGTAAAGATTATATCTTGTTCTACAAGATTAGTATTAGGGTGTCTTTTATTATAAATAGGGTATTAGGGTTGTAATTCTGATTATGTGGAATGAATATGAAGTATTGATTTGTTAATCAATTGGGGAGTCGGTTTATCTCACTAATATAAACCATCGGGAGAGCTTATTCGACCTCTCGAACGTCGATTACTCTATCTTTATTGTTCTTTTACCTCATTATCGACTCGGTTCGTATCAACATCCTATTGTCCTAATAAAATTTCATGTGTCAAACCGACTAATTGCTCATTTTAAATTTATTAGAAGTTAGAATCAATGAAGGGAGAAAACTAATAACTATATTAACCACTACAATAAAAGCCTAGGGACAAACAATGTCAATGTCAATCTCAATCCTAGTTTAAAAAGATTTAGGGTGTGTTTAGTTGGTGAAAAACATCCCATTTTTTCAGGAAATAATTCATAGGAAAATGGGAAAACTGAAAACCGTTTAGTCACGCTTTTTTCCAACAATTTCCAAAAAAAGTGAAATTCTCACTTTCCAAATTGTAACTAAAAAAATGAAAACACCAATCTACCCTTCTCTACTTTTTTCATCTTTTTAAAAAGGAAAAATATAACTCCATCTAAACGGGTTTTCAAAATTCTCAACTCTTCTCTAGAGAAGAAAAACCATTCTCAAGAATCTAGAAACGGAAAAACAAGAAAATTTTCTACAACTAAACGCTACCTTAGCTTCAGAATTACATATCAATATTGGGCTTCTGTATACATCTAATCTGAATCTTACTGCAACTTCAGAACTGTATGTATATACTTTAATATAAGTCTCTAAAACCCATGTCAGATTGCACCAAAGATACATTAGATGTTTTTTTCCAAAATTACAATACAATCAGATAATCACTTGATTTAAGCAAAGGAAAAGGAGGTAGGTAACTTCTACCTTTCTTGTATCACTGTATGTAAGTAAGAGTGTTGTTTTTTTCTAGATTTGCCATACATTTGATATTTTTACTGTTACAATATATATGTAATCACCTATAACATGTAAGATAGGGACGTTGACGGTTGTGTCACGCTGTCGCCATTTACATGATATAAAAGGTTACTTTTCTGTGTTGCAAACGTTTAGAATATATAATATATAACAAGTTATGGATTTGGTTCCTTTGCCTAAAAATTACATAGATAGTCAAAATTCGGAAGAGCCACACACCAATGGTCCCTCGTTCTGTTAAAAGTAACCTGGATCTGTTAGGTTTTTGTAGATGGTCATCTTACCCATCTCCCAAGTCCCAACGCATACAAATACTGAAAAATTCACTAGAATAAATGATTTTTATATAAACACACATTAATATCCAAACACCCCATATAACTAACTCTCTCATAATGACATATATGTAAATCACAATCACACACAAGCTAACTTCCCACCGCCACCACCATCTCTCACAACCCATCTTTGGCCCCATCACCAGTGGCCCATCCTTGATATCCAACTTGCGGCATATCATCACTTTTACAGGAGCATCAAAAGCTAACAATAACAATAGATGCTTCTTTTGACTATTAGGTCAGTTCTTTAAATTTGTTGAGCCACTCATTCATAAAATAAAAATATGGATTGGTGTTGATGATGGTGTAAGCGTGAAGCTACCTTGTATGTGTGACTGCGATATACACATGTCATTGTGAGACACAGTCATTTATGCATGGTGTTAAGATGTTTTTGCTTGTTTGAGCACAAAGACTAACTGACCTAGCTTAACTAACAGATCAAAGACCACCCATGTACAACCTTCCCAACTCATTATTATCCATATACCCCCTCCGTCCCAATTTAACCGTCCATGTTATTATTTTAGCTTGTCTCAGGTATCATATATCAAGTTTACCAACAACGCTCTAATTTAAAGCAATCTACAAAACTCAAACAAAACATTAAATAATACAGTAAGGATAAAACTATCATTGTGCAAAAGCTTTAATGATTATGTTTTTCTTAAACTATGTGTCCGTAACTTAAGGGGTGTTTATTTAAGCTTATTTATGCGCTTACGAGCTTACATGTTTTCGGCTTATGTTTCGTAAGCCTCATTTTTTTTTGGCTTATTTTGAAACTTGTTGGCTTATACAGGCTTTTATAAGTTTGTTATGTCATAACAAACTTATAAAAGCCAACAAGTTCCAAAATAAGCCGGAAAAAATGAGGCTTACGAAACACAAGCCGAGAACATATAAGCTGGTAAGTCGATAAATAAGCTCAAACAAACACCCCCTTACTCTAAACAATAAAACCCTGAATAAACATAAGCCCAAAATCAAATAAGCCACAAGCCGAAACAAACACCTCCTAAATAACAAGTTATAAAACACACATCCAAACAGACCTGAGCAATAATGCCAGTAGGAATATGTTTTAACCGAACAGCAGTTTCGCGTTTATTACGATGCTGACCACCTGGCCCTGACGATTTATAAGTATCTATTTCACATTGACTTAACAGCTTCTCATCTGACAAAGCCACGAACTCTCTTCCACAGCTGACGTCATCATCATTTGTTACTGCAGATGATGCGGTTGAGTAGTAACGAGATGATGGAGATGTTCGGTTTGGTGGAAACGGTGTCGTTTTGAGGGTTTTGAAGGGTGTTTGGATGTGACGGAGGAGGAGGAGTGGTGTGGGTGAGGGTGTGTTTGGACGGAGGAGGAATGTTGGGAATGATTTTATGAGAAGGTGAAGACCAGCCATTTTTCTGGAAATGAAAAACTGAATGACAAAGGTTAAGGGCATTTGTTTTAAGCTTATTTTATTTTTGAGTTCATTTTTAACATAATTTTTTTTTTCTTTTTTTCTTTTTTTTAACTTTCAAGGCTTATATATATATATATATATATATATATATATATAAAAGAAGAAAAAAAAAAGGCCATTCATGTTTTCGTTACAAGAGGAATTGCACATATATCCAATGAAACTTGTATATTGGCATATTTTCTCAAAATGTAAGTTTTTAACACATAATGTACAATGATGTTTAAGCATATTTTTAAAAAATATGCAAATATACAAATATACAAGTTTTAGTGAGTGATGCTACCAAAATCCGCATTCGTCAAGGTGCTTGGTTGACCGTCTAACTTGTTTTGACCTTGACCTTCGGGTCTTCAGTAACAGTGCTGAAAAGACAAAGAAAACTCGTTAGAGGCCCCGGGCTACCCCTTCCGACGATCAAGTTAGTATTGAGCATATATATAGTGTATGCAATAGAATGTAATAAAGATTGAGAGAAATTGGTGTCTCGGGTGGCGATTCCCCTTTGGTAACTCACATTATATATGTGGTTTTACGCCACATTTCCTAAATGGAACCGAGTATATTTAGGAGGTATGATCGAGAGGTAACTCGGGGTATTCCTCATGTTTATACTATCATTAGAATAATATCGCTAGTACTAGAGAAAGATGCAAGAAGTGAGAGTGGAGAAGCTATATTGATAGAAGTGCTTAGGAGCATATTGGTGTCTTAAGTTCTTTCCCACGGCTTCTATTTATACACCAAAATAGATAGCAAGGAGGGATGAATGAGAATATTATCTTATATCATATCTCTTGTAGGACCCATGTATCTTATCTTCATATAAGATTGTATCTCCATACCATGTGCTTATGCTCTACAACTTGTATGAGTTATTCTAGTAGGGGTGATGATGGATCATACATCAGCAAGTATCTTTTGGGTTGGATTGTGTTTATCTGATACATTGTAGACTAAGGAAAGATGATATATTCTAGTTACATTCCAACCACTTTAGTTCATGTAAGATATGTACCTTGATATCAACCTTCTTAGTCCATTATATTAGTTACTTTAGGCTACTTGAACATCTTTATATTAGAATTCAAGGGTAACACCATCAAGCCCCCAGTTCATACATGCTAATTGTAAACTTAATATGTGTGAACTTTGGTGATTCAAGTAAAAGTGAAACTTGTACCTGTTTGAGTACCACATGAGTTATATGTCAATAAGCAAGTTGTTGTTTGAGGTTTTGTTTTTCTTGTCTGGAGTATAAGATTAGGTAACTTGAGTTGATCAACAGATGGAGAAAATCAAGATGGCGAGATGAAGGTGCACTACTTGAGTACTTGGAATATGCTTGCCAACATATACGAGTACGTTAGTATAGTAGGTAATTCATTTTACAAAACGAAGTGTAATATTAATCAAGAAATATAAATAGTCACAAAAGTACTACCATGTGACACTGTTGCTGAACGCAATGCATATGTAGGTGATGTAAGTGTTAGTACTTAGCACCTATTGCTCGAAGCCTAAACAATATTCTTCATAAGTTACCATGTCGACAAAACTACCATAAGACAATTTTGATAACAACATAGATTGGATAAATGTGGTGTAGCTGAGATTTGGTGTTACAAAGGTAAAATCCTTTATATATCCACACACAAACATTTCTTTTCACACTTTTTGCATCACACAAGATACCTAAGACCATTAAATAGGTGTAACCATTTTGTCCCCCAAGACCATGCATGGCAAAAGCTAATGGCATTAATGTATGGTCTTAATAGTTTAGCATGTAAATATAGTAGTATGACATCTATCAAACAACAAAAGACACATTTATTCATGGTTTTGGTATCCATATTTTTTAGGTCCATAATGTTCATATGTGTTTGATCATAAGGTGGTTAAGTATTGATACTTGGCATATGCCTTGTCCAAGATTGTTCGCATTGCGATTATTCTACTTTACTTGTATCTTATTTATGACTTCTATGACTTTAATGGTGAGACAATGTCTTAATTTGGGCATTGTCACCGTTATTGTATATTGTTTGTATATATTTCATAGCCTTTGTATGGCTGACGATGTCATTGCTTGCATTATATATAAAGTTTGCGTGTTCGCAAATATTTTTATGGTTTTAATGGTAGGACGATGTTTTGGGTTTGAACATTGTCACCACTCTGTATATAGGAAGTTGTGTGTGTTATTTGTTGCCTTTATAAGGCTTTAATGGTGAGGCGATGTCTTTATTTGGACAATGCCGCCATTATGTATTAATCTTTGTGTGTTAGCAACCTAAAGCTTTATCCCGCTTTTGGTAGGATGATGTTGATCCTTATTCGGACCTTGTTGCTTAGAAATATATCAGAACTTGCATTTTAGATATTCATAGCATATATGATTATTGGATATTTTGATGTCATGACTTGGATTTTGTCGCACTAGGTATGTATCAAGCTTTGTGATCTAGCTGTTTATAGCTTCTTATCCCTTTTATAATGGGATGATGATCCAGAATTTGACACTTTGTTATATACGTACGTGAGCTAGTTATAGCTTTTTATTATCCCTTTAATGGTGGGATTCATGTCAATGAAGAGGCCATGCCGCTTTGCGCGATGAAGTTTCGCGTTTTTGTAAGCAATATAGCTTATTATCCCTTTTATTGGCGGGATGGTTTTGCGATTAGCTACTTAAAGCTTTTTATCCGTTTAATGTTGGAAGATAATCATTGAAGTGGTCATGCCACTTTTGCGTGATGGAGTTTCACAACTTTGGATCGGTTTTTTCGCTTATGCGTGATATGGTTTCTCGTCTTTGAAAAGGCCTTGCAGTGTTGCGTGATTTATTCGCTCTTGGCTTTGTTGCATCATTATGTAGCTTTTTCCTATATAAGATACATAAGATTCTTGCCGTTTTCTTGTTAGATTAGTTGTATAAATAGGTAGAAAATGATGTTATCTTTTCGTACAACAATAAGTGATAGATTATCATCAACTTTTGAGTAAGGCATGATTTATATGCGCATGAAATCAAGAAGCCAAACCTGACCGTCAAGTGACGACGTTGTTCTTGGGGCCTTCTCCTATATGACAAACCAGCTTTTCAGCAAGTGCAATATATGACTTAAAAAATGCTCTTTTTTCATCTCGTTGAACTTAGATATGTAAGTGTGACCATACGATGAGCATACATGACAAATATTTTGTAATTAACATATCATGTCGCAGTTGTGATATACATGGGTCCATTGTAGGATCCATGAGTACGTGTGTGATTTGTCTTTTGGAGGTGAACCCATGTGGATATGATGCATCCCTGAAGTAAATATAGTCTTGTTTTTTTATCGCTCGTTAGATACACAATCACTAAAACAAGACGAGTACTTTTAAGTATTTGAGATAAATAGTCTTCAAACTATAACTCAAAATTTGTTAGTATAAAGTTGTCAATGCAAAGCGCGGAGGAAATTTTTAGCTTCATGGATATTGGATAACCAATAACATCTCCAGCTAAGTTTTTGTGATTATCTAGTTGTGAATCATGTAGGCTTATGTTAGTAGCATATATTTGCATAAATGTTACCTGTTGTCCTTACCCCTTTCTTTCAACCATGTAATGAAATGATTGATAATTCTTGACCATGGATATTTATACAAATGATACATCAATTGTGCGCCTTGTGTTTCTTGTTAATTAACCTCTTCCTGGCAGAGCCGCTTCATTAGCATAGATGTCACGATGCATGAAATTTCTATGGTGAATGTGGTAGCCATTTTTTTTAACTCCCCTCAACTAAGATTACTTAAGTGGGTGAGGGTATTATTGGCTTGAGCTTCGAAGCATGATTAGACTCAAAGTGCTTGAAAAAGCATCAAGCACGTGGTTAACCTGCTCAATAGTGATCCTGCAGACTTCTGCTAAAGGCACTATAACCTGCCTTAATAATATATACATGGCAAGTTAAATTCTTCATACACCTCTATATATTATAGAGTCACCAAGAAAGTCTCGTATGATAAGAGATAATTCTTATGACCTGGTCGAATCTATACCAAGTATATGGTTTATATCAGTAAATAAATTCTTTTTGAAAATCAAAAGTTTGCCATGAATAAGAAGCATGTATGATGATTTTTTAAAATGATTTCAAGAATTTTCACCATGGGCTTAGCAGGTTATCTCTCTTTCCCCCTTCTTCTTCTTTTTTATTTTTATTTTATTTTTTACTTTTTTAATTCAAAGATAATGGAATTCCCCTGTACACTTCGAATTCCCCTGTATTCTAGTTCGAATCTTTTAATTTAGACAGTTCAGAGATAGAAGGAATAAATAGTGATACAAACTAACCTCATGTGTGCAACGGTCCATGTCCGAATTGAATGGGTTTCTTATTCAACTTTAATGTGGTGATTGCCACGTTTTTTAAGTTAATCACCATATATTACCTTAATAGGTATACCAGATTCCACAGTAATTTGAAAAGACAGAATCTTAGGTTTCCAGTTGCAACGATAATTGTTGTCTAGTGATGCCACATTAGCTAGTATCTCTTGTACCACCTTAGCAGATACAAGAAATGGATATCCGGATGGCTGTGTTCATTTGTTGTAACATACTTTTGCTTCTCCAAGTCATTGTATGAGATGTCGGTAGTTCTCATGTTGTTCGTCCTGAGTGCATTGTCTTTGTAAAAGCTTACCCAAATTAACCATGATTCCCTCATGGATCCTCACACAGTCAAAGGGTGGATTAGGCTCAACAAAGAGCAAGTTCATTCATAATCACAAGAAATGCCATATAATCTCTTGGCATAATCATTACTATGTTGTCTTTGCAAATGTAAATGTATAGCATAAATGTTAAATTTATACAAAGAGAATGATTTAACAAGATGTACCAAACAAAACTTTATTAGTATCAACCCAACCAACCACCCCTTATGGTTGATACATTTATGAGAGTTTTACAGGTACATATTTACAAGAGATCAAGAACTAACAACTATGGAAGACTGTGTGAAAACAGAAAACACATAGTAAACCCTAAAACTATTTACAAATGAGGAGAAAGAGATGTATATAAAGGCTTGACCACGAGCTGACTTGTATCTTTATCCATTAAGCAACTTCAGTCCTGCATCTTCCTTTTTAGTCATCTTTAGCCCCTCAACATTTATTATAACTTGCACTCACATAAATAAAGAATACCACATTGACAAAACAAGCCCTTAGCTTATAACTTCCAACATTCCCCCTTAAGCTAAGGCTTATAAAAATCCTTAGGCTTTAACATTTCACAGAACTTTCTGTGCTCAACAACACTCTGCCCCTTTGTAAAAATGTCAGCTATATTATTTTCAGACTTGATTTTGGCAGTTTTAATGATTCCTTCAGAAATCTTTTCTCTTATAAAAAAACAAGTCAATTTCAAAATGCTTTGATCTTTCATGTAGCACATGGTTTTGTGAAATTTGCATTGCACTACTATTATCACAAAACATTTCAACAGGTAACTCAACCTATACATTAAGATCCTTACAGATCTTCAAAATCCACATAACTTTACATGTAACATTACTCATAGCTCTGAATTCTACTTCTGCAGAAGACCTAGCCAACACTGACTGTTTCTTGCTTTTCCAGGAAACAATATTATTACCTAAATACACAGCAAAACCAGTCACAGATTTTCTAGTAATCTTGCACTTAGCCCAATCAGAGTCTACAAACTTTCATATTACAACAACCACTTTTTCTAAATGAGATACCTTTACCTGGTGATTCTTTAAGATACCTTAACACTCTAAAAGCAAGTTTTAAATGAGACTGCATAGGACTATGCATAACCTGACTTAAGTAGTGAACTGCATAAGACAAGTCAGGCCTAGTCAATGTCAGGTAAATAATTTTTCCAACCAGCTTTTGATAGTTTTTAACACCAGATAAAGGTTCATCTTTAACACCTTTAAGTTTATTTTTATCTGAGACATTCACAGATTCAATAGGAGACTTACTTGGTTTACAAGCAAGCATTCCAAACTCTACAAGGAATTCTAGACAATACTTTCTTTGTGTCAAACACAAACCTGTATCATCTTCTAAAACCTCAATGGCAAAAAAGTACTTTAACTTTCCCAAGTCTTTGATAAGAAATTTTGTTCTTAGAAAATCTTTGACTTTTTCAAGTTCATTAACATTATTTCCAATGATAACAATGTCATCAACATACACAAGTAAAACAAGAAACACATCTTTGTCTAACTTTGTAAACAAAGAAAAATCACTTTTGATTTGACAAAAGCCATTCTCCTTTAAGACAGACACAAGATTCCACTTTCTTGGTGCTTGCTTTAAGCCATATAAAGATTTCTTTAATTTGCATACCCTCTTGTCATTTTTATCAAAATAACCTTCAGGCAACTGCATATAAACATCTTCTTCAAGTTCTCCATATAAGAAAGCATTATTAATATCAAGCTAAAACAAAGGCCAGCTATTTTGCACAGCAATACTAATTATGATTCTCACAGTAACAATTTTGATTACTGGAGAAAAAGTCTCTTCATAATCAATACCCTCTTTTTGATTATAACCTTTGTCTACAAGCCTTGCTTTGTATCTTTCAATACTTCCATTAGATTTATACTTAATTTTTCAATCCCACTTGGATCCAATTGCTCTTCTCCCATCAGGGAGTTCAACAACTTCCCAAGTATCATTTCTGTTTAATGCTTCAACTTCTTGATTCATAGCATCATTCCATTTAGGATCTTTACTAGCTTCAGCATAAGTTTTAGGCTCAATGATTTTATTAAGACTAGTGGAAAACACATAATTTTCCTTACTAAGCTTACTGTAATTAACAGATTTTTCAATTCCATATTTTACTTTTCCATCCAGAACATAATCACTTAGTTTAACAGGAGGTACAAACTTTCTACTAGAATGTCTAGTATAAGTTCTCATGTTTGTTAATCTTTCTGGAGTCACCACATGTGTTATAATAGTTTCATGAAACATATCATTAAACTCTTAATAATAATCATCATCACCCTCAGATATTTTATCATTTTCATCAAGTGTTGCATTCTCCTCTTCTTCACTGTTGACATCAACTGTGACATCAGGATGCCCCACCTCATCCTTATGGACATCTACAGGTGAGCCTCCAGGTGAAGAAGGGTATATGCCTTCATTTATACCACTTTTTTCAGAAACCTTAGAAGGTTCTTTCTCTCTCTTATCATCATAGGGTTCATCTGATGTCCCTAGGCCAGAGTTAAAAAAGTTTTGACTATTAGTATTTTGAAACTCAAACTCAAAATCATTGTTTTCAGAACTATGTTTAAAAGGAAAGACTGTTTCATAAAATTTTACATCCCTTGAATAAAACACTTTTTTACTTTATAAACTAAACAACTTATAACCTTTTTTATTAAATGAATAACCAATAAAGACACATTTCTCTGACCTAGAAGAAAACTTATCTGAATTATTCAACACTGTTGAAAACCACAGACATCCAAAAACTTTTAAAAGAGAGAGATTAGGTTCACAATTATAGATTAGTTCATAAGGTGACTTTCTAGATAGCACTGAACTTGGTGTCCTGTTGATTAAGTAAACAGCAGTTAGAATACACTCAGACCACATGTTCAAAGGTATCCCCCTGAAACATGAGGGCTCTTGCAACATTTAACAAGTGTCTGTGTTTTCTCTCTCCTAAACCATTTTGTTGTGGGGTATAAGAACATGAAGTTTGTTGATGAATACCATTATCTTTACAAAACTTATCCATATTTTGATTCACAAACTCAGTTCCATTATCACTTCTAAAAATCTTTACACTTTTACCACATTGATTTTTAATCAGATTAAAGGCAGTGACAATATTTGAAAACACCTCAGTTTTCCCCCTTAACAGGAACACCCAAACTGCTCTAGAAAAATCATCAACAACAGTCAAAAAGTACTTATACCCTTCTTTACTTTGAACTTTATAAGGGCCCCAAACATCTAAGTGAACAATTTGTCCAACTTCATTGGTTTGATGTTCACTAAGAGGAAAATGATCCCTTGTTTGTTTAGCCTTATGACAAACATCACAAGGATGAATTTTATATTCATTTTCAAGTAAGTTTTTGTTTTAGAATGTTCAAAACTTGGTCTGAAGGGTGACCAAGTGATGCGTGGGAATCGCAACAGGCTTTACCTCTCGAGGCGATTTGGGTGTACATTTAAGTGGGGTGTAACAAATTCTTCCTTTAAGTAAGATGCTTAAAGTTAGAAACGAAAAGGTAGGCTCGGAGGGGTGTACTAGGGGTTCCGTGTACTAAAAATGAGTACAACGCTAAGGGTATGGGAAAAATTAGTTGACTTAACTAGCCAAGTAATATGACTTAAATGGTCAAGTAATTATAATACGGGTTTAAAACAAGGGTGATCCTAATGCCTCTTATCATGTAGTAAATCCTACCACACGAATGTAGTCTCACTAGCGGTCTCGGGATGCATCACTAACGCAAGTTCTAGAATCTAAATGCTACCGGTACACTCATAAGCACCAATAATAAATGCTTTTCCTATCAAAACTAAAGGCGAACCTCACATTTTTGGGTGGAAAATTTTTCTGAATATACGGTTATGTGCTAGTCATACAACCTCCTATCCATGAGACGCTTGCTATGGCTAAAGTTTCACTCCTAAATGTTGTAAAAAATTTTAAATTTGGCGCTAAAATTACACTAACAAGTATTTCTCATAGTTTTATTACTCATCTACTATCAAACAAAACAAACTCAAGCGAAAGTGCATATGTAAGGTATCATCTTTTTACCCTCCCCTTACACTTAGGATGAACATTGTCCCCAATGTTCAAGTAAAGAATGTAAAAGTGAAAAAGTAAAGAGAATGAAATCAAATACTCCCCTGATTCGCTCGGTATGGATTATAGGTTGGCCAGATTAGATCTTCCTCCAAGAAAATGAACAATCAAAGCTTCCCTTCCAGAATATAAATCATCTCCTTGTCGAACATAACCTGTAAATCCTGACAAAACAACTACAAAAACCCAAAGCATCAAGTCGAACAAAGATAACTCACAACTAGATGTAATTCCAGACTTAGGAATAAAAACAAAACAATTAAAGATATAATGCTTGTGGAATGAATGTTTGCAGATTTCCTGGAGATTATAAAACTTAATAATTCAAAAAAACCATAAGACTCCGTTAGAAAAACAAAACTGGTAAAATTTCCAGATTTTTACACATGACGCCGTCAAGAGTAAACTCATGACGCCGTCAGAAGTGACCTGCAGAAATCTTTATGTTAAGTTTCCGGAAAATTTCTGGAAAAACTTCGTCCTACTTCCTGGAAAATCCTGCAAAACTTCATTATGACTCAATACAAGCATTTGACTCTAACAAATACGAATATACATGTTCATTAAATATTGTTGTGGTTCATGCTCAATTTCGTTCTTATAAACAAATTTGGATCTCCCTTACACTTATCTTTTGCAAAATACCTTTATATGCAATTAAGACGAAGTTAAAAACAAAATAAAGCATTTTCACAATTTACTTTGAAACATGAGCCACAAACAATAAAAATAAAACATGCATACGAAAACAAATAAAATCAAACAAACAAACAAACAAACAAACAAACAAATAAAAACACACAAAACATGGGTTGCCTCCCAAGAAGCGCTTGTTTTTGTTCGAGTCACGAGCCTGACTCTAACCTTATTTAACGGAAATAGAGGAGGTTCTCCCTACACTTAGGATTAAGTGTGGGTGAAAGTAGCGATACACACCCTTAGGGTGTGAATATGCCACGTGAGGTGAAGGGGGTGAGTGAATGGCTTCCTTCATCCTAAAACTACCCGGATAATATTGGTTGATGGGTGGGTCGGTTCCTCTTTTGTCTCCTAGAAATATATCTAAGGATGGAAAGGTGTGTAAAGATTGAGGTTCTGGTTCATCAACACTAGGAAAGTCCCTAGAACTAGGAGTAAGGTTATCACTATAAGTGTTCAAACCTATATCCTTAAGTGGTGCCTGGTCCAAGGGTTCTACCTCCATAGGAATTCCTAAAATTTCTTCTACTTCTTCCGGGTAAGTCACGGGCGGTGTGTGTGCCTCAAATGATGGTTGAGTATTTTGTGGGCTTATGTTGTTCACTTCATCATTCCATGTGTCAGGATCTAGCCCTAACATTCTCCCAAGTATCTCACGTGCTTCTCTAGGCATCTCAACTTCTATGTCCGAATCATAAGGATCATCTTCAATTTTCTGACTGCTATATACAAATTGCCTAAGAGATTCATCATCTGTTTCTTGAGATTCATCATCATCGATCATAAAACCTAGGTCTTTTTGATCAATGTGATCATGCTCGGCTAAATCCTCCTCAATTGTTTTCTTAGGTAGTGATAATAGCAAACCTAGTGCTTCATCCAACTTATGATTTGTTGCAATGGCTCCCTCCATAATTCCTTGGCAAACTAGGTCACATTTCCTATTGGCCTCACTAAAACTAGATCTTAAACATGGAGGTTGTTCATAAGAATCTATCCTAGGTGAAGGCTCATATGATTCATAGGTGTCTCTAAATGAGGTATTTTGAACTCTTTGGTGTGTTAGCCGCTCAACCCTATCTTGCAATCTTAGAAGTCTAAGTGTAAGGTCCATTTGAAGCAAGTTACAAACAAAATCATAAAGAAAAGATAGACTACGAGAAAGCTACAAAATAAAAAGAAAAAATCCCACTTGATAGGAATCTAATGAGTAGACCTAATAAAAATCAAATTCAACCTAAACAATAACTATTCCCCGGGCTGCGGCGCCAAAAACTTGATGCGTGGGAATCGCAATAGGCTTTACCTCTCGAGGGATCTCGAGAAGCTTACAACCCCCACCAGGCAGTGTACCTGATCGTTGTAGTATAGTATAGTGACAAGTACCGGGGGATTGATCGTTCAGCTAGGGATAGTGTCGTTAGGATTGAAATTAATCTAACTAGGTCTAAAGGTGAAGGATGATTCTTTTTGTATTTTTATATTTTATGAAAAGCAAGTAAAAATCTCGGGTATTGGGAGAGTGGGCGGAATTAGTTGCTAATCAACTAACCCAAAAGCTACTAATTAAACTAATTAACAAGAAAACTAAACTAAGGTTCTACAAGATAAGTGAAGCACGTCTACCCATGATATGTTACTCCTTGCTAGCTATCCAATCCTACCTATTGAATTGTAACCTTGTTTTAATTGACGGGTTGTATTCCTTAATACCATTCGTGGGGTGGCATACATAACTCCCCAACTCTATGAGCTCTTATCTCCTCCTACACCATGACCCAGCACAACTATAGGGATTGTAAACAGTGGCTCATGCATTAAATACAACCAATAAAGACCTAGTACGCCTCGGTTCATGTTTCTTAAGACGTTCAAGCATGTTACCATTTGGAGATCTGCCAGTTTTCTTAAGCCTAACATATAAATCATTCAATCAAAACAAGAATCAATAGGAAACAAGGATTATAAACTAAACCAACTAGATCTATCGAAGTGTCACACCCTAATTGATGAAGATAGACACAAACATCAACAAGGAATCAATAAGATCTAATCAATTTTATACAAGTTTCACACAATCATAAGTAGACACAAGGTGAATTAACAAAACATAATCAAAGAAGGACAATCAACAAGAATAATGAAAGACATAGTTGAGATAGAATCATCAAACCAATACATGATGTTTATGGAGTGATTGAAACCCTCTAAGTTGCTGGAAAAACACTCACCTAAACCCAGGAATCGACCTTAGGGTTTAGGGCTTACAAAAAGTGAAGTTATGAAGTTATATTTATAGGCATGTTTTCTGTCGGCCCTTCGTGACGGCGTCAGCCCATACTCTTGACGCCGTCAAGACCATTTTTTCACAAAATTGTAGATCTCTTCGTCCTCTTCGTTTCCTTTTTTTGAATCGCTCAAATCCGAGTTCGTATGCAAAAGTTATGGCCAAAACGGTGTCAGCTACTCCGCGCGCAAGTTTTGACAAATTTACACGTGACGGCCTTGGTGACGCCGTCATCAACTACGGTAATTTTATTCTTGATGTCTTGACGCCGTCAAGAGTAATTCTTGACGCCTTCATGCACTGTTCACAGCATAGAATTTTGAGACTTTGCCGTTTTCTTCACTTTTATGCTCAAAAAACGTCCAAAATAGCTTCTTTTCCAGAATTCACTCTCCAAACACCTAAAATCACAAAAGGAACGATTTAGGGCAATATTTGATCAAATAAAGTCGGATTCGGGCTTAAATGACCCCCTAAAAACGGATCATTTTTCGCCTCATCACCAAGTCTGTTATGCCATATGCACCTAGACAAACAACAAATTTGAATGTTATTATTGATTAACTTTTTACATGTATTAAGAAAATACAGTCCATTACTTTGATTACCAATCCCCATCTGGGTCCTTAGAACAGAATCATAAAGAAAACAAATATCTTCATCAAAAATGACTCTGCATTTGTTATCTTTATTGAGTTTGTGAACTGACAATAAGCTAACTTGATATCCTGGCACAACCAGAACATCATGAATAGTCAACTTATCAGTCAATTTCAAACTACCAATGTGTGTGACTTGTGCTTTAGTGCCATTAGGATGACCAACTGTCATATTTAACTTTGAAACATCAATGACATTGAACATGTTTAAAATAGTGTAAGTCATATGTTGACTTGCACCAGAATCAATAATCTAACCAATGTATATATTATATGTGCTTATATTAGTGTTGTGATTAAAGAACTTAGAATGAGGAAAACTAATAACACAATTAGTACCTGCAACATTTGCAGGGATACTATTGTTTCCAGACTTTTCACTGATAAGAGCCATAAGCCTCTAATACTGCTCATCTGTGAAGGAGTTAGATGAACTAGCAGGCTTATCTTTTTGTCCTGAAACATAATTATTACTAGCATTGTTTTGATTAAAACCAATTTTCTTTTGAAAACCAGTTGGATATCCAACCAACTCAAAACATCTGTCAACAGTGTGACCATTCATTTTACAGTGAGTGCAAACCAAATTAGGTCTATTGAGCCTTCTGGGTTGATTAGTGTTATTATTAGTAAATGAGTTTTTGTTTGCAGACCAACTAGAGTTCCTAGGATTAGTCCTAGAAACAAAAGCAGTTTTATCAGACTTAGAAGAATTGTGAACATGAGCACTTCTGTGTGATTCATCCCTGGACAAGGTAGCAAAAGCTCCTTTCACATCAGGGATAGGATCAGGGGTAAGGATTATGCTTCTAATAGGAGCATAAATCTCATCCAAACCCATTAAGAATTGCAACAATTTAATCAACTTATTATGTGCCTCAAGTTTATCAGAACCATCACAAGTACACTCTGGCAAACTGACTAAAGAGTCATATTGCCTCCATAGAGCATTAAACTTGTGATAGTATTCAGAGAGAGTTAATCCAGATTGAGTGAATGAGTGAATTTTATAATGCATGTTAAAGATTATAGAAGCATCTTGTTTATCATATGTTTCTTTTAATTCATCCCACACTTGTTTAGCATTTTTAGAATAAATTTGTCCCATAAACACTTCTTGTGAAACACAACCAAGAATCCAAGACAAAACCATAGAATTACACCTATCCCATTGTTATTGCATAAAGCCATTTTCAATAGGCCTTTCAATTTTACCATTTATAAAACCTAGTTTATTTTTTGTGTGAATTGCTATAGTAATAGCAGCAGACCAAACTTTATAGTTTTCTAGACCTTCCAGTTTAAAATTGATCAAGGGTATTCCATTTGTATCAATACTATGCAGGTACAATAGGTCAAATTGGTCAATCTGGTCAGAACTACCTCCTGAACCAGATGGCCCTTTACCCCCCACCCCCCCCCCCCCCCTTGTCACCATCACCAGCCATGATGACAAGTCAAAGAAAGACAAAACAGAAGAAAAAAAAAAACAAAAACAAATACACCTAATATCTCCTCAATCACAAGTAAACCCTAACAATCTTAATCAATTACCAACAATCCCCTAGCCTACACTTCTTCTCATGCAATTTCTAAAAACCTAAAAAAAATCTAAAAGAAGGTAC
The DNA here is from genome assembly GCA_030686995.1 of Artemisia argyi. NCBI lineage: Eukaryota > Viridiplantae > Streptophyta > Magnoliopsida > Asterales > Asteraceae > Artemisia > Artemisia argyi. Next base: position 152,243,432 of record CM060689.1, read on the forward strand.
GAGAGGTGTTACAGTGCACGCAACTCCAACAAAAATTGATCAAGAAGATCAACCAAACACAACCAACACGCAGCTGAAACCAACCAAGAATCAGTACCTGAAATAAAACAAGAATAACCAAATTAGAAAACAGTTATGCTTATAAATCACACAAGAAAATAACAAACCAATTATTAAACAAACAATACTCAAATCCTGAATTACGGTTTGATACAGTAAGCCCTAATTTTGACGGCATTCCAATAAAATCAAGATCTATTATAATCTTGACTAAAGAACTTGATTAACACACGTTAATCAATACCAAGAACACCCAGAACTGAAAACCCCCAATTTTAGAGAAAACCCTAAAAATTGAAAACTATCAATTAACCTTTAATTGACACCCAAATCGTTCAATTAAACCACTAACCAACTCAATTACCCTTCGATCTAGTAAGATCTGACAAGAAAACCAAAAAACCCCAAATTTAACGAAACCCTAATTTTTAGAAAAACCGATTTAAATCAAAACCCTTTGTATCAAAGCCAACCTGGCTCTGATACCATGTTAAATTTATACAAAGAGAATGATTTAACAAGATTTACCAAACAAAACATTATTAGTATCAACCCAACCAACCACCCCTTATTGTTGATACATTTATGAGAGTTTTACAAGTACAGATTTACAAAGAAAGATTTACAAGAGATCAAGAACTAACAACTATGGAAGACTGTGTGAAAACAGAAAACACACAGTAAACCCTAAAACTATTTACAAATGAGGAGAACTAGATGTATATAAAGGCTTGACCACGAGCTGACTTGTATCTTTATCCATTAAGCAACTTCAGTCCTGCATCTTCCTTTTTAGTCATTTTTAGCCCCTCAACCTTTATTATAACATGAACACACATAAATAAAGAATACCACATTGACAAAACAATCCCTTAGCTTATAACTTCCAACAATAAAGCTTAAACCAGTGGCCACAATTGGTGGTTTACGATATTATGGGTATTGGCATGGGTCTGCAATATTTCTAAGATCCAAAACTAGTTTTAACAAGGATAAGATCAGGTGACTATCTTTTCCCTATCTAGTGGATCAAGTCACAACACATTTTCTGTGTACCCAATAAGGCATCCTAACAAAGTTATTTTGTCACTATAACCCAACCTTCATAATCTTTCTGTAGCAAGTTTTGTGATAAAAACTTTCTTTACAAATTGGTTTTTAAGTTTGTTATTGAATGACATGATAAAAATACATGTTGCTAGGTTTTAAGATTGAAGCTCAATGGAACTCCATTTTATAGCCTTTTGGTGACCATCTCATTTTGGTCTTATTATAGAACATTACTTGTTCTAAACTGATGTTGTCATTCTTGAAGAAGTAGTGGACATATAATATGCAGTCATAACAACATCAAGAATTAATCCAATGATGTTGAAATAAATATAGATTTCTTATCATACCTTATAGTTTTTCATATCATTCGAATGGATTTGAAGGACCTTTTTTACCTTTGAGCTATCTACTTTCCTCGGTTAGAAGATATCAAGACGAAGATGGGTAACAGGTCCCTACTGATATACAAAGAGAATACGTAGCTATTTTTTGTCGGGTCCCACGGATGGCGCCATTTGATGCTACCAAAATCCGCATTCGTCAAGGTGCTTGGTTGACCGTCTAACTTGTTTTGACCTTGACCTTCGGGTCTTCGATAACAGTGCTGAAAAGACAAAGAAAACTTGTTAGAGAGGTCCCCGGGCTGAGACCGGGGGAACCCCCTCCGATGATCAAGTCAGTATTGAGCATATATATAGTGTATGCAATATAATGTAATAAAGATTGAGAGAAATTGGTGTCTCGGGTGGTGATTCCCCTTTGGTAACTCACATTATATATGTGGTTTTACGCCACATTTCCTAAATGGAACTGAGTATATTTAGGAGGTATGATCGAGAGGTAACTCGGGGTATTCCTCATGTTTATTCTATCATTAGAATAATATCGCTAGTACTAGAGAAAGATGCAAGAAGTGAGAGTGGAGATGCTATATTGATAGAAGTGCTTAGGAGCAGATTGGTGTCTTAAGTTCTTTCCCATGGCTTCTATTTATACACCGAAATAGATAACAAGGAGGGATGAATGAGAATATTATCTGATATCATATCTCTTGTAGGACCCATGTATCTTATCTTCATATAAGATTGTATCTCCATACCATGTGCTTATGCTCTGCAACTTGTATGAGTTATTCTAGTAGGGGTGATGATGGATCATACATCAACAGGTATCTTTTGGGTTGGATTGTGTTTATCTGATACATTGTAGACTAAGGAAAGATGATATATTCTAGTTACATTCCAACCACCGCTGTTCATGTAAAATATGTACTTTGATTTCAACCTTCTTAGTCCATTATATTAGTTACTTTAGGCTACTTGAACATCTTTATATTAGAATTCAAGGGTAACACCATCAGTAAGTATATATGTAATTGTCTCTTGGTTATATGACGTGGTTCAGTAAAAAATATTAAGTGGTATTTTTTTTCCTCAAACACAAGGTTAATTGAATAACAGTACGTCGAGCAAAAGTATGCATGTTGTCGAGTAAAAGAGTCTTTCTCTTTTATAATTTTGCGTTAGAAAAATATACAACATGTCATTTGTAAGTAGTTTGAGAGGTGTAGTAAGTTCAGGTCTCGACATTCTTGATCCAAATAAGAAAACAAATATTATCACAGAAGATCGTTATAAAAATTATTTCTATTTTTAGCGGCTTATTTTCTAACTTACCTTATTTTGGCAGGTAGTTTTGGCACAATGGAATGGGATTACAATAAGTGTTTTGCATTTGTGAACTAATATATTTTTGCTAAAATAAAAGAAAAAGGATACAAGGTTTAGTCTAGCTACCTATTTAAACATGAGAAAAAAATGTTGTTAGATAATTAAAAAAAGAAAAGAAGAAAAGAAGTCTTTATAAAAATATAAGAAAAGAATGTTGTTACATGCATGTTTAGGCTGGTAAAGAAAATTGATATTTTACTTTCTCCATAGTAAATCAACAACATATGAAAATCGTTGTTCAACATATTAGTGGTGAAATCGTTTATCACTTACAACCTTTGACTACAATATGTTGATGTTTCACTTTGTATTTCACTTGGTTTATATTAGTGGTGAAAATAGTAGCGATATGTACCGGCCAGCTTAAAAAATATAAAAGTTTGAAGTTTTATTTTCTCTTAAATAATGTAATGGCTGGTCAAAAAGCTTACTTAAAGAAGAAATTTTTGAGTGTTTATTCACGAGTGTTATTTATTTGTTTACCAATATAATTCCGTGAGCATTTAAACATTAGTATAATTGCATATCTAAAACGAGTGGTTCAAAATGTTATGGCTTAACAATTTATTTAGCACACCAAAGGTACTCTTGAGAAGCCAATGATATCATTCCTAACAAGCATAAATTATTTTTTTAAGTTAACTCAAACACGTATTTACTTCTAAATGTAAATAAAGTTCTTAAATTTAGCGACAAGGCCTATGAATTGAAACACGCTAATTGCATAAGTAATTATAATCGGAATTAGCAAACACAATTTACTAGAAATCAGAATCTTTGGTAAATTCGAAGTAGAGTTGGTTAAATGATTTGTTATTCATTGATGAATTGTACAAGTGAATTACTGAGAGATGTTTAGAGTAAAATCAAAGCTAAAAATGAAATGAAATTAAACTAAAAAAGGATGGGAAAGGTGGTTATGAAGTTGGTTTGGGTTCTTTGATCGGCTCATGTGCAGGTCACGTGAGTCTTCTTATTTGACTTCTTGACTTTTCTTTTGAACACATAACAGTGCACTCTCCTTGAAATGATTCTCATCCTCAAGGATCCAACACAAATGTAGAAAATCTTTTTACAATGTTAGCCAAGTCTTCCAAAATGACATCTTCTTCAGACCCGTTGCTCCACTGAATTAAACCAAACACTTGTTAACTATCTTTGTATGTCCATCAATTTGTGGGCGATAGGTTGTTGACATCTTGAGTTGCACTTGGGGCATCTTAAATAAGGATTGCCAAAATAAACTCATAAACACTTGATCTCTGTCACTAACGATAGTCTTAGGTAGACCATGAAGCTTGTAAATGTGATCCAAGAATAGTTGAGCAACAGTCTTTCTTGAGTAAGAGTATGTGATTGGGATAAAGTATGCATATTTACTTAGCTTATCCACTACCACCAATATAGTGCTTTTACCTTGGTATACTTGCAAGGAATCCACAAAGTCCATGGAAATGTCTTGCCAAACTTGAGTTGGTATGGGAAGAGGCTGCAAAAGACCTGGGTAGGAAGACAAATATGTTTTGTTCCTTTGGCAAGTGTCACAGGTTCCTACATTTTCTTTGGCAAGTCGTCGATATTTTGATAATAATGCTGCTGCACAACAGCCTGCATAGCAGCAATTATCCAGATTTTTCTGGAAAAAATCTACACAACATGTACACCACCAATACTAACATGCCAATATCCCAAAACAAGTTATAACGGCTAAAACACTTATATATAATTGCTAAACACCCTCAAATACATTAAAAAGTTACAATTCTACAAACGGGTGTTACAAGCTGTCAATACCACAAAAGCTGCTATATCCGCAATGTTCAAGTTGCCAAAATGTTAAAGTGTACAATAATAACATACGGATGAGTCAATAGCATACTGATGGATAAGGTCAAGGTGTTAAAGTGTACAAAATACGGATGAGGATCAAGCACACGGATGGAGAAAATGTTAAAGTGTACAAAATAACCCATACAAATATACCTCACTGCCCCTTGTCATCATCGAAACCGTCATCATCGGAACCGCCATCATCCTCGAGCCCGAGATCGCCACTGCTCGAGCCACCTGCCTCGCCGGCGCCACTCACTGTCCCACTGCCCGAGCCTACCTCAGTTTGAGAAGGCATCTGGCTCATCAAATGGCTCCACAGCTCGGTGTTAGTTTGTAACGCATTCATCAGAGTAATCTCTTCTGCTTCAACATCTCACGGTTCTGTATCTGCACCAACAGAGTGCTCAAACTGTAATGAAAAGATCTTAGGTGTAAATACGCTGGAGGCACAAAAACAGGTGCTAGAGACAAGAGTAAGGATGCTGGAGGCAAGACTTGAAATGGCAAGGAATCCTGACGACTACGACTACGCATGTCAGTCGTATGTAATACTCTGTGAACTATTAGGTGACATGGAAAATCTTCGTATGTAGTGTTGTTGTTTGTTGTTTGTTGTGTTATTGTTGTTTGTTGTGTTATTGTTGTTGTTTAATAAATTGTTATGAAAACTTCGTATGTAGTAGTCTCGTGCAGCTTCTGGATTTGTAAAGTTGACCAGGTTCTGAGTAACTAGATTATGGTGTCCAAACACCTCTTTAAACAATAGGGTATTTCAAATACAATTTTCTAACACTAAATTACATATGCACAAAGAATGGAACTGAAGGAACAATATCACAATTAACAAACACGAAGGCAAACCTTTTATTTAAAACACGCAAGAGTTTTCAACCACATACATTTCATACAGACTCAAACGAAACAACTCGACAAGCAAACGAAACAACTCAAACAAAGCAACTCGACAAGCAAACTAAACACGTGACATAGACCATACTAAAAATTGGCCATTTATTTTTTTTGCTGCTACTTCCCGCTTTGCTAGAACCTGCGCCATCTTTTCCCTTCCTTGCTTTCCTTTGCTTGATATGTTCAAACGTATCTTCGAGACTTGTTACCCTATTTCCCAGATCACCAAGTCTGGTGTCCAACATGCTTTCAGCTTCATCATCAGCTTGAGCGCCCAAATACTCTTTGTAGTACGGCTTTTTCCTCAACCATTCCAGAATCTGGTCTCTCATCCACGGTGCACAGTTCCTATAAGAACCATATTCATCATAAATTTCCCAGCCATATTCATTAAGAACTTCATTAAAGAGGAGCAACGACGATAAAACCTTTGACCACTCCTCTTCCGGCGTGTAACCATCCATTGTTATGTGTGTTTTGTGAGAATTGTCAATCGGGTTTTGGGAGAATTTATGTGCGTTTTGCCGAGTTAAGGATGACTCGGTATATATAAGTAAAAAATTAGCGGGACAAACATAAAATGAGGCGGGAAGATAATCCTGGTGACATGTCGTCAGCACAAAACTGGCGGAAAAAAAGCCTGCCCAATTATTCGCTATTATTCACAAGCGGGGGAAGCCAAAAATGTGTCTAAATATGTGCCGACGACTTGTCATCGGTACAATAACTGTAACACCCCAACCCGAAAAGGGCTAAAGTGTAACATTATGGAGTCAAATCAGAACACAAGTGAAACGGAGATACATTACCAACAAAGTTTACAAGGGTTACAATAGAAAACTAAACAAAATACAAACTACAAAAGGGCAACAAACTAAACTAAGCCCAACATCAAGTACTTCTAAACCACTCTAAGTTCAGCCAGTAGCTAATCAGAGTGAAGTCTTCTAAGCCCAAAATAAGATCTCTCATCCACAACCCAGCTTCCTACTAAACCTGCCGCATGGAAAAGAAAGCGACTGAGCATAAAAAGTTCAGTGAACTGATATGAACAAATAGCAAATCAATACAATAGAGTAGGGAATAAACAAGGAATTAGGAATATGTGGTATCCAAAAGGGTAATCAAAAGATGACATGGTTAAGTGTAAGGTATAGTGTATGTAAGTTTGCAGTATTTTACCCAAGGCTAATCAATACAATACAATACAATAGTGCCCAATATGGAGTGATCAACTCCCAATATGTGAGGGGTTGCAATGCACGCATACCCAGTCACCAATACAATATGTAGCAATGTAGACAATGTAGTAGCTCCAATAATCAATCAATCAATCAATCAATACAATACAAATCTAGGATGCATCCATACGCCCCCGTAGGCCAATAACAATCACAATCAAAGCAGTAGTCAATAGTAGATCGGGGACGGCGGGGGACATCTCTCCAGCCCCGCTAGAGTACATAACATTGGTGCGTCAATGCTATGGTTGTGGCTACTCCACAACAAGTAATACCCCGGCTAAATACTGAAGGGTCAAGTGGTCAAGGTTCAATATCAATGGTTCAATATCAAAAGTTTAATATCAAAGGTCCAATACCCAAAGGTCAATATCAAGGGGTCCATCAAAGGATCAATATCAAAAGGTAGGTCAAGGGATTAATGTCAAAGATTTAGTATCAAGGTTCGGTATCATAGGTCAATATCAAAGGATCGATGTCAAAGGGTCAATCAAGTATGTAGTATAAATGGGTCAAAATAGAGAGGTCAAAGCCAAAGTTCCCAATCCACAAGGTTCACTATTCTAAGTCCCAAAATCCCATAGTTCATAAATCAAAGGGTCATAATGAGAGTTTAAAACAAAGTTCAATTTAGCGGGTTTCCATCACTAGTTTTAAAGGTTCGTAGTACAATCCCATTTAAAAATGTTTATAACAAGATTCATTTAGAAGAGATCTTCTAAAAGATGACATTTATAAAAGTAATATTTATTAAAGGTTTTCATCCAATATCCTTCAAAAGTGGTCTGTATGAATTTATAAGGTCCCATAAGTAAGTGGTCTTAAATCATATTAAAAGTTTCGTTATAAAATAGTTCTCCTTTAATTATTTCCATATCATAATTAAGAAAAGAATTTCACCTTCCGTTGTATTACCCCAAAAGAACATTCAAGTCTCACAAGGGTTTTATCTCCCGTTACAATATCCCAAAGAATACCCAAGGTCTCACAAAGTTTCAAAGATTTAGGTCACAAAAGGTTATCGAACGGGTCACAAGGGTTTTAACGAATAACAATAGGATCACAATTTCCGGTGAAACACGTCAATCATAGGGTCAAGTACGAAGGATCAAAACCAAAGCCAAACGGAGGTTATAACACGATAATCAAGTCAAAGACAAGGTCAAGAGAGAGAAATGTGCACTCCTACTGAAAGAGTACGGAATATCTGTACCTCAGTCCAAAGCAATAGCAAGGTCACAAATCACAAAGAGAGAGACGGATCACTCCCGCTTCACTGAACATAGAAGAGAAGTGGATACGGATTATGAAGAGTTTCAATTTTCTTAAGATACCTCTTTTAGTTACCCTTCCATTTTTAGAAACTTTCCATATTTAGCAGCTTTCTATTTTTGGTAACTTTCCATATTTAGTAAGTTTCCAATTATAGACATATCCAATATGATTAGTTTTATCATTTTGACAAGTTTCCGGAGTTATATACGTTATGGATTTCATTTAATATAAGTTTCCCGAGATTAGGGTTTAAAATGACAACTTCCCATATTTTAGGGTTTATTATACAAATATGCCAAAGTTCAAGGTTTAAAGTGTAATTATTGCAATCTTCCATATTTGTCAAATTAGTCCAATAGTTAACAATAATTACCAATCACTCCCCTGAGTTTACAAATATTACAAATCAAACCCTTAATTTACATTATTTCTAATATAGGTCCTTATTAATATTTATTTTACAATTATAACCATATTTAATTCAAATTAGCACAATTAACCCTTAATTATCAAAAGTATACCATTTCAGCCCTTAATACAATATTTATTCAGAACAGCCCCCTTAACTTACACAATTTACAAGTTTAGTCCTTTAATTTAAATAATTACCAGTTATATCCTTTAATTGTCTAATTTGAAACCGAATCCTTTTTAGTTATAAAAAATACACTCTTAGTCCTTCAATATTATTAATATACGAAATAATCCTTATATTATCAGAAATTACAAAAACAACCCTTCACTTATAAAAATTTCCATTTTAAATCCTTATTATTTATTAATTACACTTTAATCCATAATTAAATCATTTAACACATTAGCCCCTTAGTTTCCAGAAATTACAAAATTTATCCCTCATGATTAAATATGTACGAATCACCATAAAATACCAGTATTTACAAAACACACCCCTCCATTTTAATTAATTACAATTCGTACATAATATATTCTATAATTAACATTTAACCATTCTAATTACAAAATTAACACTTAACACCCTTTATATTTTTCCTGTGGTCTTATAGGATTTTCAAAAATAACCACAAGGTTTATAAAATTATAAAATACCCTCTTTTATTTATTAAATTCTATATGGTTTTAATTAAAAACCCACAATTCCAAACCCTAATTTTTCCAACACATCACATCATCATTAATCAATCATTATATCAATTATTAACTCACAAAATTATCCAAACCCTAACCCTAACTCAAAAACATTTTATTTCTTTATTTTCCTTTAATCTGACTATACACTAATTAAAAATAATCACTTATAAGCTTCAAATAAATTCAAACTCTTTTTATTCAGATGTCATATATATCATAGCATGCCACAAAAATCAGATATCATAGTATAAAAATCATTTAGACCGAATTATTAATGTTGCATGTAATTAGGGTTTTAGTTTTATTTTAATTCGTATGACCTGATTAGCTTGCACGGATCATTATAAAATTTTATATATATCATATATGGTGTAAAGGATGATACACAAATACCAGATGATTTTTACAACAAGCGGATTTTGTGCAGCGAATTTGTTTCTCTCGGCTAGGTCAAAAGTGCTTCAAAAAGCACCACGGCTCACAAAAATGACCCACGGACTTTAAGATTATTTTTCTTACTTCCTTTGTACTGGTATAGACCCAAGAAAAATATAAGAGAAGCCAAAAATTTTGGTATGCAACCTATAGGATTTTTTTGGGGGGAGAGTTTTAGTGTTTTTAGATATGATAAATGGGAGAAATAAAGAGAAACCGTGTGATATAAAATGGTAAGTCATCAATTTCGGCCCAAATTGATTTATAAGATCAATTTTCTGATTTTACAGAAGTTTCGTAAATTATGTGGTGCTTATCTTGTTTTATTTTTAATTTAAATACATTTTATATCTTTTAAATATATATATAATCCCCATATTATTAATTTAGGGGAGATAATTATTTTTCTAACTTTTATTATTTTTATAATGATCACACAAAAATATTACGTAGCATATATTATTAATTTACAATTGTTTATGATTGTACGAGAATTGTTTTTGATTTACGGCTTGTTTGGTAAACGTACACAATTCATTAAAATTTCAAATTGGAGGGCATTTTGGTAATTTAAACGTGAAATGAAAATGTGGGTTTTACAACTATCTCCCCCTCAAAAGAATTTTCGTCCTCGAAAATGCAAAAAGTAAGGTGGCGAAAACAAATCGAAGGTACATCAAACTACGAACAACAAAAGGAGTAGTTTCCCGCACAAACTCGGACTTTAAGAATTTCAACAAACACAATGATCTTGTTTCCCAAAACTTGATCTTATCGATTCAAAGGTGGTTTCGGTTTCCCTAGAAAAGGCACATCATACAGAATCCAAATCAAAAGAATCACATACCGAACGTAACTGATTATAATCGTACCCATTAAAAGATATTCACAAGAAGACGTAGGATTGGGTGGGTATTCCATTCGCGGACAAGGAAATGAACTGATCAGATGAGAATGTAACGAACGATAGCATCATGAAGGTGACATATAAAAGTTTAACTCTTCAGATTTACAAACAGTTTCATCTTCAAAATAACCTTCCAAACGTATTTTCGTAAACCAACAGATCTTGATTCTCAAAATCCAAAACTTATACATAACCCATAACATATCATTGTAAAACGGATTCATCGAATGTGAGGAGTGTATACATAGCAAGGCATAGGTGTAGCTCTTAGTAGTAACGAATCGAATGCATATAGGCAAAAGATAAGTTGATCGATGACATCAAATGGTAGGAAGCTCTACAACGAAACTAAGGATTTACCAAAACATTGAGGTCAAACAATCGCGTGACGAGTATCCAAACATATTAAAGCGTATGGCGATAAGGCAAATCAAACATACAGCTCGAAAGAATCCTAAAGTCTCACTATTCACAGATCGTCGCAAACGAAAACACAAATCTAAGTCTCCACTAAAACACTTCTCAGGACATCCTATGAACACAACAAGTGCACGTTATATGATGTAAGTATTATCACGTTGGCCAGGCGTCATAATACTAGCATCATATAAATATGCCCCCATGATGATCATACTTTATCTCAATCAGTGAAACTAATCCACCTAACAGTCCAACTAACTCCTGGGTTAGTCCTATTCAAAGATCAATAATAAAACAAGGTCGACGTAACAAAATCAAACAATCATCATCAGAAAGAAACATATCGCTAAGGCATCAATTCCCCCATCATAAGGTTCGTTTCAAGAATTCGTCTCTTCAGAATCTTCTTATGTCCGAGTAGTCAGTCTTCGTCCATCTTACAATCTGAGAGTGAAACGAAGTCATTAACTAGAGATTGGTTCCTCGAGCCTCCTGCAGTTTCTTCTTGGAATGTGAATCTCTGGTACGATCTTCCATCTCCTCATCATCCAGTCTGCTTCCACTCTCAATTCATCTTAGTACGACTAAGATGAATAGGGAAGTGAGACTGTATGTTATTCATCAGCTCCAGGTTCGCCGTCTTGACCAGGTTCATGCGTTCTGCTCGTCCACTCTTCCGTCTTGCGTGGTATGTCATCAACTCTCCAGGGTAGTTACCGTTGTCTGTCATCTTCAGGTTCTATCCAGTTCCATCCTCCGGTGGGAAACTTGGTGGTTATCGTATCCAAAATTACAGGGTGCCAAAAATAATTCACACAATAATGTTCATTCCTCGGTGAACACAATAGGTGCAAGAGAACTTCATAACCGCGAAAGTAACGTACGAGTCTCTAGAGAAAATAATGATAGCAAAAGTTCAATGATAGGAATCATGGTAGAGGATTTTCAAAACAATTCAATACATCACGGTGAGACATCGCAGAACAGTTGTCAGCATCTCAAATGCTTAAACAACCAACCACAAATCAAAATCAAATCGAAGTTGACTTTCCAAAGAAAGGCAGATTAACATAGCAGATTTTATCGTTCCAAAGGGAAAGAGATACTCTTATACTCGTGGTTAAACACCACCCGACTTCTTAGAGATGGAAGAGATGAGTAAAACAAAATCAAATAATGTCATAATACTTACAGAGGATTCACCAAAAGCAAGATACGAACATAGAGTGCATCAAACACGTCATCGCCATGTAGATTCTCAGAATGCCCAAAGAGATGTCAAAAGAATTAAAAATAGATCAGGGATCGAAGATAAAATCAAATTAGCGTTATGCAATACCATGCAATCTTAAATGCCTTCCAACTTACTAGTGGTAAACTTAGGTGGTGCAAAATCTCTAACTCCAAAAGGATGATTCCAAAAGGCATATCTAAACGTAAGGCACGAATTAGAGTAATGCGAAAGCAAAGATACATAAGAAATCTCTTAAAGTCTACCCATTCCTTACGGGTCAAAACTTAAGTTCATATAGGGGATTCCTAAATCAAGTTCTCAAAGTGGTTTCCTATGTTCCTACAGTGGAAGCCTAATGGTCCAAAACACACAGGTCATAGCCTAATCTCTACGGATGTTGCATCCGCCGATCCAAACCTGTCTCTAATACCATTTTGTAACACCCCAACCCAAAAAGGGCTAAAGTGTAACATTATGGAGTCAAATCAGAACACAAGTGAAACGGAGATACATTACCAACAAAGTTTACAAGGGTTACAATAGAAAACTAAACAAAATACAAACTACAAAAGGGCAACAAACTAAACTAAGCCCAACATCAAGTACTTCTAAAGCACTCTAAGTCCATCCAGTAGCTAATCAGGGTGAATTCTTCTAAGCCCAAAATAAGATCTCTCATCCACAACCCAACTTCCTACTAAACCTGCCGCATGGAAAAGAAAGCGGCTGAGCATAAAAAGCTCAGTGAACAGATATGAACAAATAGCAAATCAATACAATAAAGTAGGGAATAAACAAGGAATTAGGAATATGTGGTATCCAAAAGGGTAATCAAAAGATGACATGGTTAAGTGTAAGTTATAGTGTATGTAAGTTTTCAGTATTTTATCCAAGGCCAATCAATACAATACAATACAATAGTAGCCCAATATGGAGTGATCAACTCCCAATATGTGAGGGGTTGCAATGCACGCATACCCAGTCACCAATACAATATGTAGCAATGTAGACAATGTAGTAGCTCCAATAATCAATCAATCAATCAATCACATTCAAAACAGTAGTTAATAGTAGATCAGGGACGGTGGGGGACATCTCTCCAGCCCCGCTAGAGTACATAACATTGGTGCATCAATGCTATGGTTGTGGCTACTCTACAACAAGTAATACCCCGGGTAAATACTGAAGGGTCAAGGTTCAATATCAATGGTTCAATATCAAAAGTTTAATATCAAAGGTCCAATACCCAAAGGTCAATATCAAGGGGTCCATCAAAGGATCAATATCAAAAGGTAGGTCTAGGGATTAATGTCAAAGATTCAGTATCAAGGTTCGGTATCATAGGTCAATATCAAAGGATCAATGTCAAAGGGTCGATCAAGGATGTAGTATCAATGGGTCAAAATGGAGAGGTCAAAGCCAAAGTTCCCAATCCACAAGGTTCACTATTCCAAGTCCCAAAATCCCATAATTTATAAATCAAAGGGTCATAATGAGAGTTTAAAACAAAGTTCAATTTAGCGGGTTTCCATCACTAGTTTTAAAGGTTCGTAGTACAATCCCATTTAAAAAGGTTTATAACAATTTTATAACAAGATTCATTTAGAAGAGATCTTCCAAAAGATGACATTTATAAAAGTGATATTTATTAAAGGTTTTCATCCAATATCCTTCAAAAGTGGTATGTATGAATTTATAAGGTCCCATAAGTAAGTGGTCTTAAATCATATTAAAAGTGTCTTTATAAAATAGTTCTCCTTTAATTATTTCCATATCATAATTAAGAAAAGAATTTCAGCTTCCGTTGCATTACCCCAAAAGAACATTCAAGTCTCACAAGGGTTTTATCTCCCGTTACAATATCCCAAAGAATACCCAAGGTCTCACAAAGATTTAGGTCACAAAAGGTTATCGAACGGGTCACAAGGGTTCAAACGAATAACAATAGGATCACAATTTCCGGTGAAACACATCAATCATAGGGTCAAGTATGAAGGATCAAAACCAAAGCCAAACGGAGGTCATAACACGATAATCAAGTCAAAGACAAGGTCAAGAGAGAGAAATGTGCACTCCTACTGAAAGAGTACGGAATATTTGTACCTCAGTCCAAAGCAATAAGAAGGTCACAAATCACAAAGAGAGAGACGGATCACTCCCGCTTCACTGAACCTAGAAGAGAAGTGGATACGGATTATGAAGAGTTTCAATTTGCTTAAGATACCTCTTTTAGTTACCCTTCCATTTTTAGAAACTATCCATATTTAGCAGCTTTCTATTTTTGGTAACTTTCCATATTTAGTAAGTTTCCAATTATAGACATATCCAATATGATTAGTTTTACCATTTTGACAAGTTTCCGGAGTTATATACGTTACGGATTTCATTTAATATAAGTTTCCCGAGATTAGGGTTTAAAATGACAACTTCCCATATTTTAGGGTTTATTATACAAATATGCCAAAGTTCAAGGTTTAAAGTGTAATTATTGCAATCTTCCATATTTATCAAATTAGTCCAATAGTTAACAATAATTACCAATCACTCCCTTGAGTTTACAAATATTACAAACCAAACCCTTAATTTACATTATTTCCAATATAGGTCCTTATTAATATTTATTTTACAATTATAACCATATTTAATTCAAATTAGCACAATTAACCCTTAATTATCAAAAGTATACCATTTCAGCCCTTAATACAATATTTATTCAGAACAGCCCCCTTAACTTACACAATTTACAAGTTTAGTCCTTTAATTTAAATAATTACCATTTATATCCTTTAATTGTCTAATTTGCAACCAAATGCTTTTTAGTTATAAAAAATACACTCTTAGTCCTTCAATATTATTAATATATGAAATAATCCTTATATTATCAGAAATTACAAAAACAACCCTTCACTTAAAAAAATTTCCATTTTAAATCCTTATTATTTATTAATTACACTTTAATCCATAATTAAATCATTTAACACATTAGCCCCTTAGTTTCCAGAAATTACACAATTTATCCCTCATGATTAAATATGTACAAATCACCATAAAATACCAGAATTTACAAAACACACCCCTCCATTTTAATTAATTACAATTCGTACATAATATATTCTATAATTAACATTTAACCATTCTAATTACAAAATTAACACTTAACACCCTCATATTATATTTTCTATATTTTTCCTGTGGTCTTATAGGATTTTCAAAAATAACCACAAGGTTTATAAAATTATAAAATACCCTCTTTTATTTATTAAATTCTATATGGTTTTAATTAAAAACCCACAATTTCAAACCCTAATTTTTCCAACACATCACATCATCATTAATCAATCATTATATCATTTATTAACTCAAATAATTATCCAAACCCTAACCCTAACTCAAAAATATTTTATTTCTTTATTTTCCTTTAATCCGACTATACACTAATTAAAAATAATCACTTATAAGCTTCAAATAAATTCAAACTCTTTTTATTCAGATGTCATATATATCATAGCATGCCACAAAAATCAGAATTCATAGTATAAAAATCATTTAGGCCGAATTATTAATGTTGCATGTAATTAGGGTTTTAGTTTGATTTTAATTTGTATGACCTGATTAGCATGAACGAATCATTATAAACATTTTATATAGATCATATATGATGTAAAGGATGATAAAAAAATACCAGATGATTTTTAGAACGAGCGGATTTGGTGCAGCGAATTTGTTTCTCTTGGCTAGGTCAAAAGTGCTTCAAAAGTCACCACGGCTCACAAAAACGACTCACGAACTTTAAGATTATTTTTCTTACTTCCCTTGTACTGGTATAGACCCAAGAAAAATATGGGAGAAGCCAAACATTTCGGTATGCAGCCTAGAGGATTTTTTTTGGGGAGAGTTTTGGTGTTTTTAGATATGATAAATGGGAGAAATAAAGAGAAACCGTGTGATATAAAATGGTAAGGCATCAATTTCGGCCCAAATTGATTTATAAGATCAAATTTCTGATTTTGCACAAGTTTCCTAAATTATGTGGTGCTTATCTTATTTTATTTTTAATTTAAATACATTTTATGTCTTATATATATATATATATATATATATATATATATATATATATATATATATATATATATATATATATATATGTATATATATATATATATGTATATATATATATATGTATATATATATATATATGTATATATATATATATATATGTATATATATAAATATATATATATATATATAATATATATATATATATATATATATATATATATATATATATATATATATATATATATATATATATATATATATATATAATCGCCATAGTATTAATTTAGGGGAGATAATTATTTTTTTAACTTTTATTATTATTATTATAATGATCACACGAAAATATTACATAGCATAGATTATTAATTTACAGTTGTTTGTGATTGTACGATAATTGTTTTTGATTTATGGCTTGTTTGGTAAACGTCACAATTCTTCAAAATTTCAAATTGGAGAGCATTTGGTTAATTTAAACGTGAAATGAAAATGTGCGTTTTACAATAACACTAATAACAAAGGCGAGCGCTAAACAAATGCTAATCAAAAGGTAATTACAATATTTTTTTAGTTTATATGTTACCATCGACATGGCGTCGGCAACATCTTGGCGGGGCAAAATCCGGCCCAATACACAACAACAACAACAACAACATACCCAATCCCGCGAAGGCGAGGTATGGGGGAGGTAGAAATGTAGACAGGTCCTACCCCTACCCCAGGTAAAACCTGGCAAACTCCCGCCCAATGAGAAGTCAAATTTGACCAATTTTGTCCCGACGACATGACGTTGAGATTTTAAAATCCAGAAAATTCAACGATGGCTTGGCTCGGTCAAGCGTTTTTTTTTGTCGTTTAGTGTAAAATGCCGACGCTCTTATGTCGTCGGGATTTTGCTCATATCGAGTTCTCCTTATTCTAGTAGTGGATGTTGAAAATTGAAAATTATTGACCTAATTATGGTACCAATTACAAAAGCATTTGTTCCCCAAACTATGTACTCTTTTTAAGTCCATCTAACAAGGATGGCGCCCTATTTTTTTTATTATTTTTTTAATTCGTATACAAAAGAATAGTTCCTTTATCAACATTATATTTTTCTAGTTAATTAGTACTTGCATATAGTTAGACTCAAAATCTACTAATTTAGTAACAGAATCTGTAATGTTTTATTTTAGACTTTAACTTTAGGTTAAGTTGTATGGCTATGCAAAAAATATAGGTGATTGTGTCACACTTATTTTTCTCATAAGAACATATTTTTTTGTCAAAATAAATAAGTCAAACCTAATCACCCGACCCGATACTAACCCGAACCCCATAACCCGACTTTTTATTGGGTCGGGTCGCGGGTTAGTTTTTTCTAACCAAAACCCGACTCAACCCGTGATACGTGGGAATCGTACCAGGCTTTACCTCTCGAGGGATCTCGAGAAGCTTATAACCCCCACCAGACAGTGTACCTGATCGTTGTAGTATAGTATAGTGACAAATACCGGGGGATTGATCATTCAACTCATGAATAGTGTCGCTAGGATTAGAAAGTCTCGTAAACTAAGTCTAGAGGTGAGGGATAATTCTTATTATATTTTTATATTTTATAAAAGCAAGTAAAATCTCGGGTTTTGGAAGAGTGGGCGAAATTAGTTGCTAGCCAACTAACCCAATTAACTAAAGATTCAATCAAAATAAAATAACAAAAATGAAATGAAACTAATTATACTAATTTGGTGTAAACAATGATGGGGAAAGTTGTGTTTACTTAGGTTTCATTACTCCCTAGATATCTTTTACAGGTTGATAGCTTGTTACAATTGCATGGATGACGGGTCATATTCCTTAATACTAGTCGTAGGGTCGTGTACAATATTCCCTAACTCTATAGGATCCTACTTCACTCCTATGTCGAGCCGTTAGAAGCTCCTAACATGGGATCATTAGAATTCTCCTACGCATTAAATACAACCAAATATCGTAGTACACCTCCGATCATGTTTCTTAAGACGTTCAAGCAAGTTACCAATGAAAGTCTGCCAGTTTTCTTAAGCCTAACATCGAATACAATCATCCGTAACAACTATAAACAAACAATCAACCCATAATTAACATCTAGGTTTCACTACATCTAAGCAAACACAAAAGAAATCTAGCCGAGCATGTTAAATTGAAGACAAGCGTAAGATATATTCAAACAACACATAGACATATAGAATGAATTGAAAGAGTACTTATCTTTAATTAAACATGTAAGGTTCAAAGGGTTGAAACCCTTGAAAAAGCTGTAAAAATCGGCCTAGGGTTTTTCCTTAAAGTTGCACACTAATGAATGAAATTTGTAAAACTATATATAGATTCTACAGGGTGACGGCGTCAAGAAGGAATTTGTGACGCCGTCAACTCGCCGTCTTAATAAAAATCGTATTGCCTAGATCTGATTTTGACGCCGTCATGTAGGAATTTCTTTTGGGCCGTCACTAACAAATGGACCATGGCGGCCTAGGTGACGCCGTCATCTCCTATGCTTGAAAACACTCTGGACCGTCACGTGTATCTTCCACTTCCACCTCTTTTGTAACTCTTGACGCCATCACTTGGAGACTCTTGACGCCATCAGGTACTGTTCCCAGCAAAGAAAATTGAGACTTTGCCGTTTTCTTCACTTTTATGCTCCAAAAACGTCCAAAATGCTTCCTTTTCCAGATTTCTCTCCAAAAGTACCTAAAATGACAAAAGGAACGATTTAGGGCAATTTTTGATTAAAAAATATCGAATCCAGGCTTAAATGACCCCATAAAGGTGGTTCATTTTTCGCCTCATCAAATACCCTTACACTTGAGATTTGCTTGTCCTCAAGCAGATGCGCTTTTATTCTAATCAAAATACAAGTTAGGGGTCATTTAACACTAATATAAAAGTAATTACAACAAATAATCGTTCCACTAAAGACCAAAGACAAGCACGGAGGTCATACACTAGCACCTCACAAATAGTGTTTAGATACTCACATCTCTCGGGTGCAATAAAGTATATATCACAATAAGGATATGGAAAACATCTCTCACTACCTGTCACAGCAAAATAGATTACCATAGGCGTGGGAAAGGATCAAACCTCCACCACTTGGCGTAAGCACCTAGGATAAACTATCAAAGAGGTCTTTTAAAGGGTTATAACGTTAGGTGTAGGGATATGGAATACACGGTTTTGTTGGATAAAGGCAATATTTACTGGTGGCGAGTTAATCATCTTGGTTAATTACATGTACAATATGGCGTTGCTAAGCCAAGACTAGACTCGACTTAAGCTAATAAATCAAAAATAACGAAAACATAAAACAAACATAGAATGAAACGGGATGGTAGTCCGTATGTTTTTTCTCTCTTCTTTTTCTATTTTTTTTTCTTTTTCTAAATTTTTTCGATTTTTTTTTTCATACACTCTTGCCCTACCATCCAAAATAATACATCATAGGGAATGTACATTCCCCTTACACTTGAATTTTTACATATTTTACAATAAACTAATCTAATGACTCGAATTAAGATAATCAAAACACTTGGAGTACTTTTAAGATTAACACACATATGGGGGTAATATATGATGTTCTTCCCCATTACTCCATAACACAAGTACTTTACCCATGAGTCCCAATCGTCCCAAAAACCATGTAATCAATTAGATAATTAACTAAGGGTTTAAACATATAACAATAATGCACTAAAGATGAGTGCCTACACGGAAGGCTAAGGCGATTTAGTTGCACATTTGGGTGGGTTGTAACAAATTCTTCCTTTAAGTAAGATGCTTAAAGTTATAAACGAAAAGATAGGCTCAGAAGGGTGTACTAGGGGTTTCGTGTACTAAAAATGAATACAACGCTAAGGTGTGGGAAAAATTAATTGACTTTACTAGCCAATTAATATGACTTAAATGGTCACGTAATTATGATACGGGTTTAAACACAAGGGTCACTAGTGGTCTCGAGATGCATCACTAACGCAAGTTCTAGAATCTAAATGCTACCGGTTCACTCATAAGCACTAATAATGAATGCTTTTTCTATCAAATCTAAAGACAAACCTCACATATTTGGGTGGAAAATTTTTCTGAGTGGTACGGTTTTGTACTAGTCATACAACTCCTATCCATAAGACGCTTGCTAAGGCTAAAGTTTCACTCCTAAATGTTGTAAAAAAATTTAAATTTGGCGCTAAAATTACACTAACAAGTATTTCTCTTAGTTTTATTACACACCTACTATCGAACAAATAAATTCAAGTGCAATTGTATCCTATAAGGTATCATCATTTACCCTCCCCTTACACTTAGGATGAACATTGTCCCCAATGTTCAATTAAAGAATGTAAAAGTGAAATAGGTAAAAGAATGAAAGCAAATACTCCCCTGATTTGTTCGATGTGGATAGTGTGGTAACAAGGTTAGATCTTCCTCCAAGAAAATGAACGTTTAAAGCTTCCCTTCCAGAAAAATAAATCATCTTCTTGTCATACATAACCTGTTAAACCTGAGAAAACAAACAAGGCAACCTCGCATAAAATCGGCGGCAATCTATATATACTAACAAGTCCTAGAAAACAATTTAAGATATAATGCTTGTGGAATGAATGTTTGCAGATTTCCTGGAGTTTATAAAACTAAAGAATTAACAAAAACTTTAAGACTCCGTTAGAAAAACAAAACTCGCAAAATTTCTAGAATTTTACACATGACGCCGTCAGGATTTAACTCCTGACGTCGTCAGAAGTGACCTGCAGAAATCTTTACGTTAAGTTTTTGAAAATTTCTAGAAAAACTTATGTCCTACTTCCTGGAAAATCCTGCAAAACATCATTATGACTCGATACAAGCATTTGACTCTAACAAATACTAATATACATGTTCATTTAATATTGTGGAGAATCAAGATCAATTTCGTTCTTAAAAACAAATTTGGGGTTTCCCCTTACACTTAGCTTTTGCCAAATACCTTTATATGAAGTTAAGACAAAGTTGAACAAAAAATAAAGCATTTTCACAATTTTGTTTGAAACATGATCTACCAACAATAAAAATAAAGCATGCATACGGAAGCAAATAACAATCAAACAAATAAAAATCACACAAAACATGGGTTGCCTCCCAAGAAGCGCTTTTCTTTATTTACGAGTCTTGTAGCTAGACTCAAAGTCATGGGCTATTACGTTACCTCATCGTTGGTCTCTTCTCTAGGTCATCTCCAATTTTAGTTTTGTATTCCTGACCTAGTAGCAAACATTCCTTGTAGAAACCAAGTATTCTTTTCATGACATAATCTACTCCTCTACGTCTATGCTCATCATTCCTATAATAAACCGTTTACTTGTGTTCCTTTTCTATGTTTGATAGAAGGCGGTATTGTTCAATCTTATAGGGCATTTGGTAAGCAATCTCATCGTTCTCTTCCTTGAATCTAACTATCCCTAGGGTCGGGTCATAACTCAACTTAGAGGCCTCAACAAATGGTTTTCCGAACACTACTTGACTTAGGCAATCATCTATTACTGGACGAGTATCCTCTACTATCATAAAGTAGGTAACATAAGTGAAGTTTCCTACAAAGACATGCAATCCTTTCACTCAACCTACGAAATTGCTCATCCAATTCGTGTTGGGCATCATCATATAACCAAGTTGCTTCTTCATTACCCAATTATAATAGGTCCTAGTCATGATGTTTATAGGAGACCTAGGATCGATATAAGCTTTCCACACATGCATATGCCCAATGTTGCATGGTATGTTGATGTTAGAGGGATCACCTACTTTAATAAGGGGTGAACCAAGGATATATGGTGTCTCGGGATCATCGAATAAATCCTTGTGAGTTGTGATATTCCCGTTCTTCCTTAGTGGGCAACTTATCAAATACTCTTCTAAGTTTTCTACTTCCTCTAACTTTTCTTCCTTATTATCCTCAACTTCCTTAATCTCATCCCTAGTCTCGGTTTCTATTCCAACTTCATCCTTGTCACTTTCTTCTACATTCTTTTCCATCGGCTTAATGGTGACAACATTGACAAAGTGGACGTGTTTGGATGATGAGGGGTCCTTAATTTGGATTCCGCTATTAGTGTCCCTAGTGTCCTTCCTAGGTGTAGCTAGCACTTGATTGTTAAGGGCTTTCAACAAGTTGTCAATCTTATTGGTCATCTCCATGTGTTGTTGATTGAATTCGGTTTCAAACTTAGCTATGCGAGCTTTTTGAGATGCCATAAACTTGGACATCAATCCTTCAAGATTATTGGTACTACCATAGCTATTAGAAGGATTGTTGTTGAAAGTACGGTTAACGGGTAGACCGTTTGGTTGGTAACAATTAGGTGGATTGGAAGAATTGTTTTGGGGCATGTTTTGGTTTTGTTTCCACTAAGGTTTGGGTGATTTTTCCAAGAAGGGTTGTAGGAATCACCGTAAGGGTTTGGCTCGGGTTTAAAAGTGTACCACTTATCTCCCACTTCGTCGGTACGCGAAGATGCGTAATCCGCAAAAGCTTGTCCGGGGAGTTCCACGCAATCACGAGTGTCATGGGGACCACTACATAATTCGCATGAGGAAGTGATTTTGTTCACTTGGCTTGAAGGCTTAGGAGCTTCGTAGGATTTCATGAGAAACTTGACTTGGTCCTCAAGTTCCATGATCCTACGGTCGGGAGTGCTAGAATTCTTCGAAGGCAAAGATATTGCCTTGACCGTTTTGTTCAAATCACGTGGATCATTCCAACTTTCGTTGTCATAGAGAGCAAGATCTTTTATGAGTTCCCATGATTCTTCCGCACTTAGATCCCGTAGCTTGCCACCGGCCGATTGGTCAATGGTTCATCTTGTGGAGAGGTCGATATGGTCATAGAAGATTTGGACTTGGAGCCAAAGATCTATGCCATAATGAGGGACTTTTTGGAGTAAGTCCTTGAAACGAGTCCATGCTTCGTATAAAGTTTCACCTTGATGTTGTTGGAACATCAAGATATCATTTCTAAGCTTGGTAGTTCTCCCCCGTGGGAAACATTGAGCAAGGAAACGAGTGGTGAGATCATCCCATGAGGTGCTGGATCCCGCGGGTAAATGTTCAAGCCATTGACTAGCTTGATCACGTAGAGAGAATTGGAATAGGCGTAATCGGGTTGACTCGCTAGTTACAACATCAAGGTCTATAGAATCTACGATTTTAAGAAAATCCTTGAGATGTTGGTTAGGATCTTCGGAACGAAGTCCATAGAATGCATGATGAGTGTCTAAATACTCATCATTTTATACCAATCTGAACTGCCAAAACATCCAAAAACACTCAAATATGCATCAAAATACTGAAAATATCTTAGAAGTGTGTTTTATATGTTTCAAATGCAAAATAATCAAAAATAGATGAAAAACGTACAAAGTTTGCATAATTGGCAGTTTCAGTCCCTCAAGTTTCAAAAATTGTCAAAACTAGTCCCTGGTTATTCTAAAAACTTGAAAAAGTCACCAAAGGTCCTTTTTAATCATAAAGTTACATATTTAGTCCTTTGGTGCAAAGTTTCATAAAATTACAAGTTTAGTCCCTATACTTTGGAAATTGACATAAATGGTCCCTGGGATGTAAAAACTTTGAGAAAAATAAATTTTGGTCCTTGTGCTATTAATATTTTCCAGGAATGGTCCTTGGTATGAAGTTTGGTGAAATTACATGTTTGGTCCCTGGAATTTGTAGATTTGGCAGGAAAGGTCCTCGGATATAAAAAAAATGGGAAATTATCAAAAGTGGCCCTTGTACTATTCATGAATGATAAATATGGTCCTTATGATAAACTTTGGAAAATTACACAACCTACCCTCAACTTTGCTCAAATTACAAAATTAGTCCTTGTGGTATTATAAACCTTAAACCAAACGGATCCTTATTATTAATAAAACCAAAATAAAACCAATCCAAACTAAACTACCCAAGCCCACCCTTTTATTAATCCTAGGCCCATGTGATCCCAGCCCAACACCAAAACAAACCCACCCCGTTTATAATAAAACGGGGTCAACCCTGCAGTCAAACAAACAACCAAACCGCCCTACTATTCATCTTCTTCCACCTCACCCCCCACATGGCCTCTGCAACCTTTCCACCTACACCCCCAGCTGTTACCTACTTTCCCCACCATCACCTTCCACCTCACAACTCAGCCTACAACCCATTAATGCGTTCCCACCATAAATCTTCCACTACTACCTCAATTTTCATGTTTTTGCTTGGACCTCACTCCAAACTCTACCAAAACTCACTTTCTTGTCCCCCTCCACTAGCAATACACACCAAGGTTCCTTAATTGATCTCAAATTACCCCTAGCCACGTGGAGGATTTTTGGCGCGAAAAATATTTAAACGGATGAGATGTGTTACAGAGATCCAAGGGCCCTAATTTGTAGTGGGAAATGGTCCAGAGGGTCCCACAAACCCTAATTGTCAAATATAAAGCAAAGGGGAAGCAGATGAAAGAAGTATTAGATTAGCTTAGTTTAGTGTAGTGTCGAATTAGTTAATTTTCAAATTCCATTATAATTTAAATCTTTCTAGTGTCTAAATTAGTTAATTCAGTGTATTCCAACTCTTTCTAAATAGTTAATTTCAAGTTTCAGTGTGTATCTCAGTTTGTGCCATTTTTAGCTCAAATTCTCAATTTACTTTGATGTTGTTGTATCAGATTATAAGGACATTCATAAGCTCTGACAAAGTTTAAATAAGTTTTAGAAAACCTTAAGTGTCTGTTTAGCTCATAAAAGAAAAAATACAAAAAAAATCAAATTAAATAGTTGAAAAATAAAAAATCAAGTTACAAGCAGATTGGTGCAAAGGAGCAAATTGAATTCTGGATGGATTTGGTTTAGTAGCTTTTTGGGAAGCTGTTAGGTTGATTCTCAGTTCATGGTTCTCAGTTCTTTGCTTTGGAAGCATTTGTAAGCCTTTTACCATTTTTTGCATTTCATTGTAGAGGTAAGTTTAATGCTTCAAACTTTGTGTTTTCATGTTTAAATAGTGTTGTTAAGTGATAATATTAATTAAAATTAGTGTTGTGTTCATTAGATAAACTTGGAGCTAAAAATCAAAACATCACTGTGTAATACTCAAACTTGACAAATCTGTGTATTATACTTATGGTATGATTAATTTTTGCTTAGTTGGTTTTATATAATCATTATATAGTGTTAGGAATCAGTTGTATGGCCTAACTCAGTCTTTCTCTTTGAAAATCATCAAAGACAGTCCATAAGGGTGTGTTTGGTTCAGTAGGATTTGGGTTGTTCTAGGTTAATCTAGTTGTAGGTTTCTGCTTCAACATATCATATTAGGCTAATATAATACAGTGAAGTAATAAAATTAAGGGTTCTTTAGTTAGATAGTCAAAATCACCTATCTATTCTCTTCATAAGTCCACAGTTAGGTTTTTAGGGTTGTATTTCCACCATTTCAAGTTACTATTAGTTGTTATACTCTAATATAGTTCCATTGTAGCTTAATACAATATAACTAATCAGTTTAGTAAGATCTAAGTTGGTAAAAGTCAAAATTCAAGTTTCTATCAAAAGTCAAACTTTGCTCATCTCAGATTTTTTCCAATCTAGTGGGATTTTTATATAATTTTGTATTAAGATTCAGGCCTTGAGCTTTTGTGGACTTGTAGTCTACCAGCTCTATTTTAAGATCCCACTTAGCTTGTATTTTTGGGATTTTTCTATTGGGTCCCACACCCCAAGCAACACACCAGCAGGACAAGGTATTGCCCTGCTGCAGTCACCACAGTCCTATACCACCAACTTTGGTGGTGGTTTGTGACCACCTCAGTGGGTCCCATACCATAAACTTAGTTTCTCCCAACCCCCCTCCTAGTAGGCTTTCTGTTTTGACCAATAGTTTGACCTGTGCACTTGTGGACCCCACCTGATTTAAGTCATCTAGTTTGTACCATTTCTGAGTATTATTTGAGTTTTGGAATTGCTTAATCTTGCTTATCAGCTTATCTACTGAGCTTATTTGGCATATTTTAGCTTAGACATATCCAACATACTCAGTTAAACCAGATTCATCCATAGTGGGTCCCACACAAGCTCATTTGAGCTTATTTACTTAGTTGGTCAACTAAGGTCAACTGTGGTGGTATTAAGCTTCCACAGTGCTTAATATTAAGTTATAAATTAGTTGTTTTCACAAAAGTTAGTTATTTTTAGATATAAAATAGATTTGTAAAAGAAAAATAAAATAAAAAAATATATAAAAATAAGTGATAGTTTCTATTTAATATAATTTAATTTCAATTTTCATTTTTAGATTTTTATTAAGTAAGTTGTATTTTTATATTTTTCTTCCTTTTATATTAAAGTATTTTTAATAATTTTCTCAGATTTTGATTTTGTCTTTTAGTATTAATTATAATTAATATTAGTTTTATTAATAAATAATCAATAAATAAGTTTTAAATAGCATAATTACTTTTTATAAAGCAACACCTAGTTTTTATATTTTTCCTAGCTTTTATATGTTGTAAAACATTTTTAGAAATTTTCTTGTAATTTTTACTGTTCACTTACTAGTTTTCATAATTTAAATAGTTTAATTGGTAATTAATTAATAAATAGAATAATAATTAGTAAACTAGTTTAAAAATAAATAAAATAAAGTTTTTATAATTTTTTAGGATTCCTGTGATGGTTAATTAGATTTATAAAAATCTTCTTAATTATCTAAGTCTTTTTAGTATTTATAATAATTTAAATCATATAATTAGTTAAATAATAATTAAAATAGTTAATAATTAATAATAATTAGATAAATAGTGTGAAATATATAATTTTATTTTTAAAATAAGTTTTATAATATTTTAGACTTTTAGAAATTTTAATTTTAAATTTCTAGACTTATTTTACATTTTCTTATTTATTAGTGAATTGTTAAATAATTATAAATAGTTATTAAATAATAATAATTAATTAAATAATTAGTAATTATAAAATAAATATTTTAAGTTTATTTAATTTGCATTTAAGCCCCTAAGGCATATAAATTAATACTTTAGTAAAAATCGTTTTTGTTTCGTACGTTTACGTATAATTAAATTAAACGTACGCGTTTTTAGTTATTAAAAGTTTTTAAATATCTGGCTTTTACGTAATCGTTAAAATAGTTTATTTAAGTTATTTTGTTTTATAAAACCCTACTGTAATCACTCACACACACACACTTATACCCTTTCCTGTTCATATTCACTCGATCACAGATTCGTTTTTAATACCATCACAACCTCGTTGGGACATTACGACCCGGGGAAACACTGTATTCCACGGAAGCATTCTCCCAGGCTGTTTGACTTTTACTATTGACAATTCACAAGTGGTTGAGAAATAAAATATAACTAGTTTGGGAGCAATCAAAATTTGGCGCCGCTGCCAGGGAGGTTGTGCACTTATTCTAAACGATTTTGCGTATTAGTGAATCTGAATACACGCTCATTTGTATATTTATCCGTCCTTGTTCATATTATTATCATATAAAACCAAAACTGTTCCCGAAAACTTTTTAAAATCAGTTTTCAACAAACAAAAAAAAAATAAATAAATAAAAAAAAAAACCCAAAAATATTTTCCTTCTCATTATTACAAAAATTTTCAAAAATATTTACCTTTACCCTCATACCTTTTTGATTCTTCATTTCTCACCCTCCTAAACCCTTTTGATTCTTTCTATGTCTTATTCTCACCCTCTTGTTTGTCAATGGTGTGGTAGTCCTTATAATGGTGGTAATTGCCCCAGTTGTGGCATGGTAGAGTCAGGAAACGGGTCTGTCTATAACCAGAATCCCTACTCCTACCCTGACATGACTGATTCATTCCATCAGCTTCCACACCATGAGAATCAGAAGTTTAAATGTTGTGAGTATTGTGGTGATTCACACTACAGTTCTGATTGTCAATCAGGAAGCACACTTGTCTATGAGCAGGTTCCTGATAACAATTATGACTCAAACACATACGACTCACAGCCACATCAGTTCAACTGTTGTGAGTACTGTGGAGGTCCTCACTTTAGTTTGGATTGTCAAACAGGGAATCCATTTCCTTGCAACAATTACGACTATTCGTTTCAAGACCCACCTCCACAGTACCAAAGGATCCAAGCAACTCCTCAATACCCGCAAGACCTTTGTCTAGAGGTTCTTGAAAAACTTAAAGACCTTAAGGAGGAGTTGGCTAATATTTCGTTTCACAATGCACCAAGTTTTTCTTGTGTACATTGTGGGGGTCCTCATGATGATTTCAAATGTCAACCGTATTATAAACCTGAACATTGTTCTAGTTCTGATACATCCGGTTTTGACACATCCACACCCCCACAGTCTCCACTCACTCAATATTCTCATGATAAATCTATCGCGGAATTACTTGCAGAAGAACATGCAGCTAGAGACGAAAGAAGCATGGAAGAATTACTAGTCTTAGAACGAGCAGCTATAACACGTTCCAAATTTTACAATGCTGCTCTTCTTGATGAAGATGATGAAAGTGATAATGATGATACCTCATCAAGTTCATCAATTGAGACTCCTTCCATGAATAATCAGGGAGAAAAGAGTATGGGAGAATTACTAGCAGCAGAACAAATGGAAATTATAAAATCCATGTATGCTAGTCCTTCTCAGCTCCCTCAGTTTGATGTTATCACACCCGAGGTTCCCACTCACTCTCTGAGCATGGGGGACGAGCATATTGACACTGTTCCTCAAAAGGAATCGGACGAATTCATAAAGTCTAGTGTTGAGAACCTTGTCTCAATCCCAGGTGAGTCACAAGGAATTCTTGATCATGTGTGTGATATCCTTCCCCCTCTTGTCTTCCCAAATGATCATATTGAGATGTTCTTTGATTCTGATGAGAACTATTCTTTATCTTGTGGAGACATAAGTTATGTGGGGGAATTACCTTCTGAGCTTGTCAACTTAGAAGAAGAGAATGATGAAGAAATAATCCAAGACGAAGCTCTTCGTCTTACATTATTAAATGCTAATCTTCTCATTTCTAGAATCGAGGCTTTTAATGAAAAGCCTATTTCATCTCCTATCCCCGTCAAGGATAGTGAGGTTTTGATCAATGATTCTATTCCGGAATTGCAAACGTTCCATTTTGATCATACGGGAGAGAAGATAAGTGGTATTACCACTTCTCATTCTTATAATTCTCTTCCCGTTTATGAATCATTTACTTTTGAGGAGTTCTCCGGTGAACTCACTCAAATCAATTCCGAATATGATTCATTCACCTTTGAGGAGTTCTCCGGTGAACTCACTCATATCATATCTCCTCCGGAGTATGATAACTTTTATTTTGATCTAGACATACCCATAATATGTCTTGATCAAACGAGCTTAAAAGAGGAGATTCATGAAACAATGAATTCTCCTATTGAAGATGATGAGTTAGTCATGATTTTCATCATGACTTTCTTTCTTTTCTTCATATATCCCGTGGATTCTCCTGTTCTTCACTCTTTCGGGAGTGAGGACATTATCTTTGACCCCGGCATTCTCATTTATAAATTATGAGCCGGGTACTTATCTCATCGGTGTGGAACTTTCACGTGCTTCAAATGTTTATCCAAACATCTTGAATGAAAGTCCGATGCAGATTGTCTCTTCCACATCATACTTCCCCATGGACAAATGAATTCGGGGTCGAGTCAAGCTAGCGACTCGGTAATCAAAAACAGTAGCACGTACTTAGGGTTTTCACCCTAAGTGTGGGGGAAATACTAACCCACATGTTGTATATATATATATATATATATATATATATATATATATATATATATATATATATATATATATATATATATATATATATATATATATATATATATATATATATATATCCTCTAAAAAAAATGTGTGTACATAAACTTAAATAAAGGCTATGGAATATTTTCTTTCTTACGTTCTAAGTGTTGGTTTAACACCCGGTACTTTAAATATTCAGGACAATATTCAGTTCTATGTGTGGGGGGAGATTCGTTATTCTAACGAATTTAAACACATGTTCCATCAAGAACCCCCATTTTAGCCCAAATTTTAAAAAATTTTCTCACTTAGAACGCAATAAATGGTTATTAGTCCGTCATGTCTAACCCACATAAGGATTGGCTAATCCAGGAGCAAACGGCTCTTGGTAAAGATAACTCAAATCCGTTTATGGCTTGCAATTTTCCCAAAATTGTATGGTACCTCAACTCGCCATATCCTAAAAAGCGAATGAGTTGGCTAGCCCGCAAGATTATGGCTTGTGGTAAAGGCAGTGGAAAATCTATAATTGGTAATCAGCTCACCAAGATGTTGACTATTCCATCAAGAGTTGGCTAGTCCAGAAGCAAACGACTTTTGGTAAAGACTAATCAAATCCGTTGACAGCTGGTGGTTTGCTAAAAATCACACGGTTAGCAGGTGTACCACAGTTCTTACATCTGGCTACTCCAGAAGTGATGGCTTTTGGTAAAGAGTTTTTCAAATTCATTAAGTTTTTCTCAAAAGATTGCTAGGGACTAGCAATGTTTTAGTGTGGGGGATTGATGAGTGTCTAAATACTCATCATTTTATACCAATCTGAACTGCCAAAACTTCCAAAAATACTCAAATATGCATCAAAATACTGAAAATATCTTAGAAGTGTGTTTTATATGTTTCAAATGAAAAATAATCAAAAACAGATGAAAAACGTACAAAGTTTGCATAATTGGCAGTTTCAGTCCCTCAAGTTTCAAAAATTGTCAAAACTAGTCCCTGGTTATTCTAAAAACTTGAAAAAGTCACCAAATGTCCTTTTTAATCATAAAGTTACATATTTAGTCCTTTGGTGCAAAGTTTCATAAAATTACAAGTTTAGTCCCTATACTTTGGAAATTAACATAAATGGTCCCTGGGATGTAAAAACTTTGAGAAAAATAAATTTTGGTCCTTGTGCTATTAATCTTTTACAGGAATGGTCCTTGGTAAGAAGTTTGGTGAAATTACATGTTTGGTCCCTGGAATTTGTAGATTTGGCAGGAAAGGTCCTCGGATATAAAAAAAATAAGAAATTATCAAAAGTGGCCTTTGTACTATTCATGAATGATAAATATGGTCCTTATGATAAACTTTGGAAAATTACACAACCTACCCTCAACTTTGCTCAAATTACAAAATTAGTCCTTGTGGTATTATAAACCTTAAACCAAACGGATCCTTATTATTAATAAAACCAA
Source organism: Artemisia argyi (assembly GCA_030686995.1). NCBI lineage: Eukaryota > Viridiplantae > Streptophyta > Magnoliopsida > Asterales > Asteraceae > Artemisia > Artemisia argyi. The sequence continues at coordinate 152,274,980 of CM060689.1, forward strand.
AAAAAAACCAATCCAAACTAAACTACCCAAGCCCACCCTTTTATTAATCCTAGGCCCATGTGATCCCAGCCCAACACCAAAACAAACCCACCCCGTTTATAATAAAACGGGGTCAACCCTGCAGTCAAACAAACAACCAAACCGCCCTACTATTCATCTTCTTCCACCTCACCCCCCATATGGCCTCTGCAACCTTTCCACCTACACCCCCAGCTGTTACCTACTCTCCCCACCATCACCTTCCACCTCACAACTCAGCCTACAACCCATTAATGCGTTCCCACCATAAATCTTCCACTACTACCTCAATTTTCATGTTTTTGCTTGGACCTCACTCCAAACTCTACCAAAACTCACTTTCTTGTCCCCCTCCACTAGCACTACACACCAAGGTTCCTTAATTGATCTCAAATTACCCCCAGCAACGTGGAGGATTTTTGGCGCGAAAAATATTTAAACGGATGAGATGTGTTACAGAGATCCAAGGGCTCTAATTTGTAGTGGGAAATGGTCCAGAGGGTCCCACAAACCCTAATTGTCAAATATAAAGCAAAGGGGAAGCAGATGAAAGAAGTATTAGATTAGCTTAGTTTAGTGTAGTGTCGAATTAGTTAATTTTCAAATTCCATTATACTTTAAATCTTTCTAGTGTCTAAATTAGTTAATTCAGTGTATTCCAACTCTTTCTAAATACTTAATTTCAAGTTTCAGTGTGTATCTCAGTTTGTGCCATTTTTAGCTCAAATTCTCAATTTACTTTGATGTTGTTGTATCAGATTATAAGGATATTCATAAGCTCATATAAGCTTTGACAAAGTTTAAATAAGCTTTAGAAAACCTTAAGTGTCTGTTTAGCTCATAAAAGAAAAAATACTAAAAAAATCAAATTAAATAGTTGAAAAATAAAAAATCAAGTTACAAGCAGATTGGTGCAAAGGAGCAAATTGAATTCTGGATGGATTTGGTTTAGTAGCTTTTTGGGAAGCTGTTAGGTTGATTCTCAGTTCATGGTTCTCAGTTCTTTGCTTTGGAAGCATTTGTACGCCTTTTACCATTTTTTGCATTTCATTGTAGAGGTAAGTTTAATGCTTCAAACTTTGTGTTTTCATGTTTAAATAGTGTTGTTAAGTGATAATATTAATTAAACTTAGTGTTGTGTTCATTAGATTAACTTGGAGCTAAAAATCAAAACATCACTGTGTAATACTCAAACTTGACAAATCTGTGTATTATACTTATGGTATGATTAATTTTTGCTTAGTTGTTTTTATATAATCATTATATAGTGTTAGGAATCAGTTGTATGGCTAACTCAGTCTTTCTCATTGAAAATCATCAAAGACAGTCCATAAGGGTGTGTTTGGTTCAGTAGGATTTGGGTTGTTCTAGGTTAATCTATTTGTAGGTTTCTGCTGCAACATATCATATTAGGCTAATATAACACAATGAAGTAATAAAATTAAGGGTTCTTTAGTTAGATAGTCAAAATCACCTATATATTCTCTTCATAAGTCCACTGTTAGGTTTTTAGGGTTGTATTTCCACCATTTCAAGTTACTATTAGTTGTTATACTCTAATATAGTTCCATTATAGCTTAATACAACATAACTAATCAGTTTAGTAAGATCTAAGTTGGTAAAAGTCAAAATTCAAGTTTCTATCAAAAGTCAAACTTTGCTCATCTCAGATTTTTTCCAATCTAGTGGGATTTTTATAGAATTTTGTATTAAGATTCAGGCCTTGAGCTTTTGTGGACTTGTAGTCTACCAGCTCTATTTTAAGATCCCACTTAGCTTGTATTTTTGGGATTTTTCTATTGGGACCCACACCCCAAGCAACACACCTGCAGGGCAAGGTATTGCCCTGCTGCAGTCACCACAGTCCTATACCACCAACTTTGGTGGTGGTTTGTAACCACCTCAGTGGGTCCCACACCATAAACTTAGTTTCTCCCAACCCCCTCCTAGTAGGCTTTCTGTTTTGACCAATAGTTTGACCTGTGCACTTGTGGACCCCACCTGATTTAAGCCATCTAGTTTGTACCATTTCTGAGTATTATTTGAGTTTTGGAATTGTTTAATCTTGCTTATCAGCTTATCTACTGAGCTTATTTGGCATATTTTAGCTTAGACATATCCAACATACTCAGTTAAACCAGATTCATCCATAGTGGGTCCCACACAAGCTTATTTGAGCTTATTTATTTAGTTGGTCAGCTAAGGTCAACTGTGGTGGTATTAAGCTTCCACAGTGCTTAATATTAAGTTATAAATTAGTTCTTTTCACAAAAGTTAGTTATTTTTAGATATAAAATAGATTTGTAAAAGAAAAATCAAGAAAAAACAAAATAAAAATAAGTGATACTTTCTATTTAATTTCAATTTTCATTTTTAGATTTTTATTAAGTAAGTTGTATTTTTATATTTTTCTTCCTTTTATATTAAAGTATTTTTAATAATTATATTAAAGTATTTTTAATAATTTTCTCAGATTTTGATTTTGTCTTTTAGTATTAATTATAATTAATATTAGTTTTATTAATAAATAATCAATAAATAAGTTTTAAATAGCATAATTACTTTTTATAAAGCAACACTTAGTTTTTATATTTTTCCTAGCTTTTATATGTTGTAAAACATTTTTAGAAATTTTCTTGTAATTTTTACTGTTCATTTACTAGTTTTCATAATTTAAATAGTTTAATTGGTAATTAATTAATAAATAGAATAATAATTATTAAATTAGTTTAAAAATAAATAAAATAAAGTTTTTATAATTTTTTAGGATTCCTGTGATGGTTAATTAGATTTATAAAAATCTTCTTAATTATCTAAGTCTTTTTAGTATTTATAATAATTTAAATCATATAATTAGTTAAATAGTAATTAAAATAGTTAATAATTAATAATAATTAGATAAATAGTGTGAAATATATAATTTTATTTTTAAAATAAGTTTTATAATATTTTAGACTTTTAGAAATTTTAATTTTAAATTTCTATACTTATTTTACATTTTCTTATTTATTAGTGAATTATTAAATAATTATAAATAGTTATTAAATAATAATGATTAATTAAATAATTAGTAATTATAAAATAAATATTTTAAGTTTATTTAATTTGCATTTAAGCCCCTAAGGCATATAAATTAATACTTTAGTAAAAATCGTTTTTGTTTCGTACGTTTACATAGAATTAAATTAAACGTAAGCGTTTTTAGTTATTAAAAGTTTTTAAATATCTGGCTTTTACGTAATCGTTAAAATAGTTTATTTAAGTTATTTTGTTTTATAAAACCCTAGTGTAATCACTCACACACACACTTATACCCTTTCCTGTTCATATTCACTCGATCACAGATTCGTTTTTAATACCATCACAACCTCGTTGGGACATTACGACCCGGGGAAACACTGTATTCCACGGAAGCATTCTCCCAGGCTGTTTGACTTTTACTATTGACCATTCACAAGTGGTTGAGAAATAAAATATAACTAGTTTGGGAGCAATCAATGCACATCCGCTTTGCACCAACCGAATAGTGTCGGATCGCAAGGGGGACACATTGGCTCCTTGAGTGAGCTCAATAGTGTTTCGATAGCCTTGGTGGCTAGGACGGTGATGAGGCGAAAAATGATCCGTTTTTAGGGGGTCATTTAAGCCCGAATCCGACTTTATTTGATCAAATATTGCCCTAAATCGTTCCTTTTGTGATTTTAGGTACTTGGAGAGTGAATTCTGGAAAAGAGGCCATTTTGGACGTTTTTGGAGCATAAAAGTAAAGAAAACGGCAAAGTCTTAATTTTCCATGCTGGGAACAGGAGGTGACGGCGTCAAGAGTAATTCCATGACGGCGTCAAACCTCAAGAATTTAAATCCGTAGTTGATGACGGCGTCACACACAGGGCGTCAAGAGTAATTTATGTGACGCCCTAGGCCTTGACGGCGTCAGAAGTAGATCAAGGCCGTCCGAGGAAGTATTTGGCGGCGAGATGACGGCGTCACACCTTTGTTCTTGACGCCGTCATCCCCATTTTCCTATATATAGTTTTCTAGTTTTTCACATTAAAGGAGAGAAGTTTTGGAGAAACCCTAAAGACGATTTTGGTGCAACTTTTACAGGTTTTTCAAGGGTTCCAAACCCTTGATACCTTGCATAGTAATTGAGATAAGTGTTCTTCTAATTCAATCAATATGTCTATGTGTTGGTTGTCTATATCTTGTTCTTGTCTCAATTCCATTATGCTAGGCTAGATCTCTTTTGTGTTTACTTAGATCTAATGAAACCTAGATATTGATTATGTGTTGATTACTTGTTTATTCTTGTCTTGGATGAATGATTTATATGTTAGGCTTAAGAAAACTGGCAGATCTCCAAATGGTAACATGCTTGAACGTCTTAAGAAACATGAACCGAGGCGTACTAGGTCTTTATTGGTTGTATTTAATGCATGAGCCACTGTTTACAATCCCTATAGTTGTGTTGGGCATGGTGTAGGAGGAGATAAGAGCTCATAGAATTGGGGAGTTATGTATGCCACCCCATGAATGGTATTAAGGAATACGATCCGTCATCCATACAATTATAACAAGTAATTAACGTGTAAAAGATATTTAGGGAGTAGTGAAATCTAAGTAAACACATTTTCTCCAATTACTGCTCACAACCTTAGTATAATTAGTTTATTTTCATTTTCAGTATTTTATTTTGATTGCATCTTAGTTTTGGGTTAGTTGAATAGCAAGTAATTCCGCCCACTCTTCCAAAACCCGAGATTTTACTTGCTTTCCAAAAAAATATAAAAACACAAAAAATAATCATCCCTCACCTTTAGAACTAGTATTTAGGCTTTCTAATCCTAGCGACACTATTCCTAAGCTGAACGATCAATCCCCCGGTACTTGTCACTATACTATACTACAACGATCAGGTACACTGCCTGGTGGGGGTTGTAAGCTTCTCGAGATCCCTCGAGAGGTAATGCCTGTTGCGATTCCCACGCATCAAGTTTTTGGCGCCGCTGCCGGGGAATAGTTATTGTCTAGGTTAGAATTTCTTTTTATTAGGTCTACTTGCTAGATTCCTTTCTAGTAAGATTTTATTTTTATTTTTAGGTTTTCTTTAGTCTATCTTATTTCTTCGTGCCTTTGTTCGTAACTCTTTACCATCCGACATCATGGAAGGTGGTAACATCTTTGAACCCGTCATCCCACCACAACAAAACCCACCACTAGAACCCCTTAGGCCCCGAACTTTAGGAGAGTATTCCCGACCTAGCCACCAAGGCTACCGAAACACCATTGAGCTCACCGGAGACAATGTGACCCCCTTGCGATCCGACACCATCCGGTTGGTGCAAAGCGGATGTGCATTCCATGGACTTCGTTCCGAAGATCCAAACCAACATCTTAAGGACTTTCTCAAAATCGTAGATTCCATAGACCTAGGTGTTGAAACTAGAGAGACAACCCGATTACGCCTATTCCAATTCTCTCTACGGGATCAAGCTAGTCAATGGCTTGAGCGTTTACCCGCGGGATCCATCACCACATGGGACAATCTCGCCAATCGCTTCCTTACCCAATTCTTTCCACCGGAAAAGACTGCAACGCTTAGAAGGGACATTTTGATGTTTGAGCAACAGCGGGGTGAAAATTTCTACGAGGCTTGGGCCCGTTTTAAGGATCTCCTCCACAAGATCCCTCATCATGGCATAAACCTTTGGTTATTAGTCCAGATTTTCTACGACCATGTTAACTATCACACTAAGCGCACCATCGACAGGGACGTGGGAGGTAAACTGCGTGATAAGAACGCCGAGGAGTCTTGGGCAATTATCGAAGAGCTCGCTGTTGATAATCATGAGATTTGGGAATTTAAACATACGATAGAAGCGACCATCAATGCAGTCTCGACATCTGGAGGAACCACCGAAATCCCCGATGAACTCCTATGCAAACTTGAGGCAAAAGTTGACTATTTTGAGGAAAGGCAAAGGAGACCTTTAAGTCCTAGACAAGCCACTGTCAATTCTGTCTCAAAACCAACTTCGGCACCATTATCTTAGTCACCTTCTAGAGAACATGTCGAGACTTTTCAGAGGTGCACCCCACCTTGTTCCCCTCCCAAGGAACTTAGCTCGGAGTTTGAGGCTAGGATGAGAGAATATATGGCAACTCACTCTGATCGGCTTGCTAGATTCGAAGAAGCAGTTTATAAGCAAAAAGAGGAGATGCAGGAGAAAATGAATGAGATGTTGAGTCTATTGGAGGAGTATGCCAATCAGAGAACCCCCGAACGAATACTGCTAAGGAAAGAAAGCGCCACTCCCACCACCCAATTTGTTAACTCCATCACCATTGTCCATAAAGATAACGAGAAGGTAGAAACTCCTGCTAAACAGACCTTAGAAAAACCACCAGAGTCCCAACCTTTGAGTTACTACCTGAAACATGATATAAACAAAACACACCATAACAAATTGGATTAAGGGTGATGGGCGTAACCAATCCTCCGGACAGGTTCCTGAGAAAGAGGAAGAAGAGGAAGATGAGCATGATACGCTTCCTGGAGGATCAGTGTCGAGAGGTTATTGGTACAGAAAGTGGCTACTAAGCAGGTAGCATGTGGGAACTTTGAAATACCAACGAGCATCGGGGACTTGAAACATCTTAGTGCTTTCGCCGACCAAGGATCGGAAGTAAATCTTATGCCCCTAACTATTTACATCCAACTAACGTCAAAATGCCAGCACCTACTCGTGTTAGGTTATCTCTTGTTGGACACTCGTACGTATACTGATGAGTGTCTAAATACTCATCATTTTATACTAATCTGAGCTGCCAAAACATACAAAAACACTCAAATATGTATCAAAATACTTAAAATATCTTAAAGTTGTGTTTTATATGTTTCAAATGCAAAATATGCAAAAACAGATGAAAAACGTACAAAGTTTGCATAATTGGCAGTTTCAGTCCCTCAAGTTTCATAAATTGTCAAAACTAGTCCCTGGTTATTCTAAAAACATGAAAATGTCATCAAAGGTCCTTTTTAATCATAAAGTTACATATTTAGTCCTTTGGTGCAAAGTTTCATAAAATTACAAGTTTAGTCCCTCAACTTTGGAAATTGACAGAAATGGTCCCTGGGATGTAAAAACTTTGAGAAAAGCAATTTTGGTCCTTATACTAATAATCTTTTGCAGGAATGGTCCTTGGGTGATAAGTTTGGTGAATTTACATGATTGGTCCCTGAAGTTTCACAGTTTGGCAAAACAGGTCCCTCAAAGTTTTAAACTTGACAGTTTCAGTCCCTGGGTGTTCAAAATGGGAAAATTATCATTAAGGGTCCTAGGGAATTCATAATTTTCACTATTAGTCCCTGGATTAAAAGTTTGGAGAAATTACGTAATCAGTCCCTGAAATTTGGTGAATTGTCAGTTTTAGTCCCCGGGTATTTAAAAAAATTAAAAATATCAAAAATGCCATGGTACTATTCACATGTGATAAGTTTAAATCCTTATTTAAACTATGGGAATGTTACAATTTCAGACCCTCAAATTTTCCTTAATTACATTTTTTGTCCTTGTGATTTAATATCTAAAAACCAAACGGACCTTATTTTTATTACTAAACCAAAAAAAAAAACCAAATCCAAACTAAAACATTACCCAGCCCACTCCCTTCCTAAGCCCAATCCCAGCCCAGTCCAACCCCAAGTCAACACCCGGTCAACAAAACCAAAACCACCCTTCCCAGTCATCCCCTACCCCTCACCTCTGCAACTCCAATACTACTCCACACCCACAGTATCACTTCCACCTCATACCTCTACCTCTCCACGCAAACTCTCCACCTCACACAACCCTCCAAAAAACCCTTAAAACCCGTACGTTGTCCCCAAGTTACGCGTTGGACTTTTTGGCGTGAAAAAGTATTTTTGAACGGTATGGATTAATTAAACCTTATCAACGGCTAAGATGTGGTGGGAAAGGACCCAGTGGGTCCCACAAACCCTGGAAGTCTCTTTAAAAGAGAAAAGAAGCCAGAAGGATGAATTATTAGTTTAGGAGTAGTGTAACTTAGTCGTAGGTAGTATAATTTAGTCATTAAGTTGTATTTTAAGTTAAAACAAGCTTGTATCAGTTAAATTTCATGTAATTCTATCTTTAATTCATCTCAATTTCAAGTTTTCAGTTCATGTCTCATTATTGCATTTTTCAAATTTCAAGTAATTCTCAAAGTTAATTGATCTTGTTTGTAGTTGGTTATAAGGATTCAAATAGTTCATATAAGCTCTGATAAAGCTTTTATAAGCTTTGAGAAACCTTAGAATCAGGTTTAGTTTACAATTCCAAAAATAATCAAAAATACAAAGAAAAAGAAAAATAAATAGAAAATCTGTGGTTATGAAGATTGAGCATTGGACATGGTGTGTTTTGGATTACCTCTGGGTTAGTAGTCTTGTGGAAGACTGATTAGGAAAGTTCTTGGTCCATGTTTTTGTTTCTCAGTCACATGCTAATGTAAGTCACTTCTTAACCTTCTTTGTCATTTTACTGTTTCATTGTTCTAATATCTTATATTGTGTTAATTTGTGTTCCTGTGTTGTCAAATAATGATAATTTAGAGTAATATTGGTATGTTGTTAATTGAAATTCATATTTGCTAGTTATTAAAATTATACAGTCAAAATAGAATACTTGTGATTTTTGCTTAATAGTTGTTACTCTCTGTGTTTTTGTGTTTAAAATAGTCTATTACACCATAATATTAACTTTGATATCAATCTCATGATCTTATACAATAATTTGTAGTGAAAGTCAAAAATTAGTCAAGATAAGGGGGTGTTTGGTTTTGACTGTTTGGAAGGCTCATGGAATTCATTGTTGTTATTTTAGCTCAGAACATACACCCTTAGGATATTTTAGGTCATTGTGGTCATAAGATTTGGTACCAATAGCTACAATAGTCAAAATCATGGTGCATAATCTTACACAGTTAACTGTGTAAGATTTTGTAAACTATGACCAACCACATTAGCTTATAAGTCATATCTTTAGGCTAGAGTAGCTTTAGTTTAGCTTATTACAATCAACTTAGTCATTTAGAAGATCTCAAAACTCAGAAAAGTCAAATTAGCTAAGAAACTTGAAAAGTCAAAAGTGCTTGCTTGCAGATTTTCACCAAACTTGCAAGATTAAAATAAAATTTTGTGTTAGGTTTTAGAAGTTGAAACTTGTTTTCATTGATACTATACCACCTCAGCTTCAAGGTTTTAGCACCATTTTATTTTAGTGATTTTTGTGGTGGACCCCACATCTAGCCAAACACAGCTGCAGGGAGATAACCTCCCCTGTGCAGCAGATAATCAGGTCACACCACCACCTTTGGTGGTGGTTTGTGACCACCTCAGTGGGACCCACACCTCCACCTTAGTACCTTTGAACCCCCCTCCTAGTAGGCTTTTATTATTGACCTCTTGTTTGACCTAGATCATTGTGGACCCCACTTAGAATTGCCATTGAACCTTGTCCCATAAACTGTCTCAGTCCACAATAAGCAAGTGCTTATTGTGGCTTATTGGCTTATTCAGTATGCCCCAATGGTTTTTTCTTGCTTTAACTTGTTTACCTATCTTATTAGAACCAGAAATATCCAAGGTGGGTCCCAAATAAGCTCATTTGAGCTTATTAGCTTGTTTGGTCAACCAAAGTCAACTGTGGAGGTAATAAGCCTCCACAGTGCTTATTATTAAGTTGTAAAATATTTGTTTTCACAAAAGTTGTTTGTTTTTATGTATAATATAGTTTTGTAAAAGAAAATTTAAGAAAAACAAATATAAAATTAAGTGATAGTTTCTATTTAATATAATTTAATTTTAATTTTCATTTTTAGATTTTAATTAAGTAATTTGTGTTTTTATATTTTTATTAATTTCCTTATATATTAAAGTATTTTTCATAATTTTCTTAGATTTTTATATTGTCATTTAGTATTTATTAGATTTAAAAATAGTTTTATTAGTAATTAATTAATAAGTAAGTTAAAAATAGCATAATTAATTTTTATATAGCAACACCTAGTTTTTATATTTTTCCTAGCTTTTATAAGTAATAATATAATTTTAGTAATTTTTCTAGAATTTTTACTGTTCATTTAATAGTTTTCATAATTTTAATAGTTTAATTAGATATTAATTACTAAATAGAATAATAATTAGTTAACTAGTTTAAAAATATATAAAATAAAGTTTTTATAATTTTTTAGGATTCCCATGATGGTTAATTAGATATATAAAATTTTTCATAATTTTCTAAGTTAGTTTAATATTATTTGTAATTTAAGATAGTTTAATTAGTTTAATTATTATAAATAGTTTTTAATTAATAGAAAATTCACAAAAAGACAAAAAGATTTATTTTTATTTTTTTATACTTTCTTCAAGTTCTATTTTAAGTTTAGAAAATATTTTTATAAGTTTTTAGTTTAATTTGTAGTGTTTATTATTTTTAGTTTTAATTAAGATAGTTTTAATTAAATAGTTAAATAGTTTTTATTTAAATAATTAATAATAAATAATATAATAATCTTAAAAATAGTTTTATTTTTAGTTTAATTTTATTTTAAGTTTAAGTTTATAGGATTTTCATTTTTAACCCTTATAGTTTATTTTTCTTAAAACTCACCTTTTTCTCAGTACGCAGTCGCGTCTGATTTTAATTTGGTGTACGTTTTTAATATCTAGTTTTCACGTAATCATTCTATTAGCTTACCTAAGTTATTTTATTTTATAAAACCCTAGTCTAATCACACACACACACTTTTATACCATTCCCTGTTCAGATTCACTCGATCACAGATTCGTTTTAAATCATCACAACCTCGTTGGGACATTACGACCCGGGAAAACACTGTATTCCTCGGAAGCATTTGCCTTTGATTAGTTTGACTTTACTATTGACCATTCACAAGTGGTTGAGAAATAAAAGATAACTAGTTCAGGGCGAATCAAAATTTGGCGCCGCTGCCGGGGAGGTTGTGCGCTTATTTTAAACGATTTTGCGTATTAGTGATTTTGGATACATGCTCATTGTATATTTACCATCTTTTACCTTTCATATTTAATTGTTGTTTCTTAAATTTAACATAATTTAGGCTTTTATGTTTTGGAATTTGACTATGGTTTGAAATGATATTTTAACTGTCAATATACATAATTTTTGATAATCCTAGGCTTAAGCTGCTTGACAACATGTTTATGCTTAAAAAGATTTGAATCTTGACAAATTATGATCTCTGGATTGGATGAAATTGGTTTATACAGTTCTATGCTTTGAAAAGCTCGTTTTAATTTCATTAAAGGGTTGTTTAGATTGGATAGTTACACTGAGTTAAAGGTTGTTTTTGTAGTTTTTCTTGTTTGATGTATTGCATATGTGATCTAAATAATTCAGTGAAATGTTAATCAAAGGGTATAGCATGGTAGAAAGTCAATTTGACACATTGATGATCTCATTATGAGTACTGTGAGATTGTGTGATCTAATAACCTTGCATAAATGTTCAAATGTTGTTATTTTTTGTTAGTTTCATGTTCTTGTAACTTAATTAGATTTCATTTAAAGGTTGTTTGGATCTAATGGTTTAACTGTGTTAGAGGTTGTGTAGGGTGTTATTCTTGTTTGATATATGCCATATATGATTAATTTGACTCAGTGATAGCTTCAATTAAGTGGTGTTGCATGTGGAAAATCAAAATTGACACTTTGATCATCTTGCATGAGCACTGTGATGTTGTTAGACCCTAGAATCTTGCATATTAGTTTAAATGTTGTTTATCTTTGATAAAATTCATATTATAATATAAAAACAAAAACAGTTCCCAAAAACATTTTAAAATTAGTTTTCAACAAACACAAAAAACCAAAAATACTTTCTATCCTTGTATGTACATTATACTTTATCATTCAACTTGCTGGCTGTCAGGACAAATTTATTACAGTTAATCATTCACAAGTGATTAGCTTGCGTGGTAAACCTGACACAAGCCTGGGAGGTAGTGATTACATATATTATATTATTTCATAAACAATATAAAATACAAAAACATTTTTCCTATGCACACAACTTGCCCAGTTTGATTAGTCCCTCAGTTACAACATTTGGTTGTTGGCTGTTTTGAAAAACAATTTGGTAGACGTTACAAACCTAGATTCCCTTTTAAGGGGCGGAAACGCGCAGTTTGTTAACTCCTCTATTTGAGAACGTTTGATCGTTCAGTTGTCAGATTCCAGTTACTGAGTTTTGTCAAGCCCAGATTCCCTTTCGAGGGGCAGTTGTTAGGATTTTTCTTTTCTCTGTATATATATATATAAAAAAGTGATAAAAATACAAAAACATTATAAAATATAAAATACAAAAAGATTTTAATGGTTGAAATCTATTTGATATTTGAAAATACTTTTTGACTATCAATTTTCCTAATCTTGATATTCCTAGGTCTAAATGTGATTAAACACCATGTTTACACTAAAAAAGGGTTTACTGTGCTTAGTATAATTCCTGGAAAGATATAGATTAGGTTTATCCAGTTCATGTATTGAAAATCTCATTTAGGTTTTATTGTTAACCATTTCCTTGTATATATATAAAAATTAATATGCATATAAAATCTAAAAAGAATCTTCGTATCATTTTCTAAGTTTTCTACGCTCAAAAAGGATCCTTAGACTAATAAATTCTTCATAATTCTGTGAGTGGACCCCACTCCTATTTCTTACCCTTTCTAACACCTAAGTGTGGGGGTGTGCCCCACATTTCGTATATAGATCTGAAAAACTTTGAAAATTGTAAATACAGAAAAATAAAATAATTGTTGTGTTACCCCACTTAGCTTTAAATGTTATCTTTTTACGTTCAAGGATTCGGTATAATCGCTGGGATTTTGAATATTGAGGACAATATTCATTTCTAAGTGTGGGGGGGAATTCTGGCGAATTTGATCACTTATGCCCTTTTTCCCAAAAATGGCCAAAATTTAAAATTTTTTCACTTGGTATTAGTGTTTTGCACTAAATACAACAAAATGGCATCAATCCTCCATGTCTAACCCACAACAGGATTGGCTAATCCAGGAGCAAACGGTTCTTGGTAAAGATAACTCAAACCCGTTTATGGCTTGCAATTTGCCAAAAATTGTATGGTTCCTCAACTCCCCATTATCCTCAAAAGCTAATGAGTTGGCTAGCCCGCAAGATTATGGCTTGTGGTAAAGGCTGTGGAAAAACCATAATTGGTAATCAGCTCACCAAGATGTTGACTATTCCATCAAGAGTTGGCTAGTCCAGAAGCAAACGGCTTTTGGTAAAGACTAATCAAATCCGTTGACAGCTGGTGATTTGCTCAAAATCACACGGTTATCAGGTGTGCCACAGTTCTTACACCTGGCTACTCCAGAAGTGATGGCTTTTGGTAAAGAGTTTTTCAAAACCATTAAGTTTTTCTCAATAGATTGCTAGGGACTAGCAATAGTTTAGTGTGGGGGATTGATGAGTGTCTAAATACTCATCATTTTATACTAATCTGAGCTGCCAAAACATACAAAAACACTCAAATATGTATCAAAATACTTAAAATATCTTAAAGTTGTGTTTTATATGTTTCAAATGCAAAATATGCAAAAACAGATGAAAAATGTACAAAGTTTGCATAATTGGCAGTTTCAGTCCCTCAAGTTTCATAAATTGTCAAAACTAGTCCCTGGTTATTCTAAAAACATGAAAATGTCATCAAAGGTCCTTTTTAATCATAAAGTTACATATTTAGTCCTTTGGTGCAAAGTTTCATAAAATTACAAGTTTAGTCCCTCAACTTTGGAAATTGACAGAAATGGTCCCTGGGATGTAAAAACTTTGAGAAAAGCAATTTTGGTCCTTATACTAATAATCTTTTGCAGGAATGGTCCTTGGGTGATAAGTTTGGTGAATTTACATGATTGGTCCCTGAAGTTTCACAGTTTGGCAAAACAGGTCCCTCAAAGTTTTAAACTTGACAGTTTCAGTCCCTGGGTGTTCAAAATGGGAAAATTATCATTAAGGGTCCTAGGGAATTCATAATTTTCACTATTAGTCCCTGGATTAAAAGTTTGGAGAAATTACGTAATCAGTCCCTGAAGTTTGGTGAATTGTCAGTTTTAGTCCCCGGGTATTTAAAAAAATTAAAAATATCAAAAATGCCATGGTACTATTCACATGTGATAAGTTTAAATCCTTATTTAAACTATGGGAATGTTACAATTTCAGACCCTCAAATTTTCCTTAATTACATTTTTTGTCCTTGTGATTTAATATCTAAAAACCAAACGGACCTTATTTTTATTACTAAACCAAAAAAAAAACCAAATCCAAACTAAAACATTACCCAGCCCACTCCCTTCCTAAGCCCAATCCCAGCCCAGTCCAACCCCAAGTCAACACCCGGTCAACAAAACCAAAACCACCCTTCCCAGTCATCCCCTACCCCTCACCTCTGCAACTCCAATACTACTCCACACCCACAGTATCACTTCCACCTCATACCTCTACCTCTCCACGCAAACTCTCCACCTCACACAACCCTCCAAAAAACCCTTAAAACCCGTACGTTGTCCCCAAGTTACGTGTTGGACTTTTTGGCGCGAAAAAGTATTTTTGAACGGTATGGATTAATTAAACCTTATCAACGGCTAAGATGTGGTGGGAAAGGACCCAGTGGGTCCCACAAACCCTGGAAGTCTCTTTAAAAGAGAAAAGAAGCCAGAAGGATGAATTATTAGTTTAGGAGTAGTGTAACTTAGTCGTAGGTAGTATAATTTAGTCATTAAGTTGTATTTTAAGTTAAAACAAGCTTGTATCAGTTAAATTTCATGTAATTCTATCTTTAATTCATCTCAATTTCAAGTTTTCAGTTCATGTCTCATTATTGCATTTTTCAAATTTCAAGTAATTCTCAAAGTTAATTGATCTTGTTTGTAGTTGGTTATAAGGATTCAAATAGTTCATATAAGCTCTGATAAAGCTTTTATAAGCTTTGAGAAACCTTAGAATCAGGTTTAGTTTACAATTCCAAAAATAATCAAAAATACAAAGAAAAAGAAAAATAAATAGAAAATCTGTGGTTATGAAGATTGAGCATTGGACATGGTGTGTTTTGGATTACCTCTGGGTTAGTAGTCTTGTGGAAGACTGATTAGGAAAGTTCTTGGTCCATGTTTTTGTTTCTCAGTCACATGCTAATGTAAGTCACTTCTTAACCTTCTTTGTCATTTTACTGTTTCATTGTTCTAATATCTTATATTGTGTTAATTTGTGTTCCTGTGTTGTCAAATAATGATAATTTAGAGTAATATTGGTATGTTGTTAATTGAAATTCATATTTGCTAGTTATTAAAATTATACAGTCAAAATAGAATACTTGTGATTTTTGCTTAATAGTTGTTACTCTCTGTGTTTTTGTGTTTAAAATAGTCTATTACACCATAATATTAACTTTGATATCAATCTCATGATCTTATACAATAATTTGTAGTGAAAGTCAAAAATTAGTCAAGATAAGGGGGTGTTTGGTTTTGACTGTTTGGAAGGCTCATGGAATTCATTGTTGTTATTTTAGCTCAGAACATACACCCTTAGGATATTTTAGGTCATTGTGGTCATAAGATTTGGTACCAATAGCTACAATAGTCAAAATCATGGTGCATAATCTTACACAGTTAACTGTGTAAGATTTTGTAAACTATGACCAACCACATTAGCTTATAAGTCATATCTTTAGGCTAGAGTAGCTTTAGTTTAGCTTATTACAATCAACTTAGTCATTTAGAAGATCTCAAAACTCAGAAAAGTCAAATTAGCTAAGAAACTTGAAAAGTCAAAAGTGCTTGCTTGCAGATTTTCACCAAACTTGCAAGATTAAAATAAAATTTTGTGTTAGGTTTTAGAAGTTGAAACTTGTTTTCATTGATACTATACCACCTCAGCTTCAAGGTTTTAGCACCATTTTATTTTAGTGATTTTTGTGGTGGACCCCACATCTAGCCAAACACAGCTGCAGGGAGATAACCTCCCCTGTGCAGCAGATAATCAGGTCACACCACCACCTTTGGTGGTGGTTTGTGACCACCTCAGTGGGACCCACACCTCCACCTTAGTACCTTTGAACCCCCCTCCTAGTAGGCTTTTATTATTGACCTCTTGTTTGACCTAGATCATTGTGGACCCCACTTAGAATTGCCATTGAACCTTGTCCCATAAACTGTCTCAGTCCACAATAAGCAAGTGCTTATTGTGGCTTATTGGCTTATTCAGTATGCCCCAATGGTTTTTTCTTGCTTTAACTTGTTTACCTATCTTATTAGAACCAGAAATATCCAAGGTGGGTCCCAAATAAGCTCATTTGAGCTTATTAGCTTGTTTGGTCAACCAAAGTCAACTGTGGAGGTAATAAGCCTCCACAGTGCTTATTATTAAGTTGTAAAATATTTGTTTTCACAAAAGTTGTTTGTTTTTATGTATAATATAGTTTTGTAAAAGAAAATTCAAGAAAAACAAATATAAAATTAAGTGATAGTTTCTATTTAATATAATTTAATTTTAATTTTCATTTTTAGATTTTAATTAAGCAATTTGTGTTTTTATATTTTTATTAATTTCCTTATATATTAAAGTATTTTTCATAATTTTCTTAGATTTTTATATTGTCATTTAGTATTTATTAGATTTAAAAATAGTTTTATTAGTAATTAATTAATAAGTAAGTTAAAAATAGCATAATTAATTTTTATATAGCAACACCTAGTTTTTATATTTTTCCTAGCTTTTATAAGTCATAATATAATTTTAGTAATTTTTCTAGAATTTTTACTGTTCATTTAATAGTTTTCATAATTTTAATAGTTTAATTAGATATTAATTACTAAATAGAATAATAATTAGTTAACTAGTTTAAAAATATATAAAATAAAGTTTTTATAATTTTTTAGGATTCCCATGATGGTTAATTAGATATATAAAATTTTTCATAATTTTCTAAGTTAGTTTAATATTATTTGTAATTTAAGATAGTTTAATTAGTTTAATTATTATAAATAGTTTTTAATTAATAGAAAATTCACAAAAAGACAAAAAGATTTATTTTTATTTTTTTATACTTTCTTCAAGTTCTATTTTAAGTTTAGAAAATATTTTTATAAGTTTTTAGTTTAATTTGTAGTGTTTATTATTTTTAGTTTTAATTAAGATAGTTTTAATTAAATAGTTAAATAGTTTTTATTTAAATAATTAATAATAAATAATATAATAATCTTAAAAATAGTTTTATTTTTAGTTTAATTTTATTTTAAGTTTAAGTTTATAGGATTTTCATTTTTAACCCTTATAGTTTATTTTTCTTAAAACTCACCTTTTTCTCAGTACGCAGTCGCGTCTGATTTTAATTTGGTGTACGTTTTTAATATCTAGTTTTCACGTAATCATTCTATTAGCTTACCTAAGTTATTTTATTTTATAAAACCCTAGTCTAATCACACACACACACTTTTATACCATTCCCTGTTCAGATTCACTCGATCACAGATTCGTTTTAAATCATCACAACCTCGTTGGGACATTACGACCCGGGAAAACACTGTATTCCTCGGAAGCATTTGCCTTTGATTAGTTTGACTTTACTATTGACCATTCACAAGTGGTTGAGAAATAAAAGATAACTAGTTCAGGGCGAATCATATACCCCCTAGGAATCGCAGTAGATGTATTAGTTAATGTTGCAGGATTCATATACCCCGTTGATTTTATGATCATTGATGATAAAGGGGATGGATGCATGCCAATAATCCTTGGCGCACCATTCCTCACCACCGCTAGGGCTGTCATTAAGTATGAAGGTAGGAAGATTGAGCTTAAATCTGGAAAAAGAAAGATTAGCTTCCCCATGACCCCGCGAAGTGGGCATGAGAATTTGAGTTGGAGAATGGTCAAAAACAACATTGGCACGACACCCATTCGTGTTCAGAATAAGATTCTTGCATGGGAGGCAAGAATCAAAAGCTATAAGAAAGCTAAGGATGAAAGAAGAAAAGGCAATAAGGTTCCAATTGAACTCGAACATACTCGACACGAAAAACATCATACACCATTTGAGGAAGGGAACTTGGTGCTCTTGAGACACTTGGAAACAACAATACCACCCGATAAACCAAGTCCTTAGTGGTATGGGCCATTCACAATCGAAGGATTGAGCCAAGATGGAGTAGCTAACTTTAGAAGCAAATTAGGTGGGAAGGTGAATGCGAGTATCGACAGATTGAGGCACTACCACCATAACAGTAATGATCGCAACTATATGGGGTATATCATTTCAAATGATGAGATCACGTAGTAACCCATGACCTTGAGTCTAGCTACAAGACTCGTAAATAAAGAAAAACGCTTCTTGGGAGGCAACCCATGTTTTGTGTGATTTTATTTGTTTGTTTGTTATTTGCTTCCGTATGCATGTTTTATTTTTATTGTTGGTAGATCATGCTTCTAAATTAAAATGTGGAAATACTTTACTATGTTGTTTGGCCTAGTCTTAACTCCAACCTAAAAGTATTTTTGCAAAAGATAAGTGTAAGGGGAAACCCCAAATATGTTTTCAAGAAACAAACCGATCATGATTCTCTACAATATTAAATGAACATGTATATTCGTATTCGTTTGAGTCAAATGCTTGTATTGAGTCATAATGAAGTTTTGCAGGATTTTCCAGGAAGTAGGACCAAGTTTTTCCAGAAATTTTCCGGAAACTTAACATAAGAATTTATGCAGGTCCATTCTGACGGCGTCATAGTTTTACTCTTGACGGCGTCAGGAGTTAAAATCTGGAAATTTTACCGGTTTTGTTTTTCTAACGGAGTCTTATGGTTTTTGTGAATTATTAAGTTTTATAATCTCCAGGAAATCTGCAAACTTCATTCCACAAGCATTATATCTTATTTTGTTTTCTAGGACTTAGAAACTTATATAGGATGCCGCCGATTTTACGCGAGGTTGTCTTGTCTATTTTTGTCAGGATTTACAAGTTATGTTTGACAAGGAGATGATTTATATTCTGGAAGGAAAGCTTTGATTGTTCGTTTTCTTGGAGGAAGATCTAACCTGGCCATCCTATAATCCATACCGAGCGAATCAGGGGAGTATTTGATTTCATTCTCTTTACTTTTTCACTTTTACATTCTTTACTTGAACATTGGGGACAATGTTCATCTTAAGTGTAAGGGGAGGGTAAAAAGATGATACCTTACATATGCACTTTCGCTTGAGTTTGTTTTGTTTAATGGTAGATGTGTAATAAAACTATGAGAAATACTTGTTAGTGTAATTTTAGCGCCAAATTTAAATTTTTTTACAACATTTAGGAGTGAAACTTTAGCCATAGCAAGCGTCTCATGGATAGGAGATTGTATGACTAGCACATAACCGTATATTCAGAAAAATTTTCCACCCAAAAATGTGAGGTTCGCCTTTAGATTTGATAGGAAAAACATTTACTATTAGTGCTTATGAGTGTACGGGTAGCATTTAGATTCTAGAACTTGCGTTAGTGATGCATCCCGAGACCGCTAGTGAGACTACATTCGTGTGGTAGGATTTACTACATGATAAGAGGCATTAGGATCACCCTTGTGTTAAACCCGTATTATAATTACTTGACCATTTAAGTCATATTACTTGGCTAGTTAAGTCAACTAATTTTTCCTACACCCTTAGCGTTGTACTCATTCTTAGTACACGAAACCCCTAGTACACCCCTCCGAGCCTATCTTTTCGTTTCTAACTTTAAGCATCTTACTTAAAGGAAGAATTTGTTACACCCCACTTAAATGTACAACCAAATCGCCTTAGCCTTCCGTGTATGCGCTCATTTTTAGTGCATTATTGTTATTTGTTAAACCCTAAGTTAACTATCTAATTGATTACATGGTTGCTAAGTCGAGTCATATCCTTGTACACATTGTTTTGGGATGATTGGGACTCATGGGTAAGTACTTATTTTACGGAGTAATGGGGAAGAACATAATATTATTACCCCCATATGTACGTTAATCTTAAAAGTGCTCTAAGTGTTTTGATTTTCTTAATTCGAGTCATTAGAATAGTTTAATGTAAAGTATGTAAAGATTCAAGTGTAAGGGGAATGTTCATTCCCTATGATGTATTATTTTGGATGGTAGGGTAAGAGTGTATGCAAAAAAAAAATAATAAAAAAAAAATAAAAAAAAAATCGAAAAAATCAAGAAAAAGAAAAAAAAAATAGAAAAAGGAAAAAGAGAGAAAAAACATACGGACTACCATCCCTTTTCATTCTATGTTCATTTTATGTTTTTAGTTATTTTTCATTTGTTAGCTTAAGTTGAGTCTAGTCTTGGCTTAGCAACGCCATCTTGTACATGTAATTAACCAAGATTGTTAACTCGCCACCAGTAAAACTTCCTTTATCCAACAAAACCGTGTAATTCATATCCCTATACCTAACGTTACAACCCTTTAAAAGACCTCTTTGATAGTCTATCCTAGGTGCTTACGCCATGTGGTGGAGGTTTGATCCTTTCCCAAGCCTATGGTAATCTATTTTGCTATGACAGGTAGTGAGAGATATCTTCCGTTTCCATATTGTAATTTACACTTTATTACACCCGAGAGATGTGAGTATCTAAACACTATTTGTGAGGTGCTTGTATATGACCTCCGTGCTTGTCTATTGGTCTTTAGTGGAACGATTATTTGTTGTAATTACTTTTATATTAGTGTTAAATGACCCCTAACTTGTCTTTTGAGTAGAATAAAAGCGCATTTGCTTGAGGACAAGCAAATCTCAAGTGTAAGGGTATATGATGAGGCGAAAAATGATCCGTTTTTAGGGGGTCATTTAAGCCCGAATCCGACTTTATTTGATCAAATATTGCCCTAAATCGTTCCTTTTGTGATTTTAGGTACTTGGAGAGTGAATTCTGGAAAAGAGGCCATTTTGGACGTTTTTGGAGCATAAAAGTGAAGAAAACGGCAAAGTCTCAATTTTCCATGCTGGGAACAGGATGTGACGGCGTCAAGAGTAATTCCATGACGGCGTCAAACCTCAAGAATTAAAATCCGTAGTTGATGACGGCGTCACACACAGGGCGTCAAGAGTAATTTATGTGACGGCCTAGGCCTCGACGGCGTCAGAAGTAGATCAAGGCCGTCCGAGGAAGTATTTGGCGGCGAGATGACGGCGTCACACCTTTGTTCTTGACGCCGTCATCCCCATTTTCCTATATATAGTTTTCTAGTTTTTCACATTAAAGGAGAGAAGTTTTGGAGAAACCCTAAAGACGATTTTGGTGCAACTTTTACAGGTTTTTCAAGGATTCCAAACCCTTGATACCTTGCATTGTAATTGAGATAAGTGTTCTTCTAATTCAATCAATATGTCTATGTGTTGGTTATCTATATCTTGTTCTTGTCTCAATTCCATTATGCTAGGCTAGATCTCTTTTGTGTTTGCTTAGATCTAATGAAACATAGATATTGATTATGTGTTGATTACTTGTTTATTCTTGTCTTGGATGAATGATTTATATGTTAGGCTTAAGAAAACTGGCAGATCTCCAAATGGTAACATGCTTGAACGTCTTAAGAAACATGAACCGAGGCGTACTAGGTCTTTATTGGTTGTGTTTAATGCATGAGCCACTGTTTACAATCCCTATAGTTGTGCTGGGCATGGTGTAGGAGGAGATAAGAGCTCATAGAATTGGGGAGTTATGTATGCCACCCCATGAATGGTATTAAGGAATACGATCCGTCATCCATACAATTATAACAAGTAATTAACGTGTAAAAGATATCTAGGGAGTAGTGAAATCTAAGTAAACACATTTTCTCCAATTACTACTCACAACCTTAGTATAATTAGTTTATTTTCATTTTCAGTATTTTATTTTGATTGCATCTTAGTTTTGGGTTAGTTGAATAGCAACTAATTCCGCCCACTCTTCCAAAACCCGAGATTTTACTTGCTTTCCAAAAAAATATAAAAACACAAAAAATAATCATCCCTCACCTTTAGAACTAGTATTTAGGCTTTCTAATCCTAGCGACACTATTCCTAAGATGAACGATCAATCCCCCGGTACTTATCACTATACTATACTACAACGATCAGGTACACTGCCTGGTGGGGGTTGTAAGCTTCTCGAGATTCCTCGAGAGGTAAAGCCTGTTGCGATTCCCACGCATCAGACGGGAATACTCTCCTAAGGTTCGGGGCCTAAGTGGTTGGTTTGCTCGTGGTGGGTTTTGTGGGTGGTTTTGTTGTATTGGGTTGATGGGTTCAAAGATGTTACCACCTTCCATGATGTCGGATGGTAAAGGTTACGAACAAAGACACGAAGAAATAAGATAGACTAAATAAAACCCAAAAAATAAAAATAAAATCTTACTAGAAAGGAATCTAGCAAGTAGACCTAATAAAAAGAAATCCTAACCTAGACAATAACTATTCCCCGGGCTGCGGCGCCAAAAACTTGATACGTGGGAATCGTACCAGGCTTTACCTCTCGAGGGATCTCGAGAAGCTTACAACCCCCACCAGGCAGTGTAGCTGATCGTTGTAGTATAGTATAGTGACAAGTACCGGGGGATTGATCGTTCAACTCAGGAATAGTGTCGCTAGGATTAGAAAGTCTCCTAAACTAAGTCTAGAGGTGAGGGATAATTCTTTTTGTATTTTTATATTTTATAAAAGCAAGTAAAATCTCGGGTTTTAAAAGAGTGGGCGGAATTAGTTGCTAGCCAACTAACCCAATTAACTAAAGATTCAATCAAAATAAAATAACAAAAATGAAATGAAACTAATTATACTAATTTGATGTAAACAATGATGGGGAAAGTTGTGTTTACTTAGGTTTCATTACTCCCTAGATATCTTTTACAGGTTGATAGCTTGTTACAATTGCATGGATGACGGGTCATATTCATTAATACTAGTTGTAGGGCCGTGTACAATATTCCCTAACTCTATAGGATCCTACTTCACTCCTATGTCGAGCCGTTATAAGCTCCTAACATGGGACCATTAGAATTCTCCTGCGCATTAAATACAACCAAATATCGTAGTATACCTCCGATCATGTTTCTTAAGACGTTCAAGCAAGTTACCAATGGAAGTCTGCCAGTTTTCTTAAGCCTAACATCAAATACAATCATCCGTAACAACTATAAACAAACAATCAACCCATAATTAACATCTAGGTTTCACTACATCTAAGCAAACACAAAAGAAATCTAGTTGAGCATGTTAAATTGAAGACAAGCGTAAGATATATTTAAACAACACATAGACATATTGAATGAATTGAAAGAGTACTTATCTTTAATAGAACATGTAAGGTTCAAAGGGTTGAAACCCTTGAAAAAGCTGTAAAAATCGGCCTAGGGTTTTTCCCTCAAAGTTGCACACTAATGAATGAAATTTGGAAAACTATATATAGATTCTATAGGGTGATGGCGTCAAGAAGGAATTTGTAACGCCGTCAACTCGCCGTCTTAATAAAATCCGTATTGCCTAGATCTGATTTTGACGCCGTCATGTAGGAATTTCTTCTAGGCCGTCACTAACAAATGGACCATGACGGCCTAGGTGACGCCGTCATCTCCTATGCTTGAAAACACTCTGGACCGTCACATGTATCTTCTACTTCCACCTCTTTTGTAACTCTTGACGCCATCACTTGGAGACTCTTGACGCCGTCAGGTACTGTCTCCAGCAAGGAAAATTGAGACTTTGCCGTTTTCTTCACTTTTATGCTCCAAAAACGTCCAAAATGCTTCATTTTCCAGATTTCTCTCCAAAAGTATCTAAAATGACAAAATGAACGATTTAGGGCAATATTTGATCAGATAATCTCGAATCCGGGCTTAAATGACCCCTTAAAAGTAGTTCATTTTTCGCCTCATCAACCCGACCCGATAAGACCCGATAACCCGACCCGAGAACACCCCTAATTCTGTCTATATTAATATACCAAACTACATTTGTTTGGTGAAAATGATAACTAATATCTCCTTCATGTTTTAATGATGATAATTATATATTAAGAAACAATTAAATCGCTAACAATAGCTAACAACAAAAAAAAATGCACAAATGACCTGGCATGCTAGGATGGCGGGTTGATGCGCCGCAACCAATGCGCCAGGTTCTGTTTGGTAATTCTCATCAGTTATAATTTGTTTCAAATGTTTCCATTGCCTGCTTCTAGCTTGACTTTTCAGATACTTTTCGTGCATATAAATCTTTTTAAATATGATATTATTTATTTTCTCATATCATTTCTTTGACCAAACAATATAATTTATTAAATCCCTTAACCATTTCCATTTTTTACATTTCAATTCTTTGCACCATTTAATTTCGTTGGGAGAGTTGGATGAAAAATCCTCATTTAATTTCCTTGTAATGTCTTTTCTAGCATCTTGCTAGTTGCTAATAAAATTTTCCGTTCTAAAAAAAAAACAAAAAAAATCTTTGCACCATTTAGTTTCATTATCTTTCTCTCAACCAAATGTGCCTTTAAGTGTAGACAACTTGTAATTTATGTACTCGTAATAGGGACTAATCATGAAATCGGAGAAAACCTCACCGAACAATGGAGTAATTTATTCAAGAAAAAAGTGTATCAATATGTAATCCTCTCTAATTTTTATGAGAAAGTCTAAAATATATAAGGGAGGTTTAAGAAATTATTATGAAAAAGTCTAATTTTGATGAAGACAACTTGTAAGGAATTATATAATTCAAAACAATTTGCAAGAAATTTCTTGGGTTTTCCTAGCATTGAACCTTTTATTTTTTTTTAATTTTATTTATTTATTTATTTATTATTTTTAAATCTCTTAAATGAAGACAACTTGCAAGAAATTTTCTTGATATTAATTTGCTCAATCATGCCAAATGGACAAGTGGCGATCAATGTGTACGTAGATATAAATGTAACCCTAGACACCAATGTTGACTAATCAATTAAGTAGCAATATACATTATCAAAACTATATTTACTGCATGTAAAACAAAAAAAATAACTAAGTGCGCTGTATAATTTTTAAATCATAACAAACCACACAATATAATGTTTATCACTTCCTCCCAATGTTTTAAAACCTGGTTTTATAATCGACCCGGTCACATGACCGGTTCAACGGGTCACCGGTTCGACCGGTTGAACCGCCGGGTTGACCCGGTTTTCTGCCCAATACCAACAGCCGATTTTAGTTCATGGTCTATGTTATATACATGATTCCATTTTGCCAATTTTAGCGTTTTATAAAGTAATTTATGTTTATATAATATGATGTTAACTCTTTTATCAATAGCTTTAATTGCATTGTCACTGTGAAGATATATTAAGCGATCTTTTTTTATAAATTAACGATTGAAATCGGATTCTACACAGGATGCATGCATAAGCATAGTGATTATCTTTTTTGATATATAGCTCACTACCCATTGAGATGTGCATTATCCATCGTATTAGTAAGTCGAAAAAGACGATGAAATAAGTACTGTAGTTAACTGCAAGACAACAAATAAATCAACTTGCTAATTTGCTATGAAGTTTATAACCATACAACAAATAATACTGAGTCACTTGATCATAGCATTACACTACTATTTTTATGTTACAAAAATCTAGTTGTTGTCATTTATTAGTACACAAGCAAAGCATAAAATTTTATTCATGTTCTTACATATACTCGTTGTTTTCATTATACTCAATATAAAACCTTAGCAACGTTCTAACTATAAATTTCATACAGTAAGATATTAAAGAAATGAGTTTTTGTAAGACTAGAAAAGGAAAATAAATAAACCCGGCCGGTTTCTGGGCCACCGGTTCGACCCGGGTCATGTAAAAACCGGCGGTTCAATCTGGTTTTAAAACAAGCAAAAAATCGGTTACTTCCGGCCCGGTCACCTATCCGGTTCCCGGTTCAACCGGTTGAACCGGCCTGCTGAACCCGGGTTTTAAAACATTGCTAGTTCCTCCCTCTCCCTCCAAGGAAAATTACCAAACACAATTGTGGTGACAACAACTACAGATATCATGTGTAATTTTCTTTCAAAATGTACTATTGACGTTTACTTATGCTGTAAAAGTTTGCATTAAGAACGACACATTTTAAATCATGTTAATATAAGTAGTGACAATATATTTCCTCTTTATTACTACATCCGTCTCAAATATAAGTCCATTTTTTATTTTTCAAAGTCTATTCATTTCAACTTTGACTTTAATTATTTTTTTTCATGTTATACTACTATATTATGTATTTGGGACTATTCTATAATTAGAAAAGCTTAAAAATTCAGACTTTTACTTACTAATTATGGAAACAACTACCCCTAACAATCACCCCAACAATTTATAACCACTTCAACAACAACCCCCAACAATTTATAACCACCTCAACAACCACCCCTAACAATTTATAACCACCTCAACAACCACCCCAACAATTTATAACCACCCCAACAACCACTTTCCACCACCCCACCTCCCTTCTCTTCACCTCAACAATCCGCCCCCGCATCGCGCGGGCACCTTTCTAGTAATACTTGATGAAAGTATACCAATGCAAATGCATTTATATAACACGACAAAAAATAATTAAAGTCAAAGTTAGAATAGAAAGACTTTGAAAATGTCAAAATTGACTTATATTTTGGGACGGAGGGAGTAGTTTTTTAGAAATTTCCGACATTAATTGTGATGAAGAAGACAAATAACAAGACGTTTCTTGGTTGTTTCTTTTCATTGACGTGTTTTTTCTTTTTTATTAAAACGCAAAAGAATTATACTACTATCTCTTAATTAGAAGACTGTGAGCCATGCATGTCTCTTTCAACCAAAAAAATAAAATACCACACATAAAGGCTAAGATAACACCCGAATTCCAGTAAACAACTTGTTAAATGCAACTCGATCTGTTTGTTAACTTTGTCTCAACTTAATTATCCAAATCCTAAACACGTCAATGGCATCTTCATCGTCTTCTTCTTCTCGGTCATTTAAGTATGATGTATTTATTAGCTTTAGAGGGGAAGATACCCGTAAGAACTTTGTAGATCATCTCTACACAGCTCTTGGTCAACGACTTATCCGTACTTACAAGGATGATATTACACTTCCCCGGGGTGAATCTGTTGGTCCAGCCCTGTTGGAGGCTATCGAAGAATCGAATATTGCTGTCATCGTATTCTCCAAAAACTATGCTGATTCTTCGTGGTGCTTGGATGAACTTGTACATATTATGAAATGCAGGGAAGATATGGGACTAACTGTTTTCCCAGTTTTCTATGATGTTGATCCATCGGAAGTGAGATATCAGAAAAGGAAATTTGGAGAAGCTTTTTCCAAACAAGAGATGAAGAATGTTACAAAAGCCGAATTGTGGAGAAAAGCACTTGTTGCTGCGAGTAACATTTCTGGATGGGAACCCAAGAACGTTGCTAATGGGTAATTTTCTTTTTGTTAAAAACAAATATATAAATATATGCTTGGAGCATCTCAAATTTTGTCTTGATTGTCAATCTCTAATAAAGGATATGCCATTTTAGATCTCATAATTTACTATTAACTCCTCGGCCTTTCATTTGGGAGTTGCGTAATATTACCACTCTGCTAATTATCCATTTATATTTATCCAATCTGCAGACATGAGGCAGCAGTCATCCAAATAATTGTCGATGCAATTTCAGATAACTTGCTTTCGCCAAACTCAGATATTGATGAAGACGAAGAGTTTGTTGGAATGAGGGCCCGGGCACAAGATTTAATAAAGAGTTTAGAGATTGGGACAGGTGGTGTGCGGATGGTTGGGATATGGGGGATTGGGGGTGGAGGTAAGACCACTCTTGCCACATCTGTTTATATGAAAATCAATCACCATTTTCAAGGTCACTGCATAAAGGTTGACAATATTCGTGAGGAATCAAGCAAATCTGGTTTGAAAAAGTTACAAGAAGATATTTTGAAAGGACTTTTGAAAATAGAAGGAAGTGTGCAGAATGTTGACCAAATAATACGAAGTAGGTTACGTTATAGTAAAGTCTTAATTCTTCTTGATGATGTCGATGACCGTGAGCAACTACAGGCGTTAGTTGGATCAAAAAAATGGTTTGGTGATGGGAGCCGGATAATAATCACAACTAGAAATGAACAATTGCTTAAAGCTCACAGAGTAGACTATATTTCTCAAGTCAGATTATTATCACATGACGAGGCTAACCAGCTGTTCAAAAGACATGCATATAATGAAGTGGATCCTGTAAAAGATTACGAAACGCTTTCATCACGTGTGGTGTCTTATAGTGCTGGGCTCCCATTAGCACTTACAGTTTTAGGTTCTTTTCTCTATGACAAAGATGAGAAAGAGTGGATGAGTACCTTGGATAGACTAAAACAAATTCCAGAAAGTGAGATTGTGGAGAAGCTCAAAATTAGCTATGATGGGCTTAAAAAGGTGGAGAAAGAGTTATTCTTGGATATTGCATGTTTCTTCAGGGGACATCACAAAGACTATGCAATGGAGATATTTGAAGCTTGTGGTTTCCACCCTGACATAGGGATAAAGGTGTTGATACAAAAGGCTCTCATAACTATCAATTTAGATGGTTATTTCGTTATGCATGATCTGGTACAAGAAATGGCACACTACGTTGTTAGAGGGGAACATCCTGATAATCCTGAAAAACATAGCAGAGTTTGGAAAAATAACGAAATCAAAAACCTGTGTCTCGGGAATACAACAACGGTAAATGTTAAGCTGGCTTTCTTATCAAAATATATATTATATGTGCACTAACTGATCAGATAAAAGCTAAACTATACCTTGTTTATCCTTAAATTATTGCAGGAAAATGACAAGATTGAAGCAATATACGAAATTCTGCATTTGGTTCCATCACAGTTCTTTAAGTTTGTTTCAAACTTGAAGAAACTAAGGTGGATTTATGTGGATATGAGTACTGACGGTAATGTCGAAGGGCCTAATTTTCTTTCAAATGAGTTGCGGTATATCGATTGGGGATACTATCCTGCAAGTCCATTCCCAGACAGTTTCCAGCCAATGAATCTTGTTGTTCTAAAAATGGAGTATAGCTTTCAAAAGGAACTTTGGAGGAGTCACAAGGTAAATCAATGGTTCCCTAATATAATAAAAATGAGTGGATCCCATTATTTATTTCATTTAAATAAGAAATTTACACTGTAACTTCATTGCGAATGTACAGAGAATGGTGAAACTGATTGCATTGATGCATTTCACTAAATGAGAACTGATTACAAGATTTACTTATATACATGAAATAGTCAAACTAAAAAAGTCAACTGAACTAAGAAGCTACTTAAATAATAACTAAGTAACTAACTATATCAACTACATGTTATTACAATGAATTAAGCAGTTATTTCCACTTTAGTATTAATATACCGTATGCTCTTAGAATGTGCATGCCATGTAACGTTTGAATTAGTACAGATATATCCACTTTAGAATATTAGATAAGTCTCAAGATTGTGATAAGAATCCCATGAAAAAAAAAAAAAAAAAAAAAAAAAAAAAACCCTATTTCTTTGTTTGTTTCTACCTTTGAATTAGTACGTACAGATATCCTCTCCACAAGAATGTGCATGCCATGTAACGTTTTAAATCATGTCATTTATCTGTATCATACTTGCCAATTGTCATAAACTCTTAAACTTATATTTGGGCAATATTAACTTGTGTATCTTTTGTATAAATTAGCGTCTACCACAACTGAAAGTCCTTCAACTACGTGATATGAGAAAACTAGTCAGCACACCAAATTTTGATGAACTCCCTTGTCTTCAAAAGTTGGAAATCTGTCGTTGTGATGATTTACAAGAGATTCACCCATCAATTGGAAATCATAGAAGTCTTAAAAGGGTAATGGTTTCTAGTTGTTCCAATCTTAGAATGTTTCCAATAATTTCCAAGATGGAAAAACTCGAGCTTCTTGATATCCGTTATTGCCACAAAAGTTTAGAGTTCCCTGATATTCAATCAAACATGGAAAGCTTGGAAATAGGAGGTTTGCTGTCATCAATTGGAGAACATTATTGTACCAGCCTGATTTTGCTACATTTGAATCGCTTACAAAGGTTGGATCTCGTTGGCTGCTGTTTGGAAGATGGAGAAATCCCTTCTGCTATTGGAGAGATGTCAAACTTACAAGAGTTGAATCTGAGTGAAAATAATTTCTCAAAACTACATTTCAGCATCTCGCAACTTACTCGACTCAAACTCCTCAACCTGAGTCGTTGCAAAAGGCTTTTAGAACTGCCTCAGCTCCCATCAAGTATAGCTATTCTTCTAGCAGACGAATGCAACTCACTTACAGACGTGGGAGATTTTTACGTGGATTGTAAAAGGTTAAGGTATGCCTCGCTTATATGCTCGAATATGGTAATTAATGGGAACAGATTTCTACAATCCATGCTTGAGGTACGTATGGCTGTCTGCGTTTGCATATGAATCTTTATACAGATAAAAGTAACGGCAATTATTATAAACTAATGAATTTGTTTTGAATAAATTAGGGAGCGACTGCTGAAAATCACTGTGTGACTCTCCACCTTCCAAAGGGGTTTACACCTTGTCTTCGAGAAGGGTGGGAATGTACATTGGAACTTCCAGAGAACTGGTGCAGTGACTTCTGTGGATTCTTAATGTTTGCTGTTTTGGAAACTGACTTAGTTGATTGGTTATCTCCAGGAATAACAATCTATCAGGTGACGGGCGGTTTGCCGGGAATGGATTTTGAAGATGATGTGGTTTGGAAGGAGAGTGATTTTGAAGATGATGTGGTTCGGAAGGAGAGTGATGCTGAAGATGATGTGGTTCGGAAGGAGAGTGATGCTGAAGATGATTTTTGGGAGGAGATAACATGGGTGGGGTATTTTCCTTTTGCTTCATTGAGAGACACGGAGTGGTGGGACTCAAAGTACAAAAAGCTTTACTTCTCCTCATTCACTGAGTACGACTTTCCTAGTAAGTTTGGAGTAAGACTCGTTCGTAGAAAAGGAGGAAGTGGTCCAACAGAAACATCAGAAGCAATATCAACAGATTCTTATTCTGGAATTTCTTATGGAAAAGATGATTACACAACTGGATTCGAGATTGTACATGATTCAAAGGATTATCTAGAGATTTTACCACGTGAGTTTCCATTAGATTATTGAAAATATGGCTTTTCTTCTCGAAGTTAGTACCCAACTTATCGTTTGAACCAGACTTGGCGTTGTAACTTAACACAACTGTTATTTTGTCATTTTGTGTAACCGACTTTAAAATTACCTTTCGATTACAGAATTTGATTTCCTAAACCATTATGTATAATTATGTACTCTCTCCGTCCCGTATTAAATCATTATGTATAATTATGTACTCTCTCCGTCCCGTATTAAATATCATGTTTGACATTTCAAAATCCTTTTTTCTCAACTTTGACCTTAAATATTTATGTTTGTGTAATATAGTACTTGATACAAAATATATGAATGAATTAAGTTTTAAATGTATTTTCATTGCGTATAATTTTTATCAAATACTATATAACACAAGTAAAAATATTTAAAGTCAAAGTTAATAAAGAAAGATTTGAAAATTCAAATATGGACATTTAATATAGGACGGAGGGAGTATATATTTAAAAGGTAACTTGTTCCTTTTCCACTATTAAAAAAAACCATTACTGACACCCGGCCAGGCCAGCTATTGTAACTATCATATAGGAGTTAAAGGTGTACACTAGTCGAGCTATAAATGACGTTTAGCTCGGGCCGGCTCAAGTTCGAACAAAAGTTAGAGCTCGTCTAGTTTCACAAGCCAAACATTGAAAGTAAATATTCTGCACAAATTATTCCACTCAAACCCCGCTTATTGTAGTTGTGTCATGTGTGCGATGTTGCATAGGCAGCTTTGCGTTAGGTTAGTCTATTAATAATAAATCTAATATTGGACCCTATATAATATACGAAATATCTCAATAGGCTTCCCAACTTATAATGCGACATTTAGGCAAAACACATGAAATTGTAATGAACTTTACTCTATTTTTTGTTTGAACTTCAGAGGTTACCTTTTGATATAACAAGATTTATTATTCTTAACTATTTCATGTAATCGATATAAATAAACACAAGGTAATTTGTCATTTTTATTAAGTTTTATTCATTGCCAAGTTAGATATACCAATAAAACCACACAAAAATTACCTTTACATTTATATATACACAAGGTAATTTGTAATTTTTATTAAGTTTAATACATTGCCAAGTTATATATACCAATCAAACCTATGTTGAGAACCACACACACACAAAGACTTTTAAAGATGTGAACAAAAAATTAACATTACATTTTTTCAAAGTGTAGAATAATCTTTTGAAAACGCTTTTGATATAACGACATTCAAAATGTACGTAACATATCTCACCCCAAGGTTAAGTGGGGTTGTGGAGAAATGTGTACTATGTGAGAATATACCAACCCAAATTTTCTGATGATGATACATATATATTTCAAATGGATGGAAAGTTGTTCAATACTTGGATCAAAATAGGAGTTACCATAATCACTAAAATTTCTAGTCTCTCAAGTATTATGACACATAAACATTTGATTACTTGAGAACAACTGATGCATTTCTAAGAGCAAGGTAACTTTGCACATACTCGTTTGGAAGTGATCTAATGACCTTGAAGACTACCGTGTTCACATAACGCATATGGGTTCTTGGGTCACTATAAGGTGTTGAGAAGGTAAAAACACTCAGAAAGATGTTGAGAAGGGTTGACAATGTTAATTCATAAAATGGATCAAATTGTCATAGCAACGAAAGTATCCTAAAGGCGTACTTAAGGGTTACATCAACTATTTCAAAGTTTAAAACAAAGTTGTGGGCTTTCTAATTTTACTTAAAATTTGACTTGAATCCATTTGACCCAATTCCTCACTTGCCAGTGCCGGTTTTGTCCCCCTCTATATTATCAAGAAACTATGTTGAAAATACTGGACCAATTACTAGTAGATGAGAAGCAGAAACATATTGTATGCATTTGAACTATTAAGTTTCATCTGAGAATTTGGGGTTATCCTTGATTGAAGTACATGATTCAAACGTCCTAATAATCAAGTTTCTTTCAATTAAAAGAAGGTCATCAGGAAAAATAGGAGAAAGGCAACAATCAAGGAGGATTGAAGACGACATTACACTTCAAAACCATCAATTTGTCTTAAGATTTTCAAATTAGAATTTTGTACTAATGTCACTAGATTCACTAGGCTT
This sequence comes from Artemisia argyi, assembly GCA_030686995.1. NCBI lineage: Eukaryota > Viridiplantae > Streptophyta > Magnoliopsida > Asterales > Asteraceae > Artemisia > Artemisia argyi. The sequence goes on from CM060689.1 coordinate 152,308,417, forward strand.
TTTTTTTTTTTTTTCATCCTAATCTCATCTACTGAAAAAGGTTGTTGAAATATATTACTCCACAAACAATATGTACAAGAATACACTAGCACCTTTTGAGGTGATAGACGTGCCCCAAACACCATTACATGAATTTTGATCTGAGCAATAGTGATAGGGGCATTGATGTGATTGTTAATACATGTCACAAACATCCACAAAAGGGTTTATCCAGTGAACAACTTATTCAAATACCAAATCCCGGCATGGTCATGAGGGGACATGCATAGGACGCCTGGTCCGATTGACCAATTTGATGAGCAGATATCCCAAAGCTAATCTTGACCCTTTTGCACTACTTTAGATTAAAAATATATATATTACAAGTTTGAAGAAAACAGCATGATCATAACTATACATAGCACAGGAGTAAAAACTGTATGCCGCTTTACTGTTGCATATATGCATAAGAGACCATCATTGAGACTAAAACACGATATATCAGCAACATAACTATACACCGTTCTAACATATTTTAATTTCTGTTTGTTCCCTTTCCCCTTTAAATAAGAATTGTTCCAATGTTTTTGTAAGGACAAAACAACAAAGAGGGGATTAAAGGGAACAACCGAAAACTGAGAATGAGATCAGTACTACCCAAACATCATTCTAAGGCTTCACCTCACATCCAAACATAACACTTAAAACGAAAAAGTTGATTATAGTACATTTTGCCACACCATGATGACAACATACTAAAGATCACTTGAAACTAACCCCATAAAAAGCAGACTTAATCAATCACTCCTACTTGGTTAGTTGTTGAAGTCAAGGGCAGGGCAGCTTGTGGTCACGCAGCTGTCAAACTGTTTTAAGTTAGCTCTTCATTATGTAATATGAACAATTACTCTTCTATGTCTAACGATTCTCGTATGTTTTTACCATCATCATCCATGTACAGCATTGCAAGCTAAAACTTTGTCCGAAATGCCAACCTGATGTGCACATCAAGAATATTTACAACTCGGTCATCAGGTGCTGCTAGCAACCTCAGCGGCACGTTGTCTCATCATCTCCATAACAGCTGCCCTACGACGGTTATCAGACTGTTGTTGCATCCTTCTTAAATGCTCATTTAAATCTCTGTAACGAAAAAAGAAAGAAAATTACATTAAAGACCAGCCCCACATATTGCCATGCTTGTATGATGAATAAGACATAATTGAGATGGGATCAAAACACAAAATTCTGTAAAGGTTGTACGGAGCAGAAAGGCTTTTATCGGAAGAAGGACATGAGTACAAACATAATATATTATTACAAAAATAATCAAGTTTTTGTAAGAAGAAAAACAATTTAGTATGTTGCATGCATTAGAAATCCACTTTGGCTACCTACATGTTTGACCCATTTGACATATTTCATTATTTCTTATACTTTTTTATTCAACCCTTTTCACTCGCATCTATCTACTACTATTATTATTCTTATCCCAGTATGCCTATGTTATAGTTTTCCAATGTTGCAAGGATAATAGAAAATATGATTGCTAGTAATATAACACAAATTACGATACAAAACTGAAAAAGACAGAATGAGCACATGCAAGGAAAGAGGGAGATGAGAGGACCTGCATCGGGGAACACTGCATTTAGATTCTTTACATGCTCGAGCATGAAGTTGAAGAAGATACCACATTTTCTTACAAAGAACACAACCACCAGAAGCGCGTACTTTGCAATTATTCCCATGTCTAAAAAGCCCTTTCACCTTTCGACAGTTTGGATACTGACAAAGTGGGGATCGACACTGCGATGCATGTACCAAAAGATCAAGCATTTTCCTAAGCTGCACAACTCGTAATTGCCTAGCTTCTTGGTTTTGTGCATCTCGCTCAGCAATTGATGGGTAATTTGTCAACTTATGAGGATGACCAATTCCTCCATCCTTGTAATAACAAGAATTGCACACATCAAAATCAGGACATGTCTCACATCGCCAACCTTGCCCGGTTTCTATATCAAGGTGACATTTATTACATGTTGTCACAAAAGCAGGAGCAGTAGGATTGTGAAGGTGATATAAAACCATCATTGAGGAATGTTTAGCACGGCGAAGAGTGTCGTATTGATAATGATTTCCTTGGCAAAGGCTCAGGAAAGCCTGTCTGGTATCAAAAAATTCACTCTCAAGAATTTCGTCTTTATCTTTGGTATCAACAGGCACATCATTCATCTCAACCTGTGTGCAGTTGATTATGTTTACAGTCTCAATCAGTACCAAAATGAAATTTGATAACTAGAATTAGACATCTAACATTCTAACTTACGGAAATTATTGTACAGAGATTAACATGGCAATTCAATTTACCTACGATTCACGAATGAGTCGCTTTGGGATGTACACTATCTCAAAGGGTCAAACAAAAATTTAGCTAAAGCTGGACCAGTCATATAGGCCAGAGTTTAATGCATAAAACCTCATGAATCATTTTATTCATAATATTAAATAATTATAGTAATTGGGGTTTCAAACCAGCCCAATTCTTCTCATCCCGTATTAAAAACGACCCATATGACCCACCTGACTCACCCATCTTTTTAACAGCTTAAACATGAAGTAACTTACAGGATAAAGTGGATGTTTATCCCTGTGATTAACAGGATGTCTCTCCCTCTCCTCACGCTTTTGTTCTAAATCGTGACACCTGCAAAACAAATCACAACCCTTACAATTATTTTAAGAGAATTTTTCAGAGTTTTATATGATCAATGCTTACATCAATCCAGTTACATTACAAAATTCTTGCAAATAGAAGAAACCAGAAATCTAAGAATAGATAAGAGATTATAATGTTTTACGCCTTTACCTCTCACAAAGCCGAAAGTTCTTGCACTGATTACAAACCCAGTGTGTTCCAGATACCATTAGAAGACAACAATGAGTGCATGCGGGTTGCAAGTGAACCATTATAAAATCTTCCTTCATTGGTAAAATCGTTTCACCAAGCTGCAAAATGGGTATAGCTATATTAGAATTGAACTTAGGTCTTAGGGGTAACTATAGGCAAAATTTCCATAATAAAAATTGTGAATAATATCATTTCTTAAATAATTAAGGCAATAAGATGCATAAAGTATTTATATTCTGAATACTTATCAATTTGGTCCCATTAATTTCCACAAGGAAAAAAAATTGTAAGAAAAAATAAGGGTCAAACAAACACAAAAAATATCAAAAAGTAGGAACAATTACCCTATGCATCAGTACGAGATCTTTAGATACGTTTCCGGAAAGATCGATTTGACCAGAAGCTTTCAAAGCTCTTTTTGTTATGGTCTTTTTAATTGGCCCTCTTTTATTTTGTTTTGTTCCTTCTTCTTCTTGACGAATCTGATGAATTATATCCTCAGCAGCACCAGGCCAATAATCGCCATCGAAATATGGCAATCGGGCTGCAGTTACCTTAGCTTTACACTCCCCAGAAGATGTAAAGAAGTGGTCGTATAAATTAGTGAGCTCGACTACAATATTTTCGTTAGTAGCCTTTCTTAACATAGCCAAATACCTGACAAGATATATTATTGATGCCCCACAACGCGTTAGTATTTACATTGGTATATACTTTAATTTTTAAGTAATGCAATTCTTATGAGTGACGTATACTCACCATTCCCTTAGTTTATCAGACTTTGGTGTCTTTTGAATTTCAGGATGGCAATATAAGATATAGTCTTCACCCTTTAACGGAGGGCAGGCCCATATGTAGCAACTTGTGAAGCCACGTAATTTACAATATTCTAGGTAGCCGATCTGGAAACATAATAAAAGTTACTTATCAATATTCGAGGAGGAAATATGGGTGGGTCACACGGTTTGGGTAATAGGTCCAGTTAAACAGGTAACTTTGGTTTTGGGTCATATGTTTCAGGTTGGCCTCGAACACTCATGTCCAAAAAATTTATAACCAAAACTATAAAATATTAGTGTCAAATATTGTTAAGTTAGAAAAATATGGTGATAATAATCTGATTATTTGATTAACAAGATTTGGTATACACCTTGGGCATTTCGCCACGTGTGACCCGTTTTCCTTTTCGCTAAAGTTATTTTCATCAATAACATAGCTTAAAAAGAACAACAAAATGATTGAACTTAAAACTGAAGTGAAAACTTGCCAGAATTTCATGATATACAAATGTACGGAGTGCTTCCCCTGTCACGGTTCTAATTTCAGGCCTGAAGTACTTAACCGAATCCAAATAAGAGAGATACACCCGCCGATGATTTGGTTGCTCACATTCTGCACCAAATTCTTGGACATACATGCCAAAAAGACATACTTCTACTCCTTCAATTTTCTGGAACAACAAAACCACCTAAAACAAGAAACATGTTACACGTGTATAACAATATTTCAACAAGAAGAAGCAACAATAAATGTCAATCACTGCATCTTTAATGAAAGTAATGCATTGGCAGTACAATGCTTAACTAAATATACCTTAGATTTATACCCAAATTCCTTGGGATAATTTTCCTCTTGAAATATTTCAAGAAATCTCTCCTTGACTTCCAATTTCTTGTCCACGGATGAGACGACTCTAACAACAAGTGCTTCTGCTCCGGGAACCTAATAGAAACAACAATATAAAACAACACTTTTTGAGGACCAAGAATGCAGCAGAATACCAAAATCATATTCTAAACGATGAACAGAAACATTGATGCATCTTATCAATTGTGATTGTGAAATGTTAAATTAATATAATAAGATGGAGAATGATATCCAAATTGAAATTATGACAAACCTACCCTATGTATCCATATTCTTAACAAAAAACTTGGTCATAAGTTTAAGGATTCCAAAATCAAAAAAGTACTTGATATAGGTTTTGGCAAGAAAAAGTTCTTATATTGGGTGCTTTACAATATAGTACAAATACAGATATGCCAGTAAATTTATAAGATCACCTCATCATAACTTTTCCCATGGACCCTTGCCCTCTCCATTCTTTCATGCTTTAAATTCTTAAACAATCGATTTTCTATGTGATCACTGAGTATTGTGCGAGGCAAATCTTTAGCACCAAGAACAGCACTTTGTGGTAGGGGGATCCTTTCTCCCCTTTCCACTTCGCCTACGTAACAATTTGGACAAGTGTACTCTGCTTGTCCTCCATCATTTCTTCGACCATTAAATAAAGCACAGATTTGGTGTTGCCAAGCTTCACATTTGTCACATTGAACCCACTGCAGGAAAAGATAAGTGTCAAGACATGCTATGATCATCGAGGTGATCTTGGTGACAATATCGGTGGCTTGCGTAGCATTGTGTAGCAGGTAAAGAAATATTAGGGTTTAAACAGGCGCATTTAGTGTGGGTCGTAACAGGCCTGGTCAGGTTGGTTTGACCTGTTAACACTTTTTGTTGACTACTTGTGCTGTTTTATAATCCGTAACTACTTAATGTCTATGATCTGATTGTAAAAACAGGTTAGAACAGCTTGGGGTTCAAATGGATTGCAAACCTTTTTTGGTTGATTATAGAAGTTTCGATAACTAATTAATGTGTTAACCATGATTAAAGAAACAGGTCAAAAAGGAAGATCAGTTTTTAGTACGGTTGAAACCGGTCAAGTCAGGCTAGCCCGCAAACACTTCATGTGACTTTTAAACTTGATAGATAACTAATGCGAAAATTGTGATTGCAAAAACAGGTCAAAACGGGTTTGTTTCAAACTGATCAGCTTTAGCAGGGGCTGAAAACGCGGGGTTGGATTGGCCCTCAAACACTTATTCTCCATCTTAGTTAAGTGTTGAACTTTTGATTATGATTGCAAAAAGAACATTACTAAGATAATACTCAATATTTAAATACAGCACAAATATAGAGGTGAGCATTAAAAAAATATATGGGTGCCTTTCAACCCTTCCCCTTGTGTTAAAATTATTGGATTTGTCCTACTGAAGTAAATGGTTTCAAATGCCACCATAATATGAAACAAAGCTATTATAGATACATACCCATTCTTCGGTATCCTCATCGTTTTTCTTTTTCTCCATTTTTGCCTTCGAAACATTAGTTCCATCAACATTAATACTGTCTCCACGGGTCTCATTATAGCAAAAACTACAAAAGTAATGGCGTGTACCACCCGCCTCAGCGGTGTAAAACGGTGCATTTCTTTTTATGCGTGCACCACAAGGCGTGCGGGTGCAATATATAGGTGGCGGTTCAAAAGAAAGCTTTTCAACAGCACAGAGCCGACAAGAGTTCTCGGTCATTAAGTGCTCCATTGCTTGATTTTTTTCTGCCTTCGCTTTGCTCTGCACAAGAATAGTAATACATATTACAAACATAAATGAAATGATATTTTTAAGCATAAGCTGTGAAATGCAACAAACTGGTTACAATATTGTCTCCCTGTCCTAGATATTGGAATTTCGGCCCATTTAGTAAGAAATGGGCCGATATGGGTTGTGTATGTTCTCCAGAATAAATTGGATTAAATCAAATAAAAATATGAATGGGTCAAACAGGTTGAAACTCACCCAAAGTATTAGTCTTTGAACATTTATGTTATAGTGTTATTTACGTAACCATAGTTAAAGCATTTATATTAAATAAAAAAGCTAGATAATGGATAACCGTATTGAAGATGACTTATTCAAACCCGGCCTGTTTTAACCTGTTCCCCAACTCACCCCTCTTACCACCTTGGGTAACAATACAGTGACCCTGTACAAATGACTTCATAAAAATCATAGAAGAAATACAAGTATATCCAGATTGCTGACCTGGCCAACCCACTGTCTAAGACCAGTAATATGCTCCCCAACCTGCTCAGGTGTAAACAACTCTATCATGGATACTCCACTAATTTTTGGCTTACCAGACTTGGTTCCAGTAGATGTTTCAGCAGGCGGTGCAACTATTTCTGGTTTGGCCTCAACCACCTCTTTCTCAGTCTTCACAAATTCCTTTGCGAAACCAGTGACCTCCTTAGACACCACCATGGAGGAGGTTGTGGATTTCTGGATGATGGGATCTTCAATAAAATCCTGTTTTACGTCACTAATCTTAGAATACCCAGTGATTTCAGACTTTACTGAAACAAACGGGTCACCAACTTGATGTTCTTTAACCCTTTCAACATGTGAATCCTGGAGAGCATCTGATAAGTTGGGATTCTCAAGTTTAGTAGCAAGTGATTGTGATTGTGATTGTGATTGTGATTGTGATTGTGATTGTAGTTGTAACTGTAGTTGCAATTGCGATTGTTTTTGTGATTGCAACTGTACTTGTGGTTGTGAGTGTGGTTGTAAGCGTGGTTGTGATTGTGGCTGTGGTCGTAGCTGTAGTTGTGGTTGTGATTGTTGTGGTCGTAACTGTAATTGTGGTTGTGAGTGTGGCTGTGGTTGTAGTTGTGGTTGTGGTTGTGGATCAGACTCTGATTGCTGCTCAATCTTCATCTTTTTCATAGGCGGATGTAGATCTTCTGAACTTTCAACCACAGATGGACTAGTCTTCTTGGTGTATCTATTACCAGCATCCCCACCTTTCAGTTGCACAGCCACAAACCGCTTTACAGGAACACAAACAGGACAATTTTGATCCCGACAATTTTTATGATGATGAAGTAAATGTTTTGTCCCGTGACAACGAGGATATTTACATTGAACGAGATCTTTGCATGATATCATATGATTCCATAATTTTTGAGCCGTGGAACAATTGGATTCTGGGCATTTTCCATCAGGATGAACACATTTGCGAGCATGCCTCAAAAACAAAAGCCACCTTTGTTGATTCCTGTATTGTAATTCTCGATTTAAACTAGGAGTTCTAGAATTTGGGGGGTTTACTGTTGTATTAGCGATAACAGGGTTTTGATAAATGGTCGATCCTTTTGAAGATAATTTATTTCCTGTTATTCTTTGATGGGGTTCCTCTTGAACAACATTTGGGTCATATGACATGTTTGACTTCCATTGACCCTCTGGTTGAAGTCCTATATCATTTGAGGAGTCGACAACGTATTGATGTGAAGTTTCCATCATTGGTAAGAACATATCCTGTGATTTGTTATCGGCCGACATGGTCGATTGAAGTTGTTCGTTTTGAGGCTCTATTCCAGGCTCAGATTTTATTTGACTTCCAGAATCAGATATCAGTTGAGATTGGGCATACGGCAACGGTTGATTCTGCTCACTTTGCTGGTTCTGTTGATTCTGAACATGTTGTTGCTGGTAATGAAGAGGCTGTTGAGTATTCTGTAAGTTCGACTGATTAATCATCATCATGGGAGAGCTTGTTTTATGTAACGCTTGTAAGCTTACTGAATTCATGTTCTGATTGTTCATCACTGACGAACCGGAGGCTGTGGGCCCATATAAATTACCTGATCCTGCCGAATCAATGGTGCCGCTCCCATATGCATCACCTGTGAAGTCCAAATACTCTATAAACACAAGAACAAATACTTCTAGGCAACTTAGGTGCAACTAAGTAGCATAATGAATCAGGAAATTCAAGGCATTAAGGGCCCGTTTGGTATGAGAGTAACTTGAAAAGACATTTGCAATTTGTTTGGTTGTTGCTTTTGAAATGAGGAATGGATTTTTGAATCAAAAATGATAGATGGCCATTTAGATAGGTATCAAGTGGGTATGGGCCCTTTTTAATTTCTTTCTCCCTATAATGTGGACCTCTCACAACTTTTTATTACTATTTTATCATTCAAAGTAATATATTTTATTTAAAATTTATTTTAAAATATATTTAAAAAATATAATTTATCTCTCCTAAACCTACCTCAAATCCAAATCCTATACCAAATTCAAATCCGAATCCAACCCCACTTATAAACCAAACGGCCCCTAAATTACACTGTGGGCTACTTTCGACCCATTTGACCACCTGAATCTACCCATTCATAAGTAAAGTAGTAAAATTACCACCGCAAATAGCTGATATTAAAGTAGAGGCCGCATTTCTATCCCAGCTACATAAAAATGAGTTTATTTGGAAACTGAGATACTAGTATAATTTTTTGCCAAATGGGTAAGATTAAATATAGCTAAAAGGAAAATGATTCAAATGCTTCGAACAAGTCAAACACATAGAAAGTCACCCACAGCATATATTTGAAACACAAAACCTGTTGAATCTGTTCACTCAATAGATTATTAATGAATTTGATATAAGTTCCGTAATCAAATTGACACACTATTTGATATAAAAGGGTTGTCCAAAGTATTACCCATTTTGACTCATTACCCAACATTTTGACCACCCCTATTTGCCTCCCAAATAATGGTGAGGTGTACACACACTTCTGCATGATATTATCGCATATGGAAAGTGAGAGTACCATGTGACATCTGCTGATGAGGATCAAAATGTTGTGGCAGCTGTTTCGGGTTGTTTCCATAATTTAAGTATCCCTCAGTGGTTCCTGAACCATTTATCATCTGCATATTATTATTCACCATCCCTACACCACCGTTTAGTGGTCCATTTTGGAACCCGTAAGCTTTCTGATGCAAACTAGACCTAATCCCCCCACCCATATGGCTTCCAAGGCTGTGCAAGATTCGACTGTTTTGACCACCAACCTGCTGCTTCTGTTGCATTGGCTGAGATACCATTGTAGAATCTACACCAGAAATCCCAACAACACTATTTGATGTATCCACGTTCATGTAAGATTGGTTACTTGAACTATTCCCATTGTAGTTGTTGTTGTTGTTGTTGTTACTAATTCCAGGAGTAGGTATCATTTGGCTTGCCATTCTTTGTGCCCCCATTGATGAGATCAAACTGTTTCCACCTGAACTTGCAGAATAATTAGCTGCTGACTGTTGATATCTATTAGTCAACCCTCCTGTAAAAAAATGGTTCTCGTCATACTGTTGTGAAGAAAAAAATAGGAGATGTTTATGATCTATAAATTTTAATGGTGGCAAGATAAATAAGAAAGAAATATAATTAATATAATAATTAATTCCATAAATACATTGTTTCTTTAGTTTTGATGTGTTGTTTGAATCATTTTGTGTTTGACGTTTGATGTTAATGTCTTTTGTTTTCAGTTAGTTTTGATGTGCTCTTCGAATCATTTTGTGTTTTGACGTTTGATGCCTTCATTTTAGAATCTACAATGGTATTTCAGTAGAGTGTGAATCCATCTACTCATGCCTACATTTTTGTAAATGTCTTTTGTTTTCGTTTTGGGTATAAGTGATTATTTAATGGTACAGTATTAATTAGGTTGGTGATAGTCAATTTAATTAGAGGTAATGTGGTAAAAAGTACATTTACTTTTAGAAGTGGACAATAATTTTGGGACATATGAAAAAGGAAAGATGGAAAATAAAAATGGGGCGGAGGGAGTATGCCATTTGAGTGAGCACACAACTGTGTATCGACCCATTCATAACTGGGCTGTATTTGCCATATCATATTGCTATAGATTTTAGAGATATATATACCATCAGATGTGTTGAAGGAACCATTATGCATCGCACCAGTGGGGTTAGGTATGAAGTCTCCAGTGTTGACCATGGTATTACCCCCATTTGCCGACTGATCCATGGATGATGGAATATTTAAGCTTGAATTCCCACTTTGAGAAACACCAGGAGTTGGAATCATTGTTCCCACAGCAACAGAGGCATTACCTGGTTGCTGATGTTGTTGATTAGAATTATTACTCAAGGGGAGACGTTTTATCAAAACATGTAATCGAGCTTCCAGCGTCTCTAAGTTCATGTATTCCTCCTAAAAATAAAATAATAATAAGTAGATATAAAAGAATTTAATTTCGGAAAATGAAACAGGAACAAACCTTTGAGGTAGCTGTTTTGAACAGACCTTCCTCTAACCGTTTAACAATATCCAGCACTTTCTTTACAGCTATAGCTTGAGTTTGTTGTCGTCGCATGAGAAAATCATAACTGGAGAAAAAGTCAATTTTTTTGTCACGTCAAAGCTTTATAGAATGATCCATGAAATCTATGAAGCACATGCCCAAGAATTTACTATTCTATATAGGAGTTAATATATGGAACCGAAAGTTAAGCACTCCATGTAAAAAAATTCGGTGGATGAAAATCTAAAGATGATACGGTAACAGATACCACAATCTAAACAAAATACAAACAACATCAACAAACCCAATCCCGCCGGGGCAGGGTATGGGAATCTAAACAAAATAAGAAACATCAATTCCCAGCTCGAGCTATCGATAGTAATTTAAAGCCCTAAAACTGTACAATACTAACACAAATAATTAAAAATGAGTAGTCATTTAAACACAAAATAGAACCATCAATAACACTTAAAACCCAAAATCGAATTATCAATAGTATATAAAATTGTACCTTTATGCAAAATGGTGGAGACGAGCAGGGAGAAAAGGTAATTGATATACGAAAGGAAAGTGATAACAGCTATGTATGAACATGGTCAAGTTAATATATAACTAAGAGGAAGTAAGATTTTCTCGAAACTTCCGCCAGCTTTTGCTAAAATACACGACAGTGACCAAAATAGGATAAAAATAAGAGTTGAGTGGCCATTTCGTAGATTACCAACATCTGGTGACCCATAAAAAGAGGGTACCATTTTGTAATTAAGTTATATATACTTAAATAATATCATTAACAGCGCAAATAGCATTTAGCTAGATACCACATTAATCAAACACAGCTATGCTACTTGCAATCATTTTTATAATAACGGCAGCCTAAACAATATGTGTTCATATAAGCCAAACAGCAGACAGATGCTAACACATCTTGTACGTGCACATAACATACTCACAATGACAAAGCCTTCTTTCTAACAATTAGAAGTGTCAATTAAATCCATTTACTTAGAATTAGGATGAACTCGGGATGGTTGTATCCCTAAGAGTAAAATGAATAAAAATAATAGCCTTTACATGAAACAGATCCAACATCAGTCAAGATGTTTTTTTGTCGAAAAAAACCTCCTAAATCATGTTTTTCCCAGAAAGCTACACTATTATTGAAATAACATACTTTTATTAATCAAATCTGACACACTAACTAGTTATAAAAAAATTTGATATGTTGGACAAAAGATCCCATTTCAATATGTTAATTTGTTACCTAGCTCGCGCAACCCATCCATTTCTCCACCTCTGATATCAATCATCAATTAAGTAAACATACAAAAACATGTAGATGAAGACTTACATCCTCGCTTGTATGAATCGGCGTGCCTTCACTAAATCAGGCTCCATATTGTGTGTACTATGCTGAATCCCAGAGTTTTGCATCATATTCTGCTGATTCTGCACCTGCCCGGAGAACTTCCCGGACATATGCATCTGTAGATTCATCTTTATCCTGTTGGTTTTAAGATATAATAAAGTTCATAACACACATACACTTGACCAATAGTTGGGTCGTGATGCTAACAGCACTTCAAAACTTGACTCCTGTACAGCAAAAATAAAAAATTGTGTTAATAAGTATTGAGACCCATTACAGGAACCTATATTTTATCTGGAAGTAAATTACTCGTACTTCACTAAAGTTTTAAGTCATATTATTTTAACTAGCAAATGGCAACTGTGTCACGTGTACAGGACAGGGTACCATATTTATAGCTCATTCTGCTCTGAAACAAGCTTAATCTTCCTTTTACGGGAAAACTAGTCATATAAACACTACAACATAAACACTAGACTACTAGAGCATGTTTCTCAATTAAAGATAAAACTATAATAGTAAATGGAAAACTAAGATCATAGAGTCTACTTTTGAATTATTTACCAAATTTGCAGCAACATCTTACGCTGAATCTCGCATAATTAACCCTAATTAATGTACATACCAACTCGCAAGTAAGAGAGGTCTGTGTAACAATCAAATCTAACTAATCTCAACAAATATGTCACATCAATAAATACTTTAACCTTAAAAGTCCAACAAGTTGCTTTCTATCTCATGACTGGTAATAATATAAATTCTTGAGAATAAATTCATACCTACATTGAACTTCATAACACACACTAGATATAAAAAGGCAACAGATTTAATAATGGCGATCTAAATTTGTGATCACACAGTCGTACTCAAGTCCTTAGCTTGATGCTAAGATTTCAACAAGCGGTAATCATCTGTAAACATATTTCAATCCAAACAGCTAAAGTTCATCTAATATAAAAATGCTTGTCTAATTTCGTGTCTAAATCAACACAATGCTGCAGTTAAACTCTATTTTAATCGATATTCATTTACATTTGATTCCTGGATACTCTACAAAACTATGACAATGTGAATTATCATTCATTCATATTTAAGTTCATCAGCTCTATTAACTTCAAAACAGCATTAAATAAAGCATAGTTCTTGGAAAATATCCATTTCAATTACATCAACCAAATCATTTAACACTATAAAAAAAATGCAACAAGACGTCGATCAAAACATGAATGATCATAACTAACTGAACTTTATATAAAAAATGCAATAAATTGAACAATACTGGTATAAAGTTTTAATCATACCACAAGTACCTTATCTTAATGTTGAGACGTCGATCAAAACACATATGATCCAACTACAACTCTACAGGTACCTTAATGTCAACATTTCAACAAGACGACTATCGCCAACTAGTAGCATTTTTAGGCACAAACACAATTAATGCTAGACTAACTACAGTTAAACTCAAGAAAACGATCCAAATTGCAGTTCACATTCACTTCCAATCCTCAAAACTGATCGAAATCCTATCAACAAGTTTCAAAACTATCTCCATTTAATAATTTAGAACTTAACTTATTTATAAACAACGTTAAGTAAAGCCTAGTTCTCGGCAACAACTCATTTCCATTACATAAACCATGGTTGTCTAAAGTCTTGATCATACACCTTGATGTTAAAATTTCAACAAGACGTCAACTGAAACATGTATGATCATAAATAAATGTCTAAATCATTGAACTGTATATAAGAAAGGCAGCAAATTTAATAATGTTAGTCTAAATTAGTGATCGTAAATTGGAACTACAAGTAACTTATCTTGATGTTTAGATTCTATCAAGACATCCATTAAAACATGTATGATGAGTACGACTCATTAAACTTTATATAAACAAGCACCTTAACTAAAAGGGTTTGTGACTATCACACTGAAATGTGTGAGGTCTCAAGTTCAATTCCTGCTAGGTGCAAACAACCCTGAGGCGGCCACGCCAACCCCGTGGATTAGTCAACGGATGAGGTTTTCCTTGTTTAGGTTTCCCGGGGAGGGCGAGCCTTTTGACCTAAATGTACACCGGTTTAACCGTTTTCGGCCCTTCCCTTGCCACCCCCAAATGTATGATCATAACAAAATGAATTAACTTTTTATATAAAAAAAGGCCACCAAATTTAATAATACTAGTCCAAAATTAATAACAACTATCTCCACCTAATCACTCACACCTTCTTAACTTATTCATAAACCCTAAACACAAAACCACTAAAAAACAACAAAACTCAATAACCATTCAGCAATTCAATCACTCATAAAGCTCCAAAAACAACAAAAACCATTCATTACTAACCAACATTATAACGGTATTAACTAATTCCTTTACAAATTACACAAAACCCTAATTTTTTATGCAAATTTTGGGAATTGAGATTATAAAAGATGAATTATGTAACATTGATTATGGAATTGAGGTAGTTGAAGTGTGATTACCTTAATTTATTGTTTGTGATTTGAATGGGAACAGTTAATAACTTTAAAAAAAACGTGTTTTGAATGAGTTGTTTAGTGATTGGGGAAAATTGTGTCGGGTCGGTTACGTGGGAATGATCCGAAAAAGTTTCCTAATTTGGATAGTCCTATAAAGTGTTTATTGTGTTTAAACAACTAGTTTGACTATGGTTGGTGTGATGTTTTATGTTTGGCGTAATGAGATGGGTTGTGGTAAAGCTGTGGCTGGGGTTGGGCTTTTATTATAAGCCGAAGGGTGAAAGTTATATTTTTATAATGTTGTTTGATGAGTTGAATCTGAATCTTATTAATGTAAAATCACATAAAAATATATCAAATTCAATTTACATATATTTTCAGCTTTTACGTGATAATTCATTATATTTTTAAGTGTAGTTAAGTAATTTAAGGGGAGAGGGAGTGCATGCGGGGAGGAAGCGGGGAAGGTGAACCCCCGCACGGGAACACCGCCGCCTCGCGGGGAACCCCGCACGGGGAGGTGAAATGAGTGGAATTTTCACGCATGCGGGGAGAGGCGAACGTTGGAAAAAAGAGACGTTGGAGAGGAGCGTTGAAAAAGAAACGGCTATTTTTTTTTTTTTTTTTATATACCAGCAGAAACCAAAGGATATAGCACACACACAAAAAAAAAAAAAAAAAAAAAAAAAAAAAAAAAAAAAAAAAACAATACTTCTTTCTTTCCCTTTTGCTGCAATTCGAAAGAAAAAAAAAAAAAAAACACAATCTCATCACACTGCTGCAATTCGAAAGCCAAAAAAAAAATATGGAACGTGGTAAAAATAGAGATCCAAGAAGAGGTGGATCGAGAGGCGGATCGAGAGGTGGATCGAGAAGCGCAATTCGTCCTCGGATTCAATCACAACCCGGTCCCGAACCATCGTCTCTAGCACAACCTTATCACCCCCAAATGTATCCTCAATCTCCACAAATTTTTTTCTCCCAACAACAACCCCTCCCGCAAATTCCCACAACCTTCGACCCGTTTGAGTCGAACTATACTCAACAATCTCCGCCGCCAAATCCTAACTTCAACCCGTATGCGCCGCGTTATTCCGAAGAATAAAGGCGTGAACGGGTTAGTGAACCGTTACCCATTCCATTTGATACCGATGAAGATGAGGATTTCGACAATGTTGACATGGTACCCGAGACACAACCAAATGAAGATTTCGAAGAGGATGAAGATGTCGAAGAGGTCGAAGAGGTTGTTGTAAAGAAAAAAAAAACCAAAGACTTGGACGCCCGATGAGGAGGAGGCGTTAGCTAAGTCTTGGGTTAAAATTTCGGTTGACAAAGAAATTGGCGACCGTCAATCCAAGAAAGGATTTTGGCAGCGAATTCTAATACATTTTAGAACGCTTGTCCCAAGAACCCAACGTACTCATCATCAATTGAATTCGAAATGGAGAGATATACATCCTTTGATCGCAGCGTTCAACGGTTACTACACACAAGCGGTATATTTATATATTTTTGATTTTTTTAGTTCTAAAAACGTTATATGTATATATATTTATTTTTTTTGGATATTGTTATATATTGTATATTGTATATTGTTTTATAATTTTGTAGAATCGCTTGAGAGATAGTGGGTGCGACGATGTTCAAGTCCTTAAAAGAGCCAATCGTGATTTTGCGAAACAATACAAGAAAAGTTTCGCGCATTATAAAGCGTGGCAGATTGTCAAAGATCAACCAAAGTGGAAAGAACAACCAACTTTTACTCAAGAATCCACGGGATCGAGCAAGAAAAGAAAGTCGTCCGAATCGAGTAGCGCTCAAACGCCGGTGAACGTGGAAGATTTCGAGTGTGAGTTACCGAACCTCAACGAGAACCCAACTCCATCACGTCAACCAAAAGGCAAAAAAAAGACGACTTCAGGAGATTCAAGCCGAAGCTCGATGCGTGATGCCTTTAAAAGTTACACCGCTGAGAAGAAAAGTTTATTGCAAGCGCAGTTGGAGGCTCAAAAGAAAAAAGACGACGAATATTTCAACTTTATTAACGGGGAGGTTTACAATCGTGACATGAAGTTCGTTATGGACCCGCACGACCAAATCCCGGACCCGACTTTCAAAGATTTCGTCATCAACAGGAAACGCGAGCTATGCGCCAAATACGGTTGGCCATGTGGTTTGTAGGATTTAATGTTTAAGTTTTAAGTTTTTAAATTTTAATGTAACTTTAGTTATTTTATGGTTTTTAATAAAATTATGTAATGTTAATTAAATTTTAATGGAATTTTTATTTTCAAATACATTTTTTAATATAATTTAAAAAAAAAAGAAAAAAGAAAAAAAGAAAAAAAGAAAAAAAAAATGAGTGAAGGGTGAGTGAAGGTGCCGCCCCCAAAAATGAAGTGAGTGAAGAGCGAGTGAAGGAAAAAGTGGGAAATGATGTGGCGGAATGGGATTGGTTGTGAGTGAGTGAGTGAAGGGAAAGGGGTTGAGTGGAGCACTCCCCCCACCCTAATTAGTCATAAGCACCTATCAACCTTATTTTATAAACTTGGGCTTATGGAGGCTACTTATTTTATAAGTCATAAGCTTTCATAAGCCTAAGCTTATTGAAAAAGGCTTATGGGGCTTATAGCTAGTTAACCTTTTAAAATATAAAGATTATCAGACAAAAGCTAAAAATATAATTGAATTTAATTTAATGTATTTTTATGCTATTTAACATTAATAAGTTTCAGCTTCAACTAATTCGTTAAACAGCTTTATAAAAACAAGCTTCGATTTTCGACTTATAATATAAGCTCTGCCCAGCATCAAATCCAACTTCGGCCCATTTCGCGAAACATACCCTTAGTTTTGAGTTGTTTGAATATCACAGTATGTTATGCGTATTTTTTTTTTTTTTTTTTTTTATTTTAATTATGTTGAAAGTTAAATGTTTAGAAATGGAGAAATATATAATTCTAGTAACACACGTTAATCATCTAATGGTAAATAAAAAAGTAGGCATTTTACTAAGTTAATGGGTGATTGTTGAGATGATATAACATTGATCTTATAAACGAGTTGCTTTTAAACTTGGTCATTTTAAAAAGAGTTTGTTTGGCAAGTGTCTTAAGGACACGGTAAATGTACAAGCCAAGTCTATATTTATTAAAGTGAGACTAAATTAAATTAAACTAATTTATACTATGCGGTAAATGTGCAAGGTGAGTCTATATTTATTAAAGTTGTGAGTGAGATTACATTAAATTAAACTAATTTATACTACTAAGTTAATTAGTATGCACTAGATGTACTTTTAACTTAAAACGGAAATTAAAATGTAGTAAATGCTGAATACACTGTTATGTGTTTATGAGAAGAGACACGGTGAGAAACTTAAATGAGAAGAATGACAATGATATGAATCTACTTTTATAAGTATATCTGAAAAATATGATTGTTGTTTCTTCTCATTTGATTCTAAATCATATATCTTAACACATTCGTTAGATAAACTCTTTTCAAATAATAAAAAGAATAATAGATAAAAATGATTTTTGTTCATGTTCGAATTCAAAGTGGAATATAGCTTATATATTATACAAGTAGAGTGATGATCAACTAAGAAATAATTGTAAAATGATAAAAACGAGAAATAACTACAGCCGTATATTTCAGAGAGTGAGGCTCAACTAAGAAATAATTGTAAAATGAGAAGAACAAGAAATAAAAACCGACGCAAATTTCAGATGCACCTTAAAAAAATGCATTTCCCATTTAATTTATCCATTTTTATTTAAAACGTATGACTATAAATATTTCTTATTCTTCTTATTTTATTTTTCATTTCCCCATACAAGTAACCATATTATTTTTCTTTTGAGATGTGTAATAACTTGGACTCAAAACGAAACCAATCTAGTTAATATTTGTCTAGTTTGGTTGATTTTATTGATTAGAAGTTACATTTCTACTCGTCTTAATATGGCACCACTTCTATGTTTATAAACTCTTTGTAAGTTATTTTAAAAAGTTGTATGTACAAGTTTCTTTGAGAGACATTCTGCTTATTTAAAATAAATTGATGAGTAAATGTAAACATTATCTTATCACGAATTTAATACATAACGGTGAAAACGCTCTTTTTACTTTAGGTAAAGATGTGCTTGTTTATATCTAATCTTCCCTATACCCGCTCTAGCGAGATCAAGTATTGTTATTGTTGTTTAAATTTGAATTCCCCAACTCTAGTATACCTACATCACACATCTTTATTCACGAGTTATAATCCCTTTACCAAAAAAATACATCACACATCTATTTAATATGAGCATCGGAGCATCTTCCTAATTTTTTATTCTTTAAAGTAGATTATTTGCGGACAACTAAATTACTCTTTACTCATTACATGTCAAACTTATGTGCTGTTGGTCATACGACCACAGCAACTCGTTTCGGTAATATAAATGTGATACAGCAAAGCAAGATTCAACTTGTCTATTGAACAGGCATATTCTTAGCGACATGGTTCGCCTGTTGCTATCTTTGACAGTTTTGGTGACTATTATTGTGAATAAATGAAATAGCTGACATATGATACATAAATTGTCCATAAATACAAGACATGCACATATGAGTTTATAAGCAACGTTAAACATGATCAACGTCATACATCATCCAGAGTCCAGACATCCACTAATATGATTGCACAAAAGACTCAACTAACAAGCTCTAAGCCTCTAAATAAATGCAAGTTGCATACAAGTTTATAAAACCATCATAGTTGCATCAAATTTTCAGTCCGCTTGCAGTTAATGAGAAAACTACATACATTTTCTTTCTCATGTACATACCTATTTCCTTGATATATATATTCTAGCATCTTGTATGTAAAAAGGTGAGATGTCTATGAGGGTAATGGAATGAAAGTGTTAAATCTTATCTGTGTACGCCACTTAACTGATTCTGGGGCTGAGGTAGAACTTATAGTCTCTGAAAAACCGTGAAATCATTTCGGCTGTTTCTGATGAAATGTCAGTGTTTTGCAGAATGTTTTCCTTTGAAGCTTTAGCTATGGCCTCGATGGATCCTATGGTTTGAATTAGCTGTTGCAAGTAACGAAATCACCAGAAAGTGGACACACGTCGTAAAGCATATTCAAATGCACATGACTACTTAATATTAAGAAGGGTGTTTGGATGTGTTTTACAACTGGTTACATACATGTGTTGCCAATATTAGTTTTTAAAGTCTGGATAGACAGGATTATTTGAAGTCAAATAATCAGTTTTGGTAATTAGTGTCATATTAGTTTAAATTTTTGATTATCTAAGGGGGAAATAAAGTAAGCGAATGTATTCTTTTAGCCTTAATTTGATAGCCTTATACTAACACTTCATATATGAAAATTTCTCCTTTTTTGCACAAAAAATATCTTTCTTTGGACATTCTACCTATTTCCAGATCATAATTTCACAAACAATCAAGCGTCTGTATTATATACATATAATAGCTTTAAACAACAAAAGCACACTCGATCACTATTTTCTCTGTTTCTAGCTATTCACTACTATCACATAATCAATTCAAAACGCACATCCAAACACCCCCTTAAATGCTTATACTGATTTTAATGCATGAGCTGAAAGGTAGTGATGTAAATACCGCATTAGCATCATGAGTTTCAACACCAGGGATAGAGGAGACCACTTTAACAAATACATCCATCCCTTGGACAGATCTCTCCCTCTGTAACAAAAATAAAAGCATTTTAATATGATATACCCCTGAAAAAGAATAATAAAAAGAGAGATATAAACGGAATAGAAGCTTACCTCAGCTTTCAATTTGGATACAGCATCCCGCCTCTTGCAAACTGTAATACAGAGAACAATTCTAGTTATAGCAAAACATTTTGTAAGTCTAGTAATGCAAGTTCCAAGTAGAGGTGGCAAAATCAACTGGTCAGATGGAAAACTGGTAACAGGTAAATACGGGCACATTTTTTTTGTACGGGTTCATTTGACCATTGTCGGAAAATTTATAATCTTGTAACTAACTGGTATGTCAAATATGATTATAAGAATTAAAATTTTTTCAATAGACCCGTTTCCATTATGCTATTTTTAAAATTTTACTCGTAAAAACTGTTTGAGATCAGAGACAACCCAAATTGACCCATTCATAATTAAATGGTTGAAATTGCCACCTCTAGTTTTTAAGTAAAGAACTTTACCACCACGAGCATGTGCTATTCTCACGATCTTCTCAAAGCCCATTTCTAGGTCCATTACTGGAACAAAGGCTGGCCTACCAATACGCATACCATGTCTACATCAAACAAGATCACATAGATGCTTTTAGTAATCATATCTACCAAAATTTTTGTGGAATATTAGGAAGTGAGAAAGTGTTGTGTGTGATCACCTAAAATAAGATTGTACAAAAGAATCATTCTGCTCCTTTGTGGGAAGGGTGACAACCACATAAAGATTTGCAAATTGGCTCTTCAGTTTCTCAGCTCTGTAAAGTAACATTAGATTAAGCAGAACAAGCTAAAGGCTGAAGTTACATGTAGCTCAAATGTCCAAATACCTGCTAAAAAAAGGCGCAGGATTGTCGCAGTCGTAATTTATCACATACATGAAAGCCAATGATAAACCTCCACAGTTAAAAATGAAGTCCTGAATAAGTAAAGTTGAAAATATATAAGTAAACTGGAAGAGAGATAGGACTGATACGAAAAATGGTGATGTTTTAAATGGACTTTACAGGTGCAATTGGCACAATGTTTAACCGGAAGGAATTTGCAGTCAAGAAGGAGGATATAGTGTTTATAAGAGATGGATGTTGATCGTCTCTCCATTTGTTACTCATCATGCAAACCCCACCAACACCTGTATTGATGCAAGTCCCAGTTAACTACAATAGAATTTCTATGAGAAGTAAATCATTTTTTAATCAACAGTGATATTGTTATCATAATGTTCCATATCATCCATGAGCTTTTTTACAGAACAACCCATTCTTATTTAAGATATGAAATTTTCATGGAACCTAAGTAGTTTTTTTAGCACTATCATTTAGCACATCGTTTGTTGGGCTGTGAAAGTAACTAATCATTTCACAGTTAAAACATCAATATCTGGTAAAATATATTCAATAATTTCGAGTTTTTTTGTAAATCAATGTGGCTAAAGGATCATGCTGAAGGACATTTTCGTCATGGTGTTCGTCCTCTAGGTAAACATTGACACTTCAATTTCATTGTCATTGTTTGACAATTATGTTTTATGCCAATAACCAAGAGTGCAAGAATTTCTTCTTTGACCTTGACTTGACAGATGACTTCCCTAGAACAACATTCGCATATCTCTTGCCAATAAAAAGACGTGCCCACCATTATAAAATCCTATATTAGTAGGTGTCCTACATCTGTAAACATATCTCTCATTCTGAATTTATCTAAAAATATATGTCCACTCTCTTTCTAGACAGCCTTTTCTGCTCCTTTCTGACCTAACTTAACCATCAATCTTCTTTATCATGACATCGTTCACTTCCTGGTCCACC
Source organism: Artemisia argyi (assembly GCA_030686995.1). Lineage (NCBI taxonomy): Eukaryota > Viridiplantae > Streptophyta > Magnoliopsida > Asterales > Asteraceae > Artemisia > Artemisia argyi. Next base: position 152,330,681 of record CM060689.1, read on the forward strand.
TTAGATTCCTGCTCCCCCTACTTCGTATCCTTACTATTCCTAAAAGCTTCAGTTGAAAAAATCATTTGCCTGAGTCTCAGAATATTTGTCTTCAATTCAATCATTCTATTCATGAGTTATTCATAAAATTCTCTCAAACAGTACATTCACAGTTACTTGCATAACTCTCAAGTCAGTCTGTCTTATATGCAAACTCTATAATTCATGGCATACATATGGAATAGAATCCTTACACCCAGGATATGAAGTGCAAGAGATGAACTAAACCCATGGATAAGGAACATCTTATCCTTAAACAAAACAAGACATAGGTTACGGCGTGTCTTGCCTTTCACACGAAAGCTATAAGCTTCAAAAAGGTTAAGAAGATCAAGTACAATCTAAATGGTTTTGTGTCAATTGTTCTACACAAATAAGCGAAGGGCTACACAAATAAAAGGGGAATATATATTAAAGAGTTAGTCCCCTGTAGCAAGAGTTTTAATCACAAACTTTTCAATTGTTCTAACAACTCAATACAGGAAAGTAGAGCAACGACGTGTCAGTTACACCTTCTAGCATGACCACGTATAAAATGCAGCATACATAACTCTCCCTCAAAGCCCTATGAACTGAAATGACTATACTTACAGGTTACATCTTCCTATGTTCTCAGGAAAGCATCAAAGCAGTGGTTATATCATTGTAACCCACAATTAAGTACGCAAGTTATTTGGCTATGCTCTCAACTGAAAAGCAATTTAAGTATAATGACACAGGTTTGAAGCTACTTTCATTGCAGTCAACCATGTCTATCACGCTTGAAAAAGTATACAGAAACCGATTACCATTCAAATAGACAATACAACCAGACGTAAACAACAGCAAGTGGCTACCATGTTCCCTGAGGAATTCCCCAAAGCACATACATCGTTACATTTTGCTCAAGCTGAATCCTATGGCCCCTCCTAGTGAACGTTTGGGTTATTGTAAGTGCTTGAAGCTTATGGTTACACCATGATGCTTCAAATGAACCAATTATCACTACTTATCACACAAGTAACGCTACTACTCAGTCCTACACTCCTACCGTCTATCGCTCCAATTATTTCATATACAAGTGCGTAAATCTAATGAAACGAACATCTTCTTCTTCTACGAAACGAACATCTAATGAAACATCATAAGCAATAATATCACAATCAAGGTCACACGTCGTCCGTAAGTCACTAAACTTATTTATAGGTGCTCTACCTAGTTATAATTTATATTCGTCTAGTAAGCTTAGCTCATAATTATTACTAACCTCTACCGAAATAAATAATAAATCTCGCAATAAACGAAAAATACGCATCAAGCGAAAAATCATTCGCAATCAATAAAAGCTTCAAAATCACATGAATCTCCATAAGCAACTAAAATCAGATACATATTATAGCATCAAAACATGAATTTAAACTTAATTTGAATCAATTAACCTAGCATAGAAGTGGAACATAACCTGAATTACGTCCAGATTCATCGTTCGAGGCGCGACTCATTTCGTGATTCCAAAACCGAAGATCGATCAATTGCAGTTGTTAAATTGAATCGTGAGTTGTGGTTATGGTGAATTAGGGCAGATTAAAATTGTTTGTGACGGAAATGAGGAGATGATTAGATGAGAGAGGATTTGAATACTTTTTGTCAGTTCGCGCTAAAAAGTGTGTGTTTAACGAGTGTTTGGTGAGAAAAATGAAGATGAATGGTGTTTGGTTTTAAAGTAAGGGTGCGTTACTTTTAAGGGCAATTTGATTACTAAAATGTTTTTGAGGGAATTGAAATCTGTGAAGGTAATTGTTACGTGATTGAAAGAATTGTAATGTGTTATGAATATTTATTATAATGATTGTACACATTCATTATCACATTCATACCCCATAACTAGTAACCTCCACCTTTATGATTACTTTGTAACTTCCAATATTGTACTTAATATTATTCATGTTGAGGTCCCTATATATAGAGGCACCTAATGTGATATGATACACACCAATAACAAGTTCTATCTTTCCCTCTCATACTCTTTTATGTTCCTTTGATTATTGTTCTTATTGTGCTATTAGGCCGTTGTTTCACAACACGTTATCAGCACGATCTAATATCCAATTGGGAGAATGATATAATGTCATTAGTTACGAAGAAGGAATCTGATTCGGTTTTCTTTGAACTTGACTGTTCGAGCTTTAATGTGAGGTTTTGATTTCAAAAGATCAGATATAGACGAGTGAGTATTTTTGGTTTTGAATGACTTTCCGAGGTAAGTCACGACATAAATTACGAATCTATATCTGGTATGCATCTTCTACCATTTTTTTAAGGATGCAATATTTTTTTTCTTAATGTTTCTTTTTTTATTTAGTCAATACTATACTTACATCTTATGAAACTTTGCATCATCGTCTTTCGGGCCATTAATTTTCTGGATCATAGAGAACGTGACTTTGCATCCTATATTTTAGATTAAGCATCTTAATTTTTGCATCAAACCATTCTTAAAATAATTAATGCATAAAAAAAAGTTATAGATTTTTGCATCCAGATAGTTTTTTTTTTATCCTCCAATTAATAGGTTTTTGAGTAATTACAATACACACTTACTTGTTATGATTGGGCTGCATATTATTCTGATATCTATTGACTCTAGTTTTATCCACCAATTAATAGGTTTTTGAGTAATTACAATACATACTTACTTGTTATGATTGGGCTGCATATTATTCTGATATCTATTGACTCTAGTTTTGTGATGTATGCCTAATGTTTTCACTAAATTAACTACTAGGGTATATAAGATTTGCTGAATTGTAGATTATATAGTTTTGACATATTTTATTGTGACCTTGTTATCTTGATTTGGCTTCTACGATTTAAAATTCATTATATCACCTATAAATCTTGATTGCTCTTGATATTCTTGATCTTGATATATAGTTTTAAGTGACATTGATTTTGCGACCTCACCATAAAAAAAAAAAAAAAAAAAAAAAAAAAAAAAAAAAAAAAAAGTTTTGAGGCATACTTATAATCGCATTAGGCTTGAAAGCATGACTATGTTAATTATAGTGGTTATCTATTCACATGCATGTAGACATGTACGTACTTTGTGTTATCAATCTTAAACGATTCAAACATATGTTAAGAAAAGATATTACATAAGCTTTGTTGATATTCTTTGTGACCGTATTAGTAGATTTATATCCTTTTTCATTAATTTCTCTAAAAATCTTTATTAGTTATAAATTAGTTATAATTAAAAATCTTTTTCATACAGTACCATATAAGGATATATTTGCATGACTTAATTGGCTTGAATGTATTGCTTACGAGTTACGCCTATGTGAATTAAACATCAGTTATTATCATCTCATGTAATGTATATAGTACCGTATCATATTCTAATTGATTGTTTAGTGTCAATAATAAAGGTACTACAATGCAATTGTTAGGTGTGACTTTTAGTAACATAGTAGTTTTAGTAGTAACCTTGAACTGATTTGCTAACGAGTAAAAATTGAAAAATAGTATTGTTATTGTGGCAAATATGGGTTTTTAGTCTTATACTTATAGACTGTGTCGTATACTCTTTCAATCGGTAAATACTTCATATAGTTGCGAGCATGTTAATTAGATTACTATCTGATGAAACACATTATTTAAGAGAGTAAAAGATGTTACGTGACTATTTGTTATATGTGCGAGCTTTGCATTTTCCATATGTGATTAAACTTGTTACATTCATTATTTATTTGATTATTAGTTGAACAATATTTGAAACCAAATTTTTTTTTCTAATTATGCTTGTATAAAACGAATAACTTGCTATACTGTGGTATCAAGACTTATATGTAATTAAAGTTTCATCATGACATTGACACTATTAGATATACTTATGCATCACATATTTTCTCATGTTGTCTTATGAACTTTAGTTTTTCTTAATTTACTGGCGTAAAGTATAGTAACAATTAGCATCTAACATCTACTTCATATGTATTGTATTCCTCAAACACTATCAGAAGTTTTATGTCTTGGAATTTTGACGCTAAAGCTTAGACATATGAAAATAAACACTAAGACATGATTAACAAAGTAGATATTGCATCTAGTAAAACAGATACATATACGTGGTGACATTGAATTTTATGATACTTCTTAAAAAAAAATTATATTATGTAATGTTTAATTAGATAAAAGGTTTGTTTATCTAATATAACCAATAATAATTTTTGTGCCAATTCTATCAGTTAATTACTATCTCCGACCAATAAAGAAAAAGATGTAATGATCCAAAATATTGTGAATGTTGCTAAAAATTAATGAAGGCATTATATGATAGAACAAGGTGTCCCCATTGACTTAAAATGGCACGATTGAGTTTGTGATGATATGTTTGTGATTATATGTGTGTGCATTGTTTATCATATGATATTATAGTCTGTGAGGTTTGATTAACAGCGTACTTTATTATAGTATAGATTGTGTTTTATTATTTGATAACGCTATAGGCTAATGTGAATATTAGATTAAACCGTGTGAAAGACATAAAAGAGCTTATTGGAAAATTGTGAGCTCTCCATATTATTCGACTTTTATATAATACAAAAGGTGCAATTGAAGCATAAGTGGTCATAAAGTATAATTTTATGAGCCAAGATTATTGTAGTAGTTGGCAGGACCAGTTGGATCATCCTGGGTCAATGATGATGTGAAATGTAAGTTTGTTCAAAGATAGATTTGATTATTCTCAATTAAATTGGAAGTTAATTGTTCATATTTCACCACCATATTAAAGTGAGGACTTTGTCATACAAAGTTTTGGAAAGAATATAAAGGGATGTATTTAGGCCTATACATCCGCTATGTGGATCATTTTGAGTTTATAAATCGATGCATCGTCAAAATGATCATCAAAGATGCAACTAAAGGTTAGCGTGATTAATGGCTCGACTTATAAAATGCGAGCATGGCTTTCCAAATTAAATTATTGAGAATGGTGGTGAATACAACAAAGTATTAGGCAATTATTGGATTAAGTGTTGAACTTCAAAGTAGCACATGTTCATACACGAATTGCTTTTGTTGAAACATTTATAAAACGGCTTCAGTTGATTGCAAAGCCAATAATATTATGAGAACAAATTTTTTAGTTTATGGGGCATGTTATGACATATGAATTCGCATCTTGCCAACAATTTATAATGAATCCTCCCCATTAGAATGGTTTTTGGTCACAAACCATATTTCCCATGTGATATTTTGTAATTGTGCGACATTTCTTATAGTAAATCCACCACAACGCACAACAATGGGATATTAAAATGGATAACTCATTTAGGGGGAGAGAATGAGCAGCGAGGGATATGGAATGAATTATGATTTAAATTTTGATCCTCACACTAATGAATATGAACTTAAAGTTCAAGGGACAAATAACATTCCATATCTAGTAAATGCTAGACTTGTTTAGTGACCTAAAGAAAGTGACTAGATCATATTACGCTGCTATTGCTCCAATTACAATGTGTGTCCCAGCAGTAAAACCAATGATTGGTAGTAAGTCTATGGTAAGTCTGCAACGTGATAGACTAATCGATTCCAAATAAAAGGTCCTCGAATGAATAGATAAAATGGAGCAAGAAAACTAAGATGGTCGAATCGAATCGAGGTAATAAAGACCCCATAATAGTCAAGAGACACTAGACATTAATATTATTTAAAAACCCCGGGTACATGAAAAACTTTGAGATCTCAATAAAGATATATAGTGTCTTGTAAAGTGTGGAATCGAAAAGTAATGAATCGACGTCGATAGTACTATTGTATATGATAATGGACATGGAAATGATTATAAAATATATATATATAAGATAGCGCTATAATCATGGTGAGGATTATGGAGGCATACCTGCAGAAAGTGCAAATGAATAAATGAGTGGCCAAAGGATGTAAAGACGCAAAGAAGTAATGAAAGAATGAAGTCTCTTGTGACGAGACATGGGTACTGAGACTTGAAGTCCGTACCTATGAATGTGTAAATTATTGGATATGCGTTAGTCTTTATGAGGAAGCGAAATTAAAGTATTGTAACTTTTGTATTTAAGGCATGACTAATGGCACACAATATATTCGTAAAGACATGAAAATGATCATAAGGAGACATATTCTTATGTGGTGGATCCAATAATGTATTTAAGTCTGGCAATATAATAGTAATTGACATGCGTCTAAAAGTTAATGAATAGAGCTCATGTGATTTTGAGATATCATTATATGGAGCATGCTAGTGATTTTTTATGTTAAAGCATATAAGAAAATTTCTCGAGAATAGTATTTGATTGTATTGAACTAATCACGTTTTCGGCATATGTATAATAATCACCTTAACGTATAGTACTGTGCCATGTTTGTGTATGAAACTTTATTAAGAGATCTTGGATATGGTTTAAGTTTCATACAATATGTTTTTTATTGTAAAGGTGATTGAATACATAGAAATTGAATTTGAAACAAAAGACAAAGTGTGTCTTAATTTACGAATTGTACTTCTGAAGGATAAACTTTGTGCATCATGAAAACTAAAGAATTATGCCAACTATCCTTATATGGATAAACGAGACTCATGTTTATGAGGTCATATGATGTGTAAAAGACCCCCTTGATTTATAAAGATGATGATCACAATATCGATTTAAAGTGTCATACTAAAATGTGTATGAAACATTTATGATTCCCGCTAATGGTCATACATGATATAATATATCATTTGAATTAATTGTATTTGCAATGAATAACTTGTGAAGTACGAAGATGTACTTGAATGAGATGTATGACGTACGTTAATTCTTAAAATGGATATAAAATAACATGTATAGAATATTTATTCACATGATTCTATCAAGACACTTCAATGTGCATTTCACTGACTCAATGAGATTAAGTGATGTGATCATCAAGGGGAGAGAAGATACGCGTTGCACTCTTTTTCCCTTGACCATGGTTTTGTCCCCACTGGGTTTTTCGGCAAGGTTTTTAATGAGACAACATCCCCAAGCGTATAAAGGAGTTATGTACTCTTTTTACTTCACTAGAATTTTGTCCCATTGGGTTTTATCTAGTAAGGTTTTAACGAGGCATAATCCTCAAATGGAGTAAAACAAATATTTCGGTATGTTTATGATACAAAGGATATGGGTTTATATTTCACTAACCCATCAAATTCAAATTTAGTTGGATATGTAGATGCAGGATACAGGTCTGACCCTCATATTAGTCAGTCTCAAGCTGGTTATGTATTCATACATGGCAATACTACAATTTCATGGCGTTCCGTAAAGCAAACAATCGCATCCACTTCAACTAATCATGCAGAAAGTTTGGCCATCCATGAAGCAAGCCGAGAATGTATTTGGTTAAGAAATGTTATACTCCGTACTACATATTGGTGAATGTTGTGGTAATTATGTGGGAAATGAGGGACCAACAATTTTACATGAGGACAACGCAACATGCATTGCTCAACTTAAGAAAGGGTTTATTAAAGGTGACATAACCAAGCACATTTCACCGAAGTTCTTCTTTTACTCATGACTTAAAAGAATAGCAATATTATTATTTAAAAGATTCGTTCAAGCGACAACCTAGCAGATTTATTTACCAAGGCACTCTCTACCTCAACATTTAAGAAACTGGTATATGGCATCGGAATGCGGCATTTCAGTAAGCTCAAGTAAAGTGATTATGAGGGGGAATAATACGCATTGCACTCTTTTTCCCTTAGCTATGGTTTTCTCCCACTGGGTTTTTTTTAGCAAGGTTTTTAATGAGGCAATATCCAAAGCGTATTTAGAATGATGTACAATCAAGGGGGAATGTTATGAATATTTATTATAATGATTGTACACATTCATTATCACATTCATACCCCATAACTAGTAACCTCCACCTTTATGATTACTTTGTAACTTCCAATATTGTACTTAATATTATTCATGTTGAGGTCCCTATATATAGAGGCACCTAATGTGATATGATACACACCAATAACAAGTTCTATATTTCCCTCTCATACTCTTTTATGTTCCTTTGATTATTGTTCTTATTGTGCTATTAGGCCGTTGTTTCACAACATAATGTAATTAAATTGTAATTTGTTTAAAAAAATTGCATTTGTAATTTGAATTAATTGTAATTTGAACGCATCTTACTATGTAATATAAATTTCCTCACTTGATGTAATTGAAGTCACTGAATTACAATTACAACATAAATCAACAATCTACGTAGTGTAATCAGATTACAATTACACCAGATTACAACGAACCAAACGTCAAAGTTTTATTGTAATTACTAGTTATAATACCCGCGCACGCGCGGTTTTTTTTTTAATTTTTTTAATCATATATTTGTATTTATTAAAAAACAAATAATTTAATCTTTGTTTTGTTTGATTTATGATATTTAATTATAGTTTTTTATTATTAAAGATAATTAGTTAAAAATTTTAATCATATTGTTAATTGCATCTTATCTATATTTTTTGTATTTATTTTCTACTTTGTTATGGATAAACATAAAATGTTACCTAATAAGAAAATAATCTTTTTTTTAATAATATTATTACTAAATAAGGTATGGTTTAGTTTTTTGAAATGGAAAAGTCCCCACTTGGGGTTTTGTTTTATTATATAAAAGATTTGGTTGCAATTAGTTTTATTAATAAGATTATAGTCTTATAAACAAATTGATAATTAGTGAAAAAGAAATAAACTTTTAATATATAACAGTGTAAACGGCTCACATAAAGATAAATTAATGAAAATTTTAGAAAATGTATTTGAAAAGAGGCTCATTTGATAACTATAAAGTACACTCAATATTTATAATTTATTCTAATACTAGCTTATACCGTGAAATTCACGGGGTTTTAGAGGGTTGTTGAATAAGAAAACGTAAGTACGTGAAAGTTATAAGTGACTGAAATCATAAAATACAATGGTTATAAATATCTGTGTAATAAACATTGATTGACTCTTGATCTACAATGTGTTTGTCTTGAGAAGAAAAATGGATGTAGTGACCATTCTAAAACTTGAAGAAAAGCTCGTTTCCGTCAACACCTAATAAGTATACAAATAATATAAGTGATATAATATTCTGGATTTGTAATAACTGTAAATAAGAAAAATAAGAGAAAACATTTAATATGTATAATGTACATACTTATTGATCGTTTGATCATAGACCTTGAAGAACTTCTTTATATACAACATTTATAGTAGTTGATGAGGCGAAAAATGAACCACTTTTAGGGGGACATTTAAGCCCGGAATTGAATTTATTTGATCAAATATTGCCCTAAATCGTTCCTTTTGTGATTTTAGGTACTTTGGGAGAGAAATCTGGAAAAGGAAGCAATTCGGACGTTTTTGGAGCATAAAAGTGAAGAAAACGCCAAAGACTTAATTTTCCAAGCTGGAAACAGTAGGTGACGGTGATACGTGGGAATCGCACCAGGCTTTACCTCTCAAGGGATCTTGAGAAGCTTACAACCCCCACCAGGCAGTGTACCTGATCGTTGTAGTATAATATAGTGACAAGTACCGGGGGATTGATCGTTCAGCTTAGGAATAGTGTCGCTAGGATTAGAAAACCTAAATACTAGTTCTAAAGGTGAGGGATGATTATTTTTTGTATTTTTATATTTTATGAAATCAATTAAAAATCTCGGGTTTGAAGGATTTGGGCGGAATTAGTTGCTAATCAACTAACCCAATACTAAGATGCAATCAAAATAAGATACTATAAATGAAAATAAACTAATTTATACTAAAGTTGTGAGCAATAAGTGGAGAAAATGTGTTTACTTAGATTTCACTACTCCCTAGACATCTTTTACACGTTAATTACTTGTTATAATTGCATGGATGACGGATCGTATTCCTTAATATCATTCATGGGGTGGCACACTTAACTCCCCAATTCTATGAGCTCTTATCTCCTCCTATACCATGCCCAGCACAACCATAGGGATTATAAACAGTGGCTCATGCATTAAATACAACCAATAAAGACCTAGTGCGTGTCGGTTCTGTTAATACAAATATCGCCTAAAAACGTTATTTATATTTTACGATCTTTGCTAAGTTTTGTTAATAACAAAGTATGAACTTTAGCTAAAAGTAAATTATCACTTTGAGTGTTTAAGTCTTGTTTAACTAATGTTTACATTTCCTTTTAAACTAAACATTGGTTTTATTTCTTAAATTAGAAATAGTCACATCACATTTATGGCAAGTTTTGTCATTATGTATTTATGGCAAGTTATGTGTTTGACTTGCTTTCATGTTGCTTGCAAGTATCATGTTTGACTTACTTTAAGTGATGTGACATTGTTTGGTTGCTAGAAGTTATGAGACAAGACATTGTTTGGTTTGGGAAGTTATTGCAAAAACCTATTGCAGACCCGGCGGTACCCTGGGGGTACACGGGCGGAACCCATCTGAGGGTTCCGCCTGATCCGCCAGACTGCAGAATAGTTTGCTATAAATACCAAACCATTTGTTTGTTTTGTGTAACCCTTTTAGGAAATATATTCACACACTCTCTCAACTAACTCAGTAACCTTTTGATTTGTGATTCTCTTATGTAGCAAGGGACTTCACAAGATCATTCAAGAAGTTACAAGCTTCAACTCTAAAGTTGTAAGTCTTGGTAGCTTGGTCATGTATAAGCTTTGGTAGTTTATACTTCATGTGTGTCATGTATGTAGAAGTTATAGGTTAGTATTTTAGGCCTCAAAATACGTAGTGTGTTGGGAGTTGTTGTACCCTAGTAAAAGAACTAACGGGAGTGGTTGTACCCTTGGTAAAGAACTCGACATCTAGCTTTGTGTCGGTAAAAGTGTAAGCGACGAATGGGAGTGGTTGTACCCTTGTAAAAGAACTCGACATCTAGCTTTGTGTCGGTAAAAGTATAAGCGACGTGTAAGGTTTTCTCCGCCGGTGAAAGGAGCTTGTTGATTAGTGTTTATAACTCTCGAGTTGGAAACTCGGGGCGTGGATGTAGGGCAAGGAAAAAGAGTCCTTGTAGCCGAACCACGATAAACTATCGTGTTGTGGTTTGATTGTTTCTTTCTCTATCTTTGCTTATTATATGTTGTTGTTTAGTTAGAATTGTTGATCACATATAAAGCTTTTCAAAGAACCAAAACAAGTAATATTGTTCTTATATCTTTCAACATAAGTAAAGCTTTTCAAAGAACTAAACAAGCAAAGTTAGGATCATTACAAGTAAAGCTTTTCAAAGTATGAAACAAGTTAAGTTAGAATTGTTATCTACATGTAAAGTCTTTTCAAACAATCAAACATATTACTTTGTGTTTATATCTTTAACCAAATGTCAAGTTCTCAAAGATTATTTAAGAAAATAAGAATCGAAAAAGCGGTAAACTATTCAACCCCCCTTCTAGTTTTCCACAATTGGCATCAGGAGCTACGTTACTCAAGATCTTTAAAATAGAATGTATTTTAAAACTTGGATCGATCCATGGATTTTGAAAATCTCAAAGAAGGGCAACCTATTCAAAACCAACCGCTATTTGAAAAAGAAAACCTACTTGAATGGAAAAGTAATTTTGAAAACTATGTGAAATCAATTGATCAAGATCTTTGGCATATTATTTCTTTTGGTAATTTCAAACCAAAGAAAACAAGTTTTTGAAAACCAAGATAACTATCTTAAACTTGATAAAAATACTAAAGCTAAAACAATGCTTTACAAAGCTTTAGTACCAAATATGAAAGAATGTATTTTTGTCAAAAGGCTAATGATGTTTGAAAAATATAGTAAACTTTCATCAAGGAATATGTCAAGTCAAAGATGATCAATTTGATCTTACATATGAATTAGAAGTTTTAGAAAACTAATTGATAGACACTTAGTAGAAGTTAATACATGTGCTACTAGTTTAAATGTTTTAAATGAAGGTACAAGTGAAGATGAGTACGTGTGTTTTGATGAACCTGCTTGCGTATCTTGGAATGTAATGGAAGTTGACGAAGACAATGATCCGGTAGTTTATTGTCAACTTATTGATACAACAAGCAAGGTGTTAGTTAAGGTGATTACTCGTGTCAAGCTCGTAGTAGTCTTGCTTGCGATTCATAGAATAACTCGGATGAAGATGAAGTCAATCATCCGGTTTGTGATTCTATACTAGATAAAACATCAAGCAAGGTACACTTTGAAACCAAACTCTTTTGCTTTGATTAATTTATCCTAGAGTTTTATAAACTAGAAAATGAGTCTAAACATTTGTGAAACATGGACCTAAAAGCTATCTTCAAGAATGAGTCTTCAAAATCTCTTAAGAATATATTTGAAAAGGAAATCTTATTAGAAGATAAAATGTTTAAAATTAAGAGTAATGTTGAAATTAATCTAGAATGTAAATTATGTCTAGATTACAAACATGAGATTAAAATGCAAAATGAGAAAGGAAAAATTATTAGTTAAATTTGCTGAAAGCTCAAAATCTCTTGAAAGATTGTTGAGGAGTCAAAGGTTGTTTAAAAATAAAACCGGATTAGGATTTAACTCAAAAGCACCATTAACTAATAAAACAAAGCAAGTAAAATTTGTCTAACCTAGAAGAGAGATTTAGAGATAATTCTATCTCTAATAGAAACTCATGATAAAAGAATTAAGATTATCATACTCTATGCTTTTATATGATTGTCTAACCTTCTTGGATACATGAGTTATTGAGTTTCAAAGCATGTCGTCAAACCAAGTTTTTTACGCTTAATGCTTATCCGCTTGATAGCATCTCTATGCAAGTTAAAAGGTACGCATTACTTAAACTTGACTTTGGTTATATCTTGTCTATAGCATTATGTGCTCAAATATGTGTTATTTGTAATACTCTAGAGTGTCTACCTGCTATTTGTAAATAACTAAGATTAGATTCTATACAACAAGGAATTTAGTCTTTAGTACTAGTAGGAGATATAAGGTGTTTTGGTTATTTAACCATCAAGAGATTAACACGAAAAACTCTTGAGTATGTCTCACTCAACTCTTGCTTACAAGTGAGCTAACTAAGAATTTCCTAAGTGTTAAAATGTCTAACACTTTTGTGATGCTTGCAAAACAAACCCTTGTTAAACAATTTTCTCAAACACCATACTTTGAGTCTTTAATTGTGTTTTTCTTCAATCACTTCTTTATGATAATCTCACATAAAACACACAAGGTGAAATAAATCACATTAGCATATATTAGGATGTGTGAAAGAAAATGAGTTTTCAAACATCTAGGATTTACACATCAAATGTGACACATAGTCTAATGATGTTGTACCTCTTGGACTTTTTAAAAATAAATAGAGTTCATAGTGTCTTAAGTAAGAAAACCCAAAGAGTCGAGGAGTCGTTGAATATGACATTTAACGAGTGATCTCCTCCTTCTATGATATCATCTTTGGTAGATGATAACTTAGTCGAAAGTCCAATGATGGTAAGACAAGCATGGAGTAAAAGTACAAAACAACATCTTCTCACCTTGAGCTAAACATTGAATCAAGTAAAATTGACATAAGTTATAAAACTTGATTTATTGGTCATTAGTTGTGTCTAAACAAATTCAACAAAAACAATTTTTGGAATCTAGAATAAAACAACTAGTGAAACGAAATTGATATTTCATAGTAATCAAGTGAGTATAGTGTCAATATTTGAAAGACTTTTTGATAATAAAAGCAAGCCACAAAAGCAAGGGATTTTAACTTAAAGACATTCCTAGTTGCTCTCTTGTTCTCAATGGTTAAGTTATTGATGACTTATCAAGAATGAGATTAGTAAATCCGTAGGTAAAACTAAACGTAGAGAAATGTTTGGAAGACTACTTGTTCTCGTAACATTTAGATTCAACATTATGTTTAGCTTTTGTCTATGTGCTCGTGTTAACGAAGATCCTAAAACAACTCGTTAGTTGGGCCTAGTTGGATACATCATAAGGTACTACACAACTAGGATTATGGTCTCCCAAAAGAACGGGAATAGAAACCATAGTGTATGCCAAATGGAATTATGTCGGTAATAAGTTGATAAGAAAAGCCCAAGTGATACTTGCACTTTTATACTTACTTACCCAATGATTCTCCAAAACGCGTGAGATTCTCAAATTAGTATCGGATGGAGAAACACATCAACAAGCTCCGCTTGAACAAGAAAATTCGCGTCAACAACGGAATTCATCTCATCAACATTATTATCCCTTCAACAAAGGAAGCATCGACTTCAGCGACAATTCAATCCATTATGTTCTTAATTGACATATTGTGATCCATCATCATCGTCTTGGTAAAAATGTTCATTGAGGAACATCTTAACTAAGAAAGTCTTATACGTTAACCATTCTATCAACGTTTTCACAAAACCTCTTGAATGAGAAGCATTCATCATCCCTAGGCTTAGTCAAGGACTCATAAGACCTAAAACCTTAGTTTTGAACATTAGGATAAAACCACAAAAATCAAGACAATTCCTTTTGAGTTTTTCCTGCAGATCCCACGGCACCCTCGGACCACACGGGCGGAACCCACTTTTTGGTTCCGCCTGGTCCGCCAAAGCCACAAAATGTTTTATTTAAGTTCAAAACCAAACACCTCATTACTCACAACTCCAACTTACCATCAGTCCATAAGATTAACAAAATGAGCAAAACTTCAATCATCTTCCTCATAACCTTTCATCACCCAAACCTCAAACAAGCAATGTGAAATGAGAAACCGAGTTATCCTTTGTCCTAACAATATCGAGTCACCCACCATTTCCATGTTCTCAAAGAAATCAAGAGTCAATATCATCTTCACCAATAACTCCACCTAGTCATCTTCACAAGAAGATTCCACAATGTAACCAAACAAGTGTGTCATCCCCACTATAACCTAACCTATTAAGATTAAACCACCTTTCATGATACATAAACCTATGTTCACCTTTGTGTCGCTCTTTGAAACAAAGAGCAATTGTCATATCCATACTCTCATTAACATATTTGTCTATGTCGTCAAAAGTCAAGTGAATTTCATTATGAAATGCGTCTCTTCCACTTTCTAGCAAATGAAGAACACAAAGAAGATATCCAAGCTTTAAGTGTTGTCAAACAATCACCACCTCATTTCACATATCCACTCTCGGTCGTCACCCATACTTTACCACCGTTCACCACATTGTTAAAACAAATGAAAAACGTCATTGAAACATCACTTGCATTACAAAACATTTTTAAGCATCAAAATGAGTCAAGTCAACTGCACCTCCACATTGTTTTCATATAGGCACACACTAGAACATACTCATTACAATAGTCATTTACTTAAATGTGAAATTTTGATTTTCTAGGAATCATCATGCCTCCTCTAACTCACTACGACCACAAGGACACCATCAAGTACCTACCCAAACACCACAAAACCAAAGGTCTCACTCAAACTCAAATCGTTGTCTTCAAAGCCTTAGAAAAACGATATGTCCCTAAGGGTAGAACCATTGATCCATCCTTCTTAGAAGGTACAAACCTATACACGGAATTTGCCACAATCAACTTTGAGTATCTCTTAGAAATCGACGAGCCTATTTGTTCTAGGTTCATTTTAGAATTATATGCATCCGTCACCCTCTCCAAGGATGAGTACGGTCGCATGTCTATTAACTTCATTGCTAGTAGTCATCGAGACTCCTTCTCTCTCGAAGAAGTTGCTCAAACCCTAGGTGTTCCAAACCGTAGTATTTGCATCCACTCCAACAAGCATTCCCTCTCAACTCTTGACACACTCATTGACCGAGTCCATCCCTATGATACTCCTCTTGTGTCCAAGGATGAACTCCGTGACCACCTCTTCATTGGGACCACCAACACTAGGAGAACTAGAACCGGAAATGAGGTCATCAAGGACCCATATGAAATGGAACTCAATGAACTCAAGCCCCTAATTCAAGAAATGGGAAGAACTTCTTAGAGCCAATGTCATTAGCACCATAGGAAACCGTGATCACATCAATGTTTGTCTTTGCTACATGCTCTACTCCTTCTTCATTAGGCAACCCTTCAACCTTGCCTACTTCATGACCAAGAGAATGGCCGACATCCCCGTGCAAGGCACAACGGCTAAGCCGTATGGAATGCTCTTGACCCGTCTCTTTGGGTTCATCTCTCCCATTCCATCAACTCCTAGAGGTCTTCACCTAGACTACTCTATCATTCCACACACATTTGTCCCACTAAGTGATAGGAGAGTCTACAAATCCCAAGGAAAACATTTTCCAACTCTAGGCTTTGCCCAACTCTAGGCTCCCACCTCTAGAATACATTTTCCAACTTTCGGATATTCCAAATGAGTCGGCGGAGTTCAAGCGAACAAAGGGGATGTTCAAAAACATCGAGAGATTTCTTGAAATGCTCAAGAAGAAGATTGACCGTCTATGAGAGCGGGTGTGTAGGAGTGTTTGGCACTAGGTGCTATTTGAACGATTTGGTCATTTAAACATTACGTGTTATGTATTTGTGAGTTAGTAGGATATTTGGTACTATTTGGAACCTGTAGGAACTAACAATGACGCAGGAAGACAACATTTGGCATGTTGTCAAATCTTCAAGTTTATGATAATTTCACTAAGTATAGTGAAATTCGTTAGCCCCCGGTCAAAGTCCTAAGAGATGAATGTCTATATGTCTAATATTTGCGTTTCCTAATCAGTCATATAATAAATTTTCATTTCCAAGAGTTTTCGAAAATTTTGAAAATCGTTTCGAGGGTCAAAAACGCGGACTGCCACTTTTTGCAGCACTGGCGGATCTGGCGGTACCCAAAATTGGGTTCCGCCAGTGTATTTTCTGGGTAAATCCAGAATTGGCCCAACGGACCAGGCGGATCCCAAATCAGGGTTCCGCTTGTGTATTCTGAAGGTTCCGCCAGTCACCTGCAGAAAATTTTTGTCATTTTTCTTAAGTTCATAACTTGTAAAGTGTCAAACCATTATCCTAAGTGAGAAACATCTTCCATTAACTCAAATAACCATATTAGAACAACTCTCACTCACTAAAACAATTAGGAAGCCACTTCCCTCCAAAAATTCAAATTCAAACATAACTAACCCAAGGAACCCTTTTAAAGGATCCTTCAAACCATTGAAACATTTTCAACCAAATCACATCCCATGATCACAAAGCATTGTGTGCATATGTTGATCTTTCACTCCATCCTATTCCATTGAATTAACATCAAATGATGTGACATGGTCATGAAAATCATTTGAAACCTCATTCTTTGAATGGTAGAACATCAAATCCAAACACCCATTTCAACACCTTTTCAACCTTATAAATTTGAAAGTTTTGCAACAATTCAAATCACACCATAACCATCAAAATCCTTCTCAAAAAAAAAAAAAAAAACCCACTAGGATTAGTGTCAAACCTTGTTGCTTCAACAAAACCATCAAGTCAAGCTCATCATCTTCAAGTGATGTTTCGCTTAACATTTCTTCACCTATCCAAGATTTCCTTAACCGCACTACCACAACACCATCCTCAACACATTTCAATACCAATGTGATCACTATTCAAGATTTGCTTAATCTTGCTACTTCAACACTTACACCAATGGAACTTTTCCATACACCACCAACATCACCACATCCACTATTGGAAACTTTTAAAAACCTATAACCTAAACCATCAAGCCCTCCATCATTGTCACTCTTTGACACCATTGCCGAAATGGAAACCCATCAACAACCAATATTTCAACCAAACGAGTCATTGGATGATGCACCTCATCCACCGTCATTGCTTGAGAGTTTGGCCTACCTTTATGCTAAATCCTCAATTTTTCCAAATGATCAAGGTCATACACACCTACAATCATTTGTGTTTCACCCCATTCACAAAAACCTTCATGGTAACCATTTACAAATAACCAAGCCTACACCATTTTGTTCAAACAACAACCACCACAACAACAATAACTACCACCACCACAAGAACCTTTCCAACACTTTGAATCTCTATTTTCTTCGTATAAGAAAATAAAAGCATCTCAATGATCTTCCACCAAGACTAACAACAACCACTACCTTTCACAAATGAATAACCAAGGTCATTGCTAAACCAAAATGAGTCTTTCGACCACAACCAACCACCACAACAAGAGTATCATCACCCAAAACCATTGTTGTTTCACCCTATCCAATAAAATGAGGTTTATCCTAAACCACATTGTGGAACGTCTCAAGTTTAGAGTCTCCAAAATGAAACAAAACCGTTTCTTTTGGAAAATGTTTCCCATTTAAACCAACAAACCAAAACCCGTGTCACCCTCTCAACCTTCAAAATAAAGTCCGCTACAACCACAACCCACATTTTCTTCCTTAAACAACCTTAGCCTTGTTTTTGGAAAATGTTTCTCACAAAGGAAAATGATGATTTCTTTGTAGCTTTTTATGGTCGTAGCTTATTTGTAGCTTTTTCTTTATTTCTAGAGGTAGGATAGTGTAACCAAAATTTCTTGTCTTTGACTTTTTAAGAAGTCTAAATTTTACAATTTAATGAATGTCATTCCACTACAAGGTTTAAATTGTTTGATGACCATTTAGGTATGATGAGTGAACTATATCTTGGTATGGTAACATACATAAACCTTGTGCTTTAGAAACTAACTTTTTTTTTGTAGGTTCATTATCCATGTCTTCCTTCCTTGAAACTCCATTTAGGGGAGTAACATTCAAGGGGGAGCATGAGTCTTGCTTTATTTCGCTTCACAACTCTTAGTTGTGTTTTTAAACATGAAATGCTTTCATGACTTATCTTGTGCGGAAACTAACTTTTCTTTTGTAGGTTCAAAATCCATGTTTCCTCTCTTGGCACTCCATTTAGGGGGAGTATCAACCAAGGGGGAGCATGCCTATAATTCCGCTTCGCTACTCTTCTTTTTGTTTCGACAAAAAGGGGGAGAATTTATATGAAACTTGCTCTATTATTTTAAACTTCCGCGTAGCTAACTCTTTGCAAAAACAAGTTTCATTACTAACTTTATAAGACTTAACACTAAATCTTATGACTTACTTTTAAATAAAGTTTATGTTTTGTCATCAACAAAAAGGGGGAGATTGTTAATACAAATATCGCCTAAAAACGTTATTTATATTTTACGATCTTTGCTAAGTTTTGTTAATAACAAAGTATGAACTTTAGCTAAAAGTAAATTATCACTTTGAGTGTTTAAGTCTTGTTTAACTAATGTTTACATTTCCTTTTAAACTAAACATTGGTTTTATTTCTTAAATTAGAAATAGTCACATCACATTTATGGCAAGTTTTGTCATTATGTATTTATGGCAAGTTATGTGTTTGACTTGCTTTCATGTTGCTTGCAAGTATCATGTTTGACTTACTTTAAGTGATGTGACATTGTTTGGTTGCTAGAAGTTATGAGACAAGACATTGTTTGGTTTGGTAAGTTATTGCAAAAACCTACTGCAGACCCGGCGGTACCCTGGGGGTACACGGGCGGAACCCATCTGAGGGTTCCGCCTGATCCGCCAGACTGCAGAATAGTTTGCTATAAATACCAAACCATTTGTTTGTTTTGTGTAACCCTTTTAGGAAATATATTCACACACTCTCTCAACTAACTCAGTAACCTTTTGATTTGTGATTCTCTTATGTAGCAAGGGATTTCACAAGATCATTCAAGAAGTTACAAGTTTCAACTCTAAAGTTGTAAGTCTTGGTAGCTTGGTCATGTATAAGCTTTGGTAGTTTATACTTCATGTGTGTCATGTATGTAGAAGTTATAGGTTAGTATTTTAGGCCTCAAAATACGTAGTGCGTTGGGAGTTGTTGTACCCTAGTAAAAGAACTAACGGGAGTGGTTGTACCCTTGGTAAAGAACTCGACATCTAGCTTTGTGTCGGTAAAAGTGTAAGCGACGAATGGGAGTGGTTGTACCCTTGTAAAAGAACTCGACATCTAGCTTTGTGTCGGTAAAAGTATAAGCGACGTGTAAGGTTTTCTCCGCCGGTGAAAGGAGCTTGTTGATTAGTGTTTATAACTCTCGAGTTGGAAACTCGGGGCGTGGATGTAGGGCAAGGAAAAAGAGTCCTTGTAGCCGAACCACGATAAACTATCGTGTTGTGGTTTGATTGTTTCTTTCTCTATCTTTGCTTATTATATGTTGTTGTTTAGTTAGAATTGTTGATCACATATAAAGCTTTTCAAAGAACCAAAACAAGTAATATTGTTCTTATATCTTTCAACATAAGTAAAGCTTTTCAAAGAACTAAACAAGCAAAGTTAGGATCATTACAAGTAAAGCTTTTCAAAGTATGAAACAAGTTAAGTTAGAATTGTTATCTACATGTAAAGTCTTTTCAAACAATCAAACATATTAATTTGTGTTTATATCTTTAACCAAATGTCAAGTTCTCAAAGATTATTTAAGAAAATAAGAATCGAAAAAGCGGTAAACTATTCAACCCCCTTCTAGTTTTCCACAATTGGCATCAGGAGCTACGTTACTCAAGATCTTTAAAATAGAATGTATTTTAAAACTTGGATCGATCCATGGATTTTGAAAATCTCAAAGAAGGGCAACCTATTCAAAACCAACCGCTATTTGAAAAAGAAAACCTACTTGAATGGAAAAGTAATTTTGAAAACTATGTGAATTCAATTGATCAACACATAGACATATTGATTGAATTAAAAGAACACTTATCTCAATTACACATGAAAGGTATCAAGGGCTTGGAACCCTTGAAAAACATGTAAAATTCGCACCAAGTTCGTACTTAGGGTTTCTCCAAAACTTCTCTTCTTTTAATGTGAAAATTAGAAAACTATATATAGGAAAAGGGGTCTGACGGCGTCAAGACTAAACTTGTGACGCCGTCACCTCGCCGCCAAAACTCTTCTCGGACTGCCTTGATCTACATTTGACGCCGTCAAGTGATAATCATTTCCAGGCCGTCATGACTTTTACTCTTGACGCCCTACTTCGTGACGCCGTCAAATCTTTACTGGATCGTCATGGAATTTTGCTCTTGACGCCGTCAGGGAGTTACTTTTGACGCCGTCACCTACTGTTCCCAGCATGGAAAATTAAGACTTTGGCGTTTTCTTCACTTTTATGCTCCAAAAACGTCTGAATTGCTTCCTTTTCCAGATTTCACTCCCAAAGTACCTAAAATCACAAAAGGAACGATTTAGGGCAATATTTGATCAAATAAATTCAATTCCGGGCTTAAATGACCCCCTAAAAACGGATCATTTTTCGCCTCATCATATACCCTTACACTTGAGATTTGCTTGTCCTCAAGCAAATGCGCTTTTATTCTAGTCAAAATACAAGTTAGGGGTCATTTAACACTAATATAAAAGTAATTACAACAAATAATCGTTCCACTAAAGACCAATAGACAAGCACGGAGGTCATACACAAGCACCTCACAAATAGTGTTTAGATACTCACATCTCTCGGGTGTAATAAAGTGTAAATTACAATATGGAAACGGAAGATATCTCTCACTACCTGTCATAGCAAAATAGATTACCATAGGCTTGGGAAAGGATCAAACCTCCACCACATGGCGTAAGCACCTAGGATAAACTATCAAAGAGGTCTTTTAAAGGGTTGTAACGTTAGGTGTAGGGATATGAAATACACGGTTTTGGCGAGTTAACAATCTTGGTTAATTACATGTACAATATGGCGTTGCTAAGCCAAGACTAGACTCGACTTAAGCTAATAAATGAAAATAACAAAAATATAAAATAAACATAGAATAAAAAGGGATGGTAGTCCGTATTTTATTTTATTTTATTTTTATTTTCTTTATTTATTTATTTATTTTTTTTTGCATACACTCTTACCCTACCATCCAAAATAATACATCATAGGGGATGAACATTCCCCTTACACTTGAATCTTTACATACTTTACATTAAACTAATCTAATGACTCGAATTAAGAAAATCAAAACACTTGGAGCACTTTTAAGATTAACGCACATATGGGGGTAATAAATGATGTTCTTCCCCATTACTCCATAAAATAAGTACTTACCCATGAGTCCCAATCATCCCAAAACAATATGTACAAGGATATGACTCGACTTAGCAACCATGTAATCAATTAGATAGTTAACTTAGAGTTTAACAAATAACAATAATGCACTAAAAATGAGCGCATACACGGAAGGCTAAGGCGATTTGGTTGTACATTTAAGTGGGATGTAACAAATTCTTCCTTTAAGTAAAATGCTTAAAGTTAGAAACGAGAAGATAGGCTCGGAGGGGTGTACTAGGGGTATCGTGTACTAAAAATGAGTACAACGCTAAGGTGTGGGAAAAATTAGTTGACTTAACTAGCCAAGTAATATGACTTAAATGGTCAAGTAATTATAATACGGGTTTAACACAAGGGTGATCCTAATGCCTCTTATCATGTAGTAAATCCTACCACACGAATGTAGTCTCACTAGCGGTCTCGGGATGCATCACTAACGCAAGTTCTAGAATCTAAATGCTACCGGTACACTCATAAGCACTAATAGTAAATGCTTTTCCTATCAAATCTAAAGGCGAACCTCACATATTTGGGTGGAAAATTTTTCTGAATATACGGTTATGTGCTAGTCATACAATCTCCGATCCATGAGACGCTTGCTATGGCTAAAGTTTCACTCCTAAATGTTGTAAAAAATTTTAAATTTGGTGCTAAAATTGCACTAACAAGTATTTCTCATAGTTTTATTACGCATCTACCATTAAACAAAACAAACTCAAGCGAAAGTGCATATGTAAGGTATCATCTTTTTACCATCCCCTTACACTTAAGATGAACATTATCCCCAATGTTCAAGTAAAGAATATAAAAGTGAAAAAGTAAAGAGAATGAAATCAAATACTCCCCTAATTCGCTCGGTATGGATAATAAGATGGCCAGGTTAAATCTTCCTCCAAGAAAATGAACAATCAAAGCTTCCCTTCCAGAATATAAATCATCTTCTTGTCATACATAACCTGTAAAACCTGATAAAATAGACAAGACAACCTCGCGTAAAATCGACGGCATCCTATATAAGCTACTAAATCCTAGAAAACAAGATAAGATATAATGCTTGTGGAATGAAGTTTGCAGATTCCCTGGAGATTATAAAACTTAATAATTCACAAAAACCATAAGACTCCGTTAGAAAAACAAAACCGGTAAAATTTCCAGATTTTTACACTTGACGCCGTCAAGAGTAAACTCTTGACGCCGTCAGAAGTGACCTGCAGAAATTCTTATGTTAAGTTTCCAGAAAATTTCTGGAAAAACTTGGTCCTACTTCCTGGAAAATCCTGCAAAACTTCATTATGACTCAATACAAGCATTTGACTCTAACAAATACGAATATACATGTTCATTTAATATTGTGGATAATCATGATCTGTTTGTTTCTTGAAAACATATTTGGGGTTTCCCCTTACACTTATCTTTTGCAAAAATACCTTTAGGTGGAGTTAAGACTAGGCCAAAACAACAAAGTAAAGTATTTCCACTATTTAGTTTAGAAACATGACCTACCAACAATAAAAATAAAGCATGCATACGGAAGCAAATAACAAACAAACAAACAAAATCACACAAAACATGGGTTGCCTCCCAAGAAGCGCTTTTCTTTATTTACGAGTCTTGTAGCTAGACTCAAGGTCATGGGTTACTACGTGACCTCATCATCAAACGTCACATCCTCCTCACTAATCATTTCATTGTTATTCTCTTGGTAGTGTTTTACACGTTGTATGTTAACAGTAAATTCCCTATCTTCATCATCTAGTAACACCACAGCTCCAATTTTAGAGGAATTCTCTACCGTGAACGGTCCATACCATCTAGACTTAAGTTTTCCCGAAAATAATCTCAACCGAGAATTGTATAATAGGACCTTGTCTCCCTCTGAAAATTCTTTGGGTTTCTTAATTCTCTGGTCATGCCATCTTTTCACTTTCTCTTTATATGTGATGGAGGATTCGTAGGCTTATAGCCTAAGCTCGTCAAGCTCGTGTAATTGCAAGAACCTATTATTTCCAGCAATTGTGTAATCTAAGTTGCATGTCGTAAGCACCCAATAAGCCTTATGTTCTAATTCCACTGGTAAGTGACATGCCTTACCATACACCATGCGGAACGGGGTCGTTCCAATAGGTGTTTTGTAGGCGGTTCGGAATGCCCACAAGGCTTCGTCGAGTTTAAATGACCAGTCCTTTCTGTTTTGACTAACCATTTTTTCAAGTATTCTTTTAATAGCCCTATTGGTGTTTTCGACTTGGCCATTGGTTTGTGGATGATAGGCGGTGGAGAACCGATGGGGTACTCCATACCTCTTTATGACCTTTTCCATTTGTGCATTGAAAAAATGGGTTCCCCTATCACTGATGAGAGCTTTAGGAATCCCGAATCTCGCGAAGAGCTTTTTCAGGAAATGAATAACTACTCTGGCGTCATTGGTCCTAAGGGCTTGTGCCTCAACCCATTTTGAAACATAGTCAATGGCGACTAATATGTACTCGTTCCCCCTGAAGATGGAAAGGGTCCCATGAAGTCAATCCCCCAAACATCGAAGAACTCACAAACTCATTCCCTCTGAGGTGCTTCATCCCTATGTGATATATTTCCGGCTCGTTGACATGCATCGCACGCCTGCACCATTACTTTTACATCACGGAAAATTGTGGGCCAATAGAATCCCGCATCGAGAATCTTTCGGGCGGTAATGTTTATCCCATGATGCCCGCCAGAGGGACCAGAGTGACATTCCCTCATAATCTTCACTGCCTCACTTTTCGAAACACAACGCCTTATAATTAGGTCAGGACACCTTCGGAATAAAAAGGGTTCATCCCAAAAGTAGTATTTTAGCTGAGAAAAGAACCTTTTCCTTTCTTACTTAGTCAGGTGTTCAGGAACGAATCTACTTGCGAGGTAATTAGCAAAATCGGCGTACCACGGCTCCGAGTCACTCATTAACATGAGTTGTTCGTCAGGAAATGAATCCCTAATCTCACTTCTATCGTGCTCATCCAAGGGGTTTTCGAGACGAGATAGATGATCTGCGGCCAGATTTTCTGCCCCTCTCTTATCACGAATCTCAACATCGAATTCCTATAGCAACAAGATCCACCAAATTAGTCATGGCTTAGCATCCTGCTTCGCAAAAAGATATCGAAGAGCCGAATGATCAGTGAAGACGGATGTTTTTGAAAGGACAAGATATTGTCGGAATTTGTCGAACGCGAACACCACGGCTAATAATTCTTTCTCAGTGGTGGAGTAATTCTCTTGAGCAGGATTCATGGTTTTGCTCGCATAGTAAATGGGTTGAAAAAGCTTGTCACGCCGTTGGCCTAATACAGCCCCGACAGCGAAGTCGCTAGCGTCACACATGATTTCAAATGGTAACTCCCAGTTGGGTGTGATCATGATTGGAGCTTGTGTGAGTTCCTTTTTTAAGAGATCGAATGCATCCTTGCATTCTTGGGAAAAATCAAACGGAGCATCCTTCACAAGTAGTTGAGTCATTGGCCGAGCGATTTTGGAGAAGTCCTTGATGAATCTTTGATAAAACCCGGCATGCCCCAAGAAGCTGCGTATTGCTTTAACAGTGGTGGGGTATGGTAGCTTAGATATGGCTTCAACTTTAGCTTGGTCCACCTCTATTCCGTTCCCTGAGATCTTATGTCCTAACACAATCCCTTCTTTCACCATGAAATGACACTTTTCCCAGTTTAGCACCAAGTTGGTTTCCTCACACCGTTTAAGCATCTTTTCTAGATTAGCAAGACAGCGGTCGAAGGAGTTCCCGAAGACCGAAAAGTCATCCATGAACACTTCCATGCTGTCTTCCATGAGTTCGTGAAAGATTGCGGTCATGCATCGCTGGAAAGTGGCGGGGGCATTACATAGCCCAAAAGGCATCCTTTTGTAGGCAAATGTTCCATAAGGGCAAGTAAACGTGGTCTTTTCTTGGTCCTCAGGTGCTATGGGAATCTGAAAAATATCCAGAGAATCCATCCAAGAAGCAATAGTACTCGTGTCCAGATAATCTCTCTAACATCTGATCAATGAATGTTAAGGGAAAGTGATCTTTCCTCGTGGCATCATTGAGCTTTCGATAGTCAATCCATACCCGCCATCTAGTGACTGTTCTCTGGGGCACCATCTCACCCTTGTCATTCTAAACAACAGTCATTCCACCCTTCTTAGGTGCAACCTGCATAGGACTGACCCATGGGCTATCCGAGATCGGGTAAATCAATCCTGCATCCAAAAGTTTGATAACTTCTTTCTTTACTACTTCCTTAATGTTAGCGTTCACGCGCCTCTGGGGTTGCACTGTAGGTTTATAATCTTCTTCCATGAGAATCTTATGTGTGCAAAAAGTTGAGTCAATCCCCTTAATGTCGGCCACACTCCATGCGAGTACCCCCTTGTATTTTTTAGGACCTCTAAGAGTTTACCTTTTTGTTCATGTTCCAAGGAAGAGTTTATGATTACCGGGAGTTGGTCCTCTCCCTGAAGGAAGGCATACTCCAAATGGTTAGGAAGCTCTTTAAGATCTACATCAGGAGGTTCGATAATAGAAGGTTTGAGCTTGTTTTCGGGCTTTCAGAGCTCGAGATGCTCCGTTGCCTCTTGTGTGGGGTAGAAGGAGACTGCCCTAACATCCTCCATCTTTTCTACCTCTAGCAAAGGCAGAAAACTCTCGTCCCATAGCCAGCCTTCATTGATCTGTTCATCGATACAACTATCAATGACATCTGTGAGTTCATCGACTTCCCCGATGAAATAGAGCCGGTTGGCTGCTTCGAGGGAGAGGTCCATAGAATCCTTAATGTCAAAGGTTGTGCTATCGCTTCCTACTCGTAAGGTTAATTTTCCATCGTAGGCATCAATGACTGCACGAGCGGTAGCAAGAAATGGTATCCCTAAGATGATGGGTACCAAGTCATCCTCCTTCATATCCAGGATTACGAAGTCGACCGGGAATTTGAATTTCCCAACTTTGACTAGCACATTCTCGCATATCCCTACGGGGTACTTGACCGATCTATCGGCTAGTTGGATGTTCATACGGGTAGGCTTCAATCCAGAGTATCCTAGTTTATGGAACATAGAGTGAGGCATGAGATTGATACTCGCTCCCAAATCGGCAAGAGCATTCTTGATTGATAGAGGTCCTATGGAGCAAGGCAGGGTGAAGCTGCCTGGATCGTCTACCTTTTTTGGTAGCCCTCGGTGGGTCACCACTGAGCATTCTTCCCCCAGGGTCACAAGACCCTCGAGTTTCTTCCGGTTAGCAAGTAGTTTTTTAAAGTATGTGCTATACTTTGGCATGTGATAGCAAGCATCAAGGAGAGGTATGGTGACAACCGAATCTTTTAGGTAAGACATGAATCTCTTGTTATCATTCTCAGTTTTCTGGTTCCTTAATCGGGACGGAAACGGGATTCTCACAGGTTGGTTAGGCAGGGTTGATGGGGAAGGGGTCATCAAGGGTGGTTGGTCGGGGTTATTGCCGCCGACATCCTCCTCCTCCTCCCCAGGTTTGTTTGGATCGGGGGTGATGGGGGACGAGTTTGGGTAAGGAGGGTCCTTGGTTGTTGTTCCAGCTCGAGTGGTTATCGCGAGCATGGGGTCTTTTTTGCTTATTGATGGCGTTTCAAGATTATCTAGGGCAGAGTTAAGCTTGTTGAAAAATTCTCCAATATCCTCCTGCTGCTCGTCGAAAAGCTCATTAAGACCTTTCATTTGCAAGCCTTTTTCTTGAGTGAAGTGACCAAGGTCATCTTCAAAAGTGCTCCTGATTTTGAATTCAGGGCCTTCCTCCCCTTCTCTTCTCTTTACCAGATTTCCCCAAAGGGTGCAATCGTCATTTTGGTAAAAAGGCAAAAGGGAGGGATCAACATAAATGTCCCCTCCTGACAAGCATGCATGTTCAGTTGTGGCTGCTCCTCCGCATTCTTCAACCTCATGCGGGCCTCCAAAGTAATCGAAGATCAAGTAAGGATTCGACAGCTGTTTAGGTGATTGTGATCCAGCTAGGTATTCCACTCTTTTGTAAATTTTTCTCAACCGATCCGAGGTGATTTCAGAAATGCTAACAGTCGACTCAGGTTCATCCCAAGTGTCATCCTGGTCTTGAGCATATTCTTCAATCCTATCCCATCCTTCCTCGGCACTAAGATTGACCAATCTCCCTTTTCTAGATTGGTTAATTCCGTTTCGGTCGTTAGGGGAGATATTATCGTAGAAGTTTTGGACCAAGAGCCAAAGCTCAATGCCATGATGGGGAACTTGTCTTATTAAATCTTTGAATCTAATCCACGATTTATGGAAGGGTTCATCCTTCCCCTTCCGGAAATGGAGGATCCTATCTCTAAACGCTGATGTTTTTCCAGGTGGAAAGAACTTCTCATAAAACTTGGATATGAGTTGCTCCCATGTGAAAATAGATTCAGAAGGGAGTTTGTTATACCATTCTTGGGCTTTTTCATATAAGGTGAAAGGAAAGAATCGCAATCGGGACGTGTCTCTAGTAGCCCCATCCGTATGGAGGGTGTCTACTATTTTCAGGAAGTCTTTGATGTGTTGGATTGGATCTTCCGCAAAACTTACACACACTTTGGACAAGCCAAACATCGTTTGCATGCAAGACCTCGTTGGTGTGTTCGTTTGGGTAGACAATGGCGTTTGAGAAGCCACGAGAGGTTGGGGAGGAGTAGTCCTTAAGGCGCTTAGGAATGGGGGTTGCGGGGGTACTCATCTCGTCGTTGGGTTGGGAGCTAGGGGTTGTGACATGATTTTCTGAATTTTCTTCAGAAAGAGGTGCATCAAAATCGATGGCAACGCTAGATGGTTCAGAAGTTGAGTGATATTGTCTCAATCTATGCATTTCTCTTTCGGGTTCCGCATAAGGCAAGACTAGGTTTCTAGTGGAACTACGACTCCTAGTGATCCTAAGGTTAAAGGATTCGTCGTTTGCCATGATGGCAGGTGGTGAAGAGTTACGAACAAAGGCACAAAGAAATAAGATAGGCTAAAGAGAACCTAAAAATAAAAATAAAATCTGACTAGAAAGGAATCTAGCAAGTAGACCTAATAAAAAGAAATTCTAACCTAGACAATAACTATTCCCCGGCAGCGACACCAAAAACTTGATACGTGGGAATCGCACCAGGCTTTACCTCTCAAGGGATTTTGAGAAGCTTACAACCCCCACCAGGCAGTGTACCTGATCGTTGTAGTATAGTATAGTGACAAGTACCGGGGGATTGATCGTTCAGCTTAGGAATAGTGTCGCTAGGATTAGAAAACCTAAATACTAGTTCTAAAGGTGAGGGATGATTATTTTTTGTATTTTTATATTTTATGAAAGCAATTAAAAATCTCGGGTTTGAAGGATTTGGGCGGAATTAGTTGCTAATCAACTAACCCAATACTAAGATGCAATCAAAATAAAATACTAGAAATGAAAATAAACTAATTTATACTAAAGTTGTGAGCAATAAGTTGAGAAAATGTCTTTACTTAGATTTCACTACTCCCTAGACATCTTTTACACGTTAATTACTTGTTATAATTGCATGGATGACGGATCATATTCCTTAATACCATTCATGGGATGGCACACTTAACTCCCCAATTCTATGAGCTCTTATCTCCTCCTATACCATGCCCAGCACAACCATAGGGATTATAAACAGTGGCTCATGGATTAAATACAACCAATAAAGACCTAGTGCGCGTCGGTTCATGTTTCTTAAGACGTTCAAGCATGTTACCAATTGGAGATCTGCCAGTTTTCTTAAGCCTAACATATAAATCATTCATCCAAGACAAGTATAAACAAGTAATCAACACATAATTAACATCTAGGTTTCATTAGATCCAAGCAAACACAAGATAGATCTAGCCTAGCATGATGGAATTAAGACAAGAACAAGATATAGACAACCAACACATAGACATATTGATTGAATTAAAAGAACACTTATCTCAATTACACATGAAAGGTATCAAGGGCTTGGAACCCTTGAAAAACCTGTAAAATTCGCACCAAGTTCGTACTTAGGGTTTCTCCAAAACTTCTCTTCTTTTAATGTGAAAATTAGAAAAGTATATATAGGAAAAGGGGTCTGACGGCGTCAAGACTAAACTTGTGACACCGTCACCTCGCCGCCAAAACTCTTCTCGGACTGCCTTGATCTACATTTGACGCCGTCAAGTGATAATCATTTCCAGGCCGTCATGACTTTTACTCTTGACGCCCTACTTCGTGACGCCGTCAAATCTTTACTGGATCGTCATGGAATTTTTCTCTTGACGCCGTCAGGGAGTTACTCTTGACACCGTCACCTACTGTTCCCAGCATGGAAAATTAAGACTTTGGCGTTTTCTTCACTTTTATGCTCCAAAAACGTCGGAATTGCTTCCTTTTCCAGATTTCACTCCCAAAGTACCTAAAATCACAAAAGGAACAATTTAGGGCAATATTTGATCAAATAAATTCAATTCCGGGCTTAAATGACCCCCTAAAAATGAATCATTTTTCGCCTCATCAGACGGCGTCAAGAGTAAAATCCAGACGGCGTCAAGAGTAATTTTCATGACGACCCAGTACAGAAATGAAGGCGTCACAAGGTAGAGCGTCAAGAGTAAAATACGTGACGGCCTGGAAAATGTTATAACGTGACGGCGTCAGAATTAGATCAAGGCAGTCCGAGAATTCTTTTGGCGACGAGATGACGGCGTCACCAATTTGGTCTTGACGCCGTCAGCCTCAATTTCCTATATATAGTTTTCTAATTTTCATTCATAAAAAAAAGAAGAGAAGTTTTGGAGAAACCCTAAGGCCGAACTTAGTACGAATTTATAGGTTTTTCAAGGGTTCTCAGCCCTTAAACCCTTTCATGTGTAATTGAGATAAGTGTTCTTCTAATTCAATCAATATGTCTATGTGTTGGTTGTCTATATCTTGTTCTTGTCTTAATTCCATCATGCTAGGCTGGATCTATCTTGTGTTTGCTTAGATCTAATGAAACCTAGATGTTGATTATGTGTTGATTACTTGTTTATAGCTGTATTGGATGAATGATTTCGATGTTAGGCTTAAGAAAACTGGCAGATCTCCATATGGTAACATGCTTGAACGTCTTAGTGTAGAACCCAAGATTCACCTTCTGGAGGACGAGGTTGATCAAAATATGCCATGTTTCTAGAGAGAGAAAATAGAGAGAAGGTGAGGTGACACAAAGATGTTTTTATTATGATAAATTGTGTTGCACTCCCACACCTCTCAAGTGAAGCCTTGAGAGGTATTTATAGGCCTTACAAACCTTACAAAAGACAAATTTTACAATATTACATTAGTAGTCCCTGCACTTTATGCATTCTAGTTGTCTACTCCAATTCACGTAAATATCGCTCAGCTTCATTTCTAACAATCTCCCTCCAGCTGGAGATATACGTGAATTGGTTACAGTGATTCCTAACAAGTAAAATAAAACAATCAAAGTAAGCACAACAATGCTGAGGAGGACTTCATAACTCTTTTTCTTCATAAATATCCCCAGCAGTCTTTGTTTACTTGTAGACGAATCACTTGCTAATCTAATTGGGTTATTACTCCCTCCCAATTAGTAACCATATTCTTTTACATGCTCCCTCCCAAATGGACAACCCGTTTGATATAACCTTGATGCTTGTTGAAGAAGTATCTTTGAATTCTGCCCATATAATCTTCAGTCTCATGCACAGCGGAAAATGAATCTTAGACTGATAATATGTAACTTCTTCACATGTTTGTTTGGGGAGCATCATATCGTCATCTTCAACTCACTTAGAATGCTTTCAGTTCTTCAATAAAAGCCCCGATGTACACATTTCTCCCTCCTGGATGATGACGATCTCTCGGAATCATCATAAATATGTGTACATAAACATATCAACTGGAAGCAACATACAAATCAATACCCCATGAGTGAGATGGCAATAACTATTCTCTCTACAATTCATCTCAGATCAACCTCTCTTCCATTGGCTAATAGTAAGTGACCACGTGTGGAGACAACCCAATATGACAAACTTGAGTGTGAAGTAAAATTCCCCAGACTTGTGACTTATGCTTGTACTATCCTGATTAAGAACCTATATGAGCACAACAACGTAACTCCTTACAATATAGGTAGTGGCATATACCCAACCATCCATCCTTTATTGTATATCCGTCTCTTGAACAATCCACAACCTATGTGACACTGAGCACTACAACATAACTCCTTAAAGTGATAGCTATTGTGAGCATTAAGAACCAACTTATGCGTTTATAGATCTCACACATAGCTAGATGTCCAAGTCTTAATCTCTATCCCATGAATGCTCAAATAAGGATCTCCAAAAGTCTTTCATCCAACCAACCAGTAGACCTTGAGATTCTAAGTACACGCACCCGTCAAACGTCACTTCAAGCTCAAATAAGTAATAAACAAATTATCCCCGTAGTCACCTTTTGATAACGTTCAAAATTTAGCCATCGATCTTTGGGGAATCTTGATCAGGATCTTTTAAGCAATTCGTGGTGTGTTTTTGGTGAAGCTAGAAATTCAATCTCGTTGATTCGTAGTGATTTCGGATTTTCCCTCCAAAAATATAATTGGAAATTTTTCTCGCCCATAATTTGGAAAAAACTACGAAATGCAATTCTGAGGTTACCAGAAAAATTTGAGTTTTGAAAATTTTTACGCAAAATTTCACCGAAAAAATTTGAATTTCGGGCCAAAATTTTCAACGTTATACCAAAATTAAAATCTCGCGTAAAAATTGAACGTTTAGTCTCCTCTCAAAAATAAATTTTACTCAAATTTTCCCGGCAAAAAACTTTTTTTTTTTTTTTTTTTTTTTTTTTTTTTTTTTTTTTGGTCTAACTCGATAAACCATGTAACTCGGTAACCACTTCCCAAACTCGATAGTATCATCTCAAACTCGGTAAGATCTTCAAACTCGATAAGATCTTATGTAACTCGATAAGCTCAGAAAAATTTGGCAGAGTTTCGTCTAGGTATAAGCCACAAAAAACCTAACTCGATAAACGATTAGGTGAAACAGCCTAACTCGGCAAAAGTCCTAACTCGATAAGCATGCACCTAACTCGATAAGCATGCACCTAACTCGATAAGCATTGTCTCCTAACTCGACAAAAATGCTACCTAACTCGATAATGTTTTCCCAAACTCGAAAAAATTTTCCCAAACTCGAAAAAATCATATCCAAACTCGATAATTGTCAGCCAAACTCGATAAAATTTTTCTAACTCGAAATTTTTTTCAAACTTGACAAAAACTCGATGAACAGTACCAGATCCAAGATATTCACCCAAAAACACGATTTTTTAACCCAAAAACACCACGATTCGCCCCCGGTTAGCTCTGATGCCAATTGTATAACCCAAGAATCACCTTCTGGAGGACGAGGTTGATCAAAATATGCCATGTTTCTAGAGAGAGAAAGTAGAGAGAAGGTGAGATGAAACAAAGATATTTTTACTATGATAAATTATGTTGCACACCCACACCTCTCAAGTGAAGCCTTGAGAGGTATTTATAGGCCTTACAAACCTTACAAAAGACAACTTTTACAATATTACATTAGTAGTCGCTGCACTTGATGCTGATGGTACACAAAGGAATGAAGCTGTTTGGGATACCGAGGATGATCATATCAGACCTTCATCAGACACAGAAATATTGGCTACGGTACAACATTCATATGCTCATGATAATGTTAATATATTTGATAATATGTTTGTTCATGATCAGACACATCCTGCGCATCCTGAGTCTATTAGTGACACTTATGTGGTGGAACAAAATGATAGTAATATCACTTTTGATACTCCAGATATGGATCCTAATAGAGGTGAGCCTGCCCAGGATGGATCTTCTTATGAACAAGATCGTGCCTTATTTGCTTCATTAATCGATAATTTCAAACATGAACTTGAAAAGTGCAAAGAGGACAATCGCAAAGCTAAGCAAACGAATGTCTTATTGACAAAAGAGCTTGAGAGATTTAAAGAAATGGAAAAAGGTTTTCAAAATGTAACAAAAAGAAAAGCTGAACTTGAATTTGAAAACTCAAACCTTAAATCTCAAGCTCAAAAGTTTGAAATGTATGGAGAGTCTGTCAAATCACTTTTAAAAAGAAATGAAGAACTTGAAGTTGGTTATAGAGAAGCTGTTCTTCGTGAAAAATGTTCCATTCAAAATCTGGATACTCAAATGGTTGTTAACAACAGAAAGGTTCAAGCACTTTTAAAAGAGAACAATGAGTTAAAAAGTGAAAATTCAAAGCTTCAGAAAACCACATCAAATTTTGAGATTGTAAACACAAAACTTGAGAATGAAAACCAAGAGTTTTTGAAACGAACAAACGATCTTGAAAACAAACTTCGAAAATTGGGACAGACTTCTCAGACTATCAACATGCTGCCTACTAAAGATGAGGAGGTTGAGAAACAAACATCTGGAATTGGTTTTGAAAATAGTGCTCAGTTGGAAAATGGAAAACCGTGTTTTTTAAACAAAGTAAAAAAGCTGGCACTTATTTTGTACAACGCTGAAGATATGGGAAAAGAATTGTCCGATGATCTTTTGTTTGAGTCTCAAGATATTTTAAAATCTGAAGAGGAAAAACGTTTGAAAGTAAAACAAACAAAAAACCCTCTCTCGTACCACGGCTTTGTGTATGGTGGTCTACAATTGACTGATATACCAAAAGAACCTTTCAAAAGAAAAGATACAAATGTGAAAAGATTTTTCAAAGAGGCTCAACTTGCTACTTATGATGCTACGTTATGGCAAAATAAAGCAAGGAAACAATTTTGTAGTCTTAAACGTCACATTGAGCATACGTTAAAGGTCATTTGGTTTAAGCAAGTAAACATCGATAACAGCGTTTTCTCTAATCCTCTTTCATCAGATGTACGCCTTAAGATTGAAGTCCAAAAGATTTTGAAAGATGAGATTGAACCTCATGTGAAAAATCTCAACTTAAGTTTTGAGTACTTTGAAAAACATCTTGTCACTGAAATGAGAGAAGATTTAAAGTACGTTCATTCTCTTGAAGACGAATTTGATGAAAAATGCTTAATACTTGACATTCAAAAGGAATTTTTCACAAATCAAATAGAGTCTTTCAAATCAAAATCTGTTTGCCATGAGAAAGTGAATGAGAATTTTGAACAAACATCTTCTTTGAAATCTGAAAATCTTTGTCTCAAAAAGAAAATCATCGAGCTTTCAAAAGAAGCAGTTGATGTCAAAGAAGAATTGTCAAAAAGAACAGCTCAGTTTGAGAAACATCTTGCAATACTCGAAGCACAAAGTATCTCTTTCCAACTTAAACTGCAAGAGAAGAATGAGAAAATGTCTTCTGAAAACTCTTTGACATCAGTGCTTAAAGAAAAAGAAAATATTTTTGAAGAAAATTGTGATGATACCAATATCAAGTTTGATTTAGACGAACTTGATACAAAAAATCTTGAATTGGAACATGCTGTGGCATCGTTACAAAAAGAAAATGAGCATTTGAAACAGACTTACAAAAACTTGTTTGATTCAATCAAGCGGTCAAGAGTTCAGAATCTAACTTTAAACAAATCTGACTCTCAGATCACACCAAATCATCTTTTTGAAAAAGAAAAGTCTGTGCTTCAAAAGAAAATTGTTGAATTGGAAAAAACGCTTGCACAACAAACCAAGGATTTTGGTGATGCCAAAAATGATTTTTCAATCGAAACAAACAAATATGAAAAATATTTTGCACATCTTGAAAATCGAAATGCTTCTTTGCAAGAAAAACTGGCATCATCGGATCATCTTTCTCTTCAAAAAGAATACAATGATTTGAGAACGTCTTACAATGCATTAAAAGCAAAGTTTGATGTTCTTAACCGGTCAAAAGGAAAATCTCAAGTTTCAAACGAGTCTAAACCACAAGTAAGTGTTTCGGAGAAGGTTTACACGGGTGAATCTTCCAAACCGTTTTCAAAAAAGGTTTCTCAGTTTACAACCTATTCTTTGCAAAAAGGAAGGCAATTTTCAAAGAGATCTAATTTTTCTGAAACATTTACTCCTCAAAAGGTTTCAAATGCAAGTGCTCATAAAGAAAAGAATCAAGGTTTTCAAACTCCATACTCTCGTTTTACCCCGGAAAAGCCAGTGTGGAAACCAAAGCAAAGTCGTTCAAAACATTTGAATTATTCATACTCTGAAATGCTTCCGCTACAACAAAGGAATGGCTATGCTTTGAAAAATCCCAATTCTGGAAGGTTTCCATTCATCTCAAAAACGAACTTTCGAAATGAAACACCGAGTTTCAACAATGGATGGAGAACTTCTTCTTCAAGTTTTAAAACTCCAAGAGAGACACCGAGTTTCTCAAACAAGTTTCAAAAGAAAAAGAGTTTTAAATCACCGTTGATTCCACGAGCTTTATTTCAAAATGCAACACCGGTTTTCAGTCCTCGTTGGAATTCAACTTCTTTGTCTCGGATTGACACAACTTTCAAATGGATTTCAAAATATGGTAAACCCGTTGGCGCCGTGCTTAAATGGGTTCCAAAAGTTGTTGTCTAATCCAAATACATGATGACTTCTTAGTATTTCAGCTAAGGACTCGTTTTTCAAAGAAGGGAAAGTGCTTAAATCAAAACAAAGGTTTTACATATTCTTTGAGCACTTATCCTACAAACATGATGGCTTATGCACACATAACAGTGTATAACCCGCGATTTTCAAAGAAAGGACCCTGTTGTACATTTATGTGCGACAATCCTAAAAGATAAGAAGACTTCTCACCAAAAAGCTTATCAAAGTCTTCTTAATTTTTTTTGAGCAAAACTTTGAAAAATGTTTCAAAAGGTTTTCAAAACTTTTCACGATGTTGCTCAAGATACTACTCCCTCAAATCCTTAAAAGCTTAAATTTAATCAAAATGTTCTATTTTTGAGGGGGAGTAATATAAAGTTGTTCCAAAAAGATCATGCTTAAAGGAAACGAATTCGGAATTAACAAACATCCGTTTCTCCTATAAGCTATCCAAAAAGAAAAGGTTTTAATCAATTGGTATAAAAAATACCATGGATATGCTATTTTTGAGGGGGAGAAGACGTGATTAAAATGTGATCGTCTTGAATCTCAAAAGAGCTCGACTCAGAAATGACCTAAGAATTGACGAAACAACTTAAGTTAGTAATCGAAAAGACTTATCCTCGACGGGTAATAACATCAAGTTAGTTACTAGAGCTAGTTGTCACCTAAAAGCTGACAATGGAACTCTTTAACTAGCCACGTAAGCGTGTCTCGAAAAGGATTTGTTTGAGTAGAGATGTACCATTTCGAGAAACTTTCTGTGGACTTGACCAGGCCGGGTAATAACTTCAAGCTAGTCTAACTAGTGATGTAAGCGTGTCTCGAATCGGTTGTGTTCATTGAAAGTGAATCAATTCAAAAGTGCAAACTCCTCACGCATGTGCAAATTTCTTAAAAATCCATGAGCACATGTGAAGGGGGAGTCCTTCAAATGAAATGCAAAACTCTCGAAGTGTTAACAAAGTATGTTTTTTATCATAAACACTTTGAGAGATTTTCACAAATGGTTTGATGGCAACAATAGGATAGTCATGAAGTTATAAGGTGACTAAGGTTAGGGAAAACCGTCCTATGATCCGCCAGAGCCGGAGGGATCTACCCAAGGACAATTCCAATAGATTAGAATTAGAAGTCCTTAGGTATGATTTGAAAAAAGGAGAAAAGAATGAAAGGAGAAAGAAGGGGTTGAAGAATTAAAAAGAAAAGCAAATGATAGGGTGAAAAGAAATAGCCCTCCATATGTTCAACCTTAGGACAGACACGGGGTTCAACTCATATGCTACTGGTTGTTACTAAGGTGACACTGGTATTGAAGACAAGACGTCATGGACCCAGTGACGCACTGCACTTAACCTTCTAGCCACTCAAGTTCTCTCAAAAGAGCTTGTTTCATTCTCACGGGGAACCGGTGTAATCTATCGACTTATCTCTTAGAGATGGTTGATATTGAAGCAGCAGACCCCTCCCTAGTCTCCGCATAGGAAACCAAATTATGCACTTATCGAGTCTAGAGCCATGAGATATGTCAAAAGATCTCTTAGGATACACTTTCCTATGAGTACACTTGTGTTCGCTAAAAAGGACACAAGTTGTAAGAGTCTTTATGAGATCTATGGATCTTGCCTTATCTTTCATGATGGTTACTATGTTCCAAAATGGTCTATAGTTGTGGGGTGATCTCCAGCAACTCACCTGAATCATTGATGTACTTCGGTGGATCTTGTAAGCCCTTTCAGGGGTATCTGATTCAGGAACGGCCTTGGTAAGGGTTAGAAGGAGTCTTCACACTATGCTGTTGACGATCTCTAATTCCGAACCTGTAAGTATCGGATACTTTATTGTTAACTGTTTTATGCAGGTACTCATGAATGTTCCTTGGAGAAAGACCGTTACCATCACTCAAAGATCCACATGCTCATACCCTGCAAAGCTCTCTTCAAAGATCTAAGCAAAGCAAAGTTCAGAACGTTTCTAAGTCAAAGTCAAAGAATCTTCAAACTAAAGAAACAAAGATTAAAGTCAAAGAGAAGAGAACTTCATAAAGATTCAAAGCCAAACAAAGTATGAGCATGTTGGAAAAGACGTAAAGACAACAGAGTAAAGATATTGATCAAAGGCAAGAAAGATCACAAAGCATGATTGGAACAAAGAATCTAGCAAAACTATTACACAAGGACTCAAAGTTCAAGAGAACAAGCTTCAAAGATCAAAGATCAAAGTTACAAAAGAGAGATCTCAATGATCACCCTTAGGGGGAGATTGTTAGCATTAGAAGTGTTGATCATTTATGAAATCAAAGTGAGATCTCAATGATCGTCCCTTAGGGGGAGATTGTTAGGATTAAAAGTGACGATCATTATTGAGTCAAATAGTTAGGTAAATATATTCATGTAATAGTTAGTAAATGCTAGTTTATTAAAGTTTATGTGTATTATTCATGCTTGTATAAAGTCTAAGGGCTAGTTATGTAATATGGTCAAAGATATGTGAAGCCCTAGACTACAAGTATAAATACACTTGTAAGGCCTCATTTTGAGGGTGGTTCTCTTAGTGATTCATTTAGTAATATCAAGGTTATTATTCCACACACTAGAGTTCCCACTCTCTCTCTCTCTCTACTTACTTTCTCTCTCTAGATCTAGCCAAGATTCATATGTGATAAGGTTGTTCTACGGTCCTACACTTAGGAAACATGAACTGACGTGCACTAGGTTTTATTGGTTGTATTTAATGCATGAGTAAATTCTAATGATCCCATGTTAGGAGCTTCTTAGCCGGCTCGACATAGGAGTGAAGTAGGCACTCATAGGATTGGGGAATTAAGTGTGCCACCCCATGAATGGTATTAAGGAATACAATCCGTCATCCACGCAACTATAACAAGTAATTAACGTGTAAAAGATATCTAGGGAGTAGTGAAATCTAAGTAAACACAACTTCTCCACTTATTGCTCACAACCTAGTTAATTTAGTTTATTTTCATTTCTAGTATTTTATTTTGATTGCATCTTTAGTATTGGGTTAGTTGATTAGCAACTAATTCCGCCCAAATCCTTAAAACCCGAGATTTTTACTTGCTTTCTAAAAAATATAAAAATACAAAAATAATCATCCCTCATCTTTAGAACTAGTATTTAGGTTTTCTAATCCTAGCGACACTATTCCTAGCTGAACGATCAATCCCCCGGTACTTGTCACTATACTATACTACAACGATTAGGTACACTGCCTGGTGGGGGTTGTAAGCTTCTCGAGATCCCTCGAGAAGTAAAGCCTGGTGCAATTCCCACGCATCAAGTTTTTGGCGCCGCTGCCGGCGAATAGTTATTGTCTAGGTTAGAATCTCTTTTTATTAGGTCTACTTGCTAAATTCCTTTCTAGTAAGATTTTATTTTTATTTTTATTTTTAGGTTTTCTTTAATCTATCTTATTTCTTTGTGTTTTTGTTCGTAACTCTTCACCACCTGCCATCATGGGAACCGACGAATCCTCTAACCTTAGGATCACTAGGAGTCGTAGTTCCACTAGAAATCTTGTCTTGCCTTATGCAGAACCTGAAAGAGAAATGCGTAGATTAAGACAATATCACTCAACTTCTGAACCATCTAGCGTTGCCATCGATTTTGATGCACCCCTTTCTGAAGAAAATTCAGAAAATCATGTTACAACCCCTAGCTCCCAACCCAACAACGAGATGAGTACCCCCGCAACTCCCATTCCTAAGCGCCTTAAGGACTACTCCTCCCCAACCCCTCGTGGCTTCTCAAACGCCATTGTCTACCCAAACGAACACGCCAACGAGGTTTTGCATGCGAACGATGTTTGGCTTGTCCAAAGTGTGTGTAAGTTTTGTGGATTAGATGAGGAAGATCCAATTCAACACATTAAAGACTTCTTGAAAATAGTAGACACCCTCCATACGGATGGGGCTACTAGAGACACGTCCTGATTGCGATTCTTTCCTTTTACCCTATCTGAAAAAGCCCAAGAATGGTATGATAAACTTCCTTCTGAATCTATTTTTTCACATGGGAGCAACTCATATCCAAGTTCTATGAGAAGTTCTTTCCGCCTGGAAAAACCTCAGCATTTAGAGATAGGATCCTTCGTTTCTGAAAAGGGAAGGACGAACCCTTCCATAAATCGTGGATTAGATTCAAAGATTTAATAAGACAAGTTCCCCATCATGGCATTGAGCTTTGGCTCTTGGTCCAAATCTTCTACGACAATGTCTCCTCTAATGATCGAAACATAATCAACCAATCTAGAAAAGGGAGATTGGCCAATCTTAGTGCCGAAGAAGGATGGGATAGGATTGAAGAATATGCTCAAGACCAGGATGACACTTGGGATGAACCTGAGTCGACTGTCAGCATTTCTGAAATCACTTCAGATCGGTTGAGAAAAATTCACAAAAGAGTGGAATACCTAGCTGGGTCGCAGTTACCTAAACAACTTCCGAATCCTTACTTAATCTGCGATTACTGTGGGGGCCCGCATGAGGTAGAAGAATGTGGAGGAGCAGCCACGACTGAACATGCATGCTTGTCAGGAGGTGACATCTATGCTGATCCCTCCCTTTTGCCTTTTTACCAAAATGACGATTACACCCTCTGGGGAAATTTGGTAAAGAGAAAAGAAGGGGAGGAAGGCCCTGAATTCGAAATTAGGAGCACTTTTGAAGATGACCTTGGTCACTTTACTCACGAAAAAGGCTTGCAATTGAAAGGTCTTAATGAACTTGTTGACGAGCAGCAGGATGACATTGGAGAATTTTTCAACAAGCTTAACTCAACCTTAGATAACCTTGAAATGCCATCATTAAGCAAAAAAACCCCATGCTCGCAATAACCACTCGAGCTGAAACAATAACCAAGGACCCCCTTACCCAAGCTCGTTCCCCATCGCTCCCGATCCAAACAAACCTCGCGAGGAGGAGGAGGATGTGGGCAACAAGACCCCCGACCAACCTCCCTTGACGACCCCTTCCCCATCAACCCCACCTAACCAACCGATGAGAATCCCGTTCCCATCCCGATTTATGAACCAGAAAACTGAGAATGATAACAAAAGATTCTTGTCATACCTAAAAGACTCGGTTGTCACCATACCCCTCCTTGATGCTTGCTATCACATGCCAAAGTATAGCGCATAC
Source organism: Artemisia argyi (assembly GCA_030686995.1). Classification (NCBI taxonomy): domain Eukaryota; kingdom Viridiplantae; phylum Streptophyta; class Magnoliopsida; order Asterales; family Asteraceae; genus Artemisia; species Artemisia argyi. The sequence continues at coordinate 152,372,613 of CM060689.1, forward strand.
TTTAAAAAACTACTAGCTAACCGAAAGAAACTCGAGGGTCTTGTGACCCAGGGGGAAGAATGCTCAGTGGTGACCCATCGAGGGCTACCAAAAAAGGTAGACGATCCTGGCAGCTTCACCCTGCCTTGCTCCATAGGATCTCTATCAATCAAGAATGCCCTTGCCGATTTGGGAGCGAGTATCAATCTCATGCCTCACTCTATGTTCCTTAAATTAGGATACTCTGGATTAAAGCCTACCCGCATGAACATCCAACTAACCAATAGATCAGTCAAGTACCCCGTAGGGATATGCGAGAATGTGCTAGTCAAAGTTGGGAAATTCAAATTCCCGGTCGATTTCGTAATCCTGGATATGGAGGAGGATGACTTGGTACCCATCATCTTAGGGAGACCATTTCTTGCTACCGCTCGTGCAGTCATTGATGTTTACGACGGCAAATTGACCCTGCGAGTGGGAACCGATAGCACAACCTTCGACATTAAGGATTCTATGGATCTCTCTCTCGAAGCAGCTAACCGGCTCTATTTCATTGGGGAGGTCGATGAACTCACAGATATCATTGATAGTTGTGTCGATGAACAAATCGAGGAAGGCTGGCTACGGGACGAGAGTTTTCTGCCTTTGCTAGAAGTGGAAAAGATGGAGGATGTTGGTGCAGTCTCCTTCTACCCCAGACAAGAGGCAACGGAGCATCTCGAGCTCCGAAAGCCCGAAAACAAGCTTAAACCTTCTATTATCGAACCTCCTGAGTTAGATCTTAAAGAGCTTCCTAACCATTTAGAGAATGCCTTCCTTCAGGGAGAGGACCAACTGCCGGTAATCATAAACTCTTCCTTGGAACATGAACAGAAAGGTAAACTCTTAGAGGTCATGAAGAAATATAAGGGAGTGCTCGCATGGAGTGTAGCCGACATTAAGGGGATTGACTCAACTTTTTGCACACATAAGATTCTCATGGAAGAAGATTATAAACCTACCGTGCAACCCCAGAGGCGGGTGAACCCCAACATTAAGGAAGTAGTAAAGAAAGAAGTTATTAAACTTCTGGATGCAGGATTGATTTACCCAATCTCGGATAGCCCATGGGTCAGTCCTGTACAGGTTGTACCTAAGAAGGGTGGATGACTGTAGTTAAGAATGACAAGGGTGAGATGGTGCCCCAGAGAACGGTCACTGGATGGCGGGTATGCATTGACTATCGAAAGCTCAATGATGCCATGAGGAAAGATCACTTTCCCTTACCATTCATTGATCAAATGTTAGAGAGATTGTCTGGACACGAGTACTATTGCTTCTTGGATGGATTCTCAGGGTATTTTCAAATTCCCATAGTACCTGAGGACCAAGAAAAGACCACGTTTACTTGCCCTTATGGAACATTTGCCTACAGAAGGATGCCTTTTGGGCTATGTAATGCCCCCGCCACTTTCCAGCGATGCATGACCGCAATCTTTCACGAACTCATGGAAGACAGCATGGAAGTGTTCATGGACGACTTTTCGGTCTTCGGGAACTCCTTCGACCGCTGTCTTGCTAATCTAGAAAAGATGCTTAAACGTTGTGAGGAAACCAACTTGGTGTTAAATTGGGAAAAGTGTCATTTCATGGTAAAAGAAGGGATTGTGTTAGGGCATAAGATCTCAGGGAACGGAATAGAGGTGGACCAAGCTAAAGTTGAAGCTATATCTAAGTTACCATACCCCATGATTGTTAAAGCAATACGTAGCTTTTTAGGGCACGCCGGGTTTTATCGGAGATTCATCAAAGACTTCTCCAAAATAGCTCGGCCAATGACTCAATTGCTTGTGAAGGATGCCCCGTTTGATTTTTCCCAAGAATGCAAGGATGCGTTCGATCTCTTAAAAAACGAGCTCACACAAGCTCCAATCATGATCACACCCAACTGGGAGTTACCGTTTGAAATCATGTGTGACGCTAGCGATTTCGCTGTCGGGGCTGTATTGGGCCAATGGCGTGACAAGCTTTTTCAACCTATTTACTACGCTAGCAAAACCATGAATCCCGCTCAAGAGAATTACTCCACCACCGAAAAAGAATTATTAGCCGTAGTGTTCGCATTCGACAAATTCCGGCAATATCTTGTCCTTTCAAAGACAGTCGTTTTCACTGATCACTCGGCTCTTCGATATCTTTTTGCGAAGCAGGATGCTAAGCCACGACTAATTCGGTGGATCTTGTTGCTACAAGAATTCGATGTTGAGATTCGCGATAAGAGGGGGCAGAAAATCTGGCCGCAGATCATCTATCTCGTCTTGAAAACCCCTTGGATAAGCACGATAGAAGTGAGATTGGGGATTCATTTCCTGATGAACAACTCATGTTAATGATAGATTCGGAGCCTTGGTACGCCGATTTTGCTAATTATCTCGCAAACAGACTTGTTCTTGAACACCTGACTAGATACGAAAGAAAAAGGTTATTTTCTCAGTTAAAATACTACTTCTAGGATGAACCATTTTTATTCCGAAGGTGTCCAGACCAAATTATAAGACGCTGTGTTTCGGAAAGTGAGGCATTAAATATTATGAGGGAATGTCACTCTGGCCCCTCTGGCGTGCATCATGGGATAAACACCACCGCCCGAAAGATTTTCGATGCGGGATTCTATTGGCCTACAATTTTCCGTGATGTCAAAGAGATGGTGCAGGCATGCGATGCATGTCAGCGGGCCGGGAACATATCACATATGGATGAAGCACCTCAGAATTTTATACAAGTATGTGAGGTCTTCGATGTTTGGGGAATTGACTTCATGGGACCCTTTCCATCTTCAGGGGGAACGAATACATTTTAGTTGCCATCGATTATGTTTCAAAATGGGTTGAGGCACAAGCCCTTAGGACCAATGATGCCAGAGTAGTTATTCATTTCCTGAAAAAGCTTTTCGCTAGATTCGGGATTCCTAAATCTCTCATCAGTGATAGGGGGACCCACTTTTGCAATGCACAAATGGAAAAGGTCATGAAGAGGTATGGAGTATCCCATCGGTTCTCCACCGCCTATCATCCACAAACCAATGGCCAGGTTGAAAACACCAATAGGGCTATTAAAAGAATACTTGAAAAGATGGTTAGTCAAAATAGAAAAGACTGGTCATTTAAACTCGACGAAGCCTTGTGGGCATTCCGAACCACCTACAAAACACATATTGGAACGACCCCGTTTCGCATAGTGTATGGTAAGGCGTGTCACTTGCTAGTGGAATTAGAACACAAGGCTTATTGGGTGCTTAAGACATGTAACTTAGATTACACAATTGCTGGAACTAATAGGTTCTTGCAATTACACGAGCTTGATGAGCTTAGGTTAGAAGCCTATGAAACTTCCATCACATATAAAGAGAGAGCAAAAAGATGGCATGACCAGAGAATTAAGAAACCCAAAGAATTTTCAGAGGGAGACAAAGTCCTATTGTACAATTCTCGGTTGAGATTATTTCCGGGAAAACTCAAGTCTAGATGGTATGGACCGTTTACGGTGAAGAATTCCTCTAAAACTGGAGCCGTGGTGTTATTAGACGATGAAGGTAGGGAATTTACTGTTAACTTGCAACGTGTAAAACATTATCAAGAAAATAACAATGAAATGATTAGTGAGGAGGATGTGACGTTTGACGATGAGGTCACGTAGTAACCCATGACCTTGAGTCTAGCTACAAGACTCGTAAATAAAGAAAAGCGCTTCTGGGAGGCAACCCATGCTTTGTGTGATTTTCATTTTTTTTGTTTGTTTGTTATTTGCTTCCGTATGCATGCTTTATTTTTACTGTTGGTAGATCATGTTTCTCAATTAAATAGTGGAAATACTTTACTTTGTTGTTTTGGCCTAGTCTTAACTCCACCTAAAAGTATTTTTGCAAAAGATAAGTGTAAGGGGAAACCCCAAATATGTTTTTAACAAACAAATCGATCATGATTCTCCACAATATTAAATGAACATGTATATTCGTATTTGTTAGAGTCAAATGCTTATATTGAGTCATAATGAAGTTTTGCAGGATTTTCCAGGAAGTAGGACCAAGTTTTTCCAGAAATTTTCTGGAAACTTAACATAAGAATTTCTGCAGATCACTTCTGACGGCGTCACGAGTTAACTCTTGACGGCGTCACGTGTAAAAATCTGGAAATTTTACCAGTTTTGTTTTTCTAACGGAGTCTTATGGTTTTTGCCAATTATTAAGTTTTATAATCTCCAGGAAATCTGCAAACTTCATTCCACAAGCATTATATCTTACTTTGTTTTCTAGGATTTAGTAACTTATATAGATTGCCGCCGATTTTATGCGAGGTTGTCTTGTTTGTTTTCTCAGGATTCACAGGTTATGTATGACAAGAAGATGATTTATATTCTGGAAAGGAAGCTTTGATTGTTCATTTTCTTGGAGGAAGATTTAACCTGGCCACCTTATTATCCATACCGAGCGAATCAGGGGAGTATTTGATTTCATTCTTTTTACTTTTTCACTTTTACATTCTTTACTTGAACATTGGAGACAATGTTCATCCTAAGTGTAAGGGGAGGGTAAAATGATGATACCTTACATGTACACTTTTGCTTGAGTTTGTTTGTTTAATAGTAGATGTGTAATAAAACTATGAGAAATACTTGTTAGTGCAATTTTAGAGCCAAATTTAAATTTTTTTACAACATTTAGGAGTGAAACTTTAGCCATAGCAAGCGTCTCATGGATAGGAGATTGTATGACTAGCACATAACCGTACTTTCAGAAAAATTTTCCACCCAAATATGTAAGGTTCGCCTTTAGATTTGATAGGAAAAGCATTTACTATTAGTGCTTATGAGTGTACCGGTAGCATTTAGATTCTAAAACTTGCGTTAGTGATGCATCCCGAGACCGCTAGTGAGACTACATTCGTGTAGTAGGATTTACTACATGATAAGAGGCATTAGGATCACCCTTGTGTTAAACCCGTATCATAATTACTTGACCATTTAAGTCATATTACTTGGCTAGTTAAGTTAACTAATTTTTCCCACACCCTTAGCGTTGTACTCATTTTTAGTACATGAAACCCCTAGTACACCCCTTCGAGTCTATCTTTTCGTTTCTAACTTTAAGCATTTTACTTAAAGGAAGAATTTGTTACACCCCACTTAAATGTACACCCAAATCGCCTTAGCCTCCCGTGTATGCGCTCATTTTTAGTGCATTATTGTTATTTGTTAAACCCTAAGTTAATTATCTAATTGATTACATGGTTGCTAAGTCGAGTCATATCATTGTACATATTGTTTTGGGACGATTGGGACTCATGGGTAAGTACTTATTTTATGGAGTAATGGGGAAGAACATCATATATTACCCCCATTTGTGCGTTAATCTTAAAAGTGCTCCAAGTGTTTTGATTTTCTTAATTCGAGTCATTAGTTTAGTTTATTGTAAAGTATGTAAAGATTCAAGTGTAAGGAAAATGTTCATTCCCTATGATGTATTATTTTGGATGGTAGGGTAAGAGTGTATGCAAAAAAAAAAAAAAAAAAAAAAAAGAAAAAAAAAAAGAAAAAAAAGAAAAATCGAAAAAATCAAGAAAAAGAAAAAAAAAATAAGAAAAAGAAATGAAAAAAAAAACATACGGACTACCATCCCTTTTCTTTCTATGTTCATTTCATGTTTTTGTTATTTTTCATTTATTAGCTTAAGTCGAATCTAGTCTTGGCTTAGCAACGCCATATTGTACATGTAATTAACCAAGATTGTTAGCTCGCCACCAGTAAAAACTTCCTTTATCCAACAAAACCGTGTATTTCATATCCCTACACCTAACGTTACAACCCTTTAAAAAGACCTCTTTGATAGTTTATCCTAGGTGCTTACGCCATGTAGTGGAGGTTTGATCCTTTCCCAAGCATATGGTAATCTATTTTGCTATGACAGGTAGTGAGAGATATCTTCCGTTTCCATATTGTAATTTATACTTTATTACACCCGAGAGATGTGAGTATCTAAACACTATTTGTGAGGTGCTAGTATATGACCTCCATGCTTGTCTTTGGTCTTTAGTGGAACGATTATTTCTTGTAATTACTTTTATATTAGTGTTAAATGACCCCTAACTTGTATTTTGAGTAGAATAAAAGCGCATTTGCTTGAGGACAAGCAAATCTCAAGTGTAAGGGTATATGATGAGGTGAAAAATGAACCACTTTTAGGGGGTCATTTAAGCCCGGAATTGAATTTATTTGATCAAATATTGCCCTAAATCGTTCCTTTTGTGATTTTAGGTACTTTGGGAGAGAAATCTGGAAAATGAAGCAATTCGGACGTTTTTGGAGCATAAAAGTGAAGAAAACGCCAAAGACTTAATTTTCCAAGCTGGAAACAGTAGGTGACGGCGTCAAGAGTAAAATCCTGACGGCGTCAAGAGTAAATTTCATGACGACCCAGTACAGAAATGAAGGCGTCACAAGGTAGAGCGTCAAGAGTAAAATACGTGACGGCCTGGAAAATGTTATAACGTGACGGCGTCAGAAGTAGATCAAGGCAGTCCGAGAATTCTTTTGGCGGCGAGATGACGGCGTCACCAATTTGGTCTTGACGCCGTCAGCCTCAATTTACTATGTATAGTTTTCTAATTTTCATTCATAAAAAAAAGAAGAGAAGTTTTGGAGAAACCCTAAGGCCGAACTTAGTACGAATTTTACAGGTTTTTCAAGGGTTCTCAGCCCTTGAACCCTTTCATGTGTAATTGAGATAAGTGTTCTTCTAATTCAATCAATATGTCTATGTGTTGGTTGTCTATATCTTGTTCTTGTCTTAATTCCATCATGCTAGGCTAGATCTATCTTGTGTTTGCTTAGATCTAATGAAACCTAGATGTTGATTATGTGTTGATTACTTGTTTATAGTTGTATTGGATGAATGATTTCGATGTTAGGCTTAAGAAAACTGGCAGTTCTCCATATGGTAACATGCTTGAACGTCTTAGGAAACATGAACTGACGTGCACTAGGTTTTATTGGTTGTATTTAATGCATGAGTAAATTCTAATGATCCCATGTTAGGAGCTTCTTAGCCGGCTCGACATAGGAGTGAAGTAGGCACTCATAGGATTGGGGAATTAAGTGCGCCACCCCATGAATGGTATTAAGGAATACAATCCGTCATCCACGCAACTATAACAAGTAATTAACGTGTAAAAGATATCTAGGGAGTAGTGAAATCTAAGTAAACACAACTTCTCCACTTATTGCTCACAACCTTAGTTAATTTAGTTTATTTTCATTTCTAGTATTTTATTTTGATTGCATCTTTAGTATTGGGTTAGTTGATTAGAAACTAATTCCGCCCAAATCCTTAAAATTCGAGATTTTTACTTGCTTTCTAAAAAATATAAAAATACAAAAATAATCATCCCTCATCTTTAGAACTAGTATTTAGGTTTTCTAATCCTAGCGACACTATTCATAGCTGAACGATCAATCCCTCGGTACTTGTCACTATACTATACTAAAACGATCAGGTACACTGCCTGGTGGGGGTTGTAAGCTTCTCGAGATCCCTCGAGAGGTAAAGCCTGGTGCAATTCCCACGCATCAGTAGTATTTGATAAATTACAAAATGAGATGATAAGAAAACTGATAACGTAAACATGTTCCATTTAATATATGAAAGAAAGAATGAGACAATGCGTTAATTATCCGATAAGCAGTTGAGTTTGTTACAATTATACTAACAAACATCCAAGCGTTGGCAATCCTAAAATTGATTGTCTCGAACAGAAAATGATGTGTGTGAGTGCCTATCGATTCAAAACCCAATGTCCATGCCATGGCTGGCTATCGAGTCCCCCAACCAAATAAATGTTATGATTGGCTACCAACCGAATTATCAATTTGGTTTGTGCATGCGGTATTTTTTATTTTTTTTTTGGGTATTGTATTTATTATTATTATTATTATTATTATTATTATTATTATTATATTACGGTTGCTTTATTACTTGTTTATAGTCGGTGTATAACTTTGGAGTGAGAAAACTGAATTGTTGCTGATGTGGCAGGGGTGACTACAAAAAATTGTAATCACCATTAGCATAGTCTAATAACTACCACGAACTAAATAATATAGCCTATGCAAATTTATTGCCTTTTTATTTTTATTATTTAAAATCAACATGACATATTGCGACTAACAACAAATGTCTCCATTGTATTTAAAATAACTAAATATTACAAAGAACTATGTTTCAACAACTTATTAAAAAAAATGGCAGCTATGTATGAAACACACATGACTTTTTTTAATATATACCTTGTCGCCGAACGATTCTCGTACACAAAAGCAACATGCCATTCACTATTTATTTATTCATGAGTGTACGTATCAATGTTGGAGGGCAATTAATTCGTATTGTTTAGCCTCCACATACAGGCCTACAAACACATATATACGAAATTTGCCCAAACGGGTTGATTTGTATTTTATCTCCAACATGTTGGAAACTATTCCATATTCTAATACCTAAAGAATCAAGAAGTTTAATATGATATTTTGAACAGAAATAATTTATTAATAAAAACAAAAAACAAAGAACAACACCCAATCAAAAACTTACATGAGTACCGAACTACAAACAGTACAAAGATCATTCATGACTACGAAATAATAAGACTTTATAAGCCTGTCGAGATGACGTTGTTGTACACACTTAAGACTCACTTTTGCTTTTCAAAGCAAAACAAAATTGGTACTACAAACAATAAGCATAAATCTATAGAAAAGGTTTGGCAAAAGAAATAATATCCTAAGCAAGCAAAGCTTGCTTAATCCTGCATCATAGCTTTCTTCAAGGCGCTTTGTGACTTGATATCAGATCCATAAAAACTACCCATAATCAACAAACCTTTAGAAAATTGATGTGGATGTGAGATTCGTTAGTCTCAAAGTCTTCCCACGTGATGAACATACAAATGAAAACTTGGTAGTTCAACCAAAGCGATATTGTATCTGCATGTCAAATAAATGATGGACCTCAAAATGGGTGTTAACTCATAAAATGGATACATCAGGTACGACTGAAAACATTTATTTCTAGAACGGGTCAAACTGGGGGGCCACGTCAATGACATATATCAAAATAGGTACATTAGGTACGGATAAAACATTTATTTCTGTAACGGGTCATATTGGGTAGCTATGATAACGGGGTCTAAATGGGTACTTTTCCGGTACGGATTAACACGGAATGGGCTATTTTGGGTTTACCGATAAATATTATTGCTCGACTTGTGCATATCATGTCCCAATAAATTACTAGACATAAATATAAGACTATGACAATATAAATTGCCTCCTCTATTTTTAACATATGTCAGTGGGCATAAGTGTTCTATAAGAATATATTTGACAATATTTAACACACTCTTTTTAAAAGAAGAAAAAGAGTTCATGTGGTCCAGTAAGTTGATAAAACCCATTATGGTTCAATTGGTTGGTCAACTGCTAACATTAATTTAGGTTACAATGATATAAAAATCATGAGATCCAAAAATCTCACCTTTCACAGCTCCTTTTTCTTCAATAAGTCGTCGCCATTTGGTCTTGTAGCGCACGCCTTTCACAGCTCCTTTTTTCTTCAATAAGAGATGTCACTTATCTTTATTCGAGCTCACACCGAAACTATATGAATTGTTTGGCTTAGGAACTGAATAATAAAGTGGTAATCAAGTGCGAAATGTTAGTTCATTACATGCGATTAATTTCA